>OY770141.1:13472093-14790918 GCA_963669345.1 Gortyna flavago
GATCCCATCATCAGAAATGGATTTTGACAAAAATGGGACCAATCTGGAAGTATGTCCTTTCAAATAAAAAAATAATTTTTCAAATCGGTTCATAAATGACGGCGTACTGAGGTAACAAACATAAAAAAAAATTTAAAAAAAAAACAACCGAATTGAGAACCTCCTCCTTTTTTTGAAGTCGGTTAAAAAAGATGGACTCCGCGCCACGCATATCGAAAGTGAAGCTCCGTACCGATCTATTTGTGCGTGATTGACGCTGTCGTGTCACGTAATGGCGGCCGGTCGGCATAGGTACTACGATGTAAATGTGAGCGTGAGACGTGTTTGTACAAACGGTCCTTGCTACTTACTGTGCTTCACTTTCGATATGCGTGGCGCGGAGCCCATCTTTTTTTATAAGTCTATGGTGTGTGTATAATACATTAATTTTCAACTTACCTCACGCCTGTACCCTCTAAAGGGGTACGCAGATGTGTTCAATAGCTTCCTGTCACATATCCACATATCAAGTAGTGTTATATGAATTTGTGTGGAGTAGGAAGGTCCAACCAAAAAGTGAAAAATAAAAACATTTTTACAAAAAAAAACATCCGACTTCAAAGAAAGTGTTTTTTTTTTAAGTCGGTTGTTTTTTTAACAGTCTTCCAAAAAGGAGGAGGTTATATGTTCGACTTTATGTATTTTTTTTATATGTATGTTCACCGATTTTTCCGTCAACTGTGGACAGATTTGTTTTTTTTTTTTATTGTAAACTCTCGAGGTGATCCCATTGTCATAAAGTTGGAATCTGATGAGAGGATCCCATGGAAGTTTTATAGGCAAAGTCCAGCGTTCCTCGTGATGTATACTTTCACCACAAATGTTCACTGTAATAAGCTACATTTAATAATAACTGACCTTTATTAAAAACTAACTCGCAGACAGACAGTGATCTCTAGGATTACGCACGTAACAGATTAGTTGTACTCACACTAAGCGAAATTGTGTGCCCCAGAGAATTCTCTAACGTGGGACGTGCAAGACATCCTTGACAGGCCGTGACAGTGAGCAGGTATTGGATAGAAGGGTAAGTCAGTCCTGTCTTCTGCTGCTTACGCCCGCTTACACCACAAATCACTTAAGCGTTTAGCGCTAAATATATGAAAAACATCGTTTCGCTTCTGTCAATAGTTTGAAGATGATAGAAACAGAATGACAATGTTTTTTTCCAGCCCATCGGTATCTGGAACATAAAGCTACCGGCTCCAGAGAGAGGAGCCTCCTATCAATACGAGCCGTTTCCAGAAGTACCGGTTTCTTAATCAAGTCCATCCAGCTGTCTAAAGAGTGCGTCCTTAGGTGTTGGTTGAAGCTATTAAGCCATTGACCGCGTTTATTTATTATTTATTTGATCAATAAACCAATAATGGCCTCGACTAGGTCCTGGCTTCGATTCGCGCATTACCTATGTGTAAATAATTTCATCACCACTGCTCTCAAAACGGTGAAGGAAAATATTCATCATGAGGAAACCGGCATGTCCTAGAACCATAAATTCAAAGACATGTGACATTTACCAACCCGCACCGGGCTCTCCGGGTGGTTTATTAGCCCACTCCCTTTCCAAGAGACTAGGCCTGTATCCCGGATAATTATAGGCTGATGACGTAGGAGATCGTAGAGTACAAGCGTATGAAGATCAACTGGACTTTGAGAGTTGAGAAGTTGGAGTCGCTTCACAACACGAACTTCAAGTCGTTCGTGTTGCGTGTTCCGACACATCATCTCGAGATGTTCCTCAAGGAAGAGTTCTGGCCGAAGGGTGTTGTGTACCGCCGGTTTCGTGGCCGTCTACATGACACCAGTCAGCGAAACACGACGCAGCATTGATGCCTGAACGAAATGGTTTTTTTTTTTAATTACAGCTGTCCATGAAAACTCAAAAAAATATTAATTTACCTTCTGCAACCCACCTTCTCTCGTGTCCCTGAAACGACAAAGAAAAGCTCAGTTCAGTGATCGATGTCCTTGCGCACATCAGTCTTCATGAGCCGCCGTCGTCGCCCGCGCCAATTATTGCTACAAAGATATTAATAGCTCGCTATTGGATTACCTCGTAATGAATAGGATTGGGCCTTATTTATTAGGATAATGAGATTTTTATGAATTTGGCAGGGATGGGTACCTATATTATTTAGGTTAATATCATCTGCCTAGCCTTTTCCCAACTATGTTAGGGTCAGCTTCCAGTCTAACCAAATGCAGCTGAATACCACTATTTTACATGCAGCGACTGCCTATCTGACCTCCACAACCCAGTTACTGATACACCTTGGTAAGACTGGTTGTCAGACTTTCGGGCTTCTGACGATCCGTGACGACTGTCAAAGATCCATGACAGCCGGGACCAACAGCTTAACGTGCTTTCCGAGGCACGGAGTCTTGGTATGTGAAGATGGTCACTCATCCACGGACCAACCGGGGCAAGCGTAGCTTAACCTGATCGATCGATGTTATTATATTACTTACTCACAAGCCTATTTAGGATAATAATCACTACATATAAAACAAAGTACCCACGCTGCGTCTGTCTGTCTGAACGCGGTAAACTCAAAAACTACCGAACGGATCTTCATACCTACGGTTTTCACCAATAGACGTCCATTAAAGTTTTGTGTAAATATGACGATGATTGATCAAGATCTCGGAAAAAATCAAGCCGACTGGAGGCTTTAGTGGCGTGCGCCGCGTAATACATAGGATATTTCGTCCATAGACTTATAAAAAAAGATGCCTCCGCGCCACGCATATCGAAAGTGAAGCACAGTAAGAATAGACTGTTTGTACAAACACGCCTCACGCTCACATTTACATCATAGTATGCCGACCGGCCGCCATTACGTGACACGACAGCGTCAATCGTCAATCAAGCACACATAGATCGGTACGGTGCTTCATTTTCGATATGCGTGGCGCGGAAACCATCTTTTTTAAAAGTCTATGGACTGAGCAATGTTTTTTTTTTTGTATTTTTATTTATTGCTATAGACATTGTATGCCTAATAATTGTATGAGTGAATTTGGCACACAAATACACACATCAAAAGTGTCTAGGGATCAAGCATTTTTATGCGGATTTCTTGAGATTGAGATGTGGCTTTGTAATAAATTTATGATTTTATAAATTTATATGGATCCTTTTTGGTGCATTTCATAATTTGAATCAGGAACTGTGAATCAAATTCGAGTAAAAGATGAAAATCAGCTGTCAATATTTTCCCTATAAAAACATACAACGCATTGAAGACATTATTAGTGCTACTGTTTCCCTACTACTGATTAAAACCAACGTTATTATGGAGCGGCGACGTCATTTAAGCAGGGAAGAAATGCTCAGAGCCGTGGGAATGATAGAAGCTGGTTCCCGGCAACGTACTGTGGCTTTAGCTCTGAATACAAGTCAGAGTGTTATCAGTCGACTTTGGACACGTTACCGAAGCACTGGTAGGTACCGTGGCTGAGCGCCATGGAGGACGGTATCGCTGCACCACACGGAGACAAGACCGATACATTCAAATCTTAACTCGAAGAGCTCCAACAATAACCGCCATGATGTTAGCCGTGAGGCTTCATCACTCTTCAGGGAACTTAATTAGCGACCAAACAGTCAGAAACCGCTTGCATGAAGTGAACCTTCATTCCCGAAGACCGCTACGGGTACCACCTATAGCAATGCACAATCGTAGGATTCGATATCAATGGGCTCTTGAACACAGAAATTGGGCAGAAGAACAATGGCGTTTCGTGTGCTTTTCTGATGAGTCTCGTTTTGGTATGAGACCGGATACAAGACGTATACGACACTGGAGAACCCCTGGACGCCAACAGCGATTAAAATCCTGCCAGGAAGTCCATCCTTATAGTGGTGGAACCATCATGGTATGGGCGGGTATTTGGATCGGCGGAAGAACTGAGTTGATTTGGATCAGAGGCAACCTCAACGCTCAAATTTATGCTGAGACGATTGTATCAGACGTCATCGTTCCTCTACAAGTGCAAATCGGTCCCTTATTTCAGTTAATGCATGATAATGCACGACCGCACACCGCAAGAGTTGTAAGACAGACTCTCGCCGCAGCTAACATCAATGTCCTGCCCTGGCCTGCTCAGTCGCCAGACTTGAACCCGATTGAGCATGCATGGGATATGCTACAGAGAAGAGCTCTGCCGAATATGGATCGTATCCAGTCGCAAGAAGACCTTTTTTTGTTGTTGCAACGAACATGGGCGGCCATTCCACAGCGTGATTTGGATGAACTCATTTTGAGTATGCCAAACCGATGTTCTTGTGTTGTTAGTGTTCGCGGTAGAAACACGGATTATTAATTGTTTAAGTTACCCAATAAAATTTTAAAGAAAACTGTTATTTCAGTCTTTTTTTCGAACTTTTGTGTTAGTGGTTCAAATGTCAAAAATCCCTTTATTAGGAAAATGGCAAATTTCTTTATTAATGCAAAGGTGACTTGGTTTATCGTTACTGTGACAAACGAAAACACTTTATTTGATGAATCCTTAAAGAAAATTTTAATTAATATCAATCAGGAGAAAAGTTATTGCAAAAATATTGTTGATCCCTAGACACTTTTGATGTGTGTAGTTTATAACCTGGATCATACATCAAAATCCCGGTGGTAGGTACAGACGCCAGCACATCAAGCTACCCCAAACTGTCAAAGTTTCCCAATCAACCTTGAACCTTATGCTGTAGCGATAAAGTTGAAAATCTAATAAATAAATTTAACAGATTGTAGTAGCTTGATGTGCTGGCGTCTGTACGTTCAAATCGTCATCGTATCGTCATCGAGTTCGTCGTCGTTCGTTCCTGTAAGACATGGGTATTTTCCGACATCCATACGGCCGAAGCCGCGGGCAAAAGCCTTAGCTTCGCTTAAGAACGTTAATAATAGTTACAACAACCTATTGTTACAACTATTATTAACGTTGTTCTAGTGATGTGTCTATATGTTGTTGAGTATTCGTTTCCTAGTGATGTCCAAAGTGTTATTGAGATTTGTCATCAGGAATTTCTCAGTAGTAACCTGGAATCTGGATTTGTGCCCGGTTGATAGCCATAAGCTCGCCCCCTATAACACTGCTTTTAAACATAAATGTCGAAATGTGGGTGTAGGTAGTCCACTTAACGAATAACCCATAAAGAGGTGTAGAGTGCGTGAGCTGGGCCCTAAGAGATTTTTTCAGAAAGTTGTTCAGGTTGCTTAGGGAGTAAACATACTAAAAGTCCCCGCGTCTAGGAGGGGATAAAAGTTCCCACTTTTGAGTTTTTCGCTAATATCTTTAAAACGGAGCGTCGTAGAGTAAAAATATCGTCTACGTAATGAAAGCTAATCAAATTTTCTACAACTTTTATTTTCAACACTTTTTTCGAATTCCTACCCATTTTTGAACTAAGTACACGTAACGGGAAAGTGATTTTTTTTTTTTATCAAACGCTAGCTGTTGCCTGCTACTTCGTTTACGTTATTTCGGGATAAAAAGTAGCCTATATGTTAATCCAGGTCCTAATCTATCTACCTACCAAATGTCATCCAAATCCGTTCAGCCGTTGAGTTATCGAAACTTTTACCTATGTGCAAACGCCAGAACATCGACCTACCCGAAACTGTCAAATTTTCCCAATCAACTTTGAACCTTATGTTTTAGCGATAAAGTTAAAAATTTGTCAAAGAAATTTTACAGATTGTAGTAGCTTGTGTGCTGGCGTCTGTACTAGTAGCCAATAGCTACACCCCTGATTAGACGTTGTGTGGAATACCTACAGACGTGTGTAATTTGTAACGTTTTTGCGATAAAATACCTACATTTAATATAGTATTTTTATCTCACGAAGTGACGCGCGCTTTGTTTGTGGTAACCAAGTACACAAATATGCTGTAATGTGTGTGCATTTGCAGATGAAGTTTTTTTACATGCAAATGTGGTTAGAAAGCATGCTGGCGGTTAAGATTCTCAGAAAATTGTCAAACAAGTGTTATCAAATTGTTTGAATCACTGACAGACCAGTATATATAATATTCATTTCAACCTTCAATAAATCATTATCAAAATAAAAACCAGCCATAAACCCGAATGAAACTCAAACGTAAATCGTGCGCACGTAGTCGTCTGAATGATTTATGAAATCCTGACGGCACCCTAATTTATCACCTGTTAACCTGAAACGAAAGGTGTTCCTCGTCCGTGAGTAATTAGGACAAGCCAAGGAAATTACTAGTCTGACCAGTGGTTTCAAATTGTTCCCGTCGTATTAAATGGTCTTAAGTAGTTGGGTTTTAAGGTGGTTTTGAATTTTGCAAATTTTAATTTGGATAAAAATCATTCTTATTGCAAAATATGTTGGGAAGGCCACGCAAAGAAACTTTTACGTAGAAAATGCTGAAATGCCACGGATATCGAATACCGATATATGTAGGATAGAATACTAGCTGACCCCGTAAACGTTAATTTGCAATAAAAAATAGCCTACGACCTATTCTCAGACCTACAAAATATACACAAAAAATTCATAAAAATTAAAAAAAAAAAAAAAAAAAAATGCACACTAAAAGTTTCGGAGTTCTTTCATAAACACTGTGACACGAGATTTTTATTTATTAGATAATTTTCTATTAGTTAGCTCCCAACCTTGCTGACTGCCTAAATATGTTTGCTAAGGCATGAGAAATAATTGAGTAGGTAGGTATAGGTTACTAGCTTCTGCCCGTGGCTTCGTCCGCGTGGATGTCGGAAATTATCCCACGGGAACGTGCTACCGCGACGAAAAGTAGCCTATGTCCTACTCCAAAATGCCTCGTGCCTAATTTTATCGCAATCCGATCAGTGGTTTAGGCGTGAAAGGTAATATATTATATACGGACAGAGTTATATCGAAGTTATAATACTACTAGAAGATTCAAAATTGGGGCTCATTTCCTTACTGTGCACCTTTTTGCGTATTGTCCATATAAAACACTACAAGTGTAATTTTTCGCCCTCACCCTAACTCCGACAGAGTTTTATTAACTTGATTGCTTTGATGTTCTCGTGTACCTACGGAGTTATTTTTACTCACAATTCTTATTATTTGCGTCCTAAAACTTATTATCTACGAATGTACGAATGATCTTAGTGTGTTTTCAACATTTGCGAATGATATTGTTATTTTGATGTTGCATATTATTATGTTGAAGTCAAAAAGTTTTATTACATGTATGGGACCATAGACTATAGAGTTGAGATGAGTACAATCATGTGTTAAAGTATCGTTCACTAATGAAAAGTTACCCTTTATGTAAAGTATGAATTGCAAAAAGGTGATGTCCCATACATAGACTTATAAAAAAAGATGGACTCCGCGCCACGCATATCGAAAGTGAAGCACAGAAAGTATGCCGGGACCGCTTGTACAAACACGGCTTCACGCTCACATTTACATCATAGTATGGCCGACATTGCATTGCTGACCGGCCGCCATTATATTATGACACGACAGCGTCAATCGTCAATCACGCACACATAGATCGGTACGGTACTTCACTTTCGTTATGCGTGGCGCAGAGTCTATCTTTTTTTATAAATCTATGTATGGGACATCACCTTTTTGCAATTCATACTTTACATAAAGGATAACTTTTCATTAGTGAACGATACTTTAACACATGTCATGATTGTACTCATCTCAACAAACAACTGCCGCGTTTCAATAATAGTAAAACAGTTAGAACAACTCAAACTTATGTCTGTTTCTAAACTTAATAGTTCCTTGTCAAACTAAAGTCATCTGGCCAATCCATAATCACAGCCTCTCATTAAAATCTATATTATTACGTAACGGTGGTGCCATCTGTTAATAACTTTGAATTACTTGCTAAACGACCATGATCACCTAGGCTTTTGATCGGTTGTTCGACATAGCCCTCGGAGGGTATCCATAAGAAAAACATGGGTAATGTTTTTATTCCTTCTGGGACTGGCTATAAAGGCTTTCAACCCTAAATCATAAGCAGTCTATAATGTTCCCGCTGCTGGGACACAGGCCCCCTCTCTGTGAGAGGGAGTGGGCCAGTGCACTGTCTGGGTTCGAACCTACTCGTAAGTCGCGGCCATTACCACTAGACCACCACTGATCTCACCCAACTCTATAGGCATGACATTAATTATTGCAATTTATCACACTAATATTATAAAGGCGAAAGTTTGTGAGTGTGTGTGTTTATATGTTTGTTACTTCTTTACGCTCAAACGTTTGGACCAATTATGATAAAATTTTATATGGCGGTAGCTGACACCCTGGATTAACATATAGGCTACTTTTTATCCCGATATTCCCACGAGATCGTCACTTATACGGGTGAAACCGCGGGGCGCAGCCAGTATTTTATCATTTTTATTTAGTAATATTGATTAATTTATCAAAACAGTAAATAAAATATTTGGAAGCTATTTACGTTTAGAATGGCAGCCTTAATTATCAATATTACCTTCTACAATAAATTATGAAATATCGTTATCTACAGTGCACCAAAATATTGATTATGAATTGCAATAATATCACTGAGTTAGGCTGATCACACAGACTAACGCACCACGCGGGGCGCGCGAAACGGAGGCAAATTCCGCGCGTTTTTATTGAATTTTTATGCAAAAAATCACGCGCCTTCGCGTTGTTTGCGCCCCATCGCGTGGCGCGTTGTAGTGTGAGATTCCTTAGAGAATCTACAACACGAAGATTAATTAATCAAAAACAGCGTAATATTTGACAGCTAAGGGAGCAACGAGCAACTTTGATTTATTTTCGTTGGATCCCACTTTTGAATATATATTTTTGGCGTTGGATCCCACAATAAATTATTGTCTCAGCAACTAATTTGTCTCTCGCATCAAAAGTATGAAAGTGCTGTCTTTGTCGCGTCGCTACATGCGCGCACATTACCTACATGCAAACCCGTACACTTGATGTGACAGACAAATTAGTTGCTGAAACAAACTTGCTCGTGGGTGCCCACCATAAATGTGACGTTGTCAACTTCCAAAACGCACCCTCTTCTATTCTATTCTATTTTTCTTTCTGGCAATGGTGCCGATGCCGATGTCGACAATTCTGCCAATACGCACCCTCTTAATATCGAAGCAAAAGTAAAAAATACAGATTGTCAAACAAAAACACCGACGTTATTATCTTCTTTTTAGGTCAAAGAAAATCAAGATTGAAGTTATCGCCAGTTCAGTAATATCGAGCAAGTTTTGAACTGCGACTTACAAGCACTCGGGAAAGATGTCTGTTGAAACAAAAGTTACAAACGAGGGTAGTCGCTTCATTGCATTTTATTGCCTTCCGATTCATGAGCGCGCGCAGTTACCTACAAAATTTAGCAGCTATTTATACTGCTTTTATTACTTTTGTCCTATATTTGGATTGGGAGCTTCTGAAACAAAGGGCTGAATCAGCTTTAGAAGCTTTTTTCATAGGATCGTCAATTTGTTGGAGGAAAAACAAAGCTCGCAATAAACAAGAAAAAAAAACTATAAAACATGATTTATTCCAGAAATTCCCACCGACAATTCCCCACCAGTGGGGATTGTTATGTTTTTTCCAGAAATCCCCACTAGTTAAATAAAGTCAGCCTAGTGGGGATTTTTGGAAAAATAAGTAAAAATCCCGGTGTTGTTGTTTCTAAATTATTAAACAAAAACTGCGTTAATCAATACGTTTAATTAGATAGTAATTATGTCAATAATTATTATAATCAACTTTCATTATAAATTGCATCAATGAAACTAAAATCAAAAATATTTATAACAATTTAAGCGGGTGCTGGAGAGGAAGTACCGTAAATATTGATGCTAACAATTTTTACTTAATTGAAACATTCGAACCAACTCAAACGCAAAAATCATGAAATCGGGCAACTTTAAAAAAAATGCAGTTTTACTTTGGAATAAAATTAACTCCGTCGAGTAAAAATTGGTGGTATCAATATTTAAGGTAGGGGTGTAGTTCCCCTCTCCAGGGCCCGCATCAACTTTCCGCACTACTTATATCATTTCTGAACTATTCTCTTTAATAAACCATACAGAAAAGGCACTAAACATGTGCCTATGAATAAAATAAACATTTATTCATATTTTTGCCTGTGAGTATTACGTATTCTTTACATGTGGAGCAGAAATGCAGTATATTAACCCGCCCACAAGGTTCTATGCCGAAGATCTTGACCTATTTTCTATTGTCCATTGAGGTCTTATTGTGGAATTGGCATGTGTATTGTGTGAAGTTCTTGATCATCGTTTCAGGCAAAGATGTTAATGGTTAGATTTGCCCTGACTCCCTGAGTCACAAGAAATAGTGTCCATATTGAAAAAAATCGTCATCATCATCATTTCAACTGAAAGATATCCACTGTTGGACATAAGCTTCCTCCAGGCACCGCCACTTCCACCGGTTCTGTGCTTCTCGCATTCAAAGGATTCCTGCGCCCTTCACCAGGTCATCTGTCCGCCTTGTGAGAGGCCTTCCACCGTTCCAACGCTACGTCTTCCGGTACGCCAATCCAGAACCTTTTGGCTCCATTGGCCATCTGTTCTGCGAGCTATGTGTGTGAGAAGAGTGACCTCACACAATGATAATAGCGTTTCCATGACAGTCAAGTCTCTCCGAAATTGTTTGTGTTAGAGGTGCCAAAACGAAACAGAAACGTGACCATTTTTATAGCGAATCTATGATTTAAATCTTACTTGTTCTAGCATATAAAATATATCCTAAGTCTCTCGACAATATTGTAGCTTCCTATTAGTAAATCAATTGTCGGAATCGGTTCAGTAGTTCCGAAGATTACCCCATATAAACAAACTCATATATTTTACCTCTTTATAAGATTAAGTATAGACAGAAGAGGCCTGATAGAACCGTCCCTTCATGTTAATGGACAGCTTGCTCCGCCTATTACCATACACTGCTCGTTTGTCTCGCCCACTGTTTTACTTAGTAGGACCGGGTTACAGACAACGTTCAATATGTTTTATTTTCTGTGAACGATACACTTTCGACTCATGTAGTTGGGTAATTTGTAGACTAGTCACCGTCTGGAGGTGAGAAGATACGACGGAGGTGGTATGTTCCTGGGGCTGCTCAGAAAAATATTCTATATATATATAATCAATCACCAAGCTGGATTCTATGACGTTGATTTATGGCGTATCACTAGAACGAAGTTGCGTTTTAAACCAGAGGGTTTACTGCTTGAGTCTGTCAACGAAGATACGGGCCCGTCCGAAAGTAGTTGAACCGTCAACACAAATGTCAAACTCAATTTTTCGGATGGGCAAATAAATATCTTGAGTAGGGAAAACTGTCAAATACATATCGGGAGTAGGGACAACTGTCAAATACATATCGGGAATAGGGACACCTGCCAAATACATATCGGGAATAGCCTATTCCCGACAGACAGTTGACAGTTGTCCCTATTCCGAATAGGGACAACTGTCAAATACATATCGGGAATAGGGACAACTGTCAAACACATATTGGGAGTAGGGACAACTGTCGAATACATATTGGGAGTAGGGACAACTGTCAAATACATATTGGGAGTAGGGACAACTATCAAATACATATCGGGAGTAGGGACAACTATCAAATCGCGTTGTCAATAATTCTTGATTCAGGCCCCGAACTAATCATATATGAATATGGAGTAATAAATGCCCATAACTTCGGCAGAAACTGACGATTGCGTGCTTAGTGGGTTCCTAAGTTTGGTTTCATGACTTACGATGAAGGAAACATCATGAGGAAAATTGTCTGCAAAACGCAAACTACAAACTGGACTGGATATAGCCTGTCGCATCTTCCTCAAAAATATACAGCCGATACTAATCTGACTCACTCGTCGAATGTCCAATTCATCAACATCATTTCAGCCGAAAGACTCCACTGCCACTGTCCACTGCTGGACATAGGCCTCCCCCAAGCATCGCCACATCGACCGGTTCTGTGCTCCAGGGTCATCAGTCCACCTTCTGGGATGAATCTCCAAGTATAAAAATTAAAATACCAAAACTATTTCATTTTCCACACAATCAACACCAAACACAGCAACATTCCCAATCTTCATTGAATCCAATACATTTCCCTCGTCTGGCCACGTCTGCCCCAATGCCATTTCAGTCAATCCCATATCTGAAACATCCCCAGAGAGTCTGTGCAAGGATAAAAATACAACTGGAAAATCTTACTCGGACGGAGAGTTAAAAATTTAAATTGCTTTGCAAATAGGGAGAGAACAAACAATATAAGTTATGCACGCCGGCATTTTAGAGGTCTTAGTAACAGCGCGTGTTTGCTTGGATTGAAGTGAACAGTGTATTTTTATAAAAACGATATTGTTTTTTATTTATGTTATGCAACCACTTGTGGCACATATCAAGCACCTTGTCTGTTAGAACTTGATGCCACAAAGAACTTACTATCAATAATGTCACAAACGTTTACAGGAGCAGCCTATCGTTTAGTCTAACAAAGAAAAGGTTTTGGCCATAGTGTTTTTATAACCATCAGCGGGGTAATTGGATAACACTAACAGTAGTAATGATTTAGCGAAAAAGCTCTTTAAATAAAGATTAAAAAAAAAAAAAAAACAGTAGTAATGGCTTTCATTTTAACAGTTCAACAATATTTATTGCGTTATTTGCATTGTTGAACAGACAATTTTTTAGAACATATTATGAAGCAATAAATTTGCAATTTTCTTCAATCATTCAGATTGTGATTGTTAGTGTTACACAATTAGGGTGCAGCTCAACTTTCTGTGCCAAATTCCGTTGGTCCTGATAATAGAACTATTTGCTAAGCATAGGGGTAAGTGTCCCAGCCATACACACAAAACCGAAATTAAGCAGATATCTAAGACACTTCGTAGCTCCTAAAATGTACACAAACAACGTTGAAACATTGTGCTTTTAGTTGATTACGACACCGAAACTTTTTATACTCCATCTCAATGCGTAGGTACCTAATAGCGTTGGTTTTATGAACAAACTTATTTACAAACTGTTAAGAAAATGTGAATATGAGTTTTACATTTTCTTCTGCGTATTTTTTACAATTTGCCCTGTTTCATAAATATTTTAGTTATGAAAACAAGTTGATTTTTATTATATTTATGTAGGAATGGAACGTTGATGAATGAATGACTGCGTGAAAGAGCTGAATGCTAAGGTGTAAGTGAGAAAGATGAGGTATGCCAAAGAGATAGGGAAGATATTTAAAAAGGTAGAATGACAGTTGCGTTGTGAATGACGGTAAAAAAGTGCGCGAATATTGGTCTGCGCGCGGCCAAAATCGGAAATAATCGTTTGCCGCCATCTTGACGTTTATGTCAGGTGTCAAGAGATGAGATGAAAATTGCTGTGATCCTTGTTTTCCAAAGTAACTCGCACTTCACACTAAAGTAATATTATAAAAGCGAAAGTTTGTGCGGATGGATGGATGGATGTTTGTTACTCTTTCACGCAAAAACTACTGAACGGATTTTGATGAAACTTTATAGTAATATAGCTCATATATCACAATAACACAGGATATTTTTTATTCCGATTCTCCCACGGGATCGACACATAAACGGATAAAACCACAGGGGGCACTGCTGGTCTCAAATAATGTTCCAAATGCTGTAGCAATTTTAATTATTCACACATCCAACCCCGAAGATACAGGCAAATGGTTTGGAACTGACCCCCACCGTCCATTCAATTCTACTAAATTTGAAATTGGAGCTTCCATAATGGTGTTGTTTCTTACCGATAAGTAACTCTCTCTAAGATCTCTGAAAAGTAACGCTGAAACAAAAGGTCATGACCATTGACCTATTTTAAAGTCTAAACGTTTTGGTAAAATTAGGTGGATCTAATAATTTAGGGCAACGCCTGGAATTAATAATCTTTGAGAAAAAGCCATGACATAAATATAAACTAGCCCTGACCGGCTTTTTAGACAAACCCACATTAAAAGAAAGAAAGTAGAAAGAAAATACATTTATTTAGCACAGAGTAAAAGACACAATACACCAGATACATATACATCAGATAAAGAACAAAAGATCAAATAAAAAGGTCCGATGTAAGAAATTTGCAGGAAAATGTGCCTCACGGCTGCGCCAAAATGGCCCAGTTCAGCAAAAATGCCAGACAACTAGTGCCTGACGCTGGTTTTCGACTGGACCTGATGTGTGAGGTGACGGATGTAAATCAGCTTTAACTGCAACACATCGTGTGTATGCACACCTAAATAAAATAAATATGTGCCAGACAAAAAAAAATTGTAACGAATATGTAGATACATAAATAGTGAAGTAAAACACCAAGAGATCCATTCCATTCCAAGGAACACACGAACTATGGACAGATTAGGAGCTTATATTGCATGTCTTTAGTAAAGCCATGTACCTATGATAGCGCTAAAGAAAGAAGAATGAAAATGGTTTGTTTTTGTTTGCATCCAAGACAAAGATATACCCATTTAAGGCGAGGTTTTCCGGGCCTGTAGGCCTTTGAATCGCTACCTCCGCCTCCGTCAAATGCAACGCGACATATTTATTAAGATGCGCCACCGACCATTTCGCGAAAAATGCAATATATATATATAATGTCCGAAGTACTTAATGGGCGTTTTCACATCTTCACATCTATGATATTAGTGAATATCGTTGACTATTGCGACGCACCAAACGACCAACTGAAAACTTATCACTGACTTACTCACTGAACTGTCTTCAAAATAATGTAGGTAAAGTCACAGAATTGCAGTTGTTGTTTGGTCGATTTGCTTAGCAATTCATTTCCAAATTAATGACTGATACTAGTTAGTCTTGTGTCCGGAACCCATAAAGGCATAGACATTTCAACTAAATGCTAGGCTTATCAAAAATTAGACAAGCAATATCACAGTATACCATTTCCGCAAAAATAAAATCACTTCCAAAACCCTACAGCTGACCAAACCACCAAGTATAATACACACTAAAGTATCAGTTTACACTTGATAAGGGTCGCAGTTTCACGGATCGCTGGTTTGATCCGGATTTATTGATAGCCGCTTGTCAGACGGGATAAAGTCGGCCAGTTTGTTGATTACAAAGTGCGATAGTAGTACTTCAATTGTAAGTTTGGTGTGTTTTATTGGTTATAGTCTGCGCGGAACTAGTTGGCCGTGCCTTAGGTATGTGTGCGGTGGGACGTAGGGGCGGGGGCGCTTTGTCGTTACTCAGTAAGTACGTGGTACGTGCGTTGCGAACACTAGGCAACAACGCCGCCCTCAGCCCCGTCGTCGGTCATCTGTTCTGCGAGCAACTGTTCCATCTGTTTTGCCCTGCCGACTGCCACTTAAGTTTGGCCATTCTTCGGGCTATGTTGGTCAGCAACAAAGATGAAAATCCAAATTCTTCGCCGATGCCCAGTACTGAGAATTTCCTCATGAAAACCCAGTAACATTTCGACCGACAGACCCCCGGTTCCGGGGACCGAACCACGCTCAATAGTCGTGTTTGTAGTTTATCGCCCTATTTATTTTACACCAGCCTGTTATTATCCCACTGCTGGACAAAAGCTTCTTCTCATACAGAGAAGGCACGAGCATTAATCACCACGCTTGCTCAAGACGGCTAGGCGATTTTGATGTCAGTAATGTCCAAGATAAACTCAGTAAGTACATGATACGAATTGAAAAATCACATTGGCACTTGCCCAGATTTGAACCCACAACCTCGTGCCTGAGAGACGAGGCCTCTACTAGTGAGCCATCACGACACCCAATCTTAACAGCATTAATTGTCTAGCTAGCACCTAGATACTCCACCAGGATTGGCTAATTGTCTAGTACATTATCCATGTACCTTCCTTCTGAAACCCTTTGAGAACAATCACAAATTCTCGAAACAATATAAATGACATCACACGAGAATTTAAACTGTTCTCTCTTGAAACTGTACCACAAGATTGTGTACCGCTCAGAGTTTCATTTTGTACAAGATGCGGTTTCATTGCCTCGTGGAACAATATTACAGGCTTCGGAGAACACACAACAAGGAACTGTGTTATTACGTATTTAAATTAATCTTTACTACGAAAGTTGGATGGCAAAGGATGAAAATAGAATTTATCTTTATTTATAATATGTCTTTGTTTAATAAAGTACTTGCGAGCAATTGTAATTTCTCCTTCAGTTTTTATTTTGTACTGGATCATCATCTGTCAGCGAGAATACCTAGTGGTGGCCCAGTGGTCTAAGTCGTGGGTTCGAACCAGACAGGCACTTTACTTTGTGTAATTTATTTCATCACCATTTCTTTCAAAAAACGGTGAAGGAAAACATTGTGAGGGAACCGGTATGTCTTAGGACCAAATATTTGAAGACATGTGACATCTACCAACCCGCACTGGGCCCGTGTGGTGGATTACCTAAGGCCCATTCCCTCTCACAGAGAGGAGGCCAGTCTAAATCGAATACAGCTGAATACCAGTACTTTATTACATGGAACGATTGTACTACTGGATTGAATACTGGCCCACACTTAGCATATTATGAACTAATAAAAGATGAATGACATGTCTGAAATCATCATCAAGAAATTTCAAAATTGCCTTAGACTTTCCTCCCACACTCGAACGAAACATGAACGAAACTCATTCACAAAACACACATCACATAAATATGACGTTTTATTTGCCAAACATCGCATTTGACGACACATTGTGACATTCAGATCCCCCAATAACCCGAATGAAAACAGTTTACCCCTCCACCGTTCGTTTATAAGACTCGACGTCTAAAATTGGAATTGATAAAACCTACACCTGCAGTTAGGCGGGCACGTTAAGCCGATGGATGCCGGGTTATCCAAAAAAGCCGCCAGCAACACGAAGGGTTCCGTAGCACAAGGGGTAAAAACACCGAAAAAAAACTCGTTTCTTGTATGGAGACCCCCTTTAATTTTTTACTTTATTTTATTATTATTATTTGTTGTTGCAATAAAAATACACAGTCTGTGATAATTTCAGCTGTCTGCCTATTACGGTTCATTAGATACAGCCCGCTGACCGACAGACGGACGGACGGACAGTGGAGGCTTAGTAATAACCAAATTACTTTGGCAACCTTTGGTCCCTTTGGTACTTTGGTACGAAACCCTAAAAAGAGTATACACGATACTGACGATACTGTATTTAATTTGCATTCGTGAGTGCACGGTTAAATATTTGCGTTTGCGGGCAGTTTCGGACTGTGGCAGAGTTACGAGTGTTACGACAGTTGGTCTAAAACGAATTTTGACGTTTCAATTCTATGAGTGTGTCCAATATGAATTCAGTCGAGTAATTTTATTTAGATCCGTTTCCTTTGTTACTTAAAGACCTTTATTTTATACGCTCGTGTTATTTGTTGTTATTAATATTTTCTACCACATGTAAAGTGTTCACCAGAAATCATCTTTTTTATTAAAAATACTGGGTAAAAAGCCTTACGACTTTCAACTAAAAATAAGACAGACTTTTATTCTTCGAATTTCGAAGAACATGAAGTCTTGAGTCGTGGTCGTGGGTTCGAACCCAAGCAGGCACATTCATTATTTCAGCCGAAAGACGTCCAGTACTGGACATAGGCCTCCCCCAAGGACCTCCACTTCGACTGATTCTGTGCTTCTTTCATCCAACGGGTTCCTGCGGCCTTCACAAGGTCGTCTGTCCACCTTGTGGGAGGCTTTCCAACGCTACGTCTTCCGGTACGCGGTCGCCACTCCAGAACCTTAGCAGGCACCCTACTTCGTGTAAATTATTACATCACCACAGCTCTCAAAACGGTGAAGGAAAACATCGTGAGGAAACCGGCATGTCTTAGGACCAAAAATTCGAAAACATGCGACATTCGCTAAGCCAAACTGGCGTGGTGGATTATGGCCCACTCCCTCTTACAGGGGGGAGGCCTGTGACCCAGTAGCAGCAGTGGGACCATTATAGGCTGATTATGCTAATGCTGCTACTGTTGACCAGAAATCAACGACATTCTTTTGCGTCAAAACAATTTGGAAAAAATAACTAGGAAACGACTAGCAACAAGACTTCAAGCCCCTCGAAATCTCAACGTGGTGTCGTGGTTCATATGTCCAAAGTCGCATTTAAAATGGCCGCTCAAACCGCCTGATTGATTCTACTAGGTTGTGTGTCCTTTGAGCCAGCAATCGGATATCATGAAAGGAAATTTTAGGTACTACGGTGGAAATCTCTTCATAAATTTGCACTCGTAGGTAAATGTATGTCTATACTATATATCTATACATACATATATATATCATCATCTGCCTAGCCTATTCCCAACTATGTTAGGGTCAGCTTCCAGTCTAATCGGATGCAGCTGAATACCAGTATTTTATATGGAGCGACTGCCTATCTGACCTCCACAACCCAGTTACTGGGTAATACGATACCCTTTGGTAAGACTGGTTGTCAGGCTGTCGGACTTCTGACGACCCGTAACGACTCCCATCCACAGACCAACTGCGGCAAGCGTAGCTTAACCTGATCCGAGCCTAAAAACCATAGACTTATACTAGCGCTAAAAACTATTTTGCTCTACACACGTTGAAATTTTCGCTTGGTGAATGTATCGAGGTTGTGACTAACCTACTTATCTACTTGCCATTAATTAACCAACAAATGGATATAAATGATGTAATGTGAGAATGGAAATTTATGTTTCTAGGCTAATCGATCGATGACTGGGTATGTATTGTTATTTAGTTGATGCTCCTTGCGTGTATCGCTAGAAAACCTTTAAAGGTAATGTAATGGAAAGTCATGCCAGTGATCCATAAAGAGTATTTAAAACATTTATGTTAATTATCGCACGTAACCAGTTAGTAGAGCAGTGCCCATTAGTAACGGCTGCGACTTACCGAGTTCCAGGTAAAAAGAAAAATCTGCTGTTTCATAGAAAAATGCAATACGCGATCAAAATGTATGGAACAGCAATTTTTTTTAATAACAGGTCAAAAATATCAAAGCCCAAAAAAATTTTGGACGGTTATTTTAAAAAAATTGCTCTTTAGAATCATGTACAGACGCCAGCACATCAAGCTACTACAATCTGTCAAATTTCTTTAATAGATTTTCAACTTTATCGCTACAGCATAAGGTTCAAAGTTGATTGTGAAAATTTGACAGTTTCGAGTAGCTTGATGTGCTGGCGTCTGTACATACTGAATCCATGGTAACAGCGGGGTAATTGCGTACACAATTACACACTATCAGTAGCAATGAGTTTAATTTTGACAGTTCAACAACTTTCATTGCGTTATTTACTTTGTTGCGCAGACAAATTATTCAAACATATGAAGCAATGGATTAGCAATATCCTTCAAAATGTGTAATTTTTAACCGACTTCAAAAAAATGAGGAGGTTCTCAATTCGGATGTTTGTACTTTTTTTTTATTTATTTTTTTGTTTGTTCGCGCATAACTCCGTCGCTTGCCAACCGATTTGAAAAATTCTTTTTTTGTTGGAAAGGGTCTTCCCAAATGGTCCCATAAATTCCCATTTTTCGAAATCTGACAAGCGGTTTTTGAAAAATCAACAAAAATCTAAAAATTCAGAAGCAATGTTTTGTAAAAGGTGATCAGCAGTTGACATTAGGCTATTGTAGATTAATTACAAACTCTCCCACTAAAAAGTAAAAAATAAAAACGTTTTTACAAAAAAAACAACCGACTTCCAAAAAAAAACACTACAAAGTGCTAAATAACTTTGTTTTCGGAAGTCGGTGTCAATAAACGAAAATGCAGAACCAACGACACCGACTTCCGAAATTAATATTATTTAGCACTTTGTAGTGTTTTTTTGTGGAAGTCGGTTGTTTTTTTTGTAAAAAAGTTTTTTTTATTCTAATTTTAATTTTTTTTATGTTGCTGAACAACACCGTAATTGCTTCATATGTTCATTGCTTTGTATGTGTGTCGTTATGTTGTATGTATGTGTGTTGTTATGTATTATTACCACTGCTGAAACACTTAGTCCTCCTCTCTTCGAGGGGAAGTGGGCTGTAATCCACAACTCGGGCCCAGAGCGGGTTGGTAAATGTCAGAAATAATTAGTCGGTTTTTGGTTCTCACGATGCAGATGTTTTGAGAGAAGTAGTGATAAAAAGAATTACACAAAGTAAAGCGCCTAAGAAAGAGTATTCTATTCTATTAATTTTACGTAACATGAGTGAACCAGAACAATTATAAATTGACACAATGAAACCAAAATCATATTGTCCTTGAAAACTTAGCCCGTATAGCCGTGGCTCATCACTATGGACGGACAAGACGAGACACGCAATGCGGACTTGTCCCATCCCTAGAGAAATCTGGGACTGAACCGCGCCACATAAAGGAGATGTCACAGGCCAAACGTGGCTATGAAATAATATTATACATTGGTCACACCGGAAGTTATGACCGGTACCGAACAGTTGGTAACATTTGGGGGGTTAAAAATTTGAATAGTGAAACGAATACACAACTCACGCCTTCTTCCCAGGGGGGTAAGTAGAAAACACAGAACGCCACCTACTACGATCCTTTTTTTTTTGTGGGAAGTATGAAATAACTTCGTGTCAGACTTTTACTGACTAAAACCCACTTCAGTTGCCTGTGCCAGGGCCACGGTAACTCTTTCGAACAACCCGCGACCCTGGCAGGCATCGGCCCTAACGGACCCCGTCAGTTAGTACCGACATCTCTTTAAGCCGCGCGTGGAACACAACGCGCCGTCGAACCGTACTGGACGGCGAGTTGGGTACACATTACTCGTTCGCAAGCCCGCGCCTTAGGGCCGACGCACATCTGGCGAGGCGCAGCGCAACGCGGCTGTCAGTGTCAAACAAAAACCAACATTGCGTGCCTTAAAATAAATAACATGAGATGCGCACCCTTTTCTGCTTAGATACGCTCTCGAGCTAATGGAAGTTTATTTAATCTCAACTTTATTTTAACTCTTGCGATGACCACATCGTAAACACAATGTCGTTGTTTGTTGTGATTTTGTAGTTACCACAACGCAACTGCAAGAAGCTGCGGCGACACTACTCACACGTAACCACTGCTTGCCTACATTTTGTCGCTGCGATGTGGTGTGGTTACGTGTGAATGGGCCCTAATGTTTTAACTTTATTCATTGGTATGGCACTTTGCTTAGATATAAACGTAAAATCTGAAAATGGAGGAGTCCCCTTATTATGAACACTCATTCAGTTCTAATCTTACCTACCATTTATTTACGTATTGTGTATTTATTTTATTTCTAATTTAGTTATTTTTATCTTATCGTATAGGTAAGTACTGCACCGGTTGACGCCATCACGTCAACGCCGGCTGTCGCTAACACCAGCGCTGGGGCTCTGTCTCGCATAGGATCGTAGCATTATGCTGATCGATGGCCGTGTTGCGTGGCGTGGATGTGACGCATATTTTCCCCCAACTTGTTCTTTTCTGGGGGCCTAAAAAGGCCACTTTGGCAGAATCATAAAACAAATCATATCACGCAATTCATCTGTTTGGCAGTTTCACACATATTTATCCCTGAACTGCCCTGAAGGGTTAAGCAGAGGTGTACCTATATCAGTTTACGAATCTCCATACAAAACTGTCATACAGATGAAATTGCCTGAAATGAATTGTTTTATAATTCTGCCAAAGTGGCCTTTTTAGGCCCTCTGTTCTCTGCGTCATGTTTACCGCATTTTCTTTTCTTTCTTTATATGTGAAAAAATAATAATATCCTTCGGAAAAACTATCATCATGTTTGCAATTTTATTGCTTTGTAACTTTGATGCGTGGGCACGAAACACGTGTTCCCTTGAAATCTAAACATAGATTGAACTTGAAGTCTGTATCATTTGTCAGGCACGTGGAAACACTTACCAAGATTTTTTTTTACAATTTCAATTTTAGTTGTCATACTGGCCGAAAAAGGCACCCTCAAATGACTCAAATAAGTATAATTTTATACAGATTAATATGAGCGGGCAACAATTTATAGCCCAATTCCATCTTTATTTCATTTAATTTTATGGACGAACAGACAGATTTGTTTATTGAAACTGGCCAGCTCTGGATTTACTTAATAAATTGATGTCAGTTAAGCTACCATACAATAAATAAATATAATTAATTCGAAGAGATGTAACATCTACCAATCCGCACTGGGCCCGCGTGGTGAGTTGCGGCCCACTCCATCAAACCGATAGGAGGCTTGTGTCCCAGCAGTGGGAACATTATAGGCTGATTATGTAAGCAAAAGCAACCATACATGGGATGGATAATATTGAGAAAGTATTAATGACATTGCTTCTAATATTCGAAATTCGCGGAGAAAAATGCTTGGGGTGTCGTGGACTAAGTTCCGCACCAACACCTCTATACGCCAAGAACTCGACATCAAAAAGCGTCTATCTGTTATGGTGCAAACGCGCATCCTCAAATACATGGGTCGGACATGTGTCGAGGCGTGAGGGAGACTCTATTGAGCGCCTTGTCGTGCAGGGTAGACCACGCAAACGCTCACTCATGAGATGAACTGACCAAATTAAATCAACAGTAGGTGATCCCTTGTGTGAGTGCACAAAAAATACCAGAAATCGGAGTAGGTGGCGAGAAATCGTGAGGCGAATCACATCAGCCTCTAAACAAGAAACTACATGAAGACCACGACCGCTAAGACAAGAGTGTTACGAAGAAGAAGAATGTTCGAAAAAATTGTCTCCTCAGCAACGTAAATAACGCAATGAATGTTGTTCTGTCAAAATGAAACCCATTGCTTCTGATAGTGTGTTGCACAAATACCCAGCGAGGTATAAAATATCTACTAATGGGACCGGCCGGTCCCATATATATAAAGGGTGTCTCAGAATGTTTTTCGTTTTTAGATGTTAAATAAAAAACAACAATATCAATCAAAACTCGTTTTATTTATTGTTAAATTAAAGAGCAGTTCTTGAAGTTTATTTATGAAAAACAACCGTTTGCAAATGCGTACCATTCACTTGTTCACACTCATTTAACCTGGAGCTAAAACTTTCAATCACTCGCCGGAGCATCGCTCTTGGAATAGAGTTGATTTATTCAGTGATTCTTTGCTTCAAAACATTCAGGTTGGGTGGCAATGGATTGTAAACTTTACTTTTTAGGTAGCCCCATAGGAAAAAATCAGCAGGCGTTAAATCAGGGCTCCTCGGTGGCCACTTGATGTCTCCTCGGCGACTTATCACTCTTCCAGGGAATAAATCGTGAAGAGCAGCTATTGAGTCATTTGTAACATGAGAAGTGGCTCCATCTTGCTGGAAAAAGGTGTTGCGGTTGCAGCCATACTGGCATTTGCATATCTGCAGCCAAAACAGGCCGGATCATATGGCAATATCGATCAGAATTAACGGTCTGAGTTCGACCTCGGTCATCCTCAAAAAAATAAGGACCGATAATTCCTTGACTTGATATGGCAGCCCAAACATCAACTTTTGGCGAGTGCAAAGGCTTCTGATGCAGTTCTAGCGGATTCTCGGAAGCCCAGTATCTGCAATTTTGTTTATTCACGTGACCCGTTGATGTGAAAATTCGAAGAATAGTGTAGGAATCGTTGTTTTTATAAAACGCTCGCACGCAAAACGCGCGCTGCGGTCCCGCGAAACGATTCATGGCTACTAAACTTAACAAGCCGGCCAAGCGTTTGAAACATTCTGATACACCCCTTACTTTAGGCAAACTAAAGAACAATTTCAAACAAAAGCGAACAAGGATGTAGCATGATATTTTAAAATTCAAAATGCAAATCCTGTGCTATCCCGAAAACTTGAAAACATAAATAAAGCCCCGAGTCTCCGAAAAATACCTACCAACCTTAAAATCGATCATTATTTTCTCCAAACAAGATTATACTATCAGTACCAAACCATCAGTTCTTCCTTTCAGCATCTCCACGCCTTCCTCTCATCCTTTGCGGGTGTTGTGTCAATATTTTTTCAGCTAAAACGTTCGAGTTCGCTTGCCCGAGCATCGAATTGGGTCAAATATACTCCACTTGGTATAATAAGAGCGCACTTTAAAGTGGGTAGTATCACTTTTAAGTGTGTAGTTCGCTTGAGTGTGAAATACTGGGTATACTGTAGATGGATTCTATGATACCAATTTTGTAAGCAGTAGTATTTGTAGTTGATGTTAGTATGATAGCAGTGCTGGCCCCGTAGCTCGAACTTCGAACCTATGAAAGAAAACATCGTCAAGAAACCGGCATGTCTTAAAACCAACAAATTCGAAGACGTGACATTTACCAACCTGCTTTAGGCCCGCATATAATACGCCCCTTTTCCTCTCACCAAAAGGAGTCCTGTGTCACAGCAGTGGGAACATTATAGGCTGATTATACTTACTAGTTATAAGCGACACTATTAGGAAAGTTGTATAACTATCCCTGAACCACCACATCGTTGAATTCGAAAACGTATTAAATTCTGTAACTATATTATATGAATATTCTGTCTTTATTTGTAACTATAGCACTTACTAACGAAGCACGATGTCAAATTAAGACGAGTTTACATTAGGTACGAAACTAGTCGTGCAAACTATCAATGAATGACTAAGTTTGCGAGACTAGCTTCGCAATGTAAATGCGGCTTTAGATACGGCAGTAGATTGCAAGCGAAGCATTCCGCCCGATATCCTGATAAATAGATACGTAGCTGAATGTACACTCGTATAATGGCAACTGTGTCTATAATCCTCTCAGCTCAAACTCCCTTCCGCTCCACCCAGTGCGGGAGGGGTCATTTGATGATTTCGCATCCATAAAAAAAAAAGCTCAATCAATGAAGCACAGAGACGGATCTAATGGAGTATTATATTATCTGTGGCTAATGTATGGGAAAAACGTGATTGACGTTTGCACAGACTTTCGTGTGAAATCGTGTGGGACTTGTATGTTCCTGGTTATTTCTAGCCTTTGATTATAATTATACTTCTCATGGCATGGGCATGTACCTAATGCGGAGGAAAATGTCGTGAGAAAAGTTTTGAGATATCGATGGCTAGATATAAGAGTAGGGAAGACCATAGAAACGATGGATGGACTGTGTGAATGATGATAATTATGGCTAGAAAAGGGGTGACTACCGAGATGACGACTAATAGAGAAGTATGAAAAAAAAGACACGTTGCGCTGACTCCAAGTAAATTAGGATAGCGGCAGGAGAATGATGATATGTTTATGTTACGAAGTGACAGTCCAGCCGACAAGAGAATGCGTTCTTGACACCTGTCAGTTTCATACAAACGAATACTTACATGTTTTGCGAATTTGATCTTTATTAGATATTAGAATTTTCGCACTGACAGGTGTCAGGAACGTATTCTCTCGACGCCGACGGCTGGATTGTAGTTGGACTAACCTGATACAAAACACTTGAGTTAAGTCGTACGTACAGCAGGCCGAACGACATTAGGTAATAACAAACCAGTATTAGCTGGCTTCTAAGGCTACGGACGGATACGAAGTCAGCGAGCGGCGCGTTTCAGTGCAAAGATTTATAGTCTCGAAGGCAGCGGCGCGGGGCGCGGCGTACGAGCGCAGACGCACCCACTGCTGCCACTTCAGTTTGCTTACTCTGCAAGCTGTGTCGGTAACTCCGGTTCTTTTAGGGATAATTTAATTTCTGATTTTATCCTTCAAAGAAACTCCTAGCATAGCCCGCTCCAAAGCGCGCTGAGCGACCTTAAATCTGTGCTATCCATTTAATACCCAGGTACATCAAATATGCAGTGGCTGCAATTCTTGCCGACTAAGCGATGCCTTTTAAATCTGCTCTCTCTCTCTCGCTCCCTCTCAGTCACTCACTCAGGGCTGCCTCGAGGATTAATTTCCTTTGCCAAGTTGTGAATGTCTGAAAGCTGCTATAAGAATATTGTTTGGCTTATTTATAAAACTTACATACTTTCAAAGATTATATGTATTGTTTATTATTATGCGACTCCAATATACAGTTGGGAAAAGTCCACGCAGATTGATTAAAGATTCTACGAGTATCTACAACCTAATTTATAATAAAATGTTGTACTGAAAATGTTTATCCATCGGACAAGTTGGGAATGAGTCGAAATACAGCATGAAACGAGATAAGAAAACTGATCAGATGCACCAGGTGACGTATTAGTGAATGTGACCTAGGGATAGCGACGAAATAGCTAATGTGACAAATGGTCATCATGGTACCTATAGGTACTTACCATATAGTTTTAAAGTGCTTCTCTAATATCCAGTGACAACCCTAGCAACAGACATTTCTACTCTAGCCACAACGGGAATTTGATATCTTCATTTTAATATATTAGTTTCAAATGAGAAATGGTGGCCGCTTGACGCATCAAAATTTCACTTTATGATTGCTCCTCCTTCCTGTTGCACTTTCATTTATATTTTTCTACTGAGAATTTAATGAAAAGTTATGGCACCTACTCAAAAATTATGTTAAATAATAACATTTAAATTATAAGCTTTGTGATTGATGTTATTATAATATTATGTACCTATATTTCAAAGTTTAATAGGGTCGTGTTTTTTTTCCCCTTCGTCTTCTATAATTCTACACTAATTTACATCATACAATGGGATATGATATGTTCATTAAGTTGATTTTGTTATCAAAAATCCGGATTATTATCTTTACCACCAGGACCATAAGTCCTACACACTGACCTGTAATAAACATGTACCTACATACGCTGGACTTCATACTAGATATCGATGACAAAATGAAGACATTTGGTTTTCGCCATTTTGGCGCTGATAGCAACGTGAGGTTCCGTAGATCTAATATTAGAAATGGGCTAAATCCTTCGATAAAAAAATACTTTTATGTACTCTATCGATCGTTATAACCACTGAAAGTAATATATTACTTAAGAGAAAAATATCGAATCACTCCCAGTTATTTTTATGCTTCATTTTTAACTAATAGAATAATTGCTTTGCAAAGGTTAACTGAAAATTCATTATGGCGCGGTCAGATCGCAAGCTATAAACTAGTGGATAGTGTCCTCGTAAAGTTATAGCGCATGACGGTCAGATAAGTGAGCTTTAAATATGAGGATAGGCTTCAAACTTAGCCTAAAAACTACTTTGGGTGAGCTAATATCTCCTGGCTCCTGGGTAAAACTAGTGTAGTTACACTAGTTTTACAAGCTGAGCTGGGGGCACATTAGTTCGCAATGTGTAGGTACTTAAATCTATTGAGCTATTAGGTTGCCATTTCGCTCCAACCTAGTAAATCAAATAGCAGTTGTATTCTTCGTGAGCTATATTGCATTACATTTATGTAGGTAGGCACTACATTACCTACTTAAAAATAATAGTCACTTTTGGTGTTCAATTTAGAAGAATTGAACCATGTAAACAAAATATTTAACCAATTCAATCGAATTCACTCAAATTGAATGCCAAAAGTGAACCGTGTAACATTACCTTACCATGTAGTCATTACTAGCGGAAAGGAGAAGGATTCCATTTTCATTATTGGGTAACTATTTGGATAGCGTGCATACTAATGGAATAAAAATAACGCAAAAAATAACAAAGTCAAAGACAAATAATTTATTTCAAATAGGTACAAACTTTTGAACGTCAAAAATTACAATAAAATATAATTGATTCTAGTCGGCCGTTCCAAAAGGTAGTGTACGTAGTGTACGTACTTGTTTTTACAGGTAAAAGTGGTCCTACAGAATAGTGACATCTATGTATCGGATAACGAAACTACTTCTTGCTGAAAACAACGCCATCTCTGATACTGATATCCAATTGCAAAGACTTTGCTGTAACTTGTGTAAATTCGCAACAGACTGGAACCATAGACTAATATATACTGGAACCGCACAGTCTCCTCTGAGTATTATGTTCTGTGCGCACAGCCGCCTAGCCGGTTCCAGTCGTCAAAAATTCTCTAAACACTAAGAAATAAACAATGAATAATTATGTATTTATACTATACTACCTCGTACTATAGTAATTTCGGAAATCTAATTTTGTTTGTCGGCCAGTTACATTTTTAACCGACTTCTAAAAAAGGAGGAAGTTCTCAATTCGGATGTTTGTTTTTTTTTTTTTATGTTTGTTCGCTCCGTCGCTTGCCAACCGATTTGAAAAATTCTTTCTCCTAAACATACAATCTGGAATAATTATTTTTCTGAATCTTGTTTTGAGCTATAGAGATAATTGAGAACTACGCGGAAGACAAGGCGGTATGGTCGAAGGACCTTTGGGCGAATAAAAAAAAATAAAAAATAATAATTGAGGAGTGAAAAATTTGTTTTTTTTTTTAACAGAAAAATGGTTGTAAGTATTTTATCGGTATTTAAACAAATTACTATTTCCTCATTTTCATTTTATAAAACGTGGTACCTAATATTGAAAATGCATATTTTCAGAAAAGAGTGTCATTGGAGCAGCAGCAGATGCTCTTTGCATTCATGCAACATGAGGACCTTTCCCGGAGCCGTGTTTTGACACCTATTGCTTAGATTATTCTTTTTTAAACAATATTTTGTTATTCGATAACACTTCCGACAGCAAATACCTGTCGGAAGAATTGATGTCTTCATACCGTATATGAACTGTCAAAATTGTACGGTTTCGGATTTGTGAATAGCGATTATAGGATTTCGTCGATAACATTGACATTCGATACGGTACCAAACCGTGTCGTAGCTTTGTGAATAGCTATGCTGGAATAAAAGTAGCAACGAATCAGGCAGCCACGGGCAGCTAACAGGAAACACAAAATTAAAACCAGCATTTAGAACAACGTGCGGGTATAGTAGAAAAGTGAACTTTCTCTCTTTTTTTGGTACTTTTCAATGGCAAAAATACAATGAAGTATTATTTTTTAGTAAAATTCACAGTTATTTATTACGTATTTCTAAATATCGATAGGATCGACAAGTACTAAAATACATAATTTTACTACTGGCGTGCAGCACTATTTAATTCAAACTTGGAAGCTTGGAACACTGTCATTTAATTGTCAAATCTTTGTCATTTCTTTCATCACATTTTTAGAATCACCGAGGCCGAGACGAACGGACGGAAACGAATCATTCATTTTCGTAACGTAATGGCTGCCACTTGGTTGATCATTCATCGCGGTATCCATCACAAAATCTTTAGAAAAAATGGAAGACCTGTGAGTATTTCTTTCAATCAGTCGTACCCTTTGTTTTTACTCCGTGGTCGTACCTATTGATAATTAGACATACTGCTATACTAGCAACCATTTCTAACCTTTTAACTTTCAAGGTTATCAAGAAACAATGGAAGGATGCGAGTCGAAGCTTCTAGAAAATCATGATGCAAGTCGGAAGATGCGCAGTTACTTATGGGCGACGCTGATCCTGAGTTTCTGTGACAGGCCACAATCAAAGATGAGATGAGGACTAGACCCATAAATGCCCAGTTATGGGTATAAGGTATAATCCAGGTCCAATAGAACGAAGTGTAACTGACACGTTGCAGTTTAGCTTTGTTCACCCCGGTTTATTATTCTTGCATTCCAATCGTCCAGCGTTACTTAATTTCACTTGAAATTAAGATTAAGTATATGTGCAACCATAAGTGTTCTAACAAAAAAAAAGTGACCTACTTGCGTACACCATTGTATTCAAGTTTAAATCGCTGAAGTTTGGGCTTTTGTAATGCATACCAAGCGGAATGCAAGTTCCGCTTTTAATCAATACTAGGATTAAGTGTAGGGACATGTTAGGGGCTACAGCAAGAGTAGCATTTCAGGATTTGAAGTCAAACTTGTTGGTTAAATGCAACAATATGGAGGGTTCGATGCCGCCATGCCAGGTAAAGTGATTGTTGCGAGTGGATTAGGCCTACAGGGGACACCACTATAAAAAAACGCACCTCGTGCTCTACCTCTAGGGTGGTGTGGAAATGAGCACCATTATTTTTCAACAACAGCTGTTTATCAAGACTGGTGACAAATCATGGGATGGATCTAAAAGAGAAGTACTTATGAAGGTAAGATAACCAATATCTTTCACATCACATTGAGTGCATTGTGCTAAATTTTACTCATCTAGGCATTAGTCATTGTCCATAAGTGAAGTGTCGTAATTTCAAAACCCACTAGAACAATTTGGAAATCTAAAAATTGTATCGCACTCCTTGCGGCATGACACAATTGCACAAGTCTCCATTGGTCCACCATACTATTAGCAAGGTCACTTGAAGCAAAAGAAAGCACTGATTGGTTTATTACATAATGAGGAATTTGAAATTTAGGCACCCATGCCATTTATAGTGAAGAGGGATTTGGTAGGAACTGAACACAGTACCATTTTACGAGTTTGTCCCTTAGTACTGAATTGAGAAAACTTTTAAAAGACCAATTTAAATTAAATATCGTTTGTGGGCTTTGAAATTAGATTCTTCAAGTATGTATTTGATGCATATAAAATAGGTTTCCAATTTATGTCCTACCACTTTTGCCAGATTATATGTAGGTAGTTGGAAAAATTGTTGTGGTAATCTAAGAGACTTTAAATATTTTAAAATAACTGAAGTCCAAAGAAACTATAATAAATAATAATAATAATCATTTTATTATCAGATATCTAAGACCCATAGATAAAATACACGAAATAATGTTATAGGTACTGTGTGAATGATGTGGTTAGAAAGGGGGTGACTGGCCGAGATGACTAATAGAGAAATATGGAAGAAAAAGACATGTTGCTCTGACCCTAAGGATAAGGTCAGGAGAAAGGACAATAAATAACTGATGACACACCCGGTGCTACTTGAAACCATGTTTCGCATAATACCACGATTAGTTTGGATAGTCGTACCAGTATCAACCAACCAACCATTGTAAACACTTCAATCTAATTGTATCCAGTGCTGGATTGAAGAAAGTCTAAAGTCAAATCATTTGTTTGCTCTTAATGTGGTAGATACAAAAGATGTGACTCAGAATTTGTTGGTACCTATAGGTGGCACATTTTTCCATAATACTGTCAAGCAAATATTAATAAACTCATTTCGATAGACCATTTTACCTACAAATAATAAACAATTATCACACTAGGCGAAAGTTTGTGTTTATGTTTGTTACTTCTTCACGCTCAAACGGCTGGACCAATTTTGATAAAACTTTGTATGGAGGTAGCTGACACCCTGGATTAACCTTTATCCGATGTTCCCACGGGATCGACATTCACGCGGGCGAAACCGCGGGGCACAGCCAGTTAAGGGACTATGTTGAAAAAAAGTGGTTTTTCTATTTTGTGTAACTTGTTAAGTATGTGGAATAGGGATTTAAAATTTTGGTATGTTTTTTGACTCTGGTGTAAAAGGAATACACGTTTCAATGAATTTTTCTCGATACAAAAAAAATTGCAAACATGTTTATTTTTTTTTACTTTTTTCGACATCACGGCGTAATCTTTATGAGTTATTCAATGGAATTTACTTTAAAACGTAGAGAATTATCCTAACAAATTTTACTCGAAGTAGTTTTAAATTTAATTCATTTATTTTGTTAAAAAAGGAGTAAATTCGTTTTGGCACATCCTACGTCGTTTTATTCCGAGCGCACGCACATTATAGCCATCTCTCTTCTTTTGCGTTTCAAAATTGGTTTCAAAAGTAATTGCATCACTTTCGCTCGCTTAGTAGGTTTTCGGGGATTTTAGATTTTCGAGGTAGGGCCTTAAACAATAAAATTAGGGTATTTAATGTCAGGTATGCATTTTTTTTAAGAGCACCCTATCTTCATGCCCTGAGCCAGTGTAACATACAAATAGTGCCTGTCTACGTGCTGTCGTTGTGTATACATGTGATTGTGATGGGCCCAAAAATAAAACGGTAAATTTTCTAAAAATTATTTATTTTCCGTTGCACTTACATCGATTCACTGTCCTCATTGATACAGTCTCCCATTGTAATTTAATTAAATTAGTTTCAACCATTCACGCGGACTTGCAAAAATAATACTTGTCATCCACTTTTTAACCTAGTTTTTATTACTAGTTTAAATCTAAACAGTAATGTACACTTGTACATTTTTCCAAAAAGGTGAAAGTACACAAACGGTTTCTAGGAAACCTTAGCTTATTAATAATCAAATAATGACTTAACGGAATTTTGTTAACCTTTACAGTCCAAAAACTGTATTTCGGCAGTAGGTAATGTATAGCAATACAACACAGCAAAATCATATATTTTATTAATGCTGTATAAGTCTTCTCAATAATTTAATAATGATTTTAATAATAATTTATAATTAACATAAAAAAATTTACTCCTCATAAAATTTTGATATACCAAAATGACCGAAACTTTCATGAAAATCAATGTTTCTGGGCCCGTATGCTAGAATGGTTCGTTTTTTAAATACGAGCGCAAATGATACTGAACAAACTACAAAAATTATTTGTTTTGATTGGTTCGTTATCCTGCGCAAGCTAATTAAAACAATTCTTAGGGCCAGTTTCTCGAACGCGAATAATCGCAAAATGAATGTGAAAAAAATTGTCAAGCGCGCGCAAATTGCTGTGATTTATTGAATGATTTATCAAATATCAACGTCTTGCAACGCGTACCTTCTATTAATGAAATGCATAAGTACTTGACCACCCGAGAAATGTCGTATGAACCAGCGATTATAAAAAAAATACACTCGAAACGACAATAAATATAGTTGAGCGCTTACATGCAAACGCCTAGTAGGCGATCGTTTAAAAGGTTGAAATCTATTCAATGTATATTAATTCGTAGTAAAAAAACTTACATACTGATAATAATGCGAGTTATACTAGTACCTATTATAATTGGCTCTTTAAACAGTGGCTCATGCCAATTTACTAAGGAACTTTTTATAAGAATTATATGTGACAATAGTTTTAGAACTTTTAGAACGTGGCGCGACAACGGCCCGTGATAAGGAGTAATATAGGCGCGACGATGTAAGCGATATTGATATATCGTTAACAGTATGACGTTATAAAATTTAATGCGCCTTCAAAATGGTGTGATGGAGCAATATCGTAACGTATCGTACAAAATAGTTATAAGGGTGGTCGCACATCTGTCGGACGATGCGTCGCGTATCGCCAGAACGGAGAAGTAGATAGTAAAACATAATACAATATAAAACAACAACCTTACACACTGAACCGATGATGGCTTAGTGCGTCGAGCGAATAAATAGACGCGACCGAAGTAACGCCCCACGTATCTTCCGTAATATGTGTGTGTGAAGATCCGTCGCGTATCGTCGGTCGCGTAACGCCAGAACGGACAAGTAGTTAATAAAAACAATAATGTTACATACTCAACCGATGGTGCCAGAGTGCATCGAGCGTGCTACGTTACGCCCAACGCATCTTCCGTCAGATGTGCGACGTTGCAAGCGGCATTTTATGAGCAGCATCCAAACATAAGGTTACAGCAAGATAAATAACAAAGGTATTAACGTCTCTCAACACCCTGTCCTTAAAAAGCTAAAAAGCTATCATCATCAGTATTTAATTAAATCTAAATATTATTGAATGGCTAATTTGCACACATTTCTTTCTTAATAAAAAAAGTTTTAATCATAATTATTTTCCGTATTTTTTAATTCAGATCATCGCTTAAATAAAAAGATACACAACAAACAATTGCACCTTGTTTTTTTTAGTCTGTTAACATCCCGAGAAATGCACTTAACTAATCATACAAAACTACAATTTTCTGTTATTAATGTTCAATCACAACTTTGTCATCGTCTAAGGAAGCTTTCCTTTTTTTAATATTATCACTTTTTTAAGTCCTCACAAATTGTCTCCGAGAGAATTAAGAGGTTATCTCTTTCTGTGAAAGCTGCTTTGTGATTTGTCAAAAAATTATGTCATAGGCACATTTTAACCAATGACAATCGACGTTCTATATCCAACTTTTTTCAACAGTTGTTTAAAAAAAAATCGTCGGCTTTAGAGAAATGAGAAAACCACGTTCTTATTCAGTCTATATGCAATCTCTGTCTACGTATTTACAGCGGCGGTATGTACTGTAAACGCTACTCTTGGGCCGTATGCCCATCGATCGGCTCTCAAATGTTATTCATGTCGTATAGAACTTGCGCGATCGTACGGGAAGCCTCCACGCTGCTGAGCGCGATCGTTGCTAGGTGAGCCTCGTAGGACCGGAGTTGTCTGTAATACAAAAATATTAAATTCTACTGTGATACTTATTTTTTTTCATAGCGCGGTACGTCCCAAGCTAGATCGACCGACGAGCTCGGAAGGTGGCTGGGACAGATTGGATGCAGAAGGCGGAGGATAGGTTGTCGTGGTGCAGCCTGGGAGAGGCCTATATCCAGCTGTGGACTGCGATAGGCTGAGTTGATCGTGATCATTTTATGACTAAACTATATGAAGTGGTTCTCAATTAGACTTTTCTGACAGGATTACTGATAAAAGTGGATATTTGTTGCCAGAAGCTATTACTGAAATGTCTGATAATACAACTTGTAGCAGATTTATGGCAATATTTTTATTTTATCTCTATTAGTCTTTTTTTGGAACGAAGTTCCATAACGCGGCTTGCGATTGGAGTTGACGGGTAGAAATCGTCACGTGAGGAAAAAGCCTTATGGCCTATATGCGACTTTCTCTCTCTCTGTCTCTTTCTATTATATACTAGTTTGTACGTGCGGAAATTCATTTCTGACGGGTCCCCCCGACAGCACACGTTTTTTTTCTCAGTTTATTCTAAAACGGCAAATCTAAACAAAACGTTTTTAGTCTCACCTGCGTCCAGTATTGGAGTAAATGACGATATTCCTCAATATGAGCGCTGCTGTCAACCGTATGCTCTTAGTAACTGGACCTTCGTTCTCATCCTGTCAAACAGATAACATTAATAAATATAATCAATAAAAACTCACTTTTTAAATATTTACAGGCAGACTATTTAGCAAGAGCAAACGATACCAAAACCTCTCTCCTTACTTCCTCTCCCTCTGTCTCTCTCTTAGCAATGAAGTTTTATATCGCTATCTCACTCTAACCTGAGGCAGCAGTTTCGACATTCATAGTGATCGCTTTACGACCGAATACGGTCGCAAAGTCTTATCATCCAGATGTAGCGATATTTGGTAGCCTCGACTGTCAGTCATCGATTGTCATCGGTATTGCCTTTGTCGCAAACTTTACGATTTTCTTAATGTTTACGAATATATTTTGCGAGCATTTTTGACAGCTCGCAAAGTGAATCGTTATCATTGTAAATTAAAAATTATAAACAAAAATAATGCGAAATGGGCGTACTCGAAGGTGTGTCTGTACCGACGATGTACAGACTTGCGTTTGTCGTAAGCATCGTTACGGCAAGCGATTTTCGGTATTGTATAGCGATCGGTAGTTTGCGACAGCGTCGCTATCTATGTTGAGACTGCAGGGGCTGTAAGTGCCATCGCTAAATAGTCGACCTATTTACTACCCCATATGAAACTGTAATTTATAATGTGAGTTTCTAGTGGCATCGAAGCGTAGCAGAGGTGGACAAATAACATGCATTATGTTTATTCAACACCACACTATACACAATAACGGATACGTGAAAAACAAAATTCAGGGTGGTCAAACATCGACGCGCAGACAGTTACTAAGAATTCAGCACATTTGAACGTAGCGCAGAAATTGCTCGTAAGTTATAAAAATAAAAAAACTGCAATTTCATATAAAAGTGCAATACCTACGCAATTTTTTTTTATATTTATTTATTTCAGGCGGCGCAGGCCCATAGATAAATACCTTAACCTAAACATACATATTTTTATTATAAAATAGTACTTCACTAGCTTGTTCTTGAGCTGTTCTGTGGTACTTGTCCGCGGAAGCGAGTTTTTTTTTTTTGACTCGTATATTTCTAACAGACGTAAAATTTAAACGCAGCGGTGTTCAGAATCATGTATTGAATTCATGGTAACAGGTTGCGTGTCGATGTCCCCGCCACTCTGTATATAAACAAGTATTACTGGTGAATCTAAAAAAAAAATAACAGTACCTACTTCCTTTCATGCATTTGAAGAAACTTTAGTGCATCAAAATCTACCAAATGTCTAAATAACATACATACATAGTAAAACAAAAACATGTTTTTAAAACAACGACAAATTACAGACACTACAAAACTAACGCACACATAGACATACACACAAGCTACAAAGACGGGTATATGTGCGAGTCTCTTAAGTTGATCCGGCGTGCGACTGAGTTCAACATAGTAGGTACTTATAGTCTGTTCCAAAAGTATCTGAAGAAATTGTAAACAAATGGATCAGAAAACGTGCCTATGGATGTCAATCTGTAGTGCGAACAAATTGAGTGCATGGTTTGATTATTGGAATTCTTAATTTGATTTCTTAAACCAAAACATCTAATTTTAAATCACCTATAAAGATGTTTTGCAATTTCATAATTTTTCATTTACAAAAGTGTTGAGATAAAAAGTTGAAACCTTCTGAATACAGATGAATTTATACTAATTCTCTTTAGCGAGTGATTGCCAAATAATTATACTTGAACAGGGTTTGTATATATTTTCATCAGATACTTTTGGGACAGAACATACAAACACACTGACATACACACAAACTAAAACAACACAGGTGTTAGGTGCAACGAGACTGCGGTCGATCGATGAAATCAACTCATGTTCATGCCAATCCAGTGTGACGCATGACCGCCGAATGGGAAAGCAATCTGTCAAATTAGTTCCGCATAGATGGCGCTAAGTGTTTATTATTTTCACTCAGCTACCAATGGCGTTCCTTGTTAAAACTTTTCTGCGAGATGGCGCTTAGTTTTTTGTCTTTTCGTCGATTTTCATTCAAGATCACTGACAAGTGACGTATAGCGTTCTCTGCTGTGTCTAGCCGTTAATTTGTTTTATTTTGAAGTAATCAAGTTTTATCGCCCATTGATCGATATGATAATATGTTGTCTAAACTAATGTTATTGGCCAAGGAAGTTTTATGTTAAATAAATTGTAATAAATGAATTGACTTTAACAATATCGACTGTTGGAAGTCGATCGACCGCAGTTTGGTTGCACAAAGGTGTGAGTCTCACCAGTTGTTCCGGCGTGCGACTGAGTTCGGCCCTGTGCTGCGCGTGCACAAACACATAGACACGTTAGTGACGTCACACGCAGCGTGACACTATTAGTGGTTGTGACTAGAGTACTACCAGAATTTTTTGGCGCCTGAATGAAATTCACAGTAACGCGTTGTTGGCGCATTTGTAAAATTGTATCGACCAAAAGAAGATGTCGGCGTTAGTTCAGATTTTGGCCACGCGCCAAAAAAACCTGGTAGCGTTGTATGCGGGTATAGAGTATTCAAATTGCGAGGTTCGATATGGCTCCGACAAACAATTACTATATGCAAACATAGACTACGTATCTAAAGATTTAATTCTTTTTTGAAATTATGTCTATTAGGTCAAATTAAATTAGCTAGCGAAACTCCGCAGACGTAATGGGTATCGACATAATATTTACATGATAAAACAAAAAATATATTAATATAATGAGTTTTTTTTTTGGAGTTAACGGCAGTTGGTTTAAAAGCACATGTTTGAGAAGTCACTTGAAATATCAGTTTAAAAAACACCCCTCTGTTTCTGCCAGGGGTTAAAAAAAACTTATACTTCAGGTAAGAACACCACCAGCAATCGTAAACCACCAAAAAAAAAACATAAAATATTTTTATTTGATCGTGTTTACATATCGATATACCCATCCCGTCTGCGGAGTTTCACTAGACAATTAAATTTGACCCTGTATATGATTAAATATGGTACCTCACAATTAAATATGCTTAAAATACGCAGGAGTAACTAGAGAATAGACTGACACAATATTTTAAAGTGTTACCGTTTTGAGTGTGTATTGAGATTGGCGACACAAAGAGAAGCGAAAAAAAATTTTTTTTTTCTTTTTATTTTACGAGTTATTTATTTGACTCCACAATCGTTGTTATACATAAGCAAGACCATAGCCATATGAGATTGATTTTTAAATAAAATGAGAATGGTATAATGACTATGATAAGCTCTTTCTTTACCAACAAGTCAGTCATTGTTATGACGGAATATAGTGTTGAAAATATGACTTTAGAGGAACACACTCGTTGTTTCTTTGTATTTCTCATATTTTATCTGTGTATTCCCTATAAAATAATTATCTATGAAGCTCTGGCCAAACTAAGGAGAATCGCGCATACTTGTATGCAAGCGTTCGAACTGAACGGGAGCAGTGGTGATCTAATGGTAACGGCAGTGAACTAACAAGTTGCAGGCCGTACGTAAGAACCCAGACAGGCGCATTACTTTGTGTAAATTATTTAATAACCACTGCTCTCAACAAGGTAAAGAAAAACATCGTGATGTATGTCCTCGAACCAAAATTTCAAAGACTTGTGACATATACCAACGCGCACTGGGCCCGCGTAGTAGATTACGGCCCACTCCCTCTGACCGAGAGGAAGTTAAGTGTCCCAGCTGTGGGAATATTATAGGCTTATGATTACTATGCTCAAACTTGTGCGAACAATCGCGTGACAACAAATGATTAAAACAATCGTGTCGCGTCCCGCATACAGTGCGGGATTCGCCTCAGTGTGGCTAGAGCTGATGCAGACAAATCTTAGCGGAAAACGTGTTTTTGTTGGAGGTTAGTCCCCAGTCAATTTTCTCGCTGACTCTTCATAAATTTTCTTTTCCCCAAAATTTTAACTTCTATATAAATGTTGGAGCAAGATTTATAGTACCCTTACCATAAGCTCCCTCGGGTTGAACATATCAGCCGCATGTTTGTTAAGGGCAGCTAACGCAGCGTTCGGAGGGTACCCGAGCGTCACCGGCTTACCGTCCGTCCCTTCTACGGCCGCGTGACGACGGGAGTTGTAGATCGCTTTTAGAGCCTGTAAGGTTGGTATTAACACGTATAACTTACACAGGTATCTGTTTTCAACAAGTTTGTCAAAAAAATTCGTGTATAAAACATGTGTTGAAATTGTTACAGACATGTTGTGATGTTCACCTTTTTAACAAGTTTACTACAAACTTGTCATAGGTATAAACTATGAACGAAAAACAATAAACACCACATTTAGAAAACATGTATTATATTCTATTAAGCTTAGGTTAGGTTAGGCAATCACCAAAGTCTTTCTGAGACTACAATCATTACAGTTTTCGTATATAATCCGTTCACAGTTATATTACCTCTGGCAGCAGCAACCGAATAGCAACTTTATAGCATCGAAAACAAGGATCATTCTGATTTTGACAGACTTGGCAATGGCAACAACTCAACAGTAACCTTATTGCCACGACAATAAAGGTCGCTGTGATTTTGAGTGATGCAAAATCAGAGGTAAAATAACTAAACGGACTGTACAATATAGTTTTCGTTTAGCTACAAAGATGTTTTGACGCCTGAATGACATTGACAGAGGGCATTGTTGGTAAGCGTTTTTAAATTGTCATTGTGTACTGACTAAACAAGATGGCGGCATTAGTTCAATGTATGGTGTTTGTTAGTAAAATGTGTACGTATGTTTGCCTTGTCACGTTGTACTTACGGGTACAGTGCAGTGCTTGTCGGTGAGATGGTTGAGCAGCGCGAAGGTCTTCCGCGGCACTCGGTCGCAGTCGAGCCACATGCAGGGCGCCTCCCCGCCGGCCGACGCCGGGCAGTGCGTGCGCGCGGCGTGCGTGAATACGTCCGCTGCGTTGGCGAACGATCTGATGCAAAAATAATATACTTAAATAGATTGTTTCTGGTTGTTCTTCACAATGGAAAGCTTAATACATTATGTAGTCTGTAAATAAGCAATGAATTGGTTGTTTTCATGCTGTACCAATATCTTTTTTCGAGAGTAAAAATATTTCAATCAAGAACCGGTCAAAGAAGACCGTCGGTCGAGCTCGTCGGTCGGGTGTACGTCGGGTGACTGACGCGCTATGCGGACATTTAGTGCGACGCTGACCAAGCCGCCGATCGTACGCGCGTACGCAAATCTCTTGTGAGTACTTAATTTGCCGTCAGCACACGTCAAGCACTTAACGCTCGATCACGAGCGATAATCACCGCGTGCCGTACAAGCACTAAATACTTAGGACGTCGGATTGAAACAAGTATAAGTCCTTTTATAATTTATCTGAACTAAATATACATGACAAACTCACTCACTAAACTCCATCCGCACAAAAACATTAGTTGCGATACAGGTATGGGATCTTTACATGAATTTGATTGTTTTTTGGGCAGCAGAATTACTATAATTGCATAACACAGTATCAATCACAATCTGAATCATTTTTAAGGAAATTGCTAATCCATTGCTTCATATGTTCGAAAGATTTGTCTGCTCAACAGCGTAAATAACGCAATGAATGTTGTTGAACTGTCAAAGTGAATGCCATTGCTACTCATAGTCCGTTACGCAATTACCCCGCTGCACTTTTCTTCTAGCTACAGCGGGCGTCACTTACTTGCCACACCCTCGCCAGTGACAAATCCAAGGCGTCTCGTCCTGTGGGCTGACGGCTTGTATCGGTGTCGGCGTCAGTGCGGGAGGTGGCGTTGCGGACGGTTTCGGAGTAGGCGGCTTCTGAGGGTAAAACATATTACAATTTAGTTAACAGAACACAGATTTTACTCAATAAAACACGAAATCAATAGTATTCAATACAATGTGTCTATACCTTTATTAAAAGGTTTACGCTTGCCGCGGTTGGTCCGTGGACGGGTGACCATCTTTACATACCAAGACCCCTCCGTGCTTCGGAAAGCACGTTAAGCTGTTGGTCCCGCCTGTCATTCGTGGATCTTTGACAGTCCTTACGAGTCGTCAGAAGCCCGAAAGTCTTACCAAGTGGTAGCGTTTTACCCAATAACTGGGTTGTGGAGGTCAGATAGGCAGTCGCTCCATGTAAAATACTGGTATTCAGCTGCATCCGGTTAGACTGGAAACCGACCCCAACATAATTGGGAAAAGGCTAGGCAGATGATGATGTTCTATATGGGGCATAATAAGTAGAGACTCAATCAACTCATAGGGGCTCTGAACTACAATAGGCAGCACATAGCTATGTTTTCTGCCCATCAGAAATATGACCTTTTATATAGTGGACCGAAAGACACGTCGTATTTTTATTCAATTATTCGCTTCCTCAACCCAAGAAGAATTTCGTTGAAAAACAGACGCTAAAATATTTACCTCAGTAATAGCTTGGTTGACCACAAGTTCTTTATCACCGATCTTGGTGTTGCCCACCATGACTGGCTGGCGGGTAATCACTTGTCTCATCACCGGTTGAGTGGTGGCCTTCTGTAAATATAGTAAGATATTACAACCCGCATCTAATATTATAGAATCTACATACACAAACATACACATAAATAAACTCACACTTTGTTCCCATAGACCCCTATGGGAACAAGGTGCGATTTTATGGCAGAAACAATGTACAGTCACGAGCATAAGTATGTATACACTTGGGTTTATTCAAAAGCGATTTTCTCCTTTTATTTTTGAATGGAATTTTATGTTATTACGAACATAGTCTTTTCGAACCCATAGGTTTGTTTAAAGTGTCGTATTTCAACGTTGCATTCGTTATTTCACGAAAAAATCGCAATTGAAACTTGCCAAGTGTTGACATATTAGTGCTCGTGACTGTACATTTCGATCGGCATTATTCATGATTAGCCACGCGATTGATGCACGCAAAAGTTTACGGGCTTATATATAAGTATTTAAGAACGTTGGGCATGAATTCTTGAAAAATATTACGTACCTAGCTAGCATCACAAGCATTAACAATGTTTGGAAGTACCAAAAATCTGCTTATAAAAATGATTCACTGAAAGACAACACACGTTCTTAACATCTGGGTTTAAAAGTTTGAAATTTTGCACGAGAGTTCTATAAAAACAACAATAGTGAGCACAAAGGAGTTTTTTTTTATTCATCCCTTAAAGGGGTGATATTGAGGTTAAAGAAATTCGTAAAATTTTGGCTTTTGTATAACAAAATTAATCACTTACCGGACAAGACTGTATGACGCTGGTTTTCGCCTCACTCACAACAGATACCTGGTTACTCTGCACGCTTGTAACCACAGGACTCCGTTGTGGTTGCTGCGCCACTCTATGCACGTTGCTTTTCATTGGCGCATTCATAATGATTGGCTGGTTGTTAGATACGGCTATGATTTGCTGGTTGCCTTGGAGGAGTTGTTGGTTGCCTTGAATGTAGAAAGAAATATTAGATTAAGGAGGGTTTGTTTTTGAGAGGTGGTCAATTAATATTTTTGCTGAGGCTGCTAAATGCTATTCTAGCTGAAGTATGTTTCAACGAGGTGGTAAATAAATGCTATTCTGGCTGAGGTCTGTTTTAACGAGGTGGTAAATAAATGTTATTCCTGCTGAGGACTGTTTCAACAAGGTGGTAAATAGATTCTATTCTGGCTAATTTGAAAGCAAATAAATCTAAAGACTCTATTATTTTACCATTGGATATAGAAGTCATGGCTGCTTCAGCTGAAATCTGACAGAATTTGGGACATTCGGCATCTAATCATTATAATTTTAAGATGGATGATTTAAGTAATATCTCGATTTACAATACGGTCCACTGTCAAGTTCTTTGCCCGTTCTTTTACATAGGAAATTACGCTTTAAAATTGGCAACTAGCTTCATCTTTCTGACGGACCGACTCTTTGACAATTCAAATGTGCCTGTAAATGGTTTCATTAAAATAAATATTTTGTGTTTGAACTTACCTTGTATAAGCTGCGCGTTACTGGTGACAATCTGACTGCTGGTCGACGTACTAATAAGAGCAGGTGGTTGCTTCTGAGTAACCATAATCTGTTGTTGTTGCGGTTGGTTCATGATCTGAGCCTTAAGGGGCTGTGGTTGGTTGGTTATTATCGGTTGCTGGCTTGGCGTCATTTGAGGAGCGTTCTGTGGATTTTTTTTAAATTCAAACTGTAGAAGAAGCTGCATTGATTTATGAAATAAAATTGGTACGCTACAAAAGTAAATAATAATTAAAAATACTCAACATTTATAGAAATGAATACTACACAAACAACAAATTGTATATAATTAAGAAATATAGATAAATAGTGAGATGAAGCTACAACGTTTAAAATATAACTATAATTGAATGAAATATGAATGATCGTAATACAATATAGAACATGCTTGCTTCTAGCAAAACACGCTTCTTGATCCCGAAGCAAACTTGAACCAAAAAGTTTAAGGCCCACTTACAACATAAATCACCAAATACGTTAAGCGCTAATCGAATTTGAAATGTCATTTGTGGTACAAGCGGGTCTAACCCAAGTATATGTACTAATTTACTTGCTAAGTAAATGTCCAATCAAGATACTTCTAAAAATATAACACTAAAATCAGGAGTAATAAATGGCCCATTTGCACGGAATCATTTTGTTTGCGAATATAACATTTTTTTCTGTGTAAATGGGCCACATCATTTCAAGTTTGCCTTGGATTTAAATATTTACATACACTAATTATTTCACTAGTGCATTGCGATACAATTCTTTAAGTATACCAAAAGCATGACAATAGCCCACATCCAAAGATTAAAATGTAAGATTACCAAATAAATAAACACAGACCAATAACCAAGCTACCATCACGACGAATCTAATTTCTCTATGGCTTAAAAATCACGTAAGTATTTATGCTTTTTGAACTTTAATCCTAAAGCCACAAAGTCTAAAACAGCATGTCATGCCTGGCAAAGAGCATTCACAACATAGAAGGAATAATAGTCGGTATACGTTTTTTTTTTTCCAATAATATAATATGGAATTTCTACAATATAATAAGTACTGGATATGAGAAAGTACTGTATGATACTCAAAGTACTCATGCACATGGACAATTACAACAACCTACTTAGGACAGGCTCAAGGTACAGTCGGCAAGATTAGTACCCACCTGGCCAAGTATACTGCTTGTTACGGTGGATACTTTTCTCTGGCAACCGACCGTCGAGACGGCCTGGTTGCAAACAAAAATATTAAGAAAGTAGTTATTTTTAATATTATTAAGTAGCTCTATTTTCAAAAATATTAAGGAGCTTGTTTCAAAAATATTAAATAGCCATTTAAAAAAATATTAAGTAGCTATTTAAAAAAATATTAAGTAGCTATTTTCACAAATATCAAGTAGCCATTTTCAAAAATATTAAGTAGCTATTTAAAAAAATATTAAGTAGCTATTTTCACAAATATCAAGTAGCTATTTTCAGAAATATTAAATTAGAATTAGAAATATTTATTTCCAAATTTGCATGTCTTTTTTTACTTGTTTTTAATAACAAAGGAACTATTAGTCTTTAAAACTCTATTGCTGAGAAAAGATGTCCATTGTAATTCGTAAACCAGACAGATTTCCAGTCAACTACAGCGCTCGCGTCGCTGTTTCAGGATTAAAGTCTGAATCAATTTTGGCCACAGCTTCATAATCAGCCTATAATGTTCCCACTGTTGAGACACAAGGCACCTCTCAGTGAGAGGGAGTGGGCCGTAATCCACCACGAGGGGCCAGTGCGGGTTGGTAGATGTCACATGTCTTCGACTTTTTGGTCCTAGGACATGCCGGTTTCCTCAAGATGATGGCTTTCATCACCGTTTTGAGAGCAGTGGTGATTAAATAATTTACACAAAGTAAAGCGCCTGGGTGGGTTCGAACCTTCGACCTACGACTCTCAAGTCGCGGCCGTTACCACTGGGCCACCACTGCTCCACAGCTTACCATTTGGCAACACAAAAAATGAAATCTTGTCGCCCCAAAAATATTTTGTCAGCGGGCACAAAATGTTACAATATTATAATAACAACGACTCAAGCAGTAAATGACTTCTTTAATTTTTTATTTTTAAAGGCAAGGCGGTCGAATTAATTTCTAAACCGAACTTAAACCCAAACCTGTCCCAAAAGCTAAAGTCTAGAAATATTCTGTGCATGGAACCTGAGCGAGGGCATTCTTCACCATCGTGATGGCCTGCGAAGTACTCACTAACGTAGGCTGAGACAACACCCTCTGGGTCGACTGAATCACACCCGAGTTCTGCGATAACCAACTTTATTTCAACAACGTAAAGTTCAAATTCAATCTTATACTAATTGTACTATGTGCGAATCTAGAGAAAATTAAAATGTATAGGGTGTTTATGCACTGCGGGCCGTCCGATAAATTGTATGAACACATTTATACAGATTTCAGTTCGAATTATAAACTAACATCATGGATTATCTATACGAAATGGCAGCAATGCATTTGCACCATCTATACATATAATGGTATAATTATATATTTTATTACCGTGCACGGGTTTTGTCATATTTATGTGTGATTACTGCTTTTAGTTTTTATTTCTATGAACTTGAAAAACTCCCCCCTCCCCCCATGTACGAACTATACCGGGATCTTTATTAGTGTGCTCCTCACACAATCAAATAAATTCGCAATACTCACTCATAAACATGAATTCACTTACCAAAGTTTTATGAACAATTTTGCCACTGTTGATATATAGGCTTAATCTACATTCAGTTTAGTAACCCATAAGTTAGTAAAGCGCAGATTATAATTTAATGAGCCGAATGTACACGCAACATAATAAAAAACGTGCAATCCCCGTAAATTTTGAAAATGGTTTTTAGATTGTATAATTTTTTATCAATCATTCCCTCAATCTACTTTCAGGGTTTGGTTTAGTAGGTGTTGTCATTATTAATTTTTCAGAACCTTTAAAATACCTCGTCAGAACGGTCGCGGTATGCCAAAGCTGGGCCTTTCGGTATGCCAAAGCTGGGCCTTTCGGTATGCCAAAGCTGGGCCTTTATTGCTGCAGCATAGGATACTCTGCAGCAGCAATAAAGGCAACAATGGAATTCGTGGCAGGGCAGTACGTATACCGTGGCAGCAATAAAGGCTCTTTATAGCTGTCGAACACGTAATATACGCTAATAATAAACAATAAAATGTAGACGATACAACAAATTAATAGTATCAAGATTCCTAATAAAAACGAGAAAACCCACTTCACCTGTAGACGATTGTTAGACACAAAGAAGCAAACAGAAAGGAAACGAACATTATTATTATTATGAGAACCCAAAAGTTACTATTAGGCATCATCTGGAACTATTAGTATGAGTTGAAGCCAAGATTATCAGCACAGAATAACAATGTACTCCATATAGCCGTTCACACGTTATAAAAACTCAAATTTTCGCAGCCGGTGAGGTCATAAAACATGGGAGTGAGACGACACTAGACTAAATAATCACCGTACTAGTCGCACGTTTTATGACCACAACTGCCGCGAGTCACGTTGTTTAGTTTAGATCTTTGATATCATATGTTATTAAGGAGCCGGCGGAGCATGCGTAGTTCGTACAAACGTAATACCAAAATAATTTTTTAATCAAACATATTCTTAATGTAGTTGTGTATTTATTCCGATTGGATTACAGAATATCTAGGTTCCCAAATATATATTTTGAATGGACACTGATTTAAAGACGAGTTATGAGAAAAATAAGTTTTCTATAGTTTGAAATTCCTCATATCTCGTCTTTATATCAAGAGTCCTTTCAAAATATATATTTGGGAACCTAGATATTCTGTAATCCAATCGGAATAAATACACACTACCTTAAGAATGTTTGATTTACAAATTATTTTGGTATTACGTTCACCGGCCCCTTAACGTCTCATATTTCATGAGATAAATACTAACTATTTTAGCTAGCTTCATCTTCCTGACTGACCGACCCCTCTGACAATGCCTGTAATTGGTTTGTTTTTAAAATAAATGCTTTGAGTTTGAGTTGTCTGTCAAACAGTCAACGTCAGTCAATAAGTCTTAACTATAAACGACTGATCCCGAGTTGCATTATTGCAACTCGGGACGTAAGTACCCACCGCTACCTCCCTTTGCGCCGACCGACTATATGGAGTAAGATATTAACTGTGGGTGTTAGCTACTTGATTTGAGTGTAACCTGTATAATTTGCTGTTGGGTTATCGCCTCTGTTGCCTGCGTTATAAGGCTGTTAAGCGTCGCCTCGTCCAGGCCGCCTGGGTTGTTCACCTTTTTATCATAACATGTATGTTATAAAACCTTTTAGTTGTTTGAGACTGACGCTAAGCACACGGTGTTTTTTTTATTGAGTATCATAGTAAAGTGTAACATGTCGCCAGTGCTTTTAATTTATTTATTTAAGCCCAGGTTCGCAAGGGTGATTTGTTTTCGCGCACTGGATTATCAACGCAATGCTTAGCGCTGAGAGTTGAGAATGCAACAGTGTTTTTTTGACGCGCTCAGGTGCGCTTTGTTGGACTCTGAATGCTCGGCTGAACACACAGAGTTTAAAATCCCACCGCGATATTTTTACGTCCACGCGTACGTGGGCTCACTCTTCAACGTGAAAACCGTCGAAGCGCAGTATTCATAGAAAACAAAAGTTGCACAACATTGTTGCAGCAACGTGATTTGTGTTGCTGGAAACATAAGCCTCATACATTCTGCATGTAATGTTGCCCGCAACATGTTTATAGCAACACAAATCATATTGGCAAGTTTTGTTCACCACAAATCCGAGGATTTAGCGTCTCTTAGAAACAAACATACACAAAAATCTACATAAAAAAACGACATTTTACTTTTGACTATTACGAATCCCCGACCATTTTTGGCCGTAACATGTTTAACTATAAAATAACTCATAATAAATTTGGGATGAACATACCGTCAAAGTAAGAGGCCCCCCTCCTGTTGGCCCTTGAACTATTATTATAGTTTTCTGCATCATATTCCCTGGGATATTTTGGGCGATATAACTTATACCACCTGCAATAAAATAACGCTTAATTAGCACATCAATTAGAGACCAAACTCCAAACAAAAGATTTGCTATGAGATTCTAACTCGTAATACCACCGTCGACCCCATAGTGAGAGATGTTGCTGTCGTTGACAGATGAAACGTGCTAATGAGGATGTTTGAAAAATGACGTTTACTAGATGGCAGCACTGAGATGTCAGGTCCGGGCACCTGTCACAAGTGTCAAAGCGCCTATATTTTCTTTAGTCGTGACTGAATGATGAACGAACGAATGAAACAAATGATGATCGACATCATATATTTTATATTGGAAGACGTCTTGTCAAAGTGGCGCCAACTGGTGTCGTGAATTTTGATGAAAACCCTCATTATAACAATAAGGATACTACAGTCTTTTCACTGTTATTTTACCCCAGATTTTACATCACTGTCAAACTCACAGTGATTTTTATTCCCATTCTAATAAGGTTGCTGTTGGCCTGTTGCTACTGACAAGTCTATCAAAATCATTGTGATCTTTATTCTCGTTACAATAAGGTTGCTGTTAGGTTGCTGCTGTCAAAGGTATAATAAATGGGAAGGGAGTGTAGGACAGTACCTTGAGCATTGCTTGGCGTTGCTATGATCTGCATTGGTTGTTGCATGTACTGGGTGGGTTGTGTTGATATTGTTTTCTCTGTAAAACACAAAAAACGGATTACTATTTATTAAACCAGCGAAGTCCATTAAAGAATTAAAATAAACTGGCTAAACAGTAAATAAATTAGCTAAGGATACAAGGGTGCAGTTGCTATAAAATATTATCACACTTATTATAAAGGCGAAACTTTGTGAGTGTGTTTGTCAATAACACTGCCCGACCCCGGAATCGAACCCAGGACCTCATGCACCAATGCGGCAGTCAAAATAAAAACAATATAAATTATATTTTGATCAAATTAACTATGAGAGCAAGTCCTACTTATCCTCATACTTTACCTTGTAGTATAAGCTGTCCGGCCTGCGAAGCAATGATGTTCTGAACATCCATGGGTTGCATTTGCAGCAATGGTTGTTGCATTTGTATAGTCTGCTGTTGAAAAAAGAAGAAATAATCTTTATACTTACAACCCGTTCGCGCTAAGACTGTACTCTCGGTAATGGAATACGAGATCGAAAATGTAAACAAAAGTGTTGGCAATTTGAAATAATAACCTCAATTGTGTAGTTTGTCGAAGAGTTCTTATAATATTTAACTATCGGCATTATCCTAATAATCGATTCAAGTGGGAGTACGTACTGGTCGCCATTTTGTTTTGGTCATTCGGTTTCTGAAGTTGTCGTGATTGAATGTGTCCCTCGTGAGTTTTTATTTGTTGTTAAGTTTTTCTTTGCTGTATTTAACGTTTGTGTTTATTTTGTTGTCCGTAATAAAATAGACGTTCCTGCTATGATGCTCAGCCAGGGCCGTCGATCGAAAAGAATATTCTATCACCGCCTAAAAAGAAACAACGCACTGCTATGTCTGAGACTGAAGATCAATATTGGTCTTTAGGTGATTGCGCCAAGAAGGCCGCCGAGATTTCGGACATTTCTGATGTGACAGTAAATTATATCTAATAAATAAACAAGTTATTCATAAGAATAGAAATGTTTTATTTTCATTAGTTTACGCCGCTTCAGCGTGATTTCAAAAGCACGAAATTTAATTGAATTAAATAAGTAGGTATATTTGACTATATTGAATTAAATGACTTCGGAAATGTTGACTACCCCTAAAACGTTACTTTGGCAATGACATTTCTTTGTTTACATATTTGATTTCGAATTCCATTACCGAGATTAGTTCATTATTAGACAATAGTATTATACTTTTATTATTTTTATATTATTATTATATTACCTGCATCGTAGGTCCCTGAACTTGTAACGTAGGTTGTTGAACCTGAAGTGTCGGCTGTTGCACTTGCATCGTAGGCTGTTGCACCGCCAGCGTCGGTTGTTGAACCTGAGTTAATAAAACTCATTGTTATCTCACGGTTCAGTTGTAAAACTTATTAAGTTATTACTTATACAATAGAGTAGGTACATTTTCATTATTTAGCAGAGTTTTTCAGTGACTGATAATATTTTTATGTTATTTTTGATTTTTAAACATAATTTAATTTTAATTTGCTAGCGCAGTTTAGTTTACGCAATTAACGCACCAAATTTTTAGAGGAGATAAAGTTTTTTTTTTATGTATCCAGTGTTGCAATTTGTTTAGAATTAATCGACAGGTATTTTTTTTTTGTATACGTGGTAATACATATTCTTACTAAAGTGGTAAAAAGTCTTACCTGTAGACCGGGTTCTTGTATGATGACAGGATTTTCACCAGCTGCCATCAAAACTGACGGTTGAATTATTTCAACGGACTCTTGTTTCGGTGGCAACTGATTACAACAGAATATATTAATATTTTGTCAAGAATTACAGACATCGCTAAAAAAGCAACACTACATCCTTCAAAAATACTACTTCTAACACATCTAAAAGCCATCATTATAAGACAAGGTTCTAAGCTATACAATAAAGAAGTAAAACTAGGAAATTATACATTATTAATATAATTGAGACTACTTTATCATCATTTCGTTACTAAATAAATAAAAAATGCGATAATACGAATAGCTACTCTCCTTAAACATCAAGTTGGCTACTTTTTATTTCAATAAACTACCTTGAAGACAGATAAATGCTTTCTAACTACAAAAACAAAACTGAAAGCCGACTCACGACACAAATTTGCTTTAAACGAATCTTGTAAAGGTTAATATTTATGTGAGTTTGGTGTAGCTTTGGTTTCTCAAATCTACTTTGGTTTGACGTTTGTGATTTCTCTGCTCTCCTATACGTACAAATCTGTGCATACAATAAACATACAAGTGTTATATTTATAAAATAAAATATGTTAGTATCAAGACCTTAGCTCGGAGTGCTCCCAATAGCATGGCCCCCACGCTGCCTGCGTGAGGGCGCTAAGATACGGCAGAATGAACAGACATGAAATAAAGATTAAGGCACATTAGACTTCAGCCCGATTTCTGAATTGATAGAGTTCTCAATTCTTCTTTTCGATTCGATGGTAAATTATTAAATTAGTTGGGCCCAATAGGTGGCCACGCCAGTCGCGGATCAGTGACGCTTTTTAGGTCCTCGGAAATGCAGGTGTATGAACACCTTGGACACTTCAACATAATATGGAGCATGGTTTGGCCAGGAGCACCTCATTCACACCGGGTGTCGGTTGGGCCAATAATTCCCATTTCGCTAGATTGTGCTTGCAGCGGCCTACCTGGGCCCGCAGTCGATTGATTGATTTCCGAATAGGCCACTGCAGGTTAAGTCAGGGTGGCAGGTGCAACCGGGCTGTACGAAGTAACGAAGTGGCGGGTTCTCAATTCAGAAACCGGGTGTTAGTAATATTCAGAACTAAATAAATACTCACTGGGCCAACCACATGTTGTATTTCACTTAAACCATGAATTCATGGTTAATAAAAGTTGAGCAACATTGTTGTAGCAAAATCTATTTTATTTTACTGGCAACATTTTCCATAATCACACTATAACGGGTGCTACACACTTCTTCGCTTCAGCACATTCGATTCGACAGTATTTCTTTAACAATTAAACGGACCCGAAGCAATTACTACACATACTCGGCTTTCATTCGGCTTGTGCCGATCGGCAAACTTCGTTCGGCATCTACCGTGACTTATGACACTATGTCGCGCAACTTTTGTTTCCCACAAATATAGGGCTTTATCGTTCGCCATACAATAATTTCGTAAAAGATATGGCAGAGTTATTTGTACGTAAGAATCACACATGCATTAAGCAAAATGTGGACGTTAGTGCAACATTATAAAAAAAAACAATATGTCTATATTATATTATTTACCAAATCCTCTTCATCTTCCAATGCTGAGGCTGCAAGTGCTGCATACAGATTCGCTGCTGTTTTTGATACACTTTCTTGAGGCGCCATGTTCTAAAACAGGTTTTAGAATTATACCAATAATAATGATGTCTAAGTTCGAGGTCATAAACACACATTAAACAGGACTCATTTTCTTTAGTGGTCTCCAACGGCACCTCAAGAGTTGCTCTTTACTACAAGAAACCAATCTGAATGCCCTAACATTTTAGTAAAATTTAACAAACCTTTTCTTCCACCTTAATTTTTTTAGCAGGCGGCTCGGTATACGAGTGATCAGTACCCACAGTTTCCGTGACATCCTTATCAGTTTTAATCTGAATCTGACCTTCAGTCTTCACCTGAACCAATTGACCTTGTTCATTCTTGTACTGAAGAATCGGCGCTTGTAATTGGTCACTCTTCAACTGAATGATTTGACCTTGTTCGTTCTTGATTTGAATTAGCTGGCCCTGCTCGTTCTTTATTTGAAAGTATTGGTTTCCTTGGGATACTAAGCCGGAGTCAGCGTTTATTTGAATGACTGGGGTTGTGTCGGACTTAACCTGAACGATTTGACCTGTCTCTGTGATTTGGATAGTTGGAGCGTTGATTTGAGGGCCCATTTGAACGACTTGCAGTGGAGGGTTCGAGTTTTTTTTTAATAAGTCCGCTAGCATTTTGTTTTGGGCGGATTTCTGGAAAAATTGGATTAATTAACGTAAATTGTTATTGTAAAATTGCGCCTAGTTTTATATTTTTTCAGAAGATTTCAGGTTACTCACAATAGTCAGTTGAGTTTGCTCGTCTATCTGTATTTGTACTGGTTCTTCTTTCGGTACTGAAAACATTACAAATAAATTTTAGGTTTAACCATAAATGGGAGCACAAATAAGTAGTAATAACTGAAATAAAATATTTTCGATACTTACCAACTTGATCCTCTGGCTGATTTAGGTGGACCTGCAAATAAAGTATCGTACGGTGAATTATAAATTTATAATGAAAATAGTTCTTTGTAGAACCACTTTTTTGATGCTAGTCCCGGCTGTTGCCGCTGTATAGTGTTTGTGAAATAATGGACGTATACTGGTACAATCTGTTGTATTTAAAGTAGAAAGATACAAGATCTGATAGATTTCTGATATAAATCTGTTTGAATGAGGGATGTCCGATGTGATGGTGGGATGTCTGGCACTCCTGGAAGTCCTACCGCAGTGGGCCATCTGGCGGCGGCGCGGTCGTAACAATGCTCTTATCGATTTGTTGGAAAAAAAAGTAACATATACGTCATGTTTTTACCTTATCTGTGGGCGTGCTACTAGCAACACCACCTGGTGTAATCGTCGTACATTTAATCAGGGCTTCTGGGTCAACGTCCATTACCTGTACGGAAATATTAATGGGATGAAAATGTTTTTCAATGTAGATCTCGATGTAACCTCTAATGAGAGGATAAATTACGTATTGTATCACATACACGTAATTATCCTCTAGAAAGCCTTTTAGCAAACCCAACACTAAGAATTCTGTTTTTCCCATTATTTTGGCTGTGGGAGGTTAGATCGCATTTTCTTCTACACCCTCTGCTTGCCTGTCAACCTTCGGGTCATAAACTAGCACTTTAAAAAAAAATTGGTTGTCTGTAAAGTCGGTTTACGGACGATAATTTTACGTGATAACGTCATAAGAGATAGATGCGTCACAAGCCGAACGGCCGATCGTGCCTATCGTTTGTACCGCGCTCTCGCTTGCACGCTCGAATCAGGCGTAGCGTGACAATGAGTCATGCTTTTGCGTGCAGCCCCGAAAGAAGTGTAACCCACATTTAACCAGTTATGAAAAATAATTATTAGGAGGTTCCTCTCTCTGGACCCCTAACGTAGCTTGGTGTGCTCTGTGTGTTTTTATCTAAATTTTAATGCTTTTATATTCTAAAATTTTAAAGCGAAATTTTTATGTGTTTGAATGGATTAAGGAGAAAAACCGGCCAAGTGCAAGTTATAGCCATACAATATTTAACACTACATATAAAGTAACGGCAAAAAAATCAAGTTTGTTGTATGAGCCCCCTTTAAATATTTATTTTATTCTGTTTTTAGTATTTTTTGTTATAGCGGCAACAGAAATACACATTCTGTGAAAATTTCAACTGTCTAGCTATCACGGTTCATGAGATACAGCCTGGTGACAGACAGGCAGACGGACAGTGGAGTTTTAGTAATGGGGTCCCGTTTTTACCCTTTAGGTACGGAACCCTCAAAATGAAGTATTATATAAATACCTGATTAGTTTGCACCACAACTGTGCTCGGAGCAGCCGGTCCTCTTTGCTGGCTTTGTTGTCTTTGTGCAACCTATATATATTATAAATATTGAATTAAATCGTTCAGAAATGTTTTGTGTCCCTGATCCTACGTATAAAAGAAATAATAAACGAATGGATAAGAAATGAAATTGAAAACCGAAAAAAATGTTTCAAAAGTAAATGCTCCTTAAAAAAGAAAAATAATCGTTGAAAAGTAAATGTTGCTTAAAAAAGGAATAATAATGTTTGAAAGTAAATGATGTTGAAGTTTTTACTTTTTATTTTAAAACGAACATTCTATTATGGTATTATAGAATTTGCAGCAAAAATATCTTGAAATTAGTAGTGTTTGTATGTAATAATAGTAGTGTGTGTAAAATAATACCATTAAAGTAAACCTAAATCTCCTTTGCCCAGCAGTGTCTTAAAGTCCGTTAAGGCTGACAAAAAAAATCTCCTTTAAAATTGGCATAACTCCTAAAAATAAATAATAATTCCATGCTTCACAAATAAGCTAGCAGAATACTCATGCCGTTTCAATCCAGTTATTTTATTATGTTAGTTTATTAACTAGTGATACTTGGCATGCCTTTCTACGTCGCTTTTAACTGCCACTACTCGTCAATGTTACCATAAACATTTTTGTTTTTTATCGGGCTATACCTCAGTATAATTTTGCCCTTTTTTTCTGAAGTAAAAGGTATTTTCCTTACCACTGCCTTGTTTTCAATCATGTGGTTAAAAATAGTTTGGTACAATACATGCTAGATCTAATAGTTCGGAACAGAACTACCAAATCTTTGTTATAAACGTTCAAAAACTCAATATAACATGCAATTTGTTAATTTTCCACTGTATTTCGTAGTTTATACCTTCCTTTGTGATACGCACGTCACCTTCTTTGTTCTATAGTAAATTGTAAAATTATAGCAGAAAATAAAGTAAAAGAACAGAATAAAATTGATGAAAATAGGATTGAAAAATAACTGAGTGATGTGATGGTCAATTAAAAAATTCAACACTTTAAAATGTTTTATGAACTATCATTAATTAATAATTATCTTCTTTTTTTTTGCAAAATAAACAAGCTGCCCACGAAATTAATTATAAACCTTACTTATGTAAATCATTTTCCCAGAACCTTACACACAAAACATCTTTTACACATAAATAACTTGACAAAGAAAGAAAAACATGACTGACAAAGAAAGAAAAACATGACTGAACAAGTGAACACACATTCTGATCAACAACTCATTAATCAAATCAAGTCCTATCGTATCAACAACTTTACCGCGCGTCCTATTAGCCCACGCTCGCACGGACGTAAAAATATCGCGGCGGGATTTTATCGCGCACTGGATTTTCAACTCTCGGTGTTCAGCAGAGCATTGAGAATCCAACAGAGCACAACCCAACGCGTCAAAAAAACACACTGTTGGATTTTCAACTGTCAGCGCTAAGCAGTGCGTTGAAAAAACATCGCCGCGGGAAAAACTCTGACGTTAAACGTTCTGTGAACCTGGGCTAAGAAAGCGATCGTCACGCGTTCACGCAATCATCGCGTTCATATGTCACTTTTGTTCGGAAAACTGTAAGGCGCCCTCTGTCGGCGTGACCACACGTTACGGTTCACCAAACAAAAAGTGACATTTGAACGCGACGACCGCATCACCGTCCAACAGTTCATAGAACGCCTCTCCAAGCATTTCTTAGACTCTGCTATAAGCACCTCAATCCCCTGATTGATTTAAATTCGTCCCTAAATAATCCGATCCAGCCTGTCCCTTGTTGCCCGCCCCCAGCGACGCCCTAAGCCGAGGTCCGTCCCACAGGGGTGCCCTTAGTGTGTGGTCGGTTAGTTTTCAAGTTTTTTAAGCCCTGGCTGGAGGCCTTCATTTATTGAGGCACCCATAGGCAAGACCAGTTAAGCAGACGACAACCTCCTAGGTGGACCTGCAAGATGCCATTAAAAAAAAACGACTATCGCGTATCCGGGCGACGATTGTTTTCTAATAGGACGCGTCCTTCGTCACTTTCCCACTATCAACAACTCATCCACACATCCCTACGACGTATTCCACATTGGGCACCCGCTTAAATGGCACCTGAGTGAATGTGCCGCTGTGTGCAATCAGGTGCCATTTAAGCGGGTGCCCAATCTGGAATACGTCATCCCTATAACTATAAACAGTGGTTAAAGTTAGTTTTGTTAGTATCACTTACTTGCGGTGTCGGTAGTGCGGGGCTTACTTTATGCGCTAACAAGTGTTTGATCAGCGTTGTGTTCGATGGAGTGGATTCCAACGCTTGAGACAGATGCGGGTGGGATGTTGGTGGCTGTTGTTGGCTCTGTGGAAATATATAGAGTAAATAGTTGATTGAAAGGATTTGATAGTTATCACTTTTCATCGCTCAGTGGGATAATATAAATTGTTTTTTTTTTTTCTCATAAGTTAAAGAGTTTCATGGTTTGTTTTAAAACTTAAAAATATACTTTCGAATACTTCTATCCATTGATGATTTAGGTAGGTACTGGGGAACAGTCATTCGCCAGGATTTTCTATTTAAAGTAGTTTAGGTTTCCGCCCTGAGCAGACTGCCTCACTTCAAACGTTTGCCATGGGTTGTATATTTAAAACAGTTCGTATATATGTACCAATATTTAGAATATTATCGTTAAAATAAAAATATTTTATTAGTAAAATTGTAACCTGCACTTGCGGTTGAGATACAACTGGTTTCGCTTCAGCTGCTGCCTTATTCGTTAGCTGCGCTTTCAGTATCGGCGACGATGGTCCTAAAGAAGACACAACAAATTTGATAAAATCCGTAGTAACAGTCAAGTATCTAATTTATTTATCCTTCTATAGAGGTATGAGGAACAGGGTGTAACGTTCACTCATCCTCTATAGAAAAGGGAGGATCCTCCGACCAGACGGGAGTTGTGTCTGGCGGGCAACTGCCCGATGATTCATTTCGCCATTGTGTCTATATATGCTAGTTGCGCGGTAAACTCTGCTTGCGAGATGCAGGATTTTGCGTGACGCCAGTATGACGCGTTGTTCGCATGTGGGGTTGTAGATACCGCTACACTTCAATAGCTTCTGCCCGCGGGTTCGCCCGCATGGATATCGGAAATTATCCCACGGGAACGTGCTACTGGGACAAAAAGTAGTCTATGTCCTTCCCTAGGATGCCATCTACCTCCTTGCCAAATTTTATCGAAATCCGTTCAGTGGTTTAGGCGTGAAAAAGTAACATACAGACAGAGTTACTTTCGAATTTATAATATAAGTATGAATAAGTATGAATTGGTTAACATTGAAATGAGGTTCTTATTATTCTAATTATTTCTAAATAGGGCTTGACGGCTGAAATGTAGTTACCTGCTGTAGGATTAGTTCTGTTCTGCATAGCTCTGGATCTGATGCCGATGTACGCTTGTTGAGTCTCGCCCGTCGATAACGTCACTGTGTTTGGTCCCACTGTACCGCCGAACACCGTTCTAAGACACAATAAAATGCAATTATAAAAATTATGATAATTCTGATTATTTTTTTTGACATGATAACTTCTTATATGTCGATGAACGCTGACTGCACGCACGAAAAAGCATGACTCATTGTCACGTTCCGCCTGCTCTTTGCACGTCATACATAATATTACTATGCCATTAAAACTCGTCGATGTTTTTCAGGATTTATGTAAGTAAATATAAATATGTTTCCATCAAGGACTCGGTACCTTATAATAATCTTACCTGACTAGTCTGGGGAAGTGTGCAGGCGCGATGACTCCCTTCCTAGACAGTTTGGTGCAGCACGCGACGTACTGTCTGTACATGTCGTTGGCGTCGCAAGCGCTGTTGTCATTCGCTGGTAGAACTTCGTAGGCTGAGCGAAGCCATGCTTGAGCGAAGTGCTCGTTTTCCTGTTGAAGATTTTTTGAAGGGAAAACTTCTTTAGGACGATGGGCATTTTTTTGAAATGGGAAAAAAACATTGAACTTGCGACACTGTTACCGTCACCGACATCTCTGTTTTAAGTTTTGGCCATTATAAAGACATCAACGCGCGGTACATTTTCTTTGGGAAGAATGACCTTCAAACATATTTATAAAATTACTGTACTTTTAAAAATACACACAATGTTTTTTTTTTCAATATGTAATATTCTTCTTGTCGTGTCGATAGTACTCTTCTACATCGTCTTTTTTTGTTTGAAGTTGGCAGAACTGATGACACAATCAACGTGACCAACGTTGATTGCGGCAACAGTGGCATACTTTAGTGGCAGGTGAACGCGGGCACTTAGGGTACTCTAGCCAGTGGGGCCTGGTGTGATCAGCACCGCACTCGCACTAGGTATTGGATAGGTCAGTAATCCCCCACTTCGACAAACTGATGTACGTAATTTATTATGGTACTCCATAGACTAGATCGCATTTTATTTGCTCTAAAAAAAAAATCTCTCTAGATTTAAATCTTATTGAATAGATATATTACAGCGAACTAGTCACTTAAAAGTGTGCAGCACAGCACTTAAATATTTCGCCTATTTGATTACATCAATCAAATGTATTGTTTTCACCATTAGCATTTGATTGTAACGTTGCAAAACTTAAAAACAAAATTACAATCCCTCTTTCCAAAAATATTTACAAGAATTCATTTTACGATAACATACTACGGACAGACATTTTAAACAAGCACTAGCCCATAGACACACGCCAGAGATACCAAACAGTTTATTACTACTATGGTTATTTTTGGATTACATGTTTTATTTGTAAATGCCTCTAAGTTTTAGTTAAAAAAAGCATAACTACGCACTACAAAAAGTAAGTTAGTATAGAAAGGAAACATCTTACAACGACTCGTAAGTTTGCTATTAAAAAATATGTTATTGGTAAGTGTCGTTATGTGGTGTGGGTTTATTGAAAATTAAATAAGGCTAAGTTCAGACAAACATTTAACCATCGCTTTCGTAACGCACTTCTGGACATTCGTGTGTTAGCGTGCGTTGTCAACGCGTTATACAAACAAAATCTGTTCTCAGATGCCTTGTTAACAGAATCTGTTCCTTATATTCAACAGATTAAGATAAGTACTAGAGAGGCTATCATAATAAATGTCATAGCAAAGGCGGGCAAGTGCGGGTCGGACTCGCACACGAAGGATTCCGTACCACAAGGCAAAAAATCCCAAAAAATACGTTTTTTGTATGAAGACCCTCTTTAATTTATAACTTTATTTTATTTTTATTATTTGTTGTTATAGCGGCAATAAAAATACACACTGTGAACATTTCAACCATCTACCGTTTACGGTTTATGAGATACGGCCCGCTGACAGACAGACAGACAGACGGACGAATGGACGGGCAGTGGAGGCTTAGTAATAGGGTCCCGTTGGCACCCTTTGGATACGAAGTAAAGAGAATATTCTATTTATTTATCGTAAGTATATTTAAATGTCTTTAGCGCGTTATATCTGAACTGGGTTAAGTTCAGTTCAGAACAAAATAAAGTAAACAAAAAAAGTAAAAAAAGAAAGTCCCTCACCTTACTATCACTCACCTGCACAGTGCGCTGCTGTAGATGCGACTGCTGTATGGACGAGACCGGCGCGAGCGACGATACTGCGGTCGTCGTAGCCGTCGCTGGGGTCATCTGTGGAGGCTCTTGCACGGGTTTTGTAGGGGTTACGGTCTGTGAAGGGAAGGTTAATCAATAGTACAAGGATCTTTTGGTGCGTGGCCAAATGACAAATGATTTATTTTCTGTAAGTAGGTTTGTACAAACACTTTCACCTACTGTCACCTGTGCACTTAATGATTTTATGACTGTGTCAGTGAGAGTTCGCGCAGATGAATTTTGGGCCAAAAATATTTAAACTTTTTGCCACCGATATGCTAATCATACATATATATATTATAAAGGCGAAAGTTTGTGTGTGTGTTCATATGTTTTTTACTTCTTCACGCTCAAACGGCTGGACCGATTTTGATTAAATTTTGTATGGAGGTAGCTGACACCCTGGTTTAACATATAGGCTACTTTTTATCCCCACTTATGCGGATGAAACCGCGGGGCGCAGCTAGTAAGAGAATAAATTTCACAAAACAATTGCACAATTTTTTTTTTCACAATTCTGCTTCTATAAGTGCATTTACAAAGAACGAGAAAAACTGTACCACTGTAGTACAGTTTATACTAGTACTAGCTTCCGCCCGCGGCTTCGCCCGCAAGGTATGTCGATAAAAACTATCCTATGTCCTTCCCCAGGATGCAATCTATCTCTCTGCCAAATTTTATCGAAATCCGTTCAGTGGTTTAGGCGTGAAAAGGTAACATACAGACAGACAGACAGACAGAATTTATAATATTAGTATGGATGGGGAACAGAGTGAATCAGTCCCGTGATAACAACCGTAATAAGTACCGACACAAACCAAACAAAAATTTTACCTACCTTTACTGCTTATTACTAAAATTGTGCAATGTTGTTATATTGATTTGGCAAATAAAGTTATTTTTTGGTAACACTAATTAAATGTTAAACACTTGTTTATGGACAAGAGGTTCAAGGGTTTTGTGTGTTATGTTAAAATGTATCCAGAAACTATGACATTGTTACGAATCTCATTATTTAGATACATTTTAAGTAAGGTTGCTACCAATTCAAGTTTTTTTTTTTTTACTTTTATGCGTCAGTGGAAATCAAAAAGGTGAGAAAAGATAAACAGTATTCATTCAAGTTGTAATACAACATAATAAAGTTCTCTTACCGACTGTTGTTGCTGCGTTTGCCTCTCTTGCGCATCACGTTCTGCCTGCGCGGCGACCGCGCTAGGTCCACTCACTGTTTCTACGACGCGCATGAGTATACAAGCGCGGGGGCCGTAGCTTTGGGCCTGAAATAGAACAAAATTGATATAACTCGCTATCATCAGCTTCCAGAACTTCAATTTATTTGAGGTCGGAGAAGGATTTTCGGGTTTATCTTAACTCAGATTTTTTATTTGCCAGACTAAAATGTCCGCTGCTAATCGACCTTTTTTGTCAACATGACAAAAAAAACATCGATAGCAGCCTTCATTTTGCTCTAATTTTAAATCAGAGTTTACATTGTTACCAGCAATTGGCAAAATTACAGTCAAAGGGTAAAGTAGTTTTAAGCTAAACGTTGTTAGTGAATGGAATTTTTTAAAATATCAGACAATAATGATCAAAGTATTGAGCAGAATTTCGAAATAAATTGGGTATTTTCGGTTCACAATTTTATTAAATAAGTCCGACACAGATGTCACAATATTACTTTAGCACCATTATTATTGTCCCTAAAGGATCATTAGAAAACCAGCATCAGGTAGCATCTGTCTAGCATTAATGCTGAAATAAAAGGTTTATTTCATTATATATTTTTTTTTATTTTGTTATTTGTATCTTGTATTTCACAAACTGTGTCCAAATAAACGTTATTCTTTCTATTATGTGACAGACGTGGTACACTGCACTACATACCTCGACAGTGACGAGCGACACGAGTGTATGTATGAGCCCGGGTACCCTCGCGACGGACTCGCTGGCGCGGTCGCCCAGTGACGTCAGCGCGTACACGCACTCTAACGTGCACACCAGCACCATTATGTCGCGGAGAGTCAGTAGGGTGCAGACTTCGTGGTACAGCTGTAATAAAATAATAGTTAGAATGTGCGTGAATTAGAATAAAAGAACAAAAGCGAATCACGATTCGATTTTCGAAAATTTTCAAAAATTTTCGGGGAACTGAAAGAACTGCAATTACTCCCAAGGCACTTCAAATGGAACAGTAACCAGCCAAAATATTAGAAAATGTTGTTTCTCTCTTGCTTGCGTTCAAATCATCATCTAATAATCGTGTTTTCAGCATTTACAGAGCAAAACTCTTTACTATTGAACCCTGACGTGACCACTTTACAGACGACATAATACATCACATCACACAAACCACCATCATATCACATCATCATCATCTGCCTAGCCTTTTCCCAACTATGTATGTTGGGGTCGGCTTCCAGTCTAACCGGATGCAGCTGACAGACGACATAATACATAGTAGGTAATATAATTTAGGAGCAGAGTGAATCTCTACTCCTTCGCGCTATGGCCGGAGCCCACACATGCGCATAACCAATAGCGCTATTTTAATGTACAGACGCGCCAACACATCAAGCTACAACAATCTGTCAAATTTCTTTAACAGATTTTCAACTTTATCGCTAAAGTATAAGGTTCAAAGTTGATGGGGAAAATTTGACAGTTTCTGTTCAGTTCAGTGCTGGCGATGGCGTTTCTACATAATATTTTCCCGTCTCCATCAATACAGTTTATGACACATCACAGATAGTTTAGAAAGGTTTTCAGTTCACATACCTTAGATTCCAGCGCTTTAAGCAGTGCATCTTCATTGACCTCATTCTGAGCAAGTTTGTTCAGCAACTCAAGCGCTGCAAGCACTCTAGCGCGGTCCTGTGATACTAATGCCGATTGAATTGTAGATAGCACGTGCCGAGATATCAAACATGTTGCTGGATCCTACAAAAGGAAAAAAAAAAAACATTCTTTAAGGGTAAAATATATAGGGCACGCCGCGATAGCGGCGGTAAGGCCCCTCTTTGAGGAGTGGCTAGAGAGGCGTCACGGCGCCCTCACCTACCGCCTGACGCAGGTCCTCACCGGACACGGATGTTTCGGGAGGTTCCTGCACATAATCAGGCGGGAGGAAACGCCCGGGTGTCACCACTGCGAGGATCGCCCAGAGGACACGGTGGTGCACACGGTGGAGGTCTGTCCCGCTTGGGCAGAGCACCGCCGTGTCCTCGTAGAGGCGATCGGCAGCGGCGGCGACCTCTCGCGCCCGGCCCTGGTCCAAGCCATGGTCCGGGGCGAGAGGGAGTGGGAGGCAGTCACCTCCTTCTGCGAAGCAGTCATGCTAGCGAAGGAGGTGGCGGGATGGGAGAGGGAGAGAGCCGAGAGGGCCGCCCGTCCCAGCCGCCGCGGTAGACGCTCCGGGCGTCGGGAGCCGCGTGACGACTCCCGGCCACCGTAGGCGCGGGCCTGCGGACGGCGAGTAATGGGTAGCTCGCCGTCCGATCAGGACCAGGCCCGTGCCGGACGGCGCGTATGTGTTCCACGCGCGCCTCAAAGAGATGTCAGCAGACATGGAGGGGCCCGTTAGGGCCGAAGCCTGCCGGGGCAGCGGGATTGTCCGAAAGGGTTACCGCTGCCCCGGAACATAAAGGGCTAAGGAAGGAACACGGATGGGTTTTAGTCAGTAAGAGTCTGACACTCCCTTCCGCTCCACCCAGAGCGGGAGGGGTCATTGGATGATTTCCCATCCTTAAAAAAAAAAAAAAAAAAAAGGGTAAAATATATTATAATTATGTTGTATGGTATAAACAACTCTAGAGTCATATGTGTGTTTTACGTGGTTTTAACAACTCTATAAAATTACAAAGTTATGATTATAGTTTAATTATTTACCTTGATTATAAGTTCAGTGGATACGTTGCCGAGTGTATCAAGACCAGATTGCCGCAATGTGCCTACCCAAGAGTTTGCACATAACAATAAAAACCTGAAAAAGATATATTATTATTTAACATGATAACAGTAAAATAAAGGTTCTACACAAGAGCATTATATCACCATGCATTGATTAACAATTATTTCTTCTAACCCAGAATATACAGGGTGGCAGGGACATCGACGCGCAACCGCTTACCATGGATTCAGTACATGATTCTGGACCCCCCTGCGTTGAAATTTTTCGTCGGCTTTTTCTTAATTTTTACGTTTTTTTCTGCATTTTTTTTTATTGTAAACCGTATAAAATCATTATTTCTATCTAACCCAATGAGATTTTTAATTAAAAAATAGTAAATTCACTTATTTCACTTAAAACAGCAATGTAAATAAAACTCGAAAGGGCTATCTGATCAGCTGTTTGCAAAAGTTCATTTGCGAGGTCAACACTGGCTTAGTACCTTGACGCTATTCGTTTTCAAATGCCGACAAAGGGACCGCGGCGGCGGCGGCGGCGCGGCGGCGGCGAGCGGTCTCGTAAGAAGCTATGCGACGTATCCCAATGAATCTAACAGACGCGTCACATGAGGCATTTTAATCATCTACATAAATGAATGACCCATTTACTACTTTTATTTTAGATTCATTATGGGGATAATTATTTTTCTAATGCTTCATCGATTTAAGTAAAGAAGATTAAAAAAAAAAACGTGTAGAAGTGTATTGATAGTCACGTAATTTTTCAAACTTTTTTTATTATCAACATTAATTTTAGTTTTGAATGCAATTCAACAATTTAATTTACTGTTTCATTAAAAAATAATACATCCATTTTCGCAATTAATTTCGTGAGTAGGTACCTAGGTACAACTAAATGTGTTTGTACACTCTATCATTTTGTTGATCTGTGTTCGGTGTAGGCACTGTATTCACAGAAAAAATGCAAGTACTAACTGTCGGCAGCAAGTGCGGCAAATTGAAAGAAAGATCAGCTAAGTACATTTCTTTTGATTTCGCCGATTTTATCGGATTTTTGCCAGTTCGTAGATTTCGTTGATCGCAAACGGGCGTGCTGTTTGTCGCGAATTTGTGATCTTAGCGTAGTTTTTAAAATCAAAAGTAATTTTCTTTCTCTGTGTGTGTGTGTCGTGTGTGTTTGAGAGTGACGTTCAAAATGCCTTCCAGACCTGAACAATTCTTCAGGCACCAAACCCGATGGTCGGTAAATGTGTGGGCCGGTATTTATAAAGACCGCGTGATTGGACCCATTTTTCTCCCTGAACGACTAAACGGGCCACGATATCACGAGTTCCTAAAAACAACTCTCAAGGAAATAATCGAGGAGGTGCCTGTGCTCCAGTTCCGCGAGACATGGTTCCAACACGACGGCGCGCGCGGCGCTCCCTCACACGTGACCCTTCCTGTCCGAAGCTGCCTCACCGTATCTTGACCGGTGCATTGGAAGATTCGGTCCACAACCATGGTCAGCTCGCTCACCGGACTTGACTCCATTAGATTTTTTTCATTGGGGTTACGTCAAAGATAAGGTGTTTATGACCGAGTGCGATACCGCAGCAGAAATGAGAGATCGCATTGTGAATGTGTTTGCGACGCTGCGTGAAGAGTGTGTCCAGGACCCCACTTTTTTGTCCCGTGTCCACGCTGAAACTGCGCCGCGCTCAGATCTGCGAGCGGGTTGGTGGCGGCCACTTCGAACCCTACCTACCCCCTATCTCATTAGGAATGAGCGAGATTAAGGTAAGTTCATCAATTAAACATTACTGGATCGCGAAGTTCTTATCAAGCATCTTTTTTGTTATCAATCCTCATCGGTATCGCTATTTTATGGGAATAAGCTTATTGTTATCGGTTATCAAGACTAATTAAACATGATTTTATGTGGTAGGTACTATCAATGTTGTCGTTAGGCGATATTTCGTAGGTACGTTCACGTTCGTCCGGTCGCGGCGGGCGGCGGTGGCGGCGCGGCGGCTGCGGGGCGGGCGGCCGCGCCTCAGTGCCGTATGTGTGTGTAGGTTAGGCAGCGCGCGCGCGCTCGCTATCCGCGGAGCGTTTTAATCGCGTTGATTGCAATACATTGCGCGCTCAAAAATGTATTTTTTTTTAACCGGTCATTTCCGAGATGAATGACTTTCGTAATTTAATTTATGGCATCAGGTGTAACCTTTTGACAACGTTTGCGCGTCGATCGTCGATTTGGCACATGGGTAGACCATGACCTGGAGAAGAACATAGTTAAATCAACACTTGTTCACTATCGTACCTGATAAGCGTAGTATTCTTAGCTAAATACTGCACGTTTTCATCGTGGAAAGAGAGCGAGCGAACTATGGAGGCGATCTGCAACACTCGCTGCGAGTAAACACAGGTGGCGCCGCCCGGTAGTTCTGGAGCGAAGAGTTGGTTCTCATCTGATGGGTCTGTTATCCAGTCTTCTAATACGTCCTAAGGGGAAAAAGGTAGACGGGTTATGTCATGTTAGGATTCTACGTTGGACTGTAAGTAATCTATATAATAAAAATGAAGCGCTTACTAACGTAAGCGCATCACTTGTGAACGGTTAGCCCGACTTGGCTATTTTTTTGTTTTAAAATGTTCGCAATACTCCGATTCATATTCTTACGGAAATAAAATACTGGAAAAATTACTGGGAAAAATTGGAAAATTCGGGACAACTGAAAGTACTTTTTTGTATGGGAATTGAGGAAAGGAAATCTGTCGGGGCATCTCATAAATAAAAAAAAGCCTCTTGGCATCATAAAATATTTGGCAAATTGGCATGCCTTTCTTAATTCCCTTGTATTCTTTTCTCCGTATGAAAACTGTGTGGATATTATAGCAAGTTTAGCCGCAATCACAATATTTATAATAAAGGTTACAATTATGGCAGAAAAAGTTAATTTTTATCTAAGGTCGTTTGTCTACCGCCACGTCATCAGGACGTCACGCTCGGTTTGAATAATCACGTGTCTTGTTGACGTGCCGTTGACGGTAGCGAGTGGACAAACAGTGTTAGGGTTGTGTTTAGAGTTTAAAAGCCTTTTTCAACAAAGAATAATATTGTTTTTGACTGTGATATTATATCTGCGAATTGGTAAAAATCTTCATGAAAAATACTATTTTAAAGGCATCAGTTTTGGTTTCTAAGGGCGATACCATCACACGTCCGCCATCGAAGACAAAAAAAAAACAACACAAAAACAAAAGACAACTCACATCTTCATAAATCTTCTCAACAACCATCTCTTCTTCCTCCGAGCCATTCAGCAGACAATCAGTCAGCGTATTATACGCCGCCCTAGCTTGCACTATGAAGTCTGGCTGTTCGACCCCTGGCTGCATAAACTTGGTCTCGTCAGCTAACTCCTTAGCCCCGCCCCCTCCGGCCCGAAGGCTCCAGAAGTCGTCGGGGTAACGACCTCGCGCTTCGAAGTACGAACGGCCGATTGTGTTGCGGAGACTCGCTGCGGTTGAAAAAATGTTATTAGATGACAGTTGGCATGAGGTTTGAGTAATGAAGTTGCATGCATTTTGGGCAGAACTGAAATGCACAAGATTTTTAAGAAATCGGAAGTGTATTGTAGGTAAGTATTATTTAAAATATTTTTAAGTTAAAAGTTTAGGAAATTCTACAAAAACAGTATTTAGATTTGAATTTGCAAATATTTTACCCACAGTTTCAAAAAGCCAGATTGATTTTGTCTGTTGTCAAATCAACAAAGCTAGATAATTTGATTGGCTGTTTTCCCGATCAAACAAAGGATTTTTTGATCAGTTAAAATATGCCCCCTTACTAATGAACGTAGTATAGCATCTGTATAGTTATACAACGCATTGTCTTCTTCTTTCGAAAGTCAAATTACTGACGACTGAAAGAGAGAAATCGGTGTCTATTCATCTGATATAATACTTTTATTAGTAAGGGGGTAAATCTATAAAATTATACTCACAATGATTATAAACCCCAGCATGCGCCAACAAGAAATCCAATATATGCGGCGTGGTACTCAACGGCAGCCTGTTGGAATGGTCGGCAGCAAGTACGGTACACACGTTAACGGCGAAGTCCTGCTCGTTCGGCATCGGCGATAAGAGCGAGAGGGCCAATCGTTCCGATGCTGCGGCAACGCGGGCGCCGGTGCGGAGCGCCTCACCTGATGCTTAGATGCCGATAAATAATATTGCCTAACAACTGGTAATGTGGTGAGGTGATTTGCTGATAGTTAATAGCAGAAGAGAAAATATTGTTATTAAAGTATTGGACATTGGAAGTTTCGTGTTTCTAAAGATTAGTAGACTAATTACTTTTTTTTTTTTTGAGAAATTTGCTAGTTTCGGTTGTGATTTAGAAGTTTTTGAATTTAAATATTAAATAATAAAAAATTGCAAAGAATAATAATAACTAACACCACTACAATAAGGACCACGGTTAAATCATCAGATAACTTTTAACAGTTCACAAAAAATAAAACTTAAAAGTTTTATTTAAATATTACTGAAGGTGCGTAGTGCTCGCAACCGGCGTGCGTATACACGCACGCCGGTTGCCGGTTGTTTAACTCGTTTACGTTCATACATCTGGTATTCTGGTCGTATCACCAGAATACCAGAGGGGCAATTCTCGTAATTTTAAAAAACGTTCACAGTCTGATCTCAGTCTCAATCTGTCAAAAATACCTCTAATTTTCCTACATTTTGACAAGTTTTTGACATTTGTTTGTCGCCGAGATGAGATTGCGACTAGAACTTGAACGTTTTAAATTACGAGAATTGGCCTTCAGATGTATGAACGTAAAGGAATACGTGAAGGAGTATGTAAGTATAGCAGCAAGTGGCGTTCTGAAGTTTCTGCCTACAACCATGGAAAGCTGTGAGTTTAAATGTTATGTTTTTTAATAAAAAACTTGATCAAGTTCTCTGATGATTTCAATAAAATTGAAACTAATTTAGTATAAATAATAGAGAAGAATAAGCACAGGTATCAATATGTTTCCGTTTGAAACATACCTGAGATGTACGTACCCCCCCCGAAGGATATGCGCGGCATGGCCCCGCCGCGCCCGCGCCGCGGGTCTTCATCCAAATCGTTGTCGTCATCCCTGCCTGGTGGGCCTCTTGCTCTCTCATACCTAGTTAAATTAAAAAGGGATACATTTTTTTTACAATTTTATAGGGTCATTGAAAAACTTCAAGAAAATTCAATGCATTTATTTCAATTAAACCAATAACAGGCACTTTAGGATTGTCAAGAACTTGCTCAGTCAAAAAGATGAAGCTAGTTGCCCATTCCAAAGCATACTAAACCTAGTATGCTTTGGAATGGGCAACTAGCTTCATCTTTTTTTTTCTTTTTAGTTTTTAGGAACCCCTAAGGAGAAGAACAGGCTAGAAACTCCTTGGACACTCTTTTAAATCAAAATATTGTTACAGAATCAGTTCAGTAGTAAAGAATCAGTCAGGTCCAGCCAGTCCAGGGTCCAAGTGTGACCAAATACAAATATACAGGGTGGCAGGTACAGACGCCAGCACATCAAGCTACCCGAAACTATAAAATTTTCCCAATCAACTTTGAACCTTATGCTTCAGCGATAAAGTTGAATATCTATTAAAGAAATCTGACAGATTGTAGTAGCTTGATGTGCTGGCGTCTGTACATCGACGCGCAACCTGTTATCATGGATTCACTACATGTTTATAAATCCCCAAGCACTTTAAATCTAACGTTGGTTATTTAAAAAAATAAGCTGTTCTATACATTTTGACCAAGTGGGTATTGCACTTTTTTCTGAAACAGCAGTTTTTTTTTTATAACATTCAATTTTTTTTTTCTTTTGGGTGTCTAGAACTGCTGAATTCATGGTTACAGTTTGCGTGTTGATGTCCCTGCTCCCCTGAATAAGATTTGCTCACACTTGGACCCTCACTCTACTCCAGTTAAAGTTAGTTGCACAAACGCACCTTGTAGTGGGTGCGAATCAGTCAGTCTGAATTAAATTCAGTCAGTCTCAGAAAGTACTTACGATTTACGGCATATAATACAATCTTTCAAGCCTTGTTTTTCGAAATGAATGAACCGATTTTAATAAAACTTTGTACGCATAAGCAGGATACAAAGGTGTAAAAAGTTAGTTAAGAACTGCTTATGCATATGAAGTTTCATTAAAATCAGTTCATTAATTTCGAAAAACAAGGGCTTGAAAGTTTGTATGAAATGCCGTACGTCATAAACGCTCTTAATCATTATTTTAAATAGTATAAATCTCACTTTTCCAAATATGATCCATATATTCTTCTAAGCAGTGTGGATCCATTAATACATGGATGTGGGAGTCTCAGCGGTCTCAGGAATGACTCCCATGTGTCAGTCTGATTTACCTGTAATTAAATATTTGTGATAATCACAGCTCATCTTGTTATGATTATAAAAGTGGTTACATCATTATAAACTAGCTTCTGCCTGCGAATTTGTCTGCCTGAAATTTCTTGTTTTAACATAAAATAAGTGTAACTTTTAATTAGTGAAAGAATGTTCAGAATCGGATCAGTCACAAATTTTACCTATTTATAATAATAATTGTAAAGATGTATAACAAATCCTTTGGCTTACTTGTAAGGATTAAAAGGACTGATCAAAGTATAAATAGTTATGGTATTTTTAAATTGAAACAATTTGTGCTATCTTACAACTTTTTACAATAAAAACTCTCAAGGTACAACGTAAGAAATGAGTCTGCATTTTATATATCCAGAGATATTATTTAATAGGTAATGTCATCCATTTACACTATCTTATTGATGTGTATTTGAAGAACAAAATTTCATTGCTAAAGGCTTCAAAATAATAAAACTTTGGTACTGTAAAGGTTGTCTGCAAACATCGACCTTATGTTTTGCAGGCTGGCAGATAAATAACTCTGGTTGCATTCGAACATTCAAGCGAATTTAGCTTTATTATTTCTTGTAAGTTTTTTTAAGACAGTGATAGTATAAGCGCATTGATGTAAACACGTTCACTTAGAATTAATGTAATAATTATAACGCTGTACCATTTATTAGCCCCCACAGTACTATTCAAAGTGACTTACCTTACCGAGTCCCCCTCTCTGTTGAACTAATGTGTAAAACAGATACAGATCAATTTCTATGCCATTCACTATTGGCACTTTTGTAGGTAAGCTGAAAAATAAAATATTATTTTAGTATACTACAAAGCAAACATTTAGTTTTTTCAGTTTTTACATGATTATGATTTAAAAAGTCCAGCAAATGGCCAAATGGTAAGACTGTAAAAGTTTTTAGGTTAGCTGCAATATGTATACAAACAGTTTTCAGTAGGCAGTTAGGTATTTGTAAAAATAAAAGATGCATTTCATGTGTGTAATTTATAATAATAAAGTAAACAAATCTCATAACAGTTTCAGAAAAACTACCAGCACATTAGATAATACGGCATAAATAGAAGTCGATCAATGCATCCCGACCTAGGTACCAAACTACGTCTGCAAATATGTATTAACAAATGGTGCCGTAAAAACGACATACTTACTTTTTACTCTCGTTGAACTGCTTCAACTCCTTAATAAAACCTTCCCGGTCTTTTATATAGTTGCTGGATTTCGTATTTATTTGTGCCTTTGCCATTCTAACAGTATCTGCAAACGGTTTTCAACACACACTTAGCATACGAAACACCGACACTTGTGGATGGTGACATGAGATAATAGTGTTTATAGAAGAACACACATGTCACATAATTTGCTAATTGATGTATTTTATCTCATAATTAATGAAGAAAACGCTATTTTTCAATATTGTGAGTGAACAGTTTCAGTTTGCTTGGTTTTCTTTGACATTGACAGCAAGCCGGACGAACGACCATGAAGGTATAGATACCTTCATGCGAACGACGCTTGGTTGTTGCCAGTGAAAAAATCAAAACCGTTTTGTTTACATTCTCTTTAGCTTTGGGAATTTTGCCAAACACACACACGCGCCATGCATTATCGTGCCTGTTGACGATAATAAACCAATTTTCCGGCTTATTTTCCCCAATAATTGACCGACATAATACATGAAATTGAAATCCAATCCAAGAAGATTTAATATCACCTCAGCCGAAATTACATCCACGGCTGGACAAAGCTCCCCCTGGCATGGGCATCGCAAATCCTTTGCGGGTAGAGGTCAAAATGTACACACGGCTACACATCAAGCTGTACATAACCAGTATAAGCTGACATCTAATTGTACGAAAAACCTATACAATGCGAGGTCAACTCAAACTGTTTGAATGGTACGCTAATACGAAAGTCTTGGTATCGAAATCCACTGTTGCGAATATCATATTCCAATCTGAATTTTTCTGGGCATCGAACTCGCGACCCCGATAAAGCCTTATCTTTATGGGTTTGGGAATTAAGAGCATTATTATAAGTTAACTTTTTAATTTCCATAATTAAAGTAATCAAAAATCAGTAAACAGTTTTATCATCGTAGCGTAGCTAGTTCTTGGTATATTACTGGGTCGTGAGTTCGATCCCCAGATAAATCCAGTTATCACTCTCTCATGGTAACATATTTCAATAAAAAAATTATTTAATCACATTTTTTGTTATCTTTCATAAAAATTATACTCTACTGGATCATACCACAAGAATGCACACAATTTACAAATATCTAGGAAAATAACAAGTACGCAAAATCCTGCTTCTCTCAAGAAGCAGGATTTTGCGTAACGTCAATATGACGCGTTGTTCGCATGTGGTATTGTAGATACCACTACAGACTGATGGGCTCAGTTCAGGCCGCCATGATATAGTTCATCAGTTTGGTATTGGTTTCTTTATTGAACTACTCATGGACAATAGCAAAATTGGACCAAAATATTATCATTCTCCGTAAATGCTCTGTTGACAGATTGACATGACATGACATGACAAGAGAAGAGAATTGATACGAGAGAAATAGAAAATCCATTAGATATATGCTATCAAAAAGTACTCTGTGGATATATGGTTTTATTGTATAAAAAATTGCAGATAGTCAGACAGTTGCGTCAAGCAGTAACTGTCTACTTTCTTTTAATATTTTATAGGAAACATAAGCAATAGTAAAAAGTATTTACACCACAAGAATTGTGCCCAATGATTATATAAATCTATGGACTGAGCGGGCATACTTACAAAATCAGCGTGTATACCTACAAAAATCGGGCACTTAAGATGGCCGCCTTTCTTAGGGTTGTTTTTGTTTTTTCTCGCACCACACTGTTTTATACAACACGAGGGCATGATTTTCCTATTAATGGACACCAAAATACCTAGTTTCTAGACGTATTTCTCTCGAAAACAACAAAAATATTTAGAGCTATCAACCGTTTGACAGCACATCTACCACAAAACCAATTATAAAACTCGGCACTCAACATGGCGACCCATCATGCTCTTGATTAGTTAAAAAGAAACAGAATGCTTTTTGACATAATGTGTGTGTCAATATGATAGATATTTGTTTATCTATTATTTCTATGGTAGAATATGCCGTCTCCATGCTTCTCCTACCTCAATGATTGTGCCAATTGTGGTCTGTGCTTTGGTCTCTGTGGAATTGACATTGACAGCTTGTAATAAACATGCTTAAGCCGTGTGATTATTTGTCGTTTTAGGTTATAAAGTGTAACAAAACCTTTTTTTTTTCTTGTATTTGTGAAATAAACTAACAAAATGGTGAAAAAGAAAATAGATAACCGTATCAGGGTAATGATAGAAAATGGCGTTAAGTTGGGACATCGCACTATGATCCTTCTTGTGGGGGACAAAAGTAGAGATCAAGTAAGCACATTGTTTTCTTAATAAACTACTGCGACCACCCTCTTATTTGTTCTTAAACAAGCCCTATGTTGACCCATTGACCGATACTCTAAGCCCTTATTAAGAAGAGGGACAGAATTTCAAGCAGAACCAAAAACCATGCTCATTAAGGTCCTAGGCTTTGTACACCGCAGTTCCTTTGCGGTGGGGTGTATAAACCGTGCCATAGAAAAACTTGTCTGTCAACAAGTTTCCATAGTCATCCATACAACACTGACTACTGTGCCTACACACAGTGAATAAACTGTATTGTAGTTTTTCACCTCCAGAAAAATGGGTGTGTATAAAAGGCCTTATAGGACCAAGTAAATAATCTTGAAGAATGGTGTTGGAAGCCTTACCATGGCTAGCTATCTGTCAACCAAGCTTACCGTAATCCACTACTAGACATAGGCCACAAAAAGTTAAAGTTTATTTCCCAAATAAACCTAGCCATAATATTTTTAACATACAAAATTCTGATTTCTTTGCAGGTTCCCATTTTATATGATATGCTAGTAAAGTCTACTGTGAAGGCCAGGCCAACAGTTCTATGGTGCTATAAAAATAAAGATGAAGCTATTAGCAAGTAAGTTGAAATAGACAATTTTGCCATGTCCTCACATAGGCAGATAAATATAATATACTTATACAGCATTTAAATGCCATATCATTAAGAGGTGCTGAGATTTTTTGGCCTGGACTAGTACAGTTTTTTTTTAAATTAAATTTAGCCTTTTTTTCTAGTTTGTTCTATAAAATTTCAAATTTGTTGTACAAAAAAAATAAAATACTTTCCATTCTATTAAAATAGTCCAATAAAATGCTACAAGAACTTTTATGTTCTTGACATAGTAGTGTTTTAATTATATTAAAAATTTTAATAAATACTTGCTTTTAGTCACGGCCGCAAGAGGGCAAAGAAGATAGCCGCAGGCAAGTTGGAAGTTTCAGAAGAATCTCTGTTTGATGCATTCAGAGTAGCAACTACTATACACGGACGGTATTACTCTGAGAGTCACACTATGCTTGGTCAGACGTATGGAATGTGTGTATTACAGGTAATGGCTTCTAAAATATATTAGACACCCATATTTCAGGAACTAGAACTACTTAAGGTCATAGCACACACATCAACTCAGAAAGGGTTTGTCACCTTATCCTTAGCTTGAACTAAGGATTTTATTACATGTTATTAATACAGTTTCTCAAAATAAGTACATACTATGTGCATAAATGAATAAATTGTTAATATCAAATGCACTGCCATACGTATTTCTGTAACTTCTGTCAAGTTCTGAAATCAACATGGTTTTAAAACTCCCAATAATTTGATTTAATATAGTAAATTGTTGCAAATTCACTAAAACAGGAAATGTAGAAAAAGGCAGAATGACCATCGCCCAGAATAAAATTATTAGGCGGTATCGGATTAATCCTGTCAGCCATTTATTAACACTATGATTAACCACACAATGATGTGGTGGCCTCCCCTTTTTCCTTCCAAACCTCTGTGTCTACTCTGGCCATGTTGGCCCTGGGAACATGATTATGTAAAAAAGTTGAATCCATACTAATATTATAAATTCGAAAGTAACTCTGTCTGTCTGTTTGTAACCTTTTCACACCTAAACCACTGAACGGATTTCGATAAAATTTGGCAGAGTTATAGATTGCATCCCGGGGAAGGACATAGGATAGTTTTTATCGACATACCTCGCGGGCGGAAGCTAATGATAAATATAATAATCTCATGCAGGATTTCGAAGCCCTCACTCCTAACTTGATGGCGCGCACTGTAGAGACAGTGGAAGGAGGAGGCTTGATTGTGTTCCTGCTCAAGTCTATGGACTCTTTGAGGCAGTTGCATTCCATCACTATGGATGTTCACTCCAGGTATAGATATAGATTTTAAGTTAAAAAGAAGTAAGAAAATAATGTCCCTTTTTGTGGAATAAATGCCCTGTTGCAAGAGGGTCACTCAAAATTTCATGTCTGTTGGTTCCTCCTGAACTACAAAAAGAGCAATTTAAAGAATCACACTAATATTTTAAAAGCGAAAGTTTGTGAGTGTGTTTATATGTTTGTTACTTATCACGCTCAAACGGCTAGACCAATTTTGATAAAATTCTGTATGGAGCTAGCTGACACCCTAGATTAACATATAAGCTAAGTATTTTTTATCCCGATATTCCCACGGGATCGACACTTATGCGGGTGAAACAGCGGGGCGCAGCTAGTAATTGATAAATAGAACTCAAAAACCCTGAACTATCTTCAATAAAGCTTACATGGCTCAAAATATTGGTTAGATAATGACACTTACTCATGCCCATTTTCACGAACACCAAGCGACAACTAAATACGACCCTTGGATTATTGTCGAAGGTTAAAAATAATACAGCACGCTTTGTTTAGCCATTCATTTAGTTAGGTGCTGCAGACTGACTTCGGCCCATTTGTTTTCCGAATGTAAAATCAAACGATTTTTTTTTTGCAGATTCAAGACGGAGGCTTACGACACTGTAGTGAATCGCTTCAACGAGAGATTCCTGCTGTCGCTAGCTGATAACCCTCGTTGCTTGGTGTTAGATGACTCTCTGACTGTGCTACCTATATCGTCCAAGACTGCGCAAGTTGAGCCTGTTGATGTTGCACCTGAGGTGAACAAATTTTAATTATAAGAAGAAAATATGAATGAAATTGAATATACTCAGTTAGTTGACAACGATACACACTGCAGTAGACACACGAGTAAATTGTGGGAACACTGTAACCTTTTTCAAGCATTTACGTTCCTTCTAAAGACAGTTTTTATATTCAGGGAGTTTTTGAAACTTCAGGCCTTTTTTGGTACTTAAAACTATCGAGAAATGTTATATGGACAGTTTTGAAGGAAACTAAAAATAACACCTTCGTTATCAGCTCTTAGAACATCAACCTGTATAAAATTTTTTTTTTGTAAGCAACATTTTTTTTTCAGCGTGTCAACCCAAAACTGACAGAATTGATATCATCCTTATCAGATTCACCGCCAGCCGGTCCATTGGTTGCGTTATGTCGCACGTACGACCAAGCGACCGCTCTAGTCGCACTTATCAATACGCTTGCTGACAAACAGTCGAGGTAAGTTCTATTTACTGTCTCCTATCAAAAGGCAGCTTGCGTTGTTAAAAGATTAGGTGCCTGTAATACCGGTCGGGAGCTTGCGACCGAAAGGAAAAGGGCGATTGTAATTCCAGCGTATGGCACTCGTGGGTTGCAGCTGAAAATCAGCGTCAGGTGGTATACCTTTGTTCTCTGTTTTTATAGTTTTAAGGTTCTTTCTTTCTAAACGGTGTTGGGTGCTGATGAGTTGCTGGTAGTGTGGTGCCAAGGAAGATTAAATAAAACGGCGAACAAAATCGATTCACGTGTGTATTACACCAGTGTCACAGTTGGAAGGGGCGTGTTGCCACAGATAACATGATGAATTACATTTTTTTTATGTTGGTGTTGCAATACTAAAATACCCAACACGTTGACCATCATCAAAACTTTTCAACAAGATATTTTCTTTCTCAGACCACCTCACTGTCTAACGGCTGCTCGAGGTCGTGGCAAATCAGCCACCCTCGGCCTCTCAATCGCCGCCGCCGTAGCCCTAGGCTACGTCAACATATACGTCACGTCCCCTCACCCAGAGAACTTGATTACTCTGTTCGAGTTCCTCCTGAAAGGATTGGACGCGTGTTTATATCAAGAACATATTGATTACAATATCGTGAGGTCGACCAACCCGGACTTTAAGAAGGCGATCGTAAGGGTCAATATTGCGAGGAATTCCAGGCAGACTGTACAGGTAAATATTTGTTTTTAAAACATTTTAATAGTGCATTCAACTGCACGTCAGCAGTAAGAGTTGACCTACGAAAACCGCTCTTAATACTACGAAATAAAGGCGATATCAATCAAAGTCACATTTTTGCCTTGTGGTTGGAAGAGTTTCTTTTTTCTCTGGTAATTAATTGTTTTTTTTTCTGGTTTTCCTTAGACTTATAGAGAATGACAAACGGAATCTAAGTTAACAAAAAAGTTAAAAAAGAGATTTTTCTCAAATGATATACTTATTAATAGTAGTTTTTAACATGGTAATCCAAATTAAACTAAGAATTTAAAAGAACAGCATTATACTTAAGTAACAAACATATAAACACACACGCTCACAAACTTTCACTTTTATAATATTACTAGCTGCGCCCCGCGGTTTCACCCGCGTAAGTTTCGATTTAGGGGTATGAAAAATAGATGTTGGCCGATTCTCATAGATACCGGATAAGCACAAAAAATTTCATCAAAATCGGTCAAGCCGTTTCGGAGGAGTATGGCAACGAAAACTGTGACACGAGAATTTTATATATTAGATTACTAGCTGCGCCCCGCGGTTTCACCCGCGTAAGTTTCGATTTAGGGGTATGAAAAATAGATGTTGGCCGATTCTCATAGATACCGGATAAGCACAAAAAAATTCATCAAAATCGGTCAAGCCGTTTCGGAGGAGTATGGCAACGAAAACTGTGACACGAGAATTTTATATATTAGATAGTGTGATAGTTTACACATTCATAAACAATTTTCTGTTCTTCCAGTACATAACTCCGGACGACCACTCGCTCCTCTCAGCGGCTGACCTCGTCCTCGTAGACGAAGCAGCCGCCATACCTCTCGTCCACGTCTCCGCAGCCGCACAAAGGGCCCCTCTAGCTCTCCTGTCGTCCACAGTATCAGGGTACGAAGGCACCGGCAGAGCACTGTCGCTGAAACTGTTCGCTCAGCTTCAAACGCAGCACAACGCGCCCCCTCCCGTGAGTTTTTTTTTTTTCTAATGTTATTACCTAGTGGATTCGGTATTATAATATCTATTAGAACAATCATGATTTGAATTGATATTATACTCTCTGTTCCTTAACTCAACATAATATTTGACAACAATAAATTATCACCACAGAACTCATATTCAATTATCGACTATTATTAACATTCTTTCAGCAACACGTATTTGAGTTGCGGCTAATATGATGCTGGCAACATTTAATGCAATTTGAGTGTAAAACATGTTGCCAACAAAACAAAAACATGTTACTGAAACAAAGCAACTTGTATTTACCTTGAATTTGAAGATTTATACGCACATAATACACAACCGCATAAAAAAAACACACAAAATAAATTCTTCCTCTTCGTACAGATAAAACTAGAAGAACCCATCCGTTACCGTTCCGGCGACTCCATAGAGTCCTGGCTGAACTGTCTCCTGTGCCTGGAGGCGCCGCCCCCCGGCGCGGGCGCAGGCGCTCCGCCCCCCGGGGCCTGCGAGCTGTACCGCGTCAACAGGGACGCCTTGTTCTGTTACCACAAGGCCGCTGAGGCGTTCCTGCATCGGCTGGTCGCCATTTATGTGGCCAGTCATTATAAGGTGAGAATTTTAGTTCTTTCCATGTACCTACATGTAGGTTTAATGTTTTAGCTTTTATAATCTACTACCATCAGACGCTCAGAATTAAATTAGACAGAGTTACGTGTCTGTTATTGATATTTCGTTGACGGCTAATACTAAATAAGTTCAAAGGGACTTCACAAATGGGTTACTCTTGTCAGTCATTCTGAAAACGACGTAATTAGGGTTAACCTGCTTAATGAACAATAAATAGGCGAGCATTTTTTTGGGGTAAAAGATGCTATATTTGATTAATGTCTATGACACACCGTTTATTTTAATTAATAAAACATAATTTTCTCGTCCACAGAACAGTCCGAACGACATCCAGCTGCTCGCGGACGCGCCTGCGCACTGCCTGTTCGTGCTGCTGGCCCCGACGCCGCCCAGCAGCACGGCCATGCCGGAGATACTGTGCGTCATACAAATGTGTCTCGAAGGCAACATATCTGACAAGTAAGTACAACGTATGACGACATGTCACAAATCTTCTGAAAAAATACGTGAAATTATATCTTGCACCCCGTCTTCTTTGTTTTATTTAGTGTACAATAAAATGTATAATAAATAAATGATCAGCGTATTACGATAGCCTTGTAATACGCTTAGCATTTATTTATTTAAGCTGTAAAAGTAGTTATTTGTAAAACGCTCTCTTTCACTAGCAGAATCCAAGAGAAAAATTCCCTACATTGAACTTTGTAAGTTTTCAAATCGATATACTTTAAACTTAATTTACCTAACAGGTCAGTTCGCGACAGTTTAGGCCGCGGTCGCAAGGCAGCCGGCGACCTGATCCCCTGGAACATTTGTGAACAGTTTGGTGATAAGGACTTCCCCAAACTGTCGGGAGCTAGGATCGTGAGGATAGCTACGCATCCTTCTTATCAACGGGTACGTATTTATTCGTATATAATGTAAATGACATTCCGTGGTTGGACATTTGTCCTATAGCTGTACACGCATTTTTTTTTATGAGCGCATCACTGCACTTCGCTTCGCTATACTGACATCGGCTCTAGGAATTTCTTAAAATCCTACATTTACACTTTAATTTTAAAAGTTAATGGTAAATCTTATGTATCTAATTTGCGTCTTAATTACATACTAATAACGATCATTTTCCTCTCATAGATGGGCTACGGCAAGCGTGCCTTACAGCAGCTAGCCGCTTATTACTCAGGTGACGTGCCGTGCCTAGACGAAGATCATTCGGACGACGACGATAAAGGCGCTAACGGAAACAGTAACACGTTGCAGACGGAAAATATTGTGCCTAGGTAAGAACATTTACTATACAAACTATCCCATACAAAACTTCAATACCTACTCGACCCAAATGTATGGGACAGTTGATTATTTTTTTCGCGATTACGACGTTGGTCCCATGAAGACAGTTGTTCAGTTTGATGGTCTGTACCAAACCCACAAATATGACCACACCTTTCTGATCATATTTTTAAAATATGATCAGAATCATATTTTTATATACATGAACCTTTCAGGAATAAATTCTCTAAGTCATGGTGAAAACTGCATCAAAATGCGTTGGTTTTAGAAAAACTTCGCTGTCACACGGTCAGACACCTGTTTTTGTAATAATTTCCAGAGCCAAACCACCAACATTACTAAAGCGTCTAACAGAAGTGCGCGCGGAGCACCTGGACTACCTCGGTACTAGCTTTGGACTCACCGAAGAGCTGCTCAAGTTCTGGAAGTCGCAGAAATACGTGCCTGTGTATCTCAGGTAAGTTTGTTAATATTGACATGTAGTTAATAAAAAAAACTGGCCAAGTGCATGTCGGACTCCGCTATATGAAGGGTGCGGAACCCTTCATTGTGCGTGGTCCAACACGCAGTGGGGATGAATGAAGCCGAAACTTACCATTGTAGCCACCCATACATTCTAACTGCAAATTAAGTTTTTACGCACAATATTTAGAGATTTACCATGTTATTTTAAGATCATAGACTTCTCATAGGCTTACCTGTCTGTAATCTATAAATATAGAACTATAAGCTATATATATATATATATATTTTCATTTTAGTCTGATTAATTTACCTTACTTAATTCCTTATCTCAGAAAATTACTCAGCGTAAAATTTTGGTAATGGCATGTCTTATGTGCATGAGGATTTCTACAAGATTTTTTTTAAAAGACTTGGAACGTTAACGGAACGTTAACTTCGTTAATTACTAAATGTATATACATTGTCTGGTGCCCAGTTTTGGGGTACTACTATACTAAATTGCTTACCCGTTCAGGAAATACAGGCGTGATAATATCTCATGTTATTTCATTTCCACAGCCAAAAAACAAACGAGCTAACAGGCGAGCACTCCTGCATTATGCTTCGTTCACTCCGCGACAGTGCATGGTTAAGTGCATATAGCGCTGACTTCCGACGTCGACTGTCCCGGCTACTGGCGCGAGCGCTCAGGAAAATGCCTGCTTCACTCGCTTTAACAACACTTGTTAATGATAACGTAAAGGTAGACAAACCTGGTATGTGTACTGACTTTATACTCAATTATTTATTCATTTATTGCACAATGTTCACAAAGTGACAAATCAAACAACCCAGCCTATCGCGGTCAACTGCTGAACATAGGCCTCTCCCAGGCTGCGCCACAGCACCCTGTCCTCCGCCTTCCGCATCCAGTCTGCCCCAGCCACTTTCTTAAGGTCGTCGGTCCATCTAGCTGGGGCGTCCCACGCTTGCTGATACGTGGTCTCCACTCCAGGACTCGCCTGCTCACCGGCTATCGGTCCATCGACAAACATGGCCAGCCCACTGCCACTTCAGTTTGCTTACTAAGACAGACTAAGACTAAGCTAATAATGACCCTTTATGGCGACCCTTTATAGCGACCCTTTATAATGACCCGGTTATAGCGCAGCAAATTAACTTATACCTAGGTTAATATTATAACATAAAATATTTTTTGGGAGGCATAAAGAAGCCTCCTCGTGTAGCTCCAGTTTGCTCCGCCAGTTACTCAACTGAACCGAGCGCTCGGCGCATCCTGGACAGTTACACCCAATACCTTATTTGACTGCCAATTTTTCCCTTGCGATGGTAGGGTTAACGCCCGCCTGGTTAGCGACCACCCTCCCACCGGCGTCAAGCAGCCTGCTGTGTTTCGTCGATGCGTGGGAGTTCCAGTGCCTTAGGCATCTTCTGGGCACGCTCGTTCCATCATAGACCTCATCCATTGCTTTCCATCAGGCTTGATTGAAGTCAAGAGAAGGCCCATCCAGAAAAAAAGAATTGCTTATTTAAGTATTAATATCACAACATGTATTAGTTAATACTCTACCTGATACCAGCCTACATGCGCACAGGCATGACGTCGTCTGTGTGATTTTCTGCGCCATTAAAATTGTTATTATGAGCCTACATTGTCCCACTGCTGGGCAAATGCCTCCCTTCCCTCTTTCCGCTTTTCCCGCCTCTTCAACTGTAACTTCCGGATGTTACGGTCTTAACTCAGATTATGTTTTTTAAAATATGACGAAGTTCGACTTTTTAACTACTTTGACAAGTCTAACTTTCTTCAATCTCGTTTTAGTTTATCTGCCTGCAAAATGTAATATTTTGAATGTCTTTACTGGATTTCAAAGTATTCAATTTTTTCTTTGCTCAAAAAACTCTGTGGTATTGAATGTCTTACACTATTGTCTGCTAAACATAATCAATTCATGGGTAGTGTGACCACAATCCGGTTAGTACCACCCTTGGACAATCTGATTAGTATCGATAGAATTCATTGCGAGAAAATTCAAACAAATATTTATCATCGCTACAGCTGTAACAAGGGAGCTAATCGAACAACATCTCTCCGGACACGACCTCTCTCGACTAGAGGCGTACTGTCGACAACAAGCAGACTACAGACTCATCACGGATCTGTTGGCGCCGCTAGCTAACCTCGTGTTCCATACCAAGACGTCGGCGAAGTTAGATGCTATACAACAAGTGAGTGACATTATTTGGTTTAATTTAATTGATCGTATTTTTTTTTACAGTTAACTACAGAATTTAGAATATAAATTAATTTTGTATAGCCGACCTCGTAATTTCTTTACCGCTGTTGACAAAAACTCCCAGTAAATGAAGGTCCTTTAGAAAAAATTAACCTTTTCGTTTTATGACGTGCAAGTGACATTCAACCTTAGAGTGGTAAAGCGATTGTAAGGCCGACTATTCAAGATTCCATCTGTACATACAAATAAATAAAAAGTCTCCGTTTTTAATGTCAAAATAACAACTTTTTACTAAATGCATGTATATAGATGTAAACGGTACATATAACAAAAAAATATCAATTTTTAAAATTTTTGTCCGTCTGTTCCGGCTAATCTCCGAAACGGCTGGACCGATTTTGACGGGACTTTCACTGGCAGATAGCTGATGTTATAAGAAGTAACTTATGCAACTTACTACTTTAATTTATAAAAAATAAAAGTGGCTCTGAGTTAGTGGGTTCCGCACAAAAAAACGTAGCCCATGAAATCCAACACACCTAGTAATAAATATACGTGCAAGTCATACTGCTTCTGTACCATTTTATTGATCGTAAAGATTGCTTTAGCCAAATACAATCTAATTTTACTGACTACTTTTTATATTTAAGTATCTACATTATAAGGGTTACAGAGCCAAGAAACAAATGAGTGTTCCTTTTTATTTATGTGGCCGCCTACTCTACAATATAGATAGAAAACCCCAAAACTTCCTTAAAACCACTTCCTAATAAAATCTTTCTCATCCACAGGTCCTATTCATAGCAATGGGCTTCCAAATGAAAGACGTAGATGACATAGCATCCGAACTAGGCCTACCAGGCTCCCAGATACTCGCGAAGTTCTTCGAAGCATGCAAGAAGATCAACGCATCCCTAAACGCCGTTCTAGAAGACTCTGTCGCCAAAGAAATTGGTATAGAAGATAAGCATACAGATGATGTAAATATGGGGCCTGTGAAACAGAGTCTCCAAGATGAATTGTCGAAAGCAGCTAAGGTAATTTATTTTGGTGTATTTGTCGTAGCTGTTGTGTTGTGGTTTAGAAATAAATGATTGCAGTATTTTGTAGTTTCTGGGTGTTTTATTTAGTTTTGAAAAGTTCCTTGTTGATTTACAATTAAATCGAGCAAAATTTTTTTTTAATAGCAATATTTAAATTTTTCGTTCAGGACTATTAGTTGTAGTAACCAGATTTGTTAATACTCTTTGCTGCATAAGCGTGAGCATAAGCATAATCAGCCTATAACTTTCGCACTGCTGGGACAGAGGCCTCTCTGAGAGAGGGAGTGGGCCGTAATCCACCACGCGAGCCCAATCGTTGCTGCATATCATTTAAATTGTACAGACGCCAGCACATCAAGCTACTACAATCTGTCAAATTTCTTTAATAGATTTTCAACTTTATCGCTCAAGTATAAGGTTCAAAGTTGATTGGGAAAATTTGACAGTTTCGGGTAACTTGACATGCTGGCGTCTGTACCGTCAAAACATCAATACGTCTTAAGGGTAAGAACCCAACACTATGTAAGTCATAAGCTTTCAATTGCCATCAAATCATCCTACTGCTAAAAAAAGGCCTTCCTATTCATTTGCCAAATTTTCGGTTTTGCACTTATATCAAGTCCAACCAAAATTATACTATTAACATTTTATAGAATACAAAGGCTTTAATAATTATTTCTTGGTGTTCAGGACTTGGAGCGCAAACAACGTAAAGAGCTGTCTCGTCTGATGGGCGAAGATCTCGCTCAGTACCGCATCAAGGGAAGCGACCTCGACTGGGGACAGGCGCTATCGGGCACCAACAAGAAACAACTGGTGTCTGTAAAGAGGTATTTAGTCATTACTGTTCTTTTTTAGGGTTTCGTATGTTCAAACTGCACGTTAGCAGCACCACTTTATTACCAAAATCGCCCTTAAGAGTAAACCAGTCGCGCGCTCGAACTCACTGGTGGTCATGGCTAAAAAGCACGCTGTCTCACCTAGCTTCGTGTCTGACAGAGCTAGTATCAATGATGAACAGTTAGACGCTAGTCTGCATGCGCAACGTCTAGATCTCACGCACAGAAACACCGTTCTGAACTGATAGGTGCGTAAAAAAAATCGAAAAGTGCTTTGGAAAATCGAGTTTTATGAAAAAACCACTGCATAAATCAATTATAAATGAAGTTTATTGAACTCTTATCGAAGAGTTAAACTAAAACCGTACCGACAAAGCTCAGTTATCGAACTGAGCTTTGTCGGTATGGTTTTAGTTTTAAAGATTTTACAGGTCTTTTACTACTTATTTACACCCAAAGTTACGTTAAAAATAGCAAGAAAAACGAATCTTTGTTGGCTCATAACTTTTTAATGGCTTTTTATTTTAATATTCTGTTTCCGTACAGACACAATTAATAATAAGTCAAAACGATATCATTTTTAACTTTGAATGCACAATGTCAAACAGTGGAGTAATACTCTCCCGAAATTTGTATGGAAAAAATATTGACTAGTGGCGCCTTAATGCTACGTAATTTGCCAAGTACGGTTGTCTATACCAAATCGGGTCTCATGATTCTATCAATAGGATCCTCTATTGTTAAATCTATGCAGTCTGTCATAAGGCTGTGCCTTTTTAATCTTAACACCTACTACAGCATGACATCATGGTGAACAAGTCAGTCTTTGTGTACGAGACCAACTCGCACTTGGCTGGTTTTCAGTCTCTAGTTAGCCTGTTCCTTAACACAGTTTTATTAGACACTAGCTTCCGCCCGCGGCTTCGCCCGCGAGGTATGTAGATAAAAACTATCATATGTCCTTCCCCGGGATGCAATCTATCTTTTTGGCAAATTTTATCGAAATCCCTTCAGTGGTTTAGGCGTGAAAAGGTAACATACAGACATACAGAGTTACTTTCGAATTTATAATATTATAGTATGGATATTTAAATTCAAAATCAGAGATAATTCGAACAAACTCAACGTCACGTTACTGCATGACAAAGTTCAAATTCTAGTTTTCCGCAGCCAACATTTTTTTGCGACTTTTAATTACAAAAACTTATTAAACTTAGGGAGCACACGAGCCCACGAGCAACTTTTTTTTATCTCTTTCGCTGTCTCCTCGCCGAGATTTGGACGATGCGCACACAGGAGCGACAGCAACGTTCGGTTGATCGGCAACTGGCTGGCCGGCAACTTATTTTGTCGCCGTGCGCGCACTTGCATTGTAACCAATAGAAGGGCGACAGTTGCATCCAAACTCGCAGACAAAAATGTCTCCCAGCTGTCGCGTCGCTACATGCGCGCATTCATACAAACCCGTAGACTTAATGTGAGAGACAATTTAGTTGCTGAGACAAAAGTTGCTCCTGGGCATCCTTCCTTAGAATTCACAACGCTAAAGTAGATAGTTGAAGAAGTGGTGATGGAACATTAATTATCTAAGATTATCAATTCAAGAATTACATACACTACCTTATATTCCTGGAATAATATTTACCTTTATTTTCCAGCGGTGAGAAGCGTCTGGGTGACGACAGCAAAGAGATCGATGACCTCATAGAAGCGCACTCACAGAAGAAGAAGAAAAAGAAGCATGTACGGAACCAAGAGTAATATAGTTTGTTGAACTTGTAATAAGTTTGTTTTATTCGTTGTAGCTTTAAAATCACAATAAGCTTTTGGTCCTGGCTGTCATTTTTGTAGATCTTTGACAGAAGAGGGTAATCAGAAACCCGAAAGTCTGACTACCAGTCTTATCGTATTACTCAGTAATCGGGTTGTGGAGGTCAGATAGACAGTCGTTCCATGTAAAATTCTGATATTCAGTTGCATCCGGTTAGACTGGAAGCTGACCCCTACATAACTGAGAAAAGGATATGCAGATGATTTGTTGTAGCTTTAAACTTTCAGAGAAACTCAAGCCCATTAACCACAAGGGTAAAGAGTATTGTGCAAATTGTGGTAGGCTTAGACGGGAGGTTCTGGTAAGTTTTTTCGAGTCCACACCTTTCTTACACACCTAGACATGATCAAATGCCTTTAGCGCCTGCGCGCGGCTCGACTCGGCTTGATGTAGGTACGTAGGTGTTGCAAGTAAAATCTATAAGGATTGTGTCTTCGCAGCGTCGAGTTGGTAAACAATACTTATACATGTTCTTAGAAAGGTGTAGGTAAGTGCAAGGACAGATGAAGAAAACGACAGGTTCAATAATAATTTCTATAATTATTGTAATATAAAAAAGTGTTGGTAGTTATTCAACCCTTGGAATAGACAATAGATATTTCCTCTTAAACATAACAAATATGAGTGCGTGCGATGCGGCCGGGGCGGGGTAGCCGCGCTCGTAAAAAAATATCATTTTTTAATCCGACCGTGCGCGAGCGTCTCCTCCCCTGCCGCGCCGCCGCACGCATACTTCTATACCATTTTATTACAATATAATGTGATCTAAGAAAAATAATATTTTCGTCTAACACCCGATACGGGGCGTCTGGTAAACAATTTTATACTATAATTTGTTTGTCCCTTATTTTAATACACGCGTTCTACTCGTTACAAATGTACGTAACATCGGCTCGTGCCGCTAGGAGTGTTAAGCGAAGGCCCGACGTCGGTCTGCTGGCTCGCGCCTGCGTACGTGTGCCTGATGGAACACTACACCTCGTATCGCAGTCGACCCGCGAGCTCCGACCTCTCCCGGCAGACTCGCCACACCTGCATTTCATTCCCCATTACCCCGCCGCGAGAGGCCGCCACTTACATTTGCTATAATATTTGTTAACATACGAAGACCACCTCCGTACTTTACGCTATCATATCGAGAATAAAAACATCCACTACAAAACATAATTTAGAATATCAATAACGTTAGCTGCTAGTATCGTTAATTTAAACGTTATGGGTTTCGTTAATTTATACACTATTATTTTCTCACTTTGACTTGCGGGACACTTTCAAAAGTTGAGGGAAGTGACAGAAGGAACGAGGGAAGAGAAACGATACAAACATAACAGACAAATATAACGGTTTGTAGATACACACAATCTTGCTAAAGCTAGGACGCTTAAAATAGAATGTTCTTATATTAATTAATATTGGTGTTTATGATTAAAAGTATCCCGTAGTAGATAACTTTGGCTAAGCGAGACGACACCGCGGCGTGCGCGTGAGACTACCAGACGTAGATACATAGGTACAGAGTAATTGAGAAGGAATTGCACTTAGGAAGGATTCGCGACTCTTGGCACTTTGACTTACGCTAATAACTTGTCTCGGACATGTAGAGTAACTCAGAGATAGGACAGTGAGGAAAAGTGCGATGGAAAGCGATAGACTGAGAAAGTAGTTCAATATTATGTTGACTATCACGCGACCGCGCTCGCTGGCGAGTAGAAGCGCTGGGCCGTATCTATGAACACTGTATGCGCGGTGCGTGCGCGACACGAGAACATAACGTGAACATTGACCAAACACACAATACTCGATACATTCGATTCACTACGTAAACTAATTACTTTCACTTGAGTTAATATATTATAAAATATAAATATACTTTTAAAACGTCAAGAATTTGAACTTATTGTACGTACATGATGATGTAAGCAGCGTAGGTACAGCGTCGGCTCGACTAGTCGCCACTGGGTACTATACATATACATCGTTTGATTTATTTACTCGAGAGACACAAAAGCAAATGCACTAGACCTTATTGCCACACTTAAAGTTATTGCTACGACATATACATACCGCTCTACGTATCATATATAATTGTAAATATAATCAATAATCAATCACAACATCCAATAAAACAAAAATATTGTTTACTTAAATATTATTGCATTAATTAAGTTCAACTATAACTCGGAAGGGGTTCTCAGTTAAACCACTGTTTAATCTCTACATTAGTGCGAGTAGTGTACAGTGCAGTGAATACCAGAAATACTGCGAAGTTAATACTTCAAATCGACATAGATGAAAATAACGTTACACATCTCTTAACCGCGTCTCAAGATCGAGAGATTCCAAACGAAATTGGAGCTAAACGATTTGTCACTAAGGCACAATTTAAATTTCCCATTTGAACTTTATTTAACTCTAAAATAAACGAATTCAATTCCCCTTCACACACAAAGGCTGTGTAGACGCGTGGCGGTGGCGTGGCCATCGCTAGCCACTCGGAGCCACTCGGTACCACATCTATACAGATCAACGCGTATCAAAATCACTGCAAAAATATTCAATGTGCGTGTACGACTTATTCACTTACTATGTACGACATTCATTTTTAGAATCGCGTCGATAGTTTAGAATATACAACGTTAATGTTTTAATGGTTTGCTTACTGGTAACTTATAATATAATTGCTTGATGTATAAAATTGCTGGCTTTCATCGCAGTTTTGTTATTATCTTATTGTAACATCTATATACCTTTGCGTTGGTACGGCAAATGAAGGATGATAACAAACTTTAATTAAGTTAAGCAAAGTTATAACAGTATAATAATGTTATTTAACAGGCATAACTTTAAATATTTGACTAAGTAAATGAGTTGAGTGTGTTTGAAGCTCTTGGATACTAAGTACAGAATCACTACTTGAGTATAAAACTTTTAAAAGTTAAGTTTATTTTTAATATTGGTGTTCTAACTGAGGGTACTAGTTTCAATATAAAAATATATTTTCTCGCAAAATAAAGCTTGACTTCAGAGGGCAATAATTAAATTTTGGAAGTAGCAAAATTTTGTCTTAAACCTATACCTATAGTTGAGCTTAGATATCGAATCGTTGACAGTGAAACTATAAGACTTCATACAAAAAATCAATGGGCACTATCGAAAAATGAGAGGACACGAATTCTAGCATTTATCGACCTGGAATCAAAGTAGCGCTGCTACGAGTTTATCGACATTAATCTGGAGTTTTATCGACTCATGTATGGCTTGTATAACATAGTTCATATTATTATACCTAATCATCACAAGCAATCTTCGGATTGCCACATTATCGTCATAAAATTGCGACGTGTGAATGCTGCCTTAGTAACGCTGTGGTGCTGTGCTTATTCGAGTCACATGACAATTATTATAGGATGTAACAAGAACACGAACGAAAGAACAATGACACCAGACGCATGACGCGTCGTTGCCCGTGCCAAGTTACGTGGCAGAAATATAATAACGTATCTACTCAGAAAAGCACAGCACCGCTAGTAATCCTATGCTAATGTATTAATGTCAACTATAAATATAAGTGCAAGTGAATGATGATCTCTATAAATATTATCTAATTTATCAATATATCGATCGCTGCGTAAACATATTTATCGCAAAACTATTATTATCTATCGTATACAAAGCGCGTTGCGTTAGGCCGACGCACACGAGCGGCGCGTGCGCGGCCCACAGCGTGGGAGCTTGCAGCGGTCGAACACGAATCTAATGACGACACACAGACTACTAGAATTACAACTACGAGCTTCATATAGAGCTTTATAATTGATATAATCTTTGCATACTGGTGTTTGTTATACTGTGGACTCGGTACAGTGGCGATGGTCGTAGGCAGTTTAACATTACAATTTGGCATTCCTTTATAACTCCGATTGTTTGTACCATTCCCTCGACGCTTACTTAGTGGAGTGGAAGCGTATAATTATGCGCATATCTCCGGTATTTAAATACCTGAAAGCGACAACGTCGTACAGTGCTCGCCACTTCCAGTAAAGATGATTAAAGTATTATTGCTTTTATTTACTATTTCAGTAACTACATACCGTTGTACTTTTGTATCTTTTAACCTATTCTATCATCAATATTATGTATTAAAATCTTACAAATAAATGCATACAATCAGTGAATAGCCTTTGAACGTAACTCTGAGCGTTGTATTAAAACATTCTGAGGAAGCAGACATAAATTTATGTTTTATTTATTTATAAAATTTCTGCAATAATTAGGTATAGGTTTCGATTGGTGTTTTATACAGGTACATCGTATTAAAGTTATGTATCCTACTTTAGTACAGTTGAACAGAGCTCTATACTACTTCTATAATAAAGTAAAGCGTGTGTTCCGTCTCACATAGATTGACTCACACTCGAGCCCCTGTACCGACTCCGCAGTAACTATACTGTATAATAGTGCTTCAAAATTACTCTAAAATCGGCAGCTGAAAAAGACACTTGCTATAAGGCATTACTGACGATCACATCTGTGCTGAACGACAATATTATTGCGACGATAGCTTGTACGGGACCACACGCGAGCTGTGGCCGCTAAGTGTCTCGAAATGGCAAAATTGACGAAAGGCATTTTGTATTACACTATCACTTAATTAAAGCGTCCGTATCATATAAAACGCGATCCAAACTCACTGCGAAACAAGCTTTCCTCCATTCACTATAAAATATTTTCAAAGATTCGAATTGACTCTAAAACGTCTGCTAGCCACACACACCTCGCAAAACAAAAAGGAAAAGGTAAAATAAAGAAACAAATATAAATCCATACATAAAAATTAATGTATTCTATTATCAATAACATAAGGTATAGTTACACAAAATAATAAAATTAGAGGAAAACAAATTTATACATAATCTTAACGCGAATAAAAAAACAAATTATACATGCTATCAACACAAGAATGCTATTAAAAAAAAGAAAACAGTATTTTACAATTTCCTAAAACAAGCGCCTAATGCTTCTAACCAGCGCTCACTTGTTCATCAACTTAGCATAATAATTGTCAATTTGGTTTCAATTTTAGGGCTCATTTAATTGAGATTTAGGATTCACCTCAAAATGATCAGAACATACTACACATGTGCGAGGGAAAAAATTATGTAATTAAGTAATCCATTGACATGGTAGGGAAGGAAGAGCAACACTATGACATAGCTAAGTGCGAACATATTAGGGACTAATAATAGATAAATAATTTAAAAGGTAAGCCAGCAAGCTGATCATGTACTTTCTAAGTGTCAGATATTTGATAAATACAACAAAAAATTGAAAATGGACCTAATCCAAAGTAATTATTAATTTTCATAATAGATTAATAATTTGTGGATTCGTAAGTAATAACTCGATCACAGTTTTTTGTCAATGGTAATTTTGTGATAATTTTAATAATAAGGCCAAAATAATAGCTTAATCACAAAAAATAATCAACAAAACAAAAAATAGTTGTATTATAACTCATTATGAACTAGAACGATAACAAAAACCAAGTACATAGACGCGAGTTTCCAAACGAGATGCATTTAATGATTTTTGATTAGTTAAAAAATAATAATAAATTAAAAATGTTCGTAAACGGGTCAAAACGATTAACGAATGCCAATTGTTGTTTGCAAGACTCGATGATGCCAGATCTTTGATACAATGCCTCGCAATAACTTCTACAATTTAAGTAAACTTCGCTTCATTTGCAATAAAATTAAAAGTAATACAATGCCACAATAATAAATAAAACAACTAAAATTTAAAATAAAACATTTGTGCGGATAGTAAGTACCGATGGTGACGAGATAAAGTCAAACGTTGCTGCGAATATTTCGAATTAACACCAACAAAATTAACGTAACGTTAAATAATAAATCAGTACGTTCAGGCGTCCAATGTATCTACGAGTTATCGTAATGATTGTGTGAAAGTGTGCGACGTATACTCAGGTCTTGAAACTCGTCGCGCTTCTCACAGATCAGTGTTCGAACAGCTACAGTACTGTCTAGCTGCATCATAAAATTTATCTCACCTTTTTAAACGGGCGAAGCCTAACTAACTTACATGTTTTAACACACTCGACAGTCGAGTACTTAGTTACAGCGAATGCTCTAACATTCTCCATAACTACAGTTCTGACAAGTGACAAAATTACAACTAAAAAAACTAATTAAACTATCTCCTAATTGGAATATATCCGGGCACTATTAATGTGATGTTTTCAACTAGAATTTGAACATGTGAAATGCAACAGAGAGAGTACTGCAACGTTGGGAACGAGACGTAGGTCGGTGCTCATAAGTTTTGTATTATTGCTATATTGAGCATCGGTTGTCTACGATAACTTGGTTCAGGAACACTGCAGTGTGCACGCTGAACGTACGGATGAACAAATAAACAAATATTAAGTAGAGCAGGTCTGCGCTGGCTCGTGCGACTCAACAGCGGGTAACTAGCGTAGGTTAATAGAACAGTACCGCGAGAGATTTCTTCAGGGGACCGAACGCGTTAACACCTAAACTATAATATACTAATAACTGAACGCTGCAAGCTCATCTACAAACATTTACAATAACCACTTCATTTAAAAATAAACAAATGGTGTGCTCATTGAACAGGACCCCGTGAACTAACACTCACGCCAGGCCTCACACATCCTATCACGCACCATTATACAAACATTATTATGTTAATTTCTCCTTGTCCGCTTAGCTATAAATATAGTTTACATAATATAAATTAAAATATAGAGTGAAAACTACACATTTCTTACAATATACTATGTACAAGGCATCTCTTGTCGCTCCTTATTAACTTGTGACCGCGCGCGGCCCTACGCCCTCACCTCACTTACTATAAACGTCCATACAAAAACCTATCTGGCACTAACATGTATATTCATTACAAAATGTATAATATAATAATATTATGTATATACAATCACAACATAAATTTGATAAACAACCGAGAGAAATAGGTAATATATTGGTGTTACGGACCCTTCACTGCAGAGTCAAATCTGTTCATGTCAAGCATTATATTGTACTCTTTAAAAAGTATTCATTAAAAAATATTTGAACTTTTTTTTATTATTAAACGAAAGGAATTATTTATTTTGATTTGTTCAGAATTGCGCTTCACGACCGAAACATTTATGTTTAATGATTTTTATCCTCCATTGCGTTTCGAAGGGCAGTGTGGAATTTACATATAAACGAATCTAGCTCCCCTAACAGAGTATTTATTGTCACTCCAAAAAATGTTAAGAATGCGATGATCAGAGATTAAAGACTGTCTTGATCGCGTATACCATTCCTAAGCGTACAAAATTATATAGATCGCCATTGATTACATTCGTAATGAAACTACCTGATTTGTCCCCAAATTATTTGATATGTATACGAAAAAATGTTTTTATAATAAGACATGACAATAAACAGGGTTTTGCTCAATCATTGTTCTGTAATTATTCAGTTATCTATGACGTAGGAACACTTTTCCTGGAGTTGTTCGCTAGACGCTGCGTTACTTTGTGCGGCGCGGGGGCAAGACGTGCGCTACACTACTGTCCGACTATATTAAACTCAAGTCCTTATTCAAAATGGAGTGGTCTGTTTCTGATCTTCATGCAATACACAATGTTAGGTTTAGACCAATATGTATTAGCCTTCATCAAAGATTGCATATTTTGGTATTGTTCGAATCAAAAATGCATAAGTTTCTGAAGGCCAAAAAATGGCTTATACCCAACATTATTGAAATGCAAGTAAACTGTACGAAGCAACAATGACTTTTATTCAATAAAACAGCCTATTTTTTAAGTATTTGGCTCATTTCCAAAGATCGATTTTATGTAGGCAATTCACGATCGACGAAAAACATAAACGGTAAGGTAAAGTTTTGATTATTATAATATTAGTGTAGATAATAATTGCCGAAATGTTATCAAACTCAAAGCAATCTTTCTAATTTATACTTTTATTACAATGGCATAAGAGTTACATTGCAATGACTTACTAATGATTTTATGTCATTCAAATTTGATCGTGAATGTGCTGCTTGAGGTAAGCGTGTATGAGTCGAGTCTCTGGTTTTAAGACCCCTTTCCACGTGCCGTCATTGTTCTAGCCAATCCGTATGGAAGTATATAAGTGCGGAAGTATTTTTGCGTTAAGTATCAACTCTTGTTAAGTAGCGACCTTAACGTTTCATGAGGTAGATGAAATATCACGTCATTTCATAGTGACAGTCAATTTTGATAAGATATGCAGCTTGGTGCGTGACTCACTAATATGCCATGCACCTTTAACCTTTTTGCCTTTAAGTAATTATCATAATCATAATCTAAACTAATTGGTTTTGTTTTCGTCTAACTAATTTTCAACACGTCTTGTCTCAGCGCCGCTCAACAATTAAGAATATATTTCAATATTGGATTTAAGTTTGTCGGATCGCCCCGTTACCGTCGAGTGATTACTTTGCGTCGTCATTGCACAATAATTATATATCTAAACTAAATTATAAATCAAATTACACGTAATTCACTCGCGTAAATCAACATAGCGAAAGTATAATTCTGTAAATTATTGCGAAGACCTAGAAGTGATCCCATACATGTTGAGATATTAATAATATACTCGATTGGCCCACATGCGATCAAAATATTATTTTTGTCGTATAACTCCCATTACACTAAGAAACGAGCAATTCGTATATGTGTTCCCGACAGTAAAACATTTCCATTGATAGGGAAGTAAAACTACAACGAAAAACACTTAAGATATGATTAGTCTATCACTTATATAATACAGAGTCGGTAATCAAATCGGACTCATCGCTGTCCGTTGCTACGCAACGATGCCTTATTTACAATTTTCTTACAAATTTTTACACTTTGCTTTTTGGTCATCGATTTGGGAAGAGAATGAAATGCGAAGACGTTGAGTTTAGCGATGTCATGGAAGAGTATCGCTCGGACCGAATGTACTGCTAACATGGAAGCTACCATCACACAGATAACTCTCGCGTTCTTCTGTCGCTTACGTTTTGATTGTGATTAGAGTCGGCTCGTTTGGTTGGAGCATCGTTTTCATCCGTAATTTTTGTCGCTAGGACAATGCGAGGTAACCAATGCCAAACCGTTTGCAATATTGGGATAACTTCTAAAGCGTTGTGGGGATAACGTTGTGCCAACATACCTCTCTTTGTTCAATATTACTGAGTTTTAAAAACTATATCAGAAGACGCCGACCAACAACTGGTGATCTTCTAATAAATGCGAACACCAAGCCACATTACACCAATCATAGCGATTGAAGCATGCATACTATTTCCATTGAACGACATGAGTGATTATCATTTTCATTCGTTCAATGAAACTATAACTACATATTTGCACAGTCAAATCGCTACAACCGTTATACAGTATGTGACAAATTAGGAATTAGATTTTGGCCTGTTTTGATAAATTTCTTTCTGAATATTGCTGACAAAATATCAACGCCATCTTTACATACACGTCTCAACTTAGGATATGTTCATTAACAAATCAGCATTTTTTCATTCAACTTTTAAAATCAAACCTGAAAGCTGTTTATTAATACATGCCAAAACGCACCAAAAACTATTGATTCACATTCAGACAACAAATCCCCACTTTCTTAAGTATTTGACTAAACATAAGCAAGCCATTTGTCATTCACATTAAAATTCAATTAACATTTCTGATCAAAAAACGCTTTCTCAACCTTTAGTCAAACACTTAAAAAATAACACCCTTTACAGCCCAAGTGATCACATACTGTACACACGACAACACAACATCACCCCTAGCACAGAGTCACTGACGTCACGTCACGTCACGACACGTCACTAGAAGCAGCGACGTATAAAGTCCCAGTGTTTGGCGCGTCGTCACTCGCGTGGCGCGTTCTTGAGGAGAGAGATGGCGTGACGCACGTACTGCACGAGGTGACGGAACGTGGACGAGAGGGACAGCGGGCCGCACTTGCGGTCCACTGTTATGAACAGATCTGGAACAGAAAAGGACGGTATTAGTTGGTTGATTTTGTAAAATGTTTCGTATGGTAAGTGGACATCTGCGGCCAGAGGTATCGCAAGTGCGTGTTGACACTTAGAAAACAGTATGCTTTAGGATATTCCCAAATACAACAGAAAATCATCCTCCCAATCTTATGCCAATGAATTTGGGCCCAACAATAATATTTAGCAATAGTTTTATTGTGCAATTTACAATATTGAGCAATCATTTTATTGTGCAATTTATTAAACCTTTAAGTATCAATGACATTGCGCAATGAAATGTATAGTTTAGGGTCGGCCTTGTACGAATTTGCCGTAAAGATAAACAAAATAATACAGAGCAGTTCATACCTCTATTAGCCCTAAGCCTGCACAAGGAATCCGCTTGCTCCCACAGATCATGCGCGACATACAGGAAGGCGTAGTACTTGTTGAGTAGCAACAGCGCCTGATGCGCGTGCGCAGGCACCGAGTGCGCCAGCGAGCAGTAGCCCGATGACGCAGAGCCCGACCCCACGGACCCGACTGACCCCGCGGGCGACGGGGTCGGGGACAGCGGGGACACTGACTCGGCTAGTGCCGGCTGCAACAAGCAAAGAGGGAGAGTTGCAGTACGAGATGTGGAATAGGTACTTAAAACTATGGTGATCGAAAATTTTACGAAAAAAAAATTTATTATACTTCCTTTTTTAAGATCGGTTAACAATTTAGCATTTAATTTAATTCTCTGTACAGAAACTAAACATACCCAATAAAATAATTTAATTTCTGAGGTCCAATATGACGCAAGCCTTTAAATAGAGACAACACTATTGGTGCAATACGTATTTGATCTGTATTTTCATTATTTCTTTATTTATAAAATACGAAATTCTGTACAAAGACACTCCCAGACTCCTAAACAAACCAGCGTGCATTTGCATTTTAGGTATAAAGGCCTCAAACATCAAAATAATGATTGTGTCAAAGTAAAAGTTTGTATGTAGTTTTGAAGCCGACATACTCGTCAGAGTTTGTTGCGCCTCTTCTTCCCAGATATAAGTGGTGAAGGGCGAGCGTTTTGGGAGACAGTCTAATGTAATTTAGACGTTTGAAAAGTGCTGATTCTCAGCCTAATTTGAATAAATAACTTATGATTTTGATTTTGTCATTTTATGATAATTATTGTTTATTTAAACAGTAATAGACCCTTTACAAACAAATTGCAGGGTGTGTCGATTTTTCTTGAGTTTTTTAGGAGTATTTGGTAGCAAACAATAAATGAATTAACTTTCATGTAAGTTATTTTTATCGACGGGAATCGAACCCTTTTTGTCAAAACTGATAAACGACTGGATTACTGATCCATCACTTATATAAAAGCAAAAATAACTATCAATTACGAAAACTGAGCAATAAAAAAGTTATATACATGTGTAAAAATCATAGACATAATATTGCATATACAGGCAATGGTAGACGAAACCATAAACAAATATTTTATAACGTGAGCGTTTGCGAGTTTTCTTAATATTTGAACAACAACTAAACAATGTACACGTCTTCATTGTGTATTAACCGGTTGAATGCCGTAAACACAGAAACAATTAAAAAGCCATTGTGTCTCGCGTGGATCCACGTTCCAGAATACGAAGGATTAAAGATATAAAAACATACGAAAAAACAAATTGCGCGCGCTGCTAAAATAAAGAATAAGAGAGATTTATTGCGACAGACAAAGACAGTTATATCTTTTTTTTCTCTCATGTAACGAAGTGTGCCTAAACGTGACGCGCCCATGAAATTTCACACACAATTCTAAGCCAATTATCGAATCACCGCCTAAGAAGTTTCACTTAAAAAAAACTGTCAAAAATAGCACATGTCAATCATAACTCCGTTATTATTCGCATTGCCAATATAAGTAATAATTATCTAAAGTGTATTTTTCTTTACTTGTCTATTTTGGTAAACAGGTCTGAAATAAAACAATAACAAAAAAATATTCCTATACTTCAATGGTTAATTCAAAACAAAAGTTTTTGATGCACATCATGGGAAATTTAAGTGTGAGTTCGATACGAAAACTCGTGATTGATTGTTTACCAAATGTGACAAATAAACAGAAACACACTATATGATAAAAATAAAAGACAAATTGATACAGACATCAGAACGTACCTTCTGTTGGTACTCGTGAACGATCTTGTTGTACTCCTTCACCTCTCGGTTGTACATCTTGAACATGCGCAGGTACAGAAGCGCTTGCACCCTTAGGCTGGAAATATAGCGGCAATATGTTAGAATTTACAAAGGTAAAATGGGTTTTTATTTTACAGAAACTATGAGAAATGATAGTTTGACTGTGTAATAGACCAATGCTGGATAAATCGTCACCCAATCAATGGTAGATATCGAGAACTCGATTTATCAAGAATCGATTAAGAAATCTGTCGATGAGAATCGATCCTACCGATTTGACGTTTAAGGAATATTTGAGGTGGGTAACCCCGACACCACCTCAAATATTCTAATTTAATCTCATGATTTCAGAGACTAGACGGTAGACATTCGCTTCTTATAATATACAGGAAGATTTTTTAATTACCATCCAAATTTTTACAGGATGTTCTACCCATGAATAGGAACAACTTTCACTATGGGACAAAATCTGAAATCACGAAAAAAAAATCAGCTGTTTCATACATTTTGGTCAAGTAGGTATTGAAATTTTGTATGAAACAGCAGATTTTATTTTCGTGATTTCAGAGTTGGTCACATAGTGAAAGTTGTTCATATTCATGGGTAGAACAAACTGTAAACATTTGGATGGTGATTAAAAAATCTTCCTGTATACATATAGGGTGACATCGACACGCAACCTGCGGGGTAATTACGTAACACACTATCAGTAGCAATGGGTTTCATTTTGACAGTTCAACAACATTCATTGCGTTATTTACGTTGTTGAGCAGACACATTTTTCGAGCATATGAAGCAATGGATTAGCAATATTCTTAAAAATGATTCAGACTGCTGTTGCCATGGATTCAATACATGCTTCTGAACCCAGAAGGCTAGGGAGTCTAGAGTCATGTGCTGAAGTCATGGTATCAGTTTGCGCATCGATGTACCTGCCACCTTATAAAAAAACAACCTCAAGGATGAAATGTAAGTAAATGATCAATGGACATATACTTACTTGAGTACAACCCAAATTAGCATGACAGCATTGGAATAGAAAACTGTTAGTTTTGACACTAACACAAAAATCTAAAACAAATAATTACCTGAGTATATCGAGTTTATTGAAAGTGTCGTGTGGCGACGCCCTGAACCGTTGCGGCATCGAGTGTATACTCTTTATATACTCGATAGTTTCCCGGTAGATAGTGAATGCGCCTTTGGTGTCGAGTTCTAGCTCCAGTACTCGCCCGGTTAGAACGAAGCATAGTACTGATTCAAGGTACAACATGACGCGGGGCAGTGGTTCCTGTTCCTTCTCGGCGGCAGTGCGCAGGCGCGTCGCCTCTTCTAAGTAGTATCTGTCGAGGCGAATGTTTGCGTTACGTCTAGTAACAACAATGGAAGATTAGTATGATGGAAATGAGTTAGTGAAATGTCGAGAATGGCCTCGAAAGCGCAAAGTGCTTCCTGTTAAAAATGGTTTTGTTAAAGACGCCGTAAGCTGAAAATGTAAAATATAATGTTAAAGTTTGTTGATGAATGAACGATATTGTTTTTTAGCATTCAAAATGATTTAAGCAGCAGTAGCGCAAAATAAGTTAATTAGCAAAGTTATTTTAATCTATTCGCAGGTATTGACACCTTGCCCTTTGAGGCTACAAGAAATCGTCAGACAGTACCGTTCCTGAGTCTGTTAAAATAACAATAAAAGTTTTAAGTGCAGGGCAGGTCAAGTTGACAATAATACTTGAACCGCGCATGGTTCAAAAACGCTTGACATGCAATAAACTTTTATTTTATTATTGACTGCATGGTAATCCTTATGATCTTCACGCTGACTTTTATGGGTTGAAATGATTGTATGATTATGAAAAAATGATATTGATAGTGAAAAAATGAAACTCACTTGTGGTCCCTCTCCTCGTCCGAGAGCGCGTCTGCCGGCAGTCGTTCGAAGTAGGAGAAGTAGATGGGCGTCTGTCCTGCGTATGCGTCCGTCCGCTCGTGGTTCGTCGCTGCCACCTCGCCGCCCTTGGGACAGTGAAAGTTAGTTATGTTTGTTTTTACTACTAGGAAACGTGAAAGTAAATAAAGTTTGTGAATTTATGTAATGTCATAGGCGCGTAGGCCTTGTACAGACGCTAGTACTTTAAGCTACCAGAAACTGTCAAATTTTCCCAATCAACCTTGAACCTTATACTGTAGCGATAGAGTTGAAAATCTATTATAAAAAAAAAAAATATACAACTGAATTGAGAACCTCCTCCTTTTTTTGAAGTCGGTTAAAAATATTGACAGATTGTAGTAGCTTGATGTGCTGGTCTCTGTACATGCATTTTAAGATTTGTTATGGAACTAATTGAGTGAGAAATAGCGGCATAGTATTGGTGAAGACGTGGGCATTTCCTTCTTTAGAAATAGATCCTCGGGTACTGGAACCCGTGAGATGGTTACCCAGTATGTATGTATGCGTGTCACCTGTTCCGGATGCGGCGTGTGCGCACGCTTGGGCGCGGCGCGGCGCGGCGGGCGCTGCAGCGCGCGCACAGTGGCGGCGCGCAGGCGCGACAGCGACACGCGCACCAGCACGCGGCCGCGCGCGCGGGGGGCTGCGGGGGGGACGTTATGTAATACGACATGTACGACAGCGACACGCGCACCAGCACGCGGCCGCGCGCGCGGGGGGCTGCGGGGGGGACGTTATGTAATACGACATGTACGACAGCGACACGCGCACCAGCACGCGGCCGCGCGCGCGGGGGGCTGCGGGGGGGACGTTATGTAATACGACATGTACGACAGCGACACGCGCACCAGCACGCGGCCGCGCGCGCGGGGGGCTGCGGGGGGGACGTTATGTAATACGACATGTACGACAGCGACACGCGCACCAGCACGCGGCCGCGCGCGCGGGGGGCTGCGGGGGGGACGTTATGTAATACGACATGTACGACAGCGACACGCGCACCAGCACGCGGCCGCGCGCGCGGGGGGCTGCGGGGGGGACGTTATGTAATACGACATGTACGACAGCGACACGCGCACCAGCACGCGGCCGCGCGCGCGGGGGGCTGCGGGGGGGACGTTATGTAATACGACATGTACGACAGCGACACGCGCACCAGCACGCGGCCGCGCGCGCGGGGGGCTGCGGGGGGGACGTTATGTAATACGACATGTACGACAGCGACACGCGCACCAGCACGCGGCCGCGCGCGCGGGGGGCTGCGGGGGGGACGTTATGTAATACGACATGTACGACAGCGACACGCGCACCAGCACGCGGCCGCGCGCGCGGGGGGCTGCGGGGGGGACGTTATGTAATACGACATGTACGACAGCGACACGCGCACCAGCACGCGGCCGCGCGCGCGGGGGGCTGCGGGGGGGACGTTATGTAATACGACATGTACGACAGCGACACGCGCACCAGCACGCGGCCGCGCGCGCGGGGGGCTGCGGGGGGGACGTTATGTAATACGACATGTACGACAGCGACACGCGCACCAGCACGCGGCCGCGCGCGCGGGGGGCTGCGGGGGGGACGTTATGTAATACGACATGTACGACAGCGACACGCGCACCAGCACGCGGCCGCGCGCGCGGGGGGCTGCGGGGGGGACGTTATGTAATACGACATGTACGACAGCGACACGCGCACCAGCACGCGGCCGCGCGCGCGGGGGGCTGCGGGGGGGACGTTATGTAATACGACATGTACGACAGCGACACGCGCACCAGCACGCGGCCGCGCGCGCGGGGGGCTGCGGGGGGGACGTTATGTAATACGACATGTACGACAGCGACACGCGCACCAGCACGCGGCCGCGCGCGCGGGGGGCTGCGGGGGGGACGTTATGTAATACGACATGTACGACAGCGACACGCGCACCAGCACGCGGCCGCGCGCGCGGGGGGCTGCGGGGGGGACGTTATGTAATACGACATGTACGACAGCGACACGCGCACCAGCACGCGGCCGCGCGCGCGGGGGGCTGCGGGGGGGACGTTATGTAATACGACATGTACGACAGCGACACGCGCACCAGCACGCGGCCGCGCGCGCGGGGCGCTGCGGGGGGGACGTTATGTAATACGACATGTACGACAGCGACACGCGCACCAGCACGCGGCCGCGCGCGCGGGGGGCTGCGGGGGGGACGTTATGTAATACGACATGTACGACAGCGACACGCGCACCAGCACGCGGCCGCGCGCGCGGGGGGCTGCGGGGGGGACGTTATGTAATACGACATGTACGACAGCGACACGCGCACCAGCACGCGGCCGCGCGCGCGGGGGGCTGCGGGGGGGACGTTATGTAATACGACATGTACGACAGCGACACGCGCACCAGCTGCGGGGGGGACGTTATGTAATACGACATGTACGACAGCGACACGCGCACCAGCACGCGGCCGCGCGCGCGGGGGGCTGCGGGGGGGACGTTATGTAATACGACATGTACGACAGCGACACGCGCACCAGCACGCGGCCGCGCGCGCGGGGGGCTGCGGGGGGGACGTTATGTAATACGACATGTACGACAGCGACACGCGCACCAGCACGCGGCCGCGCGCGCGGGGGGCTGCGGGGGGGACGTTATGTAATACGACATGTACGACAGCGACACGCGCACCAGCACGCGGCCGCGCGCGCGGGGGGCTGCGGGGGGGACGTTATGTAATACGACATGTACGACAGCGACACGCGCACCAGCACGCGGCCGCGCGCGCGGGGGGCTGCGGGGGGGACGTTATGTAATACGACATGTACGACAGCGACACGCGCACAAGCACGCGGCCGCGCGCGCGGGGGGCTGCGGGGGGGACGTTATGTAATACGACATGTACGACAGCGACACGCGCACAAGCACGCGGCCGCGCGCGCGGGGGGCTGCGGGGGGGACGTTATATAATACGACATGTACGACAGCGACACGCGCACCAGCACGCGGCCGCGCGCGCGGGGGGCTGCGGGGGGGACGTTATGTAATACGACATGTACGACAGCGACACGCGCACCAGCACGCGGCCGCGCGCGCGGGGGGCTGCGGGGGGGACGTTATTTATTTATTTATTTATATAATAAGACATGTACTGTTTCGGAAGTCATAATGAGTCTTATTTGATAAAGAAAAAGCATCAAAATCAATTGCGTAAGGCACAGTTCCCATGATAAAAGGTCGCTGTTTGTACACGTCAAAGCGCGTTAAAGGCTTGTATGTGAAATTCATATTTTGCCTCCACTTCCCCGCGTCTTGTATCACTCTATCCCACTCGACCCCAGCTCCCGCTCGGGGGGCACGCGGGGCCCGCCAGCTAGGCGGGCATGCGCCGGGAGGGTCATGGAAGTAAAGGCTGAGCCGGTTTCCCATGACCCTCCCATCACGGCGACGAGGGAACACCGCTGAGTTTTAGTGGGTATACTGCCACTCTGGCAGGGAGTCCCACATACTCCGCGTCGTCCCCAGACGAGCGGAGCTGCATAAAACATTTCTCAGCGAAAAAAAAAAGAAAAAAAAAGGGTTGGTTGGTGGTTGGTTTGGTGATGATACATAATATTCGTCGACGCCTTCTATATAGAATAAAATACAAATATTTTGAAAGTTTAACTAGTTAATTTATAATGTACTTACTAATTAATAATTTACCAGGGTGACCTATGTACAGATATCCAAAAAAAAAAATAGGCACTTCGGAAATCATCGTCTATCTTATAAAATACGAACGCGCGGTGATAAGATCTAATATACAGTTGTGACAACTCTCAAATTGGTTGTCAAATAAACAGTCATGTATAATTCTATAAGTACTTGTCTATTTTGTATTACTATGGTTAGAAAGTACAGACACGTTTCAATTCTTAGTAACGTATCTATAATCAATGAAAGTCGCAATGAACGTCTCTCATAAAACTCTGATATAACTTTGAATCAATATTTAGGGCGGTTCAATGTGTGAGTGGTAATAAAGCTTGATATTTCCGATCTTATCATTTTACGTTAAATGTAACGATTAAAAAATAAAAATAAACCTATAACACCTGCTTTATGCATAGTTCGATGGCGTAATTAGAAAATTTTCATTACATATTTTCTATTTATTTTACGGTTCAGAGGTAACTTTGAGATTTCTTTGTATCGAGAAAATTGTATGCAACCGTGTATTCGCAACAGACAACACTTAGCAGTAGTCCTCATCTTTACTGTATATTAATAACAAAGTGAACACTGCAGTACTGTTGAAACTACAGCCATTAATGCTAAGACAATTTTCGCAATCTGAGGTAGTACAGGCCCGGTCTTATAAAACTGTTGCTTGACTGTCAAAAATATTAATCGTGTGGCGAAAACGCGCGTCTGGCCTTGTCCGAACGAATGATTTTCAATAGCAGATTTCTAACATTTTTGAAAATATTATATGTTAGAAATACACGGGTAGAAAGATAAATACAGTAGTGTACAAACACTCACCATTGGAAGAGGCTTCCTCAAGTCTCTCCGAACCGCGGCCGGACTTCAGTCCCGAGCCAACGTCGGCCTCCGCGCGCACGTACCGCTCCGTCGCGATCCGCTCGACTCGCTCCACCGGCTTGTCGAGAACTTTACTCTCGAGCAACGACAACTTGCTGTCGGACAACCGCGGCTTCGTGTCTGGAAGTCGGTCGTGCGACAACTTCTCTCCCGCTATCCGCTCGTTCCTTTCCCCGAGTCGATCGTGAGATCTCTCTCTCGGCAACCGATCTAGCGACTTCTCGCTCGGTACCCGTTCAGTTGACCGCCGGTCGTTGAGCCGGTCTGACGACAGACCGGATAGCCTGTCAACTGAAAGGCGTTCGCTAGCCGACGATGACCGGTCTGATGTCGACGTTCGTTCCGTCGATATCCGGTCGACGGGTCGCTCGGGTATCCGGTCGTTGGAGGTACGTTCGGTCGGTATCCGATCGGAGGGTATTCTCTCGTAGGAGGTCCGTTCGGGTATCCGGTCCATCGTCCGGTCGCTGGGAGGTCGTTCGATGGGCAGTCGGTCGGCGGAGCGGCGTGGCTCGGCCCGCTCGGGCCGCTCGGGCCGCTCGGGCCGCTCGGGCCGCTCGCAGCGCCTGCTGCCGGGCTCGTGCGGCGACAGTCGCGCCAGCGCCTCCTCGTTGCGTCGCTCGGCGGAGCGCTCGCGATGTCGCCGCTCCTCCTCGTCGGCTTCGGGCGCTGTGACCTCGATGATGGTCACCTGTCCCTTGCCTTTGCCTCCTTTCCCTTTGCCGCCTTTGCCGCCCTTGCCACCGCATTCGTCGCTCTTTTTCGGTGTAAAAACCTGAGGAAATAAAAATGGTTGATGAGATGCACGGTATTTTGTAATTCATTGGTGAAACTGTGATGTGATAGGCGTGTAAAATATTAATAATATTCAGTAGGAATTAACCCTGATGGGTCTATGAAGTTTCGCTAACTAATTAAAAGACTGCATAGTTTTTAAACTTAATTCCGATACTAACCCTGCGAAAGATATGCGTCTTGGTGTCTTGCAGCGGGCGATGGTGCGGTGGATCGGGCTCCACGTCGCTGTCGGCGGGCGCGGGGGGCGCGGGGGGCGCGGGAGCCGCGGGCGGGGGCGCGGGAGCCGCGGGCGGGGGCGCGGGCGGCGAGGGGGCGCGCGGCTTGGGCGGGCGGCCGCGCCGCTTCTTCACAGGCCGCTCTTCCGAAGGCCTGGCTTTGGGCGGCCGCCCACGTTTTACCGCTCCCGCAGGCGCGGAGGGAACCACTCGGGGTGATGTCTGGGGAAGGAATATTCTTATCAAAACTTTTATATTTATGAAACTTCTGGCGTTTAACCTGGTAAGTACATAGTAGATTGACATAATTATGTCTGAACATCCTGTGTTATCGAAAGCCCACCCATTCAGAGAGAGCCTGATCTGAACAGGCCGAACTAATGTCAGATTGGCATGACCGTGTACGCACATACACAAATGATGAAGTAATTTTAGTTTCAAAGATTTTTTAAAGAAGGTAGTTGTCGCCCTGGCCTCCTTATGTGCAGAAGTCTTCGAGGTTGTAAAATTCCCACACAGTACGATTTTTTAAAAGGTCAGGTATAGTGTTACTGATCTTGTTTAAGCTAAATGCCATTAGCTGTTTTATGTTAAAGTAAAATAAATTAATTAGTAGGAGAGACTTATCATCTATCTCGTTCGTATACTCATCTGTCTCGTTCTTGTGGAGGGATACAGACGACATAATGTTATATATGGATCATGGATCATATAATATAGTAAATGTACAGACTGCAGCACACCAAGCTACCCGAAATTGTAAAATTTTCCCAATCAACTTTGAATCTTATGCTTTAGCAATAAAGTTGAAAATCTATTAAAGAAATTTGACAGATTGTAGTAGCTTGTGTGCTGGCGTCTGTGTAAATATTAGAAGAGTCTTACCGTATGCCTGGACGTTTCCTCGTCACTAGACGCAGCCGACACCCGGGTGGGTATAGATCGCCTCCGCCGCACGACTCCGGGCGACGGCGACGACGTCTCTGAGTCCGACATCTCCGAGATCGGACTCTGAAACATCATCATAAACGATAAGTTAGTCTTTAAACTTGTCAGGTTCTAGCACAAATATGAAAAACATTAGCAGTGAAATAGAACACTATTTCTTCAGTGGTTTTGTACACTGCAGGGCCAAGAGCAGCAACGGCAGCTGCTCCAGGGAGAGTGAGAGAAGAATGGGTGAAACTGTGTCAGCACGAATCCAGCGAATTCCCTCGACCTTTATAAAAAATCTGATTACAGCTCCGTCATACTCAGCGCTTCTCCTCCATATTTATAATGCGCACAGCCAAAGTGTGGAACTCTCTGCCAGCGTCTGTGTTCCCTTCCACATTTAACCCGTCTGCCTTCAAAGCAAGAGTGAACAGGTATATTTTGGGCACCCTCGACCTCATCCATCGCTTTGTGTCAGGCGTGATCGAGGTCAAGAGAAGGATCATTCAGCAAAAATAAAAAATATTATCGAATCGAGTAATTTCCAGGACATTTACGTCATTCACACTTATGTTCACCTCAATAACACGAGGCACAGCCGTAGATGCAATATTTCCATGGATCGCTCCCACTGCTTGCCACAACCAATCCTTCAACTTCAGGAACTGGTACCAAATCCTCTCTCGGTTTTCAAAAGGTACATCACTGATTCTCTTTTCAAAGTTCATCAGTCCAAAGCGAAGGGATTTTTTTATTAAGGAAAGCTTGATCCATTTCTGTGTGACTTCCTCTTCAGATTCAGCCATTATGTGATGAAGCAGATTGTTGAATTTGTCGAAGTAAATATCCATTTTGTACTATCATCACTTTTCATGTGGGTGTTAATTTCTGCCAACGGCTTTTTCGTGGGGTGTGATTAAGTTTACAATATTCGCGAATGTTTTACTGGTTCATTTTTGGATGCCTTGCTATTTTCTTCAGAAGATTCATCAGCCGTACAGATTTTTACATAAATCTGAAAAATGTTTCGAAAGAGGATACAGTTACGAAACGTCTTGTAACTCAAAACACAAGTGGTTCGTACTCAACGCGATCCCAGAATCAACCGCGAGCTTAAGACTTAGATTGTAACAAACGCTTACTAAGTATTCTTACTAAGAAATGTATGGCCACTTTGTTTCCGAGTACTGTTTATCTTTAGGAACATAACACCTGAGAAAGGGTCGCTTAATATAGTCAAGATACTATTGCATTACGGGCTAAATAAGGAAAGTGTTTGGTAGGTCATTTTTGACCGTGAGAGAGGCAACCGTCACTATTCTATAGTAAAACCGTTGTTTCCAAATCGATGTGATTTTCACTAAAACAAATATCAACTTAACACTAGTGCAAATTAAGTTGATTTCAGAATGACTAGTACTATTGAAAAGTTATAAAAACTGTACAGGTGTAACGTAAAATGAACTTTATCTCTGGATATTAAAGTTATTTAGTTATATTTCCAAAAGCTCATATTTGTTTACATGTTTAGAAACGAAATTAGGAACGTAGCATACAGCAAATCAGCATTTGATTATGGTACACGCTTAGCCTACTGTCTATATAAGGTGTATGGCCACCCGAGTGTAATAAGTTGTTGACGGTTCTTGTCACCACCTGCTGAACTTTCAGTATTTAGACATGTGACAAGTTGACGACAGCTTCTTGAAATACCGACTTGTCATCTGATCTTCAACACGTTGGCTTGCTAAATAGGGCACATGTTTATACTTAGAATATCAATCAGTATATCAGTCCTAAACTGTGTGGTACTGGAAGTGCTTATTAAATAATTGATAGATGATTCATGTTCTACTGTTTTTCCACTGTTAAGTTAGCATTTCAGGTTGTCCCCCCTGGAACGAAAACTTAAAAAAAGCGACTGGAACGGGCTGGTTGCTGAAGGCGAAGAACTGGGTGTTTAAGCTCAACTTGAGAGAACCTTACGTCCAGCAGGCTGCGATACTGACTGCGATAGGCTGAGTGGTTGTTGTTTTTTTTTTTTGTATGGGTCATTGACGGTTACTTACCTGTTAAAAGAGCTGCAAAGATATTTTCACTAAAGATATTAAACTCCAACTCACCGGTTTCCCTTTGATATCAGCAAGTGCATGTCTGACATCTTTCCCTGATTCATAGGTCTGGTCAGGCGGGTTTGCGGAGGGCGGGACGAAATTGGACAGGCCCCAGGACGAGCGCTGTGCGGGGGGCGGCGCGGCTGTGGCGGCGGGCGCTGGCGCAGGCGTAGCCGCGGTCGGCGCCGGCGCAGGTGCCGTGGACTCCGCGGAAGAGGATTCAGATTCGGAATCCTCAGAAGGTGATGAACTGCCTGACGTTGGACTGCCAGACCCGATTGGTGATATAGGCCTGTAAATATAAAATGATTTTTAATGACATATATCAACGTAGATACGTAATACCTAAAACTGCAATCCTTTCAAATCAAATAAACTACCGTCCGCTTGGCTCTTGGACTTGTTGAAATTAATTTAATTTCAGTCGCGTACTTAAAACTTACGAGTTTCCACTCGAGATAAAAATCAATTAAAAACTTAGAGCTTACAAAGGGTAGTGCAGACGCGGCGTAATTTTGTTAAGCACGGGAATGAACTTACGGTCCTATCGCGTGTGTTGTCGGGACCTCGTCATCGCTCTCCGATAAGCCAAGGTCCTTGTTCACCACGTCACTGGAAACAGAAACAAACAAACATCATCATCATCATCTGCCTAGCGTTTTCCCAACTATGTTGGGGTCGGCTTACGATCTAACCGGATGCAGCTGAATACCAGTATTTTACATGGAACGACTGCCTATCTGACCTCCACAATCCAGTTACCGGGTAATACGATACCCCTTGGTAAGATTGGTTCGGGCTTCTGACTACCCGTAACGACTGTCAAATATCCACGACTGCCAGCCGGGATAAACGGCTTAACGTGCTTTCCGTGGCACGGAGGGGACTCGGTATAGAAAAAATTATTAAAGAAACAATTAACAAAAAAGTAAGCTCTCTTATTTTGCCTGCCCTTTAAAGTTGTTTAGAGTCAGTTAATATGATATTGTGCAAATGCAACTGCCTAAAACTGTGTTGATATCTACACAGGTATACAATTGATTATTACTAAGTTGATATTAAATATGTCTAGAAAGGAAAAAGGCAGATTAAAAGCCAGGAGAATTTCCAGCCTGGAGATTAGCTTTTCATCATAGATAATTTGATTTTTTGTTTCATTTTATAATAATTGTAACAAAGTATTTAGTATGAAATCGGCTGAAATTGGTGAGGCGTAAGGTTTATGATAAAATAATTATACCTATATTACAATTCAGTAGAGGTCTACGCTCGAGGTTTGCCAGAGCTATGGAACGGAGTATTCTGGGTATTAAACTTGTGGACCGGGTTAAGAATACAACAACCCGTTCCATCACTAAAATAACTGATGTCACTCGGAAAGCTGCCACGCTTTAGTGGAATTGGGCTGAACACATCTGCTGCATGTCGGACGATCAATGGGCCAAACATACGACCTAGTGGGTCCCGCTTAATGGCAAACGACATCGCGGCAGGCCCAGACGGAGATGGCGGGATGACCTGCATAGCTATTCACAACCATCCGACAGGCTATCGTATCGAAAATGACACATTTTGATAACCCGATTTGCCTTGCCCGAGACAGCAAACAGCTGTCGGAAGAATAGCAGTCGTCGATTTGATTTAATTTGACAAACATTTCGGGTTTTGGACTTGTGAACAGCGTTTAGAGGACTCCTACGTTAACATTGATTGATGTTCGATACGGTTCGGAAGCGTATCAATTGGTTGTGAATAGCTGTGCTGGACTCCTTTGATAGAGATTGGTCCTTGGCAGCTCTGGACAGAGAGAGGTGGAAAGAGAGTAGGGAGGCCTTTGCCCAGCAATGGGCCATAGAAGGCAAAAAAAAAAAATTTTTGAGTTGAGAATAATGTTGTTGTACAAAACATGATGTTGATGTTATAACACCAGTACTCACTTCACAACCAAGGAATGTCATAGGCAACTGTCTAACTTCGTCAAAATGCAATATAGACACATGAAATACCTAGGTATGTGTGCGTATTCCCATAGTATAGTACATAGCCGAAAAACCTTTCATTTTCATGCAAGAGTTAGTGAGCTGCCTGTTTCTTAGTACGGCCCACTGAAACTCACGGAGTGAATGGTTTGGGCCTGTCAATATGTCTGATAGTCTGTAAGCTATAAGACATGTGTAGCAGCAGCTTGCGAGATGACCCTTGATGGTTTAGGACTTGGTAGGTTGAAAATAGGATTTATTTTCGTTGGATCCCGCTTGATTTAAAACACGAGACTAATTTTTGCAATGAGGTATTGAAATTTACTCTCAAAACATGCTGTCAAAGTGACCTCTGCGCTGCCACCGACGACGCCGTGGAAGTGGCGAAATTTTGGGCTAAAAAGATCTGAAATGCAGTCATGTCACCGACACGAAAAAGAAAAAAAAAAAGTTAAAAAAATTCAAAGAAGATCAAAGCTGGAAGGATTTGGAACAGTAGACAGTCTATAAAGTTGAGCTAAAAGTCTACTGGTAACACCTGGTAGGCCACTTTTGTCTAATAATAGGTTTCCAATAGTCTATGTTTAGAAAACCACACAAACAACTGAACCAATAGCGATATCCCTTTATCGATCCCACAACTCGAGAGTAAGGCAGCTGCTGGGTCGATTTCACGAGACGAATTAATTTGACACTTTTCTTTCGCTATCTGCAAATACCCGTTTCATTGCTAACTGGCGGTCTATAACGTTTACTTTAATGAAGTTATGTACGCAAACGTAAAATCACGGTGCGTATCTACTTATAAGTGACAAAAAATCAAGATCAAGGTAACACGAATGAGTTACCTGGGAAGACGAATGAAATTCTCATTACACGAATGAAGTCTGAATGACACTAATGATATTGGCTAACTGAACTACAATAATTAATGATTATGATATTAAGTTTTTTTAATAATGCAAAAGAAATATTAAAGTAAGTAAATTTTTAGGTGAGAAGTGAGAACAAAAACAAGAATATGTACCTTTATTAAGCTTTTAATCAAATTTGGAAATTATAAAAAATTTAAAAAACAAATATCAAGAAAAACACGATAATGTAACAATTTTTTTTATCAACGAAATATGAGTATCAAATTCTTTTTTTTATATAAAATAATATATTTCTCGTATAGTGTTTCTACCTAACTACTTTTCTTATTAAATCAGTCATTTTGGATAGGATATCTAATAATAACTAGTTAAATCTGCACGACCGCTTAACTGAGACCATTCCTGAGGCAGCTGCGTGGTGCGGGAGGTACGACTGTTGTCACAAGTTGATGTATCAGTGAGCTCTCACGTTACGTCCCGCACTGAGCAGCTACCTCAGGAACGGTCATAGATAAGCGGTCGGGCTAAAGTGTTTGGTTTCTCAATCTTATTGTTTATTAATTCTTTGATTATTTTCCTATTAACTTAATTTAATAACCAGTCTTGATCATGTTTAAAGTTTCAATCACTTTTTCTTCTCTTCTTTCATTTCTATTCTTATTCTGTATTCTCAAAAGACCGTTCATTAATAAAACGGAGAAAAGCCTCTTCATGCCCACCGGATACCTTCTGTTGGGTGTTCATAAATGTCTGATTTGTCCAGTCAAATTTTACATCTGCAAGTCTTTTTACATTTTCTTTCTTTCTCGATTTTCTAATTTTGCGTGTTCCGGAAGTTGACGGATTATTGTTACGATTATAATACTGGATGGATACATCGCTCAACACTGTAATTCGTTTGCTTGGTGGAATAATTTTTATATTTTGGACAACTGATTCGACGACACTCTTATAGATTTTATGTAATTGCAAATGTTTATTCTCATGTTCGCAGATTTTATCGCTACACAGAAAGCAGCTTAGTTTTCTAAATTCAAGAAATTCGGATCCAGAATTCCAGATCACTTGGTGAACTAACATAGTTCCCTTGAAAGGCGAAATATCCTTAGGAAGAAGCAATTCTTTTTCCATAATTTCATGCTCCTCTACTACTCTTATATCAACATTTTTAACATTTTCACGAACAACTGCAAGGAATGTTGAGAAATCCCCGACGTCACGCCCACATTTAACTTGAAGATCAGCTGTCCGCTTAACCACAGCGCCAATGCCGTCGGGGGCGCCTTTGCCATGACCACTTTCTTGGTAATTCCATGTAACTAACTTCAAAGACGGGAAGGTATCGCGGAGCCGAGTTATTACGTAAAATATTTGTTTATTTCGGTATTGGCTTGTTGGACTATCTGTTAAAATGTGCGCGGTGGTGACAAAGGGACATTTTTCGAACACAAATTCTAACGCCTTCTGTAAGTGTGCCCAGACTGCAGGGGAATCATGGCGTGTGCATTCGCTGACCGTGCATAGGCAGTAGTGAACAGTCTCCCTTCCTTCCTTAAGATAAGCCACCACGGTATGGAGAGACACTTGTCCACGGCTACCCCCAAAATGTAGGCTCTGCACCTCTTCAGCAAATTTGTAACTGTAATTTTCGGAAAAGTCCATGTGGAGAATTGTTTCGTCATGATTAAGGGATTGTTTCAACAGAGTAACAGCTTGGTATTGATTGAGGATGTTCACAGTATGATTGAGGAATTTCGGCAGAAAATGCTCAAGTTTAAATATTAGGTCTTTAGGTTTTATTTTTCTTGTAAATTTTTTGACTATATTAATTTCTTTGGGGCCCACTTTCTTTTTATCTCTACACCATTCGTTGTACTCAATTTCTTCCTGATTATTAAATTCTTTGTACGGTATTACTCTGTTTTTACAAGTTTCACATTCTCTACCAACGCACTTCGTATTGTAGTTGTCGCAACAAAGAACTTGCAGCATGTCCTGATAATTCTTTATATCAACAATTTTATTTTTCTTTAAGGCGAAAATCATTAAATCTATATTTGTATGTGTTGTACATGCACATGTTTCCCTGTCATCTCGTGGCAAATAGACCCAAAAAGGGCGTAGCCTTGTAAACGTTACATAACTAATCAGTATGTTAGGATTGTCTTCAAGAAATTTTTTATGCAAATTTTTAACGGAATCAAGCAGATACCGTTTTTGTTTCACTATTCCGTATTTTTTTACATATTGTTTCTTTCCTGCGCCAATGCGACTGTTAATGTCATCTTCATAAAATTGTTTTATTAAATCTTGGACGCTGTCACTGCCTTGCTTAATCTTCTGCTGAAATCTGTCTTTTAGAATCTTTTTACGAAGCTCTAATCTAGGTTTAGGTTTTATATTGCCAACGGGCTTTAAAATAACATGTTCGGTTGTTGTTTCTTTGGCAGCATCATGGCAACTCGATGTATCAATAGGCCTACTCAAGTCAGTAGGTAATGCAATATTTTCTTCAAAACCAGTATTGGCCTGATTTTCTTTAATTTTATTTAATTTCTTCGTTAAAATTCTACAGCGGTTTTGGTACTTCTTAATTATTAAGGTCATTTCTTTTTTCTCAATCGCATGTTTTAACTTTAAGGCTTTAATTTTACTTTTGAATGTTCTTTTCTTACTTTCGTTATCAATCTGTTTTGTTTTTAAATTTTCTCCACACAATGGATCAGATAACTCTTTATCATTCATTTTTCCGTGAGCTTCGAGCGCTTCAGAAATAGTAATTTCTTGTATCTTCCGTTCTTTTGCTTTCTTTTCCAGGTATCGCTTCGAACTTTCTCTCCAACGTTTTCTTTGTGCTCTTCGTTCTCTTGGAGACATTTGGTTGATATTTTTTACTTTATTCTCGCTTTTCCTCTTTAAGTAAGCTTCCTTTTTTTTGGCCCTTTCAACGGCATATTTTTCGGGATCGTTTTTTATTCGTTTATATTTTTCCCTTCTTGCAATCCTTCTCCTTTCTAACTCATCTTCATTTTTCTTAAGTTTTTCTTTCGCCATTTTAAACCTAAAACAATTTACCGTATACTATAAAGAAAATAAACCATTTAATAATCTTAACAAAGAAATTCATGGTAAACAGAGAAAACTCTTGATCTTTGCAAATAAAAGTAAGGTTTAAAACCAAATTTGACAACACTATGGGCCAACACTGCGTTAATTATTTTATTTACGCAGTGTACACACGGCTACACATCAAGCTATACATAACCAGTATAAGCTGACTTCTGATTGTACGAAAAACCTATACAATGCGAGGTCAGCTAAAATTGGAAATGTATAGCTTGATGTGTAGCCGTGTGTACCAGGTGATACATTTCATATTACGTTTCACCAGTCTGTACGCACCATATTACTTAAAATAGTTTCGCATATTGCTCTACTTAAACTAAAACAAGATATTTTATTTTCATCATCATCATACAAAAATACACACGGAGGCAAGCACCTCAGCGCAGGCGCGGGGCCCGCCTCACCGCGACGGGTGCCCGCAACGTGGCCCGCGACGGAGCACTTTTGTATGGACCGCGCGGGCGTCCGTTTAACGCAGCGTTGGCCCTTAGTGTCGTCAAATTTGGTTTTAAACCTTACTTTTAAAGCTAAAAACATGCAAAGAATCGTAACCCTCCTTTTTCGTAGTGAAGTAATAAACGGCTTCATTCGTGTCGAATGGAATTTCATTAGTGTTACTCAAAAAACTTACACGAATGAAATGACACGAATGAAATTTTCAACAAAAAATCTGATAAATTGCGTCGTAGAATATTCTAGACGCTAAATAGAAGGCCACAAAATGTCCTGCTTATTTGTTACTAATCTACGTGCATGATAAAGAATTCATTGTTCACACACTTACTACCATACTATTATAAACACGAATGATTAAATTTTTGTATTAAGCACAGAAATAGAGTAGAATTGTGGTTTCTTACCAGAATAATGAAGCACGCGTCTGCTCTCGCCGAATGTTTACGTGCTACTGGGGTCCCTTTACGCGGCGTAGAAGTGGGGATGGCGGTAACGCACAGGCGTTGTTAATAATGGAACTTTTATTTAGTCGACACAAATGATTGAAAAAATTGATCGCAAAATAAAACACAGAGAAATCGTGTTATATTTTAAATTAATTTAAAACTATTAGCGTAACTTGAGGCTATGGTTATTAATGTGTAACCAAAATAAAAAAATATACAATTTCGCAGAGTAATATTTTTTATAATTAAAGTTTTGTTGAAAGAGCAGGAAAATTACCGGTGACACAAATGAAAAAATAGATAGTTTCATAAAATTATCTCGAATATTAAATATGATAATTTAATATTTCCAACTGTGCAATATAAAAATGTAATGTAAGTATTGCAATAAATAGACTTTACGTGTATTTCAACCATATTTTAGGAGTTATTTCAAAAACCCACTTTTTACGGTCGGTTTGAAATCGACCCTGCTACAGTCTATGTTTATCTTGGATTCCTCTGAAAATGACGAGTAACCCTTTTAAAATGAGATACTTACGGTGACACTGAACTCCTTGAGTTCGGTATCCGGTTGTCCAAACCTGTAACAAGCAAAAAAAATAATTGTTATAAAGGCTTTCATAACTTCGAACATCGTAAAATACTCGTAAACGTCCCAATTATGTAAATCGTCTGCGTTCATTTGACTTAAACACACAAATTAATAACTATGTGTACTGTTGGATGAACAATATATTCTCATTAAAAACGTAATTAATCTTTCGTTGTTTTTATTGGTGAAAAAAACGTTTCGTATTGTGTAATAAAGAGGTGCAATTAAGGAGTTCTTGTAATTCTTGCTAATTAGTGTCGTGTATTTGTTTATGTGATCGTTTGACGCCGCTGTGTCCATAGGTCCCCCGTCTCTTCGCCCGAAGGCTACAAAACATTAGTCTTTACAGTATTTAGCAACCTTAAATTCTGCCGCCGACTCCATTACTTGATAAATACCAACCATATTTAACATCGAGACTGCGATTTGCGATTATTGTCTCAAGTAATCTCTTAAAAACTTTACTGATTATTTGCGCAAAGCAGATTGCCTGCTAAGTGCTAGATAATGTGAAACAGAATGAGTATATCAATGTAATTACGTCGAGTTCTATCAGCATCAAGAACAATCGTTGTTAATGCGAAGTACTTTCGCGAATATTGAAGATAAGAGCTTTTTATTATATGCCATAGTTCGCAACGCCCTTTGTACACACACGTTTTTCTTGCCGTGACAAACAACGGGTTATTTGCCGTGTGTAGACACGGTCGTCAGGTGACTACCCTGGTGGTCTCATGGTCGCAAGCGAGACTGCTGAGCGTCTCTGGGTTCGATTCCCAGACCGGGTAAAGTGTTATTGGGTTTTTCCTTTAGTTATTTGCCGTGTGTAGACACGGTCGTCAGGTGACTACCCTGGTGGTCTCATGGTCGCAAGCGAGACTGCTGAGCGTCTCTGGGTTCGATTCTCAGACCGGGCAAAGTGTTCTTGGGTTTTTCCTTTAGGAAATTCTTAGGAGCAGTGGTGGAGGAGTGGTCACGGCTGCGACTTACGAGTTGTAGGTCGTAGGTTCAACCCCAGTCAGGCGCTTTACTTGTACTGTGTAAATTATATCATCACAACTGCTCTCAAAACGGTGAACGAAAACATCGTGAGGAAACCGGCATGTCCTAGAACAAAAAATTCGAAGACATGTGACATCTACCAACCGGCACTGGGCCCTCGTGGTAGATTACGGCCCTCTCATAGATAGGAGGCCTGTGTCCCAGCGGTGGGACCATTATAGGCTGAGTATGTATTAGGAATAACATAGTAATAGCCCGGAGTTTGGAAGTTGATGGTATGATACCCCTGTACCTCGGAAAGCACGTTATGCCGTTGGTCCTGCGCCTGATCTCTCTCCGGTCGTGTCGGATTGGCGAACTATCGGACTAAGAGAGTGAGGGAATAGAGAGTGCACCTGTGTCTGCGCACACAATTGAGGACTACAAAATCCGCGGCGCCGAAGGCTCCGTTGAGATTGGCCACCGTGGCCAAAATACTATCTGGAAGCCTATTATGGATCACTAGGGAAGCTTGTTGAGGGACACGTTTTTTTCGAGGGTTTATACGCCGCACCGTAAAGTAACCGTGCCGTGTACAAAGTGCCTCAGGTTGGTTATAGGGAAGTAGATGGCTCAGATTGTGGCACAGGATCCGCAGTGAGTATTCATTAGCTGCGACAAGGCTCACAAATAACCCTATGCATAATAAATTCCACTGTACAAGTGGCGGCTACCACGATAATATTAGACTTATTCAAAACGACTGGACTAATGTACTTGGGTGTTGGCTGTTGAAGGACGTAGTGACACATTCAATGCATGTGTGTTTCCTTTTAGTTTTTTGCTTTTATTTTTCATTGTCGAACGGACGCAAAATTAATCATGCGTCTGAATAGGATGTTATCGTAACAAAACAACCTAAAGCTAACCTCGAGTCCGGCTATAGTTTATTTATGTATAAAATCATTTATGATTGGTCACGCATAACATCAAATTATCTTTTTTTTTATAGAACACTATTTACGAAATGCATGAAAAAATACCTGTACTATTATACTAAGGTTGCATTTAATCGTGTTAAAGATGCTTTATCTAATTATAATAGAATTCCTCTTGTCCAGTGATACACAGCCCATCGGCAAAAACTACAGTGCAAGTGTGGCATCAAAAAAAAAAGTGAATACTCCCCTCATTGCAGAGGAGTAATTTGCTAAAGAGTCCAATTGTGTGGTTTGACTGCAGCACATACACGCTGTGTAAGTGCATCGCACAGCGGAGAGCGGCCGGTGTTTACTTAGGCGTAGAGAAATGTAAACATGTCGGTGGTAGCGGGTTCGGTGCCGAGCCGATACCCTGCCGACTTAAAACAACCTATAAAAGTGCCTTGAACTCTACTGTGCTTATAATTATGTTTAGTGTAAACATTACACTTCTCACAATTCTCACGAATCATTCGTCTAAAAATACTTGGAATGATTTGAACTTCCAGAACTGTGGGATAATTGCCTAACACACTAACAGTAGCAATGGGTTTCATTTTCAATTTTTGACAGTTCAATAAAATTCATTACGTTATTTACTTTGTTGAGCAGACAAATTTTCGAACATATGAAGCAATAGATTAGCAATATCTTTCAAAATGGTTGATTGTGACTACAGGTGTGTTACAAAATTAGGGTGCTGTATTCAATGAAACTTCAATTTGATAACAACAGTTCTAAAGCTGCTGACGAAAACTTGTTTCACATAAGCGTTTCTATTATAGACAAATCTATTGATCTTTTCACATTTCCACGACCTATAAAGAGTCAGACAGCCAAAGTACAATCAATCTAACAAAAATATGAACACTCATGAACAGCTTACGGAAAGATTGAAAGTACGCATTTATTTTCCACGTAAACACCTGCAAATCCCATCAATCATGTCAATGCATGCCGTCGATCAAAATCATTCACTCACTCATTCGCGGCTTATCCCGCCAATTGAGAACAGAGGGAATACAATCATAACGGGGTGAACACTATATTATGTAATTTAACCCGCGAGGGATGACGTAAGACGATGACTCTGACCGACAGTCTTTCAGGGTCACCGAACTCTAGGGTTGCGGTGACTTGCCCAGACAGACGACGGCTCTACAGCCCATTCGGTTACGAGGCAATATAGGCCGTTTTTAGTTCAATATACGTATTGCTACGACCCTTGTACTCTGATGAACCCGTGCACTTGAAAATGAAAGCTTAGGTCTTTTTCATTTTATATACCTACAGTAAGTAATGGATTCATGTAATGTCATTTCAGGAGCGACACGTGCTTAATCCAATGTCAAAGTCGAATGCCACAAGAGTTTGTTTAAACGTCATAGTATTAGTATGTACTTGACGACATCTCATTCATACAGCCCACGCTCAACTCCGAAGCAACTAAAAACACACTCGTCAAAGTTTGTACGTTATAAATAGGTTCAAACTAGCGTTGTTTGTAGCGTCGTCGTCGTAGTGTGGAGCGAAGCGAGTAACGTTGTACGCTACTGCTTTACGGTCGGACAAGGAGTATAAAGCTAATGGAGTGACATAGCTTAGTGAAGTTCATGGACATCGTCTATTATCGAAAGTACGTCGTATGACGCTGCCATTCAATTGTTTATAAACGACTACTATTGAATTGACTGCACAAAACATTCACGTGTGCTCTTCTGTTGTTTATACTCTTTGGTTCGGAAGCTAGAGTAAGTACTGTGCTGCGACATGCGCTAACTTGCGTCATGAACGACTAGTAGACCACCCACGTTACTTCAAGCCCACGTGGGCACGTACGCTTTTTTAACGCGACGTTTTAGTAAAGTGCACTGGATTTTTAACTCTCGCCGTTAAGCCGAGTGTTGAGAACCTAACAGAGTGCATCCTTCGCGTTAGAAAAGCGGGCTGTTAGATTTACAACTCTCGGCACTAACCCGATTGTTGAAAATGCAGTGTGCGTACGTAGTTTTAAGTTTCTTGCACGTGGTAGCGGCTCGAACGTGAGTACACGTGTGCTTGCTTATAAAGGCGAGGTATTGTAGGATTTAATATTGCCTGATGTTTTTTAAACAAGAGATAGAGCACGAAACTGATAACTACACATAATCTTTTGAAATTGAATCAGACGATTACTTAAATTTTCGATGAAGAAAACTAAGATTTTTTTGGTTGACTTTTAATTTAATGTTACTAAATTACTAGCTTCTGCCCGCGACTTCGTCCGCGTGAAATTTCTTGTTCCCCCGACCACCCCGTCGCACAGTGGAACGAATGTATGGGAGCGGTTGGACGTAGACATGTCCGAAAAATAAGAGTAAAATTATGACAAACTAATGATGCCATCTTATTCGATTACTTAATGCCTTCATAAATTGTGGTGATGAATTTCTTCATAACTCCCATATTTCGGGAGTAATTTGAGAAAATGTGAAATTTTACTATGAAAATGAGTGTATCGAGCTCTCTCCCTCCTGATTCCGGGCTTGTTTCAAGTAGCGGTCTCTAATATCGTAATGCTATTACTAAGAGCTATATTTAATACTAAGACACATAGTGCGCCAAATGTGCACTTTCTGGGATAAAAGGAAATGAAAATTTAAAAAAAAAAACGTTTTTTCCCCATTTGTATTTACTTTAAACCGCAGACAGACTTATTAAGAGGTCTATAAATATATTATATATATACAGAAATATATATTAACAAAAATATTCATAAGAACTGATGAGAGTATGACTTTTAAGTAAGTTGATAATAAATTACCTAGTTTCATTAAAAGTACAATAAATAATTAAGATGTAAGCTCTAATTTACTAAGTTACACATTTTAAAACAATAACATCATTTAATTATCTTCGTCATCATCATCATCATCAATTAATTCAAATTCAGAATCGATGTCCGCTAAATCATTTATGTTAACAAATTCGATATCACTTTTCTCAGAATCCGTAAGCTCATAAAATTCCTTAAAAGAAGATTTTTTTACAAACTTATTTCCTTTTGGACGGATACTTGTAACAAGTGGATCAGAAGACAGTAAAAGATTGTGCATAATATCTTCATTGCATGAGATACTGCTATGCTTTCGAGAATGCCCCTCTCTATATTTTCTAAAATCTTTATTTCTAGCCTCAGATGCCTCTTCGGATAGAAAACCAATGGGCACAATTGACATGTTCTGAACTATGTCTGGCCCATGCATTAAAATTTTATGAAGTGAAGAAGGCATATAATACCATGGGTATAACTCCACGTAAAGCTTAGCAGTATCAAAGCAGAACTCTCGGAATTTAGTTACGTTGATCTTCTCTCCTGATGAAATACACTGCAAGATCACACAGATTTTTCTTAAAAGCATAGCATCTATTCCGGTCAGTTCAGCAGATTTAGTGTAGTTTTCAAAAAATCTCCTTGCCGAGTTGCCATTGTTGGTGGATCCACTGCCTTGTTTCACAACATCGAGAAGTAAGCCCGTTTCTCTTCTTACAGCCTCTTGAACTCTTTTCTTCCTGTCATCAACTTGCCTTTTTGCTATATCACCCCTTACTTGCCATGATTTTATGTCTAATTTGTAGGAAATGTGTAATAAGCATTCCATTGAGCGAATCCAAGCGTGAAGGGTGCTTAAGCTATATTTATACATGTCCTCGTTTGCGTGTTTATCTTTGATTAACTCTAAATTATTCATTTCTTTAGGACAAGCCTTGCATATGTCACACACTGAAGCTGCTGTATTGGATATAATGGAATGAATTTTACCATCAATCATTGTCAACAGCAGTTGGTGTTTGACACTAATTCCATCAGTGATGGTGGATGGAGTTAAGGCTTCAATCTCTGCTTCGATTTCAGCCATCTCTCTCTGCACATTTTCTTTGGTTTCCTTTATAAACTTAAACAATATTGGCCGGCAAAATGAAGTGGAAGATGGTCGCTCGTTTTCCCAAATTGTTACACCTTTTGAGACGAGCCGCAGTGGTACAAGACTAATCATAAAATTACTAGCAAGATCGATTTGCTCATCTTCACTCGTCCTTTGATGATAAATGCTTTGGCTAGATGATCCGTCAAAACCCCATTTGCTGGTCAATACGAGCTGTTGATTGGGATCAACAGGGGTTTCTAACGACCTAATAAGTCTTCTTGAGGTTAAATCCATCAAGGCTTGTAATTTGATTTTTGCAGAGCTCTCTGTAACTGTGAGATCTTCTTTGGCCGGATAGCACTTAATTTTTTCTTTAACCAACATGTAGTAACTCGGGTATTGAAGAGCTCCTTCTTGAGTGTTGAAATCCCGAAGAGTGTTATAGCGCCATTTCGATAAGTTCATCGATACATAAAGAGCCAATGCCTTCAAAGGGGATATTTCCCGTACCTGAATTGATTTACCTTCAATGAAGGCTTTGATTTTTGAGGCCTCTTCTGGATTCTCCGTCAAGTATTTCATAACATAAGCTGTATCGCTTTGTCCTGCCTTTTGAAGCGCCCTTTCGGCCGAAAACATAATTTCAGCGCTGCTACTGCTGCATGAAAGACTATATTCAGTGTGTCTTCTTTTTTGCCGGTTACTAAGGTCCTCAAAAGATTTACGAGGACTAGGATGTGTACAAGTTGAAGCATCAGATTTAGCAGGAGAAATTATGGGCTCGATGACGTCACTTATATTTTCTGTAGAAGGTTCCATATTTTCATTCTGTAATTCCGGCCATTGAATTGCAGCCTGTAGCCAAATCTCATGTTTCTTCCGAAACTTATCTGTGCTTCTTCCAGACTGTGTCCATTTTGCATAAATGCGGTAGCAAAATCGACGACACCAGTCTTTTAAACTTGTTTCAGCACTTTCACATAACTGAACACAACTGTTATCTTTTAAAACACTGAACAAATAGTTAAAGTCGCGTAAATCTTTATGTGCGCGTGCGCATAAAGCAACGTGAATATCAAGATTTGTATTAAAATTTGGAAAATACATTGCGAGATTAGCTTGGATACAACGAGGTGTAAATCAACACTGATTTTAAAGTTACTAATAGTGACCTATTTATATAAAATCCAGGTATCCCAGGTATCCTTTGTTAAATATTGCAAGGTAATTAGTTATTGTGATAATTAGTAAATGATGCATGCTAAATTAGTGTATTAAGAGCCATTTAGTAATTAAATAATAGCAATGTTCTTATCAGTAATCATTAGTGCATCAGTTTTATATGTAAACCTTAAGTCCCTAATTATATATCCTAATTAGCTTATATCTTCTCTAATTGGCTGCTCAGAAATGTTATTGTAATAAGGTAAACCTTTAGAAAAACGGTTTTAATCAACAAAATAAACAAAAAATAAAAAAATTGTGTTATAAAATAAACATCACTCTTTATCCCAGAAAGTGCACATTTGGCGCACTATGTGTCTTAGTATTAAATATAGCTCTTAGTATTAGCATTATGATATTAGAGACCGCTACTTGAAACAAGCCCGGAATCAGGAGGGAGAGAGCTCGATACACTCATTTTCATAGTAAAATTTCACATTTTCTCAAATTACTCCCGAAATATGGGAGTTATGAAGAAATTCATCACCACAAGTTATGAAGGCATTAAGTAATCGAATAAGATGGCATCATTAGTTTGGCATAATTTTACTCTTTTTTTTCGGACATGTCTACGTCCAACCGCTCCCATACATTCGTTCCACTGTGCGTCGTATCGCATCGACTGCCCGCTCTATTACTTCGTTTTTGCTTAACGTTCTTTCTTACTATTTTCTATTTGCTCGGCTCCTAAGGGTCATTTGATTACGAATTCCCTTCAAAAAAAAAAAACAATAAAAAAACATAAGTACTTTTATACTAATCAACAAAAACCTACATCGATACACTGTAATAAATTCAAAAGCTAAGTAAGTACAAGAAGCAATAAAATAATTTTGTTTATTTTCCTCAGGGCGGGCCGGTGGGCGTTATTTAATCGCGGCTTTATTACGACCGCTGGCTGTATAAGCGCCGCATAAGCGCTGTTTAAGGCAAGCCGCTACGTGCGCGACTGCGCGATTGTTTTTCTTCTAGTGACGTATACAAGTTACCGTTGCGAATCCATCGAGTAAATTATGGCGAATTGTTTAATACTTGTTTTGATATTTCAAATGCGCGTTGAAGAACGTGACATAGTGATGCTTGCTGTTGGTTTGGAAACATTTCGTAGTACGCTCTGTTATGTTGGCAACTGTGCTTTGTAAGGGTTCAAAGAAGTTCTTGCCTTACCTGAACAGTTTCTTCTAATATTTGAATAATTTTAGAGACTTATTGCGATAGAATAGGGATGATGACTAATATTATTAATATTATTTATTTATTTATATATACTTATTATTTATTTATATTATTCGGGTTATAACGATCTTCACGTGAAGATCATAGTTTTAAATTGTAAGTTAACGACGTTAAAAGCACGCTACTGCATTAGGTAAATAGGTATACTATAATGATGGTTGTAAGGGAGATTAAAATTAAAAAATAAAATTACACCTCTATTTAAATTTTATTTTTAATCATAATTTAACAATTATCAGAAATAAATTTAAAATGTTCCAACTAGTAATGTAATTTCAAAGAAGGCATAGTAAAATTAGAAAAAACAGTAAAATCGATGGAAATATGCAGAAGCTACATGTTTTAAAAGTAAGTATTTGGAGGGGATTACTTATTCCCATCCTTGTCACGCGGCACGGACAATGTATGTCGCTAAGTATTAAGTTACATAGTCGTGACGTCACTATGACAGTGCCGTCTATGTCCAGTACTTACTTTTTTTTTTTGTTCAAAATAATAAAAAAAAAACGCCACCATCCCCATTGTTATGTCATTGTTGACAGCCTGTTTTTGTCGTAGATCGTTGTTGTTACGAAGAAGTAATCAAATCGTGCTCTCGATATTGACAGAAGGTTCTGAATCAATCTCATTACTCTCACATTCCTAACGCCACAAGATCACACTTATATTCCACCCATATTCAGCGCAGTGCAGTACAATTGAAACAAAATAGTAAACAAATCAATATCCTTTGTTATAGTTGGTGTTATGCCGTTCTTACGATAACATCCGGCACGTTGAGCAAACCACTTAATATCGAGTAGGTTTTAGCACTTAACATAACTACAGAAAACTGCTAACGAATTTATGCGTGTATTACTTCACCGTTTGAGTGTAAGAGTTAGTAAGTTAAAGGCTAAATAGGCCGTTGTATGAAACAATCTGGCGACGAAATGGGGGATTATTGACCCAACCGATACCCAGTACGAATGCGGTGATCCTGACCAAACCATGACCCATAATGTTGAGTGTCCAAAGTGTCCATACACCTGCACTTCGGAGGACCTGAAAAACTTCACAGATTGGCGTGTCCACCTACTGGGCTCAACTCATTTGGCATCTACTCGTAAACTTAATATTACAAAGAGAATAGATTTCACTTTATGTATGTTTGTTTGCTACGCTTTTACGCTAAAAGTCTGAACGGATTTGGATGCAATTTGGCACATGAGTAAACCATGACCTGCGGGGTAACTGCGTAACGCACTATCAGTAGCAATGGGTTTAATTTTGATAGTTCAACAACATTCATTGCGTCTTACTCACGTTGTTGAGCAGACAAATTTTTCGAACATATGAAGCAATGGATTAGCAATATCCTTCAAAATGATTCAAATTGAAACGCAGTGAAACCGCGGGGCGCAGCTAGTAGTATAATATTTTTAACCTTTGCCATCGACTCGAAAATAAGAAGCCTTCAACTCTTAGTTTTAAATATACTTTAGACTGTACTTTCAATCACTTTTACCTGAATAAAGTAGGTACTTAGGTACAGAATTTCAGTCTTTCAGTGCTTTCACCGTCACATCGTGTCATCTAAAAGTTATAACGTCTACGTACGTCACAAGTCCCAAGTACTTACTTAAAAGAAAGGTCTATAAATATCTATCCTGGTCCAAATTGAGCTTTAGAAAATTTGTTTATTTATATACATTTTCCGATCTATGTCATCAGCAGATATTTTGTATAAAAATATATAATCGGAAAACTAATTTGATCAATAAAACGGACAAATCAAAAAAGTGCTTAACCGGATTTCCTGTTATAAGCAGGCCAAAAAAAAGTTGAGAACTCAGGACATTGCTTCTCATATTAAAGGTAAGGATTAAAAATCGTCTCAACCAGCGATTAGTCGCACTTCTATAACAAAGTTCTTAACATCGAGATAGCTATGCAGCGTTACAAATCGCGCGAACGTCACGCATGGCCGCGCCTCCATCGGCCACCGGTCAACAACCAGTACAACCACTAAATATTTGTTTACATCGCGTACATTTTCACGTTTAGGTATAGCCTGATTCAACATGAAACGCGTATGAGACGGAATGTATGAGAGGGAAATGGAAAATATTTTATGTGTCCTTTGTCTTTTACATACATTTATGGAGATATCTATATTGGAAACTAAATTAGTGATGTGAGTGAAGGGCGGAGGCGACCTAATGCTCCATTTGAACCTTATCCGTTTTCACCAGTATTAGTGAAAACTGACAATTGATAATCTTCTGAAAATTGCTGAAAAATTAATGACGTTCACATTATTTTCTTATTAATAGATCAGAATAGGTAGAGTATGTTTAGCTAAACTTTGAGGTAAGTAACATAGAGTGGAAAATACCTCCTCTAAAATCCCAGAATGATGATAAACAGAATCTGTGCATCATTCACAAAACCTGTGCTTTTTAAAAAGGTCCAACATTTCAAACAAAACTGTTTGATAGCATATTTTTGCATAGCTCTACTTTGCATATACTATTTAAAAATTTACAAGTAAAGGAAGAAAACGCAAGGACGCATACATAAATCATGTTCCAGAGAGTGCAGTTTGCGACTGCGACAAGCCGTGAAGGGATAGTAAGACAGATATGCTAAACATGGCATCTGTTGCTGAGTTTTCTCAGTCCACAACTCCGCACCAACGACAATGAAATTTTCATAGTTCTATAGATGCTTTAATACAAATGGAGTTAGTTAAAAAAAAATATCTTGTTATCTGGTTCTATGCTCGATTATCGCCCTACTTAAGAAAGAAGATAAAAATTGTTTATTCGTGTAGATTCGCAAAATTTTCTGAAGTGATTCTACAGAAAACTATTCAAAAATGTAGCCGGTCTATATCGGTACTGAAAAATATACTTTACCCGCATCGTAGGAAAGCCTACAGTTAAGTTAAAATTCTCTCACTATTGGATAGATGACATTCTGTATAAGTACAGGCTATTTTTATCTGTGAGAACGATAGTGGGCGAGAGGATGTTAGTGCTCTGTGCTCTATAATAAAGTTATCCCACTGCAAAATATAAAATAGAAACCCTGATGTGTTCGTTCGAATGTGTTACGTTTTTACCATGTTCTAGAAACATAATTTCTAGGTATTTTCTAAAACCTCGTTTAATTTTAATGAGCTTCATGAATACAACCCAATTAATTATGTGAGGTATACATAATTTTACGTAATCTTACGCAACTTAAGTGATTCAATAACCAGTTGTCTGCTGTATCCAAGGTCAAATAAAAGCCTAGAATCTGCTTTTATTTTCAACTAGCTGACCCGAGCGATCTGCGTACCGCCTCAGAATCAATAAGAACGAATGTATGAGAAAATTTATTATCTACACTTTTTTTTTTAAGGATGGGTAATCATCAAATGACCCCTCCAGCTCTGGGTGGAGCGGGAGTGTCAGACTCTTACTGACTAAAACCCATCCGTGTTCCTTCCTTAGCCCTTTATGTTCCGGGGTAGCGGTAACCCTTTCGCACAATCCCGCTGCATGTTTTATAGTATTCTGCTATTAGGGGCGGAAACAAATCCAACAAATCAAAAAATCATAAAAATCGACCCAGCCGTTCTTGAGTTATAAATGGTGTAACTACCCGACTTTAGTTTTATGTATCGCTCATTTAGAGAAACATCAACGAAAATGTATTCTTTCCCAAGTTCAATATGACAAAGCACTTAGAAAGCGTATTTACGTTATGAAAGCAAAGAGGTAAAAAAAAGTTGCAGTTACGACGATGTTTCTCCAAATGAGCGATATAAAGATTTAATCATGTCGCTAGAATCAAGCATGAAAACGCTTTGAACAGCTGAACATTACAGTGGCGTAATAATGAAGAATGTTGACCTTTTAATAACTGGCAGCGAGTTAGAAATGTAATTAAACGATATTATAGAAAGCATTACAATGTCAAGCAAACATATTTACTTAATTGAAACTGTAATATTTTATGTTTTTCGAACAAAAACCATGTTTGTTACTTTATTGGTTAGCTAGCACTAAAATATGGGTGGTCGTTTTAATAAGGACACTAATTACATCTCGACGGGCAATAGGTTGAGGAGATCGTGGAGTACATGCGTGTGAAGACCAACTGGGCTTTGAGGGTCGAGAAGTTGGAGTCGCGTCACAACACGAACTTCAAGTCGTTCGTGGTGCGTGTTCCGACACATCATCTCGAGAAGTTTCTCAAGGAAGAGTTCTGGCCGAAGGGTGTTGTGTACCGCCGGTTTCATGGCCGTCTACATGACACCAGTCAGCGAAACACGACGCAGAAACTTCGTGCATGTTATATCAATATTGTATTGTTTGTGTTTATATGGGCCTTGATGACTGAAAGAAATGGATAAATAAATAGGCTCTCCTATTTTTCTACACGATTAGGTAATACAAAGAACATATAATATTTTTACAAATAATATTATTTTTTTTAGTTTGGATGTAAGTAGGAGATAAGTAATCTCTGAAAGTACCTACTGTCGATCCGATTTCGAAATTTTTTTCATTGGCAGAAGGCTACACTATTGCCGAGTGCCATAGTGATTTACCTACAGTATAGTTAACGACAACGCGGGCGAAGTCGCGGGCATACGCTTCATGTCGCATCATTGATCCCATGGGAACCTTTAGAAACTTATTTCGCAATGTTAGTCATTGTCAAGGTTGCTTCACAGTTGTCCCACAAGCAAATGTAAATTCGTTTTAAGATAGATTGTATATTCAAAACAAAGGACATTCTATTGAAATTATTTACAATGCCTTTTATTTTTAAATATCCAAAGAAAAGGATACCGTACAAAATCAGAACAGTGTGTTTAACGGAAAAACCGTAAATGGAGTCCCGAATACATCAACACTGGGTATTTGTGAAAACAAAAAGTGAAATATAAACATTTTACAAACAAAAACAGCAAAAGAAATGTGTCGTCTTTAGAAATTGGACTTAGTTGCGCAAAAAAGGGGTGAAATATTAACAGGGCCGGCCCTTCTGGGTATCATTGTTTACTACAACCAATTAGTTACAAAATGGGAGGCTAAAATAATGCTGGCATTGAGATATATCTTTTTCATACTCAAACAGTTAAACAATTGTGACGTTGATCACATGATTGGAAACGCAAGTCGTCGCTAAATATTTGGGGAACGTTTCCTGTTTACTCTTTTTATTGCTAAATTCACGGTATAAATCGCGGCAGTGTCCAATATTTCAATCAAATCAACATGGAATAATAAAAGTCGGAACTGCCACTAAATTGTGTCCACTAAACGGGAGAATGTCAGTTCCACAAAATGCAGCTGAAAAGGCCGCACTTCGTGAATTTATGTTACATTGATTTAATTTAACCCGTATCCAGCAAAAGCTATACAAACTGTTCGCCGCTTTACAACACTGTTGACAGTGTTGCCACTTTATTTATTATATTCGTTTGACAAACGCTGTTCACTTTCATAGTGCTAAGAGTGATATTGAATGGCAAGCTTCACTGCTGCCGCAATATACTTTAAGTATCATTTTGATTGCTTCTATTGCACATTCTTTTATGTAGTTGGTACTTTATTATCCTTTGGAATCCGTATCTCACATGACACAGGCCTCCTCTCTCTAAAGGGAGAGGACTGTGATCTACAACGGGGGCCCACTGCGAGTTGGTAGATGTAACGTCTTCGAATTTTTGGTTCTAGGACATGCCGGTTTCCTCACGATGTTTTCCTTCACCGTTTTGAGAGCAGTGGTGAATTATTAACACAAAGTAAAGTGCCTGCCTAGAGTAGGGAGGCCTTTGTTCAGCACTTGGACATTAACGGCTAATAAAAAAAGCACCTGACTGGGTTTTGACCTACGACCTACGACTCGTAAATTGGGGCCGTTACCACTGCTCTAGCATCTCTATGATTATAGATTATTAATAGTCAATCAGCGAGAGGTATCCATATGTTTTACATGTTATTATTGTACAACACATAAGGACTTCCGACTTTCAAGACATAGGTATGAATCAAAAGAGATAGCAAGAGAGCGATGAAGGAGGGGGAGAGCGAGGTATAATTAACCCACCCCACACTGCATATTGTAGGTGCTCAGCCAGACAGGTGGCTATTGTCCGATTCACAATGAAAAAATAATATTTCCAAGTCAGTGATACAGTACAGCTGGTGTTACACTATCGCCTTTTTTTAATCAGACCTCATTTCAAACCTTTGTGTCCCATTTACCGTTCGGATAAATAATTTTATTTACAAATGCCATCAGAGCTATAAAAGGCACACCAATTACCAACACATGTGCAATTTATAACCGACAAAAACTGTTAACTATTAATTGCGGGGTGTTTCGATAATAAATCTCAAATTACTATTGCATTTACGACTATTATCAAGTATAATAATAATAAAAAGGATGTACGCGTGGTAGTACTTCATTGATTTTTATTGACTTGTTCTAATTAGTTTGCATATACTATGTTAGCGTAGGTTGTAGTATATGTAATTAAGCTGAAAAATGACCGGCTATATTACACTTATTATAGTATATTAACGTGCAAACAATAGTAATTACCTTACAAACCGATTTTCCTTAGGAGACACGTGTAAGGAAGTCATGGGCTTCCGAGTAATTTGTCATGTTCATTAATGTTGATGTTCCTAAACAAAAGAAATTTCCAATTTTGCCTGTTACTTGAAGGATACCTACAAACATTCCAAATTAGATTTTCAAATATTTCAATTGGAACTTAATTACTTATTCCTTACTTTGTTAAAAATATGTAAGTAGTGGAAAGTTTATTCGAATGAAAAAAATAATTTATAAAATCGAATAAATCTTCTAAGGGCAGGCAAATGGAAGTTAATTAAAGCAGAAAGGCAATATGTGGCCCGGGGACAATGCGACAATAAATAATGAATTGATACGATCGACGCGTGCGCAGTGCGCCCGTCAAACGGTGTGCCGCATTATTATCGCCGTTCCACTTCTGCATAATATGAGACGATTCGTGGTATTGTAATAGTCGTTTTATTGGATTATAGTGGCACCTTATAAGTATCGCTTGAAGACCTGACTTTGATCTAAAGGTTGATTGAAGATCCACTGTGATTGCAGCTGTTTGACGCAATAAAATTCAGAGGTACCTATCTAATTTTGACTTCTTGAAATTATAATAATATGTATATTATACCTATGTTTTATTGAGTATTACAGAAAAATTTTACTTATATATAATATAATAATTAATACAAAATTTATCTTCAATGTCATACCTCTACAGGTGTGAGTGACATTTAGGATAAAATATTTTAATAATATTTATACTTAATTTACATTATTTTTCAAACCAAGTAGGTACTTAACTAATACTAGTTACTTGGTATATGGTCACTATAAAGTAAATAATTAAATCACTCATAAGGCTTGGTTTATAAAGGAAACATAAAAGCAAAACATGCTAATAAAATGTTAAATTTTTAACTTAAGTATTAGATTTGTATCACAGTAAAAAACTTGTAAAAACAAGCTAGGCAGAAATTTCACTTCGTTGTTGTTGTTGTGGGAAAACAACGCAATTTTTTGTGACGATGGTGTAAAGACGCCATTACCGGAGTTAAATAAATAAATGATGTCAATATTTAAACAATGACTTTACATTAGGCATAACGATACCAACAACTTTTGTAAATATACTCACTCATATTTTTAGGATATTTAAGGATAATTGAACAGACGTAGCTTTAAAGTGCATTTATTTTAATACAATAAAATAACACGTAATAAAACTATGGACCTTCCTTTGATTACTTACTTTCCAAGAGAATTATCTGTCAACAAAGCTATGCTCTCAATCAGTTCTTGTTACTTGAATATCTTCTGATAAAGAAACTGAATCAAGTGCCTATTCCGCCAAGATCATTTATTCATACCCCTATAGTAATCATGGAAGAACGGCCACTTCATTTGATAAATAAATATCACAGTAATAAAGTGAATCAAACGCGAGTCATAATCGTTTCAAATTGCTATGTAAACGTCAGCTACGGTGTTTTTCAAGCGAAAAAAGGATTACATTATCCTGTAAGTCACAATAAAAACGTACCGTAAACTAACTCTCCGCCCAAGAGTACATCGCCGCACTCAATTAGCTGCTGTAGCAGAGTTAAGCGGTTCTGGTAACCGAAATCCGAGGTAAGCAATCCCAACATTGTGTCACATTTTCCTTTTACACGAAGCACAGCCATAAAAAACTCTTTATACACTGTTCAAAGCACTATTGCTCACTACTTTATTCACTGTTCATTGTTTCAAATGTAGGTACCATCACAAACACATGTTGTTTTGGCGCGAAAGCAAGACAGATGCGCTTGCGGCGCGCGCCGGTTGCGACTGCGACTGCGTTGCGTCTTCCGAAAGCTATTACAACGGACAGGTGGTGACAAAGGAGTCCCTACTTCCCCTCTTCACTAAATAAGCTCTGCGACTAGTCGCCTGATCGATCGTGCGACTTGTCGAAGGACTATTCTTTAGGGTCCATTATAATATTTAACTTAGAAATTAATTAATAAAAAAAATTAACGGTCTTGCTGGAGACAAATAGCAATTATTTGGGCTCTACCACGTGTAGTTCTGATTGCTTGTTATTGATTTTTTTAACGGTTTAAAATAAGAAACTCAATTAGCAAAATTTATCTATTTTAGAAAGTAGTGAACTAAAAATGGAACTCCTTTTTGCGTGTCCATGTTTTTTTAATGCAAAATAAACCCCTCATTTGAATGATTACTACTTTTCTAAAGGTAATCCTGCGCCACGACAGAGATTCCAATATTTTTGATGTATGAAACTTCCGAATCAATGGGAATACCGAATCACCCAATTGGAATTGGCTAAGTGCATGCATGCACGGCGTACGTGAGCGGGTGCACGTCCCACCCGCGCCCCTTCGCCAGCTATTATTACTCGCATCGTACGAGGGTGGTTGAATCGGGGTTTGATTATTCGCACATCAACATGTTTGCATAGCATCGATTTCGTCTGAGAACAAGCCGACGGGCACTTTCGGACAAAAAAGTGATCGAAATACAGTATACTCATCTCACAATCGGTAATTACTGGTGGCTTTATAATCGTTGAAGCTATTGGATGGTAAAAGATAAGTGAGATAGGCTACCGGTGTATAGGTGACGGATGAAGCACGCGACGCGTTTATTTATTTTTGTCTGCGCGGCACGTGGGTACCGTCGCGCTCGGAACGCTTCGGGCGGGAACGTCGCGACGCACCGACGCACGCGAGTGTACTGACCGCGCGGGTTTCGGACGCGCGTCATTCGTTGCACTATTGTGCATAATGTGGCGTTAGAATAGTAAGGACATGGGCTGGTAGTTAATTGAATTAACTTTATTGGTGATGATGATGACACGCAGGCAGTAATTTTGTTGATTAATTATTTGATTAAGAGTAGTTAATATGCAAATTGGGAAGTTAATATATTTTATTGACTGCACTTACAATAAAAGGTGTAGTTTTGACTATTAATTCGTGACTTTATGATCAACCAAAACAGCAGCTAACGCTGATGTTTATACAGATGAATTAACCTATCATTACCCTTTCATGAAAACAACGAGACAGGACTGGAAATCCCTGACATTGAGAGGTGATAATGTGGCGCGCGTCGCGACGGGCGTTATAAATATTTCATCCAGGGAAAAGACGTTTAACGCATCGACAGCGGTCGCACATGTCGACATATGTACGTGTTGTATGTACATGTATGTATGTATGTACGTGCATGGAGTCACAGACAAACCCTATCTATTTCCGTACCCGACAAGCATTTAAGTTATTCTGCTTTGCTCATCGACTAGCAAAATAAGTACTTAACCAGTGAAACAAGCGTTTTACAGCTTGTTTAGAGAGGAAAATATAATGAAATATGCCATGTATTTTTGCTTCATTAAATATTTCCTTAATATCTTGGCTTGACTTTAGACGATATCTTTACGACAACTTGGTTAACTTAAATATTTTCCTGTGCGCCATTGTCAACCGCAATGCCAACGACAACTCTTAGAGATTGTTTTTCTAATTAATTTTATTTGCATGAGTTTTTAAATAACCATGTTTAAGGATGAGGAAGGACTCGTATTCGCAAAATGAATACAGAGAGCCATAACATAATCAGCCTATAATGTTCCCACTGCTGGGACACAGGCCTCCTTTCTTGTGAGTGGATAAACAGCAATACAGCATTGGCTGACGCGAATCAATTTAATTTTATCACTCCCCTTATCAAACAAACCAACCTGTAATAACTTCTAAAATAATTGTGAAACAAGGTATTAAAAACAGTGAAATTTCATTGTCAAAGTGTTGCGTAATTTGAGAAAGGGCCGTTTTTATTATAGGCCGTAGCCTCAGAACCTGCCACAATACAAAGTGAGGGAGCGAACTTCCAAAGGAAGACAAAAGATTCAGGAGCCCTTAGGAACAAGGCCAACAGACGCTTTCAAATATCCTATTCGGTACTCCTAATTCCACGCCGTCGAGTCAATTCTTTATTTTACCTTAAAAAAGGCATTGGCGTGTAAGACATTGGTGCCGATTCTCTTGTTCACAAACTAAATTAATCAGCGGCTGACGTAAATTGATGTAATTTTAGGAGGCAACATCACGTCTAAAGTTGTATGGAGTAGTGGCAGTCGCTGATTAATTTGACAGGATTAATCTAAAATTAATCTTCTGTCCAAAATCTCAATGAAATAGAAAGAAAAAGATGCACCGAACTTAAATTTAGTTTAATGTGTGAACAACAGAATCAGCACCAATATCTTGGAAAAAAACATCGCAGTGACGTAATGTTTACTTAACACCTTATTCAAAATGTTACGTTTGTTTGTATTTATCATTATGTCGATACAGATTTTCCAGCACGTCACACGATGTACAGCTGATGTTTATGGCAAAGAAAAGTTGTGCAATCCCCAGCTCATTTCAATGACAATCGAGACAAAATTACAAATCTTTTTGAGCGTAGCGAAAAGGCACGTTATGAAAACCTCGAGCAGTTTAACGGTATACCCCGTGACAAAACTAACGAAAAAGCGAGCAGTTTAATGGCTACCAATCACCAATGTAAATAAATATCTAAATGCGGATCACATTATTTTTCGAAATACCGGATAACCGCGGCGAGCACGAAGTCGACAGGGTGAAAACTTTTGTTGCGGGCCAAAATTACTGCTGCCACTTCTGGATTTGACGTTCAACGTTATTTGATTGAACGTTTTCATAATTAATCACGAAAAATTTAAGACATGGAAATATCGAGTTGAGTCTCTCAACTTCTCAAGTACTAAAGCAAAGTAATCAATTAAAGTTAATGCAAGCTAGCCAGTGAGTGTGCCACGCAATTATTTTAAGATACGGACGTCACACGTTTGCATAATCCACGCTGCATTCAATTAATGGGCAGACTTGCTACTCTACTAGCCAGAGGTACCCACTGGACCGGGTGACATCATTTTCGTTGATAAACTGAGTCTGAGTTCTGTTCTGTCTGTGTGAGACTGAGTTCTGTTGCTTTACATTATAGCCCCCTTATCGTTCATCGCAAAACCACAGTGACAGTGCAGTAAATACATCAAAATGGTGAACTTCATACAACACAAAACAACACCGCAGTCGAGCTCTCACCTGATAAATTATTACAACAATTTAATAACAAAGTGATCCACATTATCATCAACGCTCATCTACAATAGAGGGGTTGTTCTCGCATGAATACAGCGGCGAAATCACTACCCTAAAATTAATATCACGCTGGAAAATTAAACGGACCGCTCCTACGAAGCGTTGGGCTGTAATTCATATGCATATCTAACTTTGCCACATTGGCACTGACCCTCGCACAAACTCTGCAAAATAAGATAAGCGGAGTTCGCCGCGACCTAGCTACACTTTAGTGCGCCACTCAAATCGGTCGGCTAATATCATTCCCTTCAATAGTTTAATGGGTGTAAAAGGAACGAGTAAAGATGTTAATTGTTTATACGCTACAACTGTGTTGCGTCGGGCAGTTGGTATTATTGTGTTAGCGCACAAATTCACCTTGCGCCCCTCATCCGGTGTTTAACAGGGGATGGTGCAAGGTTGCTGCAAACATAGATGTTCCCCGCCCTAGAGCACAAATTATATAATTTATAACTGCTTTTAATACGAAGCTCGTCGGACGGTTTAGCGTGAGAAAAGGGTAAAGAGACTATGTCGGCCATCGATCAGGATTAAACTTGGGAGATGACTGCCAAACTCTGGAAATAGGGCACGTGTTAATTTAAATAAGGCCTCTACTCGAAAATTCCTTTAAAAACTTGAAACAAAACCCTTATAGGAGGATCCCTTGCTCGAATCAGGCGGCAATAAATCACGAGAACAATCAATACAAGACTCGGTTTGATCCCACCGAGGCGTGAACATAACGCGTTTTGTTTACGTAAAGACTAATAAAACTGTGTGATTCAAATATGTAAATAAATATGTCGTGACACTGACATTCATGCTCTAGATATTAGTTCTTTCTATTTATGACATCATAATAATATCTGTCAGCGAACATTCCTATACTTAAAGTCTAAAGAAACAGAATTTAAAATCACACTTGAACTCGTATGCACCATTCGGTGTGTGAACAGCATTTTAAAAATTCCATCTAAGGCAAGTGCTAAACCGCAAGCGTTTAGAGACGCGACAGAAATCGCCTAAAAAGCGGAGCAGTGACAAACTCGAAAAAAAAAAATTGCTCTCGACCGGGAAGCGGAAAGTGCGACGCCTCGCCTTCAGCTTTCAGACGCCATTATTTCATCCGCTATTAAGTCGGGGAATATTCACAACAGCCACCATCTTTTTAATGTGGAGTATAACTTGACGACGATACTGTAGAGTTCAATTTTCATCGGGTTCGCATTGTTTTAACATGGTTCTTGTTCTGTGGAGCTTGGTAAGTCCCTTCTGGTTGAAGACAATAGGGTGTATATTGATTCCTAGATAAATGTGTAGTTGAGACATTTTATTTCGCGGTGTAGTCGATAGTCGTCCTTGTGGATGCGATTCGTCTTTCGTATTGGGGCTTATAGAGATTGTGCAGAATGCACGGTACGAGATTGTTTATAGTTTTGATTGTAGTGAATTTTCCATGAGGTCGACATTGGTGGGCTACACCGTGCGCCGTGCGAGGTAAGCCTCGCTCACTCCACCTAATATTCTTTGTTGACGTTATAATTAAATGCACGGAAGTGGTTTGAAACGGTCTTTAAATATTGATGGAACTGTAGAATCAGAGCAAATGCTCTGAGCATACCTACGACACAACTGTATTTTATTTAAGTGTACTTACGTTTACAAATAAAAAGGAAAACTGGTTTCATTAAAGCAAAAAGTAATAAGAGAGGCTGTAATAAAACCTACTTTTATAACGTGGCTTATGAATGTCCGAGAACCTAAAATTAAAAAATAACTGGAAAGTGCATCGCCAACGAAGCGAGCGGCCTCAAATTAGTGCGCTATAAAACAGTAGCCTGAGAAAAATTATATGTAGATAAAAATCTATGAGTTTTTGTGTGTGCGTGGACATTGCGTAACGGAATGATGGCTGTTCGTGGAGCTGAGGAAGTGTATGGCTGGGGCAGAGCACACGCGCGCTGCATTTTAATGCCGTCCCGTATCCAGCGGTGCCCCTACGATTGCAATACGATTACACGTACATCTCATATCTCTTTGTTTTAAATGTCTTCTGGTCGGATGTGTGTCAGCTATTTATCATAAAGCTGCTGGGCTAGGCTAGTAGAATACTAACCGATGTGGCTGAGTATTGTATTCTGTGTCATATCTAGGTATTTTTTGTATCTTGCATCCTGTACCTGTGTGTTATAGAATACTAGCAGCACCCCGTGGTTTCATCCGCGTTAGTTTCGATCCCGTGAGAATATCGGGATAAAAAGTACCATATGTGTTAAATCCATGAACTATCTGTGTACTTACTAAATTTCATCCAAATTCGTTCAGTAGTTTTTGCGTGATAGAGTAACAAACATCTTCACAAACTTTCACATTTAAAATATTTCTAAGAAGTGCCGGTTTAATTTCAAAAGTCAGGTAGGTCCTGTAGTTTTATACCGCGATCTCTAGACTGCTGTACCACAGATAATATAATAGTCTGCTGTACTAATATTTGAAAACCATGCCAGTTCTACAAATCCATTTCTAATTTCATAATTCTGCTAATGCCAGTCAAAACTCATTATTCAATCTATTTCTGACACGAAATTATTGTTGTTACGGTTAGAAAACGGAAATACGGGTCACAATCGAGACGTCCTAGTTTCTTTATTTATATGCCAGTGTTTAAGATGTGTCCACTGAACTGAGTATTATTTATAAATAATGTGTATCATCGTCTAATAAATAAAATAAACTTCAGAAGTTACGACTACAACCGAGCTCGACTTCCTAATCTAGTTTTGTTCAAATAAAACTCGCTCAGTCGCATCGAGTCGCACCTCTAACAACGTATATCAGTATTTCCGTGGGAGTATATGGCTGTTCTAGACACTTTATCGTTTCCATGATAATGTAAGTTTCCACTTCACGGACTCATGGTACATCTTTAGCAAAATAATATAAAATTCAAGAACATGTTAAAATCTCGAGAACCCATGGTTGTGGCCACATTACGATAGGCGTTTTATCACCGACTCACCCGCCTGTAAAACATAACATTGTACTGTGGGCCTGTGGCATACACCTTCCGGAATTCACCTCTCTTTGTTCCCAAGATTCGGTGAAATGAGTCACACAGGGGGTTCGTTTCCATCTTATTTATTAAAGAGTTCGTTTGGAACGCGTAAACCTTACTTTATTTTCATAGTAATTCGGCCGTCTTAATATCATCGTTAAACAAACAGATATATTGCGAATTCAGGACAGAAAATCACTTATCCTTAAAACCCTTTATCTAATAAATAAACCACTTCAAATGGATTAAAAAACTAATTGACGTTTAATTCATGTCTATCGGAGAATTAAATGAGGTCTAAGAGGTTTAAAGTGTTCATAAACGCGTTTGACAGAAGCACCGGGCAGCCTTGAATTACTGTTGCAAATTATCATTTATCTTCGGAAGGATTAAGGGTTATTGTTACAAATCTACCGTTTACACTTCGTTAGGGCACGGAATTAGGAGCATAACTTTGAATGAAAAGGGAGTCGTTAGCCGGCATTGCGACACCCACTTTAAATATTCTCTATCTCCCATTGACCGGAGCGGTTGATGCTGTAGCGGCCAATATAATCTAAATCGGTGCACATCAATACAGTAGTAGTGCTATCAGTAGTAAACTAGTGTCTGCTCTCGAAATAGCTGTAGCTATGTTGTCGTATAACGTAGTACGCGTAGTATGGGCGTCACGGCCGAGGCCGGGGTGGGCCCCGCTCCTCTCGGTCCTACCACCCCGCCGACCTACCTATGCTGTCGATAGATGGCGCCCCGAGATTAAATTGGCATATCGGATACACGATTTATTTCGCTCACCGATCGAAATGAAACATTACTCCTTCAAGTGAAAAAAAAAATAAAGTCTCTACATCTCATCTTGTAACGCTTATCGTCAAGTAAGTAATAGATTCTGTCTCGAGATAACGGAATCCTTCAATTTCCGGCGGGCGGCGCGTCACGATACAGAGTTGCTGAAACGCGTGTATCGGCTCGGTTTGAAACCCTACATTTCTTTAACTTCTCAATTCTCCGCAAGTCAGGGGTTGCGCGGTGCGAACTATTTGCAAAGTACGCTAGTATATTATTTAGTGGAAAATGGTCGCCTCTGTTTATTTAACGCAGTTGTTCTCTGTCAAATACCACAACAAAATAAAATTTGCTGCACGTGCGAAACGCAATTGGAAGTCACAATATTTTCTACTAAGTACTTAAAGAGTAGTTTTTTTTAAACAAATAGTCATTTCAAGTTTCAAGCTGCTTTTTCATGCAACTAACAACGTTGCAGATGTTAAATTCAAGCTGGCGCGAATGTAAAATTAAGTATGACCATATAATTTTTATTTCATTGCGCTATGATAAGCAGAAGTATCAATATAATAACACGCTTATATACTAGAAAGTAACAAGTTCCAAGCTGCGTCCGTAAACTGTACGCGTTAATTAAAAATTACAGAAGATAAGACAACTTTGTTATTGAATAAATAAAACGTCCGTTTAAATGTCTGCGGAGGAAAATGAAGGGATCCAGTTGGTGTGGATTGGCGCCTTTTTAGCGGGCGAAACTCGGCAAATGAAAAGTTCGTTCCGATCCGACCGTACGCGCGTCCCGCAGCTCTACCTTTTCAATCTTATCGCACAGATTAATAACTGAAGCCGACCAGAACTTAGATCGAACAAACAACGATAAGGAAGATGAGCGATATCGCTGTGTTTAAATATATATTGCTCCACATCAAATCGTTAACGTAAAGACCACTTCAAACGGGTAACTTCTCAGAATTATTAGCTACGCGTGTAAAAGCAACAAATGCTACAATTTCAATATCATTGCAATAAATTACGACATCAACGTAAACCATTGCTCATATACGTTCCCTATTATGAAAGCTACAAGTTATATTCGTATCTCGTCATATTTGGATCCGGCGCATGGAAGCAGATCAGCGAAGTAAATCCTTGTTCTAGAATCCGCCAGATATTGGAATACAATACAGCGGCCAATGAAATCCCGCAGACGCGCGGTGCAAACGAAACTCTAAATTGTTTTCGTCGGCCGTCACCCCTCTTATTTATTCCCATTTATCCTATTTCGAAATACTCAATCAATCAATCAATCAATGAGAATTTTGCAATTAATTATGATCTTGAAAACTGAGAGTAATCTAAGAAGATTAAAACTAACAACATACAATCATGTTGCCACTAACAACATGCTACCTCAGGCAACGTCTCAGTTTAGTAAAAAGCTGTTATTTTGACATTAGAAACAGAAACTACATTGTATTTTTTTTTTTTTTTATAAATATATGAGTAAGTAGTTATAGTTTTCACTGAAAGTTAATACATTACGAATTTCAAAAAGGTTTCAGTAAGTATATGAATCTTCTCTGGAGTCAGGAAAGGACTATTTCCGAAAGTGTCATGACACTCGAATAAAGTCGTCAATTACGTCAAGACATCCATTTGTCAACCATGGTAATTTTCGTATGTGTGTTATTTTCCCTCACAACCTTTCATCGTCAGAGAGTAAAGATGCCCATTCTAACAATGTTCTTTTAAAGATGCCCATTCTAACAATGTTCTTTTAAAGATGCCCATTCTAACAATGTTCTTTTACACAAAAAAAGAAGACATACATTTTGAATTATATTTTATTATTAAAAGATATCATCGATATATAAGGGAATGTATTACATATCATGAAGTGCTGATTATTAATATGATGATAGCGAATAGGTTGCAGATAAAGGCTATCTACATGCTTGAGGCGTCACGTACGACGATTAGTTGCCTTTTATACAATATGTGAAAGTAAATGCTTGGCAACGATAAGCAATCTAAAGTATCTATTGGTACAAGACAGAAATGCGAATGATACAGATTTAGCTAGTTTAAAATTTAAAAGAACAAAGCAGCTTTTCCGAAGTTAAAACTCCGAAGTTGCACCACAGAATTCAATATCCTCGTGGAACAATAGTTTACAAATCAAAAATTCTAACTTTAAACAGACATAAAGCGAGCTCTTGCATTCTTAAGTGGAGACGGGCCGCAGTCACGCTAGGCTCGTTGTACAACTGCACTTTGCTGACAACCAGGGTTTGTTAATCTGCGCTGATTATGTCCTTTATGTCCTCAACTTACACACACGGCTAGAATTCATAATTAACTTGTATTTTTTCACGGAGCTTTCCTTACCGACTTACTTTTAAATTTAAATGTTCTTCTACATATTTTTATTCTGTAAAACATGCATGGAGGAAGGCACATGTTGGGAGTAACAAGTCGTAATATCTATCTACATCTACTTATATTCTTTAATAATAATAAAGCTGCAAAGTTTGTTTGTTTGAACGCGCTAATCCCTCGAACTTCCAGTCGGATTTGAAAAAAATATTGTTGCATTTTGATAGCCTAATTCTTAAGGAAGGCACTTTACATCAGTTACGTAAGTATGAGCCTTTACATAAAAACATCACAAAAATGATATTAAACTCATAAATAGCTAAATAATTAGTAATATCATCATCATAACGTAAGTAGGTACTGTATATGTATTTCATAGTTCCGTTGTGAAAATATTTATTTTTGTGTTTCGTCTCATGCAGATGCCACAGAGCATGTAACCTTGCAACTGTCAAGGCAGATGACAGACGTACCGGTAGGGATGACGATTATTCCTAAACAAGATCGATTTTTAAATCTATCCGAATCGCAGGAAAGAAAGATTCGATTCAGCAATGAATTGAGTTCTGATAGATCTATTTCCGCCATTATTCTACATCGACAGCTTTACTATAGATAATCACTTATTAGTTTTGGTGTTGCCAGCATAATTACTTAGTCAAATGTAATGAATAATCGAATACAAAATAAATTTAATAATATTCTTGGTTACAAAAAACAGAACAAAGAAACTGCGTATTAAAACTTAAAAGTTGCAATCCGCAGGAAAAACATCGGACTCTCTATCTGACTGAAGTTGTTTTATTTCGATAATGTCACATCAACGCTGCGAGGCCATAAAAAGCACGATTATTCACGTTTTTTTTCAATTAGCAGCTGTTCTCTTATTTTGTTTTTAACTATCTTTGTTGTTTTGTACCTACATGAGTGATCTGTGGTCATTTTATAAGTTGCGAGTAGTTTAGACATAATATTTAGGTTATCTCCGAATTTGTTTAATTACTTTAAAACTCGGACACTTGTGTGAAAATGAACACTTTTATTTAATAGTATATAAAGCGTAGTCTATAATAAATAAAGATTTATTGTGTTTCAACTTAAGACGGATTTCCATACATCGTTGGTCATGATCCTTTCACGTGGAGGAACTCACGGGCTGGTTTTTTTTTTTATAAAATTCGTTCTAACCGAGTACCGGCTTTAATATTCAAGTGCAATAAAATATCGATAAAGCGATTGAAAATTCTTAACTTCAACACTCCTCCGCGAGTCGCGAGCCGAGTGCAGTAACTTGTGGAGATTCAAACTTTACATAATAAAACTTGAGGGTAAGGCGGACCGTATAATCTAACACTAGTTGATTGGTTCAGCAAGACGACGAAAAACTTAAGGAAGTTACTAATTGGAAGAGTTTTTTTTTTTTTTTTTTTTTTTTTTTTTTTTTTTTTTTTTTTTTTTTTTTGTAGTTTTTTGCAAACTATAGCTAAACTAAAATACACTGTTACCGTTTTATGGAGTTTAAAGCACCTAGTCATAAAAAGAGTCTTGAGAATTTTAACACAATAAAAAGAACGAATGAAAATTCCATACTGAGTCGTTTATGTTATGATTTTATCAGTCAAGCTTGGCTGTTGTCGCGTTCAAATCGCATTCCTCACATAACAGCATGTGGCACCATTATTGAACTTAATGACTGCAAAAACCTTTAGATACTCGGGGCTAGCTGGGCCGAACCAACATGTATGTATACGTACATCCGTGGTGGAGCGACTCAGACTGCCGGGCACTTCTTCTCTTGCAACCGAGCGGGTGGGCAGGTTGCGGATAGCCCAACTCCGGCTGCGGGACCGACTGCAGTCGATCTCGCACCTGGAGCATCTCGAAAGAGATCCCGGACAAGAGAAGTGCCCGAACACCAAGTCCCAGGTTTAGGGTAACCCACTCACCTCATCCCATGTACCAATTAATCCTAATCATTCCAACCCTTCCCTATCCATAAAAATCCCATCAATTCCCCAAATCCCTAGGCCAAATCCCAGACCTAGGGTGACCCCCAATGACCTTTACCCTACCAACAAACATCCTCCCTCCCATCCCTACATCCCATCGGTCCCAGAGGACGGGCAACCTCGATTCCAAAAAAAGCCCACCCCCCCTCGTCAATGAAAAAATGCAGAGAGTCAAAGAAACTACCCAGGTGGGTTCCGGCCAAGCCGGGGAATCCCACACCGCTACGGCGGTCAGCCCCCAACGTATTCTGGGGGGGGCAACTACCTGCGAAACCTTGCCGTGCTTCTCAGCGCGGCCGGCTGCTGATTTAGCGCCCAACACACAGGCAGCGACTAACGCGCCTGCAAACACAACTCCGGCTGCGACCAACGCGCCAAAAACAACAACCACGGCTGCGACCCACGCGCCTTTACCCACGACGAAGTGCTTGCCTCCCTCGAGCCTCTGGGATCAGAGCATCGTGCGGAACAGCACCACCAACCCAGACTATGACAGACACGGACAGGGAGTGCTGGGGAAGGCTAACGAACCTCACGACCCTACCACTCTCCCGGTTGATAGAGTACGACTGCTGAAGAAGCGCGGAAAAATCACAAACCGGGAGAGGAAAGTAGGCGACCGAAAGCGCGGCACCCGCGAAGGCACTAGCCGGCGCGAAGCGCGATCGGACGCCGAAGAGGTAGTACGCGACCAGCCCCGAGACCGCGACGGGGAAACCAGGCGCGAAAAGGGGCCGGACGCGGAAAAAAGAGAACGGCCGCAAGTCCGCGAAGGGGAAACCCAGCGCGAAAAGCGGCCAAACGTGGAAACACGCGACCAGCTGCAAGTCCGCGATGGGGTAACCCAGCGCGAAAAGCAGCCGGACGCGGAACCACGCGTGCAGGGGCAGGTCCGCGAAGGGGCAACCCAGCGCGAAAAGCCCTTGCACACGACAGAGTCTGCCGGGGACGCCAAGCGACCCCAACACTCAAACACAGACGCATCCCGCGACAAATCCCGACCGAGACACCACAGAGGAAGGCGAGGTGGATCCTTGCGCCCTGACGTCACCACCCAGCCTGGCATCTCAACGTCGCAGCCTGGACCGAGCGGTACAGGGCCGGCGAAGAGGGAGCGCCCTGATGACTCGGCTTCACCGAGCACGCTCCAGGGGGACGCCAAGCGTGTAAGGGTCCACTCCGCCCAGGGGGAGCCGAGGACCTACGCGAGGGCCACAAAGGACATTCCTGCGCGGCTCGCCGTAGCAATCTGCTTCCCTCCCCCCTCTAGAGACTTGACGCAAGACGAGGCCGAGCTGGTCAAAGCAGGCCTGGAGGACGCACTAATGGACACGGACTCGACAGCACCACTCCCTGCCTTCCGCGGATACCCACGGGTAGCGGAGGGCACAGTACAAATATGGTGCGAGGACGACCACGCCCTGACCTGGTTGACCAATAACGTACCCCTCCTCAAACTCCCCAACACTGACCTCACACTGACGGTACTGAGACAATCGGACGTGCCCACCCGTGTCAGAGCCTCGCTTTTCGTCCCTCGCTATAGAGGTGACATAAGGAGGCTCCACAGTGTTCTGATTCGTCAGAACACGTGGTATGACATGGCCAGGTGGTCCCTATACAGGGCAACTGCCGTCGGTGGCGACAACTACGGGACTCATTTGACCCTAGGTGTGCCACCGGAGGAAGTGAAAAGGGTCATGGAACGGGAGCGACGGATATCGTACCTACTAGGTTCGATATACGTGCGCTTCTGGCCCACGACCCAGCCCTCGGACAACACGACGGACCCGACGACGACACCGACAGCGACACAGACGGACGACACAGACATCGCCCAACTGGAGGAGGTCATGGCCCGCGCGGCGATGGCTGATGACGCAGCCAGCATTCCACCCGCATCTCCCGGCTGGTGCGAGCAACTTCTTGCTTCGTCGCCGGGGGATCAGCACGAAGGCCAGTACAGAGAGGAGGCGGCGGGGGTTTTGTCCGATGGATCCACCACCGACTAAACCCTCCCCCTCATCACCGTCACCACCACTCAACGTCATCCAAACAAACCTCCAACATAGCCAGACTGCCACGGCTAGCTTACGCAGGGCACTGGAGGTTTACCCCCGAACAATTGCACTGATCCAAGAGCCGTGGATCAGGAACAACAGAATATGCGGCCTCAGTAACATCGGAGGTAAGCTAATCCTCAACACACACAGCTCAGACAAACCCAGATCCTGTGTCTATATACCCAAAGATATCCCTACCACGCTGCTCACTCAATTCTGTTCCAGAGATCTGACAGCTGTCAGGCTCCACACCGTAGGTGAACTCCCAGATGTTGTACTCGCCTCGGTATACATGCCGGGCGAGGACATAGACTGTCCACCAAAAGAAATGGCCGACCTGGTGCAGCACTGCGAGAGCACCGATCTGGACCTGATCATCTGCACCGACTCAAACGCCCATCACCCGCTCTGGGGTAGCGAGGCATCGAACTCCAGAGGAGAGGTACTATCCACCTATTTATTCTCTACTAACCTAAACATCGTTAACCGAGGCTCTGAACCCACTTGGGTCACAGTCCGAGGACAAACGATCATTGACTTAACTCTTGCTACAGAAAACGCGACTAATCTTATAGCAAACTGGCATGTATCGGACGAACCTTCTTGCTCAGATCATAGAAGGATCCGCTTCACACTAACTACTAACACAAGGAGACCCGAACCGAGACGTAACCCACGGCGCACCGATGTGCCCGGGTACAAGCGCCTCCTAGCCTTTATGCTAGCTAGGCACCTATCACAAATAACCATAACAGAACCGGCACAACTGGAATACACTGTGACAAAGCTGTCAGAATACATAACCGAAGCATACCATGCATGCTGTAAACTAAGAGCACCAAAAACCAACAGTGAGAGAAATCCCTGGTGGAACGCCGAACTTGGTAAGCTCAGAAACACACTACGGAAGCAATTCAATAAAGCCAAAAACACCCGACTCCCGGAAGACTGGGAGCGATACAAAGAAACCCAATACACATACAAAAAGCGAATCAGAACTGCCAGAAGGACAGCATGGCGGAAATTCTGCGAATCCATCGAAACCAATAGTAAAGCCGCAAGAATAAGGAAGATCCTATCAACAGATCAGGACCGAACCCTTGGCGCGCTGAAAAAACCCGACAACTCATACACACTAACGGACCAGGAAACCAGCAAGGTCCTTCTCGAGACTCACTTCCCAGACTGCAAACTCCTAGAGGACAGGACCTGGGAAGCTGTGCCCAATTGGACCCCAACGGAACAGGACTGGTCCAGTGCCCACAGTCTAGTAACACAGGACCGAATAAAGTGGGCTATCAACACCTTCCAGCCTTACAAGTCTGCAGGACTAGATGGCATTTTCCCAGCCCTACTACAATGGGGGGTTGACCATATCACACCATGCCTGGTAGAAATTTATCGGGCCTGCATAGCACTAAGATACGTACCTCTAGCCTGGCGCGAAGTGAAAGTCATCTTCATACCAAAACCGGGAAAAGCGGACTACACACAACCCAAGGCGTACAGACCCATAAGCCTCACATCCTTTCTACTAAAGACCCTAGAGAGACTCTGTGATCGACACATCCGAGACGGACCTCTTCGGGCAAAGCCACTCCACAAAAAACAGCATGCGTACTCCACAGGCAAATCAACAGAATCCGCACTGCATAGTGTGATATCCAAAATTGAATGCGCAGTGGACCACAAATGCTCAGCACTGGCTGCCTTCATTGACATCGAGGGCGCCTTTGACAAAACCAACTTCAAAAGCATCAGCACGGCTCTAGAAAGACACAACATAGACCCGACCCTGAGCGGCTGGATCACCAACATGCTCAAACAGAGGGCAGTACAAGTGACCGTAAACGACATCACAAGGGCCATCGTGGCGAAGGGCTGCCCCCAAGGTGGCGTCCTTTCGCCGCTTCTATGGAACCTGGTCGTGGACAGTCTAATAAAAGATCTCAATGACAAAGGTTACTTTACTGTAGGATACGCCGACGACATAACCATAATAATAAATGGCACCCACGAAAACACACTGTGCAACCTAATGCGCCAGGCCCTGAAAATAATAGAAAATTGGTGTGGTAAACACCAACTATCAGTGAACCCCACAAAAACCGAATTGGTTCTCTTCACAAAAAAGAGGAAACTGACGACACTACAACTACCACGTTTCTTTGGTACAACCCTAAGCCTATCAACTGAAACCAAATACCTCGGCATATTTTTGGACAAACAGCTGAATTGGGCAAAACACACCAACTACATTACTACGAAAGCCAGCATATCACTGTGGCAATGCAAGCGAATGCTTGGAAAAAATTGGGGGATTAGCCCCAGGGTCACTCACTGGCTATACACCACAGTTATCCGACCAATCATCACATACGGCTCACTAGTCTGGTGGCCCAGAACAGACCTGAGCACAGCCCAAAAAGACCTTGAAAAGCTGCAGCGGCTCGCGTGTGTGGCAATCACCGGCTGCATGAGAACTACACCCACTGCTGCCCTACAGACCATGCTCGGACTACCGCCTCTACACCTTGTAGTGCGGGAAGAAGCGGCCTTGGCTGCCTTCAGGCTCTCTACATCAGGAACCCTGAGCAAAGACTCTAGGGTCAAACACATACGCTTAAAAGAAAATGCGATCAAATGGCAGCCAATGATGGCATCACCCTGCGACAAAGCCCCGAAACAATACTGCTTCCAAAAGCACTACAACATAATGCTTAAAGAGGAGCAGTGCGACTACTCAGGTTCGAAGGAACTGAGAATTTACACTGACGGTTCAAAGACCGACTGCGGAACTGGAGTCGGAGTCTTCTCACACGACCTCAACATAAGAATATCCAAACCGCTGGGAAAGCGCAACACGGTCTACCAAGCGGAGTGTGTGGGCATAACACAAGCGGCTTATGCCATAGCAGCCAGAGGAGTTGCGGACACCCATATTCGCATACTCTCTGACAGCGCCTCAGTCCTCCAATCCTTAGATAAAAAATGCATCACATCGAAACTAATACTAGAATGTCACAATGCGCTTGAACAGGCAACTGTATTGAACCGCAATATAGTGACACTACAATGGATAAAAGGACACAGTGGATCGCTAGGTAACGACGCAGCTGACGAGCTGGCCAGAAGGGCATCGAGCATGCCAGTCTGTGGACCGGAACCTATCGTGCCCATCCCCTTCAACCAACTACGCAGGTGGCTACAGGAGTACACCCACACACAAGCAGAAAGCTGGTGGACGTCGTCACCAGGCTGCAGACAGTCCAAGGAAGCTATGCCATCACTGGATGGCAAGCTAAGCAGTCGCTTACTACGATTGGACAGGAAAGGCCTGCGCCTGGTGACGGGGACCATCACGGGACACTGCTCGCTAAACAAACACTTTCACACTATAGGCATAACGGACAGCCCCCTGTGCAGAGCTTGCATGGTGGCTGATGAAACCATTGCGCATGTGCTCTTTGAGTGCACAGGCGTCACCCAGATCAGGACACAAACCCTCGGGACACCCAGATCGTACACAGATGTTCTCAAAAGACCAGGAGACCTAATCAGCTTCTGGAGGGAGGTGGGCTGGTTGGAATAACCGCCAACGGCCGCCATGGCCCACGCACAATGGTCCACTGAAGGACTAAGTGCGGAAACCAAACCCATAACATAGAACATAGAACCTTTAGATATTGTTTTAGTTACCTACCTACTTAATATTTTTAGCATTATCATATTAGCATAATCAACCTATAATGTTCCCACTGCTGGGACGCAGGCCTCTTCGAGAGTGGGCTATATTCTACCACGGGCCCAGTGGGGGGGGGGTTTGATGTCAACAAAAAGTAAAGCGCCTGTCTGCTACTGCGCACTCACGACCTACAATTCATAAGTCGGGGCCTTTGCTACTGGGCCATCACTGCTCATCAAGCTTCAAGTAAATCTCCATTTGGCACTCCATTTCGCACAGTCCCTTGTGCGTCAAAGGATGTCTACATATAGCCTTATATGCAGTGTACCTTAGATATTCACGCATATGTATAAAGCCGTCTCTTGTTAAATTTCAATTTCCCTCCATTGCCGTCCATTCCAAACGTTTTGTAACGGGTTCTATGGTAATCGCAGCGACATCGGCAGTTCGGCACTCATGAAGACTAATGTTACTTAATGAACGTGTTAAATTATGCTAGCAACAAAGTAGACAAGAATAAATACATTACAAATGGGCAAGGACGTGGAGTATGTGAGAAATGGAGTACAAACTGATCTAAAGGGGGAAAAGAGGACACGCCATCTTGGGAGCATTGCATATGCTACCAACACGCACTGGGCCTGCGTGGTGGATTACGGCCCACTCCGTCACACCGAGAGGAGCTCTGTGTCCTAGCAGTGGGAACAACATAAGCTGATTATGATTGCATATGGGACAGAAACTAACATGATTTATTCAACTAAAACACTGCTGTGGTTTATCTCCTAACAGCGTTTCTCGTTGCAATTGGCTGTAATATGTAATAGACGCTGTACAAATGCAGAAGGCTATTCTATCGATACAGTTCTATCGCAAAAGATATCTTCATTAGCTCCATACTCCATGGACAGTGTTGCACATAGCGGGTCGCTTATGCAACATCTCGTAGGTGATATTAATTCTAATATTGATGACATTTGGTTTACGACTGCCACGTTCTACGGTGAGGATGAAAGGAATACTGTGTTCGCCGCTTTATCACGCAGCTTAAAATGTAATGGTGGTTTGCACCATATTTTACGACAAAATACATTTTTAACGTTTTGGCCTACAAATTGTTGATTCTTTCATTCATTACTTGTTAGTATCGGAAAAGAATATATTTGGAGGAAAATCTAATGCCTTTTGTGGTGAAACTGTTTATTTTTAACATAAGGAAACCCCCAAAAAACTAATTTAAGCTGTCATTTGACGTCAATGTGCCTCATTATCAAAATAATTAACCACACTTGTAATGTAAAACCTACATTATGCTGTTTAGGAACGATATCGAACTGCTACTACACTACAACACTAATTCCCTATTCAATACAATTAATTCAGTACTGAAATGTACTACAGGGCCCCAATTCTGTATTATTCCCTGCGAAATCTTACCACGTGCAAACCGCGTCAATATTTATATATTGTGTCTTGTTATCGGCAAGGAATCAAAATGTTGACCGCACGGGACAACATGTATTTTGACAGTTCAAACCACGCCATTATGTCGTAGAGAATACGTTTATAGCAGATGTCGTAATTAACTACGGAATTGACGTGGTTTCGAAGTAAGGAATCGGTAAGTAGTCATAGTGAATTAGGGCCCTGGGAGGCTAATAACAATAAACCACATTAAGACACAAACTAGTCAATGAAATTCACTCGGCAGCGGCATAAACTTACCGATTAATTACTTAGAATCGATTATTCGGAACGTATTACGCGTCTCGATTAATATTTAATTAGTCGACTCGTTCATTAATGCTCCGTCTAACTTCGGTTGCGAACTACATGAAAACTCTTATTTGCCGAACATATTTAGGAGCTCACTCCAACATGTTGAACAGCCCTCGTTTAGCCCTGCATGTCGGTATTTAACGTGCCCAGTTATAATGGCTGGATGATTGCATGCTTCACAATGAGAACACTGTTTTGATTGCGCGTGAGATTATTGTACAAACTAACATGAGGAAAATAACAATTACTTTTCGATTTTATAAGAAACTAGCTTCCGGCCGCGGCTTCGCCCGCGAGGTATGTCGATAAAAACTATCCTGTGTCCTTCCCCGGGATGCAATCTATCTCTCTGCCAAATTTTATCGAAATCCGTTCAGTGGCTTAGGCGTGAAAAGGTAACATACAGACAGACAGACAGACAGAGTTACTTTCGAATTTATAATATTAGTATGGATTAAGATTGATCGGTAAAACATGAGTAAATCATCTGCCTAGCCTTTTCCTATGTTGGGGTCAGCTTCCAGTCGAACCGAATGCAGCTGAATGTACCAGTATTTTACATGGAGCGACTGCCTATCTGACCACCACAACTCAGTTACTGGGTAATACGATACCCCTTGGTAAGACTGGTTGTCAGACTTTCGGGCTTCTGTAGAGTGTCGACCCGTAACGACTAACGACTGTCCAAGATTCACGAATGGGAGCAGGTTCCAAGGCATGGAGAAGTCTTGGTATGTTAAGATGTTCATCCATCCACGAACCAACCGCGGCAAGCGTAGCTTAACCTGATCGATCGACCCGTGCGGCTGTTATAACTTAGCCACAAGCTCCTAAAATCATGAGTAAATATGGTTGATTATTTGAGGCCGAATGAGAGTATTAGATTTTTCAACGTCCCAACAATTCAGGTGTCGCCAATCTTTCGTGTTCATCTATTATTCAGAGCGACTGCTCGCGTCGTGAGAGAGAGACGCTATATACAATGATATTATTCATTAAAGAATACTCATTACGTTAGAGGGAAATAATTGTATGTAACTGTCTTTTTAGATCTTCGAAGAAGAGAGAATTGATATTCAAGGTAAGCTTATTGACTTGGAGTGTGTTTCAGACTTGGGAACTTTGTACAGTTTCATAGCATTCATGGCAGATGAATCTTTCTATCTGTGATTCGATATTGATTAAGAGAAATTGTGAAATGCATCATTAATTAAAATGAAAACCTTCGCATCATCCATCAAACAAACTGCAGCTCGAAAACAATAAAATGTACAAAGCAGAAAGTAATGGACATAATGTACATAATGTAACAAGATAATGACTGTCATTGTCATATTAAACGCGGCCGAGTTTAATCACATAATGGTCCGTTATTTATTGCAGAGCACACGTATACATCGTCGAATAAAAGCTACACCTTTTCAATGACCTAAATACTGATTTATTTATCAGCACTGAACCCTCGACATAACTCATAGAGGGTAAGGGAGGAATGCGAAGATGCGAACGGCAACGGTTTTACGATTCGACAATCGTAAAACTTGGAAACAATTCTCTTGAATACGTTATATTAGAAGGTAAAGCTATCTATATTTTTCCCGAACGTTTTATTTTCCTTGTTTTATTGGAAATTGGTATTTTAATTAAATCAAATCTGTCCTTAGCAGTAGCGGTATAGCTAAAACCCCATAAAAAAGAATGCCTAAAACACAAAACACAAAATGTGTATGAAGAGTTTATCTTCAAAACCAAACAAAGAATTATAAAAAGATTCAACTTAAAACACGATTTTGTAAAAATATTCACAAATCCGCATTCACTGTTCATGCACCGAATAGAAAAGGTTGAGCATGTCTCGGATTCGAAGAAAGTTCGTACCTATACATTTTCTACGAAAACCAGTTTTATTTAGCAATTTTCTGTATGACTCAGACTGAGCCACTCCTAAATAGATGTTGGATATTGAGCAGAAAAACTATTTCATAAAGGAGGGACATCAAAGCTTAGTCCTGATATAATTTCAGGTTTGGGCAGATCCGTAATACCGTCGCGTTCTATCCGGGGAAATAAATACCGCTGTGTGGTCGTAAATGCGTCGTGAACGGCTCATATTAGTTGCTCGATACGGCATCCTTACGTAACACACTATCCAATCTCAATCTGAATAATTTTGAAGGATATTGCTAATCCATTGCTGCATATGTTCGAAAAATTTGTCTGCTCAACAACATAAATAACGCAATGAATGTTGTGGAACTGTCAAAATGCAAGCCATTGCTACTGATAGTGTCTTACGCAATTACCCCGCAGAAAGACGATTCAAAGGAAACGTTTCTAAATAAACTAGCCTCCGCCCGCGGCTTCGCCCGCGAGGTATGTCGATAAAAACTATCCTATGTCCTTCCCCGGGATGCAATCTATCTCTCTGCCAAATTTTATCGAAATCCGTTCAGTGGCTTAGGCATGAACTGGTAACATACAGACAGACAGACAGTTACTTTCGAATTTATAATATTAGTATGGATGTTAATTATACTAACGAACGGTTCGAAGTTTTGCAATGATGGTTTCTATAGGGTCAACTATAATTAGTTAGCGAAACTCCGCAGACTTGATGGGGACATGATCAAATAAAAAATACATTTATTGGATGAGTTTTTTTTTGGAACTAGTTGCACTGCACACTGCTGCTGTTGCAGTGGCACTTGAAATATTAGTTAAACAAATCAGTGTTCTTTGTGTAACATTCACTGACGTCATGCATGGATAAGTATTGGTATATTTGGTATCTAAACACGATAAAACACAACAGATTTTCTCAACTCATACTTCAAGTAACAACACCAACAGCAGCCTTTGAACAAAAAAAAAATTATTTTATAGTGTTTTCATATCGATACTTACCCATCAAATCTGCGGAGTTTCGCTAGCTAATTTAATTTTCAATTCTTATTTTCGGGTGTGTTTCAAGATTTTGTTTAGGTAACTCTTGGGAAAATAACAGCCTATAGTAGGTAATATGATTTAGAAACGTTTTATTCGGATTTCCAGAATAATGAAGCAATAAGACAAATCTGCACTCCACGAGGTACAGTCGACCCGAATAATAAGGAAATAATTCAAAAAATAAAATATGCTATCGGCACCCAGATGTGTCGAGGATATGGGGGAAATTGGCGGAAGGCCCCCGTAGAGATTGAAATACGAACAAAAGGTTCCGCCCATGTGATATACAGCTTCTATGGAGTACAGGAAAAAGTTATTAGCCCACTGTACTCTATTTATTATAGCATAGACAAATAACGGTTATAACCCTTTCGTTATTTCTATATAAACGTAAACATTTATTTCAATTTATTTTGTTGAGAAAACGTGTTATTTTATTTAAAGTATTTATTTAACGTAAACTAAGTTCCGTTATTAAACGATAAATATAAAGCAATCTATTCACCATTTACATTTAAAAAATTACTCTAAAATGTATTCATTTTAAAAAATATTCCACAATAACTGTTGTTATTTGGCCGTTGTTTTTCTAACGTTATAATAAATGATGCATAGGCATAGGTACGTACACTTACATATTATGTAAAAGGGTCGGTCACGTGTTTTCCTAAAAGGTTGAGCGGAATCCCAGGACGCTCAATAAGGTAAGCTAATACTGTTTGGCTACAAACAAGTATAACGTATGGTTCGTAATAAACATTGAGATATTTAACTAGTGCATCGCTTATAGCGGCCATTAAGAGGGAAACGGTAAGGTAGCCCGCAAAATTATAGTTTCGTCCGTCCGATCAGGACCAGGCCCGTGCCGGACGGCGCGTATGTGTTCCACGCGCGCCTCAAAGAGAATTCAGCATCAGTGTAGGGCCCGTCAGGGCCGAAGCCTGCCGGGACAGCGGGATTGTCCGAAACGGTTACCGCTACCCCGGAACATAAAGGGCTAAGGAAGGAACACGGATGGGTTTTAGTCAGTAAGAGTCTGACACTCCCTTCCGCTCCACCTAGAGCGGGAGGGGTCATTTAACCGACTTCTAAAAAAGGAGGAGGTTCTCAATTCGGATGTTTGTATTTTTTTTTTTTTGTTCGTGCATAACTCCGTCGCTTGCCAACCGATTTGAAAAATTCTTTTTTTGTTGGAAAAAGTGTACTTCCCAAATGGTCCCATGAAATTTTTTTCGAAATCTGTCAAGCGGTTTTTGAAAAATCAACAAAAATCTAAAAATTCAAAAGCAATATTTTGTAAAAGATGATCAGCAGTTGACATTAGGCTATTGTAACTTAGATAAATTACAAACTCTCCCACTAAAAAGTACAAAATATTAACTTTTTTACAAAAAAAACAACCAACTTCCAAAAAAAAACACTACAAAGTGCTAAATAACTTTAATTTCGGAAGTCGGTGTCAATTAACGAAAATGCAGAACCAACGACACCGACTTCCGAAATTAAAGTTATTTAGCACTTTGTAGTGTTTTTTTTTGGAAGTTGGTTGTTTTTTTTGTAAAAAGTTTTTATTCAGATACTTTGTTATTATGGGGCTGATTTTGACAATTTTATTAAGCTAGAATTTTTTCATATTCACCATTCGAAAGAGCGAAATATTCTGAACAAAACTGTATACTGTACTCAACTCATTTTGGGTATTTTGTCCTTTACCTCAATTGAACCTACGGTCGACTATATAGTTAAAATATGATTGGCGACAGCACCAAAATTTTCTTTACAGTATTATAATCATTAGAATCAGTAATACAACTCCTTGAGTTAGAATTGGCCTCAAATGTCATGATTTCATGAAATAGTCATTCAATGGGGTAATATGAACTTCGTTTTTAGTACTTACTGATGATTTTTTATGATTATAATTCTATAAATAAAAATTTGATAATAACAATATAATCAAATTAAGATCAACATATAACCTGATACAGACCAGCAAAAAAACGTATACTTAAGGCGACTACATGACCTAAAGCGCGGTCACTATCGGACTGCATAGAAAAGAAAGAGATGCGCGATGACACAACGCTGGTAATTTATTGCAAAATATGAAACAATCATCTATTGTTGATTTATCAAACACTAAACAAATAAAAACCGTATACTAAAATTCGGGGAATTAAATTGTCTTTTATATGGTGAAAGTTTTATGAAAATACACCCGATAGTGTTTGCGTGATTATCGTTTTTATGTCCGCGGTAGACATTACTTTACAAATTAATTACACTATGTTAAAAAAATATAATTGCAAATATTCACATATCAAATTACGAAGCAAATGGTCTAGTATAACATTTATTTTTTTCAAAGAAATCAGTCTGGTCGATTAGACGTTATGTTGAATTTAAAATCATTAGAAGTCGTATATCTGCGCCTTAAGTCAATGCGCAAGAACATTTGAATTTCGCGGGCTACCCTGACGCTTTCGTCGTAAGGATCTCATTCTCAATTAACTTATCAAATAAGTAACTGATACTATGCTCTATACCGTAGCTAAGGGATTTCATTCAGTACCTGTCATAACGTTAGCCGGAATCGACGGATGCATATAACGGCACAAAGACAGACAAAAGAATCACTTGTTGGCGATGATAAAAATCTATTTTAGAACGATTCAATTTACAGACAGAAAAGGAAGGTTTAGTCAGTTTTTATTGGATAAAAAAAAGGAATCTAATCCGCCAAACTGACTCCCATGTCCATGTCACAGACAGGAACGCTGATTCTGTGTGCTGAAACGATCTAAACGATTCAACTATCAATAGACGAGCCTATGGGGCACAGGGACGTTTAGCAAAACGAATTTACTATTCGAGAATGTGCTTCACAATTGAATAAACTAAAAACTGAATCCTAAAAACATTTTTACTAACATTTTTCAGATAGCAATTACATTTTAGAAGGACTATGTCAGCTTTGTGCATAGATCCGTGGCTTTGTGAATAGTATACAAATACAAAAAGCGGTGAATTGTACTACAGGCGAACTTTATGAACAAATCCTATTAAAGTTAACATTACCGTAGCACAGTTCTAGCCACTTTTTGCGGGCAATTGTTAAGGGCAGATAAACACAAACTACAAAAGAATGCATTTCTTAGTTGCGGCATTAAAACGAATGTTAAATGTGTATTACAACTTTACAAGTAAATGTATTACTTCTAACGATAAAGCGGCAGGGCAGCAATAGAAATGTTAGAATGCAATACTTAACAATGTTATCGTTACTCGCTGTTATTCTAAAAGCGTTCGTTATCGCTGCCGCGTACGATCGTACCTACAAATCTACAAACCGTACGATTTTAATCTGCACTTCGCACAGTTTTTATTTTTCGTAGCTCTATTCGCGAGTCGCGACCGCTCACCGCCTGGCAGGTGATGCATACGTACTCGCTGTACGTGCACGAATATAAAACTGCGACGATTTAACGAGACCTCAACTTTAAGCCATTATAATAGGAATGCCGATAGTAAAAATGGCATTTCGAGAATACAACACGTTTAGTTAGTGGTTAGCTAAGCTAGTTTATGTTCGTTTTGGACAATAAGCGTTTTTAAACTTCCATGGTGGGAAAAGGAAGATTCGTGACTATCGCGTGCACGTAATGATACAAAAATGGAGTTTTATAGCACAATAGCATATCGTAAAAATTAAATTGTGAATGAACATAAATAACACTTTCTAAATAGCATTTCTGTTAACGCAATAGTAACATTTTGAAATACTGATGCGATTATGAAGTGAAGCCGCGATTGTTCTCGTAAACCTGTAATTATAAGGTCACTAATTTTGAAGTCAAGACATAAAATAATTAATAACGTGTCTAATAGCAGTAATAGCAAATGAGTTACAAAGCAATAGAAATTACATTGAAGCGATTCTGGTTACGTCCGGTTCGGTCATATTCATTATTATTCAGTTAGCAAGCGCAAATATTTTCGCTTGCAGTCTTGTTTTATGAGCGGGTATGTGTGTGCACGCGCCCATGTGTGCAGTTTGCACGTTTGCGTTTTGTGCTTTTTTCACAATTTATTTATTCACGTCGCCGACAGGTGGCGCTGCCGGACGATCTGGGCCCGCGATACGTGTAAACTGGCTCTTAATATTTCATTCCACATTTTATTTAGGCGCAGTCAACTTTAAAGCGCGCAAGCTGTACAATGTACGACCTTATGGTTTGAGGTGGAAAATATATTTAATACATCACCCGACAATCGATTACACTACTTAACAGTATCGCAGCTACTCCATTTATTGCCGCGCCATGTTTGAGTTCTACATTATTCATTATAATTAACAGTAACACTCGAGTCGGACCAAATCTTTGCTTACGAGTCTTATTTACACAACAAATACCGAAGCGGTTGGAATGTACTTTTTCTGAGTAGCTTTTCATTGGTCGTTGAGTGAGCCGGTGAAGTTATGAGCCAATTAGCGGGCTGCTAGGATAAAATAGTGTTTTTATCGCGCGTTTGAGGAGCGACATTTTAGGCATAGCGGTGGGCGGACCTGGAACAAGTCTGTGAGGTTATCGTCACTATAAACTACTTCACATCGTACCTTCACACGTCGTCTTTATCGCTAATAGAACCTTTTTGTACCTACAATCATTTATACGCTAAGCCTTCCCACTTATCCGTGACATCTCGGATCGATTACTGTTCGTCACATATCTCCTTCAATTGATCACCCATTAATAACTGTTAATTCCATTTAAACCCTATAATCAATATTTAATAAGTATTTTCTAAACATCAAACAGGATATCCGTTCGTTTGATGTGTGGCATTAATGCATTTATCGCGTTGTTTATCATAACATTCCATATCAGTAATCGATTGAAAATAATGAGAGCATTCACTGAATACAACGCACGTAAATATTAATGAAAGAAAATGTCGATTTACTGGAAGGTTTTAACTTTGACGTCACGACCATACAGTCCGATAAAAAAGAAAGAAAAATAAAGATTGTAGCGAATGCCGGAAGAGGGCATGAATTAAATATGCATGTAATTTAAAGGCGAAACAGGAAAACGCGCGAAACGGTTGAACGCAGAGGCTATCTAGTTAGAGACAAAATAATGAGTATTGTTTTAGGGTTGCCAGATGTAAATAAATTAATTGACTGTACAGACGCCAGCACATCAACCTACTACAATCTGTCAAATTTCTTTGATAGATTTTCAACTTTATCGCTAAAGCATAAGGTTCAAAGTAGATTGGGAAAATGTGACAGTTTCGGGTAGGTTGATGTGCTGGCGTCTGTACAAACGTCTCTACATTTTGAAATTAAACATTGTTCATCGGTCATTTGAAAATCAAATTTCGCTAAGTATTTATTTTTAGATGTGGCAACCCTATCCTTAAAGTTCTATTGACACTTACCGGGCTTAGGTAGGGGTGTTTTGAGATCGTTGGCGGCCAACTGAGGGTTCTCTTGGACCTGAAAATGTGTTATTTGTTAACTGTGTAAATCTATTGAGTAAACTATACCCAAGTCGCTCTAAAGTGTGGCAATAGCGGTCATTGACCCACCAACCTTTTTTAGCATCCTTTAGTTCAAAAACTTAAAAGAAGTTCGTTAACGTCCTGAATCTATCGTGATCTTCAACACAATGGGTTTTTCGTTATTGGAACAAATAACGAAAAACCCATGCATAGTTTATTGTTCTGGTTCATGCGGAGATATATTAGGGAAAGGCAATAACCGGTATTGCCATGCTAAAGCGACTCAGGTATGGAATGACGTTGCTGAGGTATTATAAGAAACCTGTTCGTTATTTTTTTCAACTTTGTAACAGGTATTTCCCTGAAAAGTTATAAAATGTTGTAAAGTTATAAACGCTTAACTTATTAAAAACGTTAAAGTATACAATTTAACGCTTCATTTTATTCCGCAAAGTGTAAGAAATGTAAGAATCCTTTACAATATTCATAATCATAATCATCAGCCTGTAATGTTCTCACTGCTGGGACACAGGCCTCCTCTCTGAGAGATGGAGTGGGCCGTAATCCACCACGCGGGCAATATTAATAAAGTTTATTCTTAGAAAGATTTACAAGTGGCCATAGCTTTTAAAAATATTGGAAATATGCTTTTTTTCTATATTGCGTTGTTTACCCACATAGTGGATCTAGATTTAAAAACCCAGATGTTCTACAGAAAACTCAAATCTCATAAACGTTACTATTAAAGTTTAAGTACGTAAATATTCCAGAACATTTAATTAAAACTTTGAATTGGCGATAGATGGCGCCACTAGCCATGGAATGCTCAATTTACATTTATTCTCATAAAAACTTAACATTCAAGACAAGGTACTATTGTTACATACTGATCCAAGTTAACGTTAACACAAACGTTATGTACTAAAAGTGATATGAAAGAGATTTGATCATATTATTTCTTTGATAATATGCCGAAAACTGTCTCCACTTCCAGAATTCTATCAAGACTGTTCATTGGATTTTCGACTCTTTCTTCTGTGGCTTAAGAGTTCTTTCAACTTGAAGGTTGGAGTGGCTGGCATGTTATGGCCCTTCTCCCTGAATAAAATTAATATTTTTTATCGCCATGATGAGGATTACACATACATTTTGGCAGTATTGCTGTCCGTAATATAACCCCTAAGCCTATTTAGTATATACATTTTTTCGTTACGACTTTTGCATAAATAGGGACATCTGTTATTATAGGAATGCCTAAATTGGGAAACATAAACATTGTTATACCTCAGATAAAAGGAAATCATAAAAAAAAAATCTATGGCTTATCTAACGTTTTATTAGGTCTAATTGCTTTTTAATATTTTTCGGGTATTAGATTTTTTTTTCATTACACAAAAACATTTTTCAAATGAGGTATTACGTTAAAAATGTCAAGTAAATAATAATAAATTTAGAAAAAAATATTTTCTCTCTATGACCGTACTCCTAGTAAGTGCCACTTACGGTTACTAGGCAGCTACGCCAGTAAAATGTCCATGGCTACGCAAACGCATCCAATCATATTTTTCGTAGAAAACGTTCCATTGAAACTGTTTCATGAAAGGTATAAAATATAAAGTTACATTTATTCAGTTAGCAACGTAAGGAATATTCTTGAGATATTTCCGACGATATCAGAGCGTTCAGAGCGTGGCATCAATTATTGTCTTTTGTCACCATAAATCATGGCCGCTAAGCGCGTATTTTTCGCGCATTTTTCGAGGCGCGACCTTGCGCGGTAAGCATACAAACAAGCGAGTAAGCGTACACACACATTTTTATCGTAGTCATGAACTTGAAATTTCCATTTATAATTGTTTTCATATTTTCCGAGTGTTGTGCGAATTTGTACATTTTTAGTAGACGTTTTTAATTAAATTTGTTGGCGTAGGTTTATTACCCTACGATTATGTTAGTGATTCTGAGAGAATGTGCAATTATTTTTATGTAATTTTTTATAGTATCAGTGTCAAGGTTTGCTGTCCTAGTTTTCGCAGTTAAGGCTAAGTTCAGACAGGCACTTGTTGGATGTTAACCATGTGAACTGAGCCTTATAGCGTAAGTCTAAGAAAGTACTGACAAGTGTCTTACCTTATTTGTGTAAGGGTTGAAGATGAACTTGTTCTCCAATTCCTTCCTCGGCGTCGCAGCTATCACTGACAACGGTGTCGGTAGAGACTTCATCTCCTACAATAACAAACAATGTTACTCGTATTAATATTGCTGAAATAACACTGATTCAATGATTGTTGTCTTGACTCAATGATACGCACCTTTAAAATACTTTCTATTGGCGGTTGACTGTTATCGATAGCATTCTGTAAAAGAAACAACAAAATGATTATTTATTTTGGAATTCATTGCGATAGTTGTCTGAAAAACGAAAGTACATTTTGTAGCATTAAAATAGTACCGACTGCTGAGTACATTTTATTTAAACCGCTCGATATTGAACTGCAGTGCTGTCAGACGCAGACAAAAGTATATAATAAAACTGTTGTCCGGATTCCGTACAGCATTTAAATCTACGGCAGAACCGCGCGCCCACGGGAAATGTGGGCACGTGGACGGACGAAATATTGTGACATCACAAATGCCCCGTTAACATTATACGCTTTATAATTTATATCGTGGGCGAAAAACAGGGGTAGTCAACACGATACATTGTCATACGCGTAACGAGATAAGCCGCGTTGCTCACATAAAACATTGGACAAATTTGCACTGGCAAGAATAAAACTACTTTTACGAGAATACATTATGCCTCCTTAGCGGAGCGGGGCGATTAAATTTAGGGCCCGTTTACGGCCGACTATGCTTGTATGATTTACGACTTTACGGCAATAAATATATTGTATTGTTGCTGTTGAAGGAATCTGCCGGGGACCTTAAATATTCAATTCGACGAACTTATTCCGTCCTTTTATCCAGCGCCAAATCAATTGGAAAAAGAGAGATAAGTAGTATGTTTATTGGATGGTGTCAATCGTTTCTGAAGAACTCTGTATCGACAGTGGATTTTTAGAAAGAAAGGTTAAATATTATTTTTATGTACACCGTATCGAAGATAAACAATTGTCTTCTGTGAACGCCGCCGCCGCGCCGGTACAAACTACAAAGGAAAAGGGACTGTAGAAGTTTTTGTATTAAAAAACTCTCATATTAGGTACATTGTTACAAGAACTCCCGGTTCATTTCCGCTCAAATAAAAAAAACACTGTGATATAATAAGTATTCTTTAAAAAATAACTAAAGATTCAAGCTCAATTCGCATGTTGGAAGAAAAAAATTATTGCAGTGTAAATATGGCATTACAGCTAAGCTTTGGAACTCACCCAAATAGGGTTGTCTAATAAAACGGGTCATCCATTCAAAATCTGTCGACCTACACAACAGTAGTCGCAATTGCAACATTTTAATTTTCTTTGATCACAATGTAAGTCACGCAAGAACCCCTCATTTTGTAACCAATAGGTACCATGACCCTGTTTACACCTCACCAAAAAAAAAAAACAAATGCCATAAACGCGTTATCAGTCAAATTAGTTATGTTAAAAGACTTTATTTATGACACTATAGTGTGCTACACCCACTTGTTGACCTATCTAATGTTGGAGGCGTGAACATTACCTGCGGCGTACGTGTGGGTGCAAAGTTCAACATGTTCAACATTACAGGGATAGGCTTCTGGACCCCCAGTGTTTGTAGCTATCTAATAGTATATAATCCAATAACCATTACCGTAAAATGTCATTGTAGCAATCCGATGCGATTAGTACTTGATATGGGAGAAATATTAAAAGGCAAATTTATGATAGTACTCTCGATTTTGCGAGCGGATCCCTGGGAATATATGACTTTATCTGAGAACAGGCTTACCCGTAGAATGTGCCCCAGCAACGACTTTTTATTTACATACAACTGCATAATAATTAGTAATAAGGCCTGCATAACTAAATTCCTGAGAAGTTCTCCTAATAAATTATGAACCTAATAAAAACTGCTTTGTAAAAACTAAACAGTTGACGATCGCTTAATTATTGACAACATTGACGTTAGCCGGTGGACTGAAAGGCACGCGACGGTCGTTATTCAACCCTAGTGATTACAATACTTTACAAACAAATGGAAAATTTATAATCACTATAGTGCAATATTGGCCTTTCAGGTTGACTACATTTCATTGAACGGACTGCTGTATGGATGTCGTGACCACGGTTTTTGGTCTAATTGACAGTTTTGTCGACATCAGTCAGACGAGGCAATGGCTATAGGGAATGTAGATGTTCAATGGACGTTAGATTGTATCAAAGGACCAATGATCATGAGAAGGTAAGCCATGATTGAAGATGGTGATGATAGAGTGAGAGCTTTCATGAGACTATTTGTCGAAGCAATGAATGAGAGATGTTAATATGAATAAAGCAATGAATATTTCAAGGCGAGCTAAGGACTCCTTATCAAACTGACCTGTGACTGGATACCGTTGGGTATCCTGATTGGAGGCGGTCTGTGCGGGGCTCCCGTTGAACCGGAACCGTCGCTCTGCACCAAAAAATATACATTAATATTCTATTCACCTCCCCTCTTAATAGAATTACGTTTAGGGATTTCTTAAACGACGTCTCTGAATTGGATTTGTTTCGTTTTGTGGACGAAATCTGGGCTCGTTACTCGTCTAAACTGTGTTTAGTTAGAAGATCCTATACTAGATAGGTTTTATCGTTTATAGGTTTACATTGTAAGGTAAACAATACACAGAGGAAGGTATCGTCTGATTTCCTAACTCACAACTTCTCTGTATCAAATGTATTCTGCCATTCATCAGCGTATGTAGCAAGTTTCCCCGAGCGATCGAAGTTGCTGGCGCCGTTTTGGAGTTAACCACATTAAACTTAATTACAATGTACGCCTGATGAATAATTCAGCCAGGAATTAACTAGTCCAAGATGTGGCTCTGTTACAGCATGAGAAGTTTCAAATGAGACGTGAAAAGGCCGGTCACGCATCGTATGACCCCCTTAATCAGCCCTACGACTACAACCATAAGTATTAATGTGACTCCTAACACGCTCCGGGTTCTGTTCTAAATCTAAACAAAAGCTTAGATAAAGCATCACAATAATAACACGAGTTTTTAAAGAGTTAAACCAGGAAAAAGTTGTATTGTCGTTAAGCATATTTCAGGGAAGCAAAGCGATCCAGCACAAATGATGGTGGAGCCCGAAGCGACGGAGTTTGGTAGGGAATTTAAAAAGTTTCGTGATAACACAACATTTTCCTGCTTGATATTGCTTTGTAAAGCGTATAGCTTGACAATAAACACCATTGTGTACCGATAAGCGTTGTAACGAATTTTTTCTCGATTCTCGCAAGGAGCGCAATAACGAGTATATCTGACACGTTTGAACGCGAGACACGTGTCGCTTTTTATTCATCATAACCTTTAGAACATTATTGTGTTCTGTTTTTTTTCCATATGTGTGAGGAAGGCTTAAACCGGATTCATATTCTTGCACGAGCTGCTCAATATAGTTTTTTTATCAGTTTAGCTAATCCAATTTGCACGCCATGAACAGATCATGGAGCAATCTCTTAAATATGACAGTAACTTCATTCGGGTCCCATAACACCCAGAGGGCAACATATAAGATCCCGTCGCGCCGCGTATAAAACATTGGCAGGTTGCAATGGCTTTGGCTTTAAAGCATATAATTTATAGATATACTTGAATGTGTTTACCTTGTTGTGTGGGATATGGGGGCGGTGATGGCGCACGCCGTTCTGTGGGGCGTGTGACGGCTTCTTGAACTCGCTCTCTCGCCGAGAAGGTGGGCCTGTAGACAAAGGAAACATATTTATTAATACTCCTATTATTAACATTAACAGCACCAACTAAGCCTATTCTAAGCACACCGCTGAAATTTTTGGCTCATCGCCCAAACAAAAAAAGGTGATTCTATAAATATTAACGTTGTTTAATTCATCTTAACAGCTTCTTCTGTTTTGCACAAACATCAATCTCCAAGAGACTAAGTAATTATTGTTTGGTGTCAACGTTTACGGCTTCCCGAGATTTTTATGGATTAATAAAAGACCGACATCACCAAGTCTCGAAATCATAAGGCACTTTAACTCCCGTATAACTAAAAGAAGGGGGTGGGTTCCCCATCCCCCTGCCACCCACGGGACTCGTGAGGGGAATCTCGGCTAGGTGTTTAGCTGGTTTATGGAGATTGCGATCAGGACAAAGGAGTCCAAGTTACGACGCCTAGATTGCGCACTGATCCATATAGTCCCCTCTAAATAGATAGCTACCTCACCTTTTTTCTATCAGAAAGTTATAGAATGAGTTTTATAGTGTTTATATTATGTGCAAGATGTATAGGGAATAATGGAGTTCTTTGTATATTACGGGTATTATTGGGACGGATATCGTTAACTTAATCCAGCTATTATGGGAGGTTAATGGAGGAGTGCGACCCATCATAATAATAGTGAATAGTATAATATTTGGGTAACTTAACTCACTCAATATTCTTCCAATAATGTAGTTTACATCTGAATAGATTAAATATCACGAGAACTCGTAACATTTTTATGGAATGTATTAGTCAAAACACTCTACCGAAACTATATCGAATAACTCCAAGTATTTTACAAAGATATCATGGGAAAAAATCTCATGCTCTTCACAACATAATTGGATTACGATAACATTCAATAAATAAGATGATTTGGTTATTTTGAGGCCATCTCATAATCATAACAGAGTGCGCGCGAGTGCAGAATATCTTCAATTACTTGCACGCACGTACTGCTTACATGTGATTGGTCAATTTACTATTTCCCATTACCCGCTACCAGTTTACAACCGCTAATGCGATTCACTAACAAGAGCTGATCATAACATCTAACTGAACCTCATTTAGCGATAAAACGACGCGTAAAGGGGAACACCTGATGAAGCTTATAATACTTTCAAATGTGTTGCATTTTACGGGAATTTAGCAATTAAGGATACGATTTTTTAAAGAATATTTGAGTGCGTCATTTATGTTAAAGATTATTTGCTGATAATATTGCTGACAATATATGAAACTTATACTGATATGAGCAATGGTGACCCGGTGGCAACAGCCCCGTCTTACTGGTGATTGAACCCTGCCTGGTGCTTAACTTTGTGTAAATAATTTCATCACCACTGCTCTCAAAACAGTGAAAGAAAACATCGTGAGGACACCGGCATTTCCTAGAACCAAAAATTCGAAGACAAGTGCCATAAACCAACCCGCACTGGCCCTGCGTGGAAGATTACAGCCTACTCCCTCTCCACAAGAGAAGGCCTGAGTCCCAGCAATGGGAACATTATAGACTGATAAAGCTATAGGTACTGATATATTTATAGATAATATTTTGATGTAACCAAGATAAAAATGAAGTCATCTTAAAATTGCTGGATTTACTTTATAAACTAATCAATTAATATCATACCTCCGCAGTATGTACCACGCTTTATCCCGGGCACCGCTTCAAAATCTTTCAAGCTCAGTACACGTATCGGTGCAATCCGACCACCTTATTGGATTAGAGGCAAGAACACCGCACGATAATCTTCTCGGCAATAACTGGAGTATTTTTTCGGTAGCTGATATTATAACTGGATATTTATTTTTATGGGAACGGGTACCGTGTGAAAGAATCGTTGCTAGGTTAGTTTATTTGAGGTTTGTACGCGTGGCGTGGGTGCTCGCTCTCTGCTCTATGCGAAAACATTCTGAAATGCGAAACTCTATGCGAAATCCATGATTGGTAGGTATATAGGATCAAAGCTGTTCAGATAACGTCTGAATTGTGTTACAAAACATGCAAAATATTTCTAACAACTTTCGCATTAATATCTCGCATCTAATATATTCATGAAGTAAGATTAAGCTGAGATTACACGTGCTTGCATCGTAACTTTATTCACAGCTCTCAAACTTATGTATCCACGAGTATCAGAAACTTAGACGCGTCTATACAAAGACCAAACTTCTACATTGCACCGTTCTGCGGAGAGCAACAAATTCAGTTATCAGCTAAGCTCTCGACCTATATCCTCAATATCCAAGTAAGAATGGTACATTGGTAACTGAATATTGAGGAGTAGACCCTCGACAAAAGAAGACGGGCACACAATGCAAGTCGGGAGCGACCACGGCGGCGGCCGGCGGGTCGGCGCGCGTGTCGAATTCACCCAACAAATACACACCGTTACATTATTGTGCCCATTGTTGATTCAAATCCGATACATCATCTTATAAGATCTTATGAGAAATCAAAGCAATTTGGAATATAGCTGTATTTCATATTGAAAATCAATAGATGATCCTAATGATGGCAATGCCTATGTTGAAATACTTCTTAGATTTCCTGCATGAGAATAAGCTCACGTCATCTCAGCATCCCATAAGCTTCTCAGAAAAACGCTCTATATCTACACAACCTTTCATCTGTAGTAACATGATTGATGTTTTCGCATTTAGCGTTATTATTAGTGTCATAAAATTGATTAGCTGCTAACGATTCCCCTTCAACGCAACGAAGGGAAATTGTGACTGATGCCCGCAGATCTTTGGCTGTCAACTTGCCACTAGCCTGTACAATGTGCAATTTGATCACCTTCTTACCCGTCATTATTTACGCTATGTTTTTCAAGTCCTTTAGCACTGTCATCACTTAACCCGTCATCATGTTTAACACTAAAAGACCAAATTAATAATTTCACTTTATTTGCCTTTATTCTTATATGCTAAAGGAAGTTCTTTCGGAGGGTTTTTATTGCAGGTCAAAGACCGCAAACGTCAGATACAATTTGTAATTATAATCTTAATCATTGCATCCGTCAGATTACTAACAGAAAATTCTGGTTATTTTTAGTATGGCGTGCTTTTTGCGGCAGATTAGCTAGCCACGCCCTCTATGTATTCAATGCTAATAAGTTTTTCTACTATCATTGACTCCGGTGTTCGCTACACACCTGTGTGTGAATAAATACATAGCTAATCTATTATACATGGTCGTCTTTTATACATGGCCGATCATTAATAATTATGATTGCTGTTTCATAGTTAACAAATAGAAGTCACCAGGTGGTGTACTATGATGTAAGTCCATATCTTGTGCAAGAAACCTTTTATTTCTTTGCGACCACAGCTAAAGTAAAGCAAAAAGATTAAGAACCGATCAGCTGCCATCAGTGGCAGCCTTGATTGCTTGTAGGGTAGTTTTATATGAGCGGGCTCGTGGCGGGGTGTGGGGGGGCGCGGTGAGAACAATGGCCACTGCTGGCAGTACTGGCCAATGACGCGAGCACCTGCGGCCGTTGACACGTGCGCACGCGTTCCCGGCGACTCGCACTGCTTTGTTGATAATTACATGAATTTACGCAAACGATTAAAATTGTATCATACTGGAAAGTCTGGTTTATAAGTGGTACTCACAAAGCTGATGGTGAGATTAAAATGACAATTAACTATCTACATACTGTTTCAGCGTCTTCAGACAACATCGGAACAGGGGATAAACCCCACGATGCTTGAAAGAAGGCCCGATACTAGCTATAATAATATCGTGGCGAAATATTTTCGTATAAATAAGCTAAAACTTAATACAATTTCCGAACCAATGTTTTTGGCCTTCCCTCGGGCATTATCCCACTAACTGGAATAACAGATTATGTTTATACCACGTTCGTTCCGCTCTTTGAACGTAATTGAATTTTAAAAACAGTAATATAGCAACGTAGTGTAGTGTAATTCATAGCTCCAATTTGCATATTTATATTGGAATCGAATGAAACGAAATCTGTCACTAAACACGCAAGTTGGGAAGTGTATTGTTATCCTTGACAGTGATGCTTTCACAATTGTCAAGGCTTAGTTATGTATATTTCAAATACGACTATGATGATGTATGTGATCGATCATTAAATTGTCTTTACTTTTAGAAAAGTTACGTATTGTCGAGTGACAAAGCTACATACAACTCTTTGCACCAATAAATTCGTGGTATTGACTTTAGATCTCGTGCCTTTGATTGCTTTTTCGATTCTCTATCTCAATCGTGTGTCAACAAACATTTAATTAACTTTTGCAGGCGTTAATTACTGCAGAGAGCGATTTTATCAACAGGTATTGAATGGATAAGGTAGAGTGTTGTCATAATAGAGAGTCAGGATCACCGTAAATATTGCATAAACCATAAAGGTCCTTGTGATGCAGAATGATGAGCACTATGAACAAAATGCGGGGCACGCGTCGTCTTTGTTCAGCTCGAGGTCGCAGCTCACCGCGAAACGTAACGTAAGCGGGTCAATGCGATCTGCGACGACACGTCTCGAGGCCTTTCCCTCGGCTATAAGGAAGTTAATACGATTTATTCACAACAGCGACACTTGTGTGTTATACACAATTTATAAAAGTGCTTAGATACACGGATCATCACTTGCTTCCGACTCCGGTGACCTTTGACTGAGAAAAACTGTTTTCTATCACAACTTTCTATATTGGATAACACTTTGAATTATCGTGATTGTTGCTGCCTATAGAATTTGCTTGGCATTTATTTGGTAACCATGTCCAATTTCGTTTCAACAGCAAAATATTATGACGAAACTTAAGGACTCTTTCAAAGTTTTTATGCCACCCATAAGGAAAGCTACTAAAACTTATGCACTCAAAAATGCCTCATTTCGCTACTGTTAAAACGCACAAAATTCTGAGCAGTGATCAACAAGCGAATTGCATTCCTTTTACGACTGTAAGGTACAGAGGCCACCAGAACTTTATTAAAAAGGAATAAGGTTCATATTCAATTGGGAAAATTTGACAGCTTGGGGTAGCTTGATGTGCTGGCCTCTGTACAAGAAGCAAATCATTCAAGAACACAGACCATTTGCTAAACAAAAGGATTTACTTTGAGGAGTTATTTTTATATGTTTTCTATCACAGTACGTCGGTTATGGCGTGGCGGCGAACGACGTTGTAGTTTGTATGCAGACGACCGTCAGCATAAACAGAGAACACACAGACACACACAGAGAGAAGACACAATCAATGGAGTACCTCGGATACAAAGTGGGATGTGTGTTATTGGACATTTGCACAAGGACAACATAGTTTAGGTTTGGGAGACAGCAAATTACTTTAGGACAAAGAAAATATGAGTAGAAGAAGAAAAATCTACGGAAAGAACGTAAGTTATCATTATAGGCGGAAATCTGATGAAGGAAAACAAAAAAACTTGCCACGACCACATAAAACACCGAGTAAAACCAATCATAAGGGATGATGTATATCTATTGCGGTTCGCAAACGGATTAAATGAGTTAGAAAAGAACATTTTCGTAGCAACTTCAGCAATCTTGAGGTAATTCGCAATACCTTAGCCCCTCAAAGTTTCGTTGTTAATAAATAACTAAGTTTCATTCACGTTGATCCTAGCACTAACATATTTCATTCCTTTTTGCATTACACAGAGGAATCTTTTCCTATAACTCTTGTGTCTTGTTTAATATAATTATTTGCCTACCATTGCAACTACATATCGACGCGACAGTTAGGAGGAAATAGGGTATAAGTGACAAAAAATTTCATGTTCAGGAGAGCCGTTGCAAAGTTTTAAATTTTAGAAAAACTGACGTATTTTTTCATTTATGATTTTTTTTGCTAGGGCATAAACACCAAAAAAGTCATCGTAAAGCCATGGGAGTAAGCGCATTCGAAAGAGCGGAAAATTTTACATAGGATGGCATATATAACTCATTTTTAGGATTCCGTACCTCAAAAGGAAAAAACGGAACCGTGTGTCTGTCTGTTCGTCTGTCACAGCCAATTTGCTCCGAATCTTATGGACCGATTAAGTTAAAATTTGGTACACATATGAATCTCTGTGACCCAAACACAGACGTGTAACGTAAATAAATGAGTTTTGAAAATGGGAGTCATTTTTGAGGGGTAAATAGACAATTTAAAAAAAAAGTTTCGCAATCTGTACCGTGTGACATATCAAATGATAAGACAATAGACGGAAATTTACCATTCCCCCCCCTTATCTCCGAAACTACTGACCCTAAAATTTTGAAAAAAATACAGAAAATAGTTCTATACCTATAGATTACAGAAAAATTAATAAGTAGTCTATGATCTTGAAACAACATGGTAAATCTCTCAATATTGTGCGTACAAACTTACATTTTCAGCTGGAATGTATGGGAGAACATGTTTTTCAACTACAATGTTAAGTTTGTTCTTGGGATAAATTCATTCCAACTACGGAACCCTTCATTGTGCGTGGTCCGACACGTACTTGGCCGGTTTTTGACCAAAATGTCGCTTATACCCTACCTCCTTTTTACCGTCGATATATTACATTATGGTACGCAATAAAGAATTGAGAATTGAATTGTCATAAAAAGAGATAACTCCCGTCATAATTTCGCTGGCTGAACGTTTAGGGTTTGTGTCCTTAATGAATTAGTTACGAGGTTATTACATACTAGCTATACATACGTCCGCATGAAATTTCTTGGACCTAGGACCTACCTCGTCGCATCGCATTTCCTGCCTGTGCTATTACTTAGTTTTCGCTTATCGTTCTTTCTCACTTTATCTTTTTGCTCGACTCCTAAGGGTCCTAGCATAATGTTAATAAAAAGCCTATAGCCTTTTTTCAAATCCGACTGCAGTTCCAGAGATTAGCTCGTTCAAACAAACAAACTCTTCAGCTTTATTATTAATACAGATAGATAGCTCGGTTGCGATATCGCCACGATTTAGACTCCCTCCGAGCAATAATCCTGTCCGGGAATAATTTACCATATTACAACAATGGGGAAACCGAATGCGAACCACTCTAGGTTAACCTTTACGTGGATGAGGTAGTAAAGTTTTTTAGGTTGGCATTCAGTTTATGTAAGCTTAAAAATCTTAATAAACATTCACAGTTTCCTAGTATCGTGGAAAAGGTCATTCAGAGGAAAGTACTAAAAGGTTTCTGTACGCATGATCTGTTCAAAAAGAATCTGATCAAAATGTAAACAAATGGATCAGTAAATCGTTTTAGTTGACGCCAATTTGTAGTACCACTTAAAAATTGAGTGCTTTGATTTGATTATTAGATTACCCAAAATTCTAATGGACTTAATAGATGTTTTTCATTTTTGACAAATTGATGTTAACTTTATAACCTCAATTTTCGTCGATGATTTTTTAATATGTTATTCAAACAGTAATTGTTGGACTATGTGGTGTATGAAAAGTTGGAGCCCCCAAAATATAGATGAATGTGTTATTAAGTCCCTTTATTGAGAGATTGCGTAAGAATTTAACCTGAACAGGGGTTGTTTCTTTCATAACATACTTTTAGAACAGATGTAAAGATCCGTATCATCGAGCGTTACAGTTCATTATTACGTTTTGTTACCAAATCAGTAAGCCATTCGGCATAATCTTTTACGGTATTACGGACTTTTGAACATTATGCAGGAACTTGCGGTAAATATCTGCGGTAATGGGTTTCGCAGAAGGTCTTTCAAGTCATGTTTAATTTTCGTCTGTTATCAAAATTTTGTGGTTTTGTTACTAAAGGTCACGAGTATTATATATTATGAATATTAGAAGATGGAACGTATTTAATTATCTACTATGACTTTAGATTTGTAAGAAAAATTAATAAAATTGAAGTTGACCCGCTTTCAAATGTTGACATTTACCAATCGTTGGTTGCAAAATATAAATGCGTATAATAATGTGGTAACAATTGACACTACGATATGCAATGAGATAAATAAATATTTGATACTGAGGTTCAACGAGACAGCCGCGTTGCGTTGCGACATCGTGCAAGAGTATGTTACATCAAAAATGGCATCGCGGAACAAAATACAAGTAATTCTTGAAATTTACATATAATCAACGTCTATTCGAGGTCTGGCGGGGCACGTTCTACGTCTGTCGACAACACTTGGCCCATTTGTATGCACATCACACACTGGCAGATTTCAGACGCAACTCACTAACAAGCGTATGTTTATGAGTATTACTGCTTATTTCGAACAAAAACGCTGCAATTCAGGTATCAGTTGCATTCTCCCTTCAGGCGGATATGCAAAGCCCTCGACGCAACGCCTGTCTGTTCATAACACACGGCTAGAGTCGTATGTAGCAATAGCAGCTAGATTTAAAGATTGCAGTCGTGGCACGATATCGCTTTCATAAACACACGCCATTTCATTGAAACAATTTCGTAACAATTATTATAGCACTAAAGAAAATACGATGGTTACTGAATCAAATGTTAAACAAACTGAGTATAAAGAAGTCAAATCTCGGGCTTTGATATTTGTATCAAAGGGTGGGGGCGAATATTTTCCGAATAAGAGACACGTTGAAGATTACAGAAAATTCGCAAACAGAAGCGGTGCACACCCCAAGTCCTCAACCCGCCCGGTGCGGCGTCCCCCAACTCGCACAATGAAAATAGATTATAAGTGGGTAACTGGTGGAGATAGGAATAGCGAAACGCATAACACGCGTCCAGTGTCAAACGGCCATAAATTGTCCAGTCGGCGACCGGCGACCTACACGCTACTTTATAATCGCCACAACTCCTAACCCGATACACACAATATAATATTGTATGTTGTTCATTTTTCTCGGCTGGCGTTGGAATCAATTCCCAGCTGTCCCTCGGGGGCAATACCTCATATCGGTGTCCTGAGAGCCGTGCCTCATGCCAATATACTTTGTAGGTAAGTAGACAGTACAGTACGCACACCAACAAAGGGCTCATGTTGTTTGTTTCACGCGATATAATCCACAAATAAACATGTTATTATGTCGCTGTAATTTCCATGACGATGAAAAGAATTTTCTGCGGCGCGCATTTCAAGGGTTAAGCCGCTCGTGGGTGAGAATAAGAATGAAGAACTAATGAGGCTTAATCCTCTAACAGCCGTAGCCTAATATGTGCATAATGATGTGGCTAGAAAGCGGGAATGGCTAACGACGGCAGGCAGTGAAGAATAAACTCCATTGGCTCACACAGCTTCCTGTACATTTATCATATTTCCCTGCATGCATATTTCACGGCGGCCGCACAAAGAGGTGAGCGAAATAAAAGAGTGAACTAACAGAAATAATAAGAGTAATTCAGCATTCACGTCGGCTTTACCACCTCCGAAGAATTACCCTCATAAATCTTTCATTCGCGCGCCAGTTCAGCTACTCACTTATTCAAATAATCCTGAACCCTATACGCGACGGTTTACCGTCGTTATTTCGTAAATTCCGATATTACCCCAAAATCCGTATCCCATTTAAACAATACGTACATTGTAATCTCGATTACAAATGTAAATTATATTTGCGAGGGCCGTGTTACCGTGTAATAAGGCCGGGGAGCCTGAATGAATGTCAAGGGTGAACACACCACGGTTTATAATAAAACATCCGCGTTTATGGATGTGAAATGATGACTGATAGACGAGACGGATCAAAGGCCAGCGCTTGATACATAGTGTGGAGTTGCGAAATGTTACGTAATTTGCATTCTCTAATGAAAATAACACGTTGATATGGAAACGTGCGGAAGTTACATTTATCACAGCCGTAGGTCGGAGAAATGTTGGTGAAATAATTTTCCACGTTCATTTCTTTCCTTAAAGCATACCAGTACTATATATACTTGTTATGCATGCAGTATCCCATTGTAAATTGCTATAAATTCTGATTAAGTATAGTCTGTTAAAGTAATTACGACAATGATACTGTTAACCGGAGGAATATCTTCCACTAGAGAGCAATAATTCTAGGACAGATTTGCATAACATTTCTAAATACTTAGTTTAACATTTCTGTCTATAAACCACGTTATTACTCCCAACATTGCACGTAAAGCGGGGTTATTTAGTAACGAGAATTAGCGAGAATTTCGTGAAGCACAAAGTGCAACATACAAAAATGACTGCGAAAAGTTGAGTAATATACAAAGCCAGATGAAACGACGCGTAATATGAAAAGTACGTAGAAGAGCTGCGGAGTGCGGTTTTGGGGAGGCGATGGCGAAAAGAAGGGGGACTTTTATTTTATTAGGATATAGTAATGCTAGCCGTAAAACAGGCACGTCGGTGATACTCGAGGCGTAAAGCAATAACGTTTAGGGTTTATACAAACCTACATATACGTAGACAGTTTATCTCCGTCATTTCCGTCACCTTTTTACCTTCCTCCCTCACAACTTGGTGGTTGAATGATATAGCTCTTTTCTACCCACCTATGATGTAATATCCTATTTGAGGATAGTTTAATTTACTTCGGTGTTGACAATAACCTTCAATATTAGCAATAGGCTTGCTGCCAATCAAATCGAACCTTATGGGTAACTGTGGGCGTGTGACATCTCTGCCTACACTTATCTTTAACAGGTGTGACTCATACTTCAAAGAAACTTGGAGAATTACTTACAAAATCCTTGATAAAGTCTCAGGTTTTCTTAAAGCCATATTAATTATGTTCATTATAGGTTAAAACTGCGACTTTTTATCCAATGCCGCACAGGACAAAATATTTGCAGAGACAGTATTACAATAGCAACCAATACTAACGTAGAAAGCAAAAAAATCCGATTGAACCGACACTATTTGTACACAGTGACCATAAGACAATTAAGAGCACACCAGTCCCCGTAAACCATCTAGGTAGGCCTCTAGGCAGCCATTAGTAATGAATGGTGAGAACAATAGTGGACCACTACGGCCACACCGCCTTCCACGGCCGTGATTGGTAAATTGAACCTTGACTCCGCAACTAGGTCGAATACATCTTGTACTATTTCATGACTATGGAATAACCGTACAGTATGCCCACTCCATCATGTATGATCCGGTTGATAAGGAATTTTAACCTAATTAGAATATTATCTTTTTAATATGGCATTATTTCTGGGAGATTTTTACTGCGGTCATGAAGGTCTTAATGTTGATCACGCTCTATAGGCTACGCTTTATGCCTTTAATCCTGAACCACTGTAATTGCAGATGACGCTCAATCCAGCGTCAATTTATGTGCTTCAGTATATTTAATAAGCGCTATAGCGTCTTTTAGCGCTTCATCAAGAGTGAACCCTCTGCGTCCCTTCTATTCTGTGTCACAAGTTGAAGTGAGGCTTTTGTTTTTCTAGTGAAAAGCCACTGAGTCATCTCGGACCTTCACATTTAGAACAGTTAGAATTTGTGACGTATCTTAAATACTTCCCACGCTTTCACTTTCTGCTGGTCCCCGTTACGTCTATCAATGATCAACGCACGTATTTTTTTCTTTTAGGAATGTAATGTATTTTACAAACCATTCGTTTTCGCCCTTAACAGCTTTGGTGTCATAAAGAGAATGGAAAGCAATAGACAAGAAAACAACGGAATAACATTTAGGTGAGAAAGAAACAAAGTGCCGTAGGGCAGACTCCGACTTTTGATGACACAGAAAACATATTTTATGCCAAACAGAGGGGGGACATGATTTACCAAAGTTGGCGTATCAAATGGAACATGATTATGAAAAAGTTCTTTGTGGTTTTATCCACAGGATCAAAACGTTCAAAAGTTAAAGACACGCCTTTCAAGTTTAATTAAACTTCACAGACTTCTTTTATATATGAGAGATAAAATCTTAAGCAAGTCTTACATCAACGCTTATTAGCTATTGGGATCATGTCCGCGCTACACCACCCACTAAGCGTACCACAGAACCCTTAATTTCTCGCGGCCCACGTTCAGCCAACACGTTATACGAGTAAATAAAACAAGCAGCTACTGAAACGCCACATAACTACTTCACTTTTTATTACCAGACTTATTAATTCGTTGCATTGCACTACTTTTGAAAGCTTTCGAATAAGCTTTTAAAGTTTTTTTTTGTTTCCACTGCTTATTTTGATGGTGTTACGTGATTTTCATTAAGCAGATAGTGTTTTCAGCTTATCTACCTTTAAACTACGATATATATTTATCTACAAAAATGATAATATTAATGAAAACCTTTTGAGAAATCCTAACTAATGCGAAAGTAAGTTTTTTTGTTTGTTACGTTTTCACGCTAAAACGGCTGAACGGATTTGGATGAAATTTGGCACATGTGTAGACCATGACCTGGAGAAGGACATATGCTACTTTTATCCTGAATCGCAGAGGAAGTCGCGGGCAACGGCTAGCGGTTTAATAAAGTAAAATATCAGCTAATAACCACCTCAATTAAAATAAACGTAACTTTATAAAAGCTGTACAATGCGGTTATTAAAAACAAAACATGCTTTTTCTGCGTCACTTCGAGCGATAATATACCGCAAGTGGGTACCGCTCAATTATTATTTATACCTTAAGGAAAAATTGCATGCTCGTATGTGCGTCATTAAGCAATTTCTTCTTACTGTAGAACAGTACATACCTACCTTTCTCATGTAGGTATAAGGTATGCACGTAGGCTTGCATAAATAATCTTTAAATACAAAACAATGGTATTTCAAAACGGTGTTGCAGATAAGTGCCGATAGAAACAGAAAGAAAACCCCTTTCGACTACAAAAATCTTTAATTCATTAAAATTTTAAACGCTAGATGGAACAATCAGGGACATTAAACTCCACCCAATTCGCTGGAATGGGGCCCCTTGGGAGCCCGTTAAGAGGTAACTTGTCAAATTCAACATGCCACCGGTTAAAATTTTACGAAGATCTGGGCTCCAAATTAAACTTATTTTGACGGAAGAGATGGCGTGTCGACATATTGAAACTGTTGGTCCTAATTAGGAATATTATAAATGCACTTTTTGTCATTCATTTGTAACTTGTAGAGCTTATTACAATTTGCAATACTACAGAGGGAGAAATGGCAGATCAGATGTTTATAGAATGGAATATTGCGGTTATTATAATGGGCGAAACTCTGGAACCCTCAGGGTGTACCTAAGGGGCTGGGACCGGTTGATATGTCAAAGGAAACACGTCCTTTCAAATAAAAAAAGCCGGAAGTGTCACACGACTCACCTAGTCGCCTACATACATCGGAGCTTTATCGATACCCCTGAGAATGTTCACCCTTATAAAAGCAAATGTTCCATAATAAATTAAATTGACTTTGATTTCTCATTACGCTCTTTGCAACTATGAAAACAGATTTCATACATCCAACGAATGATTGAGATATTTTTCTTGATCAAGATATTCCAAGAGCTTACTCAATTACAATGAAATTATATGTACATCACATAAACGCGCAAGCTGAGGCAAACGATCTGTATACAACGACTTTTTTATATCCCGTAGCTGACCAACCTCTTATTTATCAGTCCGTCAGTTTTGCTAGCTCGTTTACAGACCTCTTTCACGATAATGCGATCATAACCCAATATTTAGAAGAGTCTTTTAGCGTTATTTTCGTCGAGATACCGAAAGCCTTTCAACTTTAATAAATTACGGCTTCAAAATGTTCGTGAAGTCTACTGCAATAATTATGAGAACTTAAAAGGTTATTGAATTACCGTTTGGAACGTTGTATCCTTCTTAGGAAAGATTAGTCTTTGAATAGATGTATTCCTATGTTGTGTCTCGTAAGAGTTTTTTTAATCCCTTTCATATTTCTCCTATATGAAGATGTTGTGAAATAGCCCGAGACATCAGTGTTTAGATTCGTTCGACAATGACCATAAAGACTCTAATCAGGTGTTATAGGTATAACACCTTGTTAGAGTCTCAGATTTACTCATTGTCCTTTTAGCAAAGCAGAACACGTATTTAACATCTCCGAAGCGTCGCCGTCGAAAATGAGCGTCTCATCGTGAAGCGACCGCTCATACATCTTCATCTGAACCTGACTACATTTCCATAAGCTGAGGAGACTGCTGTGCAGTTCACAGCAGGATATTAGGGCCACAATAATGCAGTGACAAGTCAATTTGCGAGCGTGCGTCGCCGGGGCGTAAGTCCGCGGTTGTCAACGCTGACCGATGCCCATCATTTATCATGGCCGCTCATCAAATCACCATCGGAATGTAATGGACACAGAACACGTTGTGACGAGATAAGTCGTTAACGGAAATAAAACCAATGCACGTCCAATCGCACGCTCTTGTTGCTGTTGCCCGCAATGTCAATATAATCACCGTTAAATAATGTCTCCCTTTACGTGGAATTGTGGAATACTCTGCCTCCCGGGATGAGAACAGCTCTATTTTGCTTCGTAGAAACTTTTGTTCCATTTCCTCTGTCTCTTCGATATTGGAATTTATTTTCAGTTATACAACTATCTCAAATTCCTATCTTGCAAAATCTGAGCCAGAATTTTTATTCTCTTTGATTACGATCCATATAAAATCCGAAGCATTCACCACGGCAATTTGATTTAGGATTTTATACGGCGTATTCAATGTAAATCTAGTCGACCTCAATAATCTGTAGAATATTCTTAGAATAAGAAATCCAAGCGATACACGCCTGCAACTCAATAACTCAGTGGGAAGTCAAGCAATAGCTCAGCGGTTCAGTACGTCGCCGTCCGTAAGTTATGAGACGCATGCATCAGTGAAATGTGTTTTCTTACACCGAACAGACTTCTGCGAGCTACACGACTACACGAGCATGTTTCTTTCGACACTGTTTGTCGATATCAGGGCGCGGTTAAAAAAAACTGCTGGATGACATTATTATACGTCACTAGGCACAAATAAGGCTTGTCGCGTGACAAAGTGTTCAAGCCAATATACCATCGGTTTACGTGATAAGGCGGCCGGCCGAGTTAGTTACGGTTTGGCTGTAGCGTTACAATGGGAATTAATGTTTTAATGACTTTGCTCATTGTTCTTCGGACATTAATTGTTTACACACGTATTGCATGCAGAAAGCACAAAGCACGGATGACGTCATCGATCATATTACTTCACCTGAATATAAGAGTTTCCAATTAAAATTCCCATGCAACCTGCGACGCTTTCGTGGCAATAAAGTGATCATTCTAACTAACTAACTAACTAGTTATTTAAATCGAGTATCGTAAAATACAAAATATTTTTCTCAGTTTTAAATTATACGGTAAAGACGTGTGTTAGTTATTACGCGCTAATTATTACATGAACTGGGTTTTTTCTTAGTCATTGGAAGAATACTTCAGCCGCTGCAGAGGCGGGTTGAGTAAATAAGAGAATTAGGATATTAGATAATTTTTTGGAACTTTCCCAGAGGAAATAGTGAAAGGCGTTCATGATAAACAAGTGCTTTGTTTCAGTCATTAGGCGTAGTGCGCGGGGAGCAGTGCGATGTCGCGTCTGCGGGCGACAACGAGCGCGTCGCGTCACACGACATGAATGTTTGTCACGCGACACGGGCGTCGCTCACGATTTTTGAATCATTTATCAACCGCTTGTTTAGTCTGCTTTACGCTACAGCGACCGGTTCCGACGGCCGCGCAAAAACTGGGTCATTCTTCATTACGACCACGAACGCGCGAGTCAATTCATTGATTTCCAAAATCGCTTACTTACCTATCTATACATTTTTACGTTTAATTTGTCTCGCGTGACGGGCCACTATTCCATTACGATATTGACAAGGGTCAATAAAGATCGAATATTAAAGAGATAACAATCACATAAAATGACATTAAGTCAGTAACTAATCACGTTGCATGAGAGCGCGTTTTAAACAGGCACATAGTTAAAGAGCTAGTCGCAATGGATGGAGAGTGACTTTCACAATGCAGTCTTCGCAAGTAAGGCAGTAAACGTCTATAATGTGCAGTTGCAGAATGGGACTTCTCGCATAAATATAACATGTATGTAGGAGCGTTCGCAAGTAATCTTGCTACATATTTATCCCTGAACTTTCCCGCAATCTGTTTGGCGTATGTGTTTTGCATGTATAATTTAAAGGACATCAAAGGTCTGGAATAAGGTTAGGTACATTGTTCTAACCGGTTTAATTAGTCTCAGACTGATCGTAAATACGACGATAGTTGGCTCCGCTTTATGCGATGTCTTACAATTATTTCCTTCTGGAGGAATATCATTATTATATATTACTTCTTTTTATGGGGGTGAAGTTTTATAGCGGTTCATTCTTTCGGATAAATCCCGGAGTTTTGAATAAAATTGTTCACGAAGTGTGTAATGATATTAGTTACCGTATTTTGGGAGGATCAGTTTTGTGAGCGAGTCATAAAAGGTTTATTTCATAAAGTATTTCTATGTATATTTCCTTGTTTACCGACGAATATACTTAAACATAATACAACAATAATGATCCACGCTAAATTACTACTCGCATTTGATTTGATAACATTAAATCTAATTTCACACCAATTTTCACACAAAAACTTCAACAATACTTTATATAAGGAGTCGATAAAGCGAAACGAACAAGAAGTACTGTTAATAAGTTTAAAATTTAAAACAAAACCGTCAAGTTACGCATGCTTGCATCTCCGTCAGCAAAGCGTTAAAACATCAAGCTTTAAATTTGTCAGCGTTTATCTCTCAATATACCACAATGCACAGTTAGCTCAAAGAGGGCGTGTGAATGCATCTGCAAATCTTTCGTCACGTCGCGTCGCTAGTGCCGTGACGGGCGACGCGTCACGCTGTCACGGCAGCGCTCTGACGTCAGTCAGCGGGATAGAGTCACCGGCCGGCCGTGATCCCGCGTCCGAAACCCGTGACACCACTGAATCATTTATTATCAGCCAGCCGTCTCCGGAAATCGTCGATCACAAACAAAGCATTATTATAATATTTATAACACCCCACCATTTTGTACCGTTCCGTGCAATCTTACAATTTTCTCGCCTCACCACCACACTAATAGAAATTATGAAATTAATTTCATAATGGTTGGTAATTTTCACAATTTATTTAATGGACGTATCAAGGATGTTGTGTCACGCTTGATTAACAAACTCACGTAAACAATTTTAAAGTAAGTTGTATTCTTTGTGAAATACTTTAGATGGAAAATTCGTTTTTGAAAATTGTTGTCTGTTGCATCATATTATCTTCGTTGTGATTATACTGTTCACAAGAAATTGGTCCAAATTAGCTGTTTCACAAACATTATCTGTTTCAACGGTAAAATAATATCGAATATCCACTCAGGTTCACCTGAAAAATTGTAGATTCTGTAAAGTAGGGAGAGAAACGGCGCAACCGCGTATCAAATAACTTTATCCTCTTTTGTTATGTTAATGTCCACCCCCGAAATTATCCCAACTGGGTATATCTTGAGAGGAATAAAAACTTTTTGCTGCGTTCATAAGGAGTGTGTTTTCCTTATTGTTTTTACAAAACCGACCGTTGACCGACTCTGATTGAAACAATATTGCGATTAATGTTAATATGATTACAATTTCGTAATTACGTAATGTTAATTTAGCGGATATTGTACAATATTTGGAGAGGTAAACATTATTGTTGTACATATTTGAAATCAAAGTGGAAGTGGGAGTGCAAAGTGGAAGTGGTAGTGCAATGTTCTACATCTGTAAATGTTTTAATACGGTTTTTTTACTCGTAGTTACCAAACGGGTGTATCGTTCGCGCTTTCTCCTGTGTTGAAGATGGAAGTAATCCCATAAAGTGTTTGTTTAGAATAATCAACCTATGTATAATGTTCCCACTGCTGGGACACAGACCTCCTCTCGGTGAAAGGGAGTGGGCCGTAATCCACCACGCGAGACCAGCGCGAGTTGGTATATGTCACGTCTTCGAATTTTTGGTTCTGGGACATGCCAGTTTCCTTATGACGTTTTTCTTCACTATTTTAAGAGCAGAAAAAAAAATCTGGTGTTTCATACATTTTGGTGAAGTAGGTACCGTAAACGCGGGTTACTTTAGCTACTTTTTTCATCTTTGTTTAGAAATTATTTTATAGTAGGGATTATGGTGGATTTCTTAGTATTCTAATGGATTTGGTTCATAGGTGTGGATGGTAGCTAATAAGTAACAATGCTATTTTCCCCAAATTGTACGTGTAAGTTTTTTTTTTTTTTAGTTTTGAGCCAATGTTGTTCTTTGAAGAGGGTTAGTTTGTCCTGCAGATTTTATTGACCCAAAAACGATATTTATGACAACATTGAGCCAATGAAATCCATAGACAATGATAGATAATAGAAATACCAATGTTGTACCAAAAAATCTGAGTTTAATTTTCAGAAAAAAAAGTTATAATTTTTTTTTTTTGTAAATAACAAAATGTTAACAAAAATTATGAAATGCTTCAATATAATATTAAGAAATAACGTAGGATAAATCAACATTCTGAAACTAATCTTAACAGTCTTAAAATTGAGAATCATTGTTTTCCTATTTTACTAAAAAAAATATAAAGTTATTATTATATGATAGGAAGTTTCTTAGACCAAAATGAAGACATCTTATTCTTGGAACTTAGCCACCTAATTCAGGAACAGAAAAACATCCTTTCTTTTCATATTTGGGAATATTTATCTTGCAAATAATATCCTTCCAACTATAGAGTTGTTGGTCTTTAATAACAGGCCACCGCCAGAATAATTTGCCTCTTTTCATACAGCTCACAACGGCTCCCTCTTCGCTTACGCGTACGGTAATCTGGCCAGGATATTTTTGTGAGTTCCATGTAACCAGAACATGGTCTCCTTTCATAAGATTGAGCCTAATCTAAACTTTGGCTCATGAGCCAAAGTTACCCAAAAGTATGAGACAAAGTAAAGCCACAATTTATTTTTAAGATTTTGGTACTAAGGATCGTAAAAAAGTATAATTTTTACAGTGAATTTACTTGCTAACACATTTCTGACACAAACAATTTCAAATAATAAAGGCAACTTATCGAAACTCATGGCAAGTTTGCAGCCGTAAAATATGCACGTTTTTATGCAGGTAGTTCCGAATTCAACTGAGAGGTTGAAACTTGCTTGAATTTTGCTTGACCAATCAGAAACAGTTACCTCTATTGCCATCTAGTATTTGTGACTCGAACTAGACCGTTTGCTGTCATTTTACCGACAGGCGGGAAGTTCAAACTTTTTTCCGTTTTGAGCCAAAGTTCTCCCCCAGAGCTAAAGTAACCCGCGTTTACGGTATTGAACTTTTGTATTAAACAGCAGATTTTTTTTTCATAACTTCAGAGATGGTCCCACAGTGAAAGTTGTTCATATTCATGGGTAGAACACCCAGTTAAAGGAACGTGACAAAAAAAATCTTGTATAACTAACTGCAACTGCTAATCCTCCTCGAATTCACAACCATGATAATCCCATTATGCACGAAATAAAAGTAGCTAAGAAATATTTTCATTCAACAGAAACGTCACCGGATCGGGTCCAAGACGAAATCTATACGAAATTAATTGGAATTTCCACGCCAATGATTTGCGGAGATCTGAAGCCTTTTCCGGAGGTGCGGCAACGAGCTGTGATCAAACGGTATGGCCTGCGTCACGAATACTAACTCCAATGATTTGGTCAAAAGAATTTTGATGGAATAGTCCGTTGCTCTTTGATTTAAGTTCGTTTAAAATTGTATGTCAACAATTTAGGGTGCCGCTCTAATTCATCGATGAGAGAGGTCCAACCAAAAATCAATCCAATATATTATGTTGTTAGCAAAAGGATGAGTTTATGGCTGTAATAGATAGATTTAAATCTCAAGCATGTTATTAGTGAAAATATAAATAATAGGGCTGTGTCTGAAAATATCAAAACAAAAACCTTAGCCCGTCATGAGAATCAAAACTTAAAGGAAATCCGAGATCTTGATTTATGCTCATCATCCGATTAAAAGAGCCTCCACCACTTTAGCAAGTTATTAAAACTAGGTTGGTAATGTTAAATCTTTCAAAGTTATTAAGTAATAACGAGTTGGGAGTACTTGAAACTCAAACTACCTTCTCCAAGGACTTTCAGAAGTGGACTAAGCTACGTATGAAGTCCTGGTTAATTTCTTCAAAGTAACTTTGAACAAAATTCATTGCAAGCATTTGTTTTATAAAGTTCATGGTGAAATCATCTACAGTACTTCCTTTTAATTAAATAATACTTTAAGTATGTCTGAGAAATAGTTCTTGCCATTCATGACGTAAACTAAATTCTACGGTAGATTATAGTTTCAATTCAGGAAACCAATAAGTAACTTTATTCATTGGTTTCCTAAACTAACTTAAACCCCTATAATTTTATTCCAGCATATCACGTTCAACCTGCAGCCTATAGAGTTCAAAGTAACCGATGATATCAAACAAGCGCTCAATCAGTATGCATTCGGTACTCAACTCTTATCAACATACGAGACAAGCCCGTAACCAAATTACGATTGGACTTAATCAGAATCCTTTACCTACATACATAGGTAATATCCCAATTCTCATCTCCTACGGGTTAACAGTCAACACCGTTGAAATGGTACCGAAGGACTATGAAACCACGTTTAATAAACATAGGAGCTTAGAAGTTGATAACAATGTAGTGGCAGGTTGCCAGCCTCTGGTCTATCTACAAACGTATACAACTATGACCCGGATTGGCTTTCCGACTTGCGCGAGATGGTAATGCTGTGAATATTTTTGTTCTATCCATTTCAGCTGCTCTGTATTGACGAGTCAACAACTCACAAATCGCTTGCAGCAGGCGATTATAATAGAAAGGCCAGAATTCAGCAGTGTACTACGACAGGTAGATTCATAAACAGTAGATGTATGCACTGCACGGTAACATTATTAAAGTGCGCAATGGAACATGGTGCATCACGTGTAATGTGCATTGCAATTAAGCTGTCCAGACTCACACATTGTATTGCAGTACAGCATTAATTACATTGCATGTTGCACAAGTGCCTTATAAGAGTACTCACATGGTGCAGGACTTGGTGGTTCAGCACAGATCCCGATGGATTTGCTGGGGTCATCGATGAACCACTGCGCAAGGTGGTAGTCGCCAAGCTTGGTCTGGATCTGCTGGCTCACGCGATCCTGCCTGCCTGTCACCTGTCCGACAAAAAAACCTATTACTTCTACAGTCTTCATTAACGACATCAGTAAGTATGTGGGTCAAAAGAACTCGGCTTTCAATGTGGGTCAAGTTCATTAAGTGGGTGTCATTAGAGACGATTAAGACATTACAGTACAAGGCAAAGACGTCCTTTTATAAATTAACAGCATCCTTTTTCAAGGAAATTAAAATAAATTTCCAGAATGATCGAGTTAGAAAGATAATAAAGTAAGTAAAAGACATATTTGGTATGGAAAGAAAGTTGAAGATGAAAACGGGAATAGATATTACCTACCGAGAATTAATAAGTTCAGGAAGTGTAGATGGTCGTATTTCTGTCTGCGATTCGTATATTTTAGTACCAAGGATCGATAAGATAGCAGAGATATCAACAAGTAAGCCATTAAAACAGTTGACAAAGCTCAGTTTTACTTTAAAGGTTTAAACCGATTCCCTCACATTTACTAGCACGCCAAATTTTTGACCTCGTTCTATAACCTAGTTTCCCAGCCTTGAAAATGTCTAGGCATCTGTCTCTATTGTGCCAGGTTTGTATAGTAACTTGAAGCCTTAATTGAATTGACTTAAACTTGTCCGCAAATGTGGTTCAAATATGAGCATTTATCAACATTTTCAAAATAAAATATAGTCGCTTCATCAATTTCAAGTTTTAAATAAATTAAGTTTTGTCTTATAAGGAAAATTTCCTTTGGAATCCAAATAATTGTTATTAATTTCATCCAAGCTATCAATTATGTCATCATCAACATCCCCAATAGTTGTTATTTAAATGTTTATAGCATAAAGTCTGTTCCAAACTCGTCTGTTGTATTGTGAGGTTGTCAGTTTGTCGTGTGATACATCGTTTAAAAAGTTTGTTTACGTTACACTCAACTCCATCTGTCATTTTGTAGCCGATTTAATATTTAGCGTTGGCATTGGATTCCACATTATTTCACTGATATGAATTATTGGTGACTTATTTAAATCGTTGTTTATATTATTCTTTCCAAAAAACACAACATCATTGTAATGAATGATCTTAGGTTTTATTTTGAGTTCTTCGACTTCTTCAACAAAGTACTTAAAGATTTTAGCTGTCACTGCTGACTTGGCCAGTACTTCAGGAGCATTATTTTTCTTGCCCAAGTTAAACACTTAAGAATCATAAGAGTCGGTTTAAGAACAGCTTGACGCTGTATTAACTCACGCTCTGACACGTGCCCTTTGTATTGAATGCCCATACTTCAAGTGCGGGCAAAAGTCAAAAAGAAGCAAAAGGACTGCATCGTATAGAAAGAGAACTGGTAAGCTTATAAATGGTAATACAATCGTAAATAGCGTATGTATCATCGCGAGGCCGCGGCCGTGTGGCCGGCATGTGTCGTCTCGGCCTAAATAAACCGGCTCACTGTCGACCAACGTGATTCACAGGCCACAGCGTACGCTTATTGGGGATACATGCAAATAATACCACTATTTCTGCCATAATCTCCCGTTATTGGGCGTTTCGGCAGAGCAGGTTTTTATGGTTTTATTATAGGGTTCACAGCCCCTACCCTCTAAGTGCTTTCAAGACTTATGGGATGGCACGAGATGAATTTCAAAACTGCTATTATGCAGAAACTGAAGGCAAATTGTTGGTCCATAATTCCTCCTGTCTCGTATATTTCCAAATATTTTTGAATATACAACATTTTGGTAGGAATGGAATTCGCTGAATGCGGCTCGATAAATACAGCCTGAAATATTTCAAACCAATTTCGTTGCTATGATTTATTGATTGAAAATCGGAACGCCAAATTGATAACGCCAGTTTTGTTACTATAACAAGAATATGATTAATTAAATCGCTCCACGAAATGGGCCCGCCGCCCGGAACCGCTCACAATGATTGTTTAAGCTTTATTTAATAATCGGACTCTAGACTTTGTTGATTTAAATATTATTGCGAGTTTTGGGAAGGGGAATTTGGATTAGATGCACTAATCAAAAGAGGGCGATTTGGGACAAGGTCGGAAGAGAGCAAAAATTCCAAAACTAAAAATTGTAGACTTTCTGCAACGCTACATCATAGATACTTAAGAGACGATTAAACAATTTCTAAATGTTTATAAACTATAACTATTTTTAAAGAGAACAATATCTAGCAATATCTAGTAGATTATCCAGAAGTTGTAGGAATAGTATCTAAAAAAAAACAATATCAACAGCTACCGGGAAGCACTACCACAACTGACCACACAAATTGTTCGATCTTCACAAACGACTTCACATCAAAATAATCTGAGCATCTGATTCAATTTCAGAGCACACCGGTAAAAAAAATAATAAAAAAAACCAAATCCATTTAGTTTTTAACACAATGGGAACAGAGTTCGAAATGGAATAAAGTAAACGTATTCGAGTTGGCCGTTGAATGTGCAGAGATTTGATTGAAACGGCAAATCATTTACGGGGCCTGTTTCACTGGGGTATTTTCCGCACGGCTATTTACTAAAGTACCTTTTACGACCCTTTTATTTATGTATTGTATTCACATAATCCTAGAATGTACCGTCGAAGACTAATCTTTATTTTAGCTGTACGTTTCCACATTTCACTCGTGTATGTCTTTGTAAGGAATGATTCGATTTCGGATCTAATATAATCTCCGATAAAGGTCTTTGGAATTCTGTAAGCGTATGTTACGCTTTCTTCCTAAAGTGACCTTTTTCGAGTAAGAATTCTAACGTTAACCGTTAAGGATCAGGGCTCAGGGTATCAATAAAGTGCTTCATATTGTGTTGATAACATCGATGGTCTTGATATTATGTTCGTTAACTACAACGCTGCGTCTGTTATTAACAGACATAAAAAGGTCGTCAAGTTCCTTCATTATACACTTGTATATAAAATTGATGTATTAACTTGGATGTGCATTAATTAGGCAAACATTGACGAAGTTTTAATTGAATACTTTTAATATTTGCTTACGAAATTCAAGTGAACATGGGATGTGTTCTCAAACGTAGAAGTCAACATTTTCCAAACACGTTCGGTACCGATATCACGAACTCTAAATATGTGCAAATGGCTAATACGTCTGTGTTTAAATTTATAAAACTGTTTACTCTCTCGTTTCGTACGATACCGATGTTCACAGATGAAGTGAGATGTAGGTCAATAGGCGCATAAAAACAATCATACTGACAACTACGGAAATACATAGTATGTGTTGCGACTGTAAATGTAAAGTAAGAATTATATGGAGAATTCTATAAAGAACTCTATGGAAGTAATAGAAGCGTAATTTTAGATTCGCTACATTCTTGCCAATATCGCTATTTATTTCGATCCCCGCCCTCCATATACAATGTGGAGAAAATAGTACGACAATAAATAAAAACACTAGCAATACTAATGCTTAGGAGTATTTTGAAACTATCAAATTAATCTTAAAATTGAATTAGAAACATACCTACAGAAGATTTTTTTATCACCATCCAAATTTTTACAGAGTTTTCTACCCATGAATACGAACAACTTTCACTATGGGACCAACTCTGAAATCTCGAAAAAAAATTCTGCTGTTTCATACAAAAGTTCAATACCTACTTGACCAAAATCATGGGTAGAACACACACTGTAAAAATTTGGATGGTGATTAAAAAATCTCCCTGTATACAGGATGTGTCGTAATTAATGGATAACCACCTCTTAAAGGGTCATTGTACTTATCATTATGAACAACTTTTACTACGGGACCAAACATGAAATCGCGAAAAAATATATCAGCTGGTTCAATCAGCAGCATTTGTTCGCATAACTCGTCAAAATGCAGGAAACAGCTGATTCTTTTTTCGCGATTTGAGGTTTGGTCCCATGGTCCCATGGACACATCCTGTATATATATTTTTCAAATAAACTATTTAGTAGTGATGAGATGGGCCGACTATGGGTTTTGACTATCAACCGACTGGCTATCTATAGTGACTAAACTACTACATATATTTGTTTTTTTTTTTTTGTAAGTATGCAGATTAGGAACGTCATTAGATATACAAAGATTAAATTATTGTCGTATTCATAATCGTCGTAACAATGCAGTGTAAAGGAGCTTAAAGTCGTATAAACGTGGCTAAGATTATATACTATCTTTCGACGCCAAATCTAAATTGCTCGAAGCAACAAGTCGATCATTCTCGCACACTCCTTCCGATAGCACATCATCACTCGGAATTAACAATCTAGAACGCCTCGCACCTCGTCATATAAATCTTCCCATTAAGGTGAACAAGTGAATTTCACCACGTGTTATTCGTATCTGTGACTATCATAAATCCCGTACGAGCGGTGGTACGGGTGGTATTGCGGAGTCAACGCCCCGCGACTGCTGTGGGGCGGCCGGCGCCGCCCGCGCCCGCCCGGACGAAAGGACGTACTTCAGGGGCCGGTTACATCAAGTAACCACGAGTGACCCATGCCTCTGAATAAGTTTGGCCATCTTTAATTTTGGCTAATCTTAATCTATTCATAGGAGAAGTCACCTCATCCTCACTTAAGTATGGTGGGTGGGTGTTAGGAAATGGGGACGCATTTTGATGTGATATGATATCAATCCCATTTATGCCATTAAAACAAGTTTTTCGGCTACAAAAGGTCAATAAAAAAACAGAACGAGGAAATATGTAGAATTATCGCTTATCGGAATATTTATCTCCTTTTTCAATCTAGAACGACAAATAATTGCGAAATAACTCGATTTCTTAGGACATTCCGCCCTTGACTTGATATAAATTAGTGTGTCAATACCAAGAACGCAACTCAACCGGATTGGTATCAGTATAGATATTAATCTAATTAAGGATAGTGGAAATAATTATGCAGTTTGCATTCATGGATGTTTCCTGTACCTTGAAATTACCGAAGAAACAGCGATCATTTCCTCGAGGAAAAATGACGCACGCACATATCATCTTCAATTTGGCATCAACACTAAGGAAAATACCAGCACGTCGTCAACATAATAGGAAGACATTTTTTCTCTTTATTGCTATCTTGCATATTATTTGATTTGCACCAAAAGAATATGAATGTGATTGTGCCTTTAATCATAAGCGTATAATGGCCGGAGCATCAGAATTAATAAAGCAAGAACCAAGAACAACAACAATAAACTAAGTACTCAGACAAACAACAACATTATAAATTAGTAAAACAGAATTTCATTACATAAATTTCAAGAATTTCCAAGAAGTAAAAGAGGAATCATTACAGGTAACAACAATAGTAGATACTCATAGAATTTACGACACAATAAAGAAAAATATTCGGGGAGTCAACGGCCTAGAGTTCACAAGAAGGGTGCAAAATAAGTACAAAAAGGACGCGCTCAGAGGGGTCGGCGTTTTATTACTTACATTACAGTACAAGATGGGGTAGACATAGGCAATAGCCGACATACAAATACGTACCACCTGGCATGACAGGATCCCAGTGAATAACGTCCCAAATCGTGTTACTATGACAAGTCATCGACCCAAATCGTGTCAACGACATTATCTGGCTAACACGCTTAATTTATCTATAACTGTAAGATGATAGGCCTCTCAAACTACGAGCAATTCCTCTGAACTTGAAACGAGTTTCCATATCATTCCCACGTTACGCAACGAGGATCAACGGGGGATAATCTGTTTACCAGATTTATGGACATTGAAGCGTTTGTTAAAAGGTAAATGTTGGTTTTATTTCGTGGTTCAGTAAAAATGCGTGTATTCGTATGATTAAAAAGGCATATTTTCATTAGATATTTGTGGGGTGGGATGGGGCGCGCACCGGAGATGGGCGGCGGGTTGTAATGAGGCCGTCTAGACGCTCCGCAATACTACATTGTATTTGTACCGAACTCCTATTGTACTCTCCAACATTGTACACTGCCACTTAACTTATCGTTTACATTAATGAATCATGAGAAAACTAATTAAATTTGGTCACAGGTGTAATTCTGGCATTCTGCGTCGAGCTGGTTAATATAATTTCAAAAGAGGGATTATTTATTCATAGTCGAGATGTGTCCGAGCGGTCGTCGACTTGTCCTTATTGAACTGTGGGTCTGCGGCTCGCCGATGATTAACTACGTTTACATTGTACCAACAACCGAACCTTATTGAAACGAAACCTGCTAGTTTAATGATTTATTATTGTGTTATATGGGCTTGAAGATTGAAGGCGGACACTACATTACTGACTACATTCTAACGTGACTTTTTTGACTTGTCTCCCTAGAAGAAGAAGACTTCAAGTTTTCACTTTTGAATAAGTTAAGTATTAAGAAATAATTTGAAGCGGTTACTTTAATACTGCTTGAAGAAGAAAGAAAAGAAATAGAAGATTGAAAGATCGGAAGATTGGTTCCTCCTAACTACGATTCTTTTACTCAATCATCAGAATGAGATTTAAAATGCGAGACAGATTCAAGCTCGGTATGTGAAAATAACAAGCCACTTATCACAAACAATTTCTGCAAAGCTTTTAAAACTTGAAACAGAGATAAACACAGAGCATCTCGTGTTAAAGCATGTGCTGATGATAAATGAGTTTCCACATGTGTGCGCTGTTGACAGGCTGTATTCGAGGGTCACGTTGGACCTAAACAGCCGGGCGCTGCGCAACGTGACTTTAGAGAACAAGCCACGAGCCCCGATCGACACTAAAGCCCCATTGATTTTACTGGAGAAATGTGTTCAATACAGGATAAACTCACGTTTCTATATAAATATTCCACTTTTCCTTTGTTGTAGGTTTAACTACATAAATTTTCATACGCCATATTAGTATTGTGGTTGCTGAAAGGTGACCTCCAGGTTTACGGAGAATTGGCAGGTACGTTTTCCTTTGTTCTACAGACATCATAGTTATAGGATTTCCCGAACCTCCTGACAATGAAGGTTATTATATGTAGAACAACACCAAGGACTGTTCATTGTGGAGGATCGCGTTGAAGATTAGAATACAACAGGGCAACAACAACCAGAAACATTCGCGAGTTGATATTCTAATCATGCTAAACAAACAACTCACCGAACTAATCAATTGAATTACAACAACAAAGAAGCAAAAGAATGGTAAGAAATCAAACGAAGAAACTGCCAATAACAATGAAAGCATATTTCGGCGAAAAGGAAACAAATCACATTAACATCCTCAACGTAATATAACTTTACACACAAAGAAATGAGAATATCCACGAACGTATCAAAAAAGGAGGTACGGAAATAGATGTTACTCCGAAAGTAACCTCTATCTCGCGCGTTTACAGTTAGAGTGGGATGCGTTATGGAGAAATGTGCTATCATACAGTCACGTTCAGCACCTCGCAATTTACATTTACGTTTGCGGCCTTGACAATGCGACATCAAAGTTATTTACAGAATAAATTCTAGATACTGTACCGTTCGAGAAGCAAACTTTCGAAAAGGTACATTTATATTTTAAATATCTGACCTATTTCCAAGAACTGCCTTGCTTTAAGGATCTGGTTGCTGCGCTCATTACCGACCACGATCAGCTGAGAGTCAATCAAATTATTCTCATTAAACCTTCCCCGATTGACGTTACAACGAGCACGTAAACATGCCGATAAAAAAAAAATAATGATGTATACAAAAAACAAAATGATAAATACGTCGCTACGAAAGTGAAATTAAAATAAGTCAACGTTGCCAATAGCAATAATGACGTCGGCATTTGAATAAACTGTTCATTCAGCAAGTATTATTGTGTGTAAACATATGATACTGAGATGCATATGGCTGTGTTCCACACATGTGAGGTAGTTCCACATGTCCAAGAAACACGGGTGCCCAGCGTCGGCCCCCTATCGGCTCCATTACCTAGGGTGAGCGGGAGGCGAGGGAGCTTTAATTACAGTTGTATTTGTGTTTATGCACATATGTGCGGCTGTATGTCATAAAGTGGGTCGTGCGAGTGCACCCGCTGGCTCAGATAAGCCGACCGCTTTTAAAAACTTATTATAACTCTACTTCGTTTTGGCGCTGTTTCGACGACACTATGTCAGACTCTTAAACATGATCAAAGTGTTATTGGGAACTGTGAAAAGTTTTAAATCAGGAATAATTTACGTTCTGCTATAGTATCGAGGCCCAGGTGCGATGGAAGATGATTAAGCAGTAGCTCAGGCTTCAAGTTAAATCGATAGACACGATAGAACCGCACGGCCAGGAGAAGTTACCAGAAAAGTAAATGTCTTTGCTGAGCGTTTTTCGAGCAGTATGATTACAGTGTGCATTTTCAGAACATTAGTTTAAATTACTTTAGAATTACTATAAATACTTCAGGACTACGCTAGCTTCATAACGTTCTGTTTGTTTTACAACAACCGACACGACTATTTCAGACGTAGTTTACAGTTCGTTCATTCTGTATTCCAGAGAAACCAAACTTCTAAAGTCAAATAAATATACCTATATCCTTCTTTATTACATAATCTTTATTGAACTAGATTTCGTATTCGCTGAACACTATTGAGCAACAACATGCAAAAAGTAAGGAAGTTCAAACATTTTAAAACACAAATTACGTGTCCAAAAGAACTTCTTACCAACTTTATACAACTAAACATAAGTATTATAGGCGAACAACGGCCATTATCTTAATTTTGTTGTTCCATTTGAGCACTTTAACATCATTTTGGCAGCAATTTACATAGCGCTCCAACAGAACGTATCAACATAATTACCGAAGTTGACACGTAAACAGCGGACGACCTCGAACCCGCTTGACACTGGTCGCGTCCAAACACACTTGATCTCCCTCGACCCGATGGCCATTTAACACCATTAATGAGTGCCGAGGGGTGTTTGCGCGTTATCAGGGACCTAGTCCAAGTGGTCGAGCGCCGGCTATCAGTTTAAGGTAGTCGGCAGTCAGTATCAACGACGACTAGATCCGAACAAGGCACGTGCGGGTGGCAATAAAACCACATACTTCACTTTTACTGTGGCCAATCACGCGATCTGTGGAGACACTCATATCGCAAGAAGTAGATAGGCTTCGTGGAAACTGTTATTTGTGCAACCGCTTTGAGTATTTAAAGTTACGTGTCTCCAGTTTGCATGCGTGGCGTGCATTATCTATGTTCATTTCAGTGATCTAACGCTCAGACGGTAAAACGACAGTAAGTTTAAAGTGAAAACTTTTGTTTGCGGTATCATTGTGACTGGCCGCGTCTGCTCAGACTGCACTTATACTATTGTTCCATGCCAACCTCGTATAAAAGGTACCGTCTGTACTATGTGCCTGTCTGCTCAAACTAGTTTGGCAACTGATCTAGATTTGACATCATTTTCACAATTTGGGTATTTGAAATCAAGACTTTATAATCCACGCCTAGATTTATACGAATATTGATTTGGAAAGCTAAGTTTGTATCTCTTCTCTTAAGAACAACATTCTGTAGGTATCCACCTATCCCTGAGTTTATAATAAACTCTGTAAAACAATTAATTACAAACGATACTCGGAATTTATCGTTACAACTAATTAGATTTAAATTGATCATAGTAGTAAGTAACCAAATAACGTACCTATATCTTTTACTGGGATCTGTGGAATTTTCGTGCTATGACATTGTAATGTGACACGCGCAAGCACAATATCGACACATGATTGCGGCGCGCATGCTTTAACGAGAACAAAGGAATGCACTAACCAGACACACTATAGTTTAGACTGGTCTACCTCAATGTATGCACATGCATTCTATATCCCCGAATAACAATTGACAGATTAACATTGGAGGTTTTTCCGGAAAGTTGTAGAACTTTCCGGAAAAACCTCCAATGTTAAATTTTGTGAATGAAAATGTGAATGGAAATGAGATTATTATTATCTTCTAACCGCATATTGATATAAAAGAGAAAAAAGGTGACCCAGTTCATGAATGAAAGCAGAAGGTTTGTGATAAAACATCGTTATGTTCGTTGCATTTACATAAGAAGTTCGGCCATATTTGTTTCGCTTCACGAATCGTGTGTAACATTTGAATTCAAACATTACACACGATTCGCAGAAGCAAACATCGCCTCAAGTTCTTAATGTAAATAAAACAAACATAACTTTGTTTAAATCGCAAACGTGCGTTTTTGGGTCTTTACAACACATCCTTTCCGAGTAACTTTCCCTATGTAATGAGTATTGGATTTATGCGGGATTGTTGACATATTGCGATTCCTATATATCAGTGAATGCCGTTGCTAAACCCCCGAATAAATTTTTCAACGGCTGTGATTCGCAGAACGCAGAGCGATTCGGGACACTCAATTTAAATGTATTTTTGTATACATTTGACGACGTCGCTGAATACTAATGTTGGCAAAAATTTCAACTCCGTTGTATTCTGTTCAAGGCTGGTACATAAAGTAATTGTCGTTTAATGAATAAACTCCTAATTAGAATCAGTCTCAATTCTGCAAATTAAGTTTCCGTTGAGATTTTTTACGGTTTAACTTTAAATTTCCTGTTCCACTGAATAAATAGTAGATACATGTACGTCATGAAACGTGTTCTCTTGTTTATTTACGTTATAGTACATAGAGAGCCGTAGGTAGCAGTATGATATTAATTTCAATGTGTGTGCAATAGTGCACAAACGTTGAAGGTTGAGCGCGGGTAGCGTCCTTCGCGCTTCGGAATACATATTATTATATCCTTCGGACTGCTCTTCACAACTGGAGCAAAATCTATATAAAGTCATAATAATATAACGATTTTAGTGGCCTTGTGACGTTATTATTCAACATTGATAAGTAAAAGGTACTTGCTGTTAATTTTTTTCCTTCTAGCGTGTTCGGCCATATTACACGAGTAAATTAGTTAGGGTACTGAGCAGGTTTGTGACATGACTAGTTCCCACAGAAACTAAGATTTCTAGGTGTTATATTAATTTACAGGATGTTGCGTTTCCACCCAATTTAATCCTTGAATCGTCTCTCACGCAAGGAGCTCCAATGTACAGACCGTACAGACTCTGCTAATTTACTTTTTTATTTGTTTCTGCATTTTCGTTTGTCATTATGAAAAATAATAATTAAATCATAACTCATTTGCTTAATTAGTTGTTTTTTTGTTGAATATATGGAAATAGTAGAAAAACATACTCTGCAATAATTATAAACTCTAATTAGTCATTAATTAGCATCGAATGACGACTAAAAAGGACATTTTAATGAATATTTTACATTCAGATCTGTTGCTTACCAACTTGCACTCCTATTAAGCAGATTTCATTGGCTTTATAAGCATTTACATAAACATCCAACTGTTATAATTCTTTAGTTAAAATTAATTATGGTCAGATTTTCTCCCATAGCCCGTGGCTAAATAATAACAGCCGCACAGGTCGATCGATCAGGTTAAGCTACGCTTGCCGCGTTTGGTCTGTGGATGGGTGACCATCTTTACATATCGAGACCCCTTCGTGCCTCGGAAAGCACGTTAAGCCGTTGGTCCCGGCTGTCCTTCGTGGATCTTGGACAGTCGTTACGGGTATAGAAGACCGAAAGTCTGACAACCAGTCTTACCAAGGGGTATCGTATTACACAGTAACTGGGTTGTGGAGGTCAGATAGGCAGTCGCTTCATGTCAAATACTGGTATTCAGCTGCATCCGGTTAGACTGGTAGCCGACCCCAACATAGTTGGGAAAAGGCTAGGCAGATGATGATTTTCTCCCATAGAGATATAGACTAAAATAAATAAAGGTTTTCACTGGACCTAAAATTGTAACTAACTATCCTGTCCTAACTATCCTGCACTAAGGTTGGCAAAAACTATACAACGCGGCTACGTTTGCAAAAATGCGCCAGGGAACGTTATGTGCACTTTACATGGGCTTATGGGTTGCCCATAAAAACACAAAAGGATACGCAGAACACAGGATTTGTGAACTACTATCAGTCTACGTATTGATGTTCTATTTGCTTGTAATCCTACAAAGAATTCGCTGGCGTAGGTGTTATTGTAATAGTAAACGAAAACCATAACAAAATAACGATTTATTCCGGTCTGAACCCCTGAGACGCCCCCCCCCCCCCCTCGATCCCCTGCTAGTTCTTCTTTTGTTTTAATCTATTTCTTTTCTTATCCAACTTTATGCTATGTTACTCTTTGTTGTACAAGCAGTCAGATTTGGAAGCTGTTACGGCCCCGCTGCCGCCAGGTGGCGCACGGCAGGACTTTCAATAACCATGCCTGCCGAGCCATACCGCGAGCCCGGCCGAGCCGGCGTCTCCACTTCGCGCCGCCAGAGGCGCCAGTCGTCGAGTCGTAGTCGTCGTCTCACCATCGTTTTTCAGAAGAATTAAAATTCAGATTCATACAAAGACAGAATAATCATTATACAGTCCATTATCATATCGAAGCATAACACAGCGGCAACAGCCGAAACAAAAGCAATATCTGTCAGCTATCTGCTACACATAGGTACTGGTATCAACATTCAAAAATTTAAATCCGAAATGTTCGAAGTTTTAATCAGGATAATTGGATTTCCGTATTCAGATAACGGGCTGGCGAACATAACGATGCGTGTTATTGTAAAATGCCAACAACTGTCAAAAATGTGGACAAGTCTGATCGGAATATCATCCATGGATAGTAAGAACTCATCCTAAGCACGAAGGACTGACTTTAGGAATGCTCCATTAGCAAGGAAGATTCTTTCACGTGTGCCTGGCCATACGTGTGACCGTGGCCATGTATTACACAAAGTGAATGTGCACGAGTGTGTGTGAAAGCGTCAGTGTGTCAGGGAACTCAGAATGCAGATCAAACCAGAAGGAGCAAAAGCTCATAGAGCTGAAGTAACAGAAATTAGTTTTTAGGATATATTTTGACATTAGTTCGACCCTGTTGTCATAAGAATCAGTCTTATTTTTATAGGAGGTATAGGTATTGTACAGACGCCAGCACATCAACCTACTACAATATGTCAAATTTCTTTAATAGATTTTCAAGTTTATCGCTAAAGCACAAGGTTCAAAGTTGATTGGGAAAATTTGACAGTTTCGGGTAGCTTGACGTGCTGGCGTCTGTACATATCGATTTCTGCGTGTGACAGAAAGTTTTTTTTCCTTATCACTATGTAATTATGTAGTGTTAACTAGTGTTACAATACATATTATATATTTGCGGGTGGAACGATAGCCAGACCAAAGAAAAGGTGCATGGGCTATGTGAAAGATGATATTACTAGGAAGGAAGTGAATTCAGAGATGGCAGCTAATAGTATGGAAGAAAAAGACTCAAGGCTCAGCACGTAAGTGCTTACAGCCGCCTAAGGTCATCAGAATACAAATTTTGGAGACAGTGCGCGGCATGGAATCATCACATGCGCCTTTTGATTTGTTCTGTATTCTATGTTAAAGTACTAACCCTGAACGGCGCCGGGAAGAGCGACGATGCGTCGGGCTCGGCGGCGTGCGCCTGCGACATCTGGTGCGCGCGCGCCTGTCGCTCGCGCTCGCGGTCGCGTTCGCGGTCGCGGCCGGCCCACGCGCCTGACCCGCCGCCTCCGCCGCCGCTCCCCCCGCCCCTGTCCCGGTCCCACTTGTCGTACCTGAAACAATTGAACATACTCATTAGATAGATATTCAAAAATTAAGCTATCATTGAGTCTCGAAAAAGTATGCTTAGGGTGAAATCTCCTATTACACATCGGTTATATGCAGCGTCTTGCAAACGCCGCATCAAGCTACATGCTTCCTATGGAGATGTACTAATGCAGTCACTTTAAAACGCTCACTGCAGCTTTTCAGCAACACGAATAACGTTCGCTGACGCAGTCCCGCAGCCATTAGATCCTCACGTGTACAGGTGGCAGGGCTTGCGATGCAAGACGGGCGGTGAGCCATTGTCTGTGGAGAGACACCGCATACACACCGGAGGTCAGTGCCTTCCATGAACCCACATTTGTGGAGGTTGTCCTTGCTGCGGCCCAAATTGGATACGAAGTCTAGGTTTTCCAAGTATGTCACGGTAACTTGTGAATTTTGGGCCAAACAACATAAAAAAACGATTTTTTATGCCATCGACACGCTAGAAGACTGCAGCTTTAACAATACTCTATAAGACTATGAATAAGGTGCCCGGCCCTGGTTCAAACCATGGTCCGGAGCGAGAGGGAGTGGGAGGCAGTCACCTCCTTCTGCGAAGCAGTCATGCTAGCGAAGGAGGTGGCGGGATGGGCGAGGGAGAGAGCCGAGAGGGCCGCCCGTCCCAGCCGCCGCGGTAGACGCCCCGGGCGTCGGGAGCCGCGTGACGACTCCCGGCCACCGTAGGCGCGGGCCTGCGGACGGCGAGTAATGGGTAGCTCGCCGTCCGATCAGGACCAGGCCCGTGCCGGACGGCGCGTATGTGTTCCACGCGCGCCTCAAAGAGCTGTCAGCAGACACGGAGGGGCCCGTTAGGGCCGAAGCCTGCCGGGGCAGCGGGATTGTCCGAAAGGGTTACCGCTGCCCCGGAACATAAAGGGCTAAGGAAGGAACACGGATGGGTTTTAGTCAGTAAGAGTCTGACACTCCCTTCCGCTCCACCCAGAGCGGGAGGGGTCATTGGATGATTTCCCATCCTTAAAAAAAAAAAAAAAAAAGACTATGAATAAGGTTAACGCTGACGCCTTTCTAAGAGGCTTCACTATAGCAAAATAGTCCTAGAAGCCTAATTTATATCTGCGAGTACCACTAACTAACACAGCTGTAGCCTAACCTAAAAAGTGTACCGCTGCGAAATTAATCTAAACCGACATGTTACCCGCGCCTGACACAATTACAGAATTACTCACACTTGTAACGTTGAGCTGAGCAAAGTTTATATATTAAACCACGTACCACGTAACTCTTGACTTGACACAAAAGCTATACACGTTCAGGCTTATCCCCAAGAGATTCCTAAAAAGGTATTTTTCACAAATCTATTTGATCAATAGCGATACCAGGATATATCACGTACTATCCAAAATAAAGAATGAGGTATTCACGTAATAACGCTTTTTAATCCCTGGCCCCAGCCAGGAGCTGGATCTACGCAGATCGCAAAGCTAAAGCGACTAACAAAAACAATATTTTTCAGAATAGTTCGAGCAATGCGGGGTTGGCAACCCCACCTACAAGTCACAACTAGGAAACCTCTCGCTCCGTCCGATGCGATGTTACAACCTGTATAAGAAGATAAACAGCTGACACCCTGTTTTTCTTATATTCCCATACGTGTTTGAAAACAATAACATTGCTCATTATTACGAAAAGCCCATTGTGATTGCGGTGAACAGACTTCTACTATCGTTGAACTTACTTTCCAAGGAATGTTTTCGTTGCGTAAAAAAGACTTTTATGGGTTCAGAAGACTGAGGAAATTCTAACATTACAATCAAAACCAAACCATACAAATTCAAAATGAGTTTAATATTACCGTTTACAGTGGAAAAGCTGTTGCGTAAATTGCTGGATCGAATGTATGAAGAATTCCAGAAAGCTAATGGCCGATGATTCATGGAGTAAAAAGAAATATGTTAAATTGAATTTCGATTTAGAGCGCCCCCAGACAGGTGCGACACGACATTAGTAGAACAAATTCCACGAAGTTTTCATAGAAATTGTTCTACAAGTGCCGCGTTGCGCTGTTGCGTCGCGCCTGTCTGCGGGAGCCTTAAAAATATCTGTTCTGGCAAATAAGATGACTAATCCGCACTGTTTATATCGATGAATAAGTTTCACATAGCACATCCACATATAGGGAAAACCTCTGATGATATTATAAATTATTCAGGTACGAAAACAAGTTGTAGGTACCTTATACCTACAATTTTCTCTCATCAGGAAACGCCACGGATATCAAGGGATATGCCTTGGGGGCGTGGCACGTGCCGCCTCGATATTATAAAATTGGTCTTATGTTCGACCGGCGGCTATACGCTTCATTCAGTCGCTTTGCGATTGCGTACAGTGTACTATGGATGCGTAAAAAACCAAAATGTCGAGTTGTTATGTAATTATATGTCAAAATAGGTCAAATACCATCAACCTGAAGACAAATGGCGTGTCCTACCACCGGTAAGTAAACAAATAAGTCACTGTTTTATATTTTAAATCAATTTTTAAATGATTTATTAACTTACGTCCGTAGCGACACGAACTAGCCCGAACTATCCCGAATCTTCCCGAACGCAACGAACGTTTTGGATTTAGAGAGGTGCAATCGAGTGCCTGCGGATGATTTTATCGATATGCGTATTAATGCAGTTGAATATTTTTCTCGTATCACATGTATAGTAAAAGAGTTAAATTAGTTATTAATTTAATGTTGTTTGAATAAAATTAAGACATTTTTATTTCAATACTCGTGAAGTGAAAAAACTTAAATTAATATTATGCCTAAAGATTTTGACAAATTAAAGTTTTTAATTTATAGAACACACGGCTACACATCAAGCTACACATTTCCAGTTTTAGCTGACCTCGCATTGTATAGGTTTTTCGTACAATCAGAAGTCAGCTTATACTGGTTATGTATAGCTTGATGTGTAGCCGTGTGTACAATATGACAAATAAATATTGCTTGCCGCGGTTGGTCTGTGGATAGGTGGCCATCTTTATGTACCGACTAATACCGAAACCTCTCCGTGCCTCGAAAAGCACGTTAAGCTGTTGGTCCCGGCTGTCATTCCATACATTTTTGACCGCGTAGGTACACACGGCTACACATCAAGCTATGCATTTCCAGTTTGAGTTGAGCTCGCATTGTATAGGTTTGTCGTACAATCAGAAGTCAGCTTATACTGGTTATGTATAGCTTGATGTGTAGCCGTGTGTGCATTGTACTTTTCTACGAAACAGCTGTTTTTTGGCTTCCATACCCAAAGGGTAAAAACGGGACCCTATTTCTATGACTGCACTGTCTGTCTGTCTGTCACGAAGCTGTATCTCATGAACCGTGATAGCTAGACAGTTGAAACTTACACAGAATGTGTATTTCTATTGCCGCTATAAAAAAAAAACAAATACCTACTAAAATCAGAATAAAATAAATATTTAAGGTTTTTTTTTAAGGATGGGAAATCATCAAATGGCCCCCCCTCCCGCTCTGGGTGGAGCGGAAGGGAGTGTCAGACTCTTACTGACTAAAACCCATCCGTGTTCCTTCCTTAGCTCTTTATATTCCGGGGTAGCGGTAACCCTTTCGGACAATCCCGCTGCCCCGGCAGGCTTCGGCCCTGACGGGCCCCTCCTTCAATGCTGACATCTCTTTGAGGGGCGCGTGGAACACATACGCGCCGTCCGGCAAAATATTTAAGGTGGGCTCCCATACAACAAACGTGATTTTTTTTGCCTTTATATGTAGGTAGTGTTAAATATTGTATGGTGGTACGGAACCCTTCGTGTGCGAGTTCAACTCGCACTTGGCCGGTTTTTTTCCTTGATAACTGACGAAAAAATACATGAATGTAGGGAACAGCAGATTTTTTTTTTTCGCGATTTCTGGTTTGGTCCCATAGTATAAGTTGTTCATAATGATGAGTACAATCTCGCATTTCGATTTGTCGCATGTTTTCAATTTCAACCTGTAGAAAAACATATCTAAACTAACAATAATAAATACGAAACTCATACACAAGCCGAGCGAATTAATTTTCCTCGTATTATCGAGCACTCGTTAACACAATGCTCAAAGTGAATATTTATAAAACACTATTTTAGATAACGTTCTTATTTATTTACCGATACAGTTCTATGAAGCGTTATCTGTTACATTACGGTTAGTTTAACAATAAAACAATAGTGATCGGCTCGGTAGCAGCTCGTAAAACAACAATAATAATGATGGTTACCCGGCTGGGGCTTGTTCGTGGATTACATTATGCGATACTGGATAATGCAGTTTTTAATATAAAGCGCAATGGACCGCTACGGCAAAACACGTCAGCAATAAGATCCCCGTGGCCATTCTAATGGAATATACGCCTATTATGTATGTGACCGAGTTGTTTGTGCGTCTCAAGAGCGTCCTTGACGGATGCCTGTACCACGGAACGAGTTTTCACATCGATTTATTATGACACCGATTGAGGCTGTGCGCTGGATAGAGTGCAATGAGTGTGCGAGCGCCTGTCATTGTTCATATTGTATTTAACATTGTTCTATGTTCTGAAACCGGTTACATTTGCCGATAAGTGTCCTGCACTTACGTAACCGTTATCCCCGTGCTTATTGAACACTAAACACGTAAATAGGTCTGTGAATAGTGAATACTGCTTCACGTTGATAAACTCGTCATTATTACGCAAATGGCGCGTGGCTAAATAATAACAGCCGCACAGGTCGATCGATCAGGTTAAACTACGCTTGCCGCGGTTGGTCTGTGGATGGGTGACCACCTTCACATACCGAGACCACTCCGTACCTCGGAAAGCACGATTCGTGGTTCTTTGACAGTCGTTACGGATAGTCAGAAACCCGAGTCTGATAACCAGTTACAGATATTCTATTTCACGAAGTCCGTTCGGCTTTGATTGTAGTAGTGACGTATCCCGACAAGCGCGCTTTTGTATGTGTTACACGAAACTGACCGCTCTCGAGGTTACGCACACAAAAACAATGTGCATGCACACACTTGACAACATTCATAGCCAAACGGACTTCGTGACATAGAACATCTATACCAGTTACCAAGTTGGTATCGTACCCAGTAATTGGGTTGTGGAGTTCAGATAGGCAGTCGATCCATGTGAAATACTGTTATTCAGCCGCATCCGGTTAGACTGGAAGACGACCCCAACATAGTTGGGAAAAGGCTAGGCAGATGATATTACGCAAATGGAAAATAGTTTGTCTATTTAATTTAGCTTTTTTTTGCGTTCTTGTAGTAACGCCTTTTAAAAGATGGAAGCGAAAAGGAAACCCGTAAAATTTAAAATTTCTTACATTTATTGCAATTTGCAGGACAGTGTCAGTTGAACAAAATATGATTCGCGACCGTAACAAGTATGTACCTACATATTTACAGAATTACAATTTATAATCAACTAGCTGACCAGGCCACGCGTTGCTGTGGCTAACGTTTTTGTAATTTTTTTTTTCTATCCTATCTTTCAAGTTGGATCTATGTAATTTATATACATATATTAAGAAGATAAACCATCAATCCATACAAATATTATATAAACTTAGGAGGGTTGTATTGATGATTTTAATGATTATAATTCTGTTTTATATTTACATACTTGTTACGGTCACCAATCATATTTTGTTCAACATACTACCTGAAACTGACCTGCAAATTGCAAAAAAATCATAATTTCGCGGGTTAGCTTAGTGCATTCCCTTAACAGTTAAATTGAGTAAGATAAGTGTAAATAACACACGTAATTATAGACAGTTACGAAAACGTTGAAAAAAGTTAAGTATAACATTTTTATACAGGTATAATTTGTGGAATAGAACAAGTGAACAATTTCACTTTCACCGTGTTCCCGGTGTCGGTAGTTAGTTGAAAGATTTATTACCGCGGCCTCACTCGATTTAGCCCGAGGTGTCAATTAATATGTTCACTCAAATAAAAACAGAATATACGCTTACGTATAGTGATAATTGAGTGCATTTATGCAAAGAGATTTATATGTGTACAGTGAACAAAACAGATAAGTATGCAGGATCGTCGGATATAGTTGAAGTTTAGTAAGAAACCAATGCATGTTCTTGAATAAAATATAATATTATTAATAGAAAACAAACAGCTCATTTATCAAATTAATTCAATATGAATCGGTTTCATGCTAAACTTCAACTATATCCGACGATCCTGCATACTTATCTCTTTTGTTGACTGTACCGTCAGATTTTTTATACACTTTTCTGTTAAAATGTCTCAAGTTGAAGTTGGGAACTTTCATATTAAGTAAGTAAAGTTAAGTAAAAGTAACATGAGAAGAAAGAAAATTATGTCAGAGACGCTTATTGCGTTATGTTCCAAAGAAATATTCTGAGAATCTCTCGATCAAGGTTAAGAGTGTTGAGAGGTCCGATTTAGTTATCCTTTTTGTTTCAGTACCAAATAAAAGAAGAACAGGACAATATTCAGAATTAAACGATATCTATACTAATATTACATTTATTTGTTTGTTCTTAGTCCGGAAATACCGGTTGGATTTGGACAATTATTTTTGTATTTGCTAGCCTAATTCTAGAGGAAGGCTATTTAACATCACGCTAGCGATCACGCTAGCCTTAGGAGCCGAGCAAAAGTAAAAAAATCATATATAACCCTAAGCAAAAACGAAATTATAGCGCGGGCAGGCGATGCGATGCGACGGGGTGGGGCTGGGAACAAGAAATTTCATGCGGATGAAGTCGTGGGCAGAAGCTAGTTGAAAATATTACTGACACACCTATTTACATTTTTTAATACAGGGTGTTTAATTTTCAGCTCGCACAAAATTCATTTATTAACCTGACGATAATGTAATGAGGGATATTCTCCACATTATAAACTAGAACGGATGACAATGAATAAATCATGATGACACATCGGACGTCCGTGCCGGAACACGACGAATAATTTTATTGAAAAACGCTCTTAAAGATACATTACAATATAATTACTGACAAGTTAGACTCATTAACTGTTAAATTTTCTGTAACACACACCGATATCATCAATTAAAGGATCTGACCGTGCAATAGCGAATGAAATAATTACATAATGAGTACACACGATGGTTAGGCGTAGCAGAAAAACTGTGTACAAAAAGAAAATACAGAACTTTACTGATAAAATAAACTTTTTACAAGCAACGCGGAAATAGCCCTCTCCCAAATTAAACCATCTATACGTAAATTAATTGTTTATCAAATTGACACACGTCAATTGACCGTGTTATTAATACAATTGTTAAATAATGGTAGTTGTGTTGTGATTTAAATTTAAGGACATTTTAATTTGGTAATCATTTCAATATGCTTAAAATTAATTTCCCTAACTTTACGTACTAGTCACTTCCTTTCTAAGACGGCGAACGCCTGTCGACCAATGCAAATCAAAAATTGTAAGAAACAGTGACAAAACACAACTAACATAATTTTTAATGACTCGGCAGAACGTCGGCCAAATAAAATTAGATACCATTAAATTGAGCACTCGCGCACTCATTATTTGGATCGTGAAAAACAAACGACGCCAGTCTTTCTTTACATATACTTATGAATGAAGGTGAGGTGTCACACGACCACCCGGTGTTGGTAACGAGATGGCTAAACAATGCTCAATACAAACTAGCAAACATTTCGTTGAGTTTGCTTTTGTACACACTTAGGTTGTGGTACGGTCAGACTATGGTCCCAGAAATAGCGAAGAGCGGATGCTTAGTAAAAAACCATATGTATAAGCATAATCAGCCTATAATGTTCACACGGCTGGGCGCCTGGGCACAGGCCTCCTCTCTTCGAGAGAGAAAAGAAAAGATTTGAAATAAAAATTGTGCGTGTAGGTAGCACCGTACTACATGTAATAGAAGTGAAACTTCTTAAAAAATAATGACTAAGAGAGATTTAGTGTGAGAGACAGGGAGAGTTATATCTTTCTTCTCTCTCATGTAACGAAATGTGCCTATATTCTCGTCCAATTATCGAATTGCCGCCTAACAAGTTTCACTTCAAAAATACTAAGCCATCCAACAATTCAGCAGAACCTATGAGCTATGGTCAACAATTATAATTAACTTTTTTCATTAATAGTTGTCAAATTTGTACGACGAATATGCGAAACCGTATACGTGTCTTAAAATTTATGTCGCCATTAAAGCGCCACGCTGTATAATATGGTAACAAGATCAAATGAGAGCAAACAAAGTAGAGAAAGAATGTCGTAAAATGGAGAAAGCTTATATATCCCTTGCAGTAGGACGAAAAAGCTGTGTATAATTGGATTAATGAAATGTATACTAATTGCGATATGTCATTATTGAAACAGTCACAAAGGAAAAGTTCATTAAAACAACTCCATTAAAAATAATGTTACTTTTCCTACTGATAGCGTTAAAGCTTAAAACAAAACGAGACCTACAAAAAATGAATAACTTTTGTACATTTCAATAAATACTTTCCATTTTGTAACTCGGCATCGCAACGTAGGTAACCGTTCATATCATGAAATATCCGATATTAAATTAAAACAAGAAGTGTTTCCGTTGCGTTTTCGCAGTACCTACTTATCAGGGTGAATGACCGATTTATCGGACGTGGTGTTTGTTATCTAGGGTTGTTAAAGGTCTTCTGGATATGTTGGCATAACTATAACACCATGTTCACCACCATTGAGTGGTTGATGTGTAGGATCGTAGGAGGTGGCGTTCTGTAGTTTTTGCCTACCCTCATGCATGAGTTTATGTATGACACCATGATTTGCCATCCTAAACCAAAATAATGACTTAGCAAAACTTGGTTTTGACAGAGCTTCATCATCTAGTACTACCTACTAGTTAGTTGTTTTTTTTTTTGCAATGTGCGTTTTATTTCTGCAGAAATAAACATGTTTTTCTTTTTATATTAGTACTAGTCTTTGCCCGCAACTTTGTCCGCGTAAAAATTTCTTGATCCCCCAACCCACCCCGTCGCATCGCATCGCCTGCCCGTGCTTTTATTCCCTTAAGAGTTCTTTCTTACTTTTTGTTCGGCTACCAAGGGTCCTAGTGCAATGTTAAATAGCCTTATAGCCTTTGTCAAGCATGGGATTATAAAATGCAAAAATAATTTTTCAAATCCGGCCTTAGTTCCAGAGATTAGCGCGATCAAACAAACAAACTCTTCAGCTTTATTATTAGATTAGCTTCCACCCGCGGCTTCGCCCGCGAGGTATGTCGATAAAAACTATCCTGTGCTTTCTCGGGACGTAATCTATCTCTCTGCCAAATGTTAATATCGAAATCCGTTCAGTGGTTTAGGCGTGAAAAGGTAACATACAGACAGACAGCGTTACTTTCGAATTTATAATATTAGTATGGATATATGTATAGACATAGATAGATTATTAGTAAAGTTATACTACTATGGTTGGAGGTGGCTCAAAAAAAGAACTACTTACTTTATTTATCTATTCCTGATAAGTGATAACCCAGACTTTTAAACAAAATATCCAATAGCCTGCTAATACTAACTGATATTCTATCTGTATAACACAAGAAGCGCCGCTGCCCGCGCTCAGTGTAACCACCGAAGCGCCATATAGTTGTCCGCCACCAAGATAACAAGAACAAACAGTACATCAGACCCAGTGCTTTTACCAGCCGACATACATGCATATGTAATGGGAAAAGTCAACGTTGCACAAGCCTTTAGAGATTATTTAGAAATATCTATACAGACGCTAGCTTATTGTCTTAAACAAAAGCGGAAATCCATCAAATCTCACACGTAAGCTGTTTGTGTCTTGAATAATCCTGACTTAATATTATAAATGCGAAAGTTTGTTTGTTTCTTACTTACGCTTTCACGCTAAAACAGCTGAACAGATTTGAATGAAATTTGGCACATGGGTAGACCTTGACCTGGGTTAAGACTAAGGATACTTTTTATCCCAATATTCTCACGAGATCGAGAATTATGCGGGTGAAACCACGGGTGCAGCGAGTAAGTAATAATTATAACTGTCAATTATCTGACTTGAACAGTAAAATATATTTGCGACAATTCTTTCACCAAAACCTTAGTTCTAGCATTTCTAGCCAACTGTTAAATTAAAGTCTAAATAAAGCGGGAACGTTTATTATAACGAAACCCACGCCTTAAGCCTTGATGACGAAACGATGTTCAGAAGAGCCCTCGTCACACGAAAGAACAATTTTTATCCCAACAGGACAGGTAGTTCCTTTGGATTATATTATAACGAATTAAAACTTCCCATTGTTGTCCAATCAGTCAGTCCCGAGGGCAATATACTTAATAGAAATTTACACACGTGGAAACGCATTTAATAGAACCAGTTCATAATAAATATAACACGGAAACGATTTGCATTTCTACAGCTCGTTAATTCGATGATTGACGTCATAAAGCATTACAGTAAATTTTTCGCCGAACATAAAAACCTTATAACGTATCTATTAAAAAAGCGTAAAAGTAAGTCTACAAAAAATCCTTTTTACCTTTCGGTGAAAAGATAATTCGATTAGTTATAATAACAAACCGGTGCCACGCCTAACGCGAGCGAGTCCGTGTCATAGGTTGCGAGGTTGCTAGTTCGTTGACACAATTATTTTTCAGAGGAAATTTTCATCACTGGCCGATAAGTACTGACGCTATTGTTATACTGATAAAGCTCAAAGGCAGTATATTTACTGCAAAACACGTAAATTGTCAGTAAACTAGCTCACCGCCATCCACCGGCCCACGCGGAAGCTAAGCGTGAATTGAAATTCTCACAATAGAAAAATTCTGTGTTGGTATTCGTGGGCGCCACACAGACATTGTAGCGTTACTGAATGGGGATCCCGCCCTTGTGCACCCGCCATAGTAATTATAAAACCATTTGTATAGACTAGCCGATTAAAGTAGAGTGCGATCGTTTCGCAAATTGATACACGAATTGTACGAGTATGTTATATTTTCAAATGTTCTTTCTAGACGTTTTATTCTTAGATGAACTCATAATTGCGAGTAGGGTATTAATATTGTATAGATTTGAAGATAATCAGGTCGCCTAAGAATAGCTTTGAGTTGGTTAGGCTTCTTAGAAATTATTGGTTCAGTATTCTGTTTAATATAGAAGCTAACATACATATAGGTACTACTAAGTCGTCCAAGGAAGTCGTAACACTAACGACGTTATACTTTTTATAGTAAGCATTACAATCTTGTAATGTAAAATGTAAATCCTTACAGCTATGTAAAATAAAGTCAGTACCGTGTATAAAAAAAATCAATGCATTTATATGCTCCGTACCTCAGAAAAAATATGTCAATCAAAAGACATTCGACTATTCAATGATCGAAACATAACACATTGATAAAATCGAAGGGAGAATAAGCTACAGCAAATTCCCACGGACTTTCCACAAAAAATACTGTTATCATAACATGTAGCCATTATACCACTAAGATGTAAGATAACATGCATTCAGAAGCGGATTTGTAAAAAAATACGAGGAAGCAACTAACCTCAATACTCGAAAAATATTTTAGTTTCGCCGTTTGAAAGCTCAGAAACGTATGACCTAAGCCTGAGAACAAACTCTTAAAACTTGCGGCGAACAATTCTAAACATACTAACACTAGCACATTTTATTTTATTGTTTCTTTAAATTTTTGACGAGAGAAGAAAACTTTTGAAGAATAAGAAGATATACTGTATTGTCGAGGCGTTGTGGAGGATTCTGTGTGGCGATTCAGACCTCCAGGAAATTAATAGAGCTTGGTCTTTTTCATAAGATAAAGAATCTTAGAGACAGCAATGAATAAGAAAAGAAGGGACCTGTCATGACTTGATAAGTTACTAAGAATTTTGACAACAACAGCTGTGTTGTACATTTGGTGGAAGGAAGCATTTACTTTGTAATCATTGCCAAATAAATTGTTGAGGTTAAAACTACTACGTTCTACTTTAAAGTCCATTTTGTTGTTAGAAAAATGTACACACAATATTTAGGTACTGTATTAATGATTTTTTACTGTTCGGTATATATACAGAGTTCAACAACTTACTTTCCGAAGATAATTTAATAATAGAAAATAAAAGTAGCGGTAATTTATGCAGAAAAAGAAAAAGATACAAATTTTTATGAGCAGTGAATTTCCATGACGCCGCGCCGCAAAGGTGCCTGTAGGTAAATAGTTAAACACATTGAGCTTCAGGTTTCCACCATTTATCAACAAAGCTCAAATAAAAATGAAAAGCAAATTGTACCCTCGCTTTTTATCATCATTTGTTACTTTTTGGTATAGAGTTTAACAACTTGCTTACTGTCACTCAGGGTTTAATGTACATTCATTTATTAACTGGATACCTACCACGAGCTCTTAACGCGATCCACTTTAAGACCTAAACTGAACTGTTCTTCTAATTCGTTTGCTTCCATGACGTCAGTTTAACGATTCAATTTAGGCCGTGCCATCTGGATACCTACCACGAGCCCTTAACGCTCATTCACTTTCAACGATCCAAATGCCGCTGAGCGTATTAGACGTCATGGTACGACTGTGAGCGATGCAGTTTAAGAACCTAAACTAAAATGTCTTGCTTTTGAATCGTTTTTAAATAGATCATGGTAGGCCTCCTTAACTATTCTCTAAGTAAATATTTTATGGTCCAGAACAATCTTCGTTTTATTACCCTTTAACTTTTAAGTGTAATGCACCAGCCCCATCGTCCGCTACAGAAGGTGGGCGGCTAACTACATGGCAAGAGCACTTTATTAAGAGACACAATTTTATATCTGGCAATACTAATAACACTGTCAAAGATAAAGAGAAATTCAGCTCAAAGGAAGCGTAGCCATCAAAAACGTAAGCTGTTTCTCGTTTTACATCGCAAATGTAAAGTAAATAAGAATTGCTAAGCATAGCTACATTTGTCAACAGCATAGTTAAGTGTTCGCTGGCAAATAATTAACGGCTGGTAGTAGCGTTGCGTAATAACCTGACAACTAAGTACCCGAGACAGCAGTAAACGAGGTAACAAGCACCAAATATACGAATACGCGCGAGCCGGTGTGAGCACAACTATATGTATTATAATACAGGATGCATTAATTGTACTCATTTCACAATCTGTTTAGCGATTTTATTGGATAAAGTTGGTCACGTGTGCGCCTAGGAGGCTAGGAGCCGACACTCGATATCTTATTATAAATAAACAGATAACCTGAGTTAATGCCACATTCGGAACGGATAAAACAGCGCGAAATAAGATACATGTAAATTAAATGTGGTTATAACGCGAAATGTTTAATATACAAAATCTGCCGCGTGTAATTTATTGCATGCCGGCTGTTTATTGTATCTGAAGCTTAGTTAAATGTTTGTCTAGTTGTTTATTCAAAACATTATAAATAACAAAACCTACTTACTTACTTACTTCATGCACAACTTATCTTCAACTGTCATATTTTCATGTTTTATAGGCTTAGGTTTGTGTTATTTCTATACCTATTGCGTCTTCTACTCTCTGAAGAAGCTTTTTAACCTTTTGTGTTGTGACACACTAAAAAAAAGATAAACTTCTGAACAGACTCATTTGGATTTAGAAACAGTTTACATAATCATCTAATTCAAGCGTACAAGCACTTGTGAAGCAATCTCCCCAGTAGGACAATTAATTACGTGAAACATTCATTCAGAGCTGTGAACACAATCATCGGATTTGGAATACCTCGCATTGTTATTCCAAAAAAAATTGTGCAAATAGAAATTAAGAAAGAAAGAAAAAACGTTTATTTGCGGTGAACATGACGCAAAAAGAAGAACATAAACAAATCACATAAGTAGATAGGATATGAATCGTGACTCCTACTCTATGAAGATTTGTGTGTATAAGAACATTTCCTAAACAATGGTCCTAAGGTACTGCTCAAAAAAGTTGTTCTCACTAATTCCGTTTCCCCTTTTCGTCATGAATATTGGAGTAGTCTTCAAAAATTTATTAAACGAAATGCTCCCCAGTTTCTGTGAACGTAAAATTTAATTTGCCAAGGTACAGAAACCTTATTGGTCTAAATATTTTGTTTTGGGGAACGAGTTTGGGCAAATGGAGAGAGTAGAATAACATTATGACAGATGTCAATTTGGTAGAACGTAACGAGGAGGAAAAGTTGTAAATTATGAATTCAGCATATTTGATTATCACACAAGTAATGTGGGAAACACTGGGTATGGTAATTATGTTGCGGTTATATGACACTGGCAAACAAAATATTTAACCCAACATTTTGTTTACGTCAGAAGTAGAATATACGAGTATTGTTTTAATAATTTCGCAGTTCCGCAATGCTCATGAATTCTCGACAATTAAATCATATTAAAGCCAATATACACTAGCAATTACTGTGGGATGATGTCGTCTGTTGAGCTTATTCAACATGCTAAATAGTTTAAGTGCCTCCTCTGTTCCACAGATGATACTCGCAAAGATTTGCATAAATTAACTCTATACAATTGATTTTTAATAGCTGGTTTATAAGAGATCCCAGGTCTTGAGACGACAAATTATTGAAGTTCTCTTGATGAGTTCAGTCTATTTTTAAGTGTTTAACATAACTTCCCTGACAAGTGGGACTGAATTAATCATTTCCAGACTAATTAGGTCACCGTTCTGGTTGAACTGAATAATATTTTGCTTATTATGAACTAAATTTCATTATGCACCAAAAGTCACAGTTCTATATAGATCTCTTTCTGTTCGACCTGTAACAGTGCATTCGCATAATTTCAAATTCGTTTCAATCGAACACATTCTTTAACTTCCATTTTTGCAGAAGTACCAAAATTCTTCAAAGCCTTGAATTTTATCGTTCCATTAATGTGCTTCCTATTTGTTGTCGTGTGGAACTAACTCGCGTCAGTCGCAGTCCCACAATTGTTGGTATAGAGTTCCTAGCATTGAGTTACTGCGTATTCATATAGAACTAAGAAGGTTAATTCGAGCCACTTCCAATTCAGCTTATTGGATTATCGCGAGCTTACCGTCGCGTGTATAGGGTAGAGTTCGAGAACAAAGCGACTGAATGCAGGCAGTTATAAAACTAAATACTGCATTCTGTGTTTGCTAAAAACGTGTGTTATAGACACTTTAGAAACGAATAGAGAAGAATAATTACAAATAATTACTTAGGATAATCAAAATGCAGTTGGAAAATGTAATAATTACAACAAGAAGCGAAGTATGATCCCGTGGCAAACGTACACGGCGATTAAGACATAACATTGGATGAACGAGCAGCATCATAAACTTGTGCGCTGATAATATCAGATTTCAAGAAAAATGTCCGGTCGCAATGCGTAACAGTAATGATCCAGTTAATTGATTCTTACAACCAGCCAAGTAAGATAAACGAGAACATAGCACACTTGATTCACTTAAATAATTTACTCCTGCTTTGATACATTAACAAAAAGTAACTCCAACCAATCACACAGACGATAGATACTACAAATGCAACGTTAACCGTGCTTATGCTAATCAGTTTGTAATTGATATCACAAGCCACTAACCTACGTGGCAGTCGGTAGCAGTAGCAGTCCCGAGAAACGCGAATAGGATGTTGTGTAAGATGATATGGGAGACAACTATCTATCGGGGCTGTACGTGATGGAAACATGTGGCGAAAATATAGAAAGCGAACCACTAGGCAACGAAATAGACGCTAAAGCAAAAGCAAATGCGAAAGTAGAATCTGATATAACACTAGAACAAACACCAGTAAAACATCTTGCCAATCAACCACAACCTATCCCAACACAAATAATAATGAACTTCTAAATTGCTTCAGCGCTTACAAACAACAAACTCCCGAGTCAAACATTATCAACATGCAAAAGAAACCTTAGTCAAACAGTACTTAGCGGAAAGTAAATAAATACATGCAACACAAACTAAGTATGTATGTATGTTAATCAATTTGTCGGCAGTACGGCGTCTATGTTGCGAGCTGTTTGCACTAGTCGCCACTGTTGACAGTGAACACCGAACGTCGTACTATGACTTATGACTAATATTCACGCTAATACGTAAGCCAAACGTTTAGACTACGTAACATTAACGACAATAACATAATATACATAAATAATTGGCTCGAATCAACTTCACACAATGTTGGAATATTTTTCAATTGTTAAACTGCCTCAACAAGCGAAGGAAGGTAAAGCGATGGGAAATTATGTGCGCATAATGATTGTAGTGTGGGTGTGACTGCCGGGAATTGACAAATTGGTGTGATAGAGATTCAGAGAAATCTAAAAAGAGTAAAGGTAACTTAGAACATAAAAGAACATCTTTTCTCGAGTTGGAAAGATAAAGTTGGCGTAGGAGGCGCTAAACCGGAAATATCCGGAGATGTGAACAGTTTTACCTAGAGAGAAATTGCAAGAATACGCGATCGAGCAGAGAAAACAGGTGTGAGGGAACATTCTACACCCTAAGACGATAGCGCGAATTGAGTGAAGCTTAAAAATCTTTGGAAAAAAAATAATTCCTCTTGAAATTTGGTACCCAGAGCCGCAATAGAACTTTTGTAGTACTATACATTATCTAGTAATAATACAACACAGTTTGTTTCATTGTTTTATATCACATTTTTTTTAATTAGTCTAATTGTAAAAGAACTCGGTATACAAAAATATTCATAACTTTTAGGGCAATTGAATTATGGCCATGCTAAATAAAGATTTTTTGTTGGAAATGACTTTCTTTATCTCCCTATTTCGTTTGATCCATGACTTTTTGGCCATCCTGTATATAAAGAGTAAGGAGTACCTCCATCATATTCTACCTTACAAGCCGCTAATTACATCGTTAACATTCCAGCCACAGTTTCTTTGAACCTAAACATCAAAATTCAAATTAATATCCGTCCTCATTGAACTAAAGGTCAAATCGTTACGATATATCAACCTCAGATGATGTTACCAGCAAAAAGGTAAACTTCACTTAAGAAGTTAAGACGCATCGCTAGGCATAAGCTAGCATTTTTGATTTTCTTTTAATTGATTCCGTGGCACTTATCGCATGATACGGATATATAAAACCGGATCTTAAGTTAATGCGTTGAGAACATGCATTGTTTCTTCTAGTACCCTCGCTACACGTATAATATATGGATAGTTATTAGTATTACTTAACGTTTGTTGTTGTACGTTATTAATAATAATTATTACGTATTCATTAGTGTTCTCTATTAGATTAATTACTTCAACAACAAATGTGATTAATTCAATTACTTTTCTTATTCTTGTAACATGCAGTTCATGGGCCAAAAATCTTCCTAGAGCAATCCAAGTCAAAATCTACACTTCGTAATTTATATATGGTTTGACCAAAAATTGGCAGAGATTATACTGGCGTAGAAATTCTTGGAAATTCTCATTAGTAATTTACCATTCTAATAAATATGTCGTTTGTCACAAAATTATAAATTCTGTTTTAGGGATATGAGAAACCCGTTCAAAATTTACTGTTACAAGTTAATCTCTTTCATTTATAGCTCTAAACAAAGTCGTTTCGTTAATGCACTTGTTTCAGACAACACTAATCCAGAAGTGAAGGCGTCTTAATTTTTAAAAGGGTTGGTATTGCTACTAAAATTTACATTTGTCCCGCCATAAAAGTGAATAAAATTCTCAAACTCGCGGTTTATGTCTTGGTCTCGTATTAATTATGTGCATACTTTGTTGTGGAGAACCGCTGTTTTCAACAAACAATCACTACATATTTAAAACGAAATTCCTGCCTGTGTTTGGTCGTATCTCAAACACTATTAGATGGATTTTGGTTAAGTAATTATTAGTAGAAGCGCTCTTTTCATGTAAAACAATTTATAGCTTCATACTTAATGAGATTATGATCTCTAACAATATTCAGAGCCAACAAAACTAAATGGCGATAAGCAACTTTAACCAAAATACATTGTGTAAAATATAACTGGCGCATAAGCACAGCCAGGGAGGGTTCCTAGCAAGTAATAAATAACGACAACACGACGAGTTCGCAGGAAATTAAAAAAGTACAAAATGGTCGACCGTTAGTTGGTGACCCACCAGTATGTCGTCGTTTATATGTTAAACTTTAGACATTAGATATTGTAGAGCGCTAACTCTACTCCTGATTATAGAAAAAGTTACCAAAACTAGTTGAAGTGACTTCATAGCAATTCATGATTTTCTTAGATGGTCAAAAACATTCTATAATGGTGGAAGGAGCTTACCCAACGCTTCCGTTCAGGGCGGTGACAGGTGGCCGCTCATAGCACATATGCATACCAGCAATGTCTGCTGAACACTTATCAATGCTGATAGTATTTTATATCACTGTTTCACACTACACAACACAATGTTACCAATTATTAATCCACTCCACGAACGAACATTTTAGATTTAAAGTTTCATCCATCAATTCACATCGATAGAATGGCTACTGCGAAAAAAAAAATTTGTTGCGCCGAATGTAGATCAGCACAGGTCCATTGCGATTTAATCGATTCATGTCATGTAACACTCGATTGCCGTAATCGATTGATATTTACAACGAATTAACGATTGCTAGGAACTCATTGAACAATTGCTGACGTTGGCAACTATTTGATAGAAGTCAATCTACGGGTCAAATAGTTGACAAAATAAATAAGGAGCTAAGTTGCGACGAACAATCTTAATAGTCGATTAATCATTTTAATTATCTTGACGCCGTCTATTAACTTATAGCGTTAAGGAAAACATTGTATGAATAGGAAAACTATGTACGTTACGACTACGTCATATAATTTAGCTGACGTAGTTTAGTAAAATACAGATTATATGGCTATACAGAATACAGTTTACATGTAATTTTGTCAAGCCTTATCTGACCTTACAGAAATTGCTAATTACAAACCTAATTAGATACGTGAACCATCGTAATATTTTGTACCTGTAATGGAATTGAAGAATAATAGGCAAAGGTTGCGACAGGCAATGAAAAATAGCTTATAGCCTTCAGGGATGTCGAAGAGTCTTCTAATTTATGCAAAATGAGACAGCCATCGTCTGTCAAAAGTGCGATATTAGGCGATAATGGATTACATTTTGCGGGACGTCCGGATAATCTTAATTTAAAGAAACGGTGATTACGGGAATTGCGTCCCGGTCAGATGATTAATTGGGAGGCAGCGTGGCGGATACTTTTTGCCTTATTTAGCGAGCATCGGGTACATAGAATGTGGCGGGTATTTTTTCGCCGAGGGTCATGAGGAGCCATTACGCGGGTGTTTTCTCGTGTGATTGATCTGCGTTCCGCCACTCTAAAGGAACACTGGAGCTTCCACCCCTACTCCGGGAAACGGCGTGTTTATGGATAACGGTATCCACACCAATAAACCCGTATCTACACGAGCATGAGTCTATTCCTCATCTGTGAGAAGATAGTTTATTCTAATGGAGCTTTGCGACATTTCAGTGGCTTTGACACTATAATTGTAACGACATTATTATGCGAGTGTCACAAAATTTACATTTTAGATTCTTGTTCAAACGACCCTTCCTCGGACAGGTCGTGGGAACAGCTAGTTCATGTTACGACTGTTTTTCATATAGACACGTAGATTTAACTTGATTTGAATGACAATAGAACAGATGGTCAAATACTGACAATAACAGGTAATGTCGGAGCTACCAATATGCGGGTGCATAACAATATTACACCCACTGCTATGAATGTCTGTCAAGGTCATGACAGCAACTATTTCGGCAGTTCAAAACTAGTTAATTTTCTAAATGAGCCAAATAGTGTGTGTCCTACATCTGAGAAACATTAACCTAGTTTAAAGTCTAGGTCATTGGTCACTTCGTCACTGGGATTCGCTAGCGAAACAATCCACCAAGCAGACAATGAGGTGACAAAGTGTTCGCTCATCAAAATCCCGCCAGCTAAATTTTGTGATATCGTTAAAAGTTGGGGGCAAAATATACAATTCCTTTATCTTTGTCCCTTGGCCGTAATGCGGTGAAATAAGCGCCCCGAAAAGGGATAAATAATGTTGTAGAGTGGACACATTCTGCTGGATAAATATTCAGCTTTTACAAGACTATTCAAGATAACCCTTGAGACGTTAGAACCCTCTTCGAGTCCCCGTGGGAAGGCCTCGGTTTATCTAAAGATAAGTGTCTCGTACACTGACCACCGGACTCATTTAGATTACACCCTATTAATATTCAGTCTTTGCCAAGTAAAGCATCTTAAATTGTACTGAAAAGCAATGAATAATTAATACCAACAAATTGATATTCATTTAAGACTGTTTTGATTCTGTTGGTGAAATATCTAAAGTTGGAAGTGATACTTTTGGAAGCCATGTTTATGTATTGAAGACATGATGTGAATAATTCACATTATTGATTGAATTTGACGACTTAAACTACAAATTAAAGGTAATTAGGGTGCAATATCTAGCTGATTAAGAAATTGATACGTAGTTTAATATTTATGTTGCATATAAAATTGGTAATTCAAAGTCTCTTGATCGTGAGAAGTCAATGATATTATATTCAATGTTTCTTTATAACAAGTTATAGAATAATGAGAAGGAAAAATGTGTATTGATTACACAATAAGAGTAACAACAAAACTTCTGGCTGTATTTTATTTCGTCCAGTTGTATTGTGAAAACATTAAAGTAATTAGGTAATTAAAGAGTGGTCAAATAAATTCAAGTCTTTGTGAGGATGAGTAATGTCGTAAAGCGACATTGTGGCTCAATGTGGAACTAAAGTGGATAATAATGCGCGTACTTCTGTCCCTACCTACATAATTGTACCTGAATTAACTAATGAACCGTGGTACTAATTTTATTTACTAACTTCGTGTTAAAAATTATGTTTGTAACGAGATAATGAGTAGTTTTGTAGTGCCAATATGTGAGCATTGTTTTCATTAAAAAAATTTTTTTTGTAGTTAATGCTAATTGCATATTGTTATCAAAAATACAGATACATATGTGGAAATTTTATTCAGCAGCATGTATATTTCATCTACCTCCTTCTAGGTATTTGGAAAAGATATATTATACAACAATGCAAAAGATTTCACTTTATTTTATTTAATACTTCAAGCACATAAATGTACAGAGGCGGACTTAATGCCATAGGCATCTTTACTTTACGACTGTACTTAAATTAAAATTCATACAGTTTAACCTTGTCATTGATTTCAAGATCGTGATTGTAATAAAAATACAAAGACAATTTAATTTGAACGCTAAAGTTGAACGCCAACATAAACAAAGCACTTTCCCAACATTGTATGGACAACAGTATCTAATTTATAATTGGTTACAGTTTTGAAAAGGTATCGTAAATCATAAGTTCCCAGTTCCAGCAATCAAGTGCGTCATGCATGAGTCAACGTCATGGACATAACATCCGTCGGAGCGGTTCATTTCTTACAAAAAGCTGATGCGGTTGCGTCGTCAAAGTCAATCCTACGATCCAACACTGCAATCCAAGTGATCACTGGTGGTCCTCGCCACAGATTTCACTGTGACGGCGCACAAACACACAGAGAGGAGGAGCGCGCTGACAACACGCACGCATTCGCATTCCGTGTCCGAATGCAAAGCGCATCACGATCACCGCTCACGTCTGCGAAAACCCGCCAAAAGCGAGTTCCCCGAGTACCTTTTATGAGGTATCTGAGCAATAGGCATGCGCCGCACAACGCGTACACGACCAAACGGCAGGCGAGGACGCGCGCGACTGCCGTTCGACGCGGGGCGGGACCGACCGACGACGCTCGCAGGTTATCGTGAGTCGACTACACAGATAATGATGTCAAAAGTGGATCGGACTAATGCTCTCTAGACTCTATTATATTGTAAACTCTCCGAATACCCAAAGCCGAGACCCCGGTGCCGAATGTTGCACCTACGTCCGATTTCATAAGATCTTCATTGATCAATTCAATGATTATCGGCCTGAATTTTTAAAAATCACGCGCCGTTATCACTATTATTATGTTAATGATCGGATCAATTATGTTTACTTCCTATCAATTCATATCAAGACCAGTTTCCAGTTTAATTAACTGAGTATCAGTCAGATTATTATTCGAAATAGTTTTGGATCGTTATCTAGTTTTATTGGCTTTTGGTCCTTTGAGTCGAGCGCTTCGAGCGTTCTGATCCTTTGTGTCAGATAACTTTTCGTCTTGTATTAAGTATTTATACTTAATACATTTTTATACCAGAGATTAATGAAATAAACAAATATTTGTTTGTAACGCTGCTGAAAAAAGTCTTGCCACGCCTCTGAAAATCACCAACAAAGAAGTATTAGCGGAGAATATCACTCATCGAAGTGAGCGCGCGCCCGGCGCAAACACCGGCCGTAATTTTTATTGTCCCACGCTATCCGTCTCGTTAAACTAATCTGATTCTTGTCTCAAAACAACAAGACAAAAAATCGCTTAACACCATCGCATACCCGCAAAGTATTAGTCAAATCGAATAATGTTGATATTTTAAACATCCTCCGAATGTGTACCGTATCGTGATTGTGTTGGAGTCTCTAGCGGAATGCTCACATTAATGTAGATGACACATTTTGTATCTCGTCATTCCGGATTTCGTCGGTTTACACCTAGCTTTTAAATCTAGCCGTATTGTTTACGGTAATAAGGTTGGTTTCGAATCGGCCAAAAGGTGACCGCTGCCTTTTTCCATTTAGTACTGTTCCTCTATATTTTGGTCGTATGAAGAAGTGAGCTTCGTTTGATGGATGTTTTAGCCAGTTGGGGTTTTTCGGAGGATTTCATGAAACAGCCATGACGTGGAGAATGGAAAATTGGGTTCTTACTTCTTGGTGCTTATCGATTATTTCGATAACCACGTCCCTGCGGTGGAGACATTTTGAACATGAACATACTGTTAGGGTTAATGGAGGAAAACCAAAGGATTCATGAGTTCAACCGTTTAACTCCTACGCAACCAATTTCGTTGGAATCGACATCAAAGCTTCTAATTAACGAGGCATTCGATACGTAGGTACCGTTTATTAATGTACAGTACGGAAAGTTTATACAAAAATAAACACTGACACCAATAATTAGCACATACTGTACGGTCTCCAGGCAAACTATTCCATCGCGACCAATTATTTATTAGTCACGTTCAAATAGCAGGGAGCGAGTTATGTGCTAACTGAAAATAGTACTACATTGACCATTAAGTGAATTGCACACGGATAACTAATTCGTTGTGACCCAATTTGGCGTGACAAGCGGAGCGCGCCTGCGACGGCCGTAGCCCGTAGCACAACTAGGCGGATCATCCCGGGGGAGGGAGGAGAGGAAACTTTAGGGCCGCGGAGGGAACATACCCGTAGATCGCCTACCACTTTCTATTCTTACTTAGGTTTCTCTAACAAGTGTTTGCCAATTGCCAAGCCGCGAAAGAGACGGAGTCCAATAGCTTAAGATATATATTATAAGAAACGGTTATTAAACATTGAGAATTACTTAGGTCACTTTGTAGGGAAACATTTGCATAACAAAGCTAGGTTTGCGTCTAAACGTAGCGGTAGTGATCTAGTGTTACCTAGCAGAATATTGGAAACGTTTTCTTCATACGTGTCACCTGTGACAATCGTTTAGTGTTTTATTGTCAACGTACGGTCGACCCATTTCTTGTGTCACTGGGATATTTATAACAGGAGAATTCTGAAAAGCTTTGTTATAACACGGATAAACACAAAGAGCTTTATGGTTTTTTGTCGCCCTGATAATTATAACGTTTGGCAGTATCTTTGACAGTCGTTGCTAATCGTTGAAGCACAAAAACATCTGACAACTAGTCTTGTCAAGGAGTATCGTGATTCTTTTTACCCAGTAACTGGGTTGTGGAGGTCAGATAGGAAGTCGCTCCATGTAAAATACTGGTATTCAGCTGCATCCGGTTAAACTGGAAGCCGACTCCAACATAGTTAGGAAAAGACTAGGCAGATTGATTGCCAATTGGCAGTATCTTAAGAAAATTTTTTCTCTTACTCGGGTTAAAGGATCATACCAGAACTAAAGGTGCCAGTATATACTTCCAGAAACCCCGATCATTATTCGAAACTAAATGAAAGTAAAACCTCAACCCCCTAGCCCCTCTAACGCCCATAGTACACAAAGAGCTTTTGATAGGTCAAATTCGAGATTGTTCCAAACTCCGGTATGAAAGCATGAGGTGGGTTTCCACCCTGGTTAAATATGCACGCAAACGACCAACCGCTTCGGAAATTGGCACTCTAGTAAAGAACTATACTGAATGTAGTTCTCCGTAATGTAATTACATCGAGTACCAACACGTGGAGCTGACTATTTACACTTTATACCTAAACAACAAACAACTCGTTTGGAATCAAATGGCGTGTAAGTAAGACTGTTGGCCACGGACTGGTAAAGATTTCGTAGGTCATGTACGTATTATTTAGGCAATTTATAAATCATGTGAACACAGCCTTATGATTTTAAGACTTCCATTTTGTCACTGTCCCTTGAAATTGATGGAGAACAAATCTATGAAATTAAATTAATTTTACCTTTTAAATCTGTGCGGCCACAAATATGTTTACACTTAATATATTACTTTACGAAAAAGCTACAAATATTAAGTTATATATTATGTTTTTGGAGTAAAATTAAAAAATAGTCCAGTAATAAGCGACTGAGTCACAAAACCGAATAAAAACCAATAATGTTGTGTTAATCCTTGAAGCTAAGGCTATTTTCTTTGATTTATCAATTAATTACATGTATTATTAGTTTAAATAAATTAAAAAAAGCCTTATTAAGGGGGGGCATAAAGCCAGAAAAAAATCAAATTTCACCCGCGCTTCCTTGCCTACCCCTCTCATCAAACACGACAAAAACAAAACACAATCCTTTCCCGCCAGCAGAAACTTTTCGCCCGGCCAAGTAAGCCAGAGATTAAAACAGAAGAAGAACTAGCAGGGGATCGAGGGGGAGGGGGGGGGGGTCTCAGGGGATCAGACCGGTCGGTATAAATCATATATTTGTGTTTGAATTTCCATCTTCTGTAATAAGTATACGCAAAATAATCAGATGAAACGGCTCTATTCAATGTAGGTACCTAAGTATGATAGCAGGCTGTGCAAGTAGATATCTTGATAGGGCAATATTATTGTATGTCCGTGAATCTGTTCCGATGCTGGTAACAGATTCACGGACATACAAGTAATACAGCCTATCTATGAATTTCCAATTCTGGATTGAAGGACTAACTTTACTATACTGTAAAAAAATATCTTATATTAGAGAGCAAACCGAGTTAAATGCCTATACATTTTCGATTCCGAATGAAATTACAAATGAACGATTTTCGGATATTTTCCTGTACCTATTTATGCTGTGAGACCTTGCTTCTTGCCAATTTTCATTATTCTAGGTCAACGGGAATAATTAAAACCTATAAGGTACACCCAAGGATTTAAATTTCAAAACACGCGACATGAATGGCAATTTATGCCAGCTTCTAAGTCAGCGTATTAGAGGCTTGATATTTTTACAGCTCCAAGAAACCGTAGATCTAAGTATTTGATATCAATTTCAACTTGATACGTATTCCTGAGAAAAAGGCACAGACGGATGGACAACGAAGTTATCCTGTATCTTATGATTTTTTACTTTGAGCTATTTTAATCAAGCCGTTTTAGAATGACGACGTTATAATGGTCGTATTAAGGACAAAGATGATTGAAAATATCTATCAAAAATCTTAGAAAATTTGTTGCGCAGTGATGAGCAACCCTATTTCATTTTCTCGTAATGGTTTCTCAAATTACAATATTTAAACAAAATGTGATCATTGTTCATTCCCTCTATTTTCAATGCAATTCTTTAGTAAGTAAAAACATCTGTTTATTTTGCATATACTTACTATACGCTAAGTTTGAATTCAGAATCTAAGAATCATGTATTAGTATTTTTTTTGGAACTAGAAATTCAATGTTGACGTGACAAAGTTCAAATTACAATGTAATCAAATTTTGTTTAGGACCTACAAGTTGGACGTCACTACATCTTGATGAAAAACAGTGTTGACCAAGAAAAAAATTACATTTGTATATCGTGGATTTTTCTTTGCAGGATCGTGCAAAGTCAATAAATTAGCAACAGTGATACCCAAGTAAAAAATAATATTCGTATAATGGATTTTGCACTGTAGTATGCAACGTCAAACGGCATGTGTCATAAAAGCCTTTCCTGCGCGAAGTGCGAGTAGGAAAAAATCCCCGCCGAAAACATTTGTGGAAAACGAGCCCAAGTTTGGTACAAAAGAAGTACATGTTTGTCGGATTTACCGATATGGCATCTATGTAAATGGGTTCCAAAGTCTAAAGTTCATTAGGTTCCTCTTTTGTAACTGTTGAAACTTTAGCTTTAAAAACTTGCCAAGTTATAATATGAACTTTAGACTTTCTCTCAACTCTATAGAACTTAGCACCTATTTAGAGCTTAACTCTTTTATCGGCGAAGCCGACAATCCCAAACATGTTGATCCGTCACAACCTTTACTCATCCTCACCATAAAAAGAAGGCTAGTCATGAGAACACTATCTGATTCTGTATGAAATATTGCATGTGCACACCGTTTCGTACTTTTGTCCACAATAAACTCATTACGCATTTAATTTCCGATATTTCTTTTGTATGTTCCAATAATAAACCCTTTACGCTGAATTTCGAGTTTCAACTTGATTTAGGGAATAGTACTTACTAAAACCTTATACGGAGTTTGTCAAGAAAAGTGGAAGAAAACGAATTTGGATTCTGAGTTAATCGCCGTAAGGTCTAAAATCTCCAGCACGAACTTTCAAATGAACGCTAGTTGGCTATGTTGCAAATTTTCTCCGCAAGAATATGAACCGAAATGCAGAACAATGGCGCTAGTGGTACTATACCAGTCAGAAATCTGTCAAATAAAATGTATGTCATCTTGACTTTTCAAATATCAACATTGAATTATTTCAATATTTTTATTTTATAGTTTTGCCTCGGTATTTGTTTAGTTTATCAAGTCTTATTGTTTTTAATAATCGTTTCGGGAGTGGTTTTAGTTATTTTGCCATATTTTCTATTTCACAGTGTCTTTCCTACAAAGTGATAAATTACGAAAATATTGTTTACGTAAATTAAATATATAGCAGCGCAGCCGAAAATTCGAGCGCAGTCCTCTCGTCTCAACAGAGCGGGGGCGACTGATTTGTGAAACATATATATGTTTAAAGTTCCCGCAACGTGCGACGGAAGATGATTTCTTCCACGAACTAAGAACGTCGAAAGTGCTATAAGCTTATCGTCATAATAAAACCACAAATAAAAGTAATAAAAAAAATGCTTCCACAATCTAAGTCACTTTTTATCAATAAATTAATCATCATATTTTCATTCTAGTAGTCATAAGCATATTAAGTACAAATCGAAAAGTCGTGAAAATTGGAGGTAACTTCGTGATGTTTTTTATTAGAGAAAATTTTACTATTTTGTCTTTCTGTGCCACAATAAGTTTGGAAATATCATGTAGTTATTCGTGTTATTTTTATTTTATACCTAAGTCTCATCAATTTCATGAAAAATCATATTGAAGTTAGGCTATTTTGGTTGATACCTGCTCTTAATATTACGCTTTCCTTTAATTTTGCTTTTAAATCTAGTCACACAACGGAACCAGTTCCGCCACAAAGTCCGTTTTGTTTCGATATTATCGGGAAAGTACCTCGAAATCCGCGTTCCTTTTTATTTTTCTGCATGATAAACGATATTAACTATTATATTATGGTCAAATAAAAAAAAATCACATAAAAAATTAAATCGAATTTTACAGCAGGGGTACACTTTATTTTGAAATTGCTCAGGTGGTTGTTGGGTGTGACTGTAGGATATCATCATCTGCCTAGCCTTTTCCCAACTATGTTGGGGTCGGCTTCCAGTCTAACCGGATGCAGCTGAATACCAGTATTTTACACGGAGTGACTGCCTATCTGACCTCCACAACCCAGTTACTGGGTAATACGATACCCCTTGGTAAGACTGGTTGTCAGACTTTCGGGCTTCTGACTACCCGTAACGACTGTCAAAGATCCACGAATGACAGCCGGGACCAACGGTTTAACGTGCTTTCCGAGGCACGGAGGGGTCTCGATATGTAAAGATGGTCACCCATCCACAGACCAACCGCGGCAAGCATAGCTTAACCTGATCGATCGACCTGTGCGGCTGTTATTATTAAGCCACGGGCCCCTCTGTGACTCTACAGTCATATCCTACGATATAATTATACAAAATCATTGTCAACTGCCTTTGTTTTTTTTTTTGTGAAATAATAAGAATAGCAACCGTATTATTATCACTGAAACACTTGCTGTTAGTTTAGTTAAATTAAAGAATGAACCAGATGTTGTCACATTTTAACTCAAATAGGATTTTACATGGTCACCAGTTTGGTTTCACGAAAGGTAGATCGACGACGGACGCGGGAGTAAAACTCATCAGTCACATTTTGGAATCCTGGGAGAAATCCCAGGATGCAATTGGCATTTTCTGTGACCTCTCAAAAGCGTTTGACTGCGTTGACCATAATACACTGATCTGTAAATTACACCATTACGGAATTCGTGGACAAGCTGCTGATCTTGTTCTTTCCTACCTATCAAAGCGGCAGCAAAAAGTGAACGTTAACGGGGCGACGTCATCAGGGTCTCTAGTTAAGATGGGCGTGCCTCAAGGCTCAATTCTTGGCCCTTTCCTATTCCTTGTATATATAAATGACCTTCCATACATGATGGATAACTTATCGGACATCATTTTATTCGCCGATGACACTTCCCTTATTTTTAAAATAGATAGAAAAGATACGGATGTGTTGCATGTCAACGAGAGTCTGGCTATTCTTTCGAAATGGTTTGCAGCTAATAATCTTTTACTTAATGCAAACAAAACTAAATGTCTTAAATTCTCATTACCAAATGTACCTCAAGTGGGTCTGAATTTAAAACTCGATGGAAAAACACTAGACGCTGTTACGGAAACTGTATTTCTGGGAATTACTTTAGATTCAAGATTACAATGGGGCGCACACATTAGAGCTCTTTCAGGTAGATTAAGTTCAGCTGCATATGCAGTAAGAAAAATAAGGCAGTTGACAGATATAGCCACAGCTAGGTTAGTATACTTTGCTTATTTCCACAGTATTATGTCTTATGGTGTTCTGCTGTGGGGATCGGCAGCTGACGTAGATTCAATTTTCATTTTACAAAAGAGGGCGATCCGCGCAATCTATAAAATGGGTCCTCGCGAGTCTCTTAGAAACAAATTCAAAGAAATCGATATACTAACTCTGCCTTCTCTTTATATTTTAGAAAGTATTTTGTATGTTCGCAAAAACTTAGGACTTTTCAAAACAAGAAGCGATTTCCATAATATAAATACACGTAGTAAACATGAAATTGTGATACCTAAATTTAGATTAACTAAAACTAGCAAGTCATTTCTTGTAAACAGCATCCGTTTTTATAACAAGCTGCCAAAGCCGGTTACAGAACTTAGCGATGGAAAGTTCAAAACCCTCATCAAACGTGTCCTTATCAAAAAAGCATATTATAAGATTAAAGACTACGTTGAAGACAAGGTAGTCTGGCAATAATTCCTTCTGCACATGTGGCTTCCCTGGCATCTCATTAACGGCATAACTGCTTAAATGTCTATTAATTGCTCTCAAATCAAGATGTTTATTTTTTTATATACTTCTTTGACATAAAATTTTATTATTTGACATTGTATAGACATTTCTAATTTTTCACCACTTTATTAGTGGTTGTAATGTCAATCATATCACTTGGTTTTAGTAGGTTTTTATAAATTTTATTATTTACTTTATCCTTTTCATGGATTCTAATTTTGTAAATGTGAGGACTTTGTAGGCCTTTTAGACTTTAGATCTGTATATGGTTTTTTATATTATCAAGTACCTGGTACTTGTTGACAGGCCTATGCAGTCCTCCCATAGCTATTGTAACTTGAAAACATTGTAAAAACGCAAATATTTTTAAAAGAGTAACCGTGGAGTTTCTTGCCGGTTCTTCTCCATAGGAAACGACCAATTGGAACCGTGCACCTAGCTTCTGACGTTTCATAAGTGCCCATGTAGGTTTATGTGAAATAAAATATTTTGATTTTGATTTTGAATAATAGTCTTGAAATTGCTTATTCACAGCTATAGTGTCCCGGACGGAAGTAACACATATCACCAAATACCCCAATTATAAAATATTGTTTTATGATAATCAGAAGACATACACTGAATGTTTACTATTATGTTTAAAACGTTTATTAAATTAGTTCTGACTGTGGGAGAAAATTACAATTATTTCTTCCATGTAATTTACGTAGTTTTTATATAATAAAATTACCTATTCAAAATCGAAAATAGAATTCGATCGAGTAAACGATACTGAACAAACTACTTTCATAATGTGCATTAATTCAGTTACACATTATATAGGATAATTTTATATATTCCTCACATAATTATATATATTTCACCAAAATAAAGCTGCAATAACGAAAAATAACTCTCGGCTGTGGATGATGCCAATACCGTTTACCTAACTTAATGACAAAGAGCGCATCCCCGAACATTCGATAACATGAACGCCTGAGGCAGCTAAATTCCTTGGAGCATAAATCCTGACTGCTCGTGTATTGAGCATTTGCATTAAAATTGCAGATTGAATGGCAGGTTGTATTCGAAATCGTCGATATTGACTGCAATAGCGTTCCGTGTGCTCCTATCTTTACGTAAGAGCGTTTACTAAGCGTCTAAAAAGTTACTTAAGAACATTTTAGAAATGTCTTATTTAAAAAAAGATAACTGAATATCTGTTTCTATGGAAACTTTAAAATCGGTCTAATTTGGCTGTAACACTATTTTCAGAAAATATTCTGAAGTAACTTTTTAGACCTTTGTATTCTGATGCGTATGAAGTTTCATAAAAATCAGTTAATTCATTTCGAAAAACAAGGGCATGAAAGTTTGTATAAAATGCCTTACGGCATAAACGCTCTTATGGGGATATTACAGTTGCAAATTGCAAAAAACGTGAGAAAATTTGAAATTTGCGAGCAGTCCTGTCGCTTCCCCCTTAACAAGGGGGGTACTGTAGATTGATATTATGTGTTTAAAACCGCGTTATAATTCCAATAAGTTTATAGGTACGAAACTAGTTTAACCGCTTCAAGGCTGAAGGAAATGCACCTTTCTTGTTTTAGAGCGTGCAATATAATGAGAATGAAATCTCTGGTGCCTCGTGTCTATAAAACTGTGTACCTTGAGACAAACTTACAAAAGAAAACACTATTTTCTACAACACGAGTCTTTTACTTTAATTTAAAAATATATTCTCTGCGGTAATAACGGTGTTAATAAATGCTATTCGCGTAAAGATGGAGACTTTCGCTGTGTTATTTCGGGAGTTAACCTAACTCAACAGTTGTCGAAGCGATATCGTTAAGAGCTTCTAAGGAACCCGAGATCAAAAGGATCTCGAACAACTTTCACGTGAGGTAATGTTTTAGACTTCACATCGCACCCAAAATTGACCTTTTCTAATACCAAAGGAAGGAAAATAAATTAAACGAAATCCAAGGAGATGGAAATCAAATTAATGGCCGACCCCGAAACGCGCAGTAAGCGAAAAAGAATTTATACATAATCAATTGTTGGTGTAAAATTCGCAATATCATTAGCGGTTGCCGAGTCCCAAACATTCGTCGGCCTTATCGCTGTGCTCGTTATCTTGCCGGCTCGCGACGCCGACGTTTAAACGAAACGTTTCCGAATGTATAACGCGAATTTCAAGGCAATGTCTCGCTCTGTTTATAAACTTGCTTTATTTCAGACATGGTGTGTTTCAATAGCCAGAGTCGTTTATTTAAATATGACATGTGTTTCGGTAAAAATATCTGTTGTTTGGCCAATGTTTTGTTGGTTTACTTTGCATATATTGGCGTATATTTGGTGATATTTCAGGTTATATTTAAGGATGTTTTCGGGCCGGCCACCTGATCTAATCCTTCAGTCGTAGCTTGCACCACCCTCGGAAAGGGGGTGGGCTACACTAACGCTCCAAACGCCAATAAATGGAAATGCAACGAGAAAAAATCCGCTGTGACAGCTGACTATTATTGTTACTGTATTTCGCAGTTTGATATTGGAATAAAATCCTTCTTCCTACTATCCTACTAATCCTACTATCCTACTTCCTACTAATATCCTATCCTACTTCCTACTAATATCCTACTATCCTACTATCCTATCCTACTAATCCTACTATCCTACTTCCTACTAATATCCTATCCTACTTCCTACTTCCTACTAATATCCTACTATCCTACTAATCCTACTATCCTATCCTACTAATCCTACTATCCTACTAATATTATAAATGCGAAAGTTTGTGAGGATGGATGTTTGTTACTCTTTCACGCAAAAACTACTGAACGGATTTGGATGAAATTTGGTTAGTACACAGATAATTTATAACCCGGATTGACACATAGGATACCTTTTATCCCGATATTCCTACGGGATCGAAACTTATGCGGGTGAAACCGCGGGGCGCAGCTAGTATGAAATAAAACAATCGATATCTATTACCGCACACAAATCGACACGCTTTGAATTCTTTTCAGCATATACTGATAGCTAGTAGCTACGTATCTGTTTTATCGCGGCGATATTGCCAATCTTGTAGATACGCATTATTGTTTCCGATAATACTTAGCCACGTGTATATTGCTAATTAATTTAATATCTATGTATACGCACAGTGGTCACGCCCCAGATTCAATGTCAAATGAAGCTTTACGAAACTCTCCGTCTATGGCAGAATCATCAGCCTAGCCTTTTTCCAACTAAGTATTGGGTTCGGTTTCCAGTCTAACCGGATGCAGCTGAATACCAGTATTTTACATGGAGCGACTGTCTATCTGACCTCCATAACCCAGTTACTGGGTAATACGATACCCCTTGGCCTTGGTAAGACTAGTTGTCAGACTTTCGGGCTTCTGACGCGACCCGTAACGACTGTCAAAGATCCACGAATGACAGCCGGGACCAACGGCGGGATCTCGGTATATATAGATGGTCACCCATCCACAGACCAACCGCGGCAAACGTAGCTTAACCTGGTCGATCGACCTGTGCGGCTGTTATTATTTAGCCACGGGCCCCTCTATGGCAGAATGTGCCCTGGTAAACAGAGTCCCCGAAACAAATTAAGTCGGGCGGTCAACCGGTCCAATAAATTCAATACTTATATGAAATTAATTCTGTTGAACTGGTCAATAACTTATTCTACAACACACTATTCATTGTTTATGGTTTGGTTACGTTACGTTGTCGGCATGTTTGTTAGATAAGGTTGATTTTAGCATGAACTGAATGAAATATTCATGACGGAATAAAAATTGCGTAGCATCGTACCCTAAAGTAACAGACAGATGGATCAATGTCATAAAGTACCCGCGATATAGAACAAGAACAAAGACGTATCAGGGGCTTGCATTTATCGAGAGAGCGAAGGAGAAAAAAACGCTTTTTCAACCCCATCTAGCCAGACGGAAAAATACGTCGTTGCCGATTGTTTCCCTGTCCGGAACGCGAAATGCAAAGTATGAAATAATTATGGCGGTGAGAGTGCGCGACATGTCGGTACCCCTCCCTCGCCCCACGTCCTCCGCCCCCCTCAACCCATCAGCCGATCGTCCTCGTCTCCAATCTCCGACCCCCTAGACTAGTAGGTGGCGAGGCGTCGACAAAACGTCGCCACAAATGCGGTAAAAAGGGACTTGTTGCTTTATCAGTGTCAGGTTTTCGCGTGAAAATTTGTTGAATAAGTAATGCTGCGTTACACGACCTATATTCTACAATGTAGAACAGTTGTGCCACTCATCCAGAATGTTCGGGGCTATCATTGTGTGTAAAATGGTTAGCACGTACAGCTTTATAACTGAAGGAGTTAACTTAATTTCTCGGTTTATGTGTCTGTCTCGAATTCTCAACATCGCATAGCGATCACGACAACGGAATAGCACAAAATGCATTAGTGTGGAGCGCACACATAGTGGAGTAGTTTCCGCCGATGTATGACTAGGGTGACAAGGGCGAGATTCGAAAGAGGAATGTCCCGCAATCGATTCTTTAGAGCGCGCGGCTGGCCTGGCATCGCGTCCGACAGAACGCCGGATAATTGAAATACCTGACGGCAGTCACGGGAGACAGGATTGGGTTCGGGAGCGCCGCACGGCTATCTAACGCAAACATTTTGATGAAATGTTAGTCATGATTTAACGGTTTTCTTTACAACTATATACTAGGTTTCCTGTTTGGTGACGTGTGTGCTGTGGTTTATTTATTTTATGACAGCCAATTTATAACTTTTTATTTTAATAAATTTTGTCCTTCTGCTGATCCTACAATATTGCATTCGAAACAAGTTTTTTTTTTATTACAAAGGTTGATTAAAATTGTTCTTCTCTGAAAGAATGCTTACCTGTTTGAATTATAAACAACAGTGTTTTTAAAAAGCAGCTTTTCATCATTTATTCACGTTGCTGTTATAAAATGTCCATAAACTCGACTAATACGATTTAAAAGCAAAAATTAAACTCCAAACAAGTCAACACAGTGACAGATGACAACATAAGCCGAGTTGACACTTGACAATCAAAGCGATTAAGTTATTTGCCATGTATAGTGCTTATAATTCACAATACAAATGATCGGACGACAGTGCAGTGAACGCTCCACTTTAACCGCATTAGCGTCGATAATAACCCATACTTACTATAACAACCGCTATGTGTATAAGACCTGACCATTCATCATAATTCGCGTCTTTGAGCCATTCAATACTGAACTACTGTCCTTGTTCGTATTGTGACAGGACCAAGACCGAGATGATATTTCATATGAGACGACTTTTCAAACACTCGTTGTTTTTATTCCCCGTTCTATTCAACGCGGTTCGGAGCCAACGCAGCTCGAGCACGTATTGTACATAATATTGGACTGTAATTCGATATTGCCGCAATGATAATACTCGGAGTTATGTTTATACTAAGGAATGTCACGTAATACCGAACGCAATTCATTCAGTTCTGTTTAATTGGACGTAATGACACGCAGTGGGAATGATTTTTTTATAAAAAATTTTATTAAGCACGTTTGTAAGATGCATTTTATCTGTTTTAAAAATTAGTTATAACAACTAATTGAAAAAATTTGTTGTAAAAATTCTGAATGAAATAAAGGACCCTTAGAGACCTGAAGAATTCGAGTCGAACAATCTTTGGCACCGATGGACAAAATTTTGAACAAAACCCAGACGCTACCAAAAAAACCTGCATTTCTATTTGTCTACAGAACCTTAGAGCTGTCCTTGAAAAATTCTACTCAAAATGGCGAAATAAAACAAGTTGTTTTATTAACGTTTTGCAATGAATACACGTCTAGACTAGACACATGTACAGCTGTTCAGCTCAATTCAACGTAAACATGAGCTATTAGACGGGCACATCTCTATTACAGACAACGCCGTTATAGCTACGGCGAGGACTAGATTAATCAACTACTGTCTACTGCTATGCTGACGTAAACCACTAATGTAAACCTGTTGATTCCTTAATGTGTCCTATATTACACTGAATAACGAAACAACAAATTAATAATTGAAGACGCAAAAGGTCGTGATAGCTTTGAAGATGTAATTGGAAATAAGACCGGTGTTAATAATGGAAGGAATGAAGAACTTAAGGATAATATTGAACATTAAAATGGAGATTGCAGCAAACGCTGGATATATGTTTTGATAATGCAATTTTAAAACTATGGTTTGACATAAGGCAAGGCATTTCTATAGTAATAGGTGATCTAAAGAACCAAGCCCTTTATCATATTTTAATATTAGCTCCGTAAGTACTTACATTAGTGATAAATGACACTAGAAAAGAAGTTAAGGAGCTCAAATAAAAATAAAAAAATACAAACGATTAAGCGAGCCAAAGCAAATAAAACTTATTCAGGATAAAACCAGCGCTACGGAAAATAATTTCACTATTGACCCGAAGCGCTTAAAGCGAAATAGAAAAGAGTAAAAGGAGTTTTATTTTACCAAACCATTTTTAAATCTCATAGCCTGGCTAGCAAAACAGAGGGTTACGATATACCAGCAAAGGTTATAAATACTGGATATTTTCTGTTGTTTTTATATGGGTCACCGCGTCCTGAGGTGGCAAAGGGGTGATATCGGATGGATTGGCAGGTACATCAAGCGGTGCTGAAAATGTTTTGTGGTTATGTATTTGGTGATGAATGAGGTTGTCAGTGCCTATTGTTATTGTAGCGTCAGTTCGGACATCATCATCATCATTTTTGTAAAACCATACAAACGTAGCACTCCGTATTATAACATTAATATAATAAGCATTAAATTTATACAAACTTCAGACCTTTAGTAAAAACATAAAAATTATAATATTAAATTCCCCCAATACAGTCAAGTGGTGTTTTAAAATAGAAGCCATTCTACAGTTCATTAAATTGTGTATGTTTTGTGAGGCATCCAACATTTCAATTCCGTCGAAGATTTATGCAGCAATAAGACGGATTTATAGGGTATCATCGGTATACTGTAAGCGTAATTTGGATTAACTTAACCTTTATTAAAACTTGGAACTCCATAACTGAAAGCCTGAAAGTTTGTTGATGGGATTTTATATGACCAGCCTTCTTTTTGAAAGTCAAGTTCGCTTGCTCTTAATAACATTCAAAAAGATATTTAATCATATCATTCGCCTAGAAATCTTCAGGATAAATAAAATTCATTGCTCATGTTACCTGTCATAAAAAAATAACTGAACTTGTAGTTGACCTAGAGCTTCAGTTAAAGTCACCTTGCCTCAGAAGAACTAGAAGGTTATGAACTCAACACCACCTAATGAATAAAACCACACCAATAACAATGCAATGATATAAGTACGTAGGTGTATGTATAAGACAGTGAATTCGGCGCGTGTTGCATATTTGATGCACACGCGATGCCGCCTGGACATTTAATATTTACCTAAGACAACAAACAGACAATGACATCAGCGGTTAAACTTACTGGATCATGTTTGCGTATATAATGCTCTAATTTGTATCTGCATGAACGCTTCATACATTTAGGAGTGACAGACATACTTGAGCAAAATTGTATACCTATCGTTTATATAACGTTGTCTAGACTTTTCATTAAAGGTAATATTTTTCAGATCTTTGTAGCAAAGAAGCGACAAGTTTCTTTGATATTAATGTGAAATTATTGCTATGGACTCTACGTTTAGGGAAAAAAATAGATAAAAAACTATAGAATGGGAAAAATTTTGACTTTCAAGATTGAAATTATGATAAACTTGACTAATCAAATTAATCAAATTTAGAAACTGACATCGTAAGTACTGTAAAGGAGAAATAAAAATACTAATCAACATTAATTTATGAATTGATCAACCGGTGCCACCAGAATTGCGCCATTAAATAAATGACGAAAATAATAATATATAAGTATTGATAGCACAAAGTAACAAGCAAGCAATATTGCTATTAAAAGAAAAGACATATTATCAGGAATACAGTCCGTATCGTTTTCAATATGAAACAGTATCTTATAAAGGATCTAGCAACAAGATAAAAGAAAAGGGTTATTGTCACATCGCGATAAATGAAGTGCGGCAGAGATGGCAAATAATGCAAGCATCACATTCCTAATTTATTTATATGATACTCATTAGTTGATTACGAGACTTCGGATTGCAAATTGATGACGTGTCCAGTGTATCCAGTTTTATGGACGCATATATCCTTGTGCGCGTCATCCTTTAAAAGGAATGCCGCAAGGGACTATCTTCGGACCGCTTTTAATTGTAAATAAGAAGTTTATGCGCTTGTTCTGGTAAATCTCAGTTTATTGTCATAAGTCCGCTTACGAGATAAAATGGCAAATGAAACAAGGTGTCATCGCCAACGGTTCAATATTTACTTCGTGCATTTAAAGACAGCGCAAAGGAAAATCCTGTTACTTTTATAAGTTTAACGTAGTAATTTTAGTAGTTTCGGAAAAATTAAACAAAAGCTTAGCTATAAAATGCGCTTATTTCCTGGCCACTAATTATAATGTCAAATACAATTGTCCAATGTCAAGGAAAACAGGTATAGCATTTTGATTCCAGTTCAACTTGACCTTAGACACGACAAACTCCATAAATATGCTACCTACTACATTATTCACTTGAAAAATAAAATACCTGTCTGTGCTGACAAAAAAGACTACTTTTGTATTTAGAGAAAAAAAAACATATAGATTTCTCACCTTGAAGTATGGATATGCATATCATTGTGATTTGTGATCAACATTTACTTGAATACCGGTTTTGGCAGATGTCTGTATTGTATGCTCAAGTAGATACTTGAGCATACAATAACAACACAGATAATGTACACACGGCTACACATCAAGCTATAGATAACCAGTATAAGCTGAATTCTGATTGCTTCTGATCTTCGGAAAACTTATACACTGCGAGATCAGCTACAACTGGAAATGTATAGCTTGATGTGTAGCCGTGTGTACCTAGTATACTTAAAATAAAAATCACGACAAAATATTATATCGGTTTTTTTTTTGCGAATACATCAGAGATTACAGGGGTTCATACATTTTAATCAGTTTGCATGAGACACGTACACTCGAGGCTAGCTAGATAAATGTGAAACGTATAGCAAAATAATCAAACTTTTTATCGCACGTGTTTTTACATGAGACGCGGTACCGTATCGCGTTGTCTGATTTACATATTGTTTGATTTGAATCGGATATGTTACCATGTGAAACACAGTTAAGTCAACAGCTTTGTGTGTGTTCGTTTTACCAATACTGATTATTTTATCATCAATGATACTTAATACTATTGTGTCCAATATAATAGCTTCTTCATTAAAGCGTATTGGACTAGTTTCTGTTAATGATATGCCAATTTTCCGTACTTAAGCGGAACTACTATTGCACCTCCGCCACCCTAAGTGGAACCAGGTCAACTATAATGACCTCTTAGTTCCTTAACAACATAACGACTCGTTTTCCTCAAATGTCTTCAACCCAAAGACAAGCAGCTAACACACTACATTTCTCCATTATTTCTACACGACCATGAATCAGCAAAACATATTATAATGGTATTCCTTAGTCCAAAATGAATTTGTCATCGTATTTAATAAGCCATGAACCATCCCATCCCTAGTCGACTATTTCAAGCTGCCTTTTAGACAATAACTTAATACTTATTATGTCATCACGGAGTCGACGTCACGAATACATTAGTAAGTGAAAGCGTTGAAATATTATTAAATTTTTCGTCAACATGGCGTATCTAAATGTCGGCGTGCAGTGTAAACGTATTGAAACCATTGTTTAAGACAACAACTCAATACTAAATGGAAAGTTGCTCAGGACAACTATTGTTCCTTCTATGCCTCTTGATCACAACAAAAAATAAATTCGCTTAAGGGCATTGTCTAAACAGATTAGGCCCAAATTAATGTTTAAAGAGGTCGATGTGTATTCAACGGTTGCGCGATGTAAGCGTTATCGATGAGGCATTATCAACAACGTGATTTATCTAATTAGTTAAACAATTTGATGAGCGACCGGTTCAATTGGCTGAGTCTGCGGATCCAAGAACCGAAGATTACCATTGTGATTTACGAGTGTTGATTGCATAGTTCTCTATCGTTTAGTTGGTTTAAAATTAAGTAGGTCAGAAGTAATCAACACGGAAACGGCACTTGCAAGGATAAGTAGACTTAATCGTCAAATAGAATAGACAAACCACACAATATTAAAGATGGAACAACAATAGAACTAGAAACGAAAACGAGAAACTTTATGATATGCTCGGACGTGCAAATGAAGGCAATTTCATTAAAGGCGAAGCGTAAATCAGCCATTCCGAGCTGTTAGACCAGGTACATTATTCTAACAGAGAAAAAAAAAATATCATCGAAGATTTAGTGCGATTTACTCACACATTTCACTGTCATCTTGGAAAAACTCCGAATAATAATATGAACACACTCCCGACACGTAAGGAGTATCATTTGTTAAATGTGTGACGTGAGATGTGACACACATGTCGTTCTAATAAAATCATTAGTAATGTAGGGGGTGATCACGATTTCCTTAACGCATTACGTAGTATTAAGATGCTTTGCTTGCGCATCATCATCTGCCTAGCCTTTTCCCAACTATGTTGGTGTCGGCTTCCAGTCTAACCGGATGCAGCTGAATACCAGTATTTTACATGGAGTGACTGCCTATCTGACCTCCACAACCCAGTTATTAATACGATACCCTTTGGTAAGACTGGTTGTCAGACTTTTGGACTTCTGACGACCCGTAACGACTGTCAAAGATCCACGAATGACAGCCGGGACCAACGGCTTACGTGCTTTCCGAGGCACGGAGGGGTCTCGGTATATTTAGATGGATATATTATATAGGTGCCGTGTATTGTATATTATTCATTAAATCACAGAAAACACAAGTCTAGGCTGGAGCGAGACCAGAAAATTGCAAAACGAATTTGGTTAACCTAGATCTGCTTAATAAGAAATGAGATAACAATATTGCTCAGCTAAGAGGCTAAACCGTACAAAAATTCCTTCTCACGGCACAACGGTACCAACGCATGCGCTTGTTGCTAAGGTCATTGCGACAAAATCGTTGTCTCTTTCCGTCTTTTCGTTTTTGTTAAATGTGCAAGCGAGACAAACGTCTATGCAAATGAGCCGCCGGAAAAAACGACCATTTGACTCACTGTGGCGACTCGCAGTGATTGATTAGATGCACCTTCTTCTTCTGGAATCGGCGTTTACTCGGAATCGGACGAGACTGCTCGCCCCCATTGTTTGTCCGTTTCGACATGGCTTCACATTATTACAATGGTTCTCCTTTTGCTGGACGATGGAGCAATAAATACATCGTAAACTTAGTGCGCGCACATAAATTCTTGTACCGGACTCATAATGCGAGTATTTGATGATAGCGCGCTGTCTGGATGCTACATCAGACATTCTCAAGGAATATGGCCTAAGTATATAAAATATGTAATTCATAATTATATCTGTGGTTAGAGATAAACAGATCTATCTAAATGGTAATTTATTTTAACTACTTACAATTTTATTTTATGGCAATAAGTTGAAAACTCATTGGCATTAAAACAAACGTCTACACGTGGCTCCATCTGTCGTCCTAACAGAGCATGTCGTAAGTTTACAGTTGTTTGGCAATGACCATTTGCGATATCAATGGTACAAAAATTACAAATTCTAATTCAACACGTGACGTTTGTATTTATTTTACATAAACAACTTATGGAGAAATAAAAGAATATAGTAGCTGTAAATAAATTAAACACTATAATGCCCTATGTTTACTTTCACAGTTCACGGCCGCAATCAGAATCGGTACTCACGTACTCGCGTCGTCTCCTTCTTGCTTGTTATGGTTTCCATTTAGGACTTGTTACTCTGTCTCCGTCTGGTGGTGATTTATAGTGACTGAAGCTTTACATAACCGCGGCGGCTACTTACTACATGTTGTGCTTGTGCCAGTCCGTTTATCATGATTATGACGCTATAAAATAATTATTTTATCTCGTTTGCATGGCTTATCGTGGACGAGTTTTCAAACTTTACTTATTTAGTCAGATGGGCGGGTTAATGAGCGTATAATATGCCGTAATCCAATAGTCTTTGGGAAGGACGAAATAATTTGTACTTTGAAACTTAAGTTTTCTTTAGACACCAGCTCCCTAATTTCGTAAAACACTCTAATTCTCAAACTGAATCCTTTTGAAAGATATTGCTAATCTATTGCTTCATTATGTTCGAAGAATGTGTCGGTTCAACAACGTAAATAACGCAATTAATGTTGTTGAACTGAAAATAAAAGCCACTGCTACTGATAGTGTGTTACGCAATTACCCCACTGTTTGATGTTTTAAATAAACTGCCAAACATTTCAACAACATAAATTAAAAACAAGGAAATCATCATCTGCCTAGCCTTTTCCCAACTATGTTGGGGCACAGAATAACTAATAGTACTGGTTGGGGTCGGCTTCCAGTCTAACCGGATGCAAAAAGCAAGGAAATATGCCATGGAAATACAAATACTTATAGAGATTTATGTACATGGATCTCACAACAAATCGGAACTAGTGAAGGCTTCGTTTATCGCAGTAAAGATCAAAATAATGTTATAAATACCTACGTCTACTTGCACATAGTACAACCTGACAAGCCCCATAAATATGTGCGAAGTATTAATCGCCAATGATCTAGTAAAGGTATTGCACGGTCGTACATCGCAATTAAATTAGAAATTAGAAAACGCGCAACTTTCACGTAATTGATGCTTCTATAGTACGCACCTGTGTCGGTGAGTGAATAAGCGAAACTAATTATGAGCTGACAACTGCACCAATACACGGCAATCTACGAAGAAATCTTTGTTATACAGTTCATTGATCGATACATAAAACAATGTTGCTGATACTTTTAAAAGAATCGACCAATTTAAAGGGACGCCACTAAATTACTTCGACGAAATAAATCGCCTTTAAAGGCTAATAAAACAGGAAAAGTTGTTAAACATTTTCCAATAGTTTGACGGGTCAACAGCCACAGAAAAACGGACAAATGTGCCAATGAAACGTGTTTTAATCATGTAACGCTGATTGATGTGAACGAATTACGTTAAACAGATATTGGTGGCGGAGTTGACTTACCGGCTCGACTCGAGCATCATTTTGTGTGGCCTGTAAACAGAAAAATAAACACTTTAACTAAGGGAGACAATTACCAACTAAATTACATACACTGGCACACATTTGTATGTAAATAATGAGAATACCCACACTTGGATGCGCATTGGTGAGCATTGAGCATGTGTGTGAAAACAATAGATCATTAACAAAAGTAAATCACGTTTTATGAAAGTTTTAGTACGACAACCTAGCGATCGGTAATAATCTGGAAAAGGTTGCAGACGTTGAGACGTTTAACCATCAGGTATTAAGCGATCAGCTCGGGGAGAATATTTATTACATTTTGTATAACCTAAAGTGTATTTTATAGAGGCAATCTTTCAGATGGATTATTTTATGATAGCATATCTATCTTATTTTGAAAGTGCGTTAGCTTTGTGAGGTATTTCAGTTTCTTGGAATCGTGTTTAGCGAATCATCTTCGTGGTAGGGTGAACAAGGTTGAATTCCCTGGTACGCTAATTAGTGGTTAGTCCAAGGTTGACGCGATATGAACTAAGCGGTGCGCCATGAACACCTTGTTTCAACGTCTTCACTAAAGCTGTCGACCTAAATAATACTTTGTTTTTATACAATTCCTTCAAGGTTGCCAGTAGCAGTTATTAACTTTCGCTTGAACTATTGGTTTGTACTTTACTAAGAAACCTGAAACGAAACTTTCATTAATTTGCTTTTCAACTTGTCACGAGAATTAAAGTAAACATGCTTTAAATAAAGGTACACGATCGCTACAAAACAACATTTATTTCCACTTCAGTTAAGTTACCAAAAAACTAAAAGATCATCACACCGAATCATTATCGTAACTACAAGCCTACAACAGTAACAAACAAATGTTAGCCACTAACAACACTACAACAGATAAGAAGCACACGAAACAAATAATCCATAAAAAGTAACAATTAATATGAGAAACCAGACACTGCGGGAAAGTAACACGCACATCTGTCAATTATGACACGCGAGGGATATTCCACTCACCATGTAGGTATAACCTCGCGAACGTCATCAAGGTCGTCAAAGGTCATTGTATTGTTGACTTTTACTCAAATAGCAACGCCTGTCCCGTGCCCTTTCCATACACAGCGTTATCTTTTATCAATCGGCGATAATTTTGGAGGTTCAGTCTCCTCTTCAGTTTGATAATCAATTGATATCAGATATTACATGTTTCTTTTCTTTCAGTTCCGAAATGACTGATGTAATATTTATTGCTACGGCAACGGAGACAGTATTGACCATAAATAAATCACAGTTTTCTGGTGATTATCTCTTTCATTATTGCTTCCTTCAAAGCCGATGTTTTAGACGTCTAGACTTTAATAAATAATGTTAATAAGCGCAGTGTATCTATGCAATATTTATTGCTGCAAGCCGGGTCAACGGCGTAAATTCTCAAAGGCAAAGTCCATAAAACCACTGCGGGAAATATGTATGACAGCACAGGAACAATTGGTTTCTGGGGAATGGGAACCAGTCGCTACCGTCATAGCACAGATCACTTTTAACCGCATCCTGTCATCCAGTTGTGCGGTCGACTCTACGCCACACGTAATATTCACTTTCAAATCACAAAAGTCATCTAAACATCCAACATTTTTCACTCAACGGCTGCCGGTAACTATAAATTCGCATATGAGCCATAAAACAGAAATAAAAAGTACCAATGAAACACAATTGAGCAGTTTGGGCACATGAGTAGTTAAACTACTCATGTAGTTTGGGGTTGAGAATATAATAAAAATATTTGAAGCATTATTCAGAGATTTGTGAGTTTGTTTCATATGAAGTTAGGTATAATTCATAAGCTTCGTCAAATAAACATGTCTTAAAGACTTAGCGCTCAATCATAACATTCACCTCATAAACACTAATTGCAGAACTGCACTACAATAAATCAAGTTGGCAATAGAAAACGCAACAATCGCCGAGCCATCGGTGGCTATCTGACATCCTGTCAGCCGTAGAGCAGGTAAAATTGCAATTGCCTGAACTCTCTTCGGACAATTAGCTCCAAAAAGGTTCAAGCAATTTTCGACCTTCTCAGTACCGCCATATCTTAGCATCGCCCATCTAAAAACATATAGTGGCCAAGCTAATCTGCACTATACAACCCAAAACGATAAAGAGTGTTGTGCATTGGTAGCTGGCCGGCTTATGAATGAGGATGTCGGTATTTCACAAAGAACAGTCGAGGGAAAAAATTGTTTGAAAGGCAAAATTGGGATCTGCAAAAAATCTGAACATCATTGAGAAATTATGGTTTTGTAAATGAATGTTCAATATTGTACATAATTATCAACTGCTAGTACTGCTACTGTTACGGAAAGAAAATACTACTCTCATAAAATGTTCCAATGTTTCGTTCTATTGTCAGGTTATAAAAAAAAACGACAGGGCTGTTGAAGAAGGTGCAATTGAATTAACATTCGCAAGAATTGCAAATGAACGATTTATAACTTACTGACATAAAACACACTGAATTCAGCCGCGGAGTCCCCTGAAATATACAGGTGAACAGGTGATACGTACGTAGTACAATGAAAGTAACAAAGGGTCTAAATGAACTCTATGTGAATTGTTTTCATTGTGATGAAATGTTTGGTCTATAATTTCACGCGACAATACCCACAAAATCGATTTCGGTTGGATCTCCCGTAAAAACTTATTATTTGAAGAAGCTCACAACTACCTGAGTCTTGTGATTCATCTGCAGGCATTTCGCATCGCTTATGGTTGTTTAATTCAAGATAAGTATATGAATCTCGTGCTTTCAATTACTAAAAAAACCTTCGCCTTTCCTCAGAATCATCTCAATTCACAATTCCCATTTTACTCAATTTAAGAACCTTTTTACATCGTCAGTCGGCTCAATGGTCTGTAATTTTGTTTTGATGAATTAGCCAAACGACGGGATACTAATAACTGAGGATGGACAGACAACGCCGAAACCGTTCGAGCTTCGAGCCCTCCAATTTATAGCGGATGTATCGAAAACTGTTTGCAAATAAAAATATGGAATTTTCGGAAGAAGGGTTCATCGTTCGCTTGATCGCGTTCCCGACCTTGACGTTTAGATGTCGAAGAACTGCGTATAGCAAGTATTAGCAACTGACAACGTACTTTCGACTGAAAGTTTTCAAGACACACAACCAGGACTTCACTCAACTTTTTATTCGACTTTTATTGCCTGGCTTTTTCTCTCTGTTCTTCTAGTAATGTAGATCTAACATACAAACAACAGGAACGAATGGTCACAGTAAAAGCACAGATTATAATCTGTGGTAAAGGTACTTTTACCACAGATTATAATCTGTCTGTTTAAATGTTACTAGTGCCACTCAAACCTTTTACAACGGGAAGGAAGAAAATAAGCAAAATCAACAGAGTAATTAAAAATGAGGTCAATGACAAGAGAGCAAAAAAAATCCAGTTGTAAATGTGGTAGGTATGGTCGACGTCGTCGGCGCGATAGAAACTCTCTGAGATGGCAATGGAAAGAATATCTCTAGGGTCTCATTAGCAAAGCGAGCGAGGCATGCTGCGGTTAGGGAGACAGTCGCACCGAACAGCACTTCTAGTAAGAAGGGCCTTATTAGTAAGCTGATGGGTCTATTTGTTAATGTTGGAGTGGTCTACGCTACAAAACTACCTACCATCACGAATTAAATGTCAGCTCTTTGTTCAGGTTAATATAATTTAGAAAATGCCATTCCAATCTTATCTAATCAAACTAAGGAAGATAGACGAGACGAAGTCCTCCTGTAACGACCATGTAATAAAATCAACGTAGTAAACGAGTAGCTGAAAAGCAGCCGGGCAAACTTTTGAACATGAACGCACCGTCTTAGAACAAATAGCACAGAGACGGAGAGCCCGCTGAATTCTGAACGAGAAAGCTTTTTACCCAACATTGCATCGAATGCGGAAAGCAGTTGTGTACAAAATTCTGTACAAATAGATAATCATAATAATTATTCTGTAATTGTCTGTGTGTTGTTCAGCGTAGCGTATCAAAGCGAAGCCTGCACGCGTCGTAGGAGGGGGGTTGTACTCTGTCGGCACAATTTATGACAAACTTCGCTAATTCCATATCCGAGTAGAGTAGTGTAATTAGAGTGTGTGCGGGCAACCAATCGGATCCAAACATATAACCCGGCTTCAGACACACAGTCGTCATGTAAATCAAAGAGCAAACAGTAATGACTCGTCGAGATTACCAGTTGGATGCGTGCGCTCAGGCTTTAATGTGTGCTAACGTGTGAAGCCGTCCTAGATAACAATGTACTTGTCACTGCACCAGCTCTAGATAAACTAGTTTTCTATTGTATATTTTGTTTAAAAGAAGGTGAGTTTCATTTAACGTTTGTTTGGGAGCTCGACAAGTTTATAGCTCATTTTGAGCAAGCTGCTGTGACAAATTGTAAAGAATAAGTAAATAAAAAGAACGATCTTATAATGTTGGAAGAACCGGAATATGAAAAACTCTAAATCCTCTAATATTAAAAAGGCGATGAATGATAACAAACACGCATATATGAATGAAACTAGATACAGTGAGAAAATCACACCAATATTTAAATGTTAATTAATCAGTTTGGACGTGCGCGTGTAAGCGTAGCTGGAACTGGTAACGCGAGCGACCACCCGGTCCGACCAGACTGGTTGCCTTCGTCGACCTTGCAGCTTTCGATTCTGCACACTATCGATTAACTGCCATTATACATTTTGCTACAAATTCGCTTTTATGCTAAATCAACTTTCGCTGGGAATCAGCTGATGTAGGTATATCAGTCAGTTTGATTTGTTCATACGAATGTCAATTTCCTAACAGGGTGCTTACTTTCGAATATAATTCCGATAGATCGACATTGGAATTGTCAGTCAAACGTCAGGGGTTGGCTGGACTCACTGGTCTAGGAAATCCCTGGCGTTTACTCTATCAACTGACGTTTGACCAATGTCGATCTATCGGAATTATATTCGAGAGTAAGCACCCTGGTCTCAAAAATACTACTGCCTACATGGAGCACTATCGAGAGAATAATTGCCATCATTGCAAACGGATTGGATTTTTCAATCGCATTGTGTTGTGTCATCAAGAGGATGCTCTTCAACAATTCCATGATCAATCTCAACCTTTTTCTTACCTCCATTGTATTCAATATCGTTTCCCATATCGTTTACAATTTTAATATCATACTGTAATACAATTCTGAGACATGAAACGGCGCAATTACGCTGTGATTGAATTCCATTATGGACGCGATTATATTTGAAATAACTAAACCAATGATGATTACATTTGTTATAATAATATGAAAATTGTAAGGAATATACGATTACGAAAATAGTTTTAGATTAGAGTTTGAGAATTTTAGGATTATGTACGCAACTAGCACGCAAAGGTTTTTGACCTAAATACAACACTACTATTCTTTAATTGTCCAATTATATTAATCAAGTACTTATTTTCTAAACATCGCGCTATTTCAAATATTTGGTCAGCTTAATGCAATTTATATAATCTTAGTGGAATGCAGTTTCATCTTGTCTAAGTATGTTATTGAAATACATTATGCATACTGACTGATATAAGTTGTGAATTCTTACGTTATTGGGGACCTAATAATTAAATAAAACTAGAGAAAAACCTAGTTTATGTTGTAAAATTATATTGTTTGCCCAGTTCCAAGCGCATCCCCAGACATTACATCTAAAAGCAATTTCAGAAATAAGATCCAATGGATTTACGATCAATTAGTGTGTCCATTTACATGACTATGGCCTTTCGATTTGTTTTTATTGAACGAAATACTTTTAATTTGAATAAATGTGCGGCCGCAAGGTGGTGAAATACTGCTCAGTGTTCATACGAATTGCTTATTAACTTGTATTTTATAATTAAATATGTCTAGAGGTATCTGAAGCTGATGAATAGGGTAGCGAAATTGATAGGACAAATGATAAATAACCATTGACCACTGTACCCATTAGGTACAAAAGATGAATCACAAAGAGATTCTGAAACCGAACAAAGGATCATCCTGAGTTAAAAGACGAATAATTTGTAGCAAGTGTTGATCTAATGTTGGCAACAGAAGTTATAATATAACAACATATAATTAAGGAACTGATTAGGATACAAGTTGAGCAGCATTAGGCACATCATTGTTACCAAGTCACATTACACATTACACCTTTTGTGCGCAAAGCTATCGATTCCCTTCTTCGTTACCGTATTTCAACTGTGAATTAACTTTTCCCGACCCACCACACGAGCACAATCGAGGAGCAGATTCATAGAATTTCCAATTAAAATGTAAATTTCAACCCAACTATTTTACATTCATCCATTCATTTGTCGGCAGAAACGGAGTGAGGTGAAACGTATTGTATCGGTCTCTTCATTACAATATTTCTTTATTGCAGGGTAGGCGACAATCGCGACTACACTCTGTATACGGACATTTTTTACTCGGTAAGTAAGTTCTGAAACAGTTATTGCCATAAAAGAGGCGATTTGTCAAATATATTGCGCTTCCGCACTCACAACAGTAAGTTACTACCTATTTAATAGCCTGTTTTATACATCGGATTTGCAAACTAATTTTTGAGTCTGAAAATTTACAAAATAAGTGGGATTAGAGGTTGGTTAAATATGGTCCAGTTCAGTTATATTTGATAGTTTACCCCTTTATTTATAAAGCGACCATATTTTTTTGACGTTTAAAAAACGTCTCTTAAGATTAAAAAACGTTTATAAATAAACCCCTTATTGCCATAATTAATAGCGAAACCAATGAATTATTTAAGAAACGTCTTAGCTAAATTGGAGAACTAACACGATTTGACAAATGGTCTATTTACAATGTATTCACTCACTGGGATGCTACATAACTGACGATAATAAATAGTAGGAAGCTCCAACAATCTGTTTGAAAAATTACGTGTAAATTACAAGTTAAACTAGGCGTAATATCAGCTCACATACCCATGACACATCAGACGCAATCATAACGTAAATCTGCGTCGAGCGACGTCCACTTGTCATCGGCGCAGACGACATACTCCTTCCTTTATTATCATATCATTTGTGCCCACTACCATAAATACCGTACAAACTGACAGAAATTACTCAGCTAATAAAACTATAAAACCACAGATTAAAAATATATCTATTGACATTTGAACAGACTGTAGAAAAGGGATTAAGTCCGATTATAATTTTTACTCTGGTAATCATAGGCCATACGATTATTTGCACTGTAGCGGTCATTGAACTGTAGAGCTTATGCAGTGTGTGTCTTTGAGTTGAGCAGAGCCAATGTACTCACGAATAGTGTTGGCACGGCTTGAGGCTCTGATGACACAGCAAGAGATAAGAACTTGACGATTCTTCCTGCTTTTATACTATTTTCTATGTTTATATTTTCTTCTTAAATTTGAATTAAAAACTTCATCAGTTAATTAAAGTCTGTGGCATCATAGAACGAGTGATGCGTGGACCGCGAATTCGAGTTCTTTAACGTGAACAATATTTGTTTGAAATCAGGTCAACCGTATCAAAATCCGCATCAGCTTTCAAGTGTCGACTTTTTATTTAGAATCTCGTAACACTAAGAACAAAATGATCATGGTCGTTTGAATTGGGTTATTCAAAACTTCTGTCCTTATTGACAGCCAATATGGAAATTCTCATGCATACAAGGAAAATAAAATATAGGTCGATGACGAATAAAATGGTATAAAAGTTCATGTGCCATTTTTATGACATTATAAATCTAAATTCCAAGGCAAAGGGGGCCTAGGCAGTTTTTCGTATGGGCTGAATATTTGTCTTGTAACGAAAATAGCAATTATCTTGAGCATAACGATTGGAGCGTGAAGTCCATCAATCATGGCAATCGGCGGCCATGACAATAATGGAGTTTATTAAACATGTAGCAAATTCGCAACGCTTTCAAATTTCGTGGAGAACGCGTTTCGTAGGCCGCTCAGGGCGCCCTGGACATGAGCCAACAACTCTACCTACTTCAATCTTTAATGCCTTTCAACTATTTTATTAAAGCAATGTATACAAACACGCAATATAAACTCATTTCTCGATTAACTGACATGATAAGATGTCATTTGACGCTACGTTATGTAGACTATAAAAACGCGATATTGAGCAAGCCTGTTGCGAAACTTTCATAATTATAATTTTACTAATCATGTACAATGCTACCTATGTATTTGTAATATAATTATGTATTTGTACTAACAATGGTTACTTATACGCCTTATATCGGTAACCACCGATGATGTCACCTCAATACTATAGCGAATCAAGCGTGCACTATAAAAGCCAGTGCTGCCATAAAGCCGACACAAAAGCAACCGCTAAATATGGTATTTTAATAATTATCATTCCGACTTAGGTTATTATTGTCAGTTGTACGGCCCGGCTGCGTTCTCACTAAAACGTTACGCAACTGCGGCAGTAAAATAACTTGCTCGAGATTGGCAGAATTAATACCCACTCCTTAGGTGGACTTGAAATTAAAAGATTTATTGTTATAATTAAAATTTGTCATAAAAACGGCGTGGCATTCGTTGATGGTTAAATAAAATTAATGGTTGTAAACGCTAACAATTTTCCACGGGCGGCGGGTCTGTCGCGACTCGTGCTGTCAGCGGCGATATTTCAAGATAAGCTACTCGGCCGTACGCTTCGCTCCTGTGTTCCGTTCCCACGCGGCCACGCAACAAATAACAACACACAACATTACCGAATCATTTATAAAATGAGCCACTTCAAAATGGAGGACGTGCGCGTGAATTTATCGTACATTAAACTACGGCGGAGTAAACAGAGTAACGCAATGGAGCGACTTGTCCATTCCATCAAAGTTGACCTACAAACATTGATTAAGTGATTTAACAGTTTGTTCAGAACGGTAGAACACTCGTTAATCTTTATCAGAATCGTATAGTATAACTTACTTATTGATTGAACTACTTTGGTGAGGCAAGGCTATAATTTCAAATTGTAGGTACCAGGATAATATCGCAGTGAGGAGTAACGGAACCCAGTGTGAGTGGAGGGCGGCGCGTCGCGGTCCTCGACCCGCGCCAGCGGCGGCGGCGACGGCGGCGCAAACCGCCTTGACCTGCGAACTCTTGCTGGCTTCCTATTGCCCACTGCAAGCCTAGTACTAGAACCCGATTATACACGAACAAAGCCGATTAAATACGAAGTGGCCTTCCCGCAACTCATACGTCTTTGAAGGCGCACTTATTGGGAGGGAGACTATCTTTTACTTGAGTCAATAGCTAGTGTGTGCAGTTTTATTGAGGCCATTTTAACCATCGATCAAAATATTACTCTACTCAATTCAATCGTACGGTTGAGCTCAGAAGTGATAACTCTAAAACTTCTAAAAGCGAATCGAATGATTAATACCGGATGATTTGTTTTGCCGGTTCAAATTTTTTACAGGTTGTTCTACCCATGAATATGAACAAGTTTCACTATGGAACCAACTCTGAAATCACGAAAAAAATCTGCCGTTTCATAAATTTTGGACAAGTAGGTTTTTTTCGTGATTTCAGAGTTGGTCCCATAGTGAAAGTAGTTCGTATTCATGGGTAGGAAAATTTGGAACCGGTAAAAAAATCACCTGTATTTTGAGTGTTCCTTAAATGAGGGCCAAGACCAAGTACATTAGCATCATAATTGATGTTTATTAACGCGTGTGAGAATCGTGAGCCACATTAAATGAGTCGATCGATCACTAAGTTACTTGATTTGATACATGATTGCGCACGGACATTGCTTGTGAAACAATAGTCTCACTACCGCTTTTGAACTACAAGTCTCGACAGCGAATGATAAACAGATGTCGAAACAAATTGTGAATTCATGACGGCGGAGACGATTGTTAACTACCTTTATTTTGTTTTATAATGAAATATTCCATTTAAATGTGCCAAGATTTTAGTTTAATCTTAATAATAATTATAAATTCGATTCACAAGTTTTTGAATGAAACATAATAACATCTTAAACAGTCGTTGAATTGAGGAAAATTACAAGAACATTTATTGTTTGACAGTTAATATATTTGACAGTAATCAACCTTCACCATATCAATGATTGCGTTTGTTTTCTTGCAGGCTGAGTACTCGTAGTACTCCAGGGCAAGCTAATGGCAGTGAAGCAATTCACACCATCTGGAGCCAGTTACAGCACACACACTGGGTTCAAAAACCGCATTAGTACTTCAACTCGCTACTCGCCTACGACCACCACAGTAAACTATTTGATAGTCAGTCACATTTGCGCGGGACGATAATCAGCTGATCGAGGACATCCTGTTTTTTTCTCATAGCAACACAATTATATTGTAGTTAGAGCAAAATTAAAAGGAATCGAGGAGCGTGTCGACAAGGGGAGGAGTGTTGTCAGCTGTGGGACAACGTCGACATCGATAAGATTAGATTTGTAACCCAGTTACCAACGCAAACGGGTTTTAGTGATATCCAATTACTTACAACTTGAATTGGTAGGTAATAATTCTCGTCCATATAGGGTCTGACGATCTTACAAAGATGGATGCGGAAGGCCCAAAATGGCAACACCTGACATGCTTTTGAACAGACCATGATAAAGCATTGAATTCGTTTGAGGAGATAAAGATTATCTACAAGTTCTACAACCTTGTTGTGAACTCCAATGATTACAATGTCTGCAGACATATCCGAAGAGGGAAGTTGAAATTATTTTCCTTCCAATTCTTAAATTTAAAAAAATCATCAATCAGTTCCTTGAAGCACGCCCATAATGTATTATGGGCATGGAAATGAAAATATGACTTAGTACTATTTATGAAACTATAACTTGGATGTATCCAGGTTATCAGAAGTCATAGTGTCATTTCCAGGCCAAAAAAAAAATCATCAGTAAACAAAAACAATGAAGAAGCTCCCAAGCATTAGCCTACAATCGCGCTACACAACGTTGCGTACACGCAAGCGCATAACGGTACGCGTGCATCGCCGGATACGGTGCGCGTCATCCGGCCTCGTACGGACTCGTACGTCACACTCACACGACAACATCAATCATCGCGGCCAATTGCGAAGCGTGCCGATGCTGAATGATCTCATTCTTCCTGGACAATACTGATTTTCTGACATTAGTTTTCTTTATGAGGATGCTCTACTGTAGTCCTCGAAATGCAAGACTTATTATATTTTGTTGGTGGCTCCAGCGCTGTTATAGCCTTGGAAAACGTTTATACACGTCCTACGTGTTCCTATGTGTATAAACTTTTCCTATTCCATTCATTTTCACCCCTGTCTACCATCACGCTATCATTCATATCATCCATCTTAGATTTTATTTAAAATAGTCTTGTTTGGTTTTCAATCAACATTTTATCAAGTTATCAACATCCAAATTCACTGCTCTTTTAGTCACATGCGTTCCATTCCTAATCACTCTTCTCCTAATTATATCAAATACAATCATCAACACAGTTCTCTAGCTTATTATTTAATACGAGACGACAAGTTTTTTTATGAAATAGCATACATCATATCAAATATAACTTTGAAACATAATATAAATGTATTTCGATGATTTCTCTGATTATTTATTAATCAATAAATTCGCCAGCATGCGCCACCATGTTCAGTTTCGTTCTTCTTCCGGGATTCTGCAACAGTGGTTTTTGTAGAACCGGAATCGATGAATGAAAGTAGTATGTCAGCTGTTTGGGGGTCACTAACCGGTCTTGCTCGTGGGTGGTGATTATATTTTAGTTAAAACAAAACTGGAATATTTCTACTATTCGAGTGATGATCTAAAAAAGAAGGCATTTCAGCAATCCCAATATGGCGGGTCTATGGAACGTGATGATTAGAGCAACAAACTTCCGTTATACGATATTATCATTATCAAGGAAGATTGTTTTTAGTTCCGTGACGATCTATGAATAAAATCATGTCATTAAGTTTGTGGGATCTCAAACCGGTCTCAGGCTTGGTGGTTATGGCAATATTCCTATTACATGAGGAAGTTCTTCATTCAAACGTGACTCCACTTTCTTTTGCCTGACATGATACTGACAATCAGCTGTTTTTGATCAGCCGCAAGTTCTTAGCGATTGTGGTAGAATAGTTCTATAACACGGATGTTTTAAGTTACCTACTAGTTATTCGGCTCTCAGTGCAATGCAGGAAAAGTTTACAATTTTCAGTTTTGTTGGTGGTACAGAGAAAACAATATATTGAAATCCTGTTCAAACGGTTCATCCGATTATTACAATCGCTCCCAGATCGTTGGATAAGCATCGCTACAGCTCTGTCTTGAGATTCCAACCTGGAATAGTCGCCACAATTTTCATTTCCGTTTCTAGATTCCTTTAAAAATGGAAATGCAGGGTTGAATAGCAAGGTAAACTTCCGAACTCTGATAATATTGTTTACAATGACCGGCCAGGTTGATAGTTAGGGCATTTAACGACAAAGTGTCCAAGTTAGTCCTCCGCTTTGTTATGACGTCAACATTCACCTACGTCATAAAATTTAGACATAAAAACTTGAGTATATGAAGCTTCTCCACGCAACTTACGTAACATTTATTCCAGGATTTTCTGTGTGGAGTGGTAAAAATAAGTAAGGTGCCCGTCCAATGCTACATACTTACACATTGTGGTAGGATAAAGGCCGCTTTCGAGTACCGGCGCTGACCCATATCTCATGTAAAGCAAGATGTGCCGATACGCTCTATTTTACATCCATTCTTCAGATTAACATGAGACGTCATCCATTGAATTGTGGGTTTAATAGAAATAGTTACTTCGAAAGCTCGCTTAATGACTTTCTCATTTCAATTCCAAGAGGAAAACTACATTTGTATAGTAAGATTTTCCTGGAAATTGCGACCATTATAAGCAGAATCGCTCACCAATGTTATGTAAGCCAAGACGCTCGTCAGAAATGATCTCGTCATGATTTTGGACAAAGAACATCACTGGCGTAGAAAAGGTAACCAATAAAACAAATGATTACGACCGATATAAAGCTACCGATAGACAGGCGTTTATTGACACAAGTCTGCTAGACAATGTGTGTCTAATGTGTTTCCGGCGATTTTACAATTCACGTCACAATACGAGCTTTCGTAATACATTTTAGAAACGAATGCAATGTAAGTAGAAGACAATTAATGCTTGTTTTTAATCAGCTTTATTTCATCAAAACCAATTTTGTAGTTAAAAAGGGATATCAACATCCAGCAGATATAAAAGTAGTAATTTATCAATCTCGAATAAAGTTGTCGAATAGACGACAAAGTAATCTTCATATTTACTTAAAGACCGCTGAGTATTTCCCGAAAATTTAGTACGAGAATAAGTTGAGACATTAAATAAGACAGACACGCGACACCATCTAACGTATTTCTCTAGAACTAAACAAGTTTCCGAGTCGGTGCTCGCGACAAGTCGTGGAATGAAATCCGAGAGAGCACCTCAATAAATGGGCAAACATTTATCTTTGGTTGAGCAGTTAATACTAGACTGGGCGTCGCCTACATCTGCATTACTTATCTGTATATCTCCACTAATTACTAAAAACGAAAGCCTGTGTTTGATCATATTCTACACATTTCTGTTAATAAGTCCAGTTATCAAATATAAAATGTTGACATAGCATAAAGTAATGATCGAGTTATTATGACATCGGAAACCGAGGGAGACGTAACTATGTCGTGACATCCTCAGGTTTGTTCCCAGAATTAAGTGTAGTTGCGGAAGTGGTCACTGCGTCTTATTGATTGTAATAGTTAGCCGATCGACTGAGGATTCTTCCGGTGAAAAGTTTGATCAGAAAGAACAATGTTGACATTCAAAAGCTTCTTTATCTATTCGACTTAGAGAAGAATAAGAAAGAGTCTATATGTGTATTCAAAGAAGACGTTATTTATACACTCGTGTATTTATCGTGTGTGTCGACAAGGTTTACTCAGAACTCGTAACGTGGCCGATGCTTCGACTGAGCCCGAGATCCCGCGATATATCGCCGAGCGAGATTCTAACACAGAAGTTAAGCCTTTCCAAGAAACTTGCCAGACTGTGGGCATTCTTTCATTAAACGTATTTTCACATACCGTACTTTTATGTTAACGTTATGTACTGTTTAGAAATGTAAAGTGGGTATTAATTTCACTTTATGGCTGTGAATGACTCTTAAATTTCGGAACGGTGTAACCGGCTTTTTTTATCGGTTAAGATTTATGTAACGAACTTAGCATAGACTAAATGGTTACAACATGTGAACGTGAATTTGCTTTCTTTTGATAAAGGAACTAAAGAACTCTTTCGCAAGCTTTTGCGCATGCCCATTTTTGAAAAGATTGTTTACAGAACGCTCACAATAAATCAAGAAAGTTCATTTATTGAAGTGTGTGAGGCAAACAGATTTTCTATTAATAGTTCTGCTATTAAGTGTTTCGATTATATAGTCCAAGTTCATAATAGCATTATTAGGAGCCTAAGCAGACACATCGCAAATCTTACACGCGTTTGTGGGCGCGACCGACGCGTGGGAGATTAACTGATTATGATTAGTAGCAATTGGATCTTAAAACATACGTGAATATCCTATTATTAAGTACCTTTAATAAATGTTTAATTAATCCGTTAACTAGGTATCCTTAATATCACATTTCAGGAGCAGATACCTACCTGCCAAAATTTCAATTGAAATCGTGACGTTGTTTCTGAGGTGTTCCAGCAGCAACTTCTTGTTTGTTCACTACACTTTGGAGTGGAGGATGTGCTGATAGCTTTTCTACTTTAATTGATGCACTTTGTATTTTATCAACATTTTCCTCCTCTTCAATTGCATCACTTTTAATTTATGCTTTAATATTTTATGCAGTACTCAATTTTGTGTTCATATTTCAAGTTTGAGTAGTAAAACACCCATATCCAAGGGTTTTATTATTCGAAAATCCCCCATCACAGTTCCGGCCGCAAATTCCTCAATAAGCTTAAAATTAGGTATTCCCCACAGACTTGCAAAGCGGCCATTGCAGCTGATAACTTGGACACCTTAAATTACTGAAAGATTATCCAATAACACTAAATATTTGTGTTTCTTGATGAATGGAGTTTTAATAGAAGTTTTGTTTTCGATTAAGCCATAATTGATGTACGGAGTTTGACAGTGGAGATAATACACTCAGGGGCACATTTAACCGTCCACCCATCTCGAATTGCATATCGTTTGTTTATGTTAACTTACGCTTTGAATACTAGGCGTAACTTCATAAGTGGGTATATTTGAAATAAATAAAACAATCATACCCGCGTTTTGTTTACCTTTGTGGTTTTTATTTAACAATAATCAGTTTAGTCGAAATTTTACAGTCCCGCCCTTCGTTTTGTGTGACGGATACATTTGATTTAAAACGTTGTGCTACCATTTCTTTGAATAAAACCGAGGTGTTGGAGTGCCGTGATTTCATTTACACCAAAAAAAATGCCACTGGACGCAGCTGGAGTAGCCAGGGCTGTAGCACTTGCAAACGCTGGGTTTAGCCAACGTCGAATTGGACGGATGCTTGGATATCCACGAACCACTATTCAAGATGCTATCCGGCGTTATAGAGAGACTGCTTCCTACACAAGAAGGCCAGGGCAAGGTCGTAGAAGGTGTACGTCAGAGAGAGATGATCGTTACATCGTCTCGAACGTTCTTCGAAATCGGTTTATAACGGCTTCTGAAGCTCGTAACCGCTTGTTTGAGGTACGAAATGTAAGCGTGAGCCTAAGAACAATAAGAAGAAGGTTAGCTGAGAGGGATCTGAGAGCATTTCAACCAGTTCGAGTCCCAGCGCTGACCGCAACTCACAGAAGAGCGAGACTTTCATTTGCTCGAGAACATTTAAATTGGACTTCGGAACAATGGAAGGCAGTTCTCTTCTCTGATGAATCAAGAATCGCTTTACGAGGTCCTGATGGACGTCAGCGCGTGTATAGACGCCGCGGTGAAAGGTTTGCTGAATGTGCTGTGGTTGGAACAGTGGGCTACGAGGGAGGCTCGATAATGGTGTGGGGTGGCATTTGTTACGACGCCCGTACAGAGTTGGTCATCTTCGATAGAGGCAGCGTTAATGCTCACAGGTAGGTGACAGAAATCCTAGAACCACATGTGATTCCGTTTGCGCCATTCATTAGCGATAATTTTATTTTAATGCACGACAACGCTCGTGCATACACCACGAGAATTGTCACCGATTACTTGGACGCTGTCAATATTCAGCGATTACCGTGGCCAGCTCGCAGTCCTGACCTGAACCCAATAGAGCATGTATGGGACAACCTAAAAAGACGGATTCGGAGTCGTATACCAGCTCCTACGACCATCAGTGAGCCAAAAACTGCAGCTATTGAGGAGTGGGAGAACATTCCCCAAAGCGACATCCAAGACATAATGGACGGGCTTTATAATCGGTTGCAAGAGGTCATTAGGGCCAGAGGAGGAAATACACATTATTATTCCGACAATTTAGAGCACACTTTTTTTTAATGTAAGATTTTGCTAATTTTTATTTTTTGTAAGAAAACTGCATATTCAAATTTTTGATTAATTTTGTCTCAATTAAACCATTTCACAACATACACATGTTTCATTTGTTTTCGTAAAGGTTCACCCAATGTAATATTATAACAAAATTAATTAAATTACCATAGAATTTTGAAGAAATCGACAAAATGTGGGTGGCCGGTTTAATGTGCCCCTGAGTGTATTACTATGTGGTCGCAAGACAATGGCGCCGATTCCCTTGTTCACAAACTAAACTAAATTTAAGTTCAGTCCTTTTCTTTCTATTTCATTAAGAAAAGGACAAAAGATAAATATTAGTTTAGTCCTGCCAAATTAAGATGCTCCATAGACAGCTTAGACGTGATTCAAAAATTGGCTACTAAAAATACGTCAATTTACGTCAGGCGCTGACTAATTTGACAGGACTAAACTAATATTTATCTTCTGTCCTTTTCTTAATTAAATAGAAAGAAAAAGATGCACTGAACTTACAATTTAGTTTAGTTTGTGAACAAGGGAATCGGCGCCAATATGTATATTGTGACTTCCCTATCTTTCGGTGGGTTTTAAGATTACAAAGAAAAAAAAAGCAAGAGAAGCTATTTTTAGTTTTTGTCAACTTTAAAGATTCAAAGTATAACCGTATCTAAAGTACTAAGTAGAGGCAGAATGAAGAGTTGATGATTTGAGTAAATTGGAAGGTTTCATAGGCACTATGGAGAATTTATATAATCAATCAGTTAGACCCATCCACTTATTTATAGCTTCATCTTCAATGAAGAGATAAGGTGGCTTACTAACGGAAACCACACAAGGGACAGAAATACCTAAATCTCATCTGCTAGCTAGTATGATACCGTTGACGACGATCTATTTATCATAATCGACATTTCTGGAGTTCTGTCGGTCTAGACAAAATAAATTCACACAAACCTTAATACCTTTTTGTAAATATAGTCTCGCGTAACTTATTTTCTCTGTAAATTTTTGAAATCCTTCAAGTTTTAATAATGTCTATTCAGAGGTCCCAGACACGTTTAATAGATTTAGTTTTGATAGCAATTTCATGATGTCATCATATTTTAAATTGACAAAATATCCCAGCTGTATTTGTGGATAGTTTAAACAGAATTGTAGTTTCTACACACTCATTTCGCCTCTCAAATGTATGGCACAGAAAAATATGAACAGAATGTCTATCAACTTTTGATAAGTAGATTAGATTAAAGCGAAACCTTTTACCAAATACAAGTTTTACCCAGAACACTTAGCTTATTTTATCGTAAGGAATTTTTGTATCGTTTAATATAAGAGGTTGTTCAAATGTGTATAAAAATGGTCACAGGAAACAATGGCCAGCTTTCACAGAAGTGTGCTGTGTATACTATCTTATCGGAACGAAAAGTAAACACGTTTTTCATCTAACTAGGCGAGGTTTACGAGATAGCATGATGATTATGCCAACAAAGCGCACGGATTTCTAAACAATCCCTTATCTAGTAATCTTACGATAATATTTTACACCAAAGCTGACGATTGAAATATGTGCGAACGTTCTATTAAGGCTCAGGCATTCATGAATTTTGGTCGATGGGCTAAATGGAATTCATACCTTTGGCTCCACAAATTTTCGATTCATCCTAGTAAAATCCACTCACAGTATTAAGATACTATTAAGATAATAGTCTGCTCTAGAGATTAACCCCTGAATAAATTTGAACAAAATGTGCAGACGCCCAGTTTAGTCGATTTTAACATTATCAAGCGGACAAAAAGTCGCATTTTTTTCTCCAGCTTTAATACCTGCATACTTACTGATTTATTTATCCAACTATGAAAATGCACTTGTGCACGAAACTTGGTCTCGACACAGTATGCATTCAACGATCCAGCCTACACAGGGAGATATTAAAGTGAGTGGGGTGGAATGGGAGCTTGCAATCTGAACACCCTCGCCACCCCTCCCGGCGACTAATTTCCGACAGACTAGTATACTCCTTCGGTACATTCTGTTTTACACTATTTCATATTTTATTGGCTACGGAATAAGATATTATGTACGACAGCCACAACTGGCGTTAATACTCCTACAAACACTGCCAGACGTAAAGTTGTATACTGTTTTTGTTTCTTCGATGATACTGTTCTGCAACGTTTACATACCTGTAACAAAAATTAAAAAAGCATTTAATATTTCAATCGAATCATAATCACGCACTTCCCCTAAATGGAAAACCAAATATCCACCGCCCGATCCCAATTTAAAACGGTAATAATTTTAGACCAAAAGCTGACGTTTTATCGCAATTTCATCGTCTTCACTTCGTACCAAGCGGCGATAAGTTCCTTTCCAACGGCCTTGCCTGTTTGACCTTTTTGTTTTAACTTACAATACCTATACATTGCATTACTGTTACCAATGAGTTCATTAAGTTCTTATTATTATGTGACGAGTGATATATTTTAGCACGTTTTTAAATGTCTTTGGATTGCATAAGATATATAGGTATGTTATTCAGTTAGTGTTGTGACTTACTAGTCTAGTCCCAAACAAAGCATTATGAATAAGACGTACATAGTTGTTATAAGTATTCAAATCATGACCCAAATAGAGCTTTCCTCTGGAGAAATAAAGTTCAATTTCGTGGAGCAGCCGCAGCTTCCTAAGTAATAAATCCATTGGAACTAATATCGACACATTGCTGCCAAGCCAGTGCTTGCCAATTCGTCTGCAGTATCTCGTTCCCAGTACAACAACCAGCTGGTATAATCGGCAAGTTATAACATTTCCTGATTATTGTCTGGAGTTTCGGCCTTTAGATTCCTGTACCGAGTTTTTGTACGTGACGTATAGTTATCTATGTCAACTGTCAAAGGTTCCACGTGATATGAGTTATCAAAATGCTTATCCACAAGTTTTGTGTGAAAATATCTAGCGCGAAGAAAAAGCAAACGTAGATACGCGACGCAAGTCGTTAAGTTGAAAAAGGGTTACAATGGGTCACATACGAGGACCTAGCAACACGTTATTACCTACATGGTGCATTGCAATGTTTTATGTGCTCGAATATTTTCTTGGACTGGCAACAGGAAAATCCTGGCTTAACGCTTTTATGAAAATGGGAATATTATTGTTATTTTCTGCTTGTGTCAATTGCTACCCGAGATCTGTTTTCTTATAAGAACTGTTATTGTGCTGAGCTTATCTGGCGCGCGCACATTTAAATGCTCATCGGGTGTAGTTTTCATATTACATATGGTAAACGTAGGTGTATTCTACATTTCTACTGTCACAAATGTGGATGGGGGAGTCCGTTTAGACACTTATTTTATGTAGTAGGTAAATGCTGGGAACGTACCAAGGCACTTCTCCAAGGCGATGTAGACTTACTGATTGAACGAGATGCCACTGAAGATTGTAAAAGAGTAGTTTGTTTGCAAATATCCTAATGTTAATTTTAAAAGTTTAGGATTTCAAACAGTGCCAATGTGTTTACAGCACATTAAAGTGTTGCTTTTAAAAGCCGTAACAATGTAACAGTGAACAGTGTAACCTATTACCAAAGAGTTCTAAAGAATCTCGTTTATGTAAACTGACTTCAGAAACTTTTGGACAATTAATAAAAGCGCTTCTAGCAATGGAACAAAGTTCTCATTCGTGTTTATCTTATCTTCTACATGATAAGCCAATATTATCAAGAAGATCAAAGTATCATTTGCAGCACACAACCTTATGATCTTCGAAGAAGGTTTTAATGTTTTATTATTTAATTATTTGAATGAAGCCGCTTGTCGGTTGCGGCTTTAATAATTTAATCCTGTTTGTGTTTCATTTGGGTCATGCATGAGCATCGCAAGAGCTACGAGTGGGATATTGTTTTTCCAAACAAAATCACTTAAAAAGAACTAGCAGGGGATCGAGGAGGGGGGGCTCAGGGGATCAGACCGGAATAAATCTTTTTAGTGGTGTGAGCCTGCAAATTATTTCAACACTTGACATTTGGCATCTGGTAGTGTCCTAAAAGTCCGATCACCTGCACCCTCGACGATCTGAACAACGCCTCTGACGCTTCAAAAAACGTGGCCACCTACTGGGCCCAAACATTAGGCAACTTAGATGTACCTACTTATACCATCAAAACCAAAAGGAGACTAGACATTTCATAAAAACATAAATAACTATTTAATTAGTGGGTGTATGATCATTCAAGCAGACACATCGTTCTATACATGCAAACAAGTACGCAGACGGCACCGGGTGGGCAAGCGAGCTATCGATTCAGCTCTAAACTGTTCACTAACGTGATGATTACATAATTACTCGCCGATAAATTAATTAATCGCTCAGAGCCAGCCAATCATTGCGATGATAACTTTCTAGTTCAATTTGTATGAGTGTATCGCTTTGAGATTTTAGAAGGATGCTTTATTAAAACAGTTAATTTACATAGAAACTAACCCAATTTATAAGAATCGAGGGTGTCGTAAGAGGCGATGAAGAGATTAGATCAGGTGAATGAGCAGTAGCGTCCATCCGTGATAATTTAATACTGCATGCATGCGTGAACTAATATTATGTGTACATCGCAGGTGTCGAAGAAACGGCGAAGGAGCATACATTGGTCAGAAAACTAATCTCAGTGTCATGTCAGTTGATGAAGAGAATGATTCGCAAAGGAGAAGATGCAACGACAATTCATTTTACGTAAAGGCCACTTAAATATTTTTGGTCTTTTGCGAAGCTTTTGTAGCAGTGATGTTGGCAGCTATTACGTAAATAAAAATAATTGAGTGTTGATGCCAATATTTCGAGTAAAACAGAAGTAATAAGCTTAAGAGCTTTCTGGCTAAAGTACTTATTCGAAAATGCATGAACTTATTACACATTTGTACAGGTGCTCCAGATAATAGAACGTTCCTCGTGGTTTTTTGCAATGTAAAATTTTGAACTAAAAACATGTGTTTTCAAAATGAGGACAAGGGAAGATGGGAGACCACGTGGACTCTACGAGATAAATCTAGCAGTTGAGGGAAATAGATGCAAAATTAAATGTAAGACTGAATACTTGTAAGTAATTAATATTGGAAACCTGTGTTACAAAATTATCCGGTATACAGAGTGACAGGGACATTGACGCGCAAATTGAAACCATGAATTCAGCACATGATTCCAGACCACTAGAGTAGAATTTTTTCTTCTGTTATCAAGAAAAAAAAACTTGCCGTTGAAAAGTGCAATACCTAAGTACGAGGTCAAAATGTATGTTACAGATTTTTTTTTTTGTTTTTTTGTTCAGAATCATGTACTGTATCCATGGGTCATACATCACCATATGGATTCAGTACATCAAAACATGATCCTGCGAGGTTGCACATCGATGTATGCCAGCCTGTATATCCAGCTAATTATTCTTGATAGTTCAAATACTTCTACCCGCGGAATTCTTTAATTATTATTGTTGTTCATTTGTCTTCATGACCCATATTCGTTGGGGATTGGGTGGCGCAGCACACAATTTTTTGTTGACATTTAAAATTGATTATTTTTCATTGTTCTCTTATTTTGTACCTACTAGTGCTGAGTAGCACCTTGAGAAGTTCAGGTGTTGGTACAGTTACAGTATAATTAATAGACACGTTCATATAATTATTATTACGTTAACAAATGATAGAAATTAAGCAAAGATTTACATTTTGACAACGTCTCTAAATCTCTAGGGTTTTCGCTCCCAAGCGACTTGTTGAGAATGCTTTCTTATAACGGGATTGTGATACAAATGATACAATTCTCGCAGCGACATCCCTTCAGTTTGTAATAAGCACATCTTATGATTTTGAAATAAAATAATTTGGCAAAGGAATCATTGCTGTTATAGGCCTCAAAAGTTGAGTGAGACGTCGAGCCTTCAATTGAGTCACCATTAATTTCTCCTGCTTTGTTATGTGGGGAAAGGTATTAATTTAAGGTCAATGTGGGCAAATCCGTCTACGGGGCTATTCCGTATACATGCATTTACAATTCATTCTAGGATAGTTACGCTGTTACTGGTTCGGTCGATAAACCAGGATCAGTTTTTAGTTCCAACTATGTTTCATAGATGGAGCAACGTTGTCGACAAGAGTAAAAACTTACGTTTGAAGTTTAGTTGTGCTACGAACTCGAAATTCAAGTGTTGCGTGCTGCCGTTTCTTATAAGGTAAATAATGAATTTTACAAGTTACAACTTTCTGAGTATGCATATCATGTAGCTTAATAAGTGTCTCCACGGATTTTTCTATTAGTTATGCATAAAAACCAGTAGATACAGAAATAATTGTCATAAAACATATGTAACTTCAAAATGGTCAAGTGGGAAAATCCGTCCAATATCAAAGGGGCTAAATCGTCATAGACCGGAATTACCCCATTGCATATGTCGTCAACCTTTTTCATCCTTCCTATTTTTATATACAAGAACAACGCAGCGCAACTCTACCAAATTCCACGGATGACCATCCTGGGTGCTTACTCTCGAATATAATTCCGATAGATCGACATTGGTCAACGTCAGTAGTTGAGTTAAGCATCAGGGATTGGCTAGACTCAGTGAGTCCAGCCAATCCCTGACGTTTGACTGACAATTCCAATGTCGATCTATCGGAATTATATTAGAGAGTAAGCACCCTTGACCATGTACCATGCACAAAAAAAGAAAGAATTAACTTGTCAAAAGATCCAGAAAAAAGAAATGATTTCTTTTTAAATGATGAAGACGATGCAGTGTACTTTTACTAGATTTTTTTCTTAGTAGTAGTTTGTAACCCTTTTGTTTTTGTTCATGCTATCACTGATTGATCATATTCAGCTATTTTATTTCTAATATTGTATTTTGAAAACTTGAAGATTTAACTATGTTTGTTACGTAAGGATATTTTTTTATATTTTGTTTGTAACTGTTTTTGTTTATGCTATCACTGCTCAGATAATTATATTTCATTTCTAATATAAATTTTGAAATTTAAAGATTTATGTGTGTTACGTAGTACCTAAGGATAAAAGTCATTGAGTATGCTTCATGGGTATGTTCCATTTGTAGATAACACTAATAATTGTCATTAATATAATATTATTTCATTGCGAATAAAATCATATATTTTCGGAAACTGATTTTTATTTAAGTATTTACTTAATTATTTGATTGATGAAATTTGATTTTAAATACAATGTGTGAAGTGCAGCGTTGTATAAAATTACCTAACCAAATTCATTAAAAATAACCCTGTTTATTTAAGTCAATACCAAATATACCAACCTCATAATAAAATAGGTATGTTTCAGTGTACCTGAAAAACTAAACTGATGATTGAAGTAAAAATATTTAAATTAGTTTTCAAACTTTTTGGAAAGGTTCAAAATCCCTGGTTATAAAAATAGGCCGGATTAGCCCCCAAAAAATATTTTAGGGACTACAACGTAAATTCAACCTTATATTTATGATGTTACAAAACATTTGTCTTCAACATCTGCATTTACTTGTTTACAAATTGCATACTTTGATATAACGGCGTAATTCTAGGAAAATTAGCTACTAGACGGATTTGCCCTAATTCTCGGGAAAATCCGTCTAACGACCGTTTAAAAAAAAAACGTTTTTAAGTTACATATGGAGGGCTGTTCTGTTGGTTCGAGTGGATGTGTATAAAAGAGAACAAAATTCTTTATCGCTTACAACCATCAAATTTATATTAAAGTAGATAAGAGTACCAGTTATAGTGAACCAAATTCAACTTTCAAAAAAATATGACGGATTTGCCCACATCGACCTTACTTAAAATTAAGTAAGTTTCCACCTTTAAAGGGCAACTGTATATCATTCTCGTTAGTGCGTTACGTGGGTGTTTCCCGCTATCCACCGAAGAGAAGCTGTCTCCAATCGACTACACTTCCCAAGTTAGACTTCTAGACTCTAGTAGTAATTATTTGTTCGGTAGTCTCGTTTGCGTCATACATTATGCTTGTAGAATTCTTTGAAAGATGAAATTACGTAGAAAGGGAGTAATGAATAGCATTAACTATTTCTTGCGGGCTACGTTTGCGTAGTACAGACGTACTTTCTCGGAATAAAAAGTAGGCTATGAATATGTCCTTAACCCATATACTGACATATTTATTACTACGATACGTTACTCACTTTATTTTTTATGCCATTGCGAACTACTAAAATAAATATAATAAGGGTCTGTTTGTAATGTCAAATTAACAGATTTTTACATAATACACATGAAACTAAGTATACGGTAACGGTACTTATAACGAAAAAAATAATTTTTTTTTTTGTCTGTCTGTCTGTTTGTTCCTGGTAATCTCCGAAGCGACTGGACCGATTTTGACGGGACTTTCACTGGCATAGCTGATGTTGTAATAGGCACTTTTGAACATCAAGTTTACATGAAAATAGAATTTTTTCTAGCTGCCCCATCCAAAAGGTAGTGTCGTATGAAAACAATGGTCAAGAAACTCCACCGTTTTTTAAATTCTTCTCTGTTTACTGTTCTTGCATCTTCTTCGATAAATATTTATTTCAATTACAATTATAAGTATATTTGACCATAGCTAGTTACTAGGCTTCCTTGCTCTCTGATGAAGTTTATTTATGAAATAGCCAAAGTTCTACGTCTTGCAACTGTGAGACAACTCACGACATGCAGGATGCTCTACTGCCAGCCTTAAGTAATTACTTAACTCGGTTAGTATTCACTTTGTATGTAGATCAGTAGGTACGTTTTAAATAACGGAAGCAACGATTTCCATAACAAAACATTCATAATATTTATCCACATTCGGTAAAAAAATCCTAATGCATCCGAAATGTACCAGAATACGTTTGAGCCAGAGTGACTTGAATAAAAATGAGGTCAAATTGGATCACATTGAGATAAAATCTATGAGAGGCGTATGTGGGACTATGGGACTTTGTTTTTTTTCGTCGGTCGATGGTAAAAACATATCTGCATACGGTATAGCCTATAGGTAATTTTTTTTATATCAACTATTCCATATATAGTATTTTCGTCAAGTCAAGTCACTGTAAAAATATATAGTAGATGGCAATAAAATAATAAGTAGGCAATTTTTTACATGCTTATTTTTTGCTATTTTGAGTTTTTATTAAAAGGTTTTAAATTTTTTTTTTATGTACTTATAAAATAAAAAAATAAAAATTCAGTTTTTGTGAGTTAAATACTGGCAATTATTGCGCTCATCTCGCTATTCTGTATTGAACTGAAAATATAGTAGTCTTGTCTAAGTAGTATTTTTTTTAAACATGGTATTTATTTAGGCCTCTAAATTATAGCAGGCTGCAGGATACTAGGGTTGGCAACCCTGGTACCTAGATAGAGTACCAAGCATGGTTGACAGACAGTACCTACCTACAATAGGTCAAGTGATAATAACTGTCAATTAAAGTACCTACTCAGCTTTACGCAACTTCCACTAATAACAACGTTGAGATAACTAACATCCAGGTAGTGATTTAATCATTTCCCAGCACATTATTAAGTGTCAAGTATTTATTTCATTATCTATTCTTATCGCAAACAATCACACCTCCACACTGATCTCACGCAAGGTAAGAACAGAATGACTCGTAACTTCTCCCTGTTTAATCAAATTACTTGTTGTTCATCCATCAATCTTCACCTCACGCACACAGATTAAATCAAACGAACAATGTTATCTCCAAGCGCCATCGACATCGTCTAATTAAAAGACAGTCGGCCATTCTACCTATGATGCGAGCCTAAAATAATAGTGCACTAAAATGTCTGTCAGTCTGCGAATCCAAAGTCAAGGCAACAAAAAAATAATCACCGATTCCGAAGTATGGCAGAAATTTGTGCCGACACGCACGCCCAAGTGAGCGGCCCCTTTATTTGACAGCAAATTAATAATCACACGGGAGACCGGAACGCCTTAACTGACACCCGCAACGATTCAACATCGACTTTATAATATAAGCAATAAAGTCTAAGGTAAACATTTAACATCAAATAAATGTTCTTATGCAATTTCAATCCTTACGGTGTGAGACATTAAAGCTTAAATCGAGCACCGGAACGAAGTTAATAGGATGTAATTTATCCGGGTTGAAGCGCGTGGTTGCCGCTCCGGGTGCGGTGCGAGGGAGACGGGCGGCGGCCGGTCGCGGGGCCCGACGAAGACAGAGATGTTTTTGTTGTTGCGCGCAGTAGTCATTAGTCGCCGGGCAGGCAGCTCGCGGCCGCGCCACCGTCGCGTCGCCGTATTGTGGAAACAAGGTGCGAGCACTAAACGTCGTAAGCGGCATTCTCATTAATTTTCAGGAAGACGTGAAATTCCCTCTCATTGCTCTCGCCCTTCGTTAAATAGCTTCCAGCCTGTTTCACGCTTTCTAACACTGCACGTCCGATTCAATGATATTTAATTCGACGTTTCACGATTAATTATGCCGATTTCCGATCTTGCATTATAATTAATTTACTAAAACAACAATTATAACAAACCTTTGAAGATGAGTAAATAATATTCGTTGATCTTAATCATAAAGACCTGAACTAAAACGTTACTTAATTTAATTAAACACACATACACAGACGCTCATGAGATGAGAATAAAATATCAATCAAATAGCAAAAAAGAAAACACGGACAAAAAGCTGTTCAACGATCTTACACAACCTGCACAATTTAAAAAGCGTATGAATATTCATAAAGTATCTCCAATAGCGTACTAAATATTAACGACAACGCGACAAAAAAAAAGTTCGAGGGCAAAGGCGATAACCTGAGCGCGGTTTTTGTGGCGGGACTGAGGTCACTGGAAGATTTACATTCAGCCAATAGACTGCTGCGGCCGCTCGCAATTAATTTATGTTATAACTGATGGGCTATGACATGGATGTATGTTACTTATGTATCTGTTAATCAACGCCGTGTCTGCTACGCACCTAATATGAATATAAAGTAGCCAGATGAGGAGTCTAAATGTTATTGCATATCAATTGATTATATTATAGTGACATATTACCAGTATTAAGTAATGAAACGTATTCACTTCAAGATACCATAAAGATTTTCCACGACTTGTGTTAGTCATGATTGCAATATGAATCACTTTCGGAAATTTTAGTACCATCCATGTTATGGAAATGTTCTATTAAAAAAGTCAAAATTCCCATAAAATAGCACAATAGGACATTAATGTTATTCCAATCACATAGTTCCACCATACCTCACTTCGGTTTAGCAATGCGTTGTGTAGGAAACAATGGCATAACCTTGCGGGTTCAGTTCATCTGTCCATTCGTCCGTGACAACTGTTGCTGAGGGTCCCCGCTTATCACCACACTTATCTACTCTCACTAGATGCCCATAAAAGCATTCTTCACACCCGACACACTAACCTATCCAATATTGACAAGTTTACTTCCACTCAAACTTTAACTAACTACAAGAAATGCAGAAGAAATTTTCAAAGATTCGATCTGTAGTTGTTGAAAAAGTTTCTCGCCAGCTTTTCTCAGTAAAATCAACGTTCCAGACTGGCTGCGGCGGCAATTATAATTGTAATTCCCCTAAGAACTTCTTGTAAACCCAAGTGAATGAAACTATTCTGAATGTGACGTTGAAGCATAATCGAATGGGTCTGCGGTGGGTCTGGGTAAACCCAGCTTTAGTAATATCTTCACGTCATTCCGGTCAAACGTATGATAATTTGAGGTCGGCTATTCAAGTCTAGTGTATTGTAACCCAGCAAACAGTTCAACGAACTAAACCAATTTTTTATATAACATCAAAAATGTAGACTGAAAATATTCTAACCAAACATCAAGTAAGCTATTTCCAATGAAAACACTCCAGCGCCTATCTTACAATATTATGATTGTATAAAGCTTAGACCTCGGTATTTGTACTCCAGTAAATCTTCAATCGCCGCATGCGCAAACTAAACAATCTGTATAGTCAGCGTCAACAAACACACGTTGTGATCTCGTTCATAACTCTGCATGATCCAGAGATGGTCTATTCCACTTCCGACAACCGAGGTCCTGCGCCCACGTTCTGGGACGACGCCAGTGTGGGATATACGTATGCCGTGTCACACAGAAACAATGTTAAATGCCACTTTATAGCAGGAAATGTATTTAAATGCAAGCGATATCCTGTCACACCCGCTTTGTACCTTACGAAATTATATGTAGAATACATCGTCTCTTGAAATCACAGTTTGCAGATAAGATATTGCAAAGAATGTATTCAATTTGTAATCTGCGAAATCATTATCGCATTTCGCTTGCGCAATCTCAAAGATAAGCAGGTAAACGGACAAGAAAGATAACATAAATCTACATGACATTAAAAGATGAAGCCAGCGCATGCTAGCCATGGCATTCACAAAGAGTACTTGTGAGAACTGTCAACCTTTCGCCTACTCACTGACATTATAGAACATATTTCGTCTTAATTCGTAAAAAAGCGGACAGAGCACTTGTAATACAAGAACTATCTAAAGCGAATCAAAAGTTTACCTATATTAAAATGCAGCTGTAAAGCCTTCGTCACACGAGGCAGTCACGTTTGTATTTCGCATTCACAATGGCGCGCTGGGCGGGATGCGCCCAGCCACTTCCGACAACGGGGGCCAGCCCACGCACTGCCTGATGCCCAACGCTGTTCCATTCAGAATATAACATCACTCCACAAACATCTAATAAAAACTAGGTCAAAGATTAGTATCAGAAAATTAAGAACTTTAGTTTTCCAATGGCTTTAAAATTTCACTTTGGAATGCAATCGGACTTTAATGCTGATCTGATGATCGAAGAAAAGTTGTCGTTTCATGCATTCTTAAAGCGTCCAAAGGTTAGTCATTATGGTGGCCGAGTGGTCGCAAGTTATATGACGCACCAATAGGTCAGTCCGGCTTAGTTAAAGCTTTTGAATTGTCGCTAACTTTCATACCACAATGTAGCTGATGTAATATGTGATTCCAAAACCACAATTATTATCAGTTTCGAGAACATAGCCCCGGAGTTTAGAACGATACTCAAGCATATGGAAGCAGAATCTATATTGTCAGACACGGGCCTTCCTTTTTCACGTTTGAATATAATTATGTGATTGTAGCAGTTATCTGCTACACTTCCACAACGGCGTCTACTATACTCTACTTTTCGTAAAAAAATCCCTTTAAAAGTTAAGCGCCAGGGCAGCCCGCGAAATTCAAATATTCTTACGTTTTTCGAATTTGCAGGTCAGTGTCAGATTGTATGTTGAACAAAATGTAATTCGCGACCGTAACAAATATGTATTTTCAGAATTACAATCATTAAAATCATCAATACAATTCTCAAGTTCCTGACACTGGCCTTTTTTTTTTTTTTTAAGGATGGGAAATCATCAAATGACCCCTCCCGCTCTGGGTGGAGCGGAAGGGAGTGTCAGACTCTTCCTGACTAAAACCCATCCGTGTTCCTTCCTTAGCCCTTTATGTTCCGGGGCAGCGGTAACCCTTTCGGACAATCCCGCTGCCCCGGCAGGCTTCGGCCCTGACGGGCCCCTCCTTGTCTGCTGACATCTCTTTGAGGCGCGCGTGGAACACATACGCGCCGCCGGGCCTGGTCCTGATCGGACGGCGAGCTACCCATTACTCGCCGTCCGCAGGCCCGCGTCTACGGTGGCCGGGAGTCGTCACGCGGCTCCCGACGCCCGGGGCGTCTACCGCGGCGGCTGGGACGGGCGGCTCTCTCCGCTCTCTCCCTCGCCCATCCCGCCACCTCCTTCGCTAGCATGACTGCTTCGCAGAAGGAGGTGACTGCCTCCCACTCCCTCTCGCCCCGGACCATGGCTTGGACCAGGGCCGGGCGCGAGAGGTCGCCGCCGCTGCCGATCGCCTCTACGAGGACACGGCGGTGCTCTGCCCAAGCGGGACAGACCTCCACCGTGTCCTCTGGGCGATCCTCGCAGTGGTGACACCCGGGCGTTTCCTCCCGCCTGATTATGTGCAGGAACCTCCTGACACTGGCCTGCAAATTGCAAAAACGTAAGAAAATTCGAATTTTGCGGGCTACCCTGGAGCTTCCCCCTTAAAAGAACATCTTACCCCATACATCATACTTCGTCGCCACAGGCTTCTACATAATCTTTTGTCTTGCTATAAGCAAAACACATCAAATAGGAGTTGTGTAGAGCAAAGTCCCGTATATTAATAGGGCGGTACCTAGTCTCTTCCCGTGGGAGTCTTAATAGGCGATTGAGAGATTGATCAGGTGAATGAATAGCAGCATACGCCTACATAATGCGAAAACACTAAAGGTTATTTTAAAGTAGTAATGACAGAGGTAAATGACACTCACTTATTGACCAAAAACTAGATAAATGATTAGAAGTCCCAGCTAACACGAAAATTTTGAAAACAGACCACAGCAGCGGTTACAAGTGAGCTTAGATTAAGATTAGAAGGTGGTGTGTAAAAATGAAACAATAAAAGAAAACAACGATAAGTTAAACGTTTCTATAGTATTGTCACAGTATTACAATATTTCCTACAGTAGCGCAACGCCTTTGATGTCGCGCGATGCCGCCGCCAGTGTAGGTACTTACGCTGTCACAAGCAAATATGCTAGGGTTGTCACCAAATGGGAAATAAAACAATTGTGATTATTACTATTATGATGTAATCATTTATTCATATGTACATTCAAAATAATCGTGATTATTAAATCTGGAATATTCCATAAGTCTATGGTACACAAATGAAAAAACCTAGCTCGCATCGCGGGGAAATCTATGAAACTTTAAGTCCTGGGATTTCGAGGTCGATTTACATCCATACACAGAATAGTTTGTGCGCACCAATAAAGAATATGTAAGTATAATAACATTATTACATAAAAAACACGCCCGCGTCTGCCCTTCGCGCTCGGTACCGCAGACTAAACGTGTTTGCGGTACGCGGCCCGCGCCGCCCGACACCCCGCGAATTCCCCTCCGTTTGCTCTGCGCAAGTACATTCGTCGCGCTACTGTAGGAAATATTGTAATACTGTGGTATTGTTGCTGTATAATAAATTAATACTCTTTATGATTACGCAAGTGTAACAATGGGGTAATTATTTAGTTATTATATATGGGAAATGATTAGTTTCACTTATGGCTTACTCTTTGTTAGTTGCTGCTTTTGTTCCAAGTTTTATGTAACTGTTAAGTAGCAATATCGCAAGTTGAGAGAACTTTAAAGTTTTAACGACTTTTATGAAGTATCAAGGTAACCAACTCTTGAAAGAGGTTTCAAGCCACTATTGTATAATTTTGTAGAGCCTAACTTAGAACTAATACTTCTACTCACTATATTTTGTCTAATAACTTTTCATTTAACAAATTTATAAACGGCGTTTCAGAGTCTAAAATAATATCAGCAATATAGACAGAAAATTTACACTTGGAGAAAACCACAAGCCGTATTTAGATAACTTAATACAAATTGATGAATGAACTCATCCTACTATGAACAACATAGACAAAAAAATTAGAACTTTTCAACGAGGAATGGAGAGGAGCATGCTTAGTTTTAGAAAAATACAGAAAATATGGCATTCAAAAATAAGAAAACTAACAAAGGTTACAAGAGATGCTCTACACTACAATATGCGAAAAAATTGAAATGGAAGTGGACCGGCCTTGTAGCTCGACTCCCAGATCAATGCTGGACCGGAAGAATGACGTCATGGAAGGACCCGATCGGCAAAAGAGGCAAAGGAAGGCCCATGAGTACATGGGGCGATGAAATTAAAAACGTCGCCAGTCCACATTGGGTAGAAATAACCCAAGACCGAGACAATTGGCTAACTTTGGAGGAGGCCTTCATCTGTGACGACGGGATTCTTGCTAATAAGAATAATAAATGATAAATTTAATAAAATAACATTAGAATAAGCAAATTACCATAAACTAACAACCAAGAAAGTAAATGTAAAGTGCATGCAAGAAATAAAAGGCTTTTTTATTTTTATTTATTTAATACAAAATGATAGGATCAATACGTGTGAAAACTTTCCCATGGGTATGCAACCCTTGTCGATAATAATACTGGTCAAGCAACAACCCACTCATAACCGACCGTATTAAAAGCTTTCTTTTATTAATATTGCCTAATGCAGCAAGAACTGTGACGTAAGCAATAATGCCCAAAGAATGATGGTAATGCGATATACAGAACCAGTGTAATGTCATCATACGGTAAACAATGCCTACTAAGTATAGTGGATATTATTACCGATCCTACAGAACTCAATAGAAGAGTTATGAACAAAACAGTAGTCCGGACATAATAGGTTCCTCTAAGTGATTCTTTTGTGGGTAATGTAGGAGTTCTAGCCAGTAATTGGTGGCGTGCCACATACTTATAAAGTCATCGTGGGAAAATCTCCAGCGATACGGAAAAGCATGGGAAACGTATCGAGTCAGACTGCGGAGCATTCAAATCGATAAATCGAATGTTGTTGCGTATTATTGTCCTAGCCGTAAATACTAGTGCAAGTTAAAATGAAGAAGTTATTTTATTACTTAAAAACTAGCTTGGTTGAAGTCTGTGTGACTCGACTGCATAAACGCAGGTAAGAAACCCTTTTCTCGATAATTACTGCTGCTATCAAAGGATTTAAGCGATTTCTAGTAGAGTTTAAGTGGCCCTAATCTGGGAATAATCTCTCATCAATCAAAGACAAACTATCAAAAAGGCAATATTGAAGAAAAAGCGTTGAAATAAAACACGTGAGTTTTCTCAAGATCATAACCATAACCGTGTTACCGCAGAGAGAGTACCATGTCACAGCTATAATACGCTTTACAATTAAACACCTTAGCCGTTTATGGATATAGAATATATGGTTTGTTTTGCGGCACCCAATACAGCAGGACGAGACAGTATCTGAACGACTACGTCTTATCATTGAACTTAGATCTTTCTTTGAAAGTTCAATACATATTTATAAATTGATCATAAAAGGACTAGCTGCCATCGGTAGGACAAAATAAGTGAAACCAAAGTCTACGTAAAGCTGTGTTAATTAATTTACCTTGTGATAATTTGCGATCCAAAAATAAATATGTTATATACCACCACAGCAAATATAATCAAGGTTCGGCTTGAAATGTTATGTGAGTGCACGAACGCATTAAATTAATACAGTGACCAGTAATGTCTGCACAATAAGGTGCTAATTCGGAAGTAGCAAGTTAACGTTTAAACACACAGTTCATTAACATGGGTCTGGAAGCAAGGTCATTCAGTACACATAAGCGAAGTTATTTCATGTCGTGGTGACGTGCACAATTTGCAAATTGTCAATCTTCCTTAAAAGTCTTACTGAGTTCGAACTAAATTCATTTGTGGATTCTAAAACGTGAAACTATTGCGTTTCAGTTACGACTTGCGAGTTAGGCACTTTGTGTATTTGTTAGGGTTTCTAGGGTGAATTTTGTTTCTTGATTAATGGTAAGCTTAGGGTAGAAACTTGTACTGCAAATATTTGTAGTCCGCGCGGACATTGACATAAGTGGTATACCAATTGAAGCAGCGTAAAGTGTTTAACGTATTCAAGTGTATTATTATGTTTGGCAACTCTCCAACTTTAATTTTAGTCATTATTCCATTTAAAATTAATGGTAGAATAACGTTCGAGTTTGTGTAAAAAGTTTAAACTAAAAAGTTTTCAATGTATAGGCTGCGATGTTCAAGATTTCTCATTAATATCGTCGAAGGAGATGAGAAGACCATCTGTTGTGTTGTTGGCATGACTTACAATTTGTAGGACAACGACAGGTGGCGTTGCATCGTGTAACCATAACCACTCAAATACGGCGTGACTTAGGTAGTACTCTGACAGAACCTTGAACCTTTGACTTGATATGAAACAGATTCATAAACAACGCTACAAGCAAATGAGTAAAGTATTATAGCAAGTTACACTAATTAATAGAACACAAAAGTGTATTGTGTTACTGCGATAATAAATAAATGGGTCGATTTAACAACTGTTTGTATGCATTACCTAATCTACATATGTACAAGCGTACGTACTTACACTTTATAAGATCATAATTTGAAATAGCAATACATGATATTATGATAAGATACAGCTATGGGTACTGTCGTGAATGAAGGCTAGTAGTGTTTTGTATTTGCAATTTTTATTATTATTCTCTTTGATAACATTTCGCTGTCGACTTGTTATCGACCTTGTGATAAAAGGCTTTAGGTGCATATTACTGTAGCATGGAAGGAGAATCTTTACAAGGTCGATTGAATAGGTAATTATCAAGTTTTATGATAATTACTTTAAAAGTCTGAACGAACCGCAAGAATTGTCTTGAAAATGTGTTCTCTTTTTGCCGTGTGGTTGGATTTTGCAGTTTTTTTAAAGATGATATTGATTGAATGCATGACATAACAAAAGCCATACTAGTTGAGCGATATTGGATTTAGCTCTAGGCTCAATTTGAGGAGCTACTTTAATTAGTTTTTTGTTCAGCAGCGCTTTAGTAATTTAAATTATTTATTAGTTTTTTAATACTACCTATTAAAAACGAGCAGATATATTAAAAGTTACCTAAATACTTACACTCGTAAAATCATTATCATTGTTTCTACAATTTAATTTAAATTCATTTATTGTGATGCTAAAAAGGTACAATTTAAACTTTGTGTGAACAGGTAAACTCCAATGACATACTTAGATTCGTAAAATCATTAACATTGTTTTTACAATTTAATTTAAATTCATTTATTGTGACGCTAAAAAGGTACAATTTAAACTTTGTGTGAACAGGTAAACTAAAATGACATACTTAGATTCGTAAAATCATTAACATTGTTTTTACTATTTAATTTAAATTCATTTATTGTGATGCTAAAAAGGTACAATTTAAACTTGTGAACTCCGATGACTAATAGACATGGATAATCTCTCATTATTTCCAAGTAGAACTTCAAAAATAAGGAAAACACTTCGTTATCAATACAACATCAACCTCTGAACTTTTTTTCCTTATATAGACTGGCCAGGGCCATCTAAATATTAAATTATGTTTAGACGAACAAATTTGATAAAAAAATTTACTTAAAGATGTAAAACCCATGACCTGTTTCTGCTTTTCTGCATAAGCTATGACGTGAGAATGATAGACCAAATCCACTTGTTTGACATAATTCGTAGGCAAATATAAAGTAAGGAAATTATTTTTATATTATATCACTTCAGTCAGACACACTCACACAAGGCATACACGTTCTAGCAATCAATGGTTTGGTAATAAAACAATTATAAATTAATGTGTACAATTATCAATTAGTTATGGTTATGGGATAATTCAGTAAAACCAATGATTAAAGTAAACACGATACAACTGCTTAAGTCATTAATTCATTAAAATTATTTTAATAGGACATCTTCTTGAGTACCTAAGCTGCGCCGGCAGTAGGTGCAAGTCGGTCATAACATATCATCAATGTATGTAGGTGACGGTACATATTCATCCAAGTCAATTTTATTCATTGAAGTCACGAAAGCCGTAAGTAGGTTAAAAATAATACATATTGTAAATGTGTTTTTCTTCGTGTTTCTTGTTAAGTTTCATGAAGAGCCTGTTTTCAATCACAAATCTGTTATTTTGTGTGTCATCTCATGGAGAGCAGTGGTGGCACAGTGGTAGGGGCCCCGACTTACGAGTCGTTTGAACCCAGACAGGCGCTTTACTTTGTGTAAATAATTTCATCAACACTGCTCGCAAAACGGTGAAGTAAAACGTCGTGAGGAAACCGGCATGTCCGCCAAAAAATCGAAGACTCGTGACATCTCTTGTCCCACTAAACGCACGACGCCATCGCGGCAGGCCAAGACGAAGATGGCGGGACGAGCTTGACTCCTACTTCAGGGACTGGCTGACACTCGCAAAAGACAGAATTGTGTGGAAAAGGGAAAGGGAGGCCTTTGCCCTGCAGTGGGACAGTACAGGCTAGTTAGTTAGTTTGTGACATCTCTACCAAACCGCACTGGGCCCGCGCACTCACCTCTCACCGAGAGGAGGCCTGTGACCCAGCAGTGGGAACATTACAGGCTGATTATGTGTGTCATCTGTTTAATTTGAATCTGGACTTCTTCATTATTCAGAAAATTTAAATATTATCTACTAGCTGACCCTACAGACGTTGTCCTGTCCAAAATTAATAATATGATGCAGATGTAATCACAATTCATAACAGTGTTTGATACAAATAAGCCGTTTATCAGAATATTTTTTGGGTAATTTAAATCCACACAACTAAAATATACATATAAAACATTATCTCACATACAATCAGCATCACCGGAATATGCCAATGTAATAATTATATAATTTTAATATAATAATCGACAATTTTGTTTTCGTAGCCCGAGTCTTATCTAAAACCAGATATAAAATGAAATAATATAGCAATTTGAATGTTATTAAAGGATTAGTCATTCAATAGAGTACTACGTCACGACATACATTACTTGCCAGTGTGCCCAGTTTATCGCAGTCTCAATCAGGGTTGCCAGCCGTCTTCATGCGCACGGGCATCATTCGCTCTCGTTTTGCAAATGACCGGCTGGTTCAATGGAAGCAGGCGTCGTTCAAAGATAAATATTTACAAAGCATCTTCCCCTAAAAAGGGGCCTTTTCTCAAAAGTAACTTGTTTTTAAACATTTTTACAATTGGCAATCCTTATTCAAGTACAAGCACTTATACCACGAGCGCCGGCGCGTACGCATAATGTAGTTAGGGCATTATTTTTTAATCCAATTACACAGTAAGATCTCAAAATAAATGGCAGTAGCAATAAATACGACGTGACCGACAAATAGTGGCCTACATCACTTGGATAAAACTAGAAGTGTTTATTGAGAAGGCTAATATCTATCTAGTGGTATTTCTGTATCTTCGAGCTATGTTTTATTTATGGTACACCTGCAGAAGTAAAGACCAGTAGGCGGTATTATATAGGTGTTCTATCAGACTGGGGGTACAGGAATCGGTTTGCGAACACGAAGACAACATTCTCGCTCCAAATTATAAAGGGCACATAATCAGCCAGTCTTGCCACGAGAACCTTCAGCATTGCAGGTGTAATTCTGACATGTCCATAAAGCCCAATAAAGATCACAAGCATTGATTACTCGGAAGACTGACTCATTTCAATATTGTTGACTCATTCATACACCACGCGCGAAATAAACTCGATATGATCCACATCTTTGACAGTCGCAATCATTATGAATCTATTAGTTCTTTTTTGCCACATCATACTATGATAAGCATCCTGCGTTCGCAATTAAATTTCCAAAAACGTAAACAAATAAGTACTTCTGTATTTTTGAAAAAATAATTTTGATAGCCATAGATAAACTTTCGATTACGCTAAAACTTCAACCATTTTTATGACTTTTCAATAGTTTTTTCATTTCTAAATTCTGAAATCCATTTAAGTAAGTTGATATTTGTTCACGTGGAAATAAAATCAATTGTTAACAAGGATTTGAATATAAAATACCTACATTTACCAGCTTGGTAAACGTCAAATGAGTTCATGACTGAACATTCTTAATTTCAGACTATAGGCAAGGCTGCATGAAAAAAATATATTCAATCAAACCGCTCTGCAAAAGTAGAAGAAATAATCCAAGAATGAGTGAAGGTAAGTTTTTGTACGGAAGATGCAAAGAAAATTTGACACAGCGTATGCATTCGAAGGATGTAATCCACAAGATCTAAAGCTTTTCATATAGTGTCCAGATTCCAGAACACAATGTAGCGAAGTGCCCACTGATTGTGAAAGGAAACTGGACATGAAACGTCCGAGCTCAGGTCCTGATGAATATGAATTTAACGTCAATTCCATGCATTCCGCATTTCGGAACTATTCCGATAACTCGCCGGTCGGTAGCGAGACACCCGTTCATAGTCGGAAACAGGATCTATTGTTTGTCTATTACGATAGCTACTTGATCGGTGACCAGCACACTGATCCCTTTGTTCATTTTCTCATGCTTTACTAGGCCCAATTTGTATAGTAATTGAATTCTGGCGGTTTCATTGTTATCCAAATAATAATAAAAAATTAAAGGTGATGAAATCACACTTTGGGATGATTGGGCACAATTAACTATTTCCATAATCAGCATATAATGTTCCCACTGCCACAGGCCTCCTCTCGTTGAGAAGGAGTGGGCCATAGTCCACCACGCGCGGGTCTCCAGCGGGGGTTGGTGGAATAATGTTATCCACTATGTTTTTCTGTTGGAGACAGGCTAGAATAAGATAGATAGAATACTTACCACCTTACTAATAAACGTTGTATAGCGTCTGTATAGTTACACAACGCTTTGTCTTCTTCTTTCGAAAGTCAAATTACTGACGACTGAAAGAGAGAAATCGGTGTGTAACTATTCATCTGATATAATACGTTTATTAGTAAGGGGTCTACTCTTTGTGTTGTAAACCATAAGAATTATAGACATAAAAGTTGAATTTTTACATAGGGTGACACAATGGGCGGTCTTATCGCTAATAGCGATTTTTTAAAGACAACCTTTGGATGGATTTAAAGACAATAAGATGGTGTTTAAACCCCCCTAAATTGCTTCCTGCAGTAGGTATATGCCGAGGCTGGTGCAGGTCGTCTTTGGAAATAATAAATCAAAACGTATTTCTTGTTACACTTGATTTTATTTTCTGACAATCTGCAAAAATTCCAAATGTAACTTTTCTCTCTACAATCTTTTATTAAAAAAAAAACACAACATTGTTCCCAGTAACTTTACAATAATTTATGAAGAGGCAACCGATTTTAATAAGCTCAAAAGAAAAAGTTCATTACAACGGATATCAATTTAAGTAATATCCAATTTGGACCAAATATTCATTAGAAAATGATGTTAGGCAGACCGATTAAAAAAAATATCATGTCTATTCATGAAGTAATAACGCACTGATGAAAAATGTAAGATGTAAAACCGATGATACTAATAAAAAAATGGATGACAATGCGAGTAACTGGCAACACATAAGAACGAAGCAAGCTAATATAAAGCTTGTAAAAAATGCGGCTCCATAAGAAACCGTAAGACAGTCTACTAGCATACCATAAGTGCCTGACAACGCAACACAAGTAATAACTAATGTATGAGTATGACACGCAAGGGGTAACACGGATAAATTAAATACACCACGTATATTTATAAATGATCATCAATAATTGGACACACATAAAATAGTCGCATAACACACGGACGGAGGAAGGAGTGCGACCTTTCACTTTCTCTAGAGATGTATGCGACCGCTCAGGTTTTTGCAATATCAAAATATGAAATGAAAAAATTATCGTAAAAATGCCGTTAGCAACAGATACCTGGGATAAAATATTTGAGACATCTTGCAGACTGCAATGATACGGTCCTCAATAGGTTTGAGAAAGATGCTAAGAAAACTGTTAATGATACTGGCAATATGGCCTAATAAAGAGTTGTCCATGTCACAATGGACGAACATGAATGAATTAATAAATGTTGTACGACTTAAAATTAAACACATGTTACATTACAATCATCCTCTATCCGCATAATTATATAAGTACACGTGTCCATAAAAAAAACATGATCGCGGTACAGCCATATAAAGCTACACACACGAAGAACTATTCCAAACGATTAATATACTTCTCTTCCTGCCAGGATAATTGACAGGACTTCAGATGGCATACAATAACGCATGTTTAATTAGAAGGAAAGTAGCGGTAAATAATTAACCATTCCTATTGCAGTGACATCCTTTGTTATTTCAAACACGTCGCATCATTATGAAGGCAAGATCGAATAATTGAGTGAAATAATCGGTTAATTCTTAAGTGGTTTTCGCCGTAACATGGGAGTTAAGAGTTAGGTTTGAAAGGGAATAGGACCCAACATTTGTGTAGTAACGTTCCAAAACACATAATGGAGAGACAAATTCCCGTTTTGTTTATTTTAAGACGAGTCTGTCACTAAACGCGTGTCAAAGAACGGTCCCTCAGTTCCACGCCCGTCGACATCCTGAAACTATTAATTCAACCTTCCACCGATAAATCAGCCGCGACGAGCGAGGAATATAATTTATTCCCAACTAACCAACAATTTATAGGGCGTAAAGTGTTAACAGCTTCTTTAATATTTCCACATTTCTAGTAACTAAGCTATGCAGGTTAGATTTAAGTGCTATCACAATAATAGCTTCCGGCATTCGTTCACTCAAGGATTAAGATACAACCCTCATCTCGGTTTTAAATAAACGTGGATAAAAACTAGGTCAGCGTTTATTTAAAAAATGATCAATTCTCTTGTTTTCCCGACCTTTGTGATGTTTAATTATTTTTACGTAGATTCCGTTTTGTTGCATACAAAAGTTTTTCTTACAATTAAGAGTCGGTACAGAGTCGTGTCGTGACAAGACTTAATTGCAAGTTACTTTTATGTGCGTCAATAGAAAAGTGAAATCGACGGCGCTTAGATGTGTAAAGTACAAAATAGAGCACTTTGTTTCCCAACATGAGTTATCAAACACAATAGGGTTATAATGACGCTTTAAGTAAGGGCAATGGTTAAGAGACCAGACAGTATTGTATTAAAATAGGGTCATTAATAAAACTTAACAGATGCTTTAATACAGACATTTAATTAATGTAACCTTCATTAAGACCATACTCGCAATTAGTGAACGTAGCACTGTTTATGAACACTGTTATAAAAAATTGCACGCCCATTTAGCGTAGTAAGACCCGTTTAGCGAAGTAGACCTAACGTCGTCGATAAAAAACTTAATCATTGTGATGGAAACGGACTGGGTTTAACAACAAACCAGTGAACAAAGGTCAATACATTGTGTTATAGTGTTAGACTCAATCGAGCACTAGAAAAACAGCCAACCGGACGCACGAGACGACCGGCTCTAAAGCCTAGTACAGATTACACTAGTTTATTATTCGCGTAGCGGATACTCTAGCAACTAAACCCCGGGCCGGCTACAATGTGCCGGAAATAGTACGAAAGAAAATGCATAGCACTTTCTATTGTAACATCCGACACTTTTAAGGTGGGATCTTATTTCTATTCAAGGAATATCTTGGGGACGGTTTCGGGTTTCTTCGGTGGCCATTCAAAATGCAAGAGTACTAAATAAAATATTGGCTGAAGTATTTCAACAACACTGTTCTGAACTAGGCTTAAATCCTTTCGTGGAAACCGATGCGACTCGAAAGAATTTTACTTTCACTGAGGTGTTACGAGTTGTACCTCGGTCGCGGATCCATAATCCAAAGAGATAACAAAGCAAAAGGGGGGGGGGGGGGATTGGGTTTAACTTAACCCTGCGCTTACTATAGACTAGAGGGGCATGACCTAGATCAAAAGGACCACGACACGGACACGCTCAAGTTAAGCGACAAGGAAAAATAGGACCAGATTTATTTAAACAATAAGTAGCAGAATGCAAGTGGTACGTGGCTAAATGAATGGGAATGCGTGAATGGGTGACCATCCATTAGATACTGAGACCCATTCGTGTCTCGAAAAGCACGTGAAGAAGTTGGTCCCAGCTGTCATTCTTGGATCTTTGGCAGTTTGGCAGTCGTTACGGGTAGTCAGAAGCCCGAAAGTCTAACAAGACAACCAGTCTTGCCAAGGGGTTACCCAGTTATTGGATTCTGCAGGTCAGATAGCCAGTTGCTCCATGTAGGTACAACACTGATTAACGGTTAGAATGGAAGCCGACCCTAACATAGTTGGGAAAAGACTAGACAGATTGATTGAAGCGTAAGCAGTGGCTATGTATGACGACTATTATCAGACAAGTATAAAGGGAATTATCAGAAGACCAAAGAGAGATATCTAAAATAGAAACTAAATTCACAACCATCCAGAGGATATCGATTGCCTGATTTGCCTTTGATTTGACAAAATTTTCGAGTTTTGAACTTGTGAACAGCTTTTAGAGGATTCCTACGATAACATTGTGTTTCATACGGTACGGAAGCGTATCAAGTGGTTGTGAATATCTATGCAGGGTTAAGATGATTCGTCAACAACAGCACATATTCAAAATTAATTATGTAAATTTCCGTAATCTACTGTTGAAAATATCCGTAAATAAACAATGTATATAACATACTGTAAATGTTTCTGTTCAAAACTTGATAACCTAAGCTTGAGTTCAAGGTTGATTCGCAAGCAAGGTAACTGGATCCGTTATTCGTAAGTAGGAAAATATTGGTTTTTTAGGGTTCCGTACCCAAAGGGTAAAAACGGGACCCTATCACTAAGAGTCCACTGTCATCTATGCCACTGTCCGTCTGTCTGTCACTAGGCTGTATCTCATGAACCGTGATAGCTAGACAGTTGAAATTTTCACAGAATGTGTATTTCTGTTGCCGCTATAACAACAAATACTAAAACAGAATAAAATAAATAGGTATTTAAGGGGGCTCCCATACAACAAACGTGATGTAGTTTTAACATGGTGATACGGAACCCTTCGTGTCGGTTTTTTTTTTGGCCGGTTTTTTTTTTTTATTCCGCGGTTGATATCCTCGTGGACTTCCTCCATTATGGGGGTGACAGAGGGGCATGCCGGACTTCTTACCGGCTAAGACCACCGCGGTGTTCCACCTCTGCCTATGGCCAGGGGTGCGGGATTCGCATAAGCATTCACCGCTCCCCCGACAGCCAGGGAATACACCTGAAGCTTTGACTAAGTACCTATTGAAAATTAAGTTACTGTTTAATCAACGATGTATTCATGAAATCTTGTTTACTGAATTGTATCAACAGCTCGGCAAAATATTCTAGGGATATATTATTATCGTCCTCCAGACCGACTTTCGGCCATGGCAACCAATCTAAGCAGAGACTGCTATCTACGCGGGAGATATTATAGTGCACAAGTGAGTGCGCAGACACAGGTGCACTCAGTATTCCCTCACTCTCATAGTCCGATGGGACGGCAATCCGACAGGACCGGAGAGAGATCAGGCGCAGGACCAACTGCTTAACGTGCTTTCCGAGACACGGGGGTATCACACCGAAAACTTCTTAATCCGGTTACTGAAAAATTTCTAATGGAACATGGGATTCAAAAACATAACATATCATCACGCATGTAGTCCTCTTATATCTATGGGTGTATCTAAAGTAACACCCACATTTCTCCAGTTATAAGTCGCATGTAACAGGGGGCCAGTCTATTACCATCAAATGCAGACTCCGGGCTGCTAGTGAGAGATTTCTGATAGAAAAACCCAATAACACTTTGCCCGACCTGGGAATCGAACCCAGGACCTCATGTTCAGCAGTAGCGTTTGGACCACTTGAGCAACGACGCAATGAGGAGGATATTTCGATAAAAAAGTACAATTTGTAATAAAATAAAATGATTTAGTTTATAACTTAATAAAAGATCGTAAATAAACCTGACAAAAGTTACTCAGAAAAGTGTTCTGAAGACAAAGTAAGGAAACTCATATTTTCAACAGCGAGAATACCAGAAATAACTCACTGTTAGGAACACAACTCCTGGTATTATCATGGGGAACGCCCTAACTTCTGAATTTAGAACCATTGTTGTAATTGTATGATAATGGAAAATTATACTTCATTTGTTGATAACTTTGCGAAGTTAGAAGAGGGTTCATTAAAATAGCCACTACTTGAGGCGATACTCGTCGTTAAATAATAACAGCCGCACGGGTCGATCTTCAAGGTCAAGCAACGCTTGCCGAGGTCGGTCCGTGGATGGGTAACATCGTAACATCCCGAGAAACCCTCTGGCTCTGTGCCTCGGAAAGCACGTTAAGCAGTTGGTCCCGGCTATCATTCGAAGATCTTTGACGGACGTTGAGGGTAGTCGGAAGCCCAAAAACGTTGGGAAAAGGCTAGTCAGACAGATACGTACTTTAAATAATGTAGGCGCAACCTGGTCAGTCACTAGTCAGCCTGGTATTACAACCTTGCTTGAGCGACTGATTTACATTGATCCAGCATCTGATTCCAGAGCTAGAATCCATTGACACTGGATCAATATTTAACCAAAGCTCTTCTCAATCCAGTCCAGTATTGTGCGCTGGTTTTGAATAGAGCAGCCGCTAAAATGTTTACTACAGCGTGTTAAGCTTTTCTCATATTCGTTCCGAAACGTGAACAGACCTTTATACCGGGTTTCTGAATAGAGAATTTAAAGTCTTGTCAAACTCTACTTTGGGTGACTTCCACAAAAATCAAAATTAGGTTGAATTCATTTTCAAGAAATGTTAATGTTTGCGGGTTACATTGAAGGAATCACCTAAAAACATGCTAAAAAAAAGAGTTTGACAAGTTCTCAATTCAGAAACCGGGTCCTAAGCTGTAGTTGAATAATTATGGCATTGATCATGAAACGAGAAGGCCTCAACAAGTTGCCACAAGTACAATGTTGTTTGGTAAGACAGAAATAATTGAAGTTCTTTCCAAAAGAGCCTTTGTTCCCGGAGGTAACTTACTTATGTAGTTTATTAATTAAGTTGTTCGCGATCTAGACTGTTTAATTCTAAGTTTCGTTCTATACCTCGCTATATTATTATTTCATATCTTTATACTTTACCTAACTTAGTTTTATAGTCAATTTCAATTTATGGATCGTCCTTTGTTATAGAATTTTGCGTGTGTTACCAAGTCCAAAACAGAAACGCCATTTTTAATTTATTCCTGCGCAAATGTGTCATTCATTCGTCATCTTTAGCCCTAAATATTAATAAACTGCTCTTGTAGCATTGAAAAGTAGTATCTGCTTACCAATTTGTCTTAAACCAACTTGCGGACTTTAAATGACAGATACACGACAGCTAACAGTTTACAATAAAAACATTTTCGAGTCAAAGAAATACCGTTATAATGTTCTGCTGCCGCGAAAGTTTCCAATCAAAAATCCATACTAATATTATAATTGCGAAAGTGTCTGTCTGTTACCTCTCCTCTCCGAAATTTGGTATAGAGATAGTTTGAGTCCCAGGAAAGGACATAGGATAGTTTTTATCCCGATATTCCCACGAGAAACTTATGCGGGTGAAACCGCGGGGCGCTGCTAGTAACAAATAAAATTTACCGTCAAACAATCAATGGACCGAAATAGAATGCAATGATATAAATAGGGCTTCTGTTAGGTAACCGAGGGTGAAAATAGCTCCGCTCGTTAGTTAAAAGATTTTAAAAATAAAACAGAGTTGAAAGGAAGATAACTTATAAGGGTATCTTGTTAGTAAGTATCGTTTAGGGAAATTTTGTTCCTTTAAAAATATCTTTAGCATTTTTAACAAAAAAAGTTATTTATGGATAAAAATATCCGTCTTTACTACCAAGAAAACTATCTCTACTTATCACTCAGTCTAAACTTTGAACTATATTATGAACTATCCTACAAAAGTGACAAGTATGGCCGACATTTTTAAAATTCGGGCAATAAAATGAACTTAGCAACAGTGGCTCGTAATTCCCGGAATTATTAGGAGGGTTGCACACTCAATAGGGAAGAATAGATAGAATATTGATTAATAATATCGGTGCTGTTAAAATTTTATAGCACCACTTACCGTTAAATAAGTGGAATGGTTCCATTTGTACGGGAACTAACTTTAGGGGGTCGAAACAACATTCGATAGTTTGTAGTTGTTTCATAATCGCATAGGCGTGTTCATATGCAGATAACATTGCATTTTAAGCTAAACTATGGTCATTAGAGCTCCCGCCGACAGACACGACGCGACTCTACCTAGTAGAACAATTTCTACAAAAAACGTCTGGAAATTGTTCAACTAGAATTTGCCTAAGCCTGTCGGTGGGAGCCTTTAGACATTTTCGCAGACGACCTATTCGTTTATTTACTCATAGAATTAATTGATTGAAATATTGGCTACGGATGTGGACATAGTAAAGCTCATCTTTAGTTAATAAATTATAAGAACTAGTAACCATTCAAGATAGAGAAAAAACTAATCACGTAAGTATAAGATTTACGTAAATTAAGAACACGTTGGTCGAAGAACTACGAGTCTTTAATACGTGTGTAAATATTTAACGAAGTAAAAGATAAACAGACTCCGGCTAAATTAACACGCTTTCATGAATAGTTTAAAACTCACGTGACTTTGAACAAAGAAGGATAAAATGTGTGAAAAATCAATTACAACTGTAGACTTCATAAAAAATTTCAAGCTATTTAAGGGCCAAATAAAGAAACTTTTTTGGCAAATAAAACGTTTTCATTCCACGTGTTTCACTTGAAAAACATGTACGTTAACGTGACAGCAGTAAAGTTCAAATGTCAACACATTTTTCTGCTATTTTCGCCGAAACGTGTCTGACATTATTTTTTTCCCCCTTTACAAAAAACTGACTAAGACCCCCACGGTGAGGCGTGGGCGCTCAAATACACGAACGATACCAAATACTTTATTAAATTCGCCACATAATTTATACAAATATTATAAGTACAAAAATAAATCTGTCTGTCTGTTATCATTTCACGTCTTAGCGAATTTGGATAAAATTTGTTTCATTGAAAGACCATGACCTGAGTTAGGAGTGTTAGGACGTAGACTAATCTTTATCCAGGTAAAATATTTTCGACATCAACGCGGGCGACGCCGCGAGCAAAAGCTTAGTATTATAATGATCTCGATTAGTCCTACAGTAGGTCAAAGGCCAGGGCTTCTGCGGGGTAATTGCATAACACACTAACAGTAGCAAATGGCATTGATTTTGACAGTTCAACAGCATTCATGGCGTTATTTTCGTTGAAGAGCAGACAAATTTTCGAACATTATGAAGCAATGGATTAGCAACATCCTACAAAATTATTCAGATTGTGATTGAATTATGGTGCTGGTTCTCTCGGTTTCTTGTGGTACTAAGGACAAGTCTTTATCTAAGAAGGTTCCTTAGGAATTATTCTACATAGTATAATACTATCACACTAATATTATAAAGGCGAAAGTTTGTGTGTGTGTGTGTTTATATGTTTGTTACTCCTTCACGCTCAATCGGCTGGACCAATTTCGTATGGAGGTAGCTGACACAATTTTTTTTTTAAGTATGGGAAATCGTCAGATGACTCCTCCCGCTCTGGGTGGAGCGGAAGGGAGTGTCAGACTTGCTGACTAAAACCCATCCATGTTCCTTCCTTAGCCCTCTATGTTCCGGGGCAGCGATAACCCTTGGATTAACATACAGGTCCATAGGCTACTTTTTATCCCGATGTTCAAACGGGATCGACACTTATGCGGGTGAAACCGCGGGGCGCATTTAGTATTCACTAAAAGCGTTATCTTCACATAGGAATAACTGGGCTCCTGTACACACGGCTACACATCAAGGTATACATTTAAATTTTGAGTTGACCTCGCAATGTATAGGTTTTTCGTACAATCAGAAGTCAGCTTATACTGGTTATGTATAGCTTGATGTGTAGCCGTGTGTACAAACAATGTGACAGCTTACGCAATCAGCAGCTGGTACTAAAAGTAAAATAAAGGGTGAAGTAGACCTTACATTTATTGTGGCAAGTCATACTAATCGCAAGCGCATGGTGATTGCTTTCTATAACATATCACCTTCCGATTTAGATGTTTTGAACTAGTATGCGTCGATCAAATCAATTTCAGCAATCGCATTGTTGTCTTGGGGCAGTGGTGGCCCTTGTCGTAGGTCGTGGGTTCGAAACCAGACAGGCACATTATTTTGTGTAATTTATTTCAACACCACTGCTCTCAAAAACGGTAACGGATAACATCGTGAGGAAACCGCCATTTCATAGAACCACAAATTCAAAGACATGTGACATCCTCCAACCCGCACTGGGCTCACGTGGTGGATTATGGCCCACTCCCTTTCACAGAGAAGAGTCCTGTATTCCAGCAGTGGGAACGTAAGTATAAATGAGAGAGGCGAGGCCTATTTCTAGCAGTGAAACCCAGCTATAGGCTGAGTTGTTTGATAAGATTGATTGTAGTACTTTCGGGTTTATTTATTTTCATCAATCAACCTATAAAACCTTCCATACTAAAGTTATAAATTCGAAAGTAACTCTAGAAAGAGTTACTAACAACACAGAAGGCGGGCGCCTGTCTGTTACCTTGTCATGCCTTCACAGCTGAACGGATTTGAATGAACTACGGCACACGGATAGACCATGGTCCATGACATAGGATAGGACATGGGATAACTTTTTATCCGAGCAGTACGTCTCCGAGGGATCATTTTCGACCTCAAAAAAATGCAAAAGCTAGTTTTAATATACCGGATGTTTTTTTTTACCGTCTAGTAATTTTTACAGGCTATTCTGCCCACGAATATGAACAACTTTCACTACGGGACCAACTCTGAATGAAATCACGAAAAAAATCAGCTGTTTAATACAAAAGTTAAGATACCTACTAGACCAAAAAGTATGAAACAGCAGATTTTTATTTCGTGCTTTCAGAGTTGGTCCCATAATGAAAGTTGTTGATATTCATGGGCAGAACATTCTGTAAATATTTCTAGAAGGTAAAAAAAACACGCCGTATATAGGAGAATACTTTACTTTCGAGCAAACATTTGCAGTTAGTATTCGTTGCTCAGTCTATTGTAACAGGTAACCAATTAAATACTTAATTAATTACACTCCACCTACTTATTTAATTTACATTTAAATCACAGAATTACGTAGGTGTTTATAATTATTCATTTATTTCTGACAACATTACAAGAGTGTTAAAATTGAGATGCGGTAAGGTTTGATAATTAAATGCACGATACAAGAATAACAAATAGGTATTTTTTATTAAGTAAGTGGACACTTCTGACGTAGAGTCACAAAAACAACCACAATCAAATATAAAATTAAGATAGTACTCCGTTTACTTTTTAGGGCTGACAAGTATATTATAAAATACAGTCAGACAAATTAATTGTTCATCAAATTGACACAGTACAAGACTTACGCCAATTTTCATCACAACTGACAAAGAATAATGACAGTTGTGATTTGAAATTCTTCTGAGTTGAGATACACGATTACTGACAAATGCGTGCACTGACTGGACAGGTCCACTCAATCTGTGTGGTGGTTCTTTTCTCAAAACACCATTTCAGATACGTACTTACCAATCTACATGGTCTTCACATGGTCTGACCAAAAATATGTCTGGCCTTTCATCTCAAGAGTAGTCAGATACGAAACGCCGACCTCATTTTGTTAACCGACTTCCAAAAAGGAGGAGGTTATATGTTCGACTTTATGTATGTTTTTTTTTTTTTGTATGTTCACCGATTTCTCCGTCATTTGTGGATCGATTTCGAAAATTATTTTTTTGTTTGAAAGGGTATACTCCCAAGGTGGTCTCATTGTCAGCAAGTTGGAATCTGATGAGAGGATCCCATGGAAATCGAGGGAAACCCTCAACTTTTTTTGGCAAACATATAGCGATTTGGATATTTTTTAGATTAACTTGAAGGGTATACTCCCAAGGTGGTCCCATTGTCAGCAAGTTGGAATCTGATGAGAAGATCCCATGGAAATCGAGGGAAACCCTCAAATTTTATTGGCAAACCTATAGCGATTTGGATATTTTTTAGAGTAACTTGAGCATTTGCTCTCGGAAATCATCATTTGGTAAAGTGGAGCTGATGATGAAGACTACAGACGGCCATCGGAACTAATCAATGATAAATATTTCACGGGTTGCGATTCGATTACTTTAATATGGTTGCTAAGCAATTTATGCTCGTCACAATGCGTGTGGTGGTGGAGTGGAGTTCTTCAGGTTCTTACCAGGAGAACTCCTCAAAAATTAACGTCCCAGCATCGGGAAAAGCAATATTTTGTAAAAGGTGATGAGCAGTTGACGTTAGGCTATTGTAACTTAGATAAATTACAAACTCTCTCACTAAAAAGTGAAAAATAAAAACTTTTTTACAAAAAAAAAACAACCGACTTCCAAAAAAAACTACAAAGTGATAAATAACTTTTATTTCGGAAGTCGGTGTCAATAAACGAAAATGCAGAACCAACGACACCGACTTCCGAAATAAAAGTTATTTATCACTTTGTAGTTTTTTTTGGAAGTCGGTTGTTTTTTTTTTGTAAAAAAGTTTTTTTTTTGTAAAAAAGTTTTTTTTTTAAATATGTTTGACGTGTAAAAGTGTTTGTACAAACCACGGGTACAAACCTACTTGGTTCTTCAAGAATATAATATACAATGTGGGGATGACAATACGACTATAAATTAAACTTCGTATACCTAATGACGTTCCCAGTCTGCATAAAAAAATTCAATCAAATAAATCCAATAGTTTGGTCACTGGACATTATTTTTCATTTTTGACTTTTTCTACATGATGTATCTGTTAACAAGCCAGCACCGATAGGTTAAAGACATTTGCAGTTAAACACAACATGTGTCCAGCTCGCTAGTTCAATAACCTTCGTCAAATTTGTTCTTAAATTTGATTTCCCGTTGCGAACTAATGCATATTATACGTTATGCTTGAGACATAAGAGCCATGCATGCGGAAGTTTTTACTTCCTACAAATCTTACATTTATTACGAACCTGCAAAAAAAAGGGGTGCCCGGCACACTGACCGATACCATTTTTTCGGGTTTCGGCCATATGTTTGTTGGGTCAATAACACCCGCTGTTGCCGCAATATTTAAAGTGTGTTCTTTTTTGTTTACACTTTTACGCTATTTAATATGTTAGAAAAAATCACTTTTTTAATTTGAATGTTAGGATTTATTTGATGGTTCCTAAATACTCCTATGCATTAGTATTGTTAGTGTTTTCATTTATAGTCGTATTGTCATCCCCACATTGTATAGTAAAAAATAGCATTTATTTTCTTGGTAATAAGTATTATGAAGCGTGATGTAATTAAATGATTTATCAAGTGCTTTCAGTAACAAGGCGCTTGAGATAATTACACCGAATCCAACAACGGAGCGCTGCCTGGCTGACTGCAAAGTGCAAACCATTAAAAGCATAACATTACTTACATTTTATGAGCTTAATTTAATCAAAAATTATACATATTATACGTCATTTAAAATCAACCGCGAACCACCAAAATTAATTTATTTGTTTGTTTACCCAAAAAACACTGCCTTTTTTCCAACTGTTAATGTAGTAAGTAATTTCGTCGAAAATTTCAAAGCAAAGTAGGTATTTAGCAAGAAGGCACCCCCTAAACACGGAAGGCTCCCATGGCGTGCACCCAGCGAGGGTTAATGAATTGGTTTCCCTTTTCTATTATTAGTTTTAGTTTACTCGTTTAAGAAGACGAGACTAATTTAAGGGAAGTAATGAATGTCGCTGCAGCGTTCATTGACATATCCGTTGCAATCTGTGAGTCTGATACTTTCGCTAGACGGAGGATCGATTCAGCAGAGATTAGACACGATTCGATGCTTCGGTCAATTTAATTTGTCTGAGCACGTATTACTGCTTATTCGAGCTACAGACAAAATATTTGCACATGACTAAGACGCAGTGATAAATCGTTGGCGTTGCTCATCCAAAAACATAACAAGAATGCTGTGACTGAAAACAACAATCGAATAATTAATGTTAAGTACGCTATGCAAATTGGATATTTCCTAATTCACGAAAAAGGTTATATAGCCATGCGACCTAAAAAAGGCGTGCGCTTAAAAATTCAATAGCATTTAAATGAGCTGAAGATATTTACATACTTAGTTCAATTATCAGTTTAGGAATTCTTAATAATGACAGGGCTCGATAACCCCTCAGGTTTGTTTCTTAATCAAAGCTTTCCAGGTAAGAGCCCGTTCAGGAAATTCGTAGAAACTCTCTCCCATTTTGTTCGTGTTAACTAAATAGAACTGAACCGGCTTTAACTCTGTTCAAATTTCGTCTCTGACACTCTTTTTGCGACATTAATTAACCGACGTCGTTTATAAGTAGAGTTAGGCATTAACGGCGCTGTTGTTGGGCGTCGTGCCAGCAATCTTAGAGTGGAGATCTTACTCCATGTTCGCTATTTATTGCAATTATTCGCGAATCCCTAGAATGCTCCCCTCTGAACATGAATGGACTGCTACAATAATACTGTCAAAACTCCGCGCACTGTGTTTGGCTTGATCGTTTGCCTTCAACCGAATTATCAAGCGAGATTCGTTCTAATACTCGACGACATTACTTTGAACGACTTTAAATTGAGAGCACCAAATATAGGATTAAATTAATTAGAACAGCTAGGTATTGTTCGTATGTAAATAATTATTTCGTGTTAGTAATTTACATTAACGCCACAAGCAAAACAATTTTGGCGTATTTGATAGTAAATTAAATTACATGTCTACAACGTACCTATATCCTGTATTCGATGGAGTACTAAGAAGTTATTGAGTAAGTTTTTTAATTATAAGTACTACAAGAACATCATTATTCACGTTAGCCTAATTGCTTTTCAAGTCAGTTAGGCACAAGTGAACGGTGGCAACCTTAATTACCACCAGACCTCATAAATGTATTTTTTTTGCAACTAACCATAATGTACTGAACTTTATGACAATTGACACGAAGAGGATAAAAATTGCCAGCAGAAAAAAAAACATAGTTTATCGACCCCAGACAAAAGGTCGACTAAAAAGTATTTCACCCTAGTGAAGTGGATAGTTTTAAAGTGTCAGTTTTAACGACCGATATATGTTGAGACGTGGCGGATGATCGATGTCCCCCTCTCGCGGCTGCGATGGCTGAGGGATCGGGAGGCTGTGGTAGATCTTTAAATACAGCTAGTTAGGTAGTAACAAAAACAAACAAAGCTGGGTGGTCCGATGTCCGCTGCCGACTAGTTATGCGCTTACGTAAGAGTAGAGTATTTCCCTTATTGTTCACTAACTTCGTGGATTAAGTACCTACTTTAATGGCAGTTTGTGATATCCAATTTTCATGTCCACTTAGCCAGTTCATTATTAAGGTATCTCTTTGTAAACATTATTTGATTCTTGTCTGTATTTATATGCAACAAAGCTTTTGTTGAGTCACATTTAAATACCTACACGTGTTATGCAAACATAATTTGTGTCCCTTATAGTTACTTCAAATACATATTCTACACAACACTATTTTGTTCATACTACACAAGAATCCCTTGTATGATTGACCTATGAATTCTATGATAGAGCAGAATTTTATCTCGAATAGAAACATACACATCACTACATTCACTACATACAGTACATAGTTTTTAGAAGTAGGAATTAAGAGTCGACCAATCGTAAAAGCCCGATAACGAGGTTGTTACAAGATCGACGCGTGCGTTACAGTTACTGCTATTAATATAATTGCCCGCCATTATTAACTATCGACAGCAAAACGTTATTCGATAGTTAGCCTGACTTTATAAACACAAATGTTTTAACAATAAGTACTAGGAAATTTTTAGTACCTACACATTTATTGTTAAGAAAGTTGTTAATGACAGCTTTATGGTTTCTTTCAATTCATCCTCAGTAAAGAGGAACATGAACAAAATTGAGATTGTGTGAACTTCTCTCGATATAATCTGTATTAAGATTTTATAGAATTTGCGAATGTGCGAGTTTTAAGTTTATGGCACAGTTAGGTTTAAATACTGACAGGAAAAACGATGAAATAGGCACTTAAATAATGACCCAGTGTGTATTATTACTTAAATAATTTCAAATAGGTCACTATATCAAAATGTAAACTAAATTGTTACTAAGTAGAAATAGTGGACAGGGAATTATAATTTTAGTAAATAATACACAGGAAACAAACATTTCGCTTCAGATGTTTGTATAATAGCGATAATATTATTAAAAATAAGATATAAAATTTTTCAATTTATATTTTTAAATAAGTACTTACTTAGAAATGAAGTATTTTCATCTGAATAATAATGTAAACGAAAGTAATAATGAAAACACCATATTTATGTTTAAATGGATCAATTAATTTTAAAGTAAGAAGTAATGGACACAATCCATCCATACTAATCCATACTAATATTATTATTTTGGCAAGGAGATAGATGGCATTCTGGGGAAGGACATAGGCTATTTTTCGTCCCGGTGGCACGTTCCCGTAGGATAATTTCCGACATCCACGCGGGCGAAGCCACGGGCAGAAGCTAGTTTTTAATATAATCAATAATTGCTTGCAGTTTGTTCAAATACACAATGCCTACATGTTGAACCACTTAAACATCAACAAGACACCTTAAATAAATAACAAAAAAAAAGTCACCTTGGCAACAAAAAATCTGAAAAGCATCACCTTGCAAAAATACTACAGAAACCAGTAATCCATAGGAATTAATAATCCCATCCTTCAACTGGTTGGTATACACAAAAAGACAAGTCTTTCCCCTTAAGGAAGCGGTTGGCCCTTGACACAGTGCCACTTTCTGGGGTCAAGGCAACCCACTTGTCCAAATTGTTCATACTGGCTTCATTGAACTTCAATGCAGCATGGAATTTCTATAGAGCAAGGAAATCTGGGGAATACTGATTACTCAACACTTTATTTTTATACTGCGTTTACCTTGTAGCCTTCTCAAATCTTTGATGCACTTTTGTATGGTGATGATGAATCTGAGTTTTTTGTCATACTATTGGTACACACGGCTACACATCAAGCTATGCATAACCAGTATAGGCTGACTTATGATTGTACGAAAAACCTATACAATGCGAGGTCTGCTAAAACTGGAAATTTGTAGATTGATGTGTAGCCGTCTGTACCTACCTACATAATGCTGATAGTGTGTTTTCGTACATACAAATTCTCCAATCCTTAATTACATTAACCTCTTTATTAATAAACGTTACTTAAAGTTAAGTAGTGATTAGCTACTGTTTAACCATACATTTTTGATGTTTGAACATTACTTAACTTTAATCATTTCATTGTTTATAAATAAACCCCATAGTTCCTTGCTCTTGTTTCACGTTTATTATTGTATATTTAAATAAATAAGTATATGTTGTATGCATGCATGTTATAGTATAATAGGTAAATGGTACACCAGACTACCTGCAGTTTTGTCTCTCCTTCTTGCATCTAAAGGATGTCTTTAAAAGATCACTTAATTTAAAATGTATACATTTATTCTGTAATTTTTGTATGGTGTACTTACTTAATAAAAAGTATTTTCTATCCATTGAGTAAACCAAATTGTGTTGTTTAGAAGGCTGATAACAGCCCCTTGTTATCAGTCTCCTAGCATTTTTTTTTAAACTAGTATTATTTCAATAATTACGAGGAAAAGTTAATCAATGGGTAATTTTGCACAGATGATTTTAATGAGCAGGTATAGCAAAAAATATATCGACGGTAAAAAGGAAGTAGGGCTAAGCGACATTTTGGTCAAAAATGAGTTATATATGCCATCCTACGTAAAATTTTCCGCTCTTTCGAATGCGCTTACTCCCATCCCATGGCTCTACGATGACTTTTAAGGCGTTAATGCCGTGGCAAAAAAATAAACATAATGACAAAATACGTCAGTTTTTCTAAAATTTAAACCTTTGAACGGCTCTCCTGAACATTTCATTTTTTGTCACTTATACCCTATTTCCTCTTAACCGTCAATATGTAGCAAATATGGATAATACAGATTGAAGAAATCAGAATCAGAACCAGCACCTTAATTGCGTGACACACTATCAATCGCCATCTGAATCACTTTGAAGCATATTATTATTGATAATCCATTGCTTCGTATGTACGAAAAATTTGTCTGCTCAGCAACGTAAGCACCGCAATGAATGTTGTTGGCCATTTTACGCAGGTTTTAGCTGAGTTTATAGCAACATAAAATAAAAATAGTTGTCTATAACACACTTCAGTACCCAAATTCACTTTATTTGAATACACTTTATTTGAGTACTATGTAGGTATGTACCATACCTACTTAAATAGTAACAGAGTAAATTAATTAATAACAATACACTCCTTTAGTGCCAGGTAAAATCCTATAAGCCATGGTCAAAACCCATAACACTTAGTCACCTATAGTCAATACTTATAATGATACTACAATTTATTTAAACATTTTAAACAACTTCATCTAGTAGCAGCAAAAATCAAATTTCTTCTTTCATATGGGTAAATATTAAATAATATCTTTGACAAGATTTTTTAACACCTCTATTCCAGATAATACTTATCATTTGTTTGAATAATTGCTAATATTATTATCTATTAATAAATACTTTACGAGATAATCTGATAAGATATTAATATAATAAATTGAGTGTTTTGATAAGCTTTTTAAATTTCGTGGAAGAATGTTTTAAGTAGTAGCTTTAACTTAGTCCTTTCATTAATGCTTGCCTTGTAATTATCACTAGGCAAACTTTCCCAAATGAATATTGATTTTATTATTATTAATTTATTTGATTTTATAATTATTAATTTATTTGTTTTATTATTAATAACTTAAGAAAACCTTGTAAGTGCTGTGCACACCTTTAAGTAATAAGTTCACTGTAATATTTTATATAATAAGGCTAAGCTATCAGTAAATGTATTTGTAAACTAATTGTTGGAATGCCATAATAAATAAATAAATATGGGTATTAGTGGCAAGCAAATTAGCAGCTTATCACAAATGAATAGTACATATTTCTAATGTAGGTCACATTTTAATGTTGTATAGTCTGTTCCAAAACTATCTGATTAAAGTGCAAACAAACCCTGTTCAGGTAAATTGTTTACTCACTGAAGGGAATTTGTAACACATTCTTATTCACATCTTTATTGAGTTTTCAACTTAATATCTCACAATTTTATCCAAAAATTATTGTTTGAATACCATTATTAAATTGTAATTGAAAAAATACATTAACATTGAGGTTATCAAATTTATCTCAATTTTCAAAATGTAAAACATCCTCGAGGTGATATAAAATTAGAATTTTGGATACTCATTCAAATAATCAAATGAAAACATCAATTTGTGAGTAGAACTACGAATTGGCATCCACAGAGTAAGTTTTTTGACCCATTTGTTTACATTTTCATCAGATACTTTTGGAACATACCATAAAAGAAGTGTGTTACCAAAAAAAAAAAATACATCAAGAAGATGGCAATTCCATCCTTCTGTGTGACAGTAAATCATGATCATTGATCACCAATTTGTCTGTTATAGCGTGAAGAAGATAAGAACAATTATGATATCATTTTCCTTTAATTGTTCATTGCTGAACTATTTTATTCATGGTTACTTTTTTAACAAAGACAAGAGAAGGCTGCTACTTGCTAGTAAGAACTTGTCAGGAACAAAAAAAATATGCTCACTTAAGTTGGTGTTTACCTAGTAATTTATGCGTTGTTGGAATATAACAAAAATATATCCGTCTCACTGGACTAGTTTGAGAGTCTTTCAAACATATTTACATTATGCATAACTTTAATATAGTTAAGACGCTAGTGTTCCGTCTGGACGAAGCGAGAGTGCACACACACCCCTCCTACCAAATAAATATAATAAATAAATAAGTGGAAATTATAACTGTGTCTTTCATTGATTCTCAAAATCCAACAGTACAGCAAAAAGTTTGTTGTTTCCATTTTCCTACTAAATAAACACAAAGTCAATGTCAAAGATTGAATATGCACATGTGTTCAAGGTATTTTTAATGGTATAACAAGATATTATTAGTAATTAATTAGAGTCATAAATCTTATAATAGCATGCAGGTGACATTGACAACTGCTTTAAAAGTGTATGAGGGATTTAATGATGTTGTAGTTAATATTGTGTTCGAAACTAAGAGATTTATGCCAAACTGGCTAAGAAATGAAGAAGAATTGAATAACAAATATTGGTAGGTAAAGTATTATACATCTATTATTCTGAATAAAATTGACATCTGACAGTTTTTGTATGAAAGAACTGTCAAAAGTTCAATATTTATTCCTCAGATAAAATTATCTGGCGTTGGCAAAATCAGCCCTTAGTAGTGACATAAATATAGCAATCTATACAAATAAATAAAATTAAAGTCTTTTTGTAATGTTAAAATAACAGCTTTTTACTAAATGCATATGAAAGTATATATATGCGGTACTTAAAACAATTTATTATTTATGTTGTCTGTCTGTTTGTTACAGCTAAATCTCCGAAACGGTTGGACCGATTTTGATGACATTTGTTATGGGGATACTTTGAACCATGGGGAATTTTTATACCACGCGGGTAAAGCCGGGGGTAGAAGCTAGTAATTAAAATATTTTTAAAAATAAGTCTCTTATTTTATTAAAATAATAATCCATACAAGCTAAATGAGCTTGTTTGCATTGGGGTTACCATTTAAAATTTTGTATTATAATTTCCCCTTTTTGTGTGCCTACCACACCCCAGTATTTATTTAAATAAATATGGAGGAAGATACTGTTTTCATGTCAAGGAACAGAGATAAAAATTGTGGTAACAGTGGTTGATAATATGGTAAATTAGACCTAATTAAATACTATCAGTAACTGATAGTTTAGAACTTTAGAGCAAAGTAACAAAAATTTTAGAATTGATTGAATTTTTTGTTCCATCAAAAACAAATTATGTTTTGTTAGCTCTAGATAAGTACAGACGCCAGCACATCAAGCTACCCAAAACTGTAAAATTTTCTCAATCAACTTTGAACCCTATGCTTCAGCGATAAAGTTGAACATCTATTCAAGAAATTTGACAGATTGTAGTAGGTTAATGTGCTGGAGTCTGTACCATGAGTTAAAATACTTAATGCAATAAGTCAAAGTATGTCTGAATTACTTGTTGCCATTGTGACACACTAAACATTATCCTATGAGTGATGACAAAGATTTTCAATTTCAATGCAGTGAAGTCAGTTTATTCCACAAACATAATGATCATATAATCAAGTGTTCAACATGTTATTAGAGGGAGAATAAGTAAGTTTAATAGCTTGATGTGATCTGTCAGCATTGGGTGTGGAGTTTAATTTAAATGATTTTCATTATGTAGTGCGGAGTTTGATAAATGGAGAATTTTATCTCAATGTTGATTGTTGTTTTAGGACACTTAGTCTTGATAGAGATGTGTTTTACTAATGTACATAGTTTCAGTTGATATGGTGATGTTCATAATAAAAATGAGTGTACTAACTAAAAACAAATAAACATGGATTGTACTGAACTGCCTGCAAAATTAAACAAGATGCCTATCAACTATTATTTTTTTCCTAAAATACTGGTATTCAGGTGCATCCGGTTAGACTGGAAGCCGACCCCAACAGTTAGGAAAAGGCTAGGCAGATGATGATGAAGTATAAAGTATCACAATTGGTGAAACTTTATTCACACTACAACTTAGCCTAGAAGGCTAATAAATAATTTAAATATACCTTAAACTGCTTAGTAACCATAGGGTGCTTACATAAAGAAACAGGTACAACATGTAACCGTTTCCTTCTGAAGATCAACCTACACCACAGACCTGTACCAGAAGTCAGGACCGAAACCTGCTTGTTTATGTAAGCACCCAAAATCTTGTAGTATGTCATATACTGGTCAAGTTTTTTCTGTCTCTTTTTTACATTGTTTCTAAACATTTTGATCAGAATGTTTTTTCAGTAATTGGTTGTATTGTTTTCATTTATGTAAAGCAAGTAGGTGACACAATAATATAATTAATAATAAGTTTTACAATGTTATTTTTATCAAAGCTTTAGTTCTTTATTAAAAAGTTTCCAAACCACAGTCAATAAAAAATATATTGCAGTTGATAAATAATTTATATTACATGCACTTGGGTCCCTAAAGGTGGATTACAGCCCACTCCCTCTTACAGAGAGGAGGCCTGTGTCCCAGCAGTGGGAACATTATAGTCTGATTAGGCTCATGGTTATGCATTGCAGTCTGTTGCAGTATACATAATATTATATATAAATAATGGCATCCATACTTCCATTTATATTGGAGCAATTATTTATTTAAAAATACTAGGTAGTGTCAATAATAAATTCATTTCATTACCTACTTATGCTGTTGATAAAATACAGCTGCAATAATCTTGATCATTTTGTTTTTATTTACATTAAGATAAATGTTGTACTTATGTACTTAAGAACAAGTTAGCTGCAGATGCAAACAGAACAGATGGATATTTAAATGCCTAATCAAATCTTTAATCAGTTAATCTGCTGTTAAATTTAAATGTTTGCTGCAGTGATTAGTTGAGCAAGCAGGCAAGTAGGTTAAAATGATTTATTTGAGAAGTTTTTTAGAAGCAAAGGTGTAAGTCATCCTTTTATATATTTGTAGGAGGGAGGAGTTGGCGAAAAATATTATAAATATTGTAAATAAAAGACTTAATAAAGTCAGCCAGGAATACTAGAACAATTCAGACAAGATTGAATACAAACAAAACTAGTATTCAATAAAGATCACTGATTTTGACAGTGATGCAAAATCAGAGGTAAAAACTATGAAAGGACTGTACGGGGAGAGATGTCAGAAGAAATTGAACCAATGAGATAACCACCTCCTGAGTGACCTGACTGATACAAGTCAGAGGTTAATTAAGCTAAAACGTATATATTAAAAAATTGTAAGAATTGTATAAATATTACACACGTTTTTGCAACTTTATTTATGTAAGTATATTATTGCAAAATAACTTTTAATTGTTTTAATCTTTACCTAATGTTAAGTAATGCCACATTTTCATGGAATGCTAAGCTGTCTAAGACAGTGGTAATGAAATGACAAATTCTCATTGACAATAACACTAACTGTACCTGTTTTATGAGTTAACAAATTAGCAATTTGAATAAATCCAGCTTATGCTAAGACATGACCAGTATTAACACATGCTAATACCAATGTTATGTTCAAACCCAACATTCAAAGCTCTCTGCAACCTTCTATCATATTAATTAGTATTATAATTTTTACAAATAAAGTAAATCAGCAAAAGTAAAGTTTTCATGATATCTAAACATGGCCATACAACTTGCTCTGTAGAGCGTCGTCTCTCTCACACGCCGTATACTGGCTATATGTCTGTTTCCCTCACTCCCTTCACTCCATGGTTAAGAGAAAGTAACAAAAGAAAAATAACACATCCCAGCCTCAATACATAGTAGTAACTGCATCCGCATTTATGGTGACTATCTTAAACGTAGGAATCGTCACCAAAACAAATTATATAATTAAAGGTCTGTGAGTCAACAAACAACTACTGTGCCTTATAACCTATACCCCTCAAATAATTATACATCCAACTTTCGCAACGATGCCGTAATTAAGATATTAATAGACGTTACACGTATAATCACAGATGTGTACGATATATAAAGTAAACATAAACAGGTAAACTAACCCTTTCTTCATGAGCCACCTCTGTTGGCCCCAGTTGATAAAACAACGTCCCAATGAAGAAGACACTCATCCATGTTACGATCACTCATCTATCTACACGATTTATATAATTTATGTTTGCACTACTTGTCACAATCAAACTAAAATTCCACTTTTTGCTGCGCTAAACGCAGACGTCATTGACAAACAACCGAAGTGACGAGTTATTGCACGGGATCACATAGTAGATGAAAACACTGCGTATTTTAAGAGCCATTGCATCGATATATCACAAATCTTATCACTTGATGTTATTACATTACTAATCACTTCGTCTACATCGGTTATTTATAAAAATAAAAAGGTAAAAAGCAAAAATTACTCGTAGACAGCACTCACGACGTCGCACACTCACTCACATAACGTAACGTGCGATTTCGTTCACACACACACACAACTAAAGTCAAGGTGACAGTTGGGCGCTAGCGTCGTAAAAGTCGGTCCGAATCAGACTCTATTCTATTTAGCTATAGCAACACTGAGCATAGTTTCTGTAGGGTATTGTACTTCTGAGTGCGAATCGGACCGATATTGTTTCACGACTCCAAATAAATCTTTGAAAAAGACTTTGGGTTTATTACTTTTGAATATTTATTTCATACATGACATCATATTTAATTAAATCCTTTTTTATTTTATTTTGAAACGACCGGTATTATAAACTTTTTTGTCAGCGACCACAACACAACAGCCTTTGAATGGTGAATTTTTAGAGTGTTATGGAAGTACGGTACAAAGTGTGTAAAACCACCAAAATATCAAAACTTGAATGTATTAAAATCATTGACATAGTAAAATTACCTTATCACGTTTTTAATCGGAAAGTTGATTTTGACAATATTACCTATTGATCTATTGATAATTTTAGAAAATGTAAAACTGACAAGTCAAGCCTACTGCAACGGTCCGTACTTACTTCAAGTCTTCCCACTCTGGGAAGTCTGCCACACTTTATAATTATTAGGGACTGAAATATATGCCATTTTGTGAAACAAAATCTTTCTCATCGAGCCGCTGAAAATACATGGGCGCATTTCGGAAAACTCTTGGAGAAAGGCTTTTATAAATCGTTTGGGCCTACTGTAAACAGGCTAACCTGTTTTTTGTTTTACTTAAAGAAGAACGAGAGTTACCTTGAGGACCTAATAAATGTTCAATTAAATCACGAAATACCTCTTTAACAACTCGGCTAAGAAGTCTTTAGGTGGTCGCACATTTAATTTTATCAGCATCGTACGCGCCGCACGCGCCGTACGCACCGCATTTCGTTTTTTCAATATTAGAACGCTTTCAGCATTTTACGAAATGCAGCGCGTGCGGTGCGGATGAAGTGTGCGAGGTTTCACATGATTTCATACAACAAGAGAAGAGAGGAGCCAGATCAACGAAAACAAGAATTTCCTGTAATATTTAGGCATAGGTAGGTATGTACGTAATATACCATTGCAGCTAAATGTAGGGGGAGGGAGGAGAGCAGCTGCCCCAAGCACGTCCGTATAGTATTAAAAAGACAAGGTATTTTATTGACACCTCTCGCAGTAAAGTGGATCATAAATAATAACTTATTAATTTATATGGTTTCCAAGACGCTAGCCGATCTAAGGACGCCGACTGTAAACTTGTAGGGATGTGATCGACAGAGTGTTTACATGAAAAACTAACAATTTATTCTATGTAATAAGTGAGCGATACGAAGAACAGACTTATTCCACATTGGGCACCCGCTTGAATGGCACCTGACACAGCGGCACATTCACTCAGGTGCCCAATGTGGAATACGTCGAAAACATGGTATCATAGCTATAGCTGGTTGTAGGAACTTAGCGACTGCGAGCGTGTTTGTTTGGTTGGAAGAAAACATACGCCCCCACCTTTTGTGAGACAATGAGTAGGTATGTATGATGTCAGTTGTATCTCAACTTACTTAACAATTTTTTGCATACTAATTCGCTTTCATAGTACCTTCACCCTAATTGCGTAACGCACTATCAATCTCTATCACTTTGAAGGATATTGAAAATCATTGCTTCATGTTTGAATAATTTGTCTGTACAACAACGTAAATAACGCAATGAATGTTGTTGAACTGTCAAAATTAAAACGATTGTTATTGTTGTTACTGATAGTGTGTTGCGCAATTACCCCGATGGTCATCATCCACAGTCCGACTTCGCCCACTGCTGGGCATAGGCCTGTCTTTCTTGAGCCATAGTCGCCTGTCTTTCTTGAGCCACAGACGCCAGCACATCAAGCTACCTACCCGAAACTATAAAATTTTCCCAATCGACTTTGAACTCTATGCTTTAAGTATAAATTTGAAAATCTAGGTTGTGTAGCTTGATGTGCTGGCGACGCTGGCGTCTGTACATAATATGACACTTGTTTAATAGAGGTCAGTGCAATATTATAATTTCATCAGTTGTATTTGGTTCCGATTAGCTTATCACTCCGCATACACCGGCTATTTACTGGCAGCTAACTTTTGGCGCAAGTTATATTCGATTCTTTATAGCATTTCGCCGTTTTTAGGGTTCCGTACCTAAAGGGTAAAAACGGGACCTTATTACTAAGACTCCACTGACCGTCTGTCACCAGGCTGTATCTCATGAACCGTGATAGCTAGACAGTTGAAATTTTCACAGAATGTGTATTTCTGTTGCCACTATAACAACAAATACTAAAAACATAATAAAATAAATACTTAATGGGGGCTCCCATACAACAAACGTGATTTTTTTAACCGTTATTTTATATGTAGTGTTAAATATTACATGGTGGTACGGAACCCTTCGTGTGCGAGTTTTTTCTATTTTGTGTAACTTGTTTTTAATGTTATTTTTTCCCATAAACTGATGCTGAGGTTCGTTGGTATTTGCTTCTAGAATACCGTTGTCTCGGGTTGAAAACAATAAAACAAACCTTCATTACATACATAGTTTTATTAGAAAATGAAAACAAAATCCCTTACACTACCTAAATAAGGCACGACGTGTTCAAACGAATCGTGTGGCATAGGCGCACCGCACACAGCGCGGTCGCTCCGTCACACGATAGGGGGAACAGAGATTTAGCACACATATGCACGTAGACTTTCACATAAATCAAATAACCCTGTACATACATATGCTGTTTACAAAATATACAATTATAATGCCACTGCGCAACTATTTATTGCTGATTACACGAAGCTTGCTCACAATACTGTAATTTGGCCGGACAACATCGATGTATAAACACTAACATTTCTTTAACAAAGACATAAAGCATTTGAAACAAGGACGAAGTACGTTGGGTATACAATTTATACACAAGTCTCTTAACGTCGATATGTTATAGTTTAACCCCCTTAATAATCAAAGAAGTATAGCGTCTGTATAGTTACACAACGCTTTGTCTTCTTCTTTCGAAAGTCAAATTACTGACGACTGAAAGAGAAAAATCGGTGTGTAACTATTCATCTGATATAATACGTTTATTAGTAAGGGGGTAAATATTGATTTATTTGATTGATATACAAGTCGTAGAGTAGGAAGCAGAGGATCGATATCACTTACGAAGCTTTACAAGTACAGTAACACTGAAATTTACACAATGTACAACAGAATATTTATAAATATACATAAAATTTGTGCTTTCAATGTGAAGGTGAGATAGAAAAATGCCGCAAAATTTCGATATATTTTTGTAAGTTAACAATTTTATTAAAAATATGTGTCAAACGTGCCGTGTACACAACATTCTATATTACAATAAGTTAGTATACAAAGGAGCGTAATATTAATAATCGTATATAATTTTATATCTAAAGCGTGATTAAATTACATGTCCCTATATGAATACAATCTCTAAGTTCAAACAAAATGCAAAATTCTTACTATGAAATAAATTACTAAACCAACATTTGATACACTACTCACTAAATTTGTAAATAATAATATAGGAATAATATCTTAATTTGTATGTCTTTGTACCAAATCATGATTTAGATAGAAATTTTACAATTTTGAGCTTCATTGACATGAGATGAGAGTGGTGTGAGAGAGCATTGATCGATGAGAGATACGTACAGCACACAACAGCTAGAGGTTGAAAATGTCCAACTTTTCATCGTCTGAAAAGGTAATTTCGCACCCCTATTGAAAGACATTAGCAAAATTTTCGCGAGAAAAATTTCGTATGCCGAAAATTAACAACAAAGTATTTTTAATTAAAATTAACGTAGACATCACAACATTCAAATATGAAATGATCATGAAAAATGTGAAATTGTAATGACGAATAATAACTGACAGAATCTCAGATAACAATGTCTAAAAAGTTTAACAAATTATTGTCTCCGCATTACTGATACGCGCCGACACTGTTCGCTCTCCGAATTGGTCATTACTACATTAACGTTAGGGTAATAATAAGTGTCTAATACTTAGGTAAAATATTACCAAAAAAGTGGTTAAAAATGTTTTTTAGTAAAAGCCAAAAAATTATTTATTGGTTTTTCAACATTTTCTAAGTAGTACAAAAATTTGAAAGACACCGTGTTTTTAGTTCATCAGTCGTGTTACGTTTACTATAATTTAGTCGATGCTAGGTTCTCCGCCCCAGCAGGTTGGCACAGCAGGCTAAGTGTCAGTAGTGGTCGATGTCGGCCGTAGTCGGAGCGACGGAGTATACTGACGGTGGTCTGTGGAATAAAATCTGTGTTAGTATTGTTAGTGTCATACAACAAGACCCTATTACGTAATTTATCGGCATATTCTGATTTTTAATAACGTGTGATGATTATGAAGCTGACTATAATACCCAACCAATCGATGTTACTGTTGTGGGTTTAATTTGGTTACATAAATATAAATTAGATTGTGGAATTAACTTTTTCATGCCTCATCATAATATTACAGCTGCACGTGTAGCATGACCAGAATACCGACGGAAGAATAGACAAAATGACAGATTGTAGACAGATTTAGAAACCCGTTTCTATGATGGTCATGCTACGCGTGCAAGATGAACCTATTTTGTATTTTAAATAATTATATGTAGTACAATTGTCCAAAGGCCCAATAGGAACTCGAATTTCGATTAGTAACAATTTATTTTCTTTTTCTAGACATCTTTGTACCAGTCTTTATAAAGCGCGATGTGTAGTATTAACGACTGGGCTGTTTTAAATAACTGGTGAGTGGGCTACACCACAATTCATTAGGGATACATTTCTGACACCTGTTAGTTATAATAATTATACAGTCCTTTCAGTTATTTTAAATCTTCAACATTTTGACTAACTGAACGACTCTTTGACAATAATTGAAAAGTGCCCGTAAATGGTTTAATTGAAATAAATGCTTTGAGTTTGAATCTGACAGTAACCTTAAAATCAACTACAATAAAGATCAATGTGATGTAAAATAACAGTGATAGGACTGCAAACGCGGAGTACAAAAGAATACTTGTTATTCGAATTTAAACTTTATTAGTCCCTAATCGTGTCCAACTGACAGGTGTCAGGACGCATTCTCTCGGTGGCCGGATTGTAGTGTGCAGTTATTACCGCAGCCCACGTCGCGGTGCGGGCAGGCGGGATGGGCGCGGTAACGCAGACACGCGCGTTTCGTTGCTTGACGTTGGACGTGGCTGGTCTATTACTGGTGCTGGGAAGAAAAAAAAAATGTTTGTGATCTTATAGATTTTCCATTAAAGTATACTAGTCATTACCATCTTATTTTTTTTTTATTGGAATCCACTGCGTGGTTTTATGCACTGAGCAGTAGACCAAAATAGTTAAAGAAATCAATGAGCTCCGACCTCCACGCAGAGCCGCGGGCAAAAGATTGTAATATTATAAATGTGAAAGTTTGTTACTCAATCACGCGAAAACGGCTTAACAGATTTGGATAGAATTTGGCACACGAGTAGACCATGACCTCAGTTAAGAGATATGATACTTTTTGCCTACTTCTTTGAGGGGGAAATCGGGGACAATAGTTACTTTATAATAATAAGATTCTACTATCACCTTCCAGCTCTGCCTACCCAATTAGGCAATGCAGGCGTGAGGTTATGTCATAAAATAAGATTCTCGTTACTCACGTGCTGGTTTACACTGCACGGGTCCGGAGGCCGGCCGGGAGATGTTACGTTGCAGCTGTGACGGCGCCGCTATCGAATACGGCCGTGTCGTGGGCGGCTGTAACACGTCACACTGACATATAACAAAGGTAGATTATTATTAGTCAGTTTTGTTAGGATTTAGCCCTTATACCACACATTTTGAGTTACCTGGACCACTTTGTTAGACATAGATTTGAAGATGGACAACTGAAAATCATTTTTGGTATTACTGTGGAAATAAGAAGATATCAAATCCGGACCATTTGTTTTGTTTAGTTAAAGAAGAAGAGAAGGGAGGAGGGGTGGGGCTAGAAAACAGAATAAAGCAACAAGCCAAGAATTTTTCAAAATGCAGGTTGCCTTATTAATAAATAGGTCTAATTTTCATAGAAAGGAATCATTTTTCAAGGTAGACAGATAAGTACTTTTTTTTTTAACATACGTAGTATTAATAAGAAAAGTGTTGCTTCTATTACTGTAATTTCTAAATACCCAGTACCAAAATATCTAAAGTCAATTTTCTATTTTCTTTGAAAATTTCTTTTGATAAAACCAGCAGGATACACTGATGCCGAATGACACATTAATTGTGTATTCAAAATTATCAAACTAGTTTCATATCTGTCATTTCAGCTTCAAATAAATAATCGTAGCAATCATTACGTAATTTTGGTAAAAAATAATATAGTGACGTATTATTTTTATCGATAGAAACGGGTCCCAGCTCTAGTGACTCTTATACACGAGCAACGTGCCGTTGCCAATGTGCCGCTCGTATTGAGCACTTACATAACATCAGTTTTTAGGTTTAAAGTAAACCTGAACTGCGTTAGTTACCTCGACAGACGTAGAACCAAAGCTGTTGTTCAAGCCAAATTCATTTCCATCCATCCTAAATTCGGTCGATTGGTAAGCCTGACCAGTAAGACATTAAGTGAAAACGCATTCCGTAAAGCTGATAACGGCATGAAGCATGAAGAAGCCGACTCAAAACCTTCAAAGCGCATTCGCGTGTGTATTCGGCATCAGTATACCAACACGAGCTACATACGATTACAGCAACTCTTGTACACAATGGCCAATTTTTGAGCATTTTAGATAAGCAAGTAACTTCATGACTATAGCAGACAAGAACACATTTTATTCATCTGACGCATAATTTTCACTAATGGGCCTATGTAAGCCCTCTTTCACACATTCAGACTGCCCAGTAGCGAAGTTTAGGTACGAGCCAGTATGAAAGCTTTCAACCTTACCAGAACAATGTACCCGGTTGACCCATAAATTCTCCACCGGATACCCAGCACTGACTATCCGGTAACCTTCCATTCCGCCCGGAATCACCCACTGCTAGGTCTTTCTCGCGTAACACAATAACAGTAGTAATGGCTATTATTTTGACAGTTCAACAACATTAATTGCGTTATATACGTTGTGGAGCAGTTTTTTTTTGGAACACATGATGCAATGGATTAACAATATATCCTTGATGAAAATGATTCAGATTGATGTGAAAGGGGGTTATTGCAGCGTTCTGTGACAAGAAAATGTATCCCAACATTGGCCATTGTGTACACGAGTGTCAAATAAACAGTGGACACTCACAGGTAAGTGATGGTTTCGCATGGAGACGGGCACGCCGCTGCCCGCAGCCGCGCGTAGCTGCGTCATGAGTTAGTGACGCCGTTAGTGCGTTGTGACGTAGGGTTAACACGTTCAAAGTGGACCCGGAGTTAATGGGATGTTATTAAATAACGAAGATTACCTAAGATATTTTGTATGGCTTTTGGCGGGGCATAGCATGGACAAAAATTTTTTGTATAACATCTGTATAATTATACCTTATGTTCACAAAATTAATTTGAATTTGAGGATTGCATTTGATAGGTTTAAATACGGGGTTCGTTTACGTGTTATCTGTTCTATATAGGGACCTATTCAGTTAATGCTACTGTTAAATCACGTAACAGTAAATATTAGACTACAGATCACATGATTGGAGACTTTTTAAAGCGTGAACACGGGAATGACTCCTGGGAATAACGTAGAGAGTTATTTACTTTCAATGAAGTTCTAACAGGACATGTAAGAATTTGTAATAGGTCTGTAGTAAACGGTTGTGGAGAAAACATTATGAAAGTGCTGGCACTGACAGCAGAAAAAGAATTGCAAAATTATCGACGGATTGATTAAAAAGCTAGACCGCGGCAATATTGCACTATTTTTAATAATTAAATAACGAACAAGAATTGCTTGGAAGACGAATAAACAGGTTAAATATTATTATTAATAAACTACAGCCAAACCCACAGGGCCGCATTGAACGAGTTAACCATATTTTTAAATTAGGTATATGATATTAGATTATTCACGTTTAATAAATGTATGATCGACACCATTAGGGACACATTTTAGACACAATTGAAATGACATACACATTTAAGTAATATTAGAACAAAATAATAATTATTGCTATTTTACCAACACCAATTATTAGACATGTAAACAAAAAGAAAATTTTAGCTTTATCACATCCCTTGTAGAGAACATGTTTCGTAGATAATTATAAATTGAAAAAATAAAAGAAATAATGAACTCATTATTGTGAAATAAAAAAAAAAAACAGTTCTATTTTCTAGTCTCTTCAAATACCTATGGTAACCAGATAGAATTTGTTTGTCATAGGTATTTTTAGATCATACAAAAAAATCCTGACTAAAGTATCCTAAAAGTGTCAAAAATAAATGTTTCATAAAATCCAACCTTCCGAACCCCGAAAAGCCCAAAAAAAAAACAAAAAATGGTTCGTAAAACCCTCATAAGTTTGGGATACCTACGACAGCGGTGGCTACGCCACGTAACGGCTGCAGTGACGGCTGTCACACCGTACAGTCAAACCCACAAAGGTTTGATTTTACGACGTCAAAAAACGCTCTGATTAGGAAAACACACCAACTTACTTTAATAAATAACGTTTCAGTGATGTTATTTGACGGTTAATTCTTTTTAATTAAACTACTTTTTTTTTAATTTTAATTTTTATTACGTAATTATAATAATTTATTTAGGTCCTAATTGCGGACGCTATAAGGCGGCCACCACAGTCTTAGAAAATGATAGCTTTTCAAACTCATTTTCAAAAGCAGTGTTACCCGTATAATTTAATCAAAGCATGTCTAAAGCATTATTTATAATGTATTCGACTTACATCTCTCGGTGCCACCAGTTGGCTTTGCGGTCGTTCCCTCCTTAGAGTCTCTGTACCTTGTCGAACTAACGGAGGCGTGGGAGGAATCTCTGTTTTCGAGGCTTCTTTCTGAAATTTTCACGTAAAGGTGTGATAGGGAAGTGCAAACATGAAGCTTCAAAGTGTAGCATTCTTTTTGAATTCGGCCTCATGCGCTACATGCTTCAGAAAGATTACACAGGGGAAGATTAGCACAAACGGGATAAATTGCGCAGTCAAGGAAGAATGGCGTAAAAAAAGAAGGCATTGGGTTCAAAAAGATCGAAGACGCCGAATGTCGATTCTCGAGCTGTGGGAGGCGTCTGTTGTGGCAATTGTAGACGCCCGCTGGGGCGCCGCGGGTGGACCACGAGTGAATAATCTTGCACAAACAGCCGTAGTTGCTGCTAGAGAAACTGACGACCTTTAGACCGCTTTCACACTTAGCGACTTTAGCAGCGCGACAGTCGCGCCACCGTCGCGCTCAGTCAGAATATAATTATTCGCGCGCTGCTATCGCGCGGCTGTTCTTGAAATGTGTAGGTATCTGCTTCTGCCGCGTTACTATCGCGCTGCTAACGTGAAAGCGGCCTTAAAGCGTCAGGATAGCCCACGAAATTTAAATTTTCTTACATTTTTTGCATTTTGCTGGTCAGTATCAGGTTGTATATTGATCTAATTAGAATCAGCAATACAACTCCTTGAGTCAGAATTGGCCTTAAATGTCATGTTTTCATGAAATACATCGTCATTCAATAGGGTAATATGAACTTGGAGAGTTATTTTGATGACTTTTATGACTATAATTAGTGACCGACCGAAGGATTGGATTCGGTTTCGGCCAAATTCGGCCAAATAAATCAGGTTTCGGCCGCGGTTTCGGAAAAAACGTAATTACATTTGAATTACGCGGGTTAACTTATCGCATATACCTTGAATAGCTGGTACAGACTGACCACGGATCTGGTGTTATATTAGGTACCTGATGGTTAACATTGATGATATAAGACTCGGTAGACACGGGCGGCACGCTGGCGGTGGGACTCAGCGCCGGGTTGGACGCGTACACGCCGCGCCGGGCCAGCGAGCGGGCTCCTAGCGACAGCCCCCGGGTCACCATGGCCACGCCTGGTACTGCGGGTGGGGCTGGAATGGTATATTGGTTAATCATACTTTTTATTTTTAATAATGAGGTTCTTTTTAAATGGCTTTGAAAGTTCGTGGCATACCTACAGATTGGCTTTTTTTTTTTCAAAATGGCTGCCTCGCATTTTATCTTTATAAGCAAATCAAAATGGCGCGACAGTAAGTTCGGCTCCATATAAAACATTTCAATCCCCTTTCTGCCATTAAACCCTATGTCTAAAATATTATTTTAATGTCACGGAGCGACGCGCGCTTTACTTGTGGTTACCAAGTGTCCAAATACGCTGTGTATGTGTGTGTAAGCGCAGTAGCTGCCAGTACCGCCCGAGAGAATGGCGAAGCCGAAAGTGTGTGTGTGCGTTATGTGCTGACGCTGCCCGTCATCACGCACACATTCACAGCGTGTTTGTGAAAAAGCTGAACCCTTTTTCTGTATTCAGGTACAGTATTTTTATCTCAAGAAGCGACGCGCGCTTTACTTGTGGTACCCAAGTGTACAAACACTGTGAATATGTGCGTGAAGACGAGTAGCGTCAGGGGGACGTTATGATAGCCATCAAAGTTCTTTTGGGAAAAATATTTTATTGGCAAATCACAATCATTAAAGTATTTGAATTTAAAACAGATTGCAATTCAATTTCTTTAGTAGTTCACAGCTTGCGATCTGATGACTTCACTCATTCAGATATAGATTTCTTCATAGAACTTGGATGCCTCTTGATAATTTTACAATTTACTTGACAATTTCATTGTTGACTTCAAAGTATGGCTTGCCATACATTAATCAATAGTACATTTTAATACTGACAAATTAACTGAAATAACTTTTAATAGACTCTTACAAAAAAATACAGGGTGGCAAATCGACGCACAAACTGCAACCATGATTCTGAAACACTCTGTTAAATTTTCCGCAGTTAAAAGAAAAATCTGCTGTTTCTTAGAAAAATGCAAAACTTACGCGGTCAAAATGAACAGGATTTTTTTTAAATAACTGACGAAAAACTTCAACGCTGGGTGCAGAGTCAAGTTCTAACAAGCGTATTGTCTTTCTTTTGACGTGATAACGTCTTATAAATCGATGAGCGCCGGCTGCACGCACGAAAAAGCATGACTCACACTCATTGTCACGTTCCGCCTGAGCCGAGCGTGCAAGCGAGAGCGCCGTACAAGCGATAGAGAGGTACGATCGGCCTAGGCGTTCGGCTTGTGACGCATCTATCTCTTATGACGTTATCACGTAAAATTTTCGTCCGTAAACTGATTTTACGTACAACCAATTTTTTTTCTTTCTTTCTTTCTGAATTCATGGTTACAGTTTGCGTGTCGATGTCCCCGCACCCTATACAAGGTGTAACAGATTAAACGCAAGCCCTGAAAGTAATTTGTTCATAATTGACTACTGAATCGATTTCAGTTACTTTTTCCAAAAATTATCTTTTGCCTTACTGGCCGCCGATTGAGTCAAAGGAGATTAAATCTTATTTCAAAGCAATAAGACTCAATTTTAAATGTATAAAGTAATGCAAGGGTCAACACGGTTTTCTTAATAATAATAGCTTTGAAGAATTAAAGTCATTGTATTATACTTTTAAGTCAATACTTTAATTGAGGTTTATGAGGTCTTGCGTTAATTGTGTTACACATTGTATAGAAAAATAAATCACAAAACAAAAAGTACAAAAAAAAAACATGAAAAATAATAATAATGAGATAAAAAGCATGTGCTACTTACCATTACCAGCTATCCTGTTAAGTTCCCTATGTGAACTGTATTGCCTTAGTTTTGACGTGGGCAAACTTGTTTTCCTTGGAACGGCTAACGGCGGAACCATATTACTGTATGATGCTAAAATAACATAAAATATGGGCAAAATAAAACAATTGATTATGAGGCAATAAAAAAAAATGTATTGGTGATAATGTTTGAATAAAAAATATAATTAAATTGAAAATCTTCATTTTTTTAGGTGTGTTAATCGATTTTAAACAATAGTTATCCCGCGGAATAATATAGCTTTTGTAAAATCGAAAAAAAAAAGACATCTTAAAGGTTTAAAAACTATTTCAGATAGAAGTGAATCTTAACTGCGGTATCATACACCCTGCAGCTAAGATAATTCATCGTACAGCCCGATTCAAACTACTTTATGGCGGCTCTGAAGTGCGCTACTCGCTGCGCAGTACCTCACCCCTCACCCCCGCTGACCTATGAATTTGTTACTGCGCAGCGACTCGCCTCATGTTCCGAGCCGTCATAAAGTTTGAAACGAGCTGTACTTATCGTGTGCCCTAATTAATTGATGATCGTGCGAACACCACAGTACAGACGCCAGCACATCAAACTACTCGAAACTGTCAAATTTCCCCAATCAACTTTAAACCTTATGCTTTAGCGATAAAGTTGAAAATCTATTAAAGAAATTTGACAGATTGTAGTAGCTTGATGTGCTGGCGTCTGTACAATCAGTATGTAGTATAGTTTCATTCAGTGGGATTAGATCTTCGCATCTTCGTGCGATCGATTGCCAATGAGGACAGTGCTTAATAGCGCTATTTTAAACGCTTTCGGGGCATATGATACGTTCAACAAGTAAGGATTGTATCCAATTCGTATAAGGAAATTAATCAAGCCGCCCCATACATACCTCCAGAACTCGTAGGTATCACCCTGGACGGCTTCGGCATCACACTCGGCGCAAACATCTTCTTCTCAGGACTAGCTTTACCCGCCATTATATCCCTCTTAACCGACGACTTCTTAACCATCGTCGCACTATTTATAACAGTTGCATTGTGCATATCATAAGTCCGTTCCATTCCTGAAGAATTTGCTTTAGTAATAGTTGTGACGGTGTAGGATTTGTCGTCAATCATATCGTAGATCGGGGATATAGTGTTGTGCAAGTTTAGCAAGTCGTTTTTAGCTCCTTTCCGAAGTGACATAAGCGGTGTTGAGGCGACTTGGTGGCCTGCAAAGTGAGAATGTGCGGTGTTGTACCTTGTGCGCCGCAGATGTATTTTGTTTTACCCATTAACCTTATCTACCAATTCCCCAAAGTCAACTGAATATTTAACTGCCACAACTCAAATATTTTTTGGGACAGCCCTATATTAAAAAAAAAAAAGTCGCACTCCGGGAGTGCCGACAGTAGTGAAAACAAAACACAAACGGAATATTTTGCCATCACTCACTGACATATCGGATATATTAAAACCGAGTACATCCCGAGGACAGCCGAACACATCCGAATGTAGCGCGGTGTCGCTAACAGTGTCGCGAGTTCAATGGTTTTTTCCCATTTAAAAAATGCCCAACGCGCCTAAAGTTTAAAAAAAAATACTTTGCCATTGTGCATTGACATTACCCTCCCAATATGCCAAACCGTGATGAATAATGAAATCATAATAATGATATCCTTATTGCTCATTACCAACCTGTTAACCAACTTTTCACTCTTGCATCGCCCTTGTGACCATACCCACTTGTATGAATAAAACTTCAATAGTACTTACGTGGGTCATGCCCATGCGTAGGCGCAGAGTCAGGTACGCTGTCTGGCGGACTGGACGAACTGAAGGTACCCGTGTCTGTGCTCTCGCTTGAACCAACCATTGCTCGCTCTTGAGAACCCCACTCCTGCAAATTATAAAATGTCAGTACAACAGTGTTTTCTAATTCTAAATGATAGCTTTTGCCCGCAGCTTTGCTCCCGTGCATGAAATTTTTACAGTATAAAAGTAGCTTATGCCACTTTGCAGGCCATAAATTACCTCTGTTTAAATCACATCACATGGATCCGTTGCACCATAGCTGCGTGGAAAAAGGTCAAATCAACACACCAACAAACACACTTTCACACTTATAAAGTAAGGATTTGTTATGATTTTGTAGTTTTTATTTTTGAAGATGAAAAAAAGGTAAAAAAACATACCTGATGCTCTTGCTGTAGCGTTCTATCCCCAACATCTATTAGATTAAGCGTAGCCGAATTAATATCTATAATTTGATTATCATCTGTCTTCATATAAACAACCGTTGTGTCCATAGCGCTCGCTTTAGGCGAGAGCTTCTTAAACGTAGCGTTTCTTTTAGGAGTCTCTCTAGCGGGCGGTTCCTCTTGTCTGTCGAAACCATTACCGTTTAACACTCTCCGTCTTGATAGCAACTCTGAGGCGTTCTCCATGCTTTGTCGCGGGACTGTTATCACGGTTTGATTCGGTAACTGAATCGTTTTTATAGGTGAAGTGTCTACAGGAGCTGGAACGGCCTTTTCCGGTTCTGTTGGCAAAGCTTTCCTTGCTAAAGACAACTTCTGCCGAGCTTGAATGATCTCGTTCAATTCCTGCTTGCCCAAAGTAACATTCAAACTATTTCTACCAACATCTTCAGGTTTCGGTAACCCCATATCTTTATAAAAAGCGTCGTCAGTTTCAAAGTTTTCTTTCTCAGCGTCATTATCCCTTCTACTAAACCTATTATTAGAGTAGTGTAAGGTGATCGGTTCAGCCATTTCAGCCGTCGTCGGTACGTTACGGGGGACCATTTTCGGCGAATCTTTCTTATCCGAGTTTTCGTTTAGAATTTTCGCTGTGTCGATTTGGCATGCTTCTTCCCTGGATTTAGTGTAGGATTCTGAGTTTCGTATGGCGGATTCTCGTTTCGTGTAGTTGTTGTAGAGTTGGCACCTTGGTCGGGCGGAAAGGAGTTTCTCCGAAGTTTCTAGATGAGTGAATGTTGCTGATGAGAATATGTTGGAGTCGTTGCTTTCTTTTTGAGGTTTGGAAGTGTTTGAGATGACGTATGAGGAGTTGACGGAGCTGACGAGGGATGGCGGTAAGGAGTCCATCAGGCTGTCGTTGTCAGGGTATGTTGTTTGCGAGAGGAAACTTGTGCTCATGTCTTTTTCGTCGAGGATGCTGAGCGTCATGCTTGTCATCATCGGGTCGATGCTGTCGCGACCAGACATTGGTAGACCTGGAAATATAATAAATATATAATATTTAAAAATAACGTAGTTCCATGAGAAAGTTAGGAACGCGTTTGTGCGATTTGGGTCATAAAGTCTACAGTATAATGTCAAAAGTTAGACTATGTTGGCTTGCCTTATTTATTTTCATAAAATCAAGGCGCTATTTTACGCACTGGGTTAGCTGCTGTCACTTTAAAATATTTCGTTATTACTGCTATATGGGAACAATATTATGTATGCTTGATATGGGTCGAGCTTAGTCGAGCCCGGTATCAAAACAGGCGTACAGAAGCAAGGGTAGATGACCAATGACGTTTAGTTTTACGTAAAACGCGTACTTATTATCAGCCGTAACAATTAATATCGTAGTATATCGATATTCTAGAATATAAATACCGACAGAGCACTTCCCTATCCGCACAGTTTATGTGAGTACTGTATTCAATGAGCCGGTAACTTGACGGATGCTTGCGTAACAGCCTTGAATGCATAACATAAATATGTAAAGTAGACCATGGCTACAATCCTTGCTACGTAACATTACTTAATAATCCAGGTGATTGATAGTTAATTATAAGGAGTTCGGGGGACATTAAAATAATTTATTGATCGATGAGGGTTAGAATCCGGAATTACGTGATCCGGCAGAGAACCAAAGTTGTCGGCATAGCTCAAGAATAAGCAAGCTGAACTAGCAATGGGCCGGCCATATTAGTCGTAGAACCGATGACAGTTCGGGTAAACGTGTTCTTGATTGGAGGCCGCGAGTCGGAAAACGTAATGTAGCACGCCCTCAGGCTAGGTGGAGCGACGATTTTCGCACGGTGGCTGGTAGCAGCTGGATGAGAGTTGCCAAGAATCAAGTTGAATGGTGTGCAATTGGAGAGGCCTATGTCCAACAGTGGACTGCTGTAGTCTGATGACGATGATGACGTGAACTAATCTCTACCTTACGAATAAGTTCAAAAATATCAGACAGAAATATAAAATACTTTAGAATAAGACCTTAAAATACTATAGAAAGAAAAGAGTTTATTGCCTTACCTGAATCCTTATGTGAAGTTATCGACTTCCGACTTTCAATAGACTCGGCGTTGAACGTTCCAGAACTCTCCATGAGCAGTGACGAAACGAGACTGGGTGGAGACATGCGCATGAGCGACTCACCGCTCTGGTACATGTTCAGACTTGGACGCTCGTTCATCATATTTGATATGCCCCTGGAAAATTTAACAGAGAATTGTTAATTTCGAGTTGCGTTTAAAAAACACAGCTCATTTTTGGCTATTGTAGAAAACTCGATGACATAAAAAATGCTGAAGCCTGTTCTTTATTTAAGGTATATTAGATGCTGTGGAAACCAGAAAGAATATAAACAAGATATAGCTTTAAGCAAAGACATCTGATACGTAATCTATTGTATATTATGATAGAGATAGTGTGTTATTGATTAGTTGATTGAATAGCAGCAAGCCAGCAGCCAATCAAATCATTTGATATGAGAACAGACTTAACTGAATTCGATTGGAGGAACCGGGGCTAAAGTCCGAGTGTCATTCATAGAAATATAATATTTCTTTAACTAAGCTCACATACAATTTATATTAAGAAAAGAACATCTAAGTATCCTCAAATAAGGTGTAGGCTTCTTTAATAAAAAGCGAGAGACCACAACCTAAGCCAATATACATCCTAAAGCTTATTAGAAGCCAAGCAACATCAGCACAAAAACCGGACGCTCCCGACAGTAGAAAGCATAATATAAACCTAAAACAGTGCAGAGCCAGATTCTGCGCGGACGCAACATCGTAACACCTCCTTTGCGCGAGCGCCAAATTGAGGTATAAACTGAATATCCACCTGGGTTAACACATCATGCAATTTTGTCAATAAAACTAGCCAGTTGAGTTGACGGTGAATAAAGTCATCCTAGACATTTGATCGGTACCCCGCGTATACACTAAGGTCTAAAACATGTATTATACATGTGTCTACTAGTTTCGTTTGTGTTTTACACCTAAAACAAGTTGTAAAGACTAATTTGTTTACATAACTTGTCAAAAAGTTGAACAAAACAATTAACAAACATGTCTGAAATAACGCGCAACTTCAATAGGTACATCTATGTTACACATTATTTTAGACAAGTGTTTTATAATGCTTGTCACAAATAAGTATCACAACTTGTATAAATGGGTGTAAACGCCGGATTAGAATGAACACCACGCGCATTAATTTTATCTTTTTGTGTGCACTTGTTTCTGTGACAAATAAACCTATTTTTCTTTCTTTCACATAACATATAAATTACTTTTTAACTGCTCGGTTAAGACCACGTTTTTGGCTATTGTAATAAAGAGCCATTTGGCTATAAGAGCTGTTCAATATACCATGCAAAATAAATACAACAATCTTAGCACTGCTACTAGTTTCTGGGTAGCATGCATTGTCCTTGATAAAAAAAACAAATACAGCCAAATAGGAAAGAGTTGAACTGGAAATTAATTAATTAGATTAAATAAAGTCTCTCGTGTTAGCCAGTAATAAAATAATAAATTATCTGAATGACTGTCACTTATTTCTTTCTGCAGAAGATATGATTAAACACCTGCATCCGGATAGACTGGAAGCCAACCCCAACATAGTTGGAAAAAGGCTAGGCAGATTATGGTGTGATTTTAAAAATAGTGCACTATGCTTGCAACTTGATCTCATTGTTTGGTATTTTATTAATCAGTCAGTATATCCGTCCACAATAAAACTAAGTAACAGAGGGGCGATTCTCCTAATTATAAGAACGTTCAAAGTCTGATTTCAGTCGCAAGCTGTCAAAAATACCTCTTAATTTCCCTACATTTTTGACATTTATTTGTCGCCGAGATGAAGTAACGACTAGATTTTCAACGTTTTAAATTACGAGAATTAGCCTTATGATCTCATTGTTGTGGTTGTGTCTCAATAAAATTGTAACCTTAGTCTGTACTGTAGTGTAATACGAAAACAAATATTATGAAAAAAAAATTAGTCTGAAAATAAATGAACTTAATTTATAACTTTGAAGACTCAACTTCTCCTAATATAGTAAAACCCACTAAAGCCCCCCTCTGCCAGACAAGTTAGACTTTTGTTAAAACAGCTACCCGATCAGACATTAATTTGTCAAGTTTCCTCCACAATACTTCATCAAGTCAATTGTCTTAACATCAAAAGTAAAAGTAACGTGTCATCACTTCATCAGTCTCAGTTCCGTAGCAACAAAGATTCGCGCTTTCTTTCTATCCGCCTTTTCCTACTTTCCCTTTCCGATATGTAGTACAGTCAGCCACAAAAAGGTATACATACATCGACAAGAATGGATTTGTCTGCAACTTGTGTTCCATAATACGGTATCGTGAAGGCCGCAGGAATCCGCTGGATGCGACAGCACAGTACCGGTCGAAGTCGCAGTGCTTGGAGGAGGCCTATGTCTAGCATTAGTCGTCTTTTTAGCTTTCGTGGCTACAATTAAGTACCCAATCCATAGTAATATTTAATTCGAAAGTAACTCTGTCTGTATGTTACATTTTCACGCCTAAACCAGTGAACGGATTTCGAAGGAGATAGATGGCATGCTGGAGGTAGGATACCTACTTTTTGTAGCAGGTTCCCGTGGGATAATTTCCGACATCCACGCGGGCGAAGCCGCTGGCAAAAGCTAGTGTGTAATATAGTTTGTGGCTAAACATTGATACAATATTATGGAACAAAGACTGTAGACAATGTAATGAATTCTTGTCGATGTTTACATATTTTAATGGCTGACTGTACCCACTGGAATCAATGCTTATGCTTAGTCATGCGCGGTAATTAATTAGAAGAATAAGGAGCTAAGCTTTTGTTTTTGTCTCTTTAGGCTGTCGATCTTTGACTTATTAGGTTGTTTAATGAGATTTTTGACGGTTTTGGGTACCTATGTGATGTGACGTCATTTGATATTGATAGCTGAAATTGAGAATGTTCTACTTTCTTGTGATATTATGTTCTACTAAGCTTAATACTGTTTTGATTGTATGTATGTTTGAGTGACCGAGAACCAGTTTTTGTTTAAGAGGGTTTACGCCCCGTACGGCATTTCATACAAACTTTCAAGCCCTTGTTTTTCGAAATGAATGAACGGATTTTAATGAAACTTTATACGCATAAGCAGCATATAAAGTTCTAAAAAGTTATCAGAAAACATTTTCGAAAAATTGTGTTACAGCCAAATTAGACCGATTTTAAAGTCTCCATAGAAACAGAGATTTCCAGTTATCTTTTTTTAAATAAGACATTTCGAAAATGTTTTCTGATAACTTTTTAGACCTTTGTATCCTGCTTATGCGTATGAAGTTTCATTAAAATCGGTTCATTCATTTCGAAAAACAACGGTTTGTAAGTTTGTATGAAAAGCCGTACGGCGTAAACGCTCTTAAGCCAGTTTTTTTAATTTTAGGTGCAGCTTAGCATCTTATTTAAAACTAACTTCCGCCTGCGGCTTCGCCCGCGTGGTATATCGATAAAAAGCCTACCTATGTCTTTCCCCAGTGTTCAAAGTATCCCCATACAAAATTTCATCAAAATCGGTCCAGCCGTTTCGGTGATTAGCCGGCACAAACAACAGACAATTTTTTAAAATAAGTACCTAATATTTTTTCATAAGTACCGATAATATTTATGGATTTAGTAAAAAGTTGTTATTTTGAAATTACAAACAGTGACTTCAATTTTATTTATTTGTATGTATTCGTACTATATGGATAGATTAATAATAACAAACTAAATATAATTTTTCCTAAAATAAAGACTACTTTACAAAGCTTGTTAATACGATTCTGCTCATCAGCTTTCACATTAATTTTTAAACCAAATGAACATAATCTAGCGTAATGACTACTGGCCTTTAGGCTATAACAATAATGAAGCCCTGCTCTCATTAGTGATGTAACACATTTAGTAGCCGCTCTCGCTGCCACCGCTCATTATTTTTAGAACCAAGTTGTATTAGTATCGAGAATGAATAGTACCATTGTTTTACTTATAACTAATCAACCACGTTTTTATCAGAGCGAGAACCAATCTCGCAATTGTAAAACGATACTGAATAACCCTTATTAATAAACGGTTTTATTTATACAAGTAGGTTTGTACGAACACTTACACGTCAATCATATTTTTAAAACTAGATGAGGTCGGCGTTTCCTTTCTTTCGACTACTCTGAGAAGAAAGGCCGAAACAAACTCAGAGGTAACAGTCTCTTTAAAGTCCAGACACAATCTTGGTCAGATCATGTAGACTGGTGTCTGAAATGGTATTTTGAGGAAAGAACCACATAGATTGACAGGTCCACCTGTCCAGTCAGTGCACGCATTTGTCAGTAATCATACAGCTGAACTAAGAACTTAAGAAGCTCAACGATTCGACGAACAATACCAAAGAAAGGACATTTGAGTAGGCCGCATAAATTACTCACAGTGCCAGACTAGGGTTAAAACTGACTGAGGGATAAAAAAAAGCATTTGATCTTATCAAATTATTATTAAAAGCTTATATTGTTTGTGAGTTGGCACGTGTGGCGTAGTTGAGAAGCCATAAAAGATTTGCATAAGATTAAGCATAGTTAGCGCGTCTGAGCTCTTTAACCCGTCATCATCTGACACTGACCTTAGATAACATTTAAACTGATGTGTTCGGCCCTTAACAATGTCTATGGTCTCCTTCATTGATTATTAGGATTAATGGGGTAAACATCCATCTGAGTTGCGTAACTCATTTTACACAATCAATGGTTTTGTAGGAAATTGCTAATCCATTTCTTCGTAGGTTTGGAAAGTTCGTCTGCTCAACAACGTAAATAACCCAATGAACGTGGCTGAACTGTCAAAATGAAAGGAGTTGCGATCAATTGTCATTTTATGTGTGTTACACAATTACCCCACGGATTTAATGTCTGTTTTGAGCTCAAAGTAAGACGTTGCTGCTTACTATCCTCATAGTACATAGCGAGCTAATAAATAAATGAATAATTAAATGTATCCTATATCGAAAACAACGGAGGGGCAATTCTCGTAATTTTAATAACGTTCAGTCTGATCTCAGTCTCAATCTGTCAAAAATACCTCTAATTTCCCTATATTTTTGACAACTGTTTGACATTGATTGTATGTCGCTGAGATGACATTGTGACTAGTTTTAGACCGTTTTTAATTACGAAAATTGGCCTTCTGATTTACATGCTATGCGGACGTTAGCATTCATTGGGTTCGCCCTAATATTAAAGCTTAGAAAATAATGCATGCAAAAGATTTGATCAACTCTCGTCTCAACCAAAACATGTGAAATAAATAAGTATATATTATACTCACTTGTTGAAGGTGTTGTGTAGATTGTGTGCGGGCTGCGAGAGGTCGATGTTGATCGGCTTGGAAAGCGTGTTGTTCATCGACGAGCGATCTGACACCTCCGATGCGAGAGTAAGGTCTAAGTCTTCCAGCTGTAAAGTACAATAAAAGGTCGTCAGACTCCGTTGAGAGAGAGAGAGAGAAGACATGTTGTTGTGTCTATAGTTATTTTGTTAGAGCAGTGGTGACCCAGTGGCATCGGGTCCCGACTTAGGAATTATTATGTTTTCAGTTCGAAGGCAAGGAAGACAAGGCAGACACTTTTCTTTGTGTATTTAATTTCATCACCACTGCTCCCAAAACGGTGAAGAAAAACATGGTGAGGAAATCTGCATGTCCTAAAGACAAAAATCCAAAAACATGTGTGACTTCTACCAACCAACACTATGCCCGCGTGGCGGAATATTGCCCACTCTTTCTCACAGGAAAGAGGCCTGTGTTCTAGCAGTGGGAACATCACAGGCCGATTATACCCTACTAGTTTTGAACTTGAACGGAGCTTTTCAGCACGAGCTAAGATTTGTTTTAGCTCGAAATTAGCCAGATAACGTTAACATAAATAAATATAGACAACGCTTAGACATGAATACCTATGTCTGCATTCCCTGAAGTATTATTATAATGAGGCTCGAGTAGGGTATTCCATCACAAAAGGCCGTCACATTATAATGATAATAAATAATTGATGGGAAACTTTTCGTCTAACTTTCTTCTTGTTTAAGCATCCCATATTATGGATCATCTGCGACCTTAACACAAAAAAAATATGACAACCTCAAACCTGACCAAAAACGTTAGTTTATTTACATTTTTTATCCCAATTAGTAGTACTAAGATGAAAGCAAATAAGCCTTGACAATGAGTGAACACAGTACTTAAATAATAGAGTTTCAATTTGTTTGTGATCCGTTTCACACCTGTGATTACGTAATACACTTCCCGCTATAAGATATTTTAAGTATAAGATATTTTAGCTCGACACGCCATGCGGCGCGTCATCGGATTACGTCACGCGAATGCACTTTTTTATAAACGTTGGAATCTCCCCTGCTTTCTATGTTTAGATACGAGGATTACGACATTGAAGGTCTTCTCTTCGATGTATGTCGATAGCGGGAAAAAGTATTTACTATCCGCTTTATATTAACTTTTGGGAACGACACATGAAGGAGAGAAATATAGTGTTCGTAATATTTTAGCTGTGTCTACCTTCGAGCCCAGAACAAAGCTAGGATGAAGGAATGAAAAATAGTGTTCTTAGCTACTGCAATATATCCTTTAAATGTATAAGAATAGAGTAATGACTGTGCCTTCTCAGTATATTTATGAAAATCTTTTATATGCCCATAAAAATATAAAATTGTTTAAAAAATACAGTGATGTCCATAATATAAATACTAGGAACAAACACAAATTTGTTGTACCTACAATAGAAAATAGGTAGCTCGTTCAGATGCCAATGTATACGCTTTTATAATAAACTACCAAGTCACGTTCAAGATCTAAGCCTTAATAAATTCAAATCATTCATTAAACGTAAGTTGTGCCAGAAAGCTTTTTATACCGTTAAAGATTATATTGAGGACAAAAAGGCTTGGGATTGAGCTGCTTCCAATTTTTTTTTACATTTTGAATGTTTTAATTTTTTTTTTCTATGTACACATTGACATTAATGAATTTTATTTAAACAATGACATTTGCTTACTTTGTAAAGTATTATATTATTTTAATTATTGTGCATGTGAAGACAATGTGGGTCACTTTTTAAATTTTTATTATTCTCTCTGTTGTGTTAGTTTTTGTCTAGGTCTGGCAGTTTGAGCAATTTATGTGGCCTACCCAAATGTCCTTTCTTTGGTATTGTTCGTCGAATCGTGGAGCTCCTTAAGTTTTGAGTTGAGCTACACGATTTCTGACAAATGCGTGCACTGACTGGACAGGTCCTCTCAATCTGTGTGGTTCTTTCCTCAAAAGACCATCTCAGACATCGATCTACATGGTCTTCTGCTAAAGCTGACCAAGATTATGATGTCTGGACTTTAAAAGAGACTGTGACCTCTGAGTTTGTTTCGGCCTTTCTTCACAGAGTAGTCAGATAGGAAACGCCGACCTCATCTAGTTTTATAAAAAATATGATTAACGTGTAAAAGTGTTTGTACAAACCTACTTACAAAATAAAATCATTTATCAGAGCCTAGAACAAAAGCAAAATCATAAAATACAAAACAAGTTTTCACAATTTTGATTTAAAACTAGGTACTTCAACGCGAAGAATTTGCTTTGGAAAGCTGCGTGACCCATGAAACATTACAAGCCAAGCCTAAATACTATTTTATGTAATAGAAATTTTAATTATGAAAGTGCCTATTTACAAGAACAAGGTCACAAGCCCATAGCTTAATAATAATAACAGAAAGCAGAAATTATTTCATGCCAAACACGACTACAAATGAGGCACCGCTAGATTGGAGATCCTACATCAAATTATGGTCAAAACTTTATATGTTAGTTTTATTAGACATTATAGCTTAGTCCGTTACTATCACTTTCCTTCTGGCTCTAGTGGATATAATACACTGAACTGGGGGATCAAGTTCGCCGGTTTTATTACGATGATGTCAGACTAGAAAGACGTTTCTGCTCCGATTGTTGCAAGAGCTTATTATTATAAGACAATACAGGTAGAGCTTGAGGTTGAGACCGCGATCGGCAAACGTAAGGTAGGATGCCCTCAGGTTAGGCAGAGCGATGATCTTCGCAGGGTGGCTGGTAGCAGCTGGGTGAGAGTTGCCGGGAATCGAGATGAATGGTGTGTAATTGGAGAGGCCTATGTCCAGCAGTGAACTGCTGTAGGCTGTTGAAGAGAACAGGTACAGCTGGATACTTAAGGGTATGTTTAAAAAAGAAATGGTTTTTCTATATCGTGTAACTTGTCAAGTATGTTGAATAGGGATTTAATATTTTAACTGTTTGATTCGTGTAAAAGAAATACACGATTCAATGAATTTTTGTCGATACAAAAATATTGCAAAGTTTATATCTTTTTTTTAACTTTTTTGGACATCACGGCGTAACGCTTAAAAGAGTTATTCAATGGAATTTACTCTAAAACATAGAGAATTATCATATCAAAGTTAACTCAAAGTACTTTTAAATTTAGTTAATTTATTTTGTAAAAAAGGAGTAAAATCGTTTTGGCACATACGTCGTTTTATTCCGAGTGCTCGCACATTATAGCCTTCTTTTGCGTTTCAAAAGTAATTGCATCACTTTCGCTCGCTTAGTAGGTTTTCGAGGATTTTAGATTTTCGAGGTAGGGCCTTAGGTCATGTCCAAATAAACATTTGCTTCTTATAAACTGCTACTGAGCATGATGATAGTGACCGCTGATGTTAGAAGGAATACTATTATGTTAGAAAAAGAATTAGGGTTCCGCACAAAAAACAAAAGAACTTCAAAAGAGAAAAAAGATTCTTATCAACGGAGGGGTACCTACATTTTCTCTAAGCGACACATTACTGACACCCGATATCCACGCGAACGAAGTCGCAGGCACAGCTAGTTCAAACTAAAAGCTCTTATACCCCATCTTCAATCCAAGACTAATAGCTTAAACTTAAACCAATCAAGACAGTCATACAGCTTAAATCCGGAGTTCCGGACACGAGCTGTCAGTGTGTAGTATCTACAAGACAAGTCTTATGTAGGTCGCACAGGCTAAACCTAGCTAGTTTAATTATATAGCGGCTATCGACCGCGATATGAAAGCCTGTGTAGGATTAGTACTTAAGCTTAGTGGTATTGTAGGACATGTAACATAAACATGAAACAGGGGAAGTTGACGTCACCGTTTTCTTATTGAATTTTCTCAATGGGTCCTTTATGCTTTTCTTAGATCTCGGAAAAGATAGTAGGCAAGAAAAGATAGCTGTATTTTTGTAGCGCTAAACGATAAATGATTTTATTTAAAGGTTTTTAAAAGGGTTTGTAAAAACACGGTCGGCGTAGGAAACTCCGACCGTATTTTTACAAACCCTTCTCTGAACCCACACAAATCTGACTACTCTCAGAAGAAAGACGCCAAAGTCTCTTTTTAAAGTCCAGACATAATCTTGGTCAGATCATGTGAAGACCATGTAGATTGGTGTCTGAAATGGTCTTATGAAGAAAAAACCACACAGATAAAGTGGACCTGTCCAGTCAGGGCACGCATTAGGCAGCAATCATGCAGCTCAACTCAGGACTTAGGATTGAATTGAATAAGTACCTACAAATATCTCCAATGTTACACTCGTGGGTTTCGCAAACAAGGGAATCCTGGAATTCATGCAGCCAACTTCAGCGTAAGATATTTATGGATTAAAAAGTTGCGGGATAATAGCTTTTATAATGTTTTCATTCTGAATCAGTAGAAATAATTATCCAAGTCTATTAATCAGCCATTCTCTTGGCATGTTCTCAGCTTCTCCCAATAATCATGTCTGATTCAGAAGCTATTAGACAGCAGTTTACTCACAACACATTAATAACTCAGTCACCACTTTTCAAAGCCCCCCAAGGTCGCCTCCCGCTGGTAAATGAGCTTTACAAGTCCGCATACACAGTATCTGTAATGTGTGTTAATACTGTGAGGACTGACTTAAGGCGACTACATGACCTAAAGCGCGGTCACTATCGGACTGCATAGAAAAGAAAGAGATGCGCGATGACACAACGCTGGTAATTTATTGCAAAATATGAAACAATCATCTATTGTTGGTTTATCAAACACCAAACAAATAAAAACCGTATACTAAAATTTGGGGAATTAAATTGTCTTTTATATGGTGAAAGTTTTATGAAAATACACCCGATAGTGTTTGCGTGATTATCGTTTTTATGTCCGCGGTAGACATTACTTTACAAATTAATTACACTATGTTAAAAAAATATAATTGCAAATATTCACATATCAAATGGTCTAGTATAACATTTATTTTTTATCAAAGAAATCAGTCCGGTCGATTAGACGTGATATTGAATTTAAAATCATTAGAATTCGTATATCTGCGCCTTAACGCAAGTCTAGTTTAGTAACCTTTTTGAATGACATTACCCTCATTAGTATTGCACGACATGTATGTGTGAAGACTTTTTTCTTGTATAGGCAAGTTGAAGCATAGGAAAAATAAAAAAGGGATGCGGTCGAGGGACCCTTAGCGTTTATTGCAATTTCCTTTAGATGGGAATCTAGTAACAAGAGCTGTAAAGTAACAATTAAATTGAAGTAAGTTCTAGAAATGTAATGTCAGACATTGTTGACGAAACAGGTTCTGAAAAAAATTACGGAGACACGATTCAGGGGCTTTACTCCCGAAGCACAATGTAATCCATATAGTTTCGGCCGAAATAATTGACGTTTCCTACTCCGTATTACTTACGATAAGATTAGTTTGGGGCCCGGACCCGAACTTACAATGATTTATAACACGATTTGACAGTTGTCTCTAATACCGATACGTTCTTGTCCATCTGAAAATTTTATATTTGTCACTTGTTTCTATTAAACGGGTCCGTATCTTACTTGACGGATTTAGAGAGTAATAGGTACCCCTGAAACCGCCTTTCCTTCATACTCATCATTCTCTCCTGCCCTTGTCCACATTTATTTGGTGTCGGCGCAACATGTATTTTTCTTCCATACTTCTCTCTATGTCGTCGAGGGGCTTGTGGCTAAGTAATAACAGCCGCACGGGTCGATCGATCAGGTGAAGCTACGCTTGCCGCGGTTGGTCCGTGGATGTGTGACCATCTTTACATACCAAGACCCCTCCGTGACTCGGAAAGCACGTTAAGGCATTGATCCCGGCTGTCATTTGTGGATCTTTGACAGTCGTTACGGGTCGTCAGAAGCTCGAAAATCTGACAACCAGTCTTACCAAAGGTTATCGTATTACCAAGTAACTGGGTTGTGGAGGTCAGGAGCGACTGCTCCATGTAAAATACTGGTATTCAGCTGCATCCGGTTAGACTTGAAGCAGACCCCAACATAGTTGGGAAAAGGCTAGGCAGATGATAATGACTTCTCTCTATGTCGTCATCTCGGTAGTCACCCCTTTCCAGTCATATCATTCTTCACACAATCCATCCATCGTTTTCATAGAAATGTAATCGTTTCATACTTTCATAATCAAATTATTATGGCAGTGACGTCCTTTATAAGTCCATTGTTATGTTCCATTATAAAACTTTTACATTACGTACGATACCAAAACATACTTGTGGTATTTGCGCAGCTGCGCTGAGCTTATTATTTATACAGCGAGTCAATATTACCACGTGCTATAGTTTCTAGTTGCAGTACATTCGTTGCAACATCGGTATCGCCCTGTATATCTCGGGAATTTATCGCTGCGCTGCCTGTTGGGGAAAATGTGACCTGCATACCTACCACGAGCTCTTAACGCGATCCACTTTAGGACCTAAACTGAACTGTTCTGCTAATTCGTACCATGACGTCAGTTTAACGATTCAATTTAGGCCGTGCCATCTGGATACCTAACATGACCTCTTAACGCTCATTCACTTTCAACGATCCAAATGCCGCTGAGTGTATTGGACGTCATGGTACGACTGTGAACGATACAGTTTAAGAACCTAAACTGAAATGTCTTGCTTTTGAATCGTTTTTAAATAGATCATGGTAGGCCTCCTGAACGCATATTGATACAAACTGGTGTGCAGTTCGGTGATATGTTGAAAAAAAAAAGTGGTTTTTCTATTTCGTGTAAATTGTTAAGTATGTGGAATAGGGATTTAACATTTTGGTATATGTTTTATGACTCTTTGGTCTAGCTATTATCATGTAAAAGGAATACACGATTCAAGAGATTTTTTCTCAAAACAAAAAAAATTGCTAAATTATTTCTACTTTTTTCTTTTTTTCGACAATACGGCGTAACGCTTAAGAGTTATTCAATGGAATTTACTTTAAAACATACAAAATTATCATATCAAAGTTTACTCAAAGTAGTTTTAAATTTTATTAATTTATTTTTGTTAAAAAAGGAGTAAATTCGTTTTGGCACATACGTCGTTTTATTCCGTGCGCACGCACATTATAGCCATCACTCTTTTTTTGCGTTTCAAAAGTAATTGCATCACTTTCGCTCGCTTAGTAGGTTTCGAGGATTTTAGATTTTCGAGGTAGAGCCTTAAAACATTGTTAATGACTGTGGACGGCATTACCGCAATATCTTCGTCAAGAGAATATGAGAAAATAATATAAATTCAGTAGCTTTGGACTACTACTAAAACGCCTAAGGCGATTCTTGTCTCGAATTGTATATTAGGAACCGGTTAATACGAACTTTTTAGTCTTTTCAAAAACGTTAACCATTGACAATTTATGTAATGTTATACAGGATGCCAGGATGGCTGGGACATTGACCCGCAACCTATTTCCATGAATTCAGTACATAAAGCAGGAAATATATCGTCGCTAATTAAAAAAAATTACAGTTTCCTACAAAAGTACAATCAATACCTACGCGGTCAAAATGTATGGAACAGCATTTTTTTTTATAACCGACGAATCATTTAAACGCTGTGTTGGTTCAGAATCATGTACTGAATCCAGGGTAACAGCACCCTAATTGCATAACACATTATCAATCTCAATCTGAATCATTTTGAAAGATATTGCTAAACCATTGCTTCATGAGTTCGAAAAATGTGTCTGCTCGACAACGTAAATAACGCAATGTATGTTGTTGAACTGTCAAAATGAAACCCATTGCTACTGATAGTGTGTTACGTATTATTATTACCCCGCAGGTTGCGCGTCAATGTCCCTACCACCCTGTATTTATTTACAGATGCGGAATTAACTCCTTAGACATTTTCTACAAGTCGACCCTAAATCCCCTAATAAAAATTAATTCTTTCTTTCCTTTCCTTTAATTTCCTTCCCTAAATGGTAAAAGATTTCTAATATCACACTAATATTATAAAGGCGAAAGTTTTTGAGTATGTGTGTGTGTGTGTTTATATGTTTGTTATTTCTTCACGCTCAAACGGCTGGACCAAATTTGATAAAATTTGGTATGGAGGTAGCTAATACCCTGGATTAATATATAGGCTACTTTTAATCCCGATATTCGCACGGGATTGAAACTTATGCGGGTGAAACCGCGGGGCGCAGCTAGTTAAAAAAATAAAGGTCAGATAAAAACTAATTCATTTTCACCGTATGCCAAGTTATGCTGGGTTTAATAGGTGCAGCAACAAGCAACAATACGTGTTTGTCACCGTTAGTTTTGTAAGCGATGCTGCGTGCAGTCAACTGTATCGAACGGTTTCCTTTATGAATTAGTTGCAATTTGATGAAGGTGTAGCTATTGCTAGATTTCGTCTAGATTGCTGTCGATCGTGACGGCTTTATTTGGGCAATTCAATCTGTCTTTTGGGCCGGATAAATCTTTATCTTTACTACTAATAAAGTTAAAGACTTTGTTTGTTTGAACGCGCGAATCTCGGGAACTAACAGTCGGATTAGAAAAAAACATCTCGCATTATAAAGCCCAACTAGCTGTTGCCCGCGACTTCGTCTGCGACCAAGACAAAAGACACGTGGCGCCATCTATTTTCATAATAACTTTATTGTTGTTTTCCTCAGGAAAAGCACTTTTTTTCGGGATGAAAGGTGCCCTATTTCCATTTCTGTACACCTGACAACATCATCATCATCATCTGCCTAGCCTTTTCCCAACTATGTTGGAGTCGGCTTCCAGTCTAACCGGATGCAGCTGAATACCAGTATTTTACATGGAGCGACTGACACCTGACAACGTATATGCAAAATATCAGGATGATCGGTTCAGAGATTTAGGAGTGAAAAGGTTACAAACAAACTTACTTTCGCAATTATAATATTAGTTAGGATTTCTTAGGAAGGTTATAGGCTATTTATTAACATTTACGCCAGGACCCTTGGGAAACGAGCACAAGGAAAAAAAGCGACGGGGTGGGTCTGGGTAACAGAAATTTGACGCGGACGAAGTCGCGGGCTGAAGCTAGTGATGATATTTGGTGTCCTACAAGACTTAAATTCAGTCTAGTTTATGAACGAGAAAATCGGCACCATTATCATCTTAATACTCTTGGAGACACTTATTTATCAATTCAGCTTTAAACCGATTCGTCAAGCTTTAACGAAATTGACTTGAAAATCTGACATTTAATAGATTTGTCTACGAAACGGTTTAATGATTTTGTTCTATTTTTGGGTTGTCGGCCATTGAGCGCAGTTACTCGTAATCAGCCGTGAAACAGGTACCTACAGCATTAAGCACGGTCATTAATTTTAAGGCATAAACGGAGGAATTTTTTATAGGTGTTTAATGGATTTTACACGACAGGATGGATGAAAACCATTGGTTGAGTCATTGAAAAATGTTAGGTTTCACAAAATAGACCTACCTAACTATTGATTGAAGGGCTTTCATTGGCCAGAACTGAAAGTCAAATAAGGTTTCAGACCTTATTTTGATTCTACTACTAAGAATTAATCCTTCTAGTGTATTTAAATAAATATTTATTTCACAATCTTCTATATTGCACTACCAACCCACCCCTACCCTACCACTAATTGTCTCTGCATCACCAAAAGGTTGACTGGTAGAAAATGCCAATGGCATTAAGTCTGCCTCTGTACATTTGTGTGCTTAAAGTATTAATTAAATAAATTAATAGATTGACCCCATTCTGGAAGCCTAATCAAATTTCTGATCAATAAATCTGCTGTCAGATTGGCTTTCACAAGAACCAATCATATTAATTGACAACAGGCGTTCAGAAACAGACCTGTATCCAAATGAAAAGCGCGGGAATCCATTTGAAAATGACACACGACATACATACATGATTTAGAATTCAATTTCATCCAAGGACGTATTCTGTGCGCTTCGCTTATTCCATGAAAAGCGAGTATACGACACGCTCCTGCATTTTTAAAACAGTGTCGTTAAGTGTATGCGATGATTTTAAACCAGCCGTGATCTCATTTAAAATGTAAGTTCAGTGTCACGGCCGGCCATCGAGGCTGTCCACTGATGAAGATTCGGAATAATACCGTTATAGCAGTCGCGAAACGAAGAGGTTAAGCACCTTTAGGTCAAATTTATTGCACCGTGCATCAGGCTTATTTTATTACTAGCAGCGCCCCGCGGTTTAAGCCGCATATGTGTCGATCCCGTGGGAGTATCGGGATAAAAGTCTCTATCCTATGTCCTTTCCCGGGACTCAAACTATCTCTATGCCAAATTTCATCTAAATCGGTTCAGCGGTTTAAGCGTGAAGACGTAACAGACAGACACACTTTCGCATTTATAATATAATCAGAATGGATCTATACTAATAATAAAGCTGAAGAGTCTGTTTGTTTGTTTGAACTCGCTAATCTCTGGAACTACCGGTCGGATTTGAAAAAAATATTTTGCATTTAATAGCCCAATTCTTGAGGAAGTCTATAGGCTATTTAACGTTAGGCTAGGACTCTAAAAAGCCGAGCAAAAAGAAAAAAGTCAGAAAGAACGCTAAGTGGAAACGAAGTAATAGCGTGCGGGCAGGCGATGCGATGCGACGGGGGAACAAGAAATTTCACGCGGACGAAGTCGCGGGCAGAAGCTAGTAAAGAATAAGAGAGATTTAGTGTGAGACTCAGAGACAGTTATATCTTTCTTCACTCTCATGTAACGAAATGTGCCTAAACGTGTCGCGTCCTTGAAATTTTCACTCTCAACTTATCGAAACGCCGCGCCGCCTATGTAGTTTCACTTCAAAATGAAATCGCGAGTGTACCTAAGTCCTAAATATAGACTGTAAATACGAGATTAGTGATTGAAGTCGACCGTAAAGGCATGTAAAGGAGACTCCATCGTGTTTATATTGTACGTGTTTAGGTTTGAAGCAGACGTAAATAAACAAGGCGTTCGAAATATATAAAACGGAATCCGATTTTAATATCGACTATCAAAGCTTTTTGTTACAGCCATACTTATTCTTTGTTTTTCAGGGGCATTAACATTTTTCAAGTGCAATTCGGATTTTATAGGTAAACTTTAATGTTTTTGGTTGCTTAGAGCAGAACTTCAAACGCGAGGAAACCACAAATTACCTACATTTTATGGTACCTTACTTCTAAGTTAGACTGCCATTAAGAATACCTCTTGGTTTACATTCAGAGCTATAAAAACGTGGTGCTAACTTGCATAACAGAATAAAATATGACTGGGCAAGCACGCAATCACACGCACGTCTCACATCTCATGGTTTATGTCCGTCGTTGATCGCTAAACGCAGCGCATGCATAATCAGCCTAATAATGTTCCCACTGCTGGGACACAAGCCTTCTCTGCGTAAGAGGAAGTGGGCCGTAATCCACCACGCGGACCCAGTGCTGTTGGTAGATGACACATGTCTTCGAAATTTTAGTTCTAGGACATGTCGTGACGTGCAGTCTTCGACTATCATGCTTTGTGCTTGTATTGTTAAATAGTATATATTTTGTTGTTATTTATTTATTAGAATTAATTTAATCTTTTTGTGTGCACGTGTTTCTGTGACAAATAAACCTATTTTTCTTTCTTTCTATGTCAGTGTCCTCGCGATGTTTTCCTTAACCGATTTGAGAGCAGTGGTGATGAAATAATTTACACAAAATAAAGCGCATGTTAGGGTCGAACCTACTACCTGCAACTCGTAAGTCGCGGCCGTTTGCACTGAGCCACCACTGACACGTATGTCAGTAACAACGACGGACATAAACCATGAGACGTATCTCATGGTTTATGTCCGTCGTTGTTATTACATTCCGCTTTGCTTAAAGGAGTTGATAAACCGTTCAGCGCAGCGCATAAACTACCATAATATGGGAAGCATGCAACTAGTTCGAACAAGAACGACCTCCAGGAAGTTCCGACCAGTATATCGTCAATAAAGTAGTCCAAAGTAGGCCAGTAGCGCTAGGTAACTTAGGAAATATTCTAGCATCTACGAGTAGGTGCATACTTCAATAGAGTTTAGTGCACCCCAGCTACAGTGGTGTCGAATGCATTGTGATTGTATAAGAGAAGATACGTTGCTATAAGGAAGGTCTTATATCTTGTGGTCGAGACGCTGTGTAATATAAATTTTGCACCGCTCTTTGGCTCATCCAAACCGTTACTCCTATATTTACGGAGAGAGTAAATGCCGTTTATGATGCCACAATTATGACTCACCTGCGGATCATCGTCCTGCACCAAACTCCTCCTCTTCATCGCGTATTCCTTGACCGCATGACTGTTCTCCGAGTTCACGTCCACATTGAAAGTCTTCAGCCTCAACATCGGACTGATCGCACCCAACGGGTTGTTGTACTTGTTGTACGTCAGGTACTTATTCGCCGACTGGTGGGCCAAGTTGGCCATGTTGATCGACATGTGGGGAGACTGGTGGATTGTGGCAAGCGAATGGATTGGCGACATTGAAGGAGGATTGGACGCAGCTTCGACTATGTTCTGTATGCTCGGCCTAAGCATGCGTTTCTTTGGTTTCACGTATGTTCTCGAGTCGAACTTGTGTTTGTCTGGCATTGAGAGGATTTCATCTGAAAAAGAAATGTTTATTTAGAAATGCTGTTTAACTTCAACTCTTTATTAATGACTTTTGTGAAAGAGACACGACAATTTTGCCGTAGGTAATATGATAGACCATCAAACAATGGCAATGTGCACTGGGCACGCTCGCTGTCAAATTAGTTCCTCTTAGATGGCGCTAAGTATTTGTTATTTTTATCGAGAGCTGCCAAATGGAGTTCCTTGTTGAAAACTTCGTCGCTAGATGGCGCTAAGAGTTTTGACTTGTCACTGATTGGTCGAAGATGATTTTGACAAGTAAAATACATTCAGCAAATTCCTCGCGGCGAAGCTCCCAGAAAACATGGAATTTGAGGCGTCGATTTGGTTTTTGCCAAGTTCCTGAAAAGGTCATGGTATCATTTTTGACGAGGCAACTTTGGACGTCCCCATTTAGTTATCAACATAGTTGGGAAAAGGCTAGGCATCAATTGATAAAATTTCTTATACTTAATGCCTATACTTAGATATCTAATGTTATTAATAACATCATATCATTGTATCGGTCGTAATTTTCATATCAAGATACTGCCCATTCATAACGGGCGCGGGAATAAAACAAAAGGCTATTACGAAAGTTGGGATAAAATACAATGTATATGCAGGCTGGCATTCGTACACCTAACAATAGTGTGTACTTCAAGTTTTAATCGAAATGTTCAAGCCATATTAGAATCAGGATTGGCAACGGTCACAGTTTATACAAAAATAATGTCTCCAATTATTTCAGAATTAGGTTCTAATTTATCTATACATCAGGTAAAAGATGCGAGTTGGAAGTTCAACAAACCCATTAAAAATCGCATCTCAAAGCTTAGTATTCGTTAAGGCCTCACGAACCACACAATTATGAACGTTACGCCTACACATTAAGGTATACTCTCGCTTGGTTTGTGTTTAGCGTTAAGTGGAAACAAAATAAAAGCGTCGAAATTCAGTTCGCAACGCACTGCCGTCATAGAAACGTAGTTTAATTGGCACCAAAATTGGTGGACAATTTGCATTCGATGCGCTAGAGGACGTGGTCAGGAAATGGCGGTGACAGCTGTTCTAGTGTTATGACTGGAATGCGTGAGACGACTGCGAACGGCAGGGCTCCTTAGAATTGAAGCCGTGAAAGGGCAGATGGAAGAAGAAAGCTATAGGATACATCCTGTGACTGTTAGGTATACTTGGCAGAATGGGTGAATGGTTGTGTTTGCAGAAGACCGACTGACACGTTGATTTCTGGAGAGATCAGTAAGTAGGTCAAAATACCCACAAGAGAGCATACGTAAATAGACATTGGCTATTTCAGGGATCTTGTAACATTCTTGACAAAAAATAACTTAGGTAATACAGACCCTACTTCATTTCAACTAGGATATTGCCCGTAAATCAAGTGCTGAGTAATTGCTATGCAAACAGCCAAAAGTATTCTGCAACACTGCATAAAAAAACCTGAAACGGAAAACTGCATAGGTAATCGCGAGCGGATACTAATTGAATGTGTACAAGCGAATCTTGAGAGTGTTGACATATATAATATTGACACACAGACGCGAGGCTGACCTCAAGTGGAGATGACACATCGAAAACGAGCAAGAAGATCGTACGATATAGCGTATACTTACTGATATGTGATCTGCTGGAAACAGCTGTAACACTTTTTCAAACCATGGATAATTGGGTAACATGAAATTCGAGCTATTGTTAAGAATGCGTTTTTTTTGTTCTTTATAATCTAATTTAACACGTGGACACTGACCATTCCGAGCTCAAGTATATCTCTGACCAAATTCATCGCCTATTGACGAGGAAAAATGTTATTAATACTTTCCCCTATGAACATAACAATGACTGACAGGATGGCATCACGTTGTTTCCTTAACGAATCAATGCGGAAGAAGCAAAACAATTCCATTGCATAAACTCCACCCACACAACCGACCATTAGTTTCAATCGATTTAGAGTGGCCACACGGCCACACGGGCGTCACTGGTGCGTTGCGTCGTCGCAACTATGATTTCAACGCACTAAGTGCCACACGAGCAATGCGGTGTCGCATCGTAAACATCTATGACGCATTGTATTGCTGTGCGACGTCGGTTTAGCGATACGACGCTGCAACTCAGTGTTGTGGCTTCGCCCTATGGTTTGTATGGACGACGTAGCGTCACCGCTCAAGCATCTCAACCCGCCGGCAACGCATCGTGCTAGGATTTAATCTGACAAGAAAAACGCCACATTCAATTTCGTTACAGACAACAATAACCAGTTACGTCTTTAAAAGAGTTATTAAATACTCGTAATCTATTAATTCATCTCGGTCCAGCATATGCGTAGAAAGTGAAACTTTTATTGTACAAGTTTCGAATATTAATTATTGTCGTGTGGGCCGCAAACGCAATGCCATCGCTATATGAACTGTGTTCGCTACAATACTGACTAGGGATCGAGTGTATGTAAATGTCCTACTGAGTGTTGGCTAATAAACTTGCTAGAAATATTATGCCCTTTTAGGACTAGACGGCCTCCTTGCTCTGATGTATATTGAGTATTTTAGACCTATTTCTTGTCTGTCTACAAGTTTCGAGCTACTTACATAGCCTGTTGCATTTTAAGCCTGTTTGGGATAAAACAAATCTACAGATAGGATATTATCATAAACCTTTCCATAGCCTACTATCGATAATGCGTGGGAAGATGACAAACTCGCGTAAATAATGACAGTTCAGTTTACAATATCCGCCAATACAGACAGACCCATTTCCCTGAATTTACTCGCATACGTAAAGCGTAAACAGGAACAAACTAACAAGTTTACTTTATCACATTGAAAACAGGAAAGAGCAGAGTGAAATGGAGGATTACTAGGCTGAAAAGTCAGGCACCCCGTGACATCATGATCTGCCTAGCCTTTCCCTGCCTATGTTGAGGTCAACTTCCAGTCTAACCGGATGCAGCTGAATCTATCGGACCTAAATCCATGACATCCCGTGAGATGATCTATTGAATTATAGCTTGTCTGGACACAAGCGAAGAAGCGTAATTTGAGTAGTAAATCAGCTTGCGTACGAGTATACTACAAAAGCGTTTAGTTGCGATGCATTTGATTAAATGATAAATGATTTATTTTTCTGTAAGTAGGTACAAACACATTTACACGTCAATCATATTCTTTTAAACTAGATAAGGTCGATGTTTCCTTTCTGACTATTCTGAGAAGAAAGGCCGAAACAAACTCAGAGGTCACAGTCTCTTTTAAAGTCCAGACAAAATCTTGGTCAGATCATGTAGATTAAATTCGAAATTTCGAAAGCTAGATTAGTCTATAAAGATGCTTACAAGGCTAAGAATATAGCCGTAAAGGTAGTTGAAATCTATTAGTGAATAGTGATATTACGTAAATGGAGAATAGAAATTACAAATAAAGGACACAAAACTGACCCGTGCACTTAAACACTAGGTAAACACGTAGGTAAATTATAAAATCTAGCTATTTATCTCAGCCCACAGACGACGCAAGATAAAGAGGCAGGGAATGCTCGAGTTGCATGCGTGTGAGGACGCATCTCATATGGGAAATCATTGACAACTTGTTCTAGCCTAAGTTATTACTTCCTGCGGTATCAATTCATCAATTAGCTTGCAATCTTGAGTTTTTGCGACGTCTCTCTGGAAGAAACTGGCGGTAGGTAACATTGTGCAGATTTCTCAGGCTTTAATGTAGAGGATTACTCTAATTAGATGAGATTCTCAACAAAATGCTTCAGATTGGATTTTTCGAAAACAAATATTCGAGGAAGCAACAGTGCTTAGTTTTAAAACTGAAAGTTTACCTAAAAACTGAAAGTTTACCTAAAAACAAGGCAAATCTGCTTTATTTTTTGCACTAACGCGAAAGCTGGTGCGTTAAGATTATAACGCCCACGTGCGATTTTGCCGAATCGTTCGAAGAAGGCCGGATTCTTTGCAAATATCTTGCCCCTTTTTAGAGGTTTTAGAGAAACAGACCGACATTCTTTTGAACAGATAAAAATACTATCTATGAACTGCAACGCAGGGACATCGACGCGTAAACTGTAACCATAAATTCAGCAAATAAGTACATGATTTTAGATCCCTCTAGCGTAGAAATGTCTCGTCGTTTATCAAAAAAAAAAACATCCGCTGTTTCATAGAAAAGTAATACCTACGCGGTCAAAATGTATGGAACAGCTATTTTTATTTATAACTAGCAGCGCCCCGCGGTTTCACCCGCGTTAGGTTCGATCCCGTGGGAATATCGGGATAAAAGTATCCTATGTGTTAATCCTGGTTATAAACTATCTGTGTACCAAATTTCATCCAAATTCGTTCAGTAGTTTTTGCGTGATTAAGTAACAAACATCCAAACATATTCACAAACTTTCACGTCAGTAAGATAGTAAGATAACCGATGAATAATTTCAACGCTGGTTCAGAATAATTTACTGAATTCACGGTAACAGGTTGCGCATCGACGTCCCACCATTTTGGCAAAATATGATACAACGCAGATTTTGAGACCTGAACATCTAATGGGATGAGATTTCCGAAGACTATGTTAGTCAACTAGTATTTCTCCAGAACACAAAACAACGTTTAAGATTTTTCGCCGAAATTGATCCGCAACGCAACTGATTTCCAATGATTCATTTCTGGGTTAGCTGACGCACCTATGTGCCAGGGATTCCGGGTTCAAGCAGTCGTGGACCTTTTCTCTTGTTTATTATTAAGTACATTATAATTGAGGATCAGACAAAGACTGATGTTTCTAGGAGTTCTATGCCTATTGCGTGCATTTCCAAAGGAAAAAGGTTAAGGGAAACGCCCATGTTAAAAATCCAACTCAAAGCATTTATTTCAATTAAACCATGTACAGGCACTTCTGAATTGTCAAAATTAAATAGTCGGTCAGTTAGTCAGAAAATTGAAGCTAGTTGCTCATTCCAAAACGTAGATCTCTATGGAGAAGAACGGGCAAGAAACTCCATGGACACTCTTTTAAATCAGATATTAAAAAATCCTGGGTACATTATTCTTGTTGCATATGTGAGAACAATGTAAAAAAAAACAGAAATGAAGAAACAATTCAAAATATAAGTTAAAAATAAGCCTTGGCAGTTAAGAGATGACCAGTCTCAACCGACGGCGCCCGTTCACGAACATGACGCGTGGATCAGCACCATCCAGCTCAACCATTTTGTAGGGAACCGAAGACCAAAAGATTTCCGTAATGTATGTCAAATCTCATAACTCTATGTAACTCTTCGAATCTTTTGTTTTAAGTCCTGCCGTTTTGGGCATATTACAATTTGCATACTGCATTGTCATTATTTAATGTCAATACATAAAACTTTGTTTCCCAAAGTATTTTCCTGTGCAAAATCCAATTAGAGGACCCAACCCAAAACGGAATTTAGCTCTAGGTTATAGAGTGCAGTTTTCCATGGCAGATCTGGGAGCAACAAAGTGATCTCAATGTAATTTGATGATTGCTTTAGTGACATTGAACGGTACTGGAATTATCTAAGTGTGTAAGTGTACACTAGTATAACTACCAAATACGAAATGGTATTGTATACCGTTTAAAAAAAACCGCTGTCTCGTGTTCATATAATGACTTGTGATTTATCAGCAATACAGAAAGTTTATACTCTCAAGAAACAAAAATTCAATGTTAAGGAATAGACTCTGTCGGGCAATTTGGGCCTATTAGCGTGTTATTCGGGACTTAAAGGAGCTTGAATGTAGTTTCAAGCGTGGTCAGAGGTCAGGGGTGAACGACTTTAGGTTCACTTCCATGGATACGCCTTTATAGTCTTTTCAACTAGATTATGTGTGCTATTGTAACCCACACTGTTATTTAAACAGTTGCGAATTTATGAACAAACTTGCTTGTATGGTACTTACATTATATTATGTACCATTCTACCCATAGAAATATCCACCAATTCGAAAAGAAGAAGATTGGTACTTAAATTGTGTCATCATCATTTAATTTGTGCCGCAATGTTTGAAACCAGTGCGCCTGCCCATTATGACATACGATGCCGAAACGTGGACACTGACAGTTGGGCTGGTTCACAAATTCAAGGTCGCTCAGCGCGCTATGGAGTGGTCCATGCTCGGAGTTTCTTTATAGAACAAAAATCAGAAATCAAATTATCCGGAAAAGAACCGGAGTTACCGACATAGCTTGCAGAGTAAGCAAACTGAAGTGGCAGTGGGCTGGCCATGTTTGTCGATGGACCGATAGCCGGTGAGCAGGCGAGTCCTGGAGTGGAGACCACGTATCAGCAAGCGTGGGACGCCCCAGCTAGATGGACCGACGACCTTAAGAAAGTGGCTGGGGCAGACTGGATGCGGAAGGCGGAGGACAGGATGCTGTGGCGCAGCCTGGGAGAGGCCTATGTTCAGCAGTTGACCGCGATAGGCTGAGTTGATTACCATTATTTTCCCTTTAATTACGTTATTATTTTAAGGAAAATTATTATTGTCATTGTGAATTCATTCTGTACAGACTTCCGTTTTCCCATGAAACGAAGCACACTGTTTTGTCTGCTGTCTGACATCACAATAATATTGAACCTCTCAGACTCAGATGTAAGGTAAACAAACAAACATTGAGTGTTGATAAAACTACATCATAAACTAAGCCAGGTATTTCTTTGAATACTAAAGTGAATCTCAGTTCGTACTAACGAAGCATTCGATGTAACTGACGCACGCGAAACCCGAAAGCGAAATTTGACACTGATCTTATATAATTATACGACTGCATTATAAACTTGATATTATATTACTGCCATCGCTGTTCAGGGTTTATTTGCAACGTCTGCAGGGTTAACCAAAAAGCGCATAACCATGTAATTAGCAACCCACGCGAAGGTAGAATTTCAGGTAACAGGATACTTCTAAAAGTTTGGCCAACATACGGAAGTTTTGAGTCTTAAAATTGGTTCAAACTGTGGCAATTTTACCACCCACAGCCAGCAAATACCATAGACCTGTTTTATCTAGTCGTTTCATACAACTTAGGTGAATTTATGGTCTGCGACACTCGCAATTACACAACCCTTTTGCTGATACAGTAAATTGTTACGAATTATCTTTATCGATAGCATTTGAGCTAAGCTTATATGAAACTAGTATGTTGTACGCTTTGAGAGTTACAAACGATAATACCGGACAGTTGGTTCTAAATGGAAACAGCATTGGATCAAGTAACATAGTCCATTGCACTGTGCAAGGCCGAGATGGAGATGGCAGGATGAAATGGACTCTAATCTTTTGGTGCAAAACCAACAGTCAAAACCTGGGAATCACTGGGAATCTTTCCACTTCCCGCTGTTTCAGGGATTCTTTGAGATAAAATCCATAGGAAAAAACTAAAATTTCGTCACTCCAAAGGAATTGAGGGAATCAGCCCTTTAGTTCTTTCTCGTATTTATATAACAATGTACAAACTGTGGTACAAACCCTGACTGCATACAGTGACACGATATCATATCTTTGTCCTGAACCCATGAGCCGTGTCGAATGTCATTAGATCAGCTACCAATTGTTCATGATCGTATCCTTTGTTTAACGACTGGCCGTCGAAAACCATTCCAGAGCTCTTAATTTAATTGCCATTTTGTTTTTAAATGTGTGACGAAATGATGTTTTATCCTCCATTAAGTTTAGTGTTATTTTATTTTAAAGAGAGAGAGGAAGGTTTCCAAAACAGTTTGAGTAGCCATTGTCGATTAGATGCTGTGTTATTTTTTATGGGACTGATCTCGGCGTTGATCTCTAATGATAGAAAGAATTGGATAAGGTCTATGATATTACGAGCGCAGCCAGAAGATGCCCATTCGTTCTTACTTTGGAAGTAAGGGGAATGCAAACGCAGGCAGGCATTTCCATACTTTGCCTACGCGCACAATGGAGGTTGAAATTATTAGGACTACTTGGAACTGCCACCGCCGTAATATTAGGTTAGCAGAACTAATTAACTACGCAGGAACAGGTTGCGAGAATATCGTCAGTAAACTAAAGAAGATAAAATATTGCATTCGGAATAGGTACATCGTTTGAGATTGAGATACATTGGTTCAACCAATCAGATGTCTAGACTTGCCAACACGATACTTTTTGATAATACTGTTAACCTCTCCTAACATATTTGTACCGAAAACAGCAAATGACTAAAAACTAAATCATTGATTATAATCATTGCTTTCCAAATGGCGCCAAAACTCATTAGTAATACTGTTTTCCCTAAGATGTTATTTTTTAATTTACAGTGTTGCTGTGCTTCAAACGGTGCGCACTGGGATGAATACTGGGCCCATTCTATGTAATCTGCAGGTGCAAGTAGGGTTAATGAAAAGTTCTAATATCAGTTGTGTTATGCTGTTTTTAAGGCGACTACATGACCTAAAGCGCGTTCACTATCGGACTGCATAGAAAAGAAAGAAAAGCGCGATGACACAACGCTGATAATTTATTGCATAATATGAAATACTTAATCATCTATTTACAAACTACTTAATAATAAATAATCCATCACTGAATGCAGTTTGGCATTAGCAATTTAATGGTATATTTTTAATTATAATTAAAATTGTTAATGAAGGGATAAACTGCTTTTAAAGAAATGTCAGAGGTGTGTTTGAAGTTTTTTTTCATGCATTAATGTACGTTTAAGGCATTGACTGCCAACGCGGTCACCGGTGACTGCGAACATAGGATTTTCTATTGTGTCTGTCGCCTGGCAGACAACGTGATTGTGATTTGAGTTCCATCACTGTTTTAAAATAAGACTTGAAAATATGACTATTTTTTTTGGTCAAAATTATTTACGGTTTAAGAGATACACTGCTTTAAAAACCAACTTTTTGATCATTTTCAAGTTGATGGCTACTATGATAGACATCTTGATCTTCATATTAAAGTAGAGCCATTATTTAAAAGAAGAAAATAGATCTATATAGTCTATGTTCACAATGGTTGATCTTATACTCACTTTAATATTATAAAGAGGTAAAATTTGTTAGTAAGTTTGTATGTAGGGGGTAATCTCTGGAACTAGCAGACGGATTTGAAAAAATTCTTTTAGCATTTGATAGCCCAATTCTTCAGGAAGGCTATAGGCTATTATTTAATATCACGCTATGCCCCTTAGGAGCCGAAAAAAACGAAAACCAAGTGATAACGCGGGCAGGTGATGCGATGCGACGGGGTGGGTCGGGGGAAAAAGAAATTTCAAGCGGACGAAGTCGCGGACAGAAGCTAGTTATTGATATTGGTAAACATTAACTTAAGCTTTTTAAATCCTCCTTATAACTGTTCCAGAAAAATATGGAGGTGGGTTTCAATAATTTCGTGAATTTCAATACCATACATAGTCAACATATACATATACAGCAGAGGAATGTGTATCTAGATCTTACATAATTTCTTGTTTTTGCAATGCTTGTAACCATTACAAAAATTACTTCATAATGCAGGCAATTAAACAGCTGTTTCATAATTTATTAGATCACATTAATTTGTAATGTGACCTAATATTTATGAAACACTTTTTGTCACAGAAAACTACAGTAAATTAACTAAATCCATTGACAACATCAACATCAAGTTTCTAAATAAATGATAACAATTTTACAAGAACTCTAATGTGTTTATCTAAATAACCGGCCAAGTGCCAGTTGGACTCGCACACGAAGGGTTCCGTACCACCATACAATATTTTACACTACATATAAAATAACGGCAAAAAAATTACGTTTGTTGTATGGGAGCCCCCCTTAAATATTTATTGTATTCTGTATTTGTTGTTATAACGGCAACAGGAATACACATTCTGTGAAAATTTCAACTGTGTAGCTATCACGGTTCATGAGATACAGCCTGGTGAAAGACGGAAGGACAGTGGAGTCTTAGTAATAGGGTCCCGTTTTTACCCTTTGGGTACGGAACCCTAAAAAACTAATAATAAGTACATGAAAGATAAGTGTCCCTAAGTCCCTAAATGAACACGAATTAAAATGTTAGTTTGTTTCTCATTACATACTCGTAATAGCTGTACGCATATAAGGGCTGTTTAAAGAAGATTACATTGCATATGCAATAATTAACAAGCCTATAGAATGCAAATAGTCAAACAAAAAAAAAAGGTGTACGTGTAGTCAAATACCTGTATTATAAAAAAATAACCTCATCTAGTGCATAACCTTCTCCTTCATTGAAGTCTGTTAACAAGAGTATTGAGGATAAAACATTGACCCCTCACATAGGTCAATATTTAAATTAATGCACACACAAGTTTAAACATGTCTTATCTAATGTCCTAATTTAGCTTATATTTATAAAGTAACATATACTTGAAATCAAAAAGAGAACTGTTTGAGGGGCTTGTGGCTAATTAATAACAGCCGCACGGGTCGATCGATCAAGTTAAGCTACGCTGACGCGACGCGGGATGTGTGACCATCTTTACATACCAAGACCCCGCCCGTACCTCGGAAAGCACGTTGAGCCGTTGGTCCCGGCTGTCATTCGTAGATCACAGACAGTCGACAGTCGTTACGGGGTCTGACAACCAGTCTTATCAAGAAGTATCGTATAACTCAGTAACTGGGTTGTGGAGGTTAGATAGGCAGTCGCTCCATGTAAAATACTGGTATTCAGCTGCATCCGGTTAGACTGGAAGCCGACCCCAACTCAGTTGGGAAAAGGCTAGACAGATGGTGAGGAGAGCTGTACTATCCAGCATATTAGCTATTTCTGCCACCAAGCTGTGTTAATGTGTTCCATTTTGAAGGGTATGGGAGCTGGTGTAATTACAGCCACTTGAGACAAGCTTAGTCTCCTAGATGGCAGAGCATTAGCGATTCTAGCGGGGTAACTGCGTAACGTACACTATCAGTATCAATGGCATTCATTGCGTTGTATAGGTTGTTGAGTAGACAAATGTTTCGAACCTAGGAAGCAATGAATTAGCAATATCCTTCAAAATGATTCAGATTGAGATTGATACGCAATTTGGATGCAGACAGACACGGACCACTGGACAATGACCACTTAGATGAACTGTTGCCTTGTTTGCCTGCCAGCATTATACTATCTCCCTTACCTACTAATAAACGTTTTATAGCGTCTGTATAGTTACACAACGCTTTGTCTTCTTCTTTCGAAAGTCAAATTACTGACGACTGTAAGAAAGAAATCGGTGTGTAACTATTCATCTGATATAATGGTACACCACAGACTACCCACAGTATTTGTCTGTCCTTCCCCTTTTAAATCCATCCAAAGGTTGTCTTTAAAAGATCGCTCTTAGCGATAAGACCGCCCATTGTGTCACTCTTGGTACAGTTTCTATATTTATGCCTGTAATTTATATGGTGTGCATAATAAAGAGTATACTATTTATCTATCTAATACGTTTATTAGTAAGGGGGTAATAGTATAAATGCGAAAGAACTCTGTCTGTTATCTTTTCACGCCTTAACGGCTGAACGGATTTTAATAAAATTTGGCATACAGGTAGACCTGGGTCCCCTTTCACAGAGAGGAGGCCTGTGTCCCAGCAGGGGAGACATTATAGACTGAGTTTGTTTGTATGTAGACGTAGGTTACGACGTTGGATACCTTTAATCCCGGTAGTACGTTCCTGTGGGATAATTTCCGACCTCTACGCGGGGTCAGAAGATAGTTTAATGTAAAGAAGAACTTACTTTTAAGTATTTCGTCAAGAATTGTGTTGAGTGTCTTCTCCAGTTGAAGGTAATCATTGTCCTCTTTGATGGGCCAGTCACAGGATAAGTTCCAGTCCACAATGTCAACATTCTGCCCCGAGTCGTCTGGAACTGTGTACAACCTGGGTGCAAAAGAAATACATACATATAAAGATTTTATGTATACATCCAGATACATTATTCCCTTTATTTAAAAACGTTGCTTAAAGTTAAGAGTTGTTCAAACGTCAACAATATATGGTTAAACAGTTGCTAATCATTACTTAACTTTAAGTAATGTTTATAACTAAAGGGATTTATGTACAAGCTCTGTGCCTAGTGGCATCCTATCGGCAAAAATGCCGACCTTCCATACAAAATTTCATCTCCTTTGTAACCTTAGCAGAATGGTTTAAAAAAAATCGCTTTATGCTTACTTTCGTTACATATAAAATTGTTTTAGTTTTCTGAAGGGCAAAAGCCAGCCTTTCCTTTGCCGTGTCATGCAGCCATGGCAGGAACATGCACATTGTTGTTGATGATGGTGAACTGCAGGATGAATCTATAACCATTATGAGGATGCAACGGAAAGAATAACGGAGAAACCATCACTGACCACAAGCCTCAAGTTTGGTCAATAGATCAATGAAGAAATCAATTATTACAAGAACAAAATGATTCATATTTGATGAATCATTTTCTAATTAGATTTTGTTAGAGAAAACGGGTTTGCATGCAGTTAATTGTGCACTGGAGGATTGATGCAATTTGTTCAGATTTCAGAAGTGACTCAGAGGATTACACTGATTTTTTGAAGTAATAGCATGGCAGTCTACTTCCTTAATAGTAAGTGGTCACCTCTCCTTAGACATCTACAATACCAGTATAACAGGTATGTTGCATACCCATCGATTTGTAGTGACCATCAAAATTACAGATAACATCCATACTAATCCATACTAATATTATAAATTCGAAAGTAACTCTGTCTGTCTGTCTGCATGTTACCATTTCACGCCTAAACCACTGAACGGATTTCGATAAAATTTGGCAGAGAGATAGATTGCATCTTGGGGAAGGACATAGGATAGTTTTTATCGACATACCTCGCGGGCGAAGCCGCGGGCGGAACCTAGTATCTTTATAATTAGCTATTTTTTTTGCTTCGATTTTAGAGAGTTTCATACAGTTGACTAAGAGAAGTTAATAAATAATAATAAATTGTTTATTCATCATAACAGCATTGTAGTACATGGTAATTTATAGGGTTGACAAGTGTACTAAAACTACAACTGAAATGGTGTTGAGGTGTTGTATTCCCAGCTAGTATAAGGGAGTACAGAAGTTGTCAAGAAAAGGTGGCAGGGATATAGACAGGCAAACTTTTGGATTTTGAACCTTTCTGAATGGACACAAATATTCCATGGTTATAATAAAAAAACAGTTTCCTACAAAAGTGCAATACCTACGCGGTCATCCTGTATAGTACAAAATATTATCATTTACTGTCCTAAGAATTAAATTGACCATTTTACATTTGACAGCCATGATTAGACTATTAAATGGCAGAGATGAGATCTTAGTCTAAATAAATAAATGGTATCATCCTATGTTAGTGCCCTTCCCGAGACAGATATGTTGACATTTCATTCATAGTATTACTATAGGAAATACTTACAGCGGAAAGGTGAATGGTAACTATAGAGCTATGTGTCAAAGAAAAATAAAAACAAGCACCTTTTGTTCTGTTTAAAAAAAATAATAACAATAGGTTGAGTTTAGTTGGAATTTTATAAATTTCTTATCATACTAATCTTATAAACGCGAAAGTTTGTGAGGATGGATGTTCGGTACTCTTTCACGTAAAAACTACAGAACGGATTTGGATGAAATTTGGTTTATCACCAGGATTATGTAACGAGTTTTATATCGTTACATAGCTTCTCGCAAATTATTCAATTTCGGAACGTTATTTTTGCTGTCATTGATTGTCTGTGGTGGTTGAGTCCCCAGCTGTCAATTTGACATCCGGCACTTTTGCGACCTTACTTCGTGGAAGACACATGATGTTCTGAATTATTTGATTCCATCTGGTGGAATCCCAGCAAACCTCGGCCTATTGATGCCGTAGGTCATTTCTACACCCTGAAGGAGGTGTCGAGGCAGTGATCCTCAATTTATTTGGTAAGATTTCATTTCTTTTGGCTTTGATTGGTCCACGTACTTATCGCGTGTTCGTTACTCTTCAAAATTATTGTTTCAGGCTGTAGCTGAAATTCCCCTAGGGTGATTATTCGCCCGTCTAAATTTTGTGGCGCACCCAGGGAGAAATTTTATTTTTTGTAGAAAGGATGGTAAGTTAATTTTTGTGAACCACCGCCCGCCATACTTAAGAAACTACAAATCACATTTTAATCTGCTTTAATCTTGTTCCAGCCGAATTAAGGCGTCCTTTCTTCTACTAGGCGTACTTTCTTATTGGACACACACCTCTTGACGCTGAATTCCAGGGTTTTCATTTAAATTATCTCTTTTTACCTAACTCGCAAGATGCAATAATAATAATAATACCAATAATAATAATCTAAACTACCATATTTAATAAAGTAATAATTCTAAGGCTAGTTTACCTAAGCTACTGGCAAAATAAACAAGGTATTAACAAGGTTATTTCCTTCGTTTCATTAACTTTGTTTACAGCTACCTCCGGCAGATTAAAGGTCTGACTCTCCGAAGTGATTCTATCTGGCAAGTTTTGTTTATTTAAAACGTAGTGTGCAATCTCCAAGGCGCCCGAAATTCTTTTATTGTTTTATTTGTATATTTTTATAGGAGAACACACATTTTTTATAATTTTGTCCTAGCCACAGTACATATTGGGCTCAGGTCTTCTTAATTTCATTACAATTATTGCTTACATTTGTCCATTACAACCATCCCGTTACAATTAACACATATGATAATTTTTTTCCCGATATTCAAACGGGTTTGAAACTTATGCGGGTGAAACTGCGAGCTGCTGCTAGTAATAAATAATAAAGCCTTCATCATCATTCTCCTGCCATTCATCATCATCATCTGCCTAGCCTTTTCCCAACTATGTTGGGGTCGGCATCCAGTCTAACCGGATGCAGCTGAATACCAGTATTTTACATGGAGCGACTGCCTATCTGACCTCCACAACCCAGTTACTGGGATTACCCAGTAACTGGGTTGTGGAGGTCAGATAAGCAGTTAAGGGGTATCGTATTAACAATAGCCCTTGGTAAGAGTGGTTGTCAGACTTTTGGGCTTCGGACTACCCGTAACAACATATCATTCTCCTGCCCTTATTGGAATTTATTTGGGATCTGCACAACATGTCTTTTTTTTCATATTTCTCTATTAGTTGTCATGTCGGTAGTCACTCCCGTTGTAGCCATTATCATCTTTCACAGAGCAACAATTATATTATAGCCTTATAATGATTTATTATCAATACCTATAATGAAGCAGAATTTATTCATTTCTGTAAGTAGGTATTATATTATCACAAAACTTATCATAATAAATTCAAGTCATGTATCAATTGGATCTGAACACTAAATACAATCTTATCAGTTTGATAATGTCCTAGTAAGTTCCGCAAAACACTCATTAAAATTAAAAACAAGGAGATGTACTTGAAATATGTCTGTACTGTTTATTAAAACATATTTTTCACTTTTTCTTTGGAAATGTTGGGGGTAGATGGATACACTTACAAATTAGAAAAACCACTGAAGATCACTCAGAATAACTGTAGTATTCTGGTCCAGATAATAACATGAAAGTTTAGAGTTGTTATTACTAATACAATTCATCAATAACTGAAGCAGGTGTAGGTGTGGTGAACACATTTGAGCTGAGTGGGTTGCAAATCTTTTATGAATAAGCATGCCTTTATAGATTTTTTACCTGATCTCATGTTAACTTTGAAAATGACCACTTTAGTCTTTCGTTAAGAAAAGTAAGTTCATTCAAAACAAAATAAAAACACCTGAGTGAATGTGAATCATCTTACTTAGCAAAAACATAGGCAACAGTACCTGTGCAAGGTGGCTATGTTAAAATACTGGTTAGAGTGGTTCGACTGGAAATAAATAACTCAACGATTAATTGGAACGAGCTATATCCATCGAGACTCGACAGATAGGCTGACATTACCACTGGACACAAGACATGCATGACCCCGTAAATACTCGCCACCACTTACTGCGACATATTCTCTTACATAAATACTCTTCAAAAGTACTCACCACGTCTGATCATCGGAATAATCCAAAGATTCCACGTCAATCAGATCAGAATCAAACATATCTTTGTTTATATTTTGATCAACCTGATTCATGATTCCAATTATAACGAGACATCAATTTGGCACTTTAAGCAAATCACATATAAATTTCACACAAGAACTACATTTACTATAAGGAATATTGTAAATATAATAAAGAAAAAAGATATATTAAGAACCAACACGAATTGTCCCAGACAAGTTTTAGTTTGGAATTTGACATATCACCATAAGCAAAATGCCAAAAAAAGGATGAAGAAAATGTAAGAAGTCAACGGTAAAATTCATAGAGAATTGTAGGAAGACGGAAGTGTTATTATTGTAAAACTTTTTTTATTATTAAATAAAATTATACAATATGCAATACACATCTTTTATGATTTTTGGTAGTAATATAAATAATGATTGGTTTAGGGAACTTAATAAAATGCCTGTTCGCACTTTCGCAAATTGTCTCTGGGTCAACCTTAGTGTGACCAAGCTTAAAAAACAAAACTTTGGAAGTGGGTAAATATATTCCGACATCGAAACCTTTTATAGTTTAATTTTAAAGTTCTAAATGCTGTTTGATTTTCTATGGTAAATATTTATTAAGCGATAGTTTATTAAAAAGTACATTGCTTTTTTAAATGTGTTTCTTTTTAAATACAGGATGTTTGGTAGAAGGGCCGTCAATTTTTTTTTTAAATAGTCTGTAAGTTGATCGTAAAAAATCTTTGAAACCCTAGTTAATCTCACTATTTCTGAACTTTAACCCATCCACAAGAAGCGATTGAACCAATGGACAGTGAAGTACCGAGATGATGACTATTAAAGATTAAGAATACAATGACATGCTACGCCGTCATAAAAAAAATTGGGATAAGGGCAAGAGAACGATGATTTAAATGCCTAAAAATTAATTAAGCAAGATAATAAATCAATTTACAGGGATAGAAATATTCATATTCCAGGTATATTGTTGGGAAGCCCCTTGCGTTTTCTACTCTATTCACTCATTTTGTAGTAAATTGAGGGTATCGTCTTTTAGATCTAGGGTAACATTAATTTTGACAGCAAGGTTTGACGTTAGCGAAAGCATAGACAAACGTTTTCTTTCTTTTTGTCTACGGACACGTTGTGAGCACGTTGTATTTGGTGTAGTTTTTAGAATAAAACTGCAAAAATGTCGTCCCATCTTAACTGGATGATCATCCGCAACAACAACGCCTTTCTGGTGAAGAAGCGTAACATAAGAAAGCCGTTCAGCAAGGAGCCCAACAATGTGACTAACCTCAACTCGTACAGATACAATGGTCTGATCCAGAAGAAGGCTGTCGGCGTCGTCGAGAATCCCGACAGGAAAGGTTTCACAGTTGTGTACAAGAAGGCAAAGGCAACAAACAAGCCCGTCAAGAACGTAGTGCGCCGCCAATTCAAAGCCGGCGCGAGGAGATCCCTGTTCAAGGTAAAGAGGCTGTTGAAAGCCAACCACTACCGCACTGACTTGTCCAAGGCTACCCTTCGTCGTGCATCAGCCATCCTCCGCTCTCAGAGGCCCATCAAGGCGAAGAAGCCTAAAGCAGCGGCCGCTAAGACCGAATAACTTTTGTATGTAAGCTGACAATAAAAAAACTATAAAACCCTACATAGTCTCTTTATTTCATAAGTTTAACCTAACTACCAGTTATTTCCCAAAGTAAACTTTTCTTTTTACGCCAGTATCAAGGTGTATTTTGTGTTGTGTACAGCATTCATTGTTGATGTGCTGGTGCTGTCAAGAGAAATGGCAGCATGTTAGGTCTTGATGTAAGTAACTGTAATAGTATTTTAATTTTATTCAATTTTCCCAATAAACCCACTATAAGATAGCCTCAGACCAAATAAAACACCAAGACAGAGGGCTGTCAACAGTAAAGTGAAGCCGGTAAATATGTGTGCACTTAGTGAGGCGTAGTTTGATTGTAAATAGTTGTAAATGTGTGCGTGTGGGCGTGTATGCACAGAGCGGAGACGTAATTTTGGCATGCCTCACTGCATCGTTCTTAAACACCAAGACAGAGGGCTGTCAACAGTAAAGTGAAGCCGGTAAATATGTGTGCACTTAGTGAGGCGTAGTTTGATTGTAAATAGTTGTAAATGTGTGCGTGTGGGCGTGTATGCACAGAGCGGAGACGTAATTTTGGCATGCCTCACTGCATCGTTCTTAGCGCTCTGTCTTGGTTTTTTATTTGGTCTGAGAAGATAGCTTAAAGAAGCAAAATTACATCAAGATTATAGGACATTGATGGAGCTCTCGGAGGAATTTCCCGATATTATCATTTACACTCCTACTTTTTATATGTATATGGCCCCTTTTTTTTTAAGGATGGTAAATCATCAAATGGCCCCTCCCGCTCTGGGTGGAGCGGAAGGGAGTGTCAGACTTACTGACTAAAACCCATCCGTGTTCCTTCCTTAGCCCTTTATGTTCCAGGGTAGCGGTAACCCTTTCGGACAATCCCTCTGCCCTGGCAGGCTTCGGCCCTGACGGGCCCCTCCTCTGATGCTGACAACTCTTTGAGGTGCGCGTGGAACACATACGCGCCGTCCAGCACGGGCCTGGTCCTGATCGGACGGCGAGCTACCCATTACTCGCCGTCCGCAGGCCCGCGCCTACGGTGGCCGGGAGTCGTCACGCGGCTCCCGACGCCCAGGGCGTCTCCCGCGGCGGCTGGAACGTGAGGCTCTAGAGGCTCTCTTCCTCGCCCATCCCGCCACCTCCTTCGCTAGCATGACTGCTTCGCAGAAGGAGGCGACTGCCTCCCAGTCCCTGTCGCCCCATGGCTTGAACCAGTTGGACTCGGCTTCTATTCTAACTGGATGCAGCTAAACAGCAATATTTTACATGGAGGGATTCCCTCACATCATCATCTGCCTAGCTTTTTACCCAACTATGTTGGAATCGGCTTCCAATCTAACATGCAGCTGGATACCAGTAACTGCCTATCTGACCATATTCCGGTTACTGGGTAACACTATTCCCCTTGGTAATGTTGGTTGTCAGACTTTCGGGTTTCTGTCAGACTATCCGCAATGGCAGTACAACATACACACTGACTGCTTGCTTTATTGAGATATCAGCATTCAAAATATAAACAGTAATTTGCATCATGGAAGTAGGAAATAAAATAAAAGATGTAAAATGTTGCACCATTACAATCTATTGATAACAAAACCATGTTTTTTTACCACAAACAAGGAATGTTGAACAATTCATCACTGAATAATAATAATATTGTCATGATTATAAGTTACAAACATGATCTTTCACGGGAACCAAAAAATTATATCAAACAAAAAAAAGGTCATTCAATGCACAGTGCTTCACTAGTAAGTTAATACAAATAAATTAAAAGTCATTGCATAGAAATAATTGTGTTCAATATTTCAGTTTAACCTCACTATTTTATTTACAATAGATATCACAAATATTTTATACTTCAAAAAATTTAAAGAATAATCATTTACATCAATAATGTTGAATTCAAATTTCAAATAGTTTAGAGACATGATTGGGTAAGTATTATTATTAAAATTATTAATGCCAAAAAAAAACATTTGCCTATAAGTACTATTGTAGAAATAAATGGCAAAATAATTGCCGTTGTCTAACATTCGAGGGTTAAAGATTTTAAAATTCATTTTAGCAAGCAGGTTTCAAGACATTTTTAGAACATTTAACTACACAAACTGCACAATTACTATGAGCAAAAATTTATACAAATACACAAGTCAATTAAACAGACATTCTCATGAATTTTTACAAAAAGATTTAATTTACACAATTTCAATTATTTTACGGATCGTTCACTACTATGGCTATATTCTAATTCTAAAGGCAGCTTTGCTTGTAAAAGCTGCCTTAAATAAGTAATCTAACATCTTCAAGGTGTAAAAAGCGATTTGTCATCTAGTAAAGGGAGGGTAGTTCTGTGCTTACGAAAAGCTTCAGGTACAAAATACATAGTAAACATGAAAATAAAAGGCACAAACATTTAACCTATCGTTACCAAAGGCACAATACACCAAAATTCATACTTTAGTATTTACAATTCTACCAAATTAAATTTTCATTTTATTTCTAAATGCCTAACAAAAAAAATTTGACTTGCTGCCAAACTCGATGTACAGCCCGATTTATACTATGGCGCTCGGAACATGAGGCGAGTCGCTGCGCAGTAACAATTTCACATGTCAGCGGGGGTGAGGGGTGAGGTATTGCGCAGCGAGTAGCGCACGTCAGGGCCAGCGTAGAGTTACGTAGTCTGCACGTTGGTAACATCTTGAGCTGGCCTAGCCGTAGTATGAATGGAGGTTCGATAAAATCCGAGTCCTGCTTATACTGGTTTTGTTCCCACTGAGATGCGGGTAATGTTACGAGTCGATAATACCGGTATGCCAATGGGTGCTCAGTGGTCACTTTGTATGACCTGCATACACCACATTTTCATGTGAACAATGAGGTTGTAATTACAATAAAATCGAAAAAAATTACAAACATGATTGGCAAAATTATTAAACTTGACAAAACACAAGTCAAAGCTAATCAGGAATTTGATAATGGATGCCATAAGCCTCATCATTATCAAGTCTCAATTTGAGGATGAACAGAAATGCAACTTCGGCTAATTTACTCAACTTTGTCTCATTCTGGCAGTGTTAAGACAGTCAATGCAGATTCCTGCCTGTCTGGTGAAGTTGAGATTATTATATTTGAGGAAATTTGGAGACAGAGTAGCTACAGATTAAGTACTTCTTACTGTAAGTACCTGCTTGAAGTTTCAGCCCAGTATAGGCTGTAGAACCAGAGACTAAAAAGCGAAGAATCCAAAAAATTTTTTAAAGGATGCAATTCGTTGATTGAACTTTTTTCTTCATAGAACTTATTTAACTTTGGAGTGACAATGAGAATACTAGAACAATACTCATTATATTTAACACGATCAACTACAAGAAGCTCATGGTATTTATTACATAGACGCGTTGACATTTTATTCATTAATTATTTTACAAATTTCATTTAAGTTTTTTTCCCATTTAGCTATCTAAACACGTAACCTAAATTATAGGCACATTTATTTATTCTAATAGTAAAGTTTTTAATTTTTTTTTATTCAAAATTATCAGGGAGAAGGCAGTGTGGATACAATGTACAGACGCCAGCACATCAAGCTACTACAATCTGTCAAATTTCTTTGATAGATTTTCAACTTTATCGCTAAAGTATAAGGTTCAAAGTTGATTGGGAAAATTTGACAGTTTCGGGTAGGTTGATGTGCTGGCGTCTGTACAATATTATTGTCACATCTATAAATAAATGGTTCAAATAATATTAAAAATAATACTGGTGTGGTTTAACTACTGGCTAACATAGACATACCATATTCATTGGGGATTAAAGGAAAATATTGTGATTAAAATTTTTCCTAAAGATTTTTATCAAGTAAAGAACATTTTAGTTGGGACTTAGAAAATATTTTTTTGCATACATACAAAACATACACACAAAATTATGTAGGAAGCACCTACATAAAGTCAATTCATGTGTTAGAACAGCAGAATTTAAACATTTGTAAGTACGTTATTTTATGACACCAAATCTTCGATCAACAAGTACTAGATTTCCGAAGAGCGCATTAAAAACGGCTGGAAAAATAAGGCGACAAATAATGTTGTGGTCTTATTATGCAACATAGTTTTTTTAGTTTATTGCTTAGAAATTATGTTTTATTTTTATATATATTTTTTCATATTAAAAAAATACGTTTACTTTTGTACTAAATATATTGCAAACGATAATAAACTTTATGTTTGAAAGTTAAGGTTTATAATTAAGTTATATGCAATCGCGGCCACTTGACCAATGTGTTTTTGTTCCTAATACTTAATCTAAAACCCATCTATGTTCCTTCTCTGCCCTTTGCGTTCTGGGGCCACGGTAACCCTTTCGAACAATCCCACGACCCCGGCAGGCACTTGCCCTAGTAGGCCCCGTCAACTATGGTGACATCTGATTCTCTTTGAGGCGCGCGTGGAACACGAACGCGCCGTCCGGCACGGGCCTGGTCCTGTAGTGCTATTCTGTAAAAATCTCACCGTGATAACTCAGGTGAAGTGAGCTGTCATTAGTGTAAATCCCTATAGCATCAGATGGAATGACAGCTCACTTCACCTAACTTCTCACGGTGATATTCTAACAGAATCGACCGGCTGATCGAACGGTGAGCCCCTAATACTTAATCTAGTGCTATTGTTGATCGAAGCACCAAATAAACAAAGTACAGGCATATTCCTTAAAATAATTTGTGCATTCAAATCATGAATATTAGTGCTAAATTAAAATTAACTAAACGCTAAGTTGACTAGTATACAAAACTAACGCTATGTGATGCTTAAGAATAGTTTGTACATAATAATTATTGTTGATTGGTTAAGAATAACATGGCAATAGACTGTATGGCCATGCGAAGATGAAGATATGACGTCATGTTATGTCAATAGTCCAAGAGCTAGTTACCAATTTCGGGAACGTATTTAAGTTAAGGTACATACGTACTATAAATGTTGCATAGTAATCATCATTTAATTTTTTTACCCATTGACCGCCCCACGGAAGAATAATACAAAAGTTTTTATTATTTAGTTATGTATTTATAAATGTACACACAGTACAGTTGCACGACCCTATTCGTTGTGGATATTTTATTTGTCGTTATGAGCTGGGCGTTGCACGCTGGGGGCACAACAAATGATATAAAACCAAGCAGTCAATGGGCTATCTTTCATAATTTCATTTGAATTACTGAGCAAGACAGTTAGACAGCCTTTCCATATTGTCTATTCGTCTTTTTCTGGGGACTACTACTACGCAAAATGCCTGATATAGGTACCTTCCCAGAATTCGTTACTAGCTCCCGGGCTATAAGCTTTGTGAATAAACAAGAATACTGAGCAAAAAGTGAGCTTGAATTCACATAAATACATGAGCAAACAAGTTGAACGATTTGTCTACTGTTTTGACTACACAATACATAAGTTAGGTATTTACAGATACCCAGTTACATAAAATTTGTTTTGTATTTATAACAATGTGCAAGCATGTGCGTATTTAGGTAAAGAAGGAACATTATTCACACCGTAATTCATAAAATTATACACAGTTGTGAAACAACAAACACTATCAAATAAGCGTCGACTTTCCCGCTTGAAACCATAGATATTTGAATAACTACGTTTTTTTATAATGACAACATTCAGATTTTTTTACATAAATACTTTTTTATATACATTATTTTAATTCATATTTCATTAATTAATTTATTTGTTACAAAAGCGAAAAAAGTATGTAATTGCGGCTACAGTAAAAATAGTAGTTACAAAATAAATTCCCTCATTGCAGATTTATTTAGTTGGAACAGAATAGATATGAAAGTACATGCATATGTGCAATTTTCCTTGGATTTATACCTTGGACCACAGTAAATTACACTTAATTTTATACTTGAGAAATATGACCATGTTTTATACAGACTGTTGGAGCAAGAGGGGCCTACTTTTATTAACCAAGTTCCTTTTCATGAACTGTTTCACTGAAAAAAAAAACCTGAAAAAGCAGATAATTTCTCAATGTGACACTGTTGCTATTTTTTTTAATAAGGCACCTACCTTATTTATGACATCTTTCGAGAGTTGGTTTAACATTTTAAACATTCGATGAATAAATGGATAGCTTAGATGACAAGTGATCCAACTAACATTTTGGCTAAGATTAAGGATTTTGGCATTTATAGGGTTTTCATAAAAGCCAAAATGCTCGAAATAGTGTAGCAAAGCCTATAATGTTCCCACTGCTGGGACACATGCCTCTTTTCTTCGAGCTGTAATGGATGTTTTCCTTGATTTCCTGCATCGTTTTGAGAGTAGTGGTGATGAATTGATTTACACAAAGTGAAGCGCCTGTCTGGGTTTCGAACCCACGACCTAACACCTCGTAAGTCGGGGCCAATACCAATTGGTTACCACTGCTCGAAATAGAAATAGTGTAAAACCATTTTAGGTCTAACAGTCTTGTGACTAAAAAGGTCATATTTCCCAAACATAGCCTTCCTAGGCTCTATAAACACCACTACACTACAGACTTCGTTCAAACATCGTCGATGAAAGTCGAAACACGGAATAACACAACCAACGTCACAACAAGCACCGAAAACTAAATTATGTGCGTTTGGTTACAATAATAACACAATATTTTATGTGCATCATGGGGCTAAGTACTCATAATAACCGACTAAGGGTATGAAACAACTGGGAACGTGACGTCATCCGGAAATATTTTTGGTACGAAAAATGTACCATTTTATAAACGCCTAAGGTCGCGTCGGAAAACGCCCTCTGTCGGTGCGACTACGCGTTCAGGTTTACCGAACAAAAAGTGATATTTGGACGCGAAAGCTGACCACGTGACCACTAATTATTTTCTAAACTTTTAGCACGGAGACATTTTAGAACTGTCAATCCTAATTTTAAATGTCAATAAATCAATAAATTCGAAATGAATAAATAAATAGTATCAACTGCGTTTACGCAGTGTATAGCCAGGTTAACAGCTCTAATTTTTTTTTTTATTGCCGCCTTTTTTCTTGGTCAGCTTTCGTTGGTCAGAGTCTATTCGGCGACGATCGCTTTAAAATAGGACGCGGGGTAAGTTTGTGGCAGGAGTGGTCATAAAACGTGGTAGCGATAGCGGGACGACACTAGCCACGGTATAGTTTTTTAGAAATCCATTCTAAATATGTGCCGCCGTTCTCGCACGTTTCATGACTGCGAATGCCATGAGTTTAGTATAAGTCAAAACCCGAACCTGAGATCTTAGCCACAGGCCGCATTTCACATACACCGTTTATACATAATTGATTATTTGATTGCACCCTGTTAGCAAATCGCCTCGGTCGTTTAGATAGCAATTTGTGATGACGATTTCATAAGTCTTATAACTTCCTTCAAAACGTTGTAAGTATAGATGCGACGATTTTCAACAAATCATAATATTAAAAAAAATCAGTAACTAAATGCAACAACCACAATGGAATGTAAAAACATAAAAAAATAGATCATTCGCAAGCCAGCTTGCTGTCAAATGAACTGAGAGCGATCCCGAACGCCTGTAGCGCACACAACGGATACCGATAATCCATTGTAAAGACATCTTCTGATATGCGCCCGAACTGCATTACCACATAATCTGGCTCAGAGTCATGTACAATTTGAAAGTTCTTCACACTTGCCTGAGTAACCCTTCCATGGAAATTTAGTACGTAGGATTGTGTCTCATCGTTCCAGACGGGGGTTTTGTTGTGTAGAACGACTATGTCGTCTAGTGTTTGGCTCTTGAGTCGTTCTAGCAGTGTTTCGCTGTCGTCTTGCGGTGCGATCGTGACCCGCTGGCGGTCTGGCGTCATTCCTGGAAGGATGACTGTCATTTTTCTTGGTCCTTTGAAGCCTAAGACGTTGGTGTCCTGTAATTGAGAATTATGAGTAATATAACTACAAAAGATGACCGAACTTTGATGAAGGCTGTTATATTATAGATATATGTATAGAATACTCTTTCTATTGCACACTAAACAAGAAAAAAAAAAAAACATCGCGTTCAGGGATTTTTGGTTCGCGATCGGGTAACCAGATAAACTCGAAAAATTAAATAAAAATGCATTTTGTGTTGGGTATCTTTGGCACTTCGTTGCTAAGTTTCGGATTTCGCCTTTAAAAGTAAAGCTTGTCTATTATAAAATTGTTTCTATGCCAAAAATGTCATGGTCAAACGTGTTATTTGTCAACTCTATGACTCCATTTTCCCAGAAATTATTGAAACATTTAAGACCGAGTATCTTATCCTACATATTGAAATGGAATACTTCAACCTTTACCGGCACGATAAGATGGATGAATTTAATTGCATTCGATATGTCGCACTATAAAATTATGTATTATTGCATCCTGTGAACGTGATGCGAGTTCTAATTATAGATTAGAACATGTTCAATAGATTAATCTTCTCGATCCAGCCAGTCCCTTGTTGCCCTCCTCTAGCGACGCCCTAAGCAGATGTCAGTTCCCCACAGGAGGTGCCTTTACCGTGTAGTCGCTTAGTTTTTAAACCCTGGCTGGAGGCCTTAATATATTAAGGCACCCACAGACAAGGCCGGTTAAGTAGCCGACAACCTGCGAGATGTCATGTGAATACACGTAGTAGCTACGCAACGATTGCTTACATAACATAATCAGCGTATAACGTTCCCACTGCTGGGACACAGGCCTCCTCTCAGTGAGAGGGAATGGGCTATAATCCACCACGCGGGCCCAGTGCGGGTTGGTAGATGTCACATGACTTCGAATTATTGGTTCTAGGACAAGCCGGTTGCCTCACGATGTTTTCCTTCACCGTTTTGAGAGCAGTGGTGACGGAATATTTTACACAAAGAAAAGCGCCTGTCGGGTTCGGACCTACGACCTAAAACTCGTAAGTCGCGGCCGTTAGCACTGGGCCACCACTGCTTTACCGATTGCTTGGAATAGCCTAAAACTCAATAAGAATCAATTACTTACTCAATAATATTTTTTCATTTAAATAAGTACATAATGAAACATGAACAAATTGCAATTACAATTAGAATTGAATACTCATTGTTAGGTACACCGTATACATAGGTTAGAGATAACAAATATATAATTTTTACAAAGAGTGACACATTTATCTATTAAGACCCATTAAAATACCATGGTGTTCCTTTCCTTTGACCACAATAGTAGGTAATCACTGTTCGTGATTTATTTGTCAAACATGTAAACAAATATGAGTATTTGGAAAAATAACTTTAATGCTACATAAGTTCACGCTACTACTTCAAACATATTTATAACTTTTTAAATAGCGCTAATCACTCTGAAATCAACTTAAAAAGTTCATATTTGTTTAAATAGTCTTTATTAAATATTTTCAATTGCGGTGTTGCTGTTTAGATAGCGACCATTTTCAATACAAATTATGTTGTAGAATACAACAGAAGCATTTTTTATTAATTTATTTAGCATAAAATTACGCCTGCATTTTCGAAGGGGTAGTCAGAGGTTTGTACCACATTTTACAAATATTGTTTTAAATAAATCCCGTGTAATTTTATTTGTCTACATTAACTGGGCACAAAACGGGACTTCAGGTTACGACTAGGAATTTCTTAGAAAACCTCATTATCATCTTACCTAACTGCCTGCTGGTATCAAACCCAGGGCCCCATGCTTGGCAGCGGGATTGTCCGAAAGGGTTATCGCTACCCCGGAACATAAAGGGCTAAGGAAGGAACACGGATAGGTTTTAGTCAGTAAGAGTCTGACACTCCCTTCCGCTCCACCCAGAGCGGGAGGGAGTCGCGCTTGCGACCACTAGACCAACGACGCGATGTGTAAAGTTATTCGAACATGATTTATTATGTATTTAAATTTAAAATTAGATGGAATATTTATGAAGTTTAAAAACATTACTCTCCAAGTCTGCACGTGTCCTAGGTTAAGACGTCTCAAAGCACTGACGTCACTCATCTGAATAATTAAGAGGAAAACTTGTGTAGCTAACCGCAGAGAACCTACGTAAACAAATACAGAACGTAACAATATGTACATTTGTAAAGTTTCCTAACTGAATGTATTGCTTGTTTAAACATATTTTTTCTAGCTATGTATTCCTAGTTTCCTACGTTTTTTTGACGTGTAACTATTTCTGCTGAGATAAGTTTTTTTCTTGAGCTTGAAATAAATGAAAGGAAAATTTTGTTTTATTCCACAAACGATAAGACACTTATAACCATTTTCACTAACAATAAGGGACACCTAAATGTATGTGTACATAAAAGCAGAAAGGACTTTGCAGGTCCGTGGCATACCTACCTTTCCGCCATATTGTTTTTTTTTTTCAAAATGGCGGCAACGCATGAAACCTAAGTATATCGATAGCTGACATCAATGCAAACAGAAAACATAAGAAACCCCGTAAAGGTAAAGTGTCACGTTCCGTTCAAAGTTGATCACGTTTCAATTTCCGACACCCACGTGGGCCAAGTCGCCCTTGGAAGTAAAATATTAATATTGTACACAATTCTTTTGTAGTCCGTCGTGTTCGTTATGCCATCAGCGCGGCGGGCGGGGTGATTGCGTAAATACACTAAACAGTAGGAATGGCTTTCATTTTGAAAGTTCAACAATTCATTGCAACATATTCATTCCGTGTTTTTACGCAAATAAATATATTATTATTCATCATCATCTGCCTAGCCTTTTCCCAACTATGTTGGGGTCGGCTTCCAGTCTAACCGGATGCAGCTGAATACCAGCCTAAATATATTATTATTATTATTGCGTTATTTACGTAGCTGAGCAGACAAATTTTTCGAACTTATGAAGCAACGGATTAGCAATAACTTTCAAAATGATTCGGATTGTGATTGATACTGTATTACACAATTAGGGTGCATGTCTGTAATGGAGGTGGCCTACCACATTTCACACAACTTGACACTTACGATGAATAAATTAAATGAAAAAAAAAGGGGGGGGAATATGACTTCCGAAATAATAAAAGAGTAATTACTACTTGAAACTTCCGTGGACACAAAAGCTGGCTTTTACCTTGGCCAGAGGATATTATGTATTGCCATACGACGTGGCAATGCCGCCAGTCATTACCCGAATGACATTACCAGTCAACAGCGATGTGGAGGAATATTTCGACGCCATATTTTAGTTTGTTTTAGTTAGGTTAGGTTATTATATTTGTAATTGCTTTTTTTTTTTTGTAATTTTAGTCCGGGTACACTGTCTTCACATATAAATTTATAAGAACGGATCAGAATGTTGGGCCACAATAGGGATGAATGAAAGGCAATTGCATGCAGCAGAGATGAGAATGCTAAGAGGGATGTGTGGTGTTACACGAATGGATAGAATAAGAAATGAGTACATAAGAGGAAGTCTGAAAGTGGTACCGGTAACTGAAAAGTTGTGTGGAAATCGGTTGTCATGGTATGGGCATGTGTTACGGAGAAATGAGGAAAATGTCGTGAGGAGAGTTTGAGTATGAATGTCGATGGCTATAAGAGTAGGGGAAGACCAAAGAAACGATGGATGGACTGTGTGAACGATGATATGGCTAGAAAGGGGGTGACTACCGCGATGAAGACTAATAGAGAAGTATGGAAGAAAAATACATGTTGCGCCGACCACAAATAAATTGGGATCACGGCAGGAGAATGATGAACTACTTACATAAACAACAGCAGCCAACTCGTGTCTCGTGTGAGCGTGGTCGTGTTTCCTCCACGCTTTGCCATTATCATACACAGTGAACGCAGTCCCCAGTAGATTCGAGCGAAGCTTGCCGGCAAAGCTGTCGGCTGTACGCGTGAGCTCGGTGGGATCCGTCGATATTAGATAGTTTGATGTGGCGGATTTCTTGCGTTTGCGGGCTAGAAATGGAAAAAAAAATTAGAAGATTAGAAATTAAGAATTAGGGGCATTTCGTGAGTGTGGAGAAGAGGCTGTAGATATCTGAAATGTTTATAATAAATAAACATTTTACTATTAGGCACCACTTACATTTGTTTTTACAGACGGGAACCCAATGCAACAATATCGCTCGTTTGGAGAAACATCGACGTAAATGTATTTTTCCCCAAAAATTAGTTATTATATGCCAAAGCACTTAGAAAGCGAATTTACGTTAGGAAAGCAAAGACATTAAAAAAAAAGTAGCATTTCCGTCGATGTTTCTCCAATTGAGCGATCGGTATAGTCACAATTTCCACTCTCAGAGACGCCACCGAAAAATCAATAAAAAACCACCACCAACAAAAATTAAATGTTTTTAAACTTGACTGATAGAAACATTTGAGTTTTTTTTTACTGACAGGGTCCAAATTTATACCTGTCGATTAACGTGCATGGTTAATTAACGACTCTGAGTACCGTTTACCGGCACAAGTCATACAGAGGACAACGTGCCTCTGGAATTCCGCTGAGAGACGATGTTGCACCGAATGCAAATAAATTGGGAAAAGGGCAGAACTATTATGACTGGTTACCAGTGACGTCACTTTCCGACTACGTAATCGGACAATGTCAAGGCAGAAGTGTAATCAAACAAAGGCTTAGTCATAGCAGTAAAGTAGGTACAAAGACAGGCTAAGTTTTAAGTAGCACCATTTTTTATGCCATTAAAATAGGTCGTGAAAGTGACTAGCTTCAATTTGCTTAATTGATTAATTTTGGTCTCCAGTGTAATTCATTAGTATTTATGACTTTTTATGACCTAAATAAAGACTATTGTTTGTTTGTAATAGCTCATTTCAGTCTAGCACAGAGGTTCTCAACCTTATTTTACCCACAGCCCCACTTTGAAAAAAATTTTTTTTTGTGTCCCCCAATTTATTTTTTTGTTACCATCTGTCCCGAATCTGAGACAGCTATTGCCACGATTATATTTAAATGAGTTATATTATATAGTCGTAAGATAGGATATAATATTTTTTTCTGGGGCTTCTACTGCCCCTTGTAAGTCTCTTGCGCCCACGAGGGGGCGTCGTCTCCCACGTTGAGAACCTATGGTCTAGCCGAATACCTACATCAAATTAATTAAATTACGGTTGTTTTTACCTTCAATAATTTAGGTAATGGAATCGAACAGTTTGTATTTAATCAAGGGAATTAATTAATATGAATGGAAATGTGAAACAAAGTAGGTTCGATGTTAATGATTGATAAACATTGACCTTATACCGTAATGTTTTTATTTGAACTATAAACAGAGAAAGGGCGTTAGCAGCCGTCAATCACCAGACGTTTTAACGTTTCAGGCCACAACCTAGACACAATACTTTCTAACATTATAATAGTTCGTTTTTAGGCATTAACTGTGTTCTCATTTACATATTAACTTAACATTGCATGACGCCTTGTTTCCCCAAAGTTTTGGGCAGGTGTACCTACTGCAGTATTAACAAATCCTGCATGGTAATTTTGGCTTTAATCCTCCTTCTAAACTCATATTCAACCTTTTTTTGAACCATAGTCTGTCCAGAAATTTCCATCTGAAATCTTTCAAATTACGAATCGTATTTACGTCAGATGGCATTTTTCACGGTAGGCAGGGGGACTTTAAAAATAACCTTGTGACGAGGAACATGTTTTTTGTGGAATATTAACGCCGAAATTTTATTGTGAATTTGAGTTGGTTGAATTAATTTAATTGCTGTCGCAATTGGTTTTACTCCTCCGTACCTCGTTATCTATAAATTTAAAAAACTATTTGTGAACATATTTTTCTTCATTTTTGGTATGTATCATTCTATTCTATTTCTTGGTTACAAGTGATTCTGCTTGCTCCACCGGTACTTATTCCTAAATTTTACTTCAGGATAAGGCCCGAATTATGGGCAAGCCGATTTGATCGATTTTTCACCCTACCCTGACTCTCGAGACGAAGTATTAGCTGTTCGCCAGAAGAGCGCCCGCAGCTAGCTGTTGCAGATCTACTTGCTGTTGCGGATCTGCTACCTGATTATTGTTCTGCTCTATTAATCTACAAGGATCCCGAGAACGGACACGAAGACCCCCTTTTTGGGAACAGATACCTTTTTTACTCTATTCTCATAGTAGATTGTCTAGATATATTTTCCTATAAAAATTGCGTGAATTTTTATCATTCAAATACGGCGGGTGTGCTATTTTAACCTTTTTTCCCTTGGACCGCGCAAACTTTAAATCTATCTAATATTTTCTTGATTGCAATCACGTCAATGTAACAAAATTCTCACTTTATTTTAGTCTTTACAAAACCCAAAACCTTAAGTATTTCTATTTCATTCATAATCGTATTTGTAACCAACGTCACAAGGTATCTTAAAGTAATCTTTATTTTTTTTTATACTAAATTATTGTATTTCGATTTTTTTTTATTTTTACATCAAAATTATACGTAATGTTAGTGAAATTGTGAAGTCACCGCGTTTTATTTCGCTACACTACCTACACCCACATTTCGCCAGTTATGGTTATGCATATTATGTTGAAAAAAAAAACACAGTGGCACTCCGGGAGTGTCGACAGAAGTGAAAACAAAACACAAACAGAATACTTTGCCATTACTCACTGACATATCGGATATACATTAAAACCGAGTACATCCCGAGGTCAGCCGAACACATCCGAAGCGGTGCCGCTTACGGTTACAGTGGCGCGAGTTCAATGATTTTTTCCCATCTCAAAAAATGCCCAACGCGCCTAAAGAAGTTTTCACTTTAAAGAACATACATACATAGACGAGTCTTTGACCAGTGCGTGTTGCTAGTGATGAACCATAGTACAGAAACGTGGTCGCTCACAATGGGCCTCATTCGAAGGCTGAAAAAGTCACCCTAAGGGCAATGGATAGAGCTATGCTTGGAGTTTCCCTACGTGATCGAATCAGAAATGAAGAGATCCGTAGGAGAACCAAAGTAACCGACATAACCCGAAGAATTAGAATACTAACTCTACCTTATTAGCCATAATAATACTGTACGAAAAGATCTTTTTTTTTAACAACCAGCCGGTATTGTTTTCGTGAGACAGACCTCCACACATTCTGTCGCCGTTCTAAAAATAAATAAATACTTTTTTAACTTACCAGCCAGCAAAAACACTTTCTTTCCATAATCCTTTTCCAAATGTAAGAAGTAGGTAGGGTAAAGCCCCCGGTCCATGCCCTTACGATCGCGGGCGATGCGACACTTGTATAGCGTGCCATGTTTCGCTGGTGTGACCACGAAAGTTTCCACTGCGCCTTCCACTGAGCCTTCTATTTCTGCTGTCTGTTATGAGAAGAATATGTTGATATAATCCATACTAATATTATAAATTCGAATGTAACTCTGTCTGTCTGTATGTTACCTTTTCACGCCTAAACCACTGAACGGATTTCTATAAAATTTGGCAGAGAGATAGATTTCATCCCGGGGAAGGACATAGGATAGTTTTTATCGACATACCTCGCGGGCGAAGCCGTGGGCGGAAGCTAGTATGTAATTAAATCACAAATCTTACTCTATAACTTTCGACAGTAGCTTGTCGAAAGTTGTCTGATCAGTTAGTACTGCTCAAACTCAAAACTAAAAGCATTTACTTCAATTAAACCAATTACAGGCACTTTTTTGAATTGTCAAGTCAAAAAGATGAAGCTAGTTGCCCATTGCAAAGCGTAGTAGGTTCCTATGGAGAGGAACGGGCAAGAAACTCCATGGACACCCTTTTAAATCAAAATATTGGTTATTACATCATTCAAGTAGAAAATTGTACATGTGAGAACGATGTAGAAAGACGTGCACGTTAAAAGGGTCCATAGCAACTAATAAAAACTGCCAGAATTTAAATTTCTGCTGGCGAGGCTGATCTTTTCTGCTTATGTTTAAGTTACTACCAGTGTGGTCCAGGTCAATATCGTCGAAACGATAATTTTGACCATAACATGACAATAGCTTAAGCTCCATAGAAAATCCATTCAATTTCCAAAAAAAAAAACTCGTAATCTAGCTTATGTCCTCGCATGCCAGTACATAATTGCGCAACACACTAGCTATGGATTTCAATTTGACAGTTCAATAACATTAATTTTTTTTTTTTGTGTTGTTGAGCAGACACATTTTTCGAATATAAGAAGCCATGGACTTGCAATATCCTTCAAAATGATTCAGATTGTGATTAATAGTGGGTTACGCAATTAGGGTGTTGGTTACTAAGGAGGTTAAGCTCCAGTCAGATTGTGGTTTATCTCTCAGAACATTATCAAAATTTGCATTAGGGGTGTTGCCATGGGTAACAAAACTCACCTGACTAGGTGAGCTATCTCTCCTAGGCTTATCATGTAGGGGCGCCACAGCGGCGTCAGCACATACGTCATCAGTACTCGCTTCCCGCCCCACACTGCATACCGGCACGCTTTCATCGTCTTCTTCCCCGCTACCGTCCCCTTCGCCTACAGTCAGCACTTCTATCTGATTGCCTAACTCTGTAAGTTGTTAGGAAAGAGGTGCTGAAGAAAAGTGCCTTCAAAAATGTATGGTCAACAGAACAAAGTAACGCCTGAACTATGAAAAAAGAGCCTTTAACGAAATAAGGGTCAGTGCTGACCGACGCACTCCGTCGAGTCGCTGCGAGTTTACAAGGCATATCGAGCGACGAGCCGAGTATCTCACCAACGCCTCTGTGCGAGTCTCTGAAGGTTACATTCTCTTTGCCGTGCACCGCTCGACGACGCTTCGGGCAGCTTTTTGTGTTTTTAAGTATCATGTAACGGGGTGAAGGGATGCAGGGATAGTTTGTTACCAACAAGGACCCTTTATCGTTAATTATAATACAGTAAACACATTACAGTCCTTTTTGGAAACAAACCACATTATTTCAATGTTAAAATCCCTTTTAAAGTTTCGTCCTGATTAACCCCTGCATCCCTATTCACCTCATTTTACGGCCATACAAATTTCAGCCGTATGTTATAAAAAATAAAATCGGCTTTCAGTTGTAATGAAATAATTCGTTTTGCCGCCACTACGCTGACCCTAAAGGCGCTGTCACAGTCAAATCGTTACCTTGGACGAGCCTTTGACCGTACCGACCGCCAAACTGGATAAGGTATGGTAATGTTTTTACCTATACAAATCCATTAGCTACAACCATAATCACACATTGATACCTTTTAACAATGTAGGAATTACATTATCATCATAAATTACTCAGCTTTATTATCATAAGACAACATCATTATTTTAAGTGTTCAAATGGACTACTGTAAGTTAAATAAAATTAAATGGATTGTGTTTGGTTACTAGTTTCAGTAAATATTTAATTATTGAATACTAGCTTTTGCCCGCGACTTCGTCCGCGTGAAATTTCTTGTTCACCGACCCACCCCGTCGCATCGCATCGCCTGCCCGCGCTATCACTTCGTTTTTGTTTAGCGTTCTGACTTTTTTTCTTTTTGCTCGGCTAATAAGGGTCATAGCGTATATGTTAAATAGCCTTAAATAGCCTTCCTCAAGAAATGGGCTATCAACTACAAAAATATTTTTTCTTAATAAGGTTTTGCTGAGCAATTTCTATCTTTACATACCAAAAGCCCTCCTTTAAGCAAGTTAAGCCATTGATTCTGGCTGTTATTCGTGGATCTTTGACAGTCATTACAGCTAGTAAAAAGCCCGAAAGTCTGACATCCTGTCTTACCAAGGGGTATTGTATTACCCAGTTACTCGGTTATGGAGGTCAGATAGGCAGTCATTCCATGTAAAATACTGATATTGAGCTGCATCTGGTTTGACTGGAAGCGGACCTCAACATAGTTGAGAAAAGGCTAGGCAGAATGATTTGATTTCTTTTAAATATTATAAGTCAAATACTGAGTACTTGCTCTACATACAATGGCATAGTATTTCATAGTAAAACCAGTTCGGTGATTAACAAGTCATGAATGAATAACATGTTTTTCCATTCTCTAATAACATAGTTATTCATTCCCAATATGATTCACCGTATCAATAGAACAAGGTTGCATGTTTACTACACAATATGGATCCTTGAAATTTACATTCGCAAAAAATATTTGTACTGTTTCTGAATATTTATGTAAAGAAAATTGTGTCAACAACTTATTGTAAACATTTTATTATTAAACTTTACAGGAAATTCAAGTGTCATTTCTATGAATATTTTATTAAATTTTACTGATATTTAGACCCATTTTTAAAAGCAATATAGTAGGAATGAGACTTTATTCATCAATATACTGGTTGACTAATGTTGACAGATTTAGGCAGTTATCACACTGCACCGGAAACCACTCAGGTGTGCAGCGTTGTGTTTTTTAACTTTGACTGTAGACCACACGGAGATGCAGTGTCGGTGTATTATACCCTGCAGTTTTTGTTAATATCTCAAGATACTACAGTCAAAGTTTCTGCAGCACCACTCACTGGAGAGGCGTCTAGAGCAGTGTGATAAACCCCATAGAACAAATGGTGTTCTTCTAGTTTTTGAAAGACGAGCAGGTGTTAATAAACACTGCTCAATTGTAGAAATAATGAATAAATGTATGTCTAATGTAATTATGTATTAGTGAGTACAGAAAGCACAGTCACCAAATCATGCTAATGTAAAATAATGTATACAGAGAAGCGTAAGTATAATGTTTTGTAAGAAAAATAAGCATAGCATTTGTACTTACCATCATATGTTGATATTCTATTTGTTTGGAGGGGTATTACTTGGTCCGGATTGACTGGCGACATAAGAAATTGCATCGGGCCATCATAGCCTGTTATGAAAGGAAAAAAAATGCGCATAACGAAAATATACTTACTTACATCAAAAAACCATGCATGAGTCAACTAAACATTGAGAAATTTTGGTTAATAAGGATATAAAGTGGAAAAACACTTACCATGTAGCTCGCGGGAACGGCTGCCTGATATTGGACGTTTTGCAGACCCTACCCTTAGATCATTGGCTTGAACCATTCCAGAATTTTGGCGTTTCTGTTTCATCTTCAGTTCCATCAGTTGGCGCTAAAATTACAAGTAAAATTTAATAACAAGGCATCATGCATTAAAGGACTCAACAAATACTGATAACATCAATTCATAAAATATGCAAATGTTCAAGAAATGTGTGACTTTTACAAAATTAATTTTAAAACCACTTACTTGCTGTTCGATTTTTTGATCCCGCATTGAAGCCATGGTCGTCTCGTATGCGTTATTTACTTTGAATTTCACTTTAACTACAGCGCACTACAGTTTAGTTGTAAAAGTCTTAACTTTTATCTCAAAATTCAATACAATAATTGGCATTTTGTAAGCTCATTTTTTGTTTATAAATCATCTTGCCTACCGTTGCCCAGGAAAATAGTGTTGTCAACGTAAAGAACTTTGTAATTCTCCTAAATAGTAGTTTTTAAAACGTCAAATGGCCTAAAAAAAATATTTAATGTCTTTTTTCAGGTTTTCAGTTGTTCACAAGACAGCAATAGTCACAAAAATGTTCTAGCTAAGCACAAAAGTAAGATTTGCCATTTTAGTTTGTTTTTATTATTTAGTTCAACGTTTTGTGAAATGAGTATTTGTTTCAAGTTTTCTTTTTGGCAAGAATTAGATTTCTCTGAAGTTCAGTGTTTCCACCACTAAATATTTTACCCATTTTTTTAGTAATTTGACTCCAAAATAAATTACTGCTACTGATACTATTCCTACTCCAAAATAATATTGAAGATAAGAAGGACTATGATTGCTTTTATGCTTTCTAAACAATGCTACATAAAATACGCGCGAAAACCCAAATGCTGCCACACTTAATTTATATTTGAATTTTTATGACATTCTTTGTTTTGCCCTGTACCCTTCAAATGTAGAGGCTTGTGGCTAATTAATAACAGCCGCACGCAAAGAGTATAATAATAATGCGGGAGGCCACACGGGTCGTTCGGTCAGGTTAAGTTACGCTTGCCGCGGTTGGTCCATGGATGGGTGACCATCTTCACATACCAAGACCCCTCAGTGCCTCGGAAAGCACGATAAGCCGTTGGTCCCGGCTGTCATTCGTGGATTTTTGATAGTTGTAATGGGTCGTCAGGTACCAACATCTCCGCTCTGTGCATACACGCTCACACGTACACATTTACAACCATTTACAATCAAACTACGCAGACACTAAGTGCACACGTGTTTACGAAACCGGCCTCACTTCACTGTTGACAGCCCTCTGTCTTGGTTTTTTATTTGGTCTGAGATCGTTAGAAGCCCGAAAGTCTGACAACCAGTCTTACCAAGTGGTATCGTATTACCCAGTAACTGGGTTGTGGAGGTCAGAGGCAGTCGCTCCATGTAAACAGTAAAATACTGGTATTCAGCTGCATTCGGTTAGACTGCAAGCCGACCCTAAAATTGGTGGGAAAAGGCTAGGCAGATGATTTTGTCTCCAAATCTGACTTAAATATTTACACGTGCTGCAATTATTTCATGTTTTCGATTCAGTCATCAACTCATCACTCTAGTGCGTTTTGTTAGGTCTGTCCAAAGACTTTATTATTTTGTATTATGTAACCCTTGATAATCGCCACGCCAGTATTGTATAAAGACGGCAGTACTAAAAAAAATCATGACACTGAAAGTGCTCTGAGAGCACAACCTCTGTAGATCTGTCATCTTTGCCATTCAAATTCGTCAAGTCATTTGTGTGTGTCGTAATGCGAGTAAACTGTGACATGTGTGACAGTGCCGCCCCTAGCAGCAGCCGCAGCCACCGCCCGGCCGCGGCTCCGTGTGTAGGTATTTCGTATTTTTAGGGGTTGGGTAATTTTTATGAAGGGCAAAATTATTTTTGTATCTGGAAACATTGTCTTATCTTTCAAAATTCTTCATCTGTCTGATGTCAAACTCAAATGTCATTTAATTTTTCAAGATGGCTCCTAATCGGAGTGTTTTAGGATTTTTAAACCCAAAAACTATTAGTACAGTTTTCAGCAATAGTATTGTAAAAACTCCTTATCGTTATGTGCATGGGTGTAATAGTTGTGATAATTTTTTAGGCGGTCACGCCGTATCTTTTGCTTCCTTAGCACGTAAAAATTGTAAGTTTTACATGCTTTCATTACATCACCGGTTTTGATTTATTGCATGAAGGACATATTAAACTAGCGGAATGTAATATTCCCTAGGCCTTCCGCATATTATGTATTTGTGGTATCAACTGCAAATGTACTTTGACATTTTTCATGAAACATAACCTAACTTTCGTACATATTTCGTCTCTCAGATAATGTCGGTGCTAGACATCGATTTATTCACACGACGAACACTTTGAGTGCTCGAGCTGACTACTACAAGGTCCTCGGTGTCGCTAAGAATTCTTCAGCCAAAGATATCAAGAAGGCGTACTACCAGCTAGCTAAAAAGTACCATCCTGATGCAAACAAGTCTGATCCAGAAGCTTCTAAAAAGTTCCAAGAGGTGTCGGAAGCCTATGAGGTATGAACGTCTATTAAAATATGATTTTTCTTGAATATTCTGGGTTGAAAACAATGTCAACAAAGATTAAAACAAAACAGCTGACCTTATTGTGAAGAAATAATAAACTGATTTTAGAGTCAACATTGTCCACTTGCTTAAATTGAGATGAATGAGGATTTAGGATTAGGGTTCTTCCTGAATCAAAACTAAATTTTAGTAAACAAATATAAAATGTAATATTTTGGTCTTATCTAGATCCTCTCTGATGAAGGCAAGCGTAAGCAGTATGACACATATGGCACCACTGCAGAGGATATGGGCATGGGAGGTGGACCATCTGGAACCGAGGGTTTCACTCACCAGTGGCAGTACAAGTCTACCATAGACCCTGAAGAGCTGTTCCGGAAGATATTCGGGGATGCTGGCTTCAAAAGTGATGCTTTCAGTGACTTTGCCGAGTCCAAGTTTGGATTTGGTGCAGCACAAGAGGTAAAGTTATGATTTTATAATATTTTTGTTTTGTAAGAACTTTATAGATCATTGAAGTTTAATCAACAGACAACAACTGAGCCCTCATTATTCCACTAATTTGCAAATTTTTCAGTGGTCTCTCAAAATGTCAGACGGGTAGAACACATTTTGTTGTCTGTTTGTAAATATTTTTTGAATTGCATACTATTCACAATACTAGATTGTATACCATTAATCAGGCAATTAGGCAAAACATACAATTATAATGCCATGAAGTTACTCTTCCCCTTCTAATTATCATCTACTACCAAAGGAGCATCTCCCTGCAGGGTGTAACCTTTCAGGTTCCACTTCAAAATCCCTGAACAATCTCTGGAAACAAGTGGGAAGATGTAACTTCAACCTGGTAAAGTGGGGCTACCTCAATGGAATGGCAGTAGGGTGTGGATGTGGAGCTGTGTCACAAACTGCTCTCCACAGCCTATCCTGTGCTTTGTGTCCTAAATTATGCAGTCAAAGTGACCTCTTCAATGCCACTGACAACGCCGTAGAAGAGGCAAAGTTTTGGGCCTGTTGACCCAAAACTGATGACTGACTGTTGTTGATCATGTTAGATTGGACACAAATTCATCCATTAAGCTTTATAAATGGTTACAAGTGAAATGTCCTCAATCTCACATCAAGCAGTTTTACTGTTCACTTACAATCCAACATTTATTTCTAAGGCTTGATATTAAATTTTTTTCCATACCGTTTTTCCAGGTGGTAGTCAATCTCAAGTTCACCGAAGCAGCCCGAGGTGTTAACAAAGAGATAAATGTGAATGTGGTGGACACATGCCCCAAGTGCTCTGGCTCCCGCTGTGAGCCCGGTACTAAGTCCATTAAGTGTACTTACTGCAATGGAACAGGCATGGAGACTTTCTCTCGAGGTATGATTGGTAATTAGTTTATATTTTAGTTGACATTCCAACAGTACCTTTATCATTATTATTTCAGCCGAAAGACTTCCACTGCTGGACATAGGCCTCCCCCCAAGCACTGCCACTTTGGCAGAATCATAAAACAATTCATATCACGCAATTCATCTGTTTGTCAGTTCCACACCTATAATATATCCCTGAAGGGTTAGGCAGAGGTGTACCTGTAGCATTTTACGAATCTCCATACAAAACTGTCATACAGGTGAAACTCCGCGATATGAATTGTTTTATGATTCTGCCAAAGTGGCCTTTTTAGGCCCCCAGTTCTGTGACAGTACCCTTAGCAAGACATATTATGCATTGCCTTGTAAATCAATTGAAGATTAATCATAATACCAGCAATTGAGTATAATTTCAATTCACAAAAGTAATAAGCTGAGCTTGTTACAGTAAAAAATACAGATTAAGGGATATAGGGACATAGGAATGTTGTCCCATTATAGGGCAAAAGCCTCCCTTCATTCTTCCCAATATTCATGGTGTGCCGGACGGGCGTGATCCGCGGACGCGAAGGGTAAGAGGGGAAGTCGTAAATTTCCCCGTCGCGCGGCGCTGACGTCCTGCACCGATAGGTTGGATTGTTGGAGAATCTTCTACAGACGTGGTGTCTTGCGGTAGTGCACTGAAGGCTCATTTGATTAGCGGCTATCTTGTAGGGTTCATACGTGAAGGGTTTCTCGATTAAAAACACTGTGTTGATTCTTCATATATGTGTTCAGGAAGCGATTTCGGGACTCTTCAAGTTTCTTCAGGAATTATCTTGCCGACGACTACGAAATTACTATTTTTAAACGATTACTCAAGTGGCTCGAAACTATACCTTGACGAGAGCCCGAAATTTCTTCCCTTTTAAAACTTTATTTTACTTATAAATGTACTTCGACTTAATGCTATTATAGGCCTATATGCCTACATCTTTGAATTGATCCCAATGTGTTGCATATCGTTAGATCTTATATGAAATTCCCCGTCTGATGAGGTATCTATGTTGCCTGTGTCTATTATTACTGAAAGGTTATTTCAGGTCAAAAGGTAAAAAGGGACTAATGAATCACGAAAACTATCTTTCAGGCTAAACTATCTGAAAACTGGTCGTCCGATTTCCACCCTATAAACGGCAACTTTAATCTATTCGGTTGGTTCTAACGATATACAACAATAACATTTCTAGATTCTAGGTTTTCAGGGCGTGAAGCGCCTCTGAAGGTCTTATTAGAAGACCATACTTTTTCCAATATCCAACAATAGTTTTACCACATATGAACTTAATTAAGTAGGCGTATTTTACGAAATCTAAACTATATAAGTTAGGCCCAGGGCTAGGTCTCGGTCTAGGTTACCTGGAAGCACTAAAAACTATATACGGCCTACTTAACAGAGGTTCACAGGTAGTACAACCACAGTTGGTCAATAAAAGACGTGTCGTAAACTTTTATTACGCACTTACTTAACTATGAGTCTAAGTTAATAATACAAAGACTAATCTATTTACGTGGCATCGTCATGGAGAGGCTTTAAATTAAATAAAACCCTATTGTTTGGTAGCACGTTATTCGTGACCACAAAATGACTCTAAACTTTAACAAAACTAATCTATATGACGAGCCTTTATCTCTAAACAGTACTTATTGTACTTATTCTAACTTAAAATACGTGACTCTATTGAATTTAAGTTATATTCAAAGCCCTACTAGGTTACGCGTTATTCGCGGCCACAAACGATTCTAAGTTATAACAAGCTAAATAAAATATATGACGCTTCGTCGCGAACATTTCTCCCGCCGTGCAGTGTAGTGACGACTCGTAGCGATGTCGGCGCGGCACTGCATTATCTCGGTGAGCGACAATCGTAGTCACTTTGGTAGTGGGACGAGTTTCTTCACTGGACGCTTCAGGATGCCTCCGGCGGTGCGCACCTTCACAGTACGAACTTCTCCATCGGCTCCGGGGAACACGGCGACTATACGGCCTCGTGGCCATGTGTTGCGAGGTAGCTGACCGTCGGTGATGAGAACGGGGTCGCCGACCTGTAGACCGAGTCCGCGGCTGTGCGGCTCCCGCCGGTTTTGAAGCTCGGGTAGCGATGTCAGCGATGTTCATCTTCGTCGGGATCCATCGCCAATCTTCGACCTTGCTGTTATCTTCTATGGCGGCTATGCGATGAGCGACAAAAGACTTGTCGTACACTCGTGCCCCTCTTCTTATCCATGTCAGCACGGTCTTACTGTCTATCCAATAAGTCACTGATACGGGCTTAATGTCGTGTTCACGTATGACAGCTGTAGCCACACGGGTTCCCATTACCGCGGCCTGTAGTTCGAGGCGCGGTATCGATTGCAGCTTCAACGGTGCAACCTTCGCCTTTGCCATGACGAGGCTGACTTGCTGCTTACCTTCTATGGTTGTGGCTCGCCAATACACTGCTGTTGCATACGCCAATTCACTTGCGTCGGTGAACACGTGGACTTGTATTTCTGTTGCTTCACTGTATCCCGGGTAGCATCTTGGTATGTTTATATTTTTGAGATTCTTCAAATGCTGTATCCAACTCTGCCATTGTAGTGCTAGATCTTTATCCAGCGGTTGGTCCCAGTCGACTGCTCGCCTCCATGCCTCTTGTAATATTTGTTTGGCTCTAATCGTTACTGGGGAGGCGAGTCCGAGCGGGTCATACAACGACATAACTATTTTGAGTGCTTCTCTCTTTGTTGGAGTCTCCTTTTCTAACACGCCTTTTGGTAGGCGGGCGAGTGACAAGTTGAATCCCAATGTATCTTCGCTCGGTCTCCAAATAAGGCCGAGTATCTTCTCTGTGTTCTCTTTATTTCCGATGTTGACGACTTCGGTCTGTATTTGTGATGGGTCTAAGTCTTCTAAAACTTTAGAGTTGTTTGATACCCATTTTCTAAGTAGAAATTTCGCCTGTAGATGTATATTCTTTACTGTTGACGCGATGCGCGTAGCTTCTTCCTCTGTTGTGTAGCTATCGAGATAGTCATCCATATAATGGTTATGAATGATGGCTTTTACTGCTTCTGGATACTGATCTATGTATTTCTTTGCATTCCAGTTCTTTGCGAATATAGCTGTGCACGGTGAACTTGCTGCACCGAATATTATTGATGTCATTCGGTATTCTTCAGGCGCGCCTTCTCGTTTGTCGCCTCTCCAGAGGTATCTAAGTGCGTCTCGGTCTTTGATTCGCACTTTCACCTGCATAAACATCTCCGCTATATCACCAGAGATGGCTATGCAGTGTCGGCGGAACCTCATCATGACGCCAGACAGTGACTGCAGCAAGTCTGGTCCGGTGAGGAGGAAGTCGTTGAGTGACAACCCTCTTGATTTGGCGGCAGCGTCGTGTACTATGCGGAATTTCTCTGGTTTCATTGGATTGAACACGTCGAAGTGTGGTAGGTACCAAGTTCTACCCGGTGTTGTTATTTTAGGCGCCTTCTCTGCGTATCCCTTTTTTACGAGAGCGTCCATCTGTTCTGTATATTTTTCTCGAAGAATAGGGTTTCTGTCGAGTTTCTTTTCTGTAGAGACGAGCCTGTTGAGTGCTGTCCCATAACTATCTGGCATTTCTATAGTTTCATTCTTCCACAGCATAGCTGTTTCTATGTGACCATCTTCTAATTGCCGAGTATGTTGAGTCAGAATGTTTTCTGCTTTCTTCTCAGTATCGGAGTCTGGACGTCGCGGGTTAATCATCAATGATTCTAAAGCGAAGAATTTGCGGAGTTGTTCATTTATGTCCTCTTCGCTTGCTGCTAGTTTGTTCACGTAGTGCACCTGTTGACCCAGGATTCTTGTATGTGCGCCGTGTAGAGTCCATCCCAATGTTGTGAGAGATGCAATGGGTTGATCTCTCGGTCCTCTACGAATCTCACTGGCTAATAAGAGATTCCAATTGTCTTGTCCAATAAGAATCTTCGGCGCTCCGGTATCATAAATCAGCTGTTGTTTGAGGTCATCTAGGTGCTTACAGTTCGCGATGTCCTGTTCGCTTATTTTCTGTGGTGCAAGGTTGAGCTTCGGAATAGTGCGTGCTTTGAACTGTACCTTGTTGTTCAGCTGGCTTGCGAGAGTAACTGTAATTCTTCGCGAACATGGAGTGTCGATCGTTGTGTTACCAATGGCACCTATCTTCAATGGGTCGAGGCGGCCCTTAGCGCCAACTTGATTTGCTAAGTCTTCGTCGATCAAGGAGACGGTTGATCCATCATCGAGAAGGGCGAGAGTAGATGTTTCTCCCGCCGGTCCGATGACTCGTACTGGCACTATTTTGAGGTAAGCGTGACTTGATGTTGCTCGCGAACTGGCTACTATTTCTTTTGACTCCTTATCTTGAGTATCTGTTATTTTCACTGACTCGGCAGCGGGCTTCTTGTCATGATGAAGAAGCCGATGGTGTGTGCCTATGCATCCCTTGACACTACACTTTTTCGGTTTGCACTTGTGTCCGAAACGACGAACTCGTAGGCAACGGAAACACAAATTAAACTTCTTTGCGAGTTCCCACTTTTTATCACTGGATGCTTCTTGAAACTTCTTGCAGTCGGAGGAGTAATGTCCCTCCTTCTCGCAGACACGGCATTTGGTGGCCGGTCTGTCTGTTGCTGTATGTGTCCTTTGTGTGACACGTTTATTCACTGTAGCTTCAATGGGGTTAATGTTCTCAGGCGGAGCGAATGCACTACAGAAGTGGGCTTGTTCTGTTAGGAAATCACTAAAATGTGTGAGATCTGGTATCGATTGGTACTTCTCTGTATATATCCTGTACCATTGTACACGTAGGGAGTTCGGTAACTTTTCCGTTAGTGTACGTGTGAGCTCAGCATTGATCAAATAGTGTTCCCTCTTAAGAGCGTGTAGAGTGACTACAGCGCTTCTAACTCGACTCGCGAACATGCAGATGTCTTTTGGTGCTTCGCTGCAGCGTGGTAGTCCCCGTAGCTTTTCAGTTTCGGCTTGAGCGATTGAGTCTGGACGGCCGAACTGCAGCTCGAGTTCTTTCATGATGTCATCTGGTCTAGCATGTCCGATTAATTCTGAGCTCACTGTTTCCAGTGCTCGCCCACGTAGGCTCCTTCTGAGTCTTGCTGTATTTTCGACATCGTTAAAATATGCACGAGTCGTTTCATAAATGGCGCGAAAAGATAGCCATTCAGTATGCGCGCCATTGAAGTTCGGTAACGTCATAATTACTTTTGACGCCATGGGGTTATTCGATGTCCGCTGTTCTGTTTTCCTGTCGGCTAGCGACGCTATAGCGGACGTGAGCTCCGTTATGAATGGACGGAGTGTATCTGTTCCCCTACTATCTTCTATTTGCTTTGACGGCACTATATTATTTTTCACTTCATTCACTATAGGATGTTGATTATGCACAGGTACTTGCGTTTGGAGGTCCACTATATTTTCGAAGTCCACAGGAGAGGGCGGTTGCTTAGAGCATGCGGTTCTATTACCCTCCTCGGCGGCATTGACCTCGCGCACTGGTGTAGGCACTGGTGCCTCTTCAAGCCAGGAACGCACGTACTCGTCATTCGATTCTCTATCATCGATGTATTCGCCGACGGAATCTTCTTCCTCGGCTCTCTGAAGTGCTATTTGGGCAAGCTCTATCTTCAACTTTAATAAGTCTTCGCGTGCCCTCGAAACTTTCTGTAATGACTGTGTCGATCTATGAGTAGTCGACGGTGGTCTTCTATGTTCGATACGGGCGTCACCCCGGGTAGTCGTCGGTTTGGATCGGCTGGAGATTCTATCCGAAGGCTTCAATGTTCTATCTGAAGTCCCTTCTAGACTGGTTTCCTTGTTGGAAGTAGTCGATTCTTCTGATTTCTTTGACTGAGTCGGCACAGGTAGATGTTGTTCCCCCGGTTGAGCAAGGGGGCGCTGCGCCTGCGATTGTTGTTCGGTCCCTTCAGTGGTGGACGGCGAACGTGGCGGCAGCTGATGACGTATGGCTGAGACATTAGGGTCTCTGCTCACTTCCACTGGCTGTACTGCAGGTGCTTTACCTTTTGATCTTGTGACCGGCATGACTTCAGTTCAAATGTTCAAACTTCAAACACTTATGTTCAACTGTCCAACTTAAATTCAATGTTCAATGTTCAAAACTTCAAACACAAATGTTCAAAACTTCAAACGGGAATGTTCTATCTTCAAAACTTCACGCACAAATGTTCTATGTTGAAAAAATAATACGATTCTTCTATTGTTGCAACAGATGTGTCGAATGATACTACGTCAGTTATAATTTTATAAGTCTTCAATGTTCAGGTGGGATTCCCAAAAATCCGGCTCGACAGGACCAGCAGATGTGCCGGACGGGCGTGATCCGCGGACGCGAAGGGTAAGAGGGGAAGTCGTAAATTTCCCCGTCGCGCGGCGCTGACGTCCTGCACCGATAGGTTGGATTGTTGGAGAATCTTCTACAGACGTGGTGTCTTGCGGTAGTGCACTGAAGGCTCATTTGATTAGCGGCTATCTTGTAGGGTTCATACGTGAAGGGTTTCTTGATTAAAAACACTGTGTTGATTCTTCATATATGTGTTCAGGAAGCGATTTCGGGACTCTTCAAGTTTCTTCAGGAATTATCTTGCCGACGACTACGAAATTACTATTTTTAAACGATTACTCAAGTGGCTCGAAACTATACCTTGACGAGAGCCCGAAATTTCTTCCCTTTTAAAACTTTATTTTTCTTATAAATGTACTTCGACTTAATGCTATTATAGGCCTATATGCCTACATCTTTGAATTGATCCCAATGTGTTGCATATCGTTAGATCTTATATGAAATTCCCCGTCTGATGAGGTATCTATGTTGCCTGTGTCTATTATTACTGAAAGGTTATTTCAGGTCAAAAGGTAAAAAGGGACTAATGAATCACGAAAACTATCTTTCAGGCTAAACTATCTGAAAACTGGTCGTCCGATTTCCACCCTATAAACGGCAACTTTAATCTATTCGGTTGGTTCTAACGATATACAACAATAACATTTCTAGATTCTAGGTTTTCAGGGCGTGAAGCGCCTCTGAAGGTCTTATTAGAAGACCATACTTTTTCCAATATCCAACAATAGTTTTACCACATATGAACTTAATTAAGTAGGCGTATTTTACGAAATCTAAACTATATAAGTTAGGCCCAGGGCTAGGTCTCGGTCTAGGTTACCTGGAAGCACTAAAAACTATATACGGCCTACTTAACAGAGGTTCACAGGTAGTACAACCACTGTTGGTCAATAAAAGACGTGTCGTAAACTTTTATTACGCACTTACTTAACTATGAGTCTAAGTTAATAATACAAAGACTAATCTATTTACGTGGCATCGTCATGGAGAGGCTTTAAATTAAATAAAACCCTATTGTTTGGTAGCACGTTATTCGTGACCACAAAATGACTCTAAACTTTAACAAAACTAATCTATATGACGAGCCTTTATCTCTAAACAGTACTTATTGTACTTATTCTAACTTAAAATACGTGACTCTATTGAATTTAAGTTATATTCAAAGCCCTACTAGGTTACGCGTTATTCGCGGCCACAAACGATTCTAAGTTATAACAAGCTAAATAAAATATATGACGCTTCGTCGCGAACACATGGGCTACTGTGATTTTGGGCCAGTCTTAAAATGTTGTTCCATTTTCAGGTCCATTTGTGATGCGTTCTACCTGCCGACACTGCCATGGAACTCGAATGCTGATCAAATTCCCGTGCATCGAGTGTGAGGGGAAAGGACAGTCCGTAAGTGTCTTGAGATAAGAAGAAAAAAATTGAATTATAGAATTTTCTAAGCTTTACAATTTCTATACGAGCTTCATACCGAATTTACACGACCGCGTGAGAGAAGAATGTGTGATAGGAACACTCGCACGTGCATTCGTCTGAAATCTCGAGTGCTCACATTGGCAAAATATTACATCAAACTGTTCATCAACCACACGAGAGTGGCCAAACAACTGCTTGCTCAGTGGTTCAAATTATAAACAATATTTTTTCTGTAAACAGGTGCAGCGTAAAAAGGTGGTAGTTCCCGTGCCAGCTGGTGTAGAGGATGGACAGACTGTCCGCATGGCTGTGGGCTCCAACAACGAGATATTTGTCACTTTCAAGGTGGAGAAGTCCTCTTACTTCAAGAGAGATGGACCTGATGTGCACACTGATTGTAGTGTAAGTAAAAGATTTCACTAACTTTGTATAGCCATGCAAGTGGGATGTTTAACCGCGTGCCCAAAATCGGAACTAACGTCGCCATCTTATTTTTTCAAAGGAAGTTGTGGTGAGACATTCAAATGTTTTAATTTCGTGATTGCTCCTAGATTGTTAAGATGTAACAAACTCAAATTCTTTTTTAAACGTAAATTGTTTTTTTCAGGTTTCTGTCTCACAGGCTTTGTTGGGTGGCACAGTCAGGATACAAGGGTTATACGAAGACCATACTTTGCAGGTTAGTGTTTTACTGTCTTACGAAAAGAGAGCACTGCAAAATAAAAGATTTTCTTACAATTTACATAAAACCTTTATCAATGTATTTTAAATGTATTTCGACGCCTGCATTTAATAATACTGACATTTACCTACGCAGGTGCAATTGCATTGTGGTAAAATACCACTTATTTTATTCTATATTTCGAGGTTCTGGCTCCATCAGTAACATTCAATGATTTTGCCAATATCTTGACATTATTTACACATTTACAATTATTTTCTCATACCTTGGTATGAGAAAATAATCATTGTTGAGATATAATAATTATTGTAGTATTGCAATTATTATTGTAAACTGTTAAAATTACCTATGCAGGTGCAATTGCATTGTATTAAAATACCACTTAAAAAATACACACAATCAGTCAATTGGTCGCGCGTATAGCCCGTACCTACATATTCAGGTAAGAACCTGGATAACAGCAAAAGAGTTTCTTTGCGACGACGTTAGCATAAGGCCTCATGTAAATAATCAATAATAATAATCTCCAGACCGATTTTATAGTGGTAACGCCCGCGACTTACGAGTTGTAGGTCGTAGGTTGGAACCCAGACAACCGCTTTACTTTGTGTAAATTATTTCATCACCACTGCTCTCAAAACGGTGAAGGAAAACATTGTGAGTAAACCGGCTTGTCCTAGAACCAAAAATTCGAAGTCATGTGACATCTACTAACCCGCAATGGGCCCGCGTGTTGGATTACGGCCCGCGTGTTGGATTACGGTTCGCGTGTTGGAATACGGCCCACGTGTTGGATTACGGCTCGCGTGTTGGATTACGGCCCGCGTGTTGGATTACGGCCCACGTGTTGGATTACGGCCTGCGTGTTGGATTACGGCCTTCGAGTTTGATTATGGCCCGCGTGTTGGATTACGGTACGCGTGTTGGGTTACGGCCCGCGTGTTGGATTACGGCCCACTCCCTCTCACCGAGAGGAGGCCTGTTTCCTAGCAGTGGAAACATTATAGGCTGGTTATGCTATGATAAGAAAACGGTCATCATTTAAGGACTGACCTCGGCAAATATAGGTTACCCTCGCAGATATATTGGTCTGCGCGGCTGTTACATAGCCACAAAATTTAACCTTAAGCACACCTAAAGTAATGCATTTGTTACAGATAATGCCCTGCACGTCATCACACAGCATTATCCGACTATCGCGAAAGGGAATGAAGAGGGTCGGTCAAAACGGCTACGGGGATCATTATGTGCATATTAAAATACAGGTTAGTACTGCTGAAATTATACAGAGTGAGTCTTTTTACAGGAATCACCTATACTCCATTTGTTTAGGTAAAGAAAGGTAAACAAAAAAACTTTAATTTGGCTACGTTATTAACGAATTATAACGTTGCTAAATTGAAGAGTACAAGTGTGACGTAGCAATGACAACTGAATAGACTGAAGGCCAATTCTCGTAATTTAAAACATTCAAAATCTAGTCGCAGTCTCATCTCAGCGACAAACAAATGTCAAAAACTTGTTAAAATGTAGGGAAATTAGAGGTATTTTTGACAGATTGAGACTGACATCAGACTGTGAACATTCTTAAAATTACGAGAATTGCCCCTCTGGTATTACGTTTAGTAGTTTAACCACGTCACGTTGTTCTTTTGTTTATCTTTATTTAATTATTACCTAAACAAATGGAGTATAAGTGTTCATGAACACGATCGGCACGCGTGCCGTATTGCATGGCACTTGCACCATGTCAAATTCTGGTATTTAGCTGCATCTAGAACGGAAGCCGACTCCAACAAAGTTGGTTAAAAGAAAGGTTACTGTTGTTATAAATTCTGTATGTTACCTTTTCACGCTTAAACCACAGAACGGATTTCGATAAAATTTGGCAAGGAGATAGATAGCATCCTGGGGAAGGACAGATCATTTCCGACAGGCAGAACCTAGTGATGACATAATGTTCATTGAGGTGAAATGTTAACATCTAGCCTTGTCTATTATAATTAAATTATAATATTTTCTCCGCAGTTACCTAAAACTTTGTCGGACAAGCAGAAAGCGCTGATGTACGCATACGCCGAACTAGAAGAAGACACTCCCGGACAGATTCACGGCGTCTCGATCGACAGAGATGGTAAGAAATAACTGAAGCTTACGTAGACAACCAGCTTAATTTACTAGAGGAAGCCTACCAAACTGACAGGAATATCGTAGAAGACTGTAATGTTTAAGATTGTATTAACATCTGGTTAGGAAATATAGGCTTTATTATGTGTAAATGCCAATATAGAATCTCATTTAGGTAGGACATCATCGGAAAACCATTAGCAAGTTATTGCAATGTAACTGTTATCCCGGTTAGGTAAGGTATACATTTGAATGATTGCCGAGACTTTTATTAAACTCAACGGCAATCATTCTAATTTATACTTTATTACAATAGCATAAGAGTTAAATTGCAGTAACAAACTAATGGTTTTCGTCATTTATAGCTTTAGCGTTTTAAAAGTCACGGTGCAAGGCCTCGTCAAATTAGAAAATGTATGGAAAAAACACATTTATTTTACAGAAAAAGCTAGCAGTGATACGGGCAGTAAATCAGAAACAGTTACGGGGTCTGATAAGATACACCGCTCGAACCGCGATAACGACGATCACGAGAAACATAGATCGAAAGCATGGACGTTTTTAGAAATTCTAAGCGAGTCTTATGCAAATAACAAAAATTGTTTTGTGACTGGATTCGTTATGGCTGTTCTTATGTGTACGATTGCGATTATGAATGACCCACAGGATCGCTATGGGGCCTTTGAGTATGTGCGCGAGTTGGAGGAACGACCAGCTCGGGAGATTGATAAGCCTTTTGGGTATGAAAGAGCGCTTAGGCGTGAAAAGGAACTTAATCCTGAATTGTATAAGGACGCATGAAAGGTGATGTTCGTTGAGATTTTTGTCAATACTACGCTTTCTAAGAGTATGTGTTTGTAAGTTTTTAGGGGATGCTATCATTCCTTTATTCTCTATGCGCAAATATAATACGAAGAATTTCATTCAAGCACTTTAATGCTTTGCTGTCAATATTATGTAAAATTAGTTTGTTTGAAACTTGATCAATCTTGAGGTCTTGGAATGCGTTAAAATTATTGGAGTAGGATATGAATTGTGTTATTTATTATTTAAGTGAACTAGGCTAATTTCCCAATTCAGAATTGCAGTAGTATTTTTTTTTATGAAATTCGTTTACCGAAATTCGTCCTATATTAACATTATTTATAATATAATATTGATTGTAAATAAGTTATGTAAAGATATTTAAAAGTGAGAGAGCATTTATGAAAGGTTTGCGAAATTATTATAGTTTTAAAATGGTTATAGTATGATGGTCATACATTATATTTTCAAATATACTTATTGTAAATATTGTAGTCTGTTTCATGAATACACGAAATTTAATTGACATGTTGTTTCATTTTGAACCTCTTATTACCCTAAACCATCATGCTATAATCCAGAAAATTAAGAAACGCGTTAGATGCAACAGCACAAAATATTCTACAATTTGGGGTGAATTCTGAATTTTTTGTAGACAGATTTAGAACAAGGATAGGAAATGTCGCAAACATAAACTGCGTTATTAAGAAAAACAAGGTTTTTCTTTAGATTAGGTTTAAAAGTATCTATCCATTTTTGCAATTCGACCTTTATTTTGAATGTCGTAAAGTTCTTTAAACGAAAATTAGTAAAGAGTAAGTTGTTCATTTTTTTTTTTAACTTTGTCGTAGTGAGAATAAAGCAGAATTTTGGTATAACTTCTAATGTATCACAATTTATAGACGTAAATAACCTTCAAAGAAAAAAAATAAAATAATAGTAAAGAAATTAATAAAGGTAAGGCACTGAACAAAAATGTCATGGGGAAATATTATATCTAAATTACAAAACCTAATACTTTAAACAAATATTAAGTAACTCTGAGAAAACTACCTAGTAAATTTGAAGGAATCGTGAATATGTCCAGGGGGCCTAAAAAGGTCACTTTGGCAGAATCATAAAACAATTCGTATCACGCAATTTCATCTGTATGACAGTTTTGTATGGAGATTCGTAAAATGCTATATGTACACTTCTGCCTAACCCTTCAGGGATATATAGGTGTGAAACTGTCAAACAGATGAATTGCGTGATATGAATTGCTTTATGATTCTGCCAAAGTAGCCTTTTTAAGCACCCAGGTCAGATTTTAAGTTTTTGTGATAATGACTAAACATTCTAATTTATAGAACTTTTTTACTTCTAATCTTGGTACGACAAAATGGAGGACAACATGTTTATGTCACGAGAGACGCGCGCTTTACTTGTGCTGAACAAGCGTACAAACACGCTGTGAATGTGTGTGTAAGCGCAGGAGCTCTCTGTACCGTTCTATACAATGGCGGAGTCGGAAGTGTGTGTTGCGCTGACGCTACTCGTCTTCATGCACACATTCTCAGCGTGTTTGTACACTTGTTTACCACAAGTAAAGCGCACGTTGCTTCGTGAGATAAAAATACTGTAAAGTACTGGGTCTCTTTCGTGAAACGCTAGGGGAATCTCTGCTAGGAGGTGGCTGCAATCAATCTTTCTATGAAGACTTTCGTAGCACAGTACGTAGCGCGCTACGCCGTAGCTCGACGCGTAGCGCACTTTTTGGAAGCTACACCAGGAAGGTGGAACTACTTAGAACCGAAGCAGCAGTGCGATTCTTTAACCATCTCACCGTGAAAACTTAGGTGAAGTGAGCGTGGAGTGAGCTGTCATTAGTGTAAATCCCTATAGCATCAGATGGAATGACAGTTCACTCCACGCAAGTTCTCACGGTGAGATTTTTACATAATCGACATGCAGTTGTTCTAAGTCATGATGTGACCACCACCCCAATTGCGTATCACACTTTCAATCGCAATCGGATTTTGAAGGATATACCTAATCCATCGCTTCATATATTTTAAAAATTCGTCTGCTTGACAACGCAAATTACGCAATGAATGTTGTTAAACTGTCAGAATGGATAGCATTTAGCATTGCAAGTGTGTTTATGTAATTACCCCGCAGATTCTCAATAACAATGCATGTTTATTTTGGTAAACACAGGTATTGAAATTCTGGGAGAAACAAAATGTGACTTTTAGTATGAACAAATATAAAATACAATACTTTATTGCATTCCATAATGTGTACATATACCGGTGATTTTTTTTTATCGTCTCGAAATTTTTACAGGGTGTTCTTTCTACCCATGAATATGAACAACTTTCATTGTGATACCAACTCTGAAATCACGAAAAAAAAAATCAGCCGTTTCATACATTTTGGTCTAGTAGGTATTGAACTTTTGTATCAAACAGCAGTTTTTTTTTTCGTGATTTCAGAGTTGGTCCCATAGTGAAAGTTGTTCATATTCATGGGTAGAACACCCTGTAAAAATTTCGAGATGTTAAAATGAAAATCACCGGTATACTTAATAGTTGGTATGTTAAAACATCGAATCAATTATGGACCCTGTCGGGATAACGTGAAGAGAGAGAGAGAATATTCTTTCAGAAACACGGCGAGCAAAGCAGGTGAACTGAATAAAGGAAATATTGTAATGTTGTCCTTGTTTATTGATTTCCAGGAGCAATACGAAAAAAATAACGATCAAACTAAATAAGCCTTACTTCTTGTAGGTCAAGTAAAATTGTAAGTTTAAATCAATAGAATTTAGTCGATTTTAACATTAGTTTGAGTATGTATATTCCCTTGGGTGATTAAACTAGTTTTAAGTTTCAAAAGTATCTATAGTCACAAATCGAGATGGAAAACTTTAACAAAGTTGCTAGCGTTTGAGAAAAAGTTGACCTTGTATAGTTTATGGTGTGATAATTTGGTGTTGCCATATCATCATAGTAGAGTCGATATTCCCTACCACAGTAACACCTTGTCGTAAACACAGTTGACGGAAAAAAATATTTCATTCGTCCAGTGTTGACGAACGATCTTTTATAATATTATGCTTAGTTCAAGAGTCAAGGTGTAGAAAAGTGGAGTTCAATTCAATATTTTTTTTTTTTTTATGTCTGTTCGGGCATAACTCGGTCATATAATGTTATTAACTTTGCTTGGGTATTTTTTGAGTTAGCTTCAATAATACGAATATTTCCCACTTAGTTTATATTGATGATATTTTAATAGCTTCCTGTCACTGATATTAACATAGCAAGAAGTGTTATATGAACTATCGTGGGGTAGGTACAACTAAAAAGTGAAAAATAAAAACAACCGGCTTACCAAGCGAAACATAACTTTAATTTCGGAATTTATTACGACTTTCAAAGCAAAAACTTAACATCAAAATAAAAAATATTTACCTTACAATCTGCTTTTTTTTTTTTTTTTTTTTAACTATGGCATCTCGCAGTTCATCCTTTATGAGGATGGCTACTGCTTAACCGGGCTTTCCTGTGGATGCCTCGAATTAAGGCCTCCAGCCAGGGCATACGATAACTTAAAAACTAAGCGACAGCGCTAAGGGTAACCCCCTGCGGGGTTCGGACCTCGGCTCAGGGCGTCGCTGGAAGAGGACAGCAAGGGACAGGCTGGATCGGTATTATTATTAGTGTTTAGGGGCGAATTTAAAACTACAGGCTCAGCTGCGCGGGCTGGCTCGAGCAAGGGTCGGGGCGGGCACGGTGATGGTGCGGGACGTCGCGACGGGCCTCGGCGGCGAGGACGGAAGGACGGATGTCTGAGCTTGTGTTTGTGTTGTCGACTGAGAGTACTCGTGGCCTTACTGCTCTCCTGGAGGAGGGTAGTGGCGTCGTCGGGGATAGTGAGGGTATGCCTTGGTCGGCGAATCCTACTTATGCGGGAGGGAGTGTATCGGGAGGCCGCCGCAATCAGGGGGTTGGGGTGCTTTATGGCAGAGTCAAAGAAGCGCTTGGAGAGGCGTTTCATGAACTGCTGGATGGTGGGGAGTCTGAGATCTAGATGCAGATTCACATTTCGGACATAGAAGGGGGCTCCCGTGACCTTTCGGAGGAAACGGTTCTGGAGGGTTTGCATTTTATGCAGAAATCGCGGCTTGGCGTGTGCGAAGACTACGCAAGCATAGGTCATGATGGGACGGATGACCGCGGTGTAGAGGCGCAATTTGCACTTGAGTGACAATTTGCTGCGGGCAGTTATCATGGAGTGGAGCCTACCGAGAGCGAAAGAGGCGCGCGAACGCGCCGTCTTTATGTGCTCGTTGAAGGTGAGGTTGTGGTCTAGGATGACACCTAAGTATTTGGCTCGCTTTCCCCAGGGGATCGGCTTGCCATACATAGAGATCGGGCGCGGGAGGGGGGGGGGTAGTTTGCGCGGTTTCGAGAAGATGACCGCCTGACTCTTATCGGGGTTGACCTCGATTCTCCATTTCCGGAACCAATCGCTCAAGGCGCTTGCGGAGGTTTGGAGGTTTCGAGCTATGGATGACTGGTTGACACCCGAACAGTATATGGCAGTGTCGTCGGCGAAGAGCGCCAACTGTGCCTTTTTACTGTTCGGGATGTCACTAGTGAACAGGGTGAAAATGAGGGGAGACAGAACGGAACCCTGGGGGACTCCGGCGCGGATGGGGTGAGGGGGAGAGAGAGCGCCCTCGATACGGTAGCGGAAAGTGCGGTCCGACAGAAAATCTCGTAAGATGAGCACGAGACGGTCTGGCACACCTAGCAGGTACAGCTTATATAATAAGCCATTGTGCCAGACCTTGTCGAACGCCTTCGCTATATCGAAGAACAGGACGCCTGTCGAAGCACCTCGCTGAAAAGCAGCGCTAATGTGCTCGACTATGCGGTGGAGCTGGTGGATGCACGAATGCTTCGTGCGAAAACCGAACTGTTCGGGGGGGATGAGGCTCTTTGCTTCGGCATAGTCTTTGAGGCGCTTATAAATAAGCCTCTCGTAGACTTTACCGAAAACATTGAGCAGACTGATGGGGCGGTAGCTGGAGGGCTCAGACTTGGGCTTGCCTGGCTTTGGGATGCCTATGACTGTGGCTTCTTTCCACATTTGGGGGAAGATGTTGTTGCTCAGGGCGCCATTGAAGATGGCGGTCATGAGCAGTATGAGGGGGGCGGGGAGGAGTTTGTACACCCTATTGGTGATACCGTCCGAACCGGGGGCTTTGCGGGTTGCGAGCCCTTTTATGATGTCTTGCACTTCGTCGGGAGTGACGGGAGGCAGAGGATCATCAGGGTCTTCGACTGGCGGGAGGGAGGCTCTCCGTTCGACTTCAGCGTTCACCTCGTCGAGGTGCGCTCTGTCTACTGGTTGAGAGCTGGGAGTGCATTGAGCCTCTAGGCTGTCGGCTAGGCATTCGGCCTTTTCGAGATTTTCGAAAGCGACCGTTTTGTCGGGGCGTGTGAGGGGAGGAACTGTGGCCTCTTCAGAGGAGCGGAGCTTCCTCTGGAGCTGCCAGAAGGCGTGGTGGGTGGGCTCGAGTTCGCCGATCATCTTATCCCATCCCTCGGAGCGCCATTCCCCTATGCGTTTCTTTACAGCACGCTGTAAATGGCGCATGTGGGATTTGTTCGCGTCGCAGGGAAAAGAGTCATAGGCACGAATGGCAGCGTTCTTCTCGGTCACCAGTTCACGTACGTCATCGGGCAGTTTCCAGCGATGGTCTTCCATCACTGGAACTTCCCGTGAGCAATCCGTCAGTACGGATTGAACGTGCTCTGTGAACGAGTCGATCGCCCCAGTCGTGTCTGCGACTGAGATAATTTGCTCGGGGATGGAGTCTAAGTGGGGAGACGTGGTGGATTTCAGTCTTTCGCTTACTTTCCTCCAGTCGGTGACTATTTTGGTCTGGGGGGGCTGGTTGGGGTCGTGCGGGAGGCCCGAATAGGGGGCCAGGTGCAAGATGACCGGGCGATGGTCAGAGTCGAGCTCTTGTACCGTCTTGATAGACTGCAAACGGAGGTTTACATTCTTGAGAAGCGCTACATCGAGAACGTCAGGACGTTGGGCGGGGTCGCCCGGGAAATGAGTGGGATACATCGGAGCGATGATATCGAAATTGAGGGAGTCGCCTAGTTTGAACACGATCCTACCTCTGGTAGAGGTCGTGCTGCTATTCCAAGCGGGATGTTTGGCATTGAGATCCCCCGCCATGATGACGGAGTCACTCATACCGAAGAGGGTAGTGAAATCGGTAGAGAGAGAGATGGGATCCTCCGCACCATTGGTGGGCGGGATGTAAGCGGAGATGATGGTGATTGAGGGGTGACCGGTCATGCCGAGCCGACAGATAGAGATCTCTAGCTGAGAGAGGAGGGCAGGCGGGTCTATCGGGATGCAATGGAGGGACTTCCTATAGTAGATGAGGGTACCGCCCTTGTGGCAGCGAGACCTGTCATTGCGAACTATCTTGTAGTTGGCAATGCTCGGGTTCCGCAGATGGGGCTTCAGGAAGGTTTCCTGGACTAAGAGGACATCGAGCTGGTGATCGCGGAGGAACGCGGCGATCTCTTCGCGTTGTTTTTTAATGCCGTTTGCATTGAAAAACCCTAGTCTAAGGGATCGGGGTTTGGTAACGCTCATTCTTTGTAAAGCCATTGGAGCTTTTAGAAGTTGAGGGTTTGCATGACTTGCGTAATCTGAGGATACGCATTGAAAATCTCGGCGATGCGCCGAGGATTGCCGTTACAGGCTTGGATTTCCGCTGCCATGGCATTTGCGGGGGCAATAAAAGCTGCGTAAGCACCGATTATTACCTCCATGCTGCTAGGCTGGGGGCGGGAGGCGGGGGTCGGGGGGGACCTACTGGGACCAGCGGGAGCCCTGGGCGCGGCGGCGGGAAGGGCTACCGGTGGGGCTACTGGGACCGAGGGGCCTACTGATGGCGCGGGGATGACAGTTGCCATCAGCGCTGGGATAGTCGGGGGTGGGGGGGGCACCGAAGCTGCGGGAGCTTTGAGGTGGTTGAGGTTCGCCCATGGGGAGGGCCTTTGGGGACTGAGCCTATCGGGCATCTGGGAGGAAGGGATCGGGATCCTCACAGAGGGGCTTTCCCTTTGCTGACGGTCGCTCGCGCGCTTCGTCAGTTTGGGAGAAGAAGACTTGGGAGCCTTGGGGCAGCCACGGTAGTTAGCCGGGTGCCCGGATTGGCCGCAAAGAACGCAGCTCGGTGGCTCTGTGCACTGAGAGCGGTCTTTAGGGCGGGGACAGTCTGACGTGCCGTGGGCACCTAGACACTTGACGCATCTAGGTGTCGCGTAGCAGTGGGATTGGGAATGGCCATACAGTTGACACCTGTGGCATTGTCCGATGAGGTTGGACTTCCTGGGTTTCTCGATAGAGATACCCGAGAGGGAGCAGACTGACTTCACCTTGAAGATGGGGTGATGTCCTTCAGTAGGGTCGCAGATGACCAGGACCATGTCGTAGACTAGGCCCTTCCATGCTTTGTGCAAGCGATGGACTGCTGAGACGGGGATGCCTTGTGAAGCAAGGTCTTCTTTGATCTCCTCGGTGGGGATTTCTTTGGGGACGCGCCTGATGATTACGCGGGTGGGGACTTCCTCCGGAAGGGAGTACGTATGGAAGGAGTAAGCCCTTGTCTGGAGGAGACGGGTAAGGTCCCTGTAGTCCGAGGACGAGGCGACCGTTACCTTAATACCCTGTTGGGTTGAGCGGGCGTTCGTGTAGTTGATCTTTTGATCAACACACGCTTTGGAGATTTCTGTCCATTTGGACTTATCCTGGACATAGATGGGGGGCGGGGGACGTGGCTTCTTTGCGTTCGAAGCGGGAGGGGTAGCCGAGAGGCTAGACGCGGGATTGGCCTGCGGTGCGGCGGGGGTTGGGGTGGGGGGGCGGTGGTTAGAGGGGATTACCGCGACCGACTTTTTGGCCTTGTTGGCGTGAGAGGAGGCGTTCTTCTTTCTCTTGCCACCCTTTCCGACGACTATATAGTCGTCTTCCGAGGAGGACGAAGAGTCAGAGAGGGCTTCCTCTGAGTCGGATTGAGATTGGGGTACGGACGTGTCCATACTCTCTGGAGTATCTGCTGCGGTAGCGTCTGGCACGGAAGGTGCGGGATCGGGGACTGGCACGGACGGTGCGGGTTTCGGGGCGGACACGGAGGGAGCGGGTGATGGGGCTGGCACAGAGGGTGCGGGTTTTGGGGCGGGCACAGAGGGTGCGGGTTTAGGGGCTGGCACGGATGGTGCGGGTTTTGGGGCTGGCACGGAGGGTGCGGGTTTTGGGGCTGACGCGGGGGGTGCGGGTTTGGGGGCTGGCACGGAGGGTGCGGGTTTGGGGGCTGGCACGGAAGGTGCTGGTTTGGGGGCGGCGGCTGGCACAGAAGGTGCAGGCGAGGGGGCTTGCACGGAGGGTGCGGGAGGGGAGGCGGCGGCGGCCTCGGGGATTTCGCCTGAGTTTGGCGGAAAGAGGGGGCTGACTAGCGCGTCGCTAAAGTCAATGACCGAACCGGGAGGGCGTCTAAAATTTATAAGACGTTGGGCATACTGGTTAACGAAAGAGGGGTCCTTGAAGAGGACCTCTTTAACGAACGCCAATATGACCGCGTCTGCCATGATCGGGATGGGGGCGGGGAGAGGGAAGAACCATAGGGGGCGTGAATCCCTAACAACCTAGCACCCCGGGTGGATGGGCCCGGGGGTGTGAGATCCTACCCTCCCTGTCGGGTGTGAGACAGGGAGGTGAGTACCTGAAGTGAGCCCTAAGCTTGTGACCCGTCGCCGATCTTATTGTGCGAACGGGGCCCTAACCAGTCTGTGCGATGGGTGTAGAGACACCCTAGACCGGCTTCTAGTACGAAGGGGTTGACACACCCAACCGTACTAGACGCGAGCTGTGGACAAGGGATTAGTTACGAAGCTAGAGCTGACTAGGAGCCACCCCCAAGGCCAAGCTTCTAGCTCCCGATTCCAATTGACAGCCTCGCCCTGATGGGGCTCGGCGGGTGAGATTGGGGCACCACCCCCTTGGCTTCGTTGGCACCGTGAGGTATCCACCAAGGACCACGAAACTGTGGTTTTTACCCGGAAGGGGCCAAAAACCTCGACGACACGTGTGATGACGATTCTCTCTTAAAGAAACAACTTCTATCAACCACGCCTTGAAAAAGGCGGCTATTGACAGGGTGCGGGCGTAGTCCGGAGACTACTGAGCTCGTTACGGCTAGCGTAGCGAGAGCGGGCGGTGGCGGGGCGGCGAGGCGGTGGGGGCGTGCAGCGAGCGAGAGCGGGCAGCACGACCGTCCACGGCGAGCGTCGAACGGAGAGTCGCCTTACAATCTGCATAATTATGTTTTACAATAAGTTATTACAATAACAATGTTTGTATACTTACAATTAGAATGAGCTCAACAGCTGTGACTAATTAGACACAATTACTTTATCTGATGTTATAGGTAAATCATATTTTGGTTTTCCTACAGTTGAGAGGTTGAAAATGCCAAACAAGTACTTTCTATTTTGAATCATAAGTATGAACTATCGGGGGAAAAAAAGTTCCGTTTGTCCACGCTGAAGAACGAATGAAACATTTTTTCCTGACCGTCAACAGTGTTCACGACAAGGTGTTACTGATCGGGAATATTCGATTAGAGTACGTAATATTCACCTCTATTTGTTTAAATTAATGTTTGTAAGTAATATAACTGAAAATTATTAATTTATTAATTTGTAAACGAATTTTGAGTGATACACCTACTTTCGATTTTTACCAAATCCTTTGTAACAGAGGAATTTACTTTAACTTGCTATTTTTGGGCCCGATGATAATCGTCACTTCTGTGTTTCGTGGAGAATGACATTTGAAGTACTAAACACAGTATAGTAGTATTGTCTCGCTCATTCAAATTAAAAATTGTCCCACATATTCCCTCATAGAACGTCTGATTATCCCTTAAATCCTGCTAGTTTTTGCTCAATCAATATTACTATTATTAAAACTCCATTCACAATTTCAGGTAAGAAAGTGTCAATATCGGAGCCTCTTAATATGGTGGATGCCGTCAAAGAGGCCATAAAAGACAAGAAGTCTATTGAGGGAACAGCCACCGAGGAGGAAGTGCTCGAGAAATCTAAGAGGAGCAAGGCGTAGATAGCGATTATTATACCTATGTATATTGTAATAAGGGTTGAAGCGCTTTGCTGATAAAAACCGGGCATGTTGCTGTCTTTAGCAAAAGCTACGGTTTTGTAAAATTGGGAGTAGGTAGCAATTATGGATTGTTCTTGCGTTTATTTGAGAATGAAGACTTCGTCGAATATGTGTGATGCGCGAACGTCGGTCGTAGTAAAGAGTGTTTGTCGCGCTTATTACTCCATTTGCTGACTACTCCGTGGTACATATATCAAAGATGGATTGCAGAAACCGCTGTTTTACAAAACAACTCCGCTATGTCAAACAACTGAACAACCTTCAGCGATTTTCCATAATTACTGAACTAGAACACGCAGAATTGCATAAACGTTTTTCATTTATTAATGCAGCGGGTCAACGATTAGCAGTTTTGTTGTTTTACATAGAGGAGCTGTTTTGTAAAACAACTAGCGGTTTTGTAAAACAGCGGATTCTACAATTCATCTGCGACGCATATATTAAATGAAGAAAATAAATAAATGAAATTAATATTAAAAGACGTTGATTGACTAAAATGCTAGATATTTGAGATTATCAAAATTCTAGAATTTAAACTACGTTAGGAATCGAAATATGATTGTTTAGTTTCTGTACCTTTAATTAATTTGTTAATTTTAAATTGTTTGTAAGTAGGTACCTTAATCACCAAAGCGCTCTCACAAACCTCTTCATTTTAAAATGTTCCAAAATTAAGGTTATAAAATTCTCGCCTCTCGTTAAAACAATGCTATTATTATTTTTGTTTAATATGTATTTGAATTTACCAAGAATAGGTATTAATTCACACATTTGTATGATTTACTTTACAATTCTGTGATACATGAAGAATGGTGAAAACATTTCGTTTTAGACTTGCGAAAAATATGTTATAGTTGCTGTATGTCTGAAAACTCATGTTTTATTGGACATTTCACTAAGTAATTGTAATCAAAGATGATGTACATAGCCGTTGACTAGTGTGTAGGAAATGGTAGATAAATAAAACAACAAATTACTTAAAGCTTTGTTTTATTTCAGCACCCTCACTATCAATCTAGAATCTGAATCATTTTAAAGCATATTGCTGATCCATTGCTTCATAAGTTCGAAAAATTTGTCAGCTCAACAACGTATGAATGTTATTGAACTGTTAAAATGAAACCTATTGCTTCTGATAGTGTGTTACTTCGCAGTGGCAGTGCATAGAGAAATTAACTACACGACTTTATCATTCTCCTGGCTTTAACCCAATTTATTTGGTGTCGGCGCAACGTCTTTTTCTTCCATATTTCACTAGGGGCCCATATGGCTAAATAATAACAGCCGCACAGGTCGATCGATTAGGTTAAGCTACGCTTGCTGAAGTTGGTCTGTGGATGGGTGACTATCTTTACATACTGTGACCCCTCCGTGCCTCTGAAAGCACGTTATGCCGTTGGTCCCGGCTGTCATTCGTGGATCTTTGACAGTCGTTACGGGTAGTCCGAAGCCCGAGTCTGATAACCCGTCTTACCAAGGGGTATCGTATTACCCAGTAACTGGGTTGTGGAGGTCAGATAGGCAGTCGCTCCACGTAAAATACTGGTATTAAGCTGCATCAGATTAGACTGGAAGCCGACCTCAACATAGTTGGGAAATGGCTAGGCAGATGATGACGTCACTATTAACCGCCATCTCGGTAGTCTATTCTTGTAGTCTTCCCCATTCTTACTCAAATCTTTCCTCACGACATTTTCTACGAGTTGTCGTATAATAGTTATAATAATGCAACCTAGAAGATTAATGCACCAATAATCATGTCTTAGTGAATATTTTGTAAGGGGCCTTTTCAAAAATGTCTGGAAATTAGAGGAATTTTTGACAGATTGAGACAGATCAGACTGAACGTTCTTAAAATTACGAGAATTGCCCCTCTGATTGAAAGTAGTCATAAAACTATTTCATGATTTCATCTTCGCTCTCGAACAGCCTATACCTCTCCGTCATGGAAGTGACGGTGCCACCGCTGTGCCGACGCAACGTTGCCAGCGCGCACGACAGCAGCATCATAGCTCCCTCCACGTACCAACCGTACAGGATCCGGACGTGGCCGTTTATCTGTAATTAATGGGCCTTATGTTCAATCTCTGGTTGGTGCCCTTAATTTATTATACACAACAGGATAGCCCCCAGTTAAGCAGCCGACAACCTCCTATGTGGACCTGCTAGATGGCATCACTTGCGAGATGCCATAAAGAAGAAAAAAAAAACGTTATTTTAAAAGTCATGGAATTAGTACCTAAGTACTTTTTAGTACAGACGCCAGCACATCAAGCTACTAAAATCTGTAAAATTTCTTTAATAGTTTTTCAACTTTATCGCTAAAACATAAGGTTCAAAGTTGATTGGGAAAATATGACAGTTTCGTGTAGCTTGATGTGCTGGCGTCTGTACAACACTCTAGAGGTAAGCTTGTTAAAAAAGATCGCCATTTAATAATTATCACCATTCCTGGCTGTCACAGTGATGTCGCTGCGCTACGGTCGCTTTTGATTAGGACGCAGCCTTCAAACTCAAACTCAAACTCAGAGCATTTATTTCAATTAAACCATTTACAGGCACTTTTGAATTGTCAAGAAGTCGGTCAGTCAGAAAATATGAAGCTAGTTGCCCATTCAAAGCGTAGGTATGGAGAAGAACGGGCAAGAAACTCCATGGACACTCTTTTAAATTATGTTTTTACAAAGTTCGAATGTGACCTTTTAATTAATACGAGCCACTTGTTAAGACCTACAATTGATACTTGGTGTGGGCACCAGATATTGTGGGAAAATACTTGTGTGTGTGCTGAAAGTTACTCGAACTAAAAACAGCGAGAGCATCAACACTGGGCTTAGAACGCGCGGGGTAAACGTAACGTAAATTCGAACTATTTTTGAATCGAAAATACAACTGTTTGTTTTAGGTTTTGGCTTGCTTGCAGGCAAAACGTCGTTTACTTACCTACTCTGATCAATCAATGGACCAATGGATTGATCAATGGGACGCAATAATCAATAAATGACTTGTGCTTCAGGCCTTAGTGATAGCTAAGATAGGTACTCACGCAATCCAATCCCCCACTAGTGGTGAACTCTAGCGGGAACAAAGCGATATCTAGCGAAGTATTCCCGCGCGCTAGGCCGAACGCAGCCGCGCCACACACGTAGTATAAAACGGCGATGAGAGGCACACTGCGATACGCGCCTAACACACTGAGGAAACGCTGGAAAATGGACATATCTAATATTGTAGTATAACTGTGTAATGAAGCTTTGTATGTGGCAAAATAAGGGTTGGTAGTTTGGTACCTACCTGAAGATCTGTTCTGTAAAAATCTCAACGTGAAAACTTAGGTGAAGTAAGCTGTCGTTCCACTTGATGCTAGGGATCGACACTATTGACACCTCACTTCACCTAAGGCTTCACGGTATATTTTTATAGAATAGACGGCTGAAGACCTCACCGAGAAAACATTGGTGAAGTGAGCTAGAATTGAGCTGTCATTTCACCTGATGCTAGGCATTGACACTATTGACAGCTCACTTCACCTAGGTTTTCACGGTGATATTTTTACAGAATAGACCGGCTGAAGACCTCTCCGCGAAAAAATTGTTGAAGTGAGCTAGAATTGAGCTGTCATTTCACCTGATGCTAGGGATTGACACGATTGACAGCTCACTTCACCTAAGTTTTCACGGTAAGATTTTTCAGAATCGATCGGCTGTGGTAGGTGCGTGTTTGCTTAATTCTGGACAGACGCAGGTCCGTTAATAGGCGTTCAAAGAACTATTGTATTGCGGACATTACGGTCATGGTCCGTTAACCGTATAAAGGTGGGTACAGCAGGCACAGACTCTGAGCAAACTAAAGCTCAAAGCATTTATTTCAATTAGATAAACCAGTTAGGTACAGGTACTTTTGAACTGTCAAGGATAGACGAAGCTAGGGGAATTTAGTTTCACAAATGCTCTTAAAGTAATTCTTTACGAACTCTTTGTGGACACCATGTTCAGCGAACTCAAAGAGGGCTTTAGTCATATAGGCAAAAGCCTGGTTTCCAAAAATAGACAGCAAATTGTACCTATCACGATAACCTAATTGAACTGACTTTAGCAAAGTCATCATCTTTAGCCTTTTCTCAAGAATATAGGGGTCGGATTCCAGTCTAACCAGCTGATCGATCGACCCGTGCGGCTGTTATTACTTAGCCACAAGACCCTCAGTCCCTTTGTCCCTTGGTCTTCAGCAAAAATAACTAGGTATCGAATATCTTCCCGCTAACGCTATAGGTTACTTAGATACAAAGGTGTGCCGTAGTTATCTGCCTAAATAAACCAGCGACGACTATACTGTGCAAAGACATGGATTAGGTCCTACCCTGTCGGGCGGTTGTAAGATTTAATGCACGTTGCATCTTACTAAGTAATCTTTTTATTTTCTGCTGCTCAGATGGGAAACTAAAGCAATTTGTCAATAAAATCCCTACCATTATTTTCTTGCCAATACCGCATCTGTTAGCCTTCAGAACTTCAGAGCTTCGACTGCAGTTAGGACTCTCTGAAACAAAAACACTATTAATTAATCTTAGTGGGGATATTGTTGCGCCTTATTCCCAGCTAAAGCACTAGAAAATGGTGAAGAGCGGGCGTTTTGGGGACTGTCTTATGTAATTTTGACGTTCGAAAAGTGCTGATTCTCAGCCTAGTTAGAATAAATGACTTTTAATTTTGATTTCATTACCTATAAGTTACCTATATCCTTGACCGACACCTTTTAAGTTTAAAATATGACGGATGGAGTTTCGGTGACAGTGTTTCAGACAGAAAGGCCAATATTTAAACGACAGTTCCTTTGTATTAGGCACGTGGTGATACGAGAGAAAGAATTTGTATAATTTGGCAAAATATAGAAGGAATGTTCTAACATCAAGAGAAGGCCCATTCATCAATACCTACATAAATGCAGTAACGTACTAGCACTATTGTTTGTTGGGGGCCCTTTTTACCTGATTGAAATTTTCCCTACACACCATATTCATGGAAACTTCATACGTGATCAAATAACCAGTAAAAATTCTGACACTCAAAGTTGACTATTTAGGTAGGTACATAACTTAACACATACCCCTTTACCTATTCATAAACGTTGCTAAAAGTAGTAGTGATTAATGACTGTTTAACCATACATTTTGACGTGTATACTTACATAATTGTTCTTTGAAAATAATTTTTAAATAAACCCCATAGTTTTTACCCCCTTTCTAATACCGTCATGGCTTCAACGCCGTTCGAATTGTGCTCTGCTTCGGGATACATATAGGGCGACACGTCTGCATTTGTTGCTTATCCCTCATGAATTATAAAACTTAATACATAGACTTAAAAAAAAAGATGGACTCCGCGCCACGCATATCGAAAGTGAAGCACAGTAACTATGCCGGGACCGCTTGTATAAACACGCCTAAGGCTCACATTTACATCATAGTATGCCGACCGGCCGCCATTACGTGACACGACAGCGTAAATCGTCAATCACACACACATAGATCGGTACGGTGCTTCACTTTCGATATGCGTGCCGCGGAGTCCATCTTTTTTATAAGGCTATGACTTAATAAAAGGGGGGATTACGAAACTTGTTTCGCAAACTTAGCTAATCATTGATAGTTTCACGCGTAAATACATAATTAAGTAGGTACACATGAAACAACCAATTAATAACTGAGTTTGCGCAACTAATTAGATAAGTAATGTAAATTCGGCTTCAATACAGCGGGCGTCGTTATTTTCACTAGAACTGGGTAATTGCGTAATACACTAACAGTACCTAGCAATGGCTGTCATTTTGACAGTTCAAAAACATTTACTGCGTTATTTACGTTGTTGAGCAGAAACATTTTTGGAACATATAAAGCAATGGATTAGCAATAATCTTCAAAATGATTTAGATTGTGATTGATAGGGTGTTACGCAATAGGGTGCAGTTTTGATTTCAGAATTGTTTGTCTCTTAAGTAAATCACGATATGATTATGATTCATCATCACTCATCACTATGCAATTTTACTTGGTAGACTGTATTAATTATCAGTAAGTGCGGCGCAGGCAAAGCACTGGTGCCTAATTCACTTAATGCTTTGTATAATAGTAATATTACTATTCTACCGCTACTCCTGTTAAGGGGAATATGAACCGCATTTCAGAGCCTCGAGCGAAAATGGGGTTTAATGTAATCAAAAATGCAGGGGATGCTCAGAATACGCTGTGGCACTAAGTAAGTATCTATATTATGCTAGAGGTACGTCTGTTATTTCCTTGCGAGGGTGTTGGAAAACGTCGTTTGATACTCGTGTGCCTTTGTCATTGCACTCTCGGCTCCATTGTGGTTGCAGACACCATCAATCACTCACAATTGCACCACATTAGGAGGGCCTGGAGTTCTAAAATACAGGCCAAGCATTAGTTTAGAACAAATCTTCCACACATTTTGTCAAAATACCTTTAATAGGTACTATAGTAGGTGTAAGAATGTAATGCGTCGAGATTGAATAAAAAATATTATGATTATTACCTAGCCGTAATATTGGAATAGTGGTTTCTCTCTTTTCAGCAAAATAGTCCAATAAACTTCGCGTTAACATAAAGCAACCAGCGCAAACAGCGGCGAGGCGCGGATGATAAAATATTTACCGACCGGCCGATAGCCACATTACCGAATGTTCAGCAACCGTATGTACGTGTAATGAGAATGTTTCGAACGGATTGTGGGTGTGCAATGTGTAGGTAAATAACTGATAACGATGTACAATAGTCAATGCTGTTTTTTACCATATATGAATTCATTCTATCGCCTGATCTCTCTCCGCAAACGTGATGGTTCGCGATGTCGCGATAGCGAAAGACGATAGAACAAAAATATATGATTTCAAGAATATTTTTTTTTGGATCTACGACCGCTGGTGCAGTTACTTGAAGAATGAGTTGTTCAAAGGCAGTTTTTTCTTGTTTTGATATACTTAGAGAACTAGTAGGTAGGTACTTCTGTGACGTTTACGCAAAAAAAAAAAGATATTTTAAACTGATATTTCAAGTAACTACACATTATCTAGGGCCGGCCTGACACACGGATATCTATGGCCTGACACAATTGTTTTTTGTTTCATCATATTTTGGATTTCGACACCCATCACGTCTGATGGAGTTTCGCTAACTAATTTAATTGGATTGTATAGAACCTACCTACAAAACCTAAGCGGGAAATTCTATTTTTCCGTGGAATTCTTTAGCAAAAAATACCAGAAATGTGGATGACAGTATAGGCTGTTTAAAAAGAGCCTTTTTCAAAGATTCTTCGTCAGGTATTCACTACATACCTTAGATACTGAGCCTCATGATGAGGCACATGAGGCCCTCATCTGTCTTGTTTCAAGGAGACCGGCCGACATCTTACTGTTCGAAGCCCACGACATTGTAATATTACAGCTGTCCATGTGTCCAACGGCCCATAGATTTACAACATCTGATATCGGCTGATGAATGGTTTGCTGCTTTATACTATTCAAACACAACCAAATAAGAAATGGAAGGTACATGCAGAAGTTCAACAATAATCTCTTCCTTACAAGGATGCCTGTGTATGTACTCTATATGCCTACTTAGCGACTACTCCTAGAATTGTTGCTGAAGTTCCGGTGAAGGATGCTACGGCAATCCAAACAGGGTGCTTACTCTCGAATATAATTCCGATAGATCGACATTGGTCAAACGTCAGTTGGTTGAGTTAAACGTCAGGCATTGGCTAGACTCAGTGAGTCCAGCCAATCCCTGACGTTTGACTGGCAATTCCAATGTCGATCTATCGGAATTATATTCGAGAGTAAGCACCCTGTATAAGCATAATCAGCCTATACTGTCTCGACTACTGGGACACACAGGCCTCCTTTCTGTGAGAGGGAGTGGGCCGTTATCACCACGCGGGCCCAGTGCGGGTTGGTAGATGTCACATGTCTTCGAATTTTTGGTTCTAGGACAAGCCGGTTTACTCACGACGTTTTTCTTCATTGTTTTAGAGCAATGGTGATGAAATAATTTACAAAAAGTAAATCAGGTGTCTGGGTTCGAAACTACGACCTACAACTCGTAAGTCGCACTGCTCTAAAATGCTTTTAGTAAATATGATGTTATATTGTGCTTCTGTATTTATGTTTGCTTCATGCTTTCCAATGTGAACAGACATTCAGCCACATAATTGAAACTGTCTTGTTCGAGGCACCGTGATAGCTTTATTGTCATACAATGTAATTATAGCGTTCTGTTAACGCCTACTACATGTAGTTGTGATGTTTTTGTTTGTGAACTCACTGATTTTAATTAATTTTACTGTGTGCTGCTCTGTGCGCAACAATGAGCAAAATCAACAAACGTATTTAGGTACTGTTCTGGAAGTTTTAGGTTCCAAAACAAACATCTATCAAAATAATTTTATCTGTGGTTTTGATAAACCTTGGAAGAACGCGTGTTGTTTAGGGTTGCCAACTTTTAGGAGATGTTTCTCCTAAAAGAAGTATTTCTTATTTTAGTGAGGATAAATAAAGAGTAGAGAAAGAACATTATTTATTGTTGTTTCTAAAACAGTATTTTTTGTCTATTTGCGGAGCATAAAATATTTCGATGTTTTTTAAATAATTGTACGACTCTAGACATTCTAATTTTAAGTTCCTATTTTATCAATGTTCCGAACTATATAGTTATGTTTCTCTCTTCCCGCCACTTCGCACTTATGACAACAAAGACATGCTCAGAGAATTCTGAACGCTACCTGCTAGGTACTATCCTTTTGCTTCGTTTATGTTCATACTATAAGTATCCCTACATAAAAACCCTATATAAAAAACACATAAGTCGCTTAGTCGTCACGTTCGTTTATGTTATTTTTTTAGGTTTCCTTGAGCAGATTTAGGCTGCAACTTCTAAGTATTTTTCCGTCTTTATTCTATGATTGCAGGCCCCAATTTACTCGCGCACTTTCACCCATAAATTGAAAAAATACCTTTCGTCTCTGGAAGCCCACTACTTAGGATGCGCCTGACGCACATTTAGGTGCGCATGCGCTATCGTTCGGGGGCAGATGGCTGTGTAAAAACTAGTTTAATTAAGGATTTTTATTTTATAAGTGAAATCACCTTACTGTTACACACATAGGCTAATTATATTAAGGCTGGATGTAGTGCTCGACCGACAGTCAGCGCTGACATCGGACACGTACCGATTTATATGGACTCGCGCTCGCTCACCGTCGGTGCTACACTAAACGTAAACACGACCATTTATCGTCAGCGGTTTGGTACCTACGCATGGCTGACGGTACGCGACCGACGTCAGCGTTACACCAATTCAAGCCTAAGTTATGAGAACTCTTTGCCGAAAAACTGTTTTGCAGTTTGGCAAATAGGTACTGATTACTGATGTATTGTGAAATGAAACAATTAGGGCTGATTTTTCCATCGCCAGATAACTTTTGTTCAAGGAATAAAATTGACGTCTGACAGTTTTTGTATGGAAGAACTGTCAAAAATTCAAAATTATTCCTACGATAAAATCATCTGTCGATTGAAAAATCTGCTCTTAGAGGTACGTCATAATGTAGTCTTACCATCATTTTGTGGTGTAGTCCTTCCTAAAACGAAGAGTCGTTTATCCAGGAGTCTCCATTTCAGCTGATTGAAGTGAACTTCAACTTGCACCACTAAAAACATGCTTGCGTTTACCACTGAAACAATACGCATAACATACACATAACATCACGCTTATAATGCCCAAAGGGTTAGGCAGAAGTGTAACTACAGTACATCCATATTTCTCCAGATATGTTTAAGTTCCATGTAATAGGGGGCGAGCCTATTGCCATCAACCGGGCTCAAATCCAGGCTCCGGGATGCTACTGAGAAATACAGATCTAAAAACCTGATAACACATTGCCCGACCCGGGAAATTGTTGGTGTGACACACCCATGTTTGGTCCTGCGCCTAATCTCTCTCGTGAGGGATGAGTGAGTGCAACTGTGTCTGCGCACACACTTGTGCACTATAATATCTCCCGCGTTGATGGCTACTGCCCTGAGATTGGTCGCGTTTAGTGGTTGCAAGCGCTGCTGAGCATGGGGTTCTGTTTTCGATGTCCAGGTCGGGCAAAGTGTTATTTTATTATTGAGTTTTTCCATCATGAATTTCTCAGTAGCAGCCCGGAGTCTGGATTTGTGCCCATTTAATGGCAAGAACCTCACTCCGATTACATTGGACTTAAACATAACTGGTGAAATGTGCGTGTACTATCCCTTCGGGGAATATAAAAGAAAGAAAGAAAATACAGTGTGGTAAACATGACGCAGAGAAAGAACACAACACAAAAAAAATAACAAGTTGGGGGAAAATATGCGTCACATCCACGCAAAACGGCCAACGCTCGGCATAAATGCTAAGACCATATGCGAGACAGACCCCGGCGCTGGTTTTCAGCGACAGCCGACATAGGCGCGATGTGATTTCGCTAAATAGAATGATTTATTTTCGTTGGATCCCACTTTTGAATCCCAGTTTAATATAGCTTACTAGCATTTCGAAGAATGTTTACGAACGTGCTTCGTTTCTTCACAATTTAAAAAACTAACAGTCTTAAAATAAAAGTAAAGTAAACTTACTTAGATAAATATGTGCCGGTACAGCAAAGGTGGCGTAAGTCACGGCCGAGATTCTTCCCCACGTTGTATGTGGCACCGGTGCACCGAACCCTGAAGAGATCATTAGCATATATTATTATTACATATTTGAATAATCAAGTAGGACGTGTTAGAGAGCTGGGGGCCTAAAAAGGCCACTTTGGCAGAATCATAAAACAATTCATATCACGCAATTTCATCTGTATGATAGTTTTGTATGGAGATTCGTAAAATGCTATAGGTACACCTCTGCCTAATCCTTCAGGGATATATAGGTGTGAAACTGTCAAACAGATGAATTGCGTGATATGAATTGCTTTATGATTCTGCCAAAGTGGCCTTTTTAGGCCCCCAGCTCTATTGTGTCTTGTTCTTCGAGCTAGCGAAGCACGTACATCTTTATTTATATATTTATAATAATACTTTATTGTACACCACAAAACATATAGATAACAAAAAAAAAAATGCTTTCGGCGATCTCTTCCAGACAGACAACCTTGGAATGAAAAATGATTTGTCTGGACATAAAATGTGGTTGTCGTTGGTGTAATAATTAGTTTAGAATATATACTAAAATAGATACGCAGATATCACACCCACACACACCCACACACACGACACACGTATGTATCTTTCACGTCTTTGTACGTTTTTTGGAGTTAATTAATTAAAACGCAATAATAAGTAAGTCTGGCATATACTATAGCTCTATTAAAGAAAAGAAAAGAAGAAATAAAATACGTAAACATGATGCAGAGAAAGAATATAAACACAAAAAATTAAGAAAAAGTTGGGGAGAAATATGCGTGACATCTCATTCATCGGCAAATGCTCAGCATTGTGCTAAGACAGAGCAGAATGCGAGGCAGAGCCCCAGCGCTGGTTTTCAGCGACAGCCGCCATTGACGTGATGACGTCAACCAGTGCAGCATACGATAAGATAAAGAAACAAATGAAATAAAATAAATTACACAATATTTAGCTCTTTTGTTATTCATGCAGCGTAGCGACCTTATTTTGAGTCCCTAGAAATGCGGTAGGTGCGTACGATTATCACCGGTCGAGCCGCCTTGGAGCCAATTAATGTAAAAAAAAAAGAAAAAAAAACTTATACATGGGGCACGGGTGGCAATGTAGTGTAGCAGGTGTCTAAAAATCTTAACTTATGATTCTCTGGACTCTGATGAAAATTTGCACATTTTTAAAACTTAAATTAGGGTACCTAATGTTGGTACTTTATTGGTGAATTTTAAAAAGCAATATAATAAATTTTTTATTTAATTTCTCGCCGGTTAGTCGACACTTCACGTGACCAGAGGGCTGGGTCGTTCTTTGGCCAAAGAATTAGCATTGCCATTCAACGTGGCAATGCTGCCAGTCTTCTGGGCACGTTTCCGGATGACAGCGATGCGGACGAGTAGGTACTTCGACGCCTAGGTGTCCTTTGTTTTTGTATTTATTTATATAATAAGTTAGTTAATATATATATTAATTAGTATGGTTCTAAATAAATGTATAAATTTTTTATTTATATTTTAGATATAAAAAATAAATGCCGTTCGTTGGTAAGCGCATCACTTGAGAATAGCTGGACTGATTTGGCTATTTTTGTTTTAAAATGTTTCTAATAGTCCGAATTAGGTTTGTATGGAAAGAAAAGTTGGAAAAGTTTCAAATTTGGGAAAAACTGGACGTCTTTTTTAGGGTTCCGTACCAAAAAGGTAAAAACGGGGCCCTATTATAAGACTCCAGCTCCACTGTCCGTCTGTCTGTCACCAGGCTGTATCTCATGAACCGTGATAGCTAGACAGTTGAAATTTTCACAGAATGTGTAATTCTGTTGCTGCTATAACAACACATACTAAAAACAGAATAAAATAAATGTTTAAGGGGGGTTCCCATACAACAAACGTGATTTTTTGCCGTCATTTTACATGTAAGTAGTGTTAAATATTGTATGGTGGTACGGAACCCTTCGTGTGCGAGTCCAACTCGCACTTGGCCGGTTTTTATATAGTACGACTTTCGTATAAACTCTAATTTAAACATGACAACATTTGTTTAGGGGTTATTTCACAAATCCCCATTGATAATCCCCATCAATGGGAATTTGCGAACTTTTAGTTCGTAGAAAGAAATTGAAAAAATCTACGATTTTATAAATGACTGTAAAACTGTGATTTTATTAGCTAATAAGAAATTTTCTTTACAATTTTAATTCATAATTTTAAAACTTTATGATTCAATTAATAATTGTAAAACGATGTTTTTCTATTAAGAACCATTACATTAATTTGATTGATTATAAAAAATAAATCAATGAGTCCTAAATGACTTATGATTATATTATACCTATGTTGTTGGTTGTTTGTATTTTAATTTTAAATACAATTCCCCATTAAATACTCTATGAGACTTCAATGGGGATTCTCAATGGGGATTTGTGGAATAACCCATTTGGTTTGTTAGGCTCTAGTTTTCAATATTAATAAGATTTATGATACACTTTTGGCAATAGTTAGATAGAGTTAAGTTTTGTAATAGATTGGTAGGTACTTATGTGTCCTATCATTCGGATCAACGGCCTTTTATTTGACACATTGCAGATTTAAGGACATACCTAAAGCAGTCATGACATAGACAGTGAATAGGAAGGTCCCTGACAGGTCCCAATACTGGCCGGGATGCACGCGAGCACCGTGGCTGACCGCCTCTATCGTGAGGTGCCTCGCGTCCTGTATCCGTCGCTCTATTGCGCGCTTCCACTTCGGTGATAGAGGAGTTATCTGGAACATATGAGACATTTTCTATAAAAAAAACACCTAAAATATTAACACATATAACATGTTTTGTTATGTAATGTTGACTTTAAGTGAGTACTCAGGCGACTGGGACCACTTTCAAACTGGGACCACTTTCAAACTGGGACCGCGGTCCCAGTTGCCTAAGCCATTTATTATTAAGTTTCTTTAGACGACTGGGACCATTTGGCACACTTTCTTTTGTTAAATCAAAATGTTAGTGCAGTTACAAGAAAAACACATATACGTACCTATATACGTAATACCTAAGCTGATATCTTCTTCCCATGAACCCGAGGCAGAAACTACAAAACGCCACCTGCTTCGATCTTTACATACTCCTTTTGCCTCCTTTACGCACATAAATCTGGTCATACACGCACGCCGGTTGCCAGTACTACACACCTGAAGTTTCTATCACCAATAAGGTCATTGTATGTATTCCTAGGGCATCCCCTCCCGGCGTTTCCACTAATTTCTGGCTTGTTAGTCACCTCTCATTCATCTCTCAACATGGCCAAACTATCTAAATGTATCTCCTTTCAATCTTTGTCACACAAGGAAAAGTATTTGAAATAAAAAGCAAAACATGTTGTAGGTCTGAGTTTGTATGATTCGTCATTATACAAACGGCGCCATCAGTTTGCAAACTAATGGCGCCGTTTGTCAAAGTTTTGCTAAAACCGAATTGATGATCCTACTAATCGTCTTCATTTCGCCAAGTCATATATTAGGGATTAGGGTAACCATGATTTGAAGGATATAATATTTGTGTGAAAGGGGCAATGTTTAATTCATCTTCTAAGAACTTGTAATGAGGAGCAATGAGTAGGTACTGTCTTAGAGAGCAGTGATGGCCCAGTGGCAACGGTCCCGACTTACGAGTTGTAGGTCGCGGGTTGGGACCCAGACAGGTGTTTTATGTTGTGTAAATAATTTCATAACCACTGCTCTCAAAACGGTGAAGGAAAACATCGTGAGGGTTGCAACGGGCCTACGACGTAGCTGATGCTTTGTAGACAAGAACCTACGGGGTCGTAGCAAATAGCTGATTTGTAGCCCATGTCCTAGAACCAAAAATTCGAACACATGTGACATCTACCAACCCGCACTGGGCCCTCGTGGTGGTTTATAGCCCACTTGGGATCTCGATAGGTTGATAGAACGCGATCGTCACACGAATACATGTTCGTCGCAGGCTTTTATTCGGGGTCGCCAAACACGATCGCTTTCTACTATAGTCGGACTTTTAATTAGCTGCAGTAAAATACAGCTTAGGTGTTACATAAATGACTGAAATTGGCGTCTTTTTGTTTTTTCGCGGCCATCAACCAAATCTTGTTTTTCTAGTACAGAATAGTGTAACAAACGAAACTTATTTGACATGCATATCTTTATACGCAGTTCGAAATGAGTTAATAAGAAGTGTCATTTTACCGCAGCTAATTAAAAGTCGGAGTATAGAACACCGGGGTATGCGTTCAATGCTGAGCTGAGAAACCGTTGATTGATGCGGTACATTTTCATCGATTATTGCAATAATAACTTGAGGCGATAGGTGATTAACTGATAATTGACTAAACAGTTACCTTCTGGTGCCTACGTACGACTATAGTTGGCAAGATTTAGAATTGTAGATACCTCCTAATACTTGGTTTGATTGAATTCGCTAAAGTTACTGAAGAACGCAGGGGAATTAATACTTGTACCTATACCATTAACAACTCAAGCTGCCGAAGAAACTTTAAGCTCATGAAAAACTTACAGCAGACTGCTAATTAGGTACAAAACACTTAGTTTCATTATAATGGAGACTAATTACAACTATACGGATAAACACAAATTGACGGATAAAGGATATAATACATAAATCCGATCCCGGTCGGGGATAAAGGGGCCAGGTTCTGATTAATTGCCAAGCGCGCCATCTTGCGGCGAACAAATTTAATTCGATTAAGTACGAGCGGGTTTCTGCACCATTAGGTGAGCTCATTGCCCTATTAGGTGAGTTAGAGCGGTTTTCTGTGACGCTGCGTACCGTATGAGTTAAAGTTCAGTGCAGAATTAAGTGGACACTTTTAATGACATATTTTTGTTTGTTTTACGCGTCGTGGTACACATACTTTTAAGATTAAAAATGTCCATCTACACTTCTATATTACAATAACATTAAATAAAAAATAAAAAATGTGTTTCAATCTGCTTAGCCTTTTCCCGATTATGTTGGGATCGGCAGTCGCTCCATGTAAAATACTGGTATTCAGCTGCATCCTTTTAGACTGGAAGCCGAAAAGGCTAGGCGGATGATGGTGATGATAACGACTTTATGTTTTTTATCTGCGAAAACACAAGTCTAGCTTCAGATGACTTACGATTACATGATACCCCTTGGTAAGACTGGAGTCCAAAGTTATTATGTTTAAACGCAGTAAGATACTGGTGACTAAAACCCTAACAGTAATATCAGACAGGTGGCCATTGCGACGGAAAATTGCAATGTTTGAAGTTAAACCACTAACATTTTTAATACCAATTGGATCTGGCCCAATTTCATAAAGATCGTCATAAACAACGTTATCCATACTAACTTATATTATTATATTTTATATCCAATCTACATTATTATAAAGACAAAAGTTTTATTGTTTTGTATGTTTGTTTTCAACGCTAAAACGGCTGAACGGATTGAGATGAAATTTGGTACATGGGTAGACCATGGCCTGGATTACGACATAGGATTGACGAACTTTTTCTTTTGATATTCCCACGGGATCAAGACTTATGCGGGTGAAACTGCGGCGCGCAGCTAGTTAGTATAAAAATGCGAAAGTAACTCTGTATGTCTGTCTGTTACCTTCTCACGCTTTAAAAGTTGAACGGATTTTGATGAAATTAATAAATTGAAGGATATAGGATGATAGGACACTTTTTATCCCTGTAGTACGTACCCGTGGGATAATTTCGACCTCCACACGGGTGAAACCGCAGGTAAAAGCTAGTGCTTAATATTCTAAAGCTAATCAGGAAACGGGAATAGGAAAATACTGAGAAAAGCTGAAAGAAAATTACATCTAGAAGAAAACTAAGCTGTCGGTAGTAATTTTCACTATTGTGTGGGATAAGACTTGGCTTAACATGTTGTAATTGTACTTTTGCATTCCAATGTTTTTCAAAGAAGGAGCCAATTCTTAGAAGACAGAAAACAATTTGATAAAATGTCTATTTGAGGAATTGTTTACTTCAAAAGGAATGAGGTATTCTATAGAGAACTCATCAGTGGTGGAATTTTTTTAGATGTGTTGTAGTCTGGGAGCTCGAGTATGAATTTTTGTAGCTACCGAACAAAACGAGGAGTACCTATATTGTGTGTCAGCTTGGAGTACCTACTTATGTAAATTTAATAATAATAATAATTCATTTATTTTTCAGACAAAGTCCATTCCATTATTACATTAGAAAAAACATAAAACATAAAATTTATTAATATTTATTTATATTTAATTTAAGCATCTTGGCAGGGGCCAAGGGGCATTTGTGTATCTGGTAAGGAATTCCCTCCTACCCTGTTCCTTAGATTTTCATGTAATAGTAGATAGTACCTACAGTAACATGTGTACATATTACGAACGTATGTAGTAGTAAACATATTAGTTAATAATCAGCAAATAATAACAGCCGCTCAGGTCGATCAAAGGTTAAGTTACGTTTGCCGCGGTCGGTTCGTGGATAGAGCATCTTTTAAAAATCGAGAACCCTCCGTTCCGCGGAAAGCACATTAATAAAAGCCGTTGGTCGCGGCTGTCATTCGTAGATTTTTGACAGTCGGTACGGGTGCAGTCGTAGTCCTAGTTACTGGGTAATACTTGTACAGTTTTGGAGGTCAGATAGGCAGTCGCTCCATGTAAAGTATTGCATCCAGTTAGACCGGAAGCCGATCACAACATAGTTGGGAAAAGGCTAGTCAGATGATGATTTAACTGCAGGATTACAGGTTTTAGTATGAAAAGAAAACTTACGTAAAGTAAGTACTTCGAAAAGTCTAAATCAGCAAGGTGTTAAAGGAGCTAATTGCCCAGGATGTGCCGGGCGTAAATTTAGGTATTATTATTCTTCGAGTCTATTTACAAATGATTATTCAGTTAGCGTCTCTAGCTCCTCGCCTACTCGTGGTATTAATTTTGTAGACAACGAGTATTATTTGTTTTCTTTTGGTTGCACGAACAATGTTGACGCAGACGGATCGTCCAACTAATTGCTACTCTGTTATTAAGATAGAAGCAAATTGGATTACTTACTGCGAATTCTTTGATATAACGCAAATTGTTACAAAGAGGGTCGAAAAAGCTCTTAAGTTCAGAACATAAAATCTGGCTCTTTTAGAGTCTGTGGAGGTCATAAAAATGACTTTTTATGTATCTTCTATGAAACTCAGCGAGGGAGAGATTAAAGTGAAATAAAAGTTGTTCTAATGTTGTATTGTATTTTAAGAGCGAAGTTTTATGTTTGTTTAAAATATAGTAAGTACCTATTATACATATGAATATGTCGCAGACGGATTGTAGAATCCGCTGTTTTACAAAACCGCTAGTTGTTTTCCAAAACAGCTCCGTTATGTAGAACATCTGAACAACTGCTCTCAAAACGGTGAAGGAAAACATCGTGAGGAAACCGGCATGTCCTAGAACCAAAAATTCGAAGACATGTGCCATCTACCAACCCGCACTGGCACGCGTGGTGGATTAGGGCCCACTCCTTCATACCGAGAAGGCCTGTGTCCCAGCAGTGGGAACATTATAGGCGCATCCATAGGATACTTCGTTATTAATATCAATCAAACCGTTTGATTAATCCCCGTATTGGGGAATGATAAATGTATTATTATTTGATGTTATTTATTGGTTTCGCTGAAGCTTTTTTGATTTACAGTCTTCCCATTTTCCCTGTTGTCGAAACAAATTGTTATTTATATTTATCATAATCCGATATTCATCACAAAAAAGCTTTGATTTTAATTAAATTTCAGTTATAGTCAAAAAGTTTCATTAAAATTAAACGGCCTTTTTACAAAACGAGGTTTATCTTTAGACCCACGTTTAAAACATTGAGCCATTTTTTAACCGACGAAAAAACGGATTAGGTTTTCAAGTCGACGCGTATACATACTTAGATACTATATTTTTTTTATGTATGTACGCATAATTTTTTTAACGTAGAACTTTAAGGTACCTACGAGTTCGTAGCCGACCGCATACAGCAGCAGCAGACGACGTGTCGCTACGACACTACTGGTTTGTATGTATTTCTATGGAATACCTTCCGCAGCTAGTTACACGTCGCCCGACTACACGTCGGTCGTCGCCCGACCGCAGATCAGTAGTGCCACCGACGTTGTAGCGATAGTACGTTGATTTTTTCTCAAAAAATGAGGTTTTCCGACGTGTCGCTACGATATGTCGCAACGTCACGTCGTTTGCTGCTGCTGTATGCGGTCGGCTACAAACTCGTACCTAAATCCGACAAAATTAAAGATCCAAAAACCCGAGTCTAAGTTTTCGATATTGTAAACACATCTATACTTTATGTTTGTCGGAAAAATATTTAACTTTTTTAGTTCAAAAAAATACAAATACTGGCTCAAAAATTTGATTTTGACTAAAGTTAGAACTCGTTTTGAAATGAGACGGAAAGTGTTCGCAGAAAAGTGGTTTCAAACTTTTTTTGTCTTTCAAATAGATAAAATATCACAAGAATTTTTATTTCTTCCGTTACAAGATGAGCAGTAGGTAATTTGCTCAGTTTCAGCCAAGACTCTGGTTATTTTCTTGGCATCCGCTCACCGCCTCCGCCCGCCTCTAGAATGCAATTAGAAAAGGTAATTATTTTCTGTCTGCTGGAAACCTTTTGTAAATTGGATCAAACATTTCCTCCCCTCTTTTTACTTTCTTGTCATTATTAGATTTCGTTCCTTCGGAGATGCATGAGACTTTATAAGGAAGCTAATTTTTATTACTGCATTTCGGATGAGGCAGGCGGGGAGATATTTTTTTCTTTATTTTTATCAAAAGCAGTACTGTTAGTATATATATTTTATATACTACCTCAACATACTTAAACTGGGGTTTATTTATAAGCGATGCTTCTAGAAGTCAAAAATGTATTGTTAGTCAGTTGCGAATTACTATTTAACTTTAAGCAACGTTTATGATTAAAGGGGTCAATTAGCTTACGTGTTGTTTTTGTTTATGTCTCACTATATCATCATCTGTGGCAGACTTATTCCACTCTATTATAAAACCCTGTAATAATCCGCAATTTTCAACAGACTGTAGAAAAATATGTCAATATTTTTCGAGATGACATCGACAACGTTTTTAATTAAGGGAATTATTGACCTTCAGTGTCGTTATATCAAACAATACGAACAAAATAGACCTTAAGTTAAAAATACGTACGTAACACGCACAAAATTATTATTAATATTATTATTTAAAATACTCAACATACTTTGAAGGTGGGTCAACATCTCTGGCCGGTAGTGTACCCTCCTAGTTCGAGTGCCGAGTCATTAGGTAGGTGTTGTCAAGTGCAGTACTCGCTATCGGCGTGGGAGTGGACGTAAGCGTGGGTCAGGTCTTCACGGTCACCGCAATACATGGCGGGGTAAAAAGGGTGAACGAAATGGTCATAAATTATTTAGAGCTGCTTGTGTTGACAGGGTTATTCGTGCTGGTAAGGTTGAAAACAAAATTTGAATGGTATAAAGGAATCTCAGAATAGTAAGAAAATCTGTGAACTGATTTCTTAGAATCAAAAGTGACTGAATTTTAGGAAACCCTTTTATTAGGAATCAAAATTAAGATTAGGAATCAAACGATGCAAACACCTCCTAACTTGTCCTCTGCGCTGCCGCCGACGCTCGACGACGCCGTGGAAGTGGCGAAGTTTTGGGCCAACAAGATTTGAAATACAGTCGTGCCAGCGACACGAAGAAGAAGAATAAGGGTAACGTCGGTCGCGTACGGTCAGTACCAACATACGCGCCGCTGACGTCAGCGTCGCAGTATGGTGTTTTAAAGAACACAATGTATATTCACACGCGCGACCGACGTACGCGACTGACGTCAGTAACAGGAATTCAGGCCTTACAATACAAACCATTTAGTAACTAAAACCGAATATGATTTAGAACAATGACAAGTCTTTATATTTTTTTTCTTTTATAAATAATATGTAGCTTTCTATGTTTCATCATGCAATGTTTAAGTCCAGGAGTTCTTATTCAGTCTAGCAAACGGATGTATTGTACCAGCGTTTGTAGGAAAAGCTAATGATAGCTGTAACGTATCTATATGATCTCATCATCATCTGCCTAGCTTTTTCCCAACTATGTTGGGGTCGGCTTCTAGTCTAACAGGATGCAGCTGAATACCAGTATTTTACATGGAGTGACAGCCTATCTGACCGCTACTGGGTAATACGATACCTTTTGGAAGACTGGTTGTCAGACGTTCGGGCTTCTGACAACCTGTAACGACTGTCGTATTTATGCTATCTATCTATACCAATAATAAAGCTGAAGAGTTTATTTTTTTTATTTGAACGCGCCAATCTCTGGATCTATCAGTCGGATTAGTTTTTTTTTTTGCATTTGATAGCCCAATTCTTGAGGAAGGTTAGGCTGTTTAACATCACGCCACGACACTAAGTAGCGGAGCAAAAAAAAAACGAATTAGTAGCGCGGGCGGGCGATAATTTCACGCGGGCGAAGTCGCGGGCAGAGGCTAGTTGGTTTATAAACACCGACAGTATGAACCTATGACCCATGAAGGGCTGTAACCACGGAAACTCATTCCCAGCTGTTGACTTTGGCAACTCGATGTAGACTAGAGCATGCAACTTGTTATACAACATGATAGATGAGGAAGAGTTTATGGTTTACGTTGGTAACTGGAAAAGTTAAAACATGTTACTACAACAGAACAGCGTGATATAACTTTGCTATTATAGTTTCTAGTTTGCTTACTGGGTGGCAGGGACATCGACCCACAAACTTCAACCATGAATTCAGCACATGATTCTAGACCTAGAGAAGAAATATTTCGTCAGTTATCAAAATAAAAAAAATCTGCTGTTTCATAGAAAAGTGCAAAACCTATTAGACCAAAATGTATGAAATAACTACGCGGTTCTGTCAGCGTGTATAAGTACTTATTCAAGTTTTTTGTAGGTATTTTTATCCCCATGCAATTTTATTTTCAGAAATTAAAAAAGCAACTAAAAGACCAGCGTTCGATGACCCCCTTCAAAAAAAAAACAAATCGTTTTTAATTTATTATATCTTGTTTTAGATATCGAAACCCATCACGTCTGCGGAGTTTTGCTAGCTAATTTAATTTGACCCTGTATATCGATATATTGCGAAATACAGACGTAAATCCTTCCTCAAAAGACCATCTCAGACATCGTCTTCATATAACCTGACCAAGATTATGTCTGGACTTTAAAAGAGACTGAGACCTCTGAGTTTGTTTCGGCCTTTCTTCTCAGAGTAGTCAGATAGGAAACGCCGACCTCATCTAGTTTTATAAGAAATATGATTGACGTGTAAAACTGTTTCTACAAACCTACTTACAAAAATAAAATCATTTATCATTTATCAAATCATTTATCATTTATCGAATCACGTGAATATTATAAAGTAGGTACTAACCACAGGTAGTAACCCTCTTGAACTTTCCTTCCGTAAATATCAGGGTTGTGCAAACTGTTGATACCGGTCACCTTCCAAGGCTGTCACTATCAGAAAGGTTTGACATATTGATAGCCAATATTGCTACTTCAAAGTGACAAGGGTCGAAAATTTTTGACATAGGATAGGACGCTGAGCCGATTATTATAATAAGACCTTGCATCTATATCTATAAATATTATAAACTAGTTTCTGACTTCGTTCGCATGAAATTTCTTGTTTCTCCGACACACCGCGTCGCGTCGCATCGCCCGCCCGCGCTATTAATTCGTTTTCTCTTAGCGTTTTTTCTTACTGTTTTTCTTTTTCCTCGGCTCTTCAGGATGATAGCGTGATGTTAATTAGCCTATAACCTTCAAGAATTGGGCTGTCAAATGCAAAAATTATTTCAAATCTGACTGGTAGATCCAGAGATTGGTGCGTTTAATCAAATAAACTTGTAGCGGTATCTACAAACGCCACATGCAAACTACGCGTCATACTGACGTCACACGAAATCCTGCATCTCGGAAGCAGAGTTTACCGCGTAACTAGTATATAAACAATGGCCCGACATCTTGCAGTTGCCCGCCAGACACGACAGCCGTCTGGTCGAAGGATCCTCCCTTTTCTATAGAATATGAGTAAACTTTACACCCTGTTCCTCATACCTCAATAAACTCATAATAAAAATGTATGTATAAGTATAGATAGATTAAAGTCGCTGGTTGTGTCTGTCTGTATGACCGCGTTGTTCTTCTAAACTACGCAACGGATTTTGATGTGGTTTTTACCATCATTTAGAGAATTTATTCCGGAAGGTAAGGTGCAAAACATTAACATTAAACTCACATAATAACTAAAGAAATCTCGATGTTTATCAAGTCGTAAAAACCATGCAAAGCAGGGGGTCGTTGGTTCATTTATAAAACCGTTTGGCTTTCTAGTAGAGTAGTACTTACCTTTTACTTCCATAGGTATTACCTACGTCAGAAGGTTAGGCGTTATTGACTTCACTTTTTTGCTATAAGTGACGAAGAGTTGCCTTTTGTGATTTGCCTCGTTTAAAAACGGCTGATTCTCTGCTTCATTTCATCATCATTAACGCCGAAAAAAAAAAAAGAGTGCAATGATGACACAAGCGTTCGAAGTATGCTTGGTAGAGACCACGAACGCTTGTGTTTCTCGCATCCAGCGGATTCCTATGTGCGCGTATGTGTTCCACGCGCACCTCAAAGAGATGTCAGCATCAGAGAAGGGTCCCGTCAGGGCCGAAGCCTGCCGGGGCAGCGGGATTGTCCGAAAGGGTTACTGCTACCCCGGAACATAAAGGGCTAAGGAAGGAACATGGATGGGTTTTAGTCAGTAACAGTCTGACACTCCCTTCCGCTCCTCCCAGAGCGGGATCATTTGATGAATTAAAAGCATCAAAAATAACAAAACAGCGGATTCCTGCAGCCTTCACAACGCATCTGACCTTTCTGAAGAACATCACTAAATAAAAATGCCACAGTATGTCCTCCTATCCTAGGGTATCCCGTCCGCGTTTCTACTTACATCTGCCTTGAAAATTACCTTTTGTTGGTGGCATCCTCTCAACATGACCAATCCATCTAAGCATACTCACTCAAAAATTCTCACTAAATCTTCTTTTAAACAAGATGTTAAAAAAATAATATATATACGCGATGAATTGATAACCTCCTCCTTTTTTTGAAGTCGGTTAATAAATGAAATATCTCGAGAGCTGCAAGTTGGCACTTTGGTTAAATAAAACCCCGTATCATTTATTAGAGCCAGATCAGTGAATCAGATAATAGATTTGTCTCTCCGTTGTTTGAACTTTGTAATTTAATTGAATCAGTATCATGGTCTAGTGATTTTAAACAGAAGATCATTCGGAGAGTATTTGATTGTTGTTTGATCTGAGACAAGATCGCTGTTGCTTGGGACGAATATTAAAGAGTAATTCAAACTTTATTAATTATTCAATTGGATGTCAAGTTCAATCTCATCTTTTGTCTCCTTAATTAATATGCAAGATGATTTAACACTGTTGGATCCACTGCTTCTTTGATCCAGTGGTCGACAGAGCTACTGCTGAGCTAAGGTCCTGGGTTCGATTGCCGGGTCGAGCAAAGTGATATTGGGTTTTTCCATCCAATTTCTCAGTAGCAGCTCGGAGTCTGGATTTGCGCCCGTTTGATGGCAATAGGCTCGCCCTCATGTGGGTGTAGTGGTGTACTACAGATACACCTCTGCTTGACCTCTGTTATGTGATGAGTGTCAAAGAAATAAACTTCGACTGCAGTAATGGTAAATTAATATAAGACATCGGAGCTTGAGAAACAATTTTTCATTCTTTTCTTTCTTTTTATGAGTGGCAGAAAGGACGCTCTACAAAGCACCACTTTTCAAAAACTGATGTACCATATTTTATTTATTTACAATATTTATGTAGCTATAGGGTCGTCGAAAGCCTTATAGAGGTATGAGGAACAGGGTGTAAAGTTCACTCATCCTCTATAGAAAAGGGAGGATCCTCCGACCAGACTGGTGTTGTGTCTGGCGGGCAACTGCCCAATGATTCATTTCGGGCCGTTGTATATATGCTAGTTGCGCGGTAAACTCTGCTTGCGAGATGCAGGATTTTGCGTGACGTCAGTATGACGCGTTGTTCGTATGTGGCGTTGTAGATACCGCTACAGCCTGAAAGTCTGACAACCAGTCTCACCTAGGGGTATCGTATTACCCAGTAAGTGGGTTGTGGAGGTCAGACAGGCAAAAGCTCCATGTAAAATACTGGTATTCAGCTGCATCCGGTTAGACTGGAAGCCGACCCCAACATAATTGGGAAAAGGCTAGGCAGATAATGACTTAGCTGCAGGGTTTGCTTAGTATGAAAAAAATTTCGTAAAGTAGGTATTATTTTAAGCTTTCCAGAAATCTGAATTTAAATGTCCTTAATTTACATTTTATTGCAATTACTTTGATAAAATGCGCCATTATGAACAAAAGATGGTACTTAGTTACCTAGATTCTGAGAACATTTCTGTATTTTTTTCAATTGCTTTTAATCCCTTGACATTATCACATGACCCATTCATTGTATGCTGGTTAATTCAGAAGGCTTGGTACTTTACCAGGGATAAAAAAAAATATTAGAAAAATGTAGTAAATATTACGAGGAAAAGATGAACAAATGTTTAAAAAAATTTTTTCATCGTACTTTAATACCTTGCACGTCGTCACATGCTAATGACCAGTACAAAAAGCTAATGTATATTAATAACAGCGAGTGCTACATAATTACGAAAATCATTTTTTTTTCGGTATTAACAAATACCATTTGTGTATAATTAATTTAAAAAACTAGCTTCTGCCCACGGCTTCGCCCGCGTGGATGTCGGAAATTCATGGGTTATAATTTTTTTACGCGGTAATACAAAAATTGGTTGTCTGTAAAGTCGGTTTACGGACGATAATTTTACGTGATAACGTCGTAAGAGCCTCTCTATCGCGTGTTCCGCGATCTCGCTTGCACGCTCGGCTCAGGCGTAACGTGACAACGAGTTATGCTTTTTCGTGCGTGCAGCCGGCGTTCATCGATTTATAAGATGTTATCACGTCAAAAAATATTATAGTCCTCGTTCCATATATCCATACCTTATAATTATATCCATACATACAGCCCCACGGGTCCATCGATCAGGTTAAACTACGTTTGCCGCGGTTGTGGGTTTGCCGAGATTGTATGTGAGTTTGTATGTACGGGGTAATCTTCGGAACTACTGATCCAATTCTGAAAATACTTTCACTAAATGGCAAGCTACAGTATTGCCGAGGTTCATAGGATATGTTTTCACGCTAAAACGGCCGACTAGATTTGGATATAATTTGGCACAAGGGTAGACCATGCCCTGGTTTAGGACATACAATACTTTTATCCTGATATTCCCTCGGGATCGAGACTTACGCGGGGCATAGCTAGTACAGTATAAAGAAAAACCACACAATGCGTGTTGTTCGTAGCACCGTAACCTCGTAGCCGCGTAGCACGGTTACGTCGTAGCGCGTAGCATTTTCCTTGTTTCATTTACCTGCGACCTTCCATAAAGTTTATGACGTGAGATAGTGTTAGGTGCAAGAAAAGAGAGTGTTATCGTGTCTGGTTTTTCTCAAAGGTTTAGAAATTGTTTTACGCATTGGATTCTCTCTGTGAACCTGGCTAGGAAGTGGGAAAGGAAAGCTTCTTAAAAAAAAAAACGAATATATTGCCTGACTAAGGGCTGATTTATCAATCGTCAGATAATTTTTATTCGTGGATTCGACAGATTTTGTATCGAAGAACTGTCAAAAATTCAAAATTATTCCATGGATAAAATTACATGGCGTTGGAAAAATCCGCCCTTAGTTGAATAATCGGTCTAACAAACGTCAAAAAACTGTAGCTAAATTATGCATTGGTTTCAACATAAAAAAAATATGACAGTCAAAGTGTACCAGAAGCATCCAATCAATTTCCAATTATTCATGCACCAAGCGACACGACATTCAACATAAACATTTCACCCATAAAGTAACTGCACGAAATATGGGCAAAAACACGCAACACCATTTGCACATATTGTTACATAAATAACACTTCAAAAATTTTCAGTTGAAAAGCTAAAAGTTTATTGGAAATTGTCGGCGAACATTTTTCATCTAGAACTATTTATATTCAGATTCCGTGAACTCTGAAAACAGGGGCTGACAACCTTTTTTTAGTATTTTGAGCTTCACTATGGGGAAATTGGAATGTCATAAGCAGGGCACCCAGTGGTCTGTCATTTCGACTGTCGCCGACTAAAAATATGGAATTCATTTACTATAGACATTCTATTTTTAAATGGTTGAAATGGCGGCCATGTCTGCGAGTGAAAGGTCAATTGAGTGTCAATGTATCGGTCTGCTGTGGCTGTACCATTTTTAGCTTTGATTGGGACAAAGATTAGTGAAAATGGATTGTTCGTTTAAATAAAAAATTAAATTAAGTTGAATAATGATTTTCCACTGCACATAATGATTGATTCTGAATGTGGTTTTTTATAAAATTGTGGCCTTACATAGCATTGGGAGAAAACTCCAGACTATTAATAAACTTTTGTTTGATTATACCTTAGATAAATCATTGGTTTCGCTGCGCTCGACGCGAGATCAATAATTTATCTAAGGATTGTACATATATTATATAAAAAGTGTATAAAAATATATACACTGGATAAACTTTTTATACTTATACTTTACTTTAGTGGGTTGCTTGTGGAGGCCAGTAGTGCGATTCTGTAACCATCTCACCGTGAAAACTTAGGTGAAGTGAGCGTGGAGTGAGCTGTCATTAGTGTCAATCCCTATAGCATCAGATGAAATGACAGCTCACTCCACGCAAGTTTTCACGGTGAGATTTTTACAGAATCGACATGCAGATAGGCTGTCGTTCCATGTAAAATACTGAGAAAGAAAGAAAGAAAGAAAGATAAGTTTATTTGTCACAGAAACTGATATTCTGCTGCATCCGGTCAGACTGGAAGCCGAAAAGGCTAGGCGGATGATGGTGATGATGATGACTTTATTTTATGTTATTTATCTACGAAAACACGCCGGGGTTGGTCCGTGGATGGGTGACCATCTTTACATACCAAGACTGTCCCGAAGTCCCGACTGTCATTCGTGGATCTTTGACAGTCGTTACGGGTCGTCAGAAGCCCAAAAGTCTGGCAACCAGTCTTACCAAGGGGTATCGTATTACCCAGTAACTGGGTTGTGGAGGTCAGATAGGCAGTCGCTCGAACGTAATATTCTGGTATTCAGCTACATCCGGTTAGACTGAGAGGCGAGGGAGAGAGCTGAGAGAGCCGCCCGTCCCAGCCGCCGCGGTAGACGCTCCGGGCGTCGGGAGCCGCGTGACGACTCCCGGCCACCGTAGGCGCGGGCCTGCGGACGGCGAGTAATGGGTAGCTCGCCGTCCGATCAGGACCAGGCCCGTGCCGGACGGCGCGTATGTGTTCCACGCGCGCCTCAAAGAGATGTCAGCATTGAACGGAGGGGCCCGTCAGGGCCGAAGCCTGCCGGGGCAGCGGGATTGTCCGAAAGGGTTACCGCTGCCCCGGAATATAAAGGGCTAAGGAAGGAACACGGATGGGTTTTAGTCAGTAAGAGTCTGACACTCCCTTCCGCTCCACCCAGAGCGGGAGGGGTCATTTGATGATTTCCCATCCTTAAAAAAAAAAAAAAAAAGGGGTATCGTATTACCCAGTAACTGGGTTGTGGAGGTCAGATAGGCAGTCGCTCGAACGTAATATTCTGGTATTCAGCTACATCCGGTTAGACTGAAAGCCGACCCCAACGAAGTTGGGAAAAGGCTAGGCAGAAGAGTGTGATCTGCGAAAACACAAGTCTAGCTTCAGATAACTTACAGCAAGCGACGTACGATTTTGCGGTCAGGTGAATGTTCATTGTAGATTAAAAGTAATAGGCATTTTGTCACACGAACGTTTGACCTTAGCTTTAAAGTCAGATTCATTGATAATGCTTTTGTCTTTTGCAATTCAAACGTGAAAGTCAAAGTCAAAGTCAAAGCATTTATTTCAAATAGACACATAAAAGGCACTTTTGAACTTCAAAAATTATTAAGTATGAAATATAGTTATTACAAAACCGCGAGAATCTCAGTGCCAACTTGCGCGTAACATGGCAACCGTTGTCATTCGCATAGCGACGGCATTTCTGAATTCTTAACATGAAATCAAAGGAAGAGGCATCCCTTAAGGAATCCTAAGAATTTGCGAGACACGCGAAGCTGGCAACCCTGTCCTACCTTTGTCATGGTTGAGCATATAGCAACGAGATTTTTGTATAAAAAGTTTTGCTTACACATGAATAGAGTTCATTTACGGACATGTTTTTAAATTTTTGTATTAAGTACTGAAATAATTTTAGATTTTTGCGTTAAGGGGGATGCGCTAGGTATCCCGCGAAATTAAAATTTTCTCAAGTTTTTTGCAATTTGCAGGTTAATGTCCTGTTGAATGTTGATTAAGATATGATTCGCGAGCGGAAAAAATATGGCTTTACAGTATTATTATCATTAAAATCATCAATGAAACCCTCTAAGTTCATATAAACCTAAGAATGACTTTTTCATGAAATATCTATCTATAGAATTATATTATGAACTTAAAGGGTTGTATATGTTGATGATTTTAATGATTATTATTTTGGGAATACATCCTTGTTACGCTCGCGAAAAATTTTTGTTCAACAAACAATCTGACACTGATCTACAAATTGCAAAAAAGTGAGACAATTTAAATTTCGCGGCCCACCTTTTTTGAGCGCTGAGTAAAACATATATGAACATACGAGTATATGTATGTTTTAAATGTGTTTGTATAATATCCCGTTTGGGTTCGTTATTGGTTCGAAAACTTGTCAAAGGGGACAGTTGAATAAATAGTGAGTTTATTGCGTTTGACCGGCAGAGCGTATTACTATTCGTTGGAAACTATATGCTCCTACAGAGAATTTGATGAAAATGATGTGTACATAAAGTGTGTTAGGTTAAACGAGGGACATACTTTAATTGAGTGTAGTACTCATGAAAATGAAGAACTTTTAACATAGGGCGGACTCAAAAATATGAAAAAAAAAATAACAGCTGTTCCCTACATTTGTCCAGTTATGTGAACATAAAAATGTATAGAGCGGCTAGTTTTATTTTCTCGATTTCAGTGTTGGTCTCTTAGTAAAAGTTAACCTACTTACAGAGAATAAATCATTTATTAAATGTAATTTTCATTCCCAAACGTGTTGGTTTACGAAATTCTGTACACAATATTGGAACTATAATATGTGCTCAACGTGACTCCTGTATTCCCCGTAAATCTAAGCAAAGGTATTGTTAATACAGTGCCTACACCATTTCTAGTATTAATCAATAGTGTATTCTGTTTTTTTTTTATCTTTCTTTGCTTTTATAACTTACCGCTTTTGTGTACGAGTGCTCAATCCGATCTGAATGTAACTGCTTCTGAAAGGGTGAAGAACTGAAGGCCAATTCTCGTAATTTAAAACATTCAAAATCTAGTCGCAGTCTCATCTCAGCGACAAACAAATGTCAAAAACTTGTCAAAATGTAGGGAAATTAGAGGTATTTTTGACAGATTGAGACTGAGATCAGACTGTGAACGTTCTTAAAATTACGAGAATTGCCCCTATGGTGTCCTTAAATAAAGGCCTTACGCCTAGCTTAGGCACCAGTCTCCCACAGTATCATTTAAACTATTATGTATTGTTTTTGATATTTTGACGTACTTATATACTGTGGTGAGAAAAATAAACCATTATCTTAACTTATCTTATTTCTATGTTATAATTCCCATGGTACAAGGGGACGAGAAACCAGACTACTGAGATTTTCCGTGGAAAACGCAATAACAGTTATGACCTTGGAATCGAACACAGGCCCGTCCAGTAGTCACGTAATCACTCAGGGGTATATTAAACGATAATTAAAGTTAGGTGACGTTTAGAGGTCAAAAATGTATGGCTAAACAGTCGCTAATCGCTATTTAACATCAAGCAAAGTTTGTGAATAAAGGCAGTTGAAAAATCTTAATTTGTTAACCACAATATGTCGGTGTGTCATTGTAAAAATATTGGATAAGTACATTTCATGTATTCAATAATATTGGGAATCAAAATGGATGGATGGATTTTTTTCTGTGTAGTAGGTGTATTTTATTTTTAGCGGCTCGTGGCTATTCAGATTTTTTTTACCGTCTCGAAATTTTTACAGAGGTTTCAGAGTTGGTCCCATAATGAATGTTGTTCATATTCATGGGTAGAACACCCTGAAAAAAAAACATCCGGTATAATAAGAGCTGCACGAGTCGATCGAGTCGGTTCGTGGATGGGTGACCGGCGATTACGTATTAAGACGGGGTCTTTGCCTCGGAAGTTATACGGGTAGTCAAAAGCCCAAAAGTCTGACAAGCAGTCTTACGAAGTCTCGTGTTACCCAGTAACTGGGTTGTGGACGTCACATAGACCGTCGCTCTATGTAAAATACTGGTATTCAGCTGCATTCGGTTAGACTGGAAGCTGACCCTAACGTAGTTGTAAAAAGGCTACGCAGCTAGGATGTTTTTTTTATTTTTAGATACCCGGCAGTTATTTAGAATATTTGTTTCGCTTTGGTATTTTGATCTTGCTTCGATAAGAATATTCAAATATTCCGTTAACTCTTTGTGCACAAAGGGAATTATTTTTACCGATATTTCGCTGTACAGCAAAAATATTTTTATATCTATACTAATACAATAAAGCTGAAGAGTTTGTTTTTTGTTTGAACATGTTAAGGCTCCTTCATACCGACGCGACGCGAATCGCACGTGACGCAAAGGCACTGCTCGCGATTCGTGTCGCGTGTCGCGCTTGTTTGCCTTTACGCTCTAGAATTACCAGTTGTATTTGAAAAAATCTTTTTGTATTTGATAGCCCAATTCTTGAGGAAGGTTATAATTTATTTAATATCACGCTGCAACTCTTAGGAGACGAAAAAAAAGAAAAAAAAACACGCAAATGAAGTCTTGTGTAGAAGCTAGTTAAAGTTATTTTCGATAAAATTATTTAGCTAGAAATAATTTGATTATGCTTGGTTAAACTGCGGCAAACTTACATACGACAAATAAAATCTTTTCGGAAGGTATGTAAAGTGTACAAAATTAAATATAATAAAGAAATCTCGATGTTTTGTCAAGTCGTATATAAACTAGTTAAAGTTCTTAAAAAAATAATAATTTCATAGTTTGTTTATTTGGAATATTTTTACAAAAAATATAAAATTTTAGGCAGGCGTAAGTATATTTTACACGTACACTCCACAAACACAAATAGAGCCAAATTTTCCGTGTTTTTATTGAATTTGTGTGTAAAACACTACACGCGGGGGGCACGTTAGCTGTGCCCGGGCGCATGGCGCGTTTTTAGTGTGTGATCCGTCTAATACCTAACCCATGAAATAACATGACAACTTTCAACAGAGCTTACATGATAAATCGTCTCAATATGTTTTTTTGTAACAACCCGTACAGCGTGTCTGTGTTGAAAGCGACACGCGACACGCGTCACGTCAAATTGTCTTCCGATACATTAGGTGCGATGGTAAAAATCTTTGCGCCGTTCCTACTCAAACGCATGGCAGCAATTTATCACAGTCCCCACTTATGTTATACCTATGCAAGAATTTCAACAATTTCGTTGGTAGCGTGAGAAGGGTGTAATTCGTTTGAGATAAGGTTCCGTCATTATAAATTGAGGTTTTTGATGTCCCATACTTTCATCTCTACGGACATGCAATTAAAGGATTTTATCTATGTAGACAACCAGATAAAGGGCATTAGTAAGTGCCTATTGGCCTGTAGTGGCAGTGGTACAAGGTAGATTGGAATATATTATCCATGTAGTGAAGAGCAAGTCATCAAGGATGTGAATGATTTAACTTGGGTATCCGTCGCTTGTGTTGTGGATAACCTTTGAAATAACGTAACAGATAGGTTCCTATAATAGTCCTACAGACCGTATCTCGGGCCATGGTGGCTAATCTTTGCGATGTCATACACTTCGGCGCGGGAGATATTATAATGCACAAGTGTGTGCGCAGACACTGGTGCACTCTCTCTTCCCCCACTCTCATAATCCGGTGGGACGGCAACTGTCACGACTAGAGAGAGATCAGGACCAACGGCTTAACGTGCTTTCAGAGGCACGGGGGTACCACACCGCCAACTTTTAAACTCCTCCGGGCCGATACTGAGAACTTACCTAATGGAAAAATCCCAATAACACTTTGCCCGACCTGGGAATCGAACCCAGGACCCCGCGCTCAGAAGTCGCGCTTGCGACCAAGATACTAACGTGGCAGAAAGCGTAAAGTTACTGGCTGAAAATTATAGTCAGACTAGGCGAACCCGCAAACGTTGTTTTGCTAAAAAAAAATAGCCTACGACCTATTCTCAGACCTACCAAATATACACAATAACATTTCATAAAAATTAGTAGAGCCGTTTCGGAGGACTTCGATAACAAACACTGACACGAGATTTATCACAAAAAAAAAAGAAAACAACAAAAGTGACAGAAGGTGACAGTTACCATCAGATAAATGTAGTAACGTGTCATGAAAGCCTGTTCCCAACTGAACATATTAGTTCATGTATTATCACAAGAGACCGCAGTTTGCAAGATACGCCGCAGTGTGGCTGTGACATTGCGGTAATTGTGAACTGACACCGTCGCCCGCGCCGCCCATTTTGTGGTGATATTCGAACCACTACGATATTGCTCACGTAGTGACATTTAAGGTACCTAATATTGATGTTAATTAAATGATTAATTACTTTCTTTTTATCAGTAGGTTTGCACAAACACTTTCACACGAAAATTTTTACTTTTTTCGACATCACGACGTAACGCTTAAGAGTTATTCAATGGAATTTACTTTAAAACACAGAGAATTATCATATCAAAGTTTACTCAAAGTAGTTTTAAATTTAATTGGTTTGTTTTGTTAAAAAGGAGTAAATTCGTTTTGTACATATGTCGTTTTATACCGAGCGCACGCACATTATAGCCGTTTCTCTTCTTTTGCGTTTCAAAAGTAATTGCATCACTTTCGCTCGCTTAGTAGGTTTTCGAGGATTTTAGATTTTCCCTTCCTTAAACGTGACGCGTCCTTGATATGCCACTGTCAATTCTCGTCCAATTATATCGAATCAATGCCTAAGAAATTCTCTACAAAAATCTTTTGTATTTTTTCAGACTTTTGCGTCTGAGTAAGCGATGACAATAAGTTTATTCATGTCATTGTTCACCGTCGGAAATATAACAAAACAGTGTTTAGTCTATGCCATTGGTTGGTTTAGTGTGGTTTAGCTCTTTGATCGTTCGAACAAAGCGAGAAGAAAAAAATAGTTTCCGTTTCAGTATTGCTTCAAAAGCAAAGGAAAATTATCAAAGGAATATCATGGAATCTGAATAAATTGTTACGCGTCAAACAACGGTCTGTGATGAGAGTACTTACCTACGATTTTTTATTATTATTGCAGTAGTAAGTTTTCTCTAAATAAATAAGATGTTGATGTGATTCGCTATCCTCCTCTTAAGCGTGTTGAAGGCGATCCCATCGTTTGTGCCTCATTAATTTTTGTGTGTAAAGGAGTAAGGAGGGTTAAGGAGTTGTTGTTCAGCTTTGGCCAACCTGGGACAGGAGTTTGTATGAAGATTTCCAGGTTAGCCGAAGCAACTCGTATCCAGGTGGAATGTCGAAAGTAATACTGCTTGTAAGAGATTACATTTATCGTCAAATAACGGTATTATACGTATATATCGGAATAACGAAAGGGTTTTAACCGTTATTTTTCTAATAAATGGAGTGTAGTATTTTATTTAGTTTAACATGTACCAAAACTATAAACAAAGCGATTCACCACTGCCCTGTAAATTGAATACCAATTCTAGAATGGACAAAACTATCCAATGGAGTGGTTTTGTTAGTCATTCCATTAACCTAGCTGTTTCAGTGGCTCACGAATCTAAGCTACCGATCCTAATACCGGCTGACGGAACTACGGAACTATTCCAGAGGTCAGTGAACGAATGTTCGTGGTGGACGGTATTAGAATTCCGGTATCGTTGTTTACGAAGAGTTTGATTTGAATATTTAGCTAGGATAAGGTGCCGTATGCATGTCGGATCGTTGAAAGAACTTTGATTGCTTTTAACTTTCAAGATATTTTTTAGCGATTAAGTACCTACGCTATATGAACACGCGTTTGTGATTTTTACACTGAATTATTTCTTTATGTTTGCCAAATACAGTGCATTCATTTAATTATGGAAGAATAATAAGTTTATAGTTTTCTGGATTCATTCCGGTCTGATCCCCTGAGACCCCCCCTCCACCCCCTCCTCGATCCCCTGCTAGGTCTTCTTTTGTTTTAATATTTTTCTTATCCAACTTTCTCATTCCAAGTTATTTCGGTCTGATCCGGTTTTTCTTTTGTTTTATTACTGAAGGATCATCAGCAACAAAATATACATACAGGGTTTATTGAAATATATACGTTCGTAATTGGGTATGTAAACTTTCTGTATTTACTTGCTTCTGCCCGCGACTTCGTCCGCGTGAAATTTCCTGTTCCCCCTAACCACCTCTCCTGCGCTTATTACTTCGTTTTCTCTTAGCGTTCTTTCATTATTTTTGGTTCTGGAAGGTCGTGGCGTGATGTTAAATATCCTTAAAACATAATACCTTATTTAAGAATTGGGCTATCAAACGCAAAAAACCTTTTTGCATTTGATAGCCTTTTTTCCAAATCTTCTGCATCGTAATGGTAGCTTCAGAGATTAGCGCGTTTAATCAAACAAACTCTTCAGCGTTAATTAGCTCAACTGTGGCTAATGAGACACAATTGAATTTCTATTGTTATATATACCTAAATCAAATATTGATTTTCTCACTGTTGAGAGGAAGTATAGATGATAGATATAGATGGTGCTCAAAAACATGGTAATGTTTTGGTAGGTTCTCTGGCACCCTTAATTTAAGTCATTATAACATGAGTAAAATATCAATGCGAAATTATGTACTTATTTTCGTATTCCTTAACCATTCGGGGTATACAGGCGAGATGTGGTGATTTATGTATTCCGTATTTCAGGTGAGGTATTCCCTGAAGCTTTACTATTCACAATCCTAACACAAAGAAGTGGAAATCCGCTTTCCGTCCCCAGTATTCCCGCTGTCTACAAACAAACATTCCTGCTAATAAAACTATATAGTCGACACGTGTTATCTACGAGTATGTGCTGTTTCGAGCGCGAACTGTCTTAAAATTTAACACCGATGCCGCAAAATAGATAGTACAGAAGGTCGGCTCCGTATAACGAGCGAAAATGTACGCACACATAGACACGCTCCATGTACAGCGAATGCAAGCGCACTTGCGATGGGCATTTGTTTGACAAAGTAGTACTCGTAATGATTGTAATTCTTGATAGCCCCGTAAGTTTTTAAATAGACTTTGGACTTAGGTAGGCCGAAGCAAAGAAAACTTGCTCAGGTGGAGATTCAGAGATCACTCCGCCCTGCAGTGCAATTCTGTAAAAATCTCACGGTGAAAATGTAGGTGAAGTGAGCTGTCATTCCACTTGACGCTAGGGATAGCTAGGGATTGACAGTTCACTTTAAACTCAATTCACCTAAGTTTTCACGGTGATATTTTTAGAGACTAGCACGGTTGGAGTGTAAATGTGGTGTTGTCCGACAAACAATGGGGCACTTAATACTCGTATTGTGTCCAGCGTGTCCTGTTCTGCATGCTACAGGAGTTGATGGACACTACTGAAGGTGCCAAACTCATAGCCAAATTCTAGGCTGACTGTATATAGAAGAAGCCCCGTAAGTACGCATCTATGTGAGTGTACGCGTGTTTCCATTCTTTGCATAGAGCTGCGGGGCGATTGCGTAACACACAATCAGTAGCAATGACTTTAATTTTGACATTTCAACAACATTCATTGCGTTATTTTCGTCGTTGAGCAGACAAATGTTTCAAACATATGAAGCAATGGATTAGCAGTATCCTTCAAAATCATTTAAATTGTGATTGATAGTGTGTTATGCAATTGGAGTGCTGGTCTTCTGTACATTTGATTTTTGTGTGTCTGCATTTGGAAGGGAGCCAGGTTTAACTATATGCGGAGCGGCGAATTATAAGTGTTATTGCAGAACGTAGATAAGCACCCTGGAGAGTCTATGCATTTTCTGTGCTGTTCGTGTTGGCTTTAGCGTTTTTTGGATATGTAGTAGTTCGAGTATCGTGTCGTTTTTGACTTTTTGCTACTGCATTTTTGGGCAGGTATTTTTTTCTTTTTTTTTTGGATGTGAGTTTTAGATGTTGCCATTTCGTTGCACGAAATAATAGTTCATTACGATGTATGTATATAAACTATCTTTTTTACAGGATGATTGTTTTATTTTAGACATAGCAGCTATTATGATAAACGCAGTTATTTTTCTTTTAATCACGAAAAATCTTGCGCGCGCAGCACCGTAGACGTGATAGAAGTGAAACTTAAAAAATAAAGAATTAGAGAGATTTAGTGTGAGAGACAGAGAGTTATATCTTTCTTCTCTCTCATGTAACGAAATATGCCTAAACGTGACGCGTCCTTGAAATTTCACTCTCAATTCTCGTCCAATTATCAAATGATCGCCTATGAAGGTTCACTTCAAAAATATGAAGATAAATCTAATTGAATATAATAAATAAATATCATGCTGTTCTTGTTATCAAGTCAATAGAAGATTATATGCCGTTATACCTATTGTTGTCTTAGAGCACTATTAGTAATCCTATAGGTGATGCTGAGCTAATCCCCAGTGACATCTGGGAAGCATTACTAACGTTCACCTATGTACAGCTGAATTAATAGACGTTTGACAATCGAGAGAGCTCACATCAAATAATTTGTGTCTAAATTATTACAGATTAGTAAAAGTACCTACATACATTAACATAATAATGTGTTCTCGCTACAAATAGAGGGGGTTGAAAGGGTTCGCCGTGAAAACAAATTCAAATATTTTTATTTGTAGAACATACTCGTAGGTAAAGATGTCAATATTAATAAAATTAATGCCATACCTTGCCTTGCCTTGATGTAAAAAAAATAAATTTTTTTTTACATCGTTCTCACATATAATTATAAATTCAACATTAATGATGTAATTAATATTTTTGTTAAATATAATTTAAAAGAGTGTCCATGGAGTTTCTTGTCCGTTCTTCTCCATAGGTACCTACGCTTTGGAATGGGTAACTAGCTTCATATTTTCTGACTGACCTATTGACAATTCAAAAGTGCCTGTAAATGGTTTAATTGAAATAAATGCTTTGAGTTTGAGTTTGAGTTAACGGCGTACAAATATTCTAATTATAATTTTTAATTAATAATTGGTAAAAATAATAAACAACACTATTGGGGTTATTCAGTTTATCCATCAAATGGTGGATACGTGGAAACACATGTCCAAGAATCCACCCTAGGCCTAGTTGGAAAAACGGAATTTATAGGCTTTTTTTTTTTTTTTTTTTTAAGTATGGGAAATCATCAAATGACCCCTCCCGCTCTGGGTGGAGCGGAAGGGAGTGTCAGACTCTTACTGACTAAAACCCATCCGTGTTCCTTCCTTAGCCCTTTGTATTCCGGGGCAGCGGTAACCCTTTCGGACAATCCCGCTGCCCCGGCAGGCTTCGGCCCTGACGGGCCCCTCCTTCGATGCTGACATCTCTTTGAGGCGCGCGTGGAACACATACGCGCCGTCCGGCACGGGCCTGGTCCTGATCGGACGGCGAGCTACCCATTACTCGCCGTCCGCAGGCCCGCGCCTACGGTGGCCGGGAGTCGTCACGCGGCTCCCGACGCCCGGAGCGTCTACCGCGGCGGCTGGGACGGGCGGCCCTCTCGGCTCTCTCCCTCGCCCATCCCGCGAATTTATAGGCTTAGGGCGGTTTCGCACTACGTCCGATCCGAATCCGAGAAATGCCGGTCCGAAGTGACCGTAGTCCTATTTGTTGCGCACTAGATCCGAACTATATCCCTCAGAATTTAGAACATTCCCAATTCGGATTGAAGTCGGATCTTTAATTCGAATTTGGATCGGATGTAGTGCGAAACCGCTCTGGTGGATTCTCGGACTTGCGTTTCCGCGTATCGCACCTTAGGGTGGATTTTTTGGAGTAGATAAACGGAATATCCGGTCTATGCTGTAAACATCTCACGGTGAAAACTTACGTGAACTGAGCTTGATGTGTGCTGTCTTTCTACTGGATTGCTGTAATTAGTCCTTGGTTGAAAGGATCTGACCAATGAAATTGGCGAGTTATTCGGTTTTTAGGAGATTTTAGATTACAAAATTCTTTTAACCTTTTTAGGTGTTAATGTAGCTCTTTGCGATTTCCTTTTTTAGCTGGGTTTAATTCAAAGAATTTAATTTTAGGATTAGTCAGATTTATAAATTTAAATTTTTTGAAAAAAAGAATATATTATCATGGCAATTCTGAAAGCCTTTGACTAGAGTAACGTTACCCAGGACCAGAGAGGAAGTAGCAAAATGATAAAGTGGTCCTGAGTCCTTTCATCTCAAATAAGCAGATTCTCTAAATACCAGATTTTCTAAATACTAGATTTTCTACATACCAGATTCACTAAATACGTGATTTTCTAATCTCAATATATCAGATTTCAAACAGTCGAAATCAAAATATACTATCGAGAACAGTTAATGTTATAAGTCATGTTTTTGTAAACATACACAAACACGCCATGTCAGCAATATAATCACAAAGCAACGTATTAACTTTCTTGATTCAATTTACTTCAACATTAGACGACGTGATGTAAATATGGTGTTCACAATTACATACACATACATAGGTACGAACGGATTGTGGTAAAAAGGCATGATTGATAATCATGCCTAGCCTTTTACTCAACTATGTTGAGGTCGGCATTCAGTCTACCCAGATGCAGCTATCTGACCTCTACAACACAGTTACTGGTTAACATGATACCCTTTGGCAAGACTTTCGAATTTGGCACAGAGATTGGCAGATCTACGAATGACAGCCGGGACGAACTGCTTGACGTGCTTTTCGAGGCACAGAGGGGTTTCCCATCTACCCGTACGGCTGTAAAAACTATACATAGGCGATGATTAGATATACTGCTTTATGTCCGATCTTTAGTATGGCCTATGTGTTGACCGCCAATTCATGTTGCCTGGAAGCTCATGTTTCCAAAGGCAAGTTTCTCATTACCTGCCGTCCTTGCGTGCTAATTGCGTTATATATAGCCCTCATAATGTTGGTTTGTCAGTAGATGTTCACCTAATCTGTAGTGTCCCAGTGCAAGCCTTATTAGGTAAATATTAATATTATAATATTGGCGTGCGTGTATGACAAATGTATGAACGTAATGGAGAATGTAAGGATGCAGGTGGCGTTCTGTAGTTTCTGCCATGAGAAAAGACAATATTCAATTGCCGGGCGTTACTCTCGCAAAATCTCGGGAATAATTTACCGATTGTGAGTTAACTTTGTTAAGTTGTAGTATGCGCGCCGGAGAAATTCTTAAAAAAAAAATTGCATTGCAACGCAAGTTGGCAGCTCTGGACAGAGAGAGGTGGAAGGAGAGTAGGGAGGCCTTTGCCCAGCGGTGAGATATTAAAGGCTAATAAAAAAACCGCATGTTAGTTAGTATTAGATATATTAATTGTTAAGCAAATTGTCACCCTACGTCAATTTGCCGTGTTATAGCAATTTCAAGCAACTGTCAAAAAAGACAGTTTTCATTTTAATATACGGACAATTTAAGTTGGTAGTTCATTTTCCCTACTTACCTAAGCATCTTTTCTCATTTTCTTTTCATCGACAGGTATTAGAGTAATGATAATTTAATTTAAGCCAGGCATACCCTGGACTACCAGCTTCCGTCCAAATTGTAGTCTGATTATTATTTTGAACTCATTTTATACGGTTTTTAATAATACGAAGGAAGAAGACTAAAAAATGAGGCAGAGTCCATTGAAAACATCAGCTGCAAAATCGTCATTTTGCATATGCAAACGTATAAAAACTCCAAACGAATCTTACATCCGCTTCCTACATCAATGTTTCATTTTCACACCTGTCGTATTAAGAAATAAAAATTGCCTCGATCCATCGTCTTGTATAAACGTTGATACATTTAACGTGACGTGGCGTATATGTTCGCCATTTCTACACTATGCCTCTCCTGAGCCCCTTTTGTGATAATGAATACGCTTTTTTTTTGTGACAATGCAGAATACCCTTTTTTGTTTGTTGTAGGATTTATAGCCATGCCAAAAAAATAACTGAACTTAAACCTTATCAGAATACCAGCTTAGCGGTATTTATTTTTTAAATGCTGAGATAGGAGCCTTTTTCGCCTCGCACAGGTCTTTTTGGTTGTATTTGACGTAATTTTAAATGCTCCTTTTATACTTTTTGTGTTTCCTATTTTTTCCCAAATAAAATATTTTTATTTTTATCTTTTTTTTAAGCCCAACTTGTTTAAGTTCAAGAATATTTTGGCAATTTCATTAATTAATAACTTAAATCATAACTGGAGAAATGTGGGTGTACTAAAGGTTCTATAAAATGTAATTAATTAATTAGGTATTAGTTGTTACTAGCAGCGCCTCGCGGTTTGACCCGCGTACGTATAGATCCCGTAGGAACATCGGGATAACCAAATAAGTCAGTTCAGCGGTTTAAGCGTGAAGAGGTAACAGACAGACAGACTGACATACTTTCGCATTTATAATATTAGTATGGATTTACGTACAGACGCCAGCACATCCCCGAAACCCGAAACTGTCAAATTATCCCAATCAACTTTGAAAGATTGTGGTAGCTTGATGTGCTGGTACTTATTATTTTAATTCTGAATTAATTAAAACCACTCGACAATAATGATCTGATTACCATATAATTATGTGAAAGATTTACCTTTAGAAAGATTTACTCCTTATTACTTTCATGTCTTTTTGCAGATTTTTAAGGCAATATAAAGTATTTTGTTTAAATAAAATGAATTTTGAAAATAAATGTTCAAACCTAAATCCGCAAAATTAACCCAAAGCGGCCAGTTTGATAAAGGGTAGACAAGGAACAGAGGTTGTCGACTAAATTCTGTTCTGTTAGCAATGTAATTAAAGTCAAGTCTTTCACTAGACATTTATTAATTAGTTGAGTGATGAAAAGACAAATGCATTCCTAAAAACATTCTTTTTTTTTTCAAACAGTAATATTTACATAATTTTCTAATAAACGTCGATAATATTGCGTCTGTGCTGCGTTGGTACCAAGAAGGAACTCGTATTCGTAATTTTGTTTTTTCCGTGGTTACAGAAACACCAATATTCAAGAAAAAACGAATGGCGGGAAAACAAATGAAAAATTGATTTTGAAAAACAAAGTGCCATGTTATATAAAAAAATAAAATGATTTCTAAACAGAATGAAAGATATGGCGATCTTCACAATAGCCAGTATAAAATCGGCAATTTCATAGGTAATGACCATAGTCTATACCATAGTCTATATGTAATATGTACTACATGTATATAATGCATGTATATAATAGGGGCCTGTGGCTAAATAATAACAGCCGCACAGGTCGATCGATCAGGTTAAGCTACGCTTGCCGTGGTTGGTCTGTGGATGTGTGACCATCTTTACATACCGAGACCCCTCCGTGCTCTGGAAAGACGTTAAGCCGTTGGTCCTGGCTGTCATTCGCGGATCTTTGACGGTCGTTACGGGTAGTCAGACGCCCGAAAGTCTGAAAACCAATCTTACCAAGGAGTATCGTATTACCCAGTAACTGGGTTGTGGCGTGGCGGTCAAATAGGTAGTCGCTCCATGTAAAATTTATTTATTTATTCTTTATTTAAAATACTGGTATTCAGCTGCATTCGGTTATACTGGAAGCCGACCCCAACATAGTTCGGCAAAGGCTAGACAGATGACGATGAACATGATAAAAATGGAAGGAAAATAATTCTTAAAGACAAAATAATACAGTTTCTGCTTTCGACTGGTCGGTCCACTTGTATTTCAGACCTTATGTTAGTGGTAACCTTATTCACTAATGATGCCTTGGTCGTTGGTGGTAGCTTTAGTTGCTAATGAGGTTCCGAGAATGTCAAGTGTACTGCATTATTTCCTCTATTAGCAGTTTTGAAATGTTGGAAATAGAACCAATTAGGGATAGGTGTACAACCGTGCAGATGGACGAATAACTAGCGTCTTCGGGAGAGGCATGTCCATTAGTAGATCTGTTTGGGCTGATATGATGATCAGAAGCAATACAAAATACGAGGCGTCCTTACATTTGATAAAAAAGAACGTTAATAAAAACGAAACCCAACTTTTATCTTATTGCTGAATGGGCCCTTCGATCATGCCTCATGGAAAGCGATGGATGAGGTCTATGATGGAACGAGCGTGTCCAGAAGATGCCTGTTCACTTTTGTTTTGAGGCAGACGGGTTAAATGTGGAAGGACACACACAGACACTGGCGGAGAGATGCACACTTTGGCTGTGCGCATAATAAATGTAAAAAAAAAAAATCTACTAAAAACTAAGTGTTGCCATACAACGTGGAAATGCCGCCAGTCTCTCGGGTAGGTACAGCGGCTAGCACATCAAGCTACCCCAATATGTCATACTTTCCCAATCGAATATGAACCTTATTCCTATGTAGTAAAGTTAAAAATCTATCAAAGAAATTTGACAGATTGGGGTAGCTTGATGTGCTGGCCTCTGTACATTACCAGTCGACAGCGATGCGGATGAATTTTTTATGGATAGTTTTAGTTAAGTTAGGATTTCATTTTGTTATTTTTATTAATCAGTTAGGTACCTATTAGTTATTATTTGCTTACTAAAAAGGTATAAACGAGACATCGATGTCGATAATTACGGATTTCGTATAGCCGGAGTCACACGTCATTACTAAGTCATGGAATTAACGTTTGAATTGTACAGATTACGTGAGACTCCAGAGTTTAAGAAATCTGAAAAAAAAAAAACTTCCTTTTGGCTTTGCCGAAGACCCGTAGTCGGGTTTTTAAAAATACGTATGGGATATCGTGCTTGTAAAAATATAAACTCCCTCTAGCTTTTTATTTTTTCAGGGAACTCATTTGTGCTCCTAGCAAGAGGCTTGTTTTTCAGTGAAATTAATCTTTCAGTATGTAGGTACCTCATCTGCGTTCGCAATTTATTTGCCAAAAATGTAAACAAATATGAATTAATGGAAAAATAACTTTAATTCGTACACCATAAAGTTCAGTTTACGCTACAACTTCAAAATTTTTATAACTTTTTCAATAGTGCTAGTCACTCTGAAATCAACTTAAACGTCATTGAAATAAAGTTGATATTTGTTTAACTTGAAATAGGATGGGGATGTGCAGCACTGCGCACTTTTACTATACATGTTTTTTGTTTGTTTGTTTCCTCATAAAACTTATTGTTGTTTAGAGCAGTGGTGGCCCAGTGGTATCGACCCCGACGGACGAGACATAGGTCGTGGGTTCGAACCCAAGCAGGCGCTTTACTTTGTGTAATTTCTTTCATCATCATCAACTCTCAAAACGGTGAAGGTGTAGCGGTATCTACAACACCACATGCGAAAAACGCGTCATACTGACGTCACGTAAAATCCTGCATCTCGCAAGCAGAGTTTATCACGCAACTAGCATAGATACAACGCCCGACATGAATCGGGTCGGAGGAGAGTGTTCACTCATGTGAACTTGTCAGCCTGTCCTCATACCTCTATAAAGGAAACCATCGTGAAGAAACTCTAGGACCACAAATTCGAAGACATGTGACCAACCAGCACTGGGCCCTTATGGTGGATTACGGCCCATTCCCTCTCACCGAGAGGAGGCCTGTGCCCCGGCCGTGGGAACATTGATAGCTGATTATGCTGATGCTACATATTTTTATATAAATAACATTATTTAACCATCATCCATCACACCATCAACTGTAAACCAACATTTGGTCAGTTATGAAAATTTTAAAATAATTTTCCACCTTGTTATTTACATAAGCAAAATGTTCAGACCCACTCTATAATTTTAATGAAATTCGATATTATTCCAAGACCTTTCAGATTCAACTCGGAACTCGGAAGTATTTGACGGGTCCGTCCCAAATTGCTTACGAATCACGACAGGGGAAGGGGTATATTTTAAGATATTCGTGACGCAACACCGATCCCTTACTACAGGTATTATTTACGAATAAAATATATCCCTTTATCCCTGCCTTCTTTGGAGACTCCTGGAGATTTCCAGTAGAATTTGACGAATATACCTAATTACATATACATGTTAAGAAAAGAAAAGAAAAGAATATCATTTAACATTCGTATTGAAAGCTGGCCTATGGAACATTCACAAGCGACCGTGCTTGACGACATTGGAGCACACTGGGCAATCTAGCTTTATCAGGGAAAAAATTTGGCACCTTTCCCACTGCTAGCGATTAACGAGAAGTGAGTAAAGGTAGCAAATAAAAACGAGTTGGCAAGCAATGAGCAGCGAGTGCGCAAACGCGACGAGCGATTACTCGCCAGTATGCGTATGTACCAAGTCTCTCAGCGAGTATTCTGTCAGCCAAGCGAGCATCGCTGGACGAGTAGGTACTCTTTGATAGCTCTTGTTATTGCGACAATCGAGTACTCGCCGTAACTGGTTTACTTACATGGTACCTAAAATCTATTGTACGTTTCTTGAGCGAGAAAATCGTTGATAGCTAGCTGCTTTCAAGTCTGCGGTGGGACAGGTACCAACGCGGCCTTTTCCGCCTGATCACTTAAACATTTTTTCGCCTAAATCCTGCGGCAGCGCTAAGCCACGCCCCTTTAAAGTTTTCGCCTATTAACAAAGCGACAACGTAATAAGTTGCAACCTGCACTGCGCAGATTAGTGACGCATCACGTGTACTCCTTTTGTGAATTTTACGGACGAACTATTTGAAATTGGCGCGCTTACTAGAGCTAGCGCTTTTATTTTTTTAGTGTAAGCAAAAATGAACTTAGTGGTGGTCAGGTGGGAGTGGCCGCGATAGTACCTACCTAAATGGCCTACTCATTTTGTGAGTGCACAGCATTTGCATAACATTGAATTTCTCTGAAGGGTTTTTGTAGCAAAAAAACCTTTGTACATTTGAATTCACACAATTAGGAACAACAGATGTCCAAACCGTAATTTTATAATTACCAGCACTACTGTAGAAAATTGATGAAGGCATTCTGCTCACAGTTGGCCTCAAAGCGACCATGTGAGCTCGTTTGGCTTTAAGGCCTTGATGATAATGGCACACTGCCAACAGTACAGTGAAAATTATGTCCCGTGGTTTAATGAAAATTTAGTTTCATGATTTTTTTGTGGTGAAGACAATGTGCGGATATTATGTAAATTCGTTATTTTTTGGCTAGTGCTAAAGAGGGACGAAACTTAACGTTAACTTACGCTTCGATCTGGTAAACACCAAAATACACTAATCGTCATCGCCGGCTGTCGGTCAAAACCAGCGCTGGGGCTCTGTCTCGCATAGGGTCGTAACATAATGCTGAGCGATGGCCGTTTGCGTGGATGTGACGCATATTTTCCCCCAACTTGTTCTTTTTGTGTTTTGTGTTCTTTCTCTGCGTCATGTAAAACGTATTTTCATTCTCTTTTCTTTTATTTATACAATACTCAAACTAAATCTATACCAAATTTCATCTAAATCGGTTCAGCGGTTTAAGCGTGAAGAGGTAACAGACAGACAGACAGACACACTTTCGCATTTATAATATTAGTATTATTTTATTAATATTATTTATTTATGAACTGACGAAATGTGCGTATAGGTACACCTCTGCCCAACGCTACGGGGAAACGAGGCGTGATGCTATGTTGAGTTAAGAAAAATAAGTGTTAAAACTGACTTTTGTGGCTGACCGTACCATAAGTAAGGGAGGTACCGACCTTATTTGATTTGACATCTGGATTTAGCTCATCAGAAAGTTTTTATTAAACTCAGTAAGTTTGATTTATAGCTTTACAAGGAATTTTCGCTTTCTCATTTCCTGCTAATTTTATAGGAAGTCCAAGATTTATGGAGCTGACCGGTCTTACAAAGTTTTTTTACGAGTTTATTATGTTTTGAACTTTTTAATAAGTTTTTCATAACGATGTAGGTGCAATGGATTCGGCAATGTTTTTAAATTAAAAAAGAACTTACCATAAAAAACCTCTTACTGACTGAGTGACTGTTATTTGGGGCGTTTTGGTGGACTGTCTTATGTAATTTTCACGTAAAAAGTGCTGATTCTCAGCCTAGTTTGAATAAATGACTTGTGATGTGATTTTAACGCGCAAGTGATACACTGCGAGAGTTGAAAATCCAGAACACTTTATAAAAACGTCGCGTTAAAAAAGCGGCAGTGCTAAGTGGACTTACATTATGTGCACTATCGATTTATTTTAGAAGTTCACACTTTAGATGTCTGTTGGCGAAGATGTAAGTATTAAAGAAGAAGACACGATGATACCCCAAATTAATGTGGTTAAACTCACCATTTACAGGCACTTTTGAATTGTCAAAAAAAAAAAACCCTAATATAAAGTGATTAAACAGCAAGTAATTATTCAATACAGACGTTTTTCCTAGACAAAGAAGTTTCTAGGGTAGGCATCGCCCACCCTTGCTCCTTGTTCGATTCTAGCCCCAAATGGTATTAATAATTCAAGCGTAAACATAACATTATAATCCAAACACAACACATTACACACTTCATCATGTACCTACACCTCTGAACGACCAATCATTTGAGAGGCGTGGAAGCACAAACGCAATTGCACGCAAGTCAATATTGGTTCCCGTGGAACAACAGACCGACGGGTGATTAAATGGTGTTTATCTGTTTATGCCGCCTTATTAACCACGTTTATGTTTAGGGAAATGGACTGTAGTTTGTTTCAGTTTCGTTGGGGAGAGATATTAGAATGAGATCGATGTTTGTGAAAATATGCGAGTAAAAATTTTTGACTATCTTGGTAGTGGCGGAAAATCTGCTATTGAAATGACCGCCACATGATGTCCTAATATAGAGCGTATGTCAAATACTTTTGAAAATGACAGATTTTCATAAAGTCCGTTATAAATATGACGGTAACGTACAGTCGAACAAGCTATTTGGTATAAAGGCAAAAATATTCATCTTTCCACTACACTACCAATATTTAGTTTTATTTTGTGCGTTATAACTTTTTCAGCTTATAGAGTGGTGTAAAATAATTGACTACTCAGCACACTCACACCATTGTTTAAAAGTAGTTGCAAGTTAGCTGCCTGTATACCAAATAGCTTGTTCGACCGTACTTCTAAACATACCGGAGCTTATGGCCTAAAGATATAAATTCACACATCGTGAGTGATACAGTGTTACATAAGCGTCAAGTTATGTGTCCTATTTCTATGTCATAAGCGTCTTTAGAACTATTCATAGAACTTAGTTATTTAACGTTACTACAAAGGATTTATGTAAATATATTCAAGAACAGAATGTAAAGACGTTTCTCAACGCTGTTTTGGTAGCAGAATTTAAGATACTGTAAAATACTTTTACATGTTTATTTGTACATTGCACAAATAAAACCGAGCTAAAGAACTTTATAGAAAAATAGGATGAAGAATATTAGCTCAAAAATTAACCTTCAATAGCGCGAGCAGGAAAATTACATAGCATTACATCGACGTGTGGTAAAATCAATTTATTTATACGTTTAAGTGACGTAACTCACACCGAATATGTAGGGCAGGCACTCCCGCGGGACACCGCAGTATATGCTTATATAAGTACCTGCGAACCCCGCTGACAATATTCAAATTTCATTTCAGACGAGATGTGCAAATTGGCGGGTAACATATTTTCTTCCTATATTCCCACGATGCAGGGTATCAAGATATGGGCCCTTCCGAAAATAGTTGATCCGTCAAAACAAGTATCGAATTGTTTTTTTTCGGACGGGCAAACACATATTGGTAGTAGGGACTAGTATGAAATCGTACTGTGGGGTAATTACGTAACACACTATGAGTAGCAATGGGTTTCATTTTTAAAGTTCAACAACATGAATTGCATTATTTACGTTGTTGAGCAGACCCATTTTTCGAACACATGAAGCAATAATTAGCAATTGGTTGGCAAACCTATAATAAGGTGTAAATGATACTAGGGAAGCACTAGTGACCCCATGGAGCAATGGTGGCTCAGTGGTAACGGCCGGGACTCACGAGTCATACCTATATATCGTGGGTTCAAACCCAAGCAGGCACTTCACTTTTCGTAAATCATTTCATCACCACTGCTCTCAAAACGGTGAAGGAAAACATCGGGAGGAAACCGGCATGTCGTAAAACAAAAAAATCTGTGACATGTCAAAAAGTCATGTGACATCTGTCAACTCACACTGGGTCCGCCTGGTGGATTATGGGCCACTTCTCACAGAGACACAGGCCGTGTCTGAGCAGTAGGAAGGCTGATTATGGTTACTGACACTTTGCTGTCAGAGAACAAAATATAGTTGCCTGATAAGTTACTTAATAAAGGTTTTAGGTATATAAAGTACTGCAATCTGTGCAACAGGGTGAAAAGTCAAAGAAACTTTCGCAGAGCGTTGAATTTCCAAGATTTCTTGACAATTTAGTACCGAGAGGTTGGCATGTAGGAAGTTATGTGTTTTGTTTTGTCTTCTGGGATAATAATTCTGGGATTATTAGATCCCTTAGAAATCTTATGTTGTATTATTATTATTTAGTACTAGCTTCTGCCCGCGACTTCGTCCCCGTGAAATTTCACCCTCCCCCCATTCACCCTCTTTGGGGTGGAATTTCGAAAAACCCTTTCTCGAAATCGAAAAACTCTGAAATCACGAAAAAAAATTTGCTGTTTAGTACAAAAGTTCAATACCTACTTGACCAAAATGTATGAAACAGCTGATTTTTTTTCGTGATTTCAGAGTTGGTCCCATAGTGAAAGTTGTTCATATTCATGGGTAGAACACCCTCTAAAAATTTGGATGGTGATAAAAAAATCTCCCTGTATACATATGTCGCAGTAAGATGGTTGAAGCCGTAATATAATTATTTCCTTAGGCATATAGCTTTATCATGGCTTCAACCATCTTTCTATGACATAGGTAATATAGATAGAAGATAGATAGAAATAATATAAGATATAGTATATCTATGTCGCAGCCAACTGGTTAAATTAGCCGTTCAGTTAACCGCCTAGCCTTTTAACTCAACGGCGGCTGTTCAACTAACGGCCTGAATGATATTCAATTACAGTTTAAGTTGGAAGTCTGTCACCAATCACGCGCGAGCCGAATTGGTCGCAGTAACTAAGCTTGTGCACCCTGATCAAATGGGTTAGGATAAGGTAGAACTGCAATCAACCGCGTGCGAGCCGGAGAGCGAAGCGAACACTACTTCTAAAGGCCAGGCAGTTAACTGAACGGCTAATTTAACCAGTTGGCTGCGACATCTATACTATAATACATTAATTGCTGTTCGCCGACAGCAACGTTAATAAATATATATATTTTATAATAAAGACGGATTAAAAGTTATTTAACTTTGACTTTAACCTTACAACTACCCTTATAGACTTTAAATGAGAGGTTTTATGAAACTTTCCTTATCCCCGACGACTCGACGTTGCATGAAATTAACTAGTGGCCATTCCGAGAATTCTTGCTGCCTTTAAACTATTCGCGTATATAACGCGATATTGCAGAAGAACAGAACAGAACAAAATCTTTGCAAATTACGGGTTGGGAGGCTCAGTGACTTCCTCAGCTATGGCGCTTTGGCAGGAATTATCAGGAATATGAAGTAAATTGCCCTAGGCCCAATGATTTCAAGAAAGGTGTTTGCAGTTTTATATCATGAGCAGAAGTTTTATTGAGTACAACCTACTAGCTCTTGCTCGTGGCTTCGCCTGCGCGGATGTTGAAAAATATCCCACGGGATCGTCTTACCGGGATGAAAAGTACCCTTTTTTTTTTCTTAAATGGCATCTCGTAGTTGACCTTGAGTGGTCGTGACTACTTAACCGGACTATCCTGTGGTTGCTTTAGGTAAACTTAAAGTCTCTAGCCAGGGGCGAATATCTAGTATAAAAGTACCCGATGTGTTAATCCAGGTTATAAACTACCTTTACGCCAAACCCGTTCAGCCGTTTTTGCGCCAATCCGGAACAATACATTCAGACAAACGGACAAAAATTCTAAAAACTAAATTTTCGGCATCAGACTCGCTACACCTCGTAACAATTACATGAAAAAAAAAAAACAGTTTACGGTTTTTACTTGGTTACTATTTTATTATCTTTATGTTTATGTGACCCAGAATTTGTTTATTTGAATTTTGAAATATTGACAGCAATGATTACGCTAGTAATATATGTGTCAATGATTGACAGGCTATTAAAAGGGCAGACTATGCTGATGGTAAAACTGAAAACTTGAACATATTTGTGGTAGTCCAAACTTAGATCAGCATGTCGATTCTGTAAAAATCTCACCGTGAAAACTTGCATGGAGTGAGCTGTCATTCCATCTAATGCTATAGGGATTGACACTATAATGACAGCTCACTCCACGCTCACTTCACCTAAGTTTTCACGGTGAGATGGTTACAGAATCGCACTACAGTACACTAATTGCGTAACACACTATAAATCTGAATCTGAATCAATTCGAAAGATATTGCTAATCCATTGTTTCATATGTTTGTAAAATTAGTCTGCTCAACAACGTAAGTAACGCAATGCATGTTATGCATGCAAAACGAAAGCCATACCTACCTACTGTTAGTGTGTTACGGAATTATCCCGCTGATATTGCAAATGCGGCGCAAACGCGACTATAGCACCATAAAAACCCGACGTTAGTTCCGATATAATAGCCTGTTGTCTATTGTATACAAGCTCTCACGGTCACGCCACGTTAGGGCAGCATCTATGCGGCATCAACTAACATTAGTCGCGAACTAATTGTTATAGTTTATCCAACAATATTCATTTTTAAACGGTTTCAGAAATGGAGGAGGTTCTCAATTTGAATGTTTATATTTTTTTATGTCCGGGCATCACTGACCTCAAACAACTTGTATAATACAGGTCAGTGTCGGGCATAAATAACTCCGTCATATATAGACGGATTTGCAAAATTATTTTTTAATGGATAAGGTATGCCTCAAGGGTGGTGTGTCAAATAAATTTTATTAACTTTGCTTAGGTAGTTTTTGAGCTTCAATAATGCGATGTTTACCCATTTATTATATTATATTGATGATATTTTAATAACTTCCTGTCACTGATATTTATATAGCAAGTAGTGTTTTATGAATGTGTGTGGGGTAGGTACAAAAAAGTGAAAAAAAAAAAAATGGAATTCGGTTGCTTTTTTTGTAAAAATAGTTTTATAATCTTGTCTGTTTGACGATCAATGATTATAAATCTTCATCCAAGTTTAGTGGGCCTTCTGTCCCTTCATATTTCATACACAGAGGTAGCAAATACCTGCCGCGATTATTTAATTTCTGGAAAGAGCAGGTAATACTTCGCATAACTCGCTGCCGTACGAATTATGTTACTTTGCAGGGGCGGCATTCGCTGTACTGGCTCGCTTTCATGATAAGCAGTGTGTGGTAGATGTAGTTTGTTTAGAACGGAATTCTTTATGGTTTATGTCTGTTGTTTGAATGGGAGAATTGTTTCAAGTATTATATTGAGTAAGTCATGCATTTTAATGTTATCTAGCAAAAACTGCAAATCAAAGTCATTTATTTCCTTATTTCCATCAATGAACATTGTGTGGATTATCGACCACCGTAAAACGCCAATGAGTCAAAAGCGAACTTAATATAATTAAGGTTACAACTTACCTGTCTCAGTTCCGTAGCGAGGTCAATCACAAGAAGATCCTGCTTTTTGTCGAAATCTAAAGATACTTTTATTTCATGGGGACCTGAAATTGAATGTATTCATCATTATTTCATTTATTTAAATACATCTTTTTATAATAGTCATCATTGATAACCGTTTTCAAACTGTGCTTATTTTATCTTTATTGTCAAAATATCATAAAATTACATTTTAAATTAGAGGAGAAGAGGACTGAAAAAATCTACACATTATTTGCATATATAGAATAGCAAACTATTCAACACAATATCAAAGCAATTACCTTCAAAGTGGTGAATGACGAAGACCCAAACAGTAGTCCATAATATGAGGATAGTGCACAATCCAAGCTGGCAGAGAATGCATCTAAAGATGACGGAACCGACGGACTCTCCCGGGAGTTTGGGGAGCGGGTACAATCTCAACCATGTGTTGGGAATCTAGACAATAGAGGATTTAATGGAAATTGTTTTGGGAAATCTAGAGCTCTCCCAATCTTGGACTGGGATTAAGGAACTTGCTTTTGAGATTAAATTGACAATGATCATGTATTTGTAAATGTTAATCGAATACGGTTACTTCTTTGGCGCCATCACCAGCGTCCATCAGTAAAGGAATTATATTTCTATTCTATTTCTAAATGAAATAGAATTAAAACCAGACATTCCGAATGATGATGTTTTTTTTACTGATAAACGTATTATATCAGATGAATGGTTACACACCGATTTCTATCTTGCTGTCGTCAGTAATTTGACTTTCGAAAGAAGAACACAAAGCGTTGTGTAACTATACAGACGCTATACAACGTTTTTTAGCAAGGGGGTTAGTATAAATAAAGAAGTATATGTTAGTATGAAGTTATGCGTAAATACAAACTTATTTAAACTTTCTTTATTCTCTAGCGAGAACAACCGCAAAGAAAGAGAAAAAGAAACATGAGCGTAAATATGTATACTTGTACAGTATTTTAAGGAACTTTGTTAGAAAATGATTACAGAACAGCAAAGTAAGACGCTAATAGAACTTATAATATAAGTTTCTTAATATTCATATCTCTACTTACTTTCTGAACAACCACAATTTCATTATCAGCCTGAAGTAATTTATTACTGTTATCTTCAATTCCGTCCGCTTCACCATTAACCTTTGTATTTCCTTTTGTGCTTAACATACTATGACCTTTTCTTAATCCATTACGAACTGGTTTCCGAATAACCTTATCAAATAAACGTTTCTTATCTTTATTTTCACGAGAGCCACACACAAATATTCTGTTTTCTTTTCTGATTTTCTGTCGACTTAATACACCACCGTTAATGTTTACTATATTTCTTATGACACTGATTCCGTTGCCATCTAGTTTGAAACGACTGTCAACGTGTAGTTTAGGCTTAATTTTGTTACTATTTTTCAACTTTCTATATAATGGTTTCACAAAAACGTTGTTTTTAAATTTTTCTTTCAGTGCGTTCTTCATGTTTTCAAGTCTTAAACTGAGCATTACAGTGAATTGTTCCCAAAACTGGGTATCGCGTGTTTTGTAACCCTCGAACTGCTAACTTCTCATTAAAAGTTGAATGCAATTACACGGCGAACTTACGCCCAATTTTGCGAGCGATCTCTGTAGAAGGATATAATTAAAATCTATTACGGCCCTCGTTCTTTCGTTGGTATCTTTTGTTAAAAAGAAAATACCCGAGAGATTTCTTAACTGTTCTTTTTTCTTAATTGTTACGAAACAGTTAAACCCCTGTGTTACCATTTATTGAGGACTATATTTAATTGAGATTTATATTTCAGTATCGTCCTGTCAATTATATAGGTATAAGCAAATGGCTCCACTCCATTGTTCATCAGACTGTCATTGGAATCTAGAATACAATCAAGGAAAGTAATTTAGAAACTTATTTAGGCAGTAAAGCGGAAACTATAACAAATCAGCGGAAATTATAATTTCGTTCATGTCAAAGAGCGCATCAAATTCGTATTTTAGGTATCCAGAGTTTCTTATAGCGAAAGTATAGTACGGATAAACGCTAAGATTATAGATGAACAATATTTTTTTCCAATATCAGTCATAGCAAAGCGCCTGACTGGGTTCGAACTTACGACCTACAACTCCTATGTCGCGGCCGTTACCACTGGGCCAACACTGCTATGAAGTGGCAATGTGCCGGCCATATTTTCCGTAGAACCTATGACCGTAGGGGTAGACGTGTTCTTGAGTGGAGATGTCGAATCGGCAAACGTAGAGTCGTCTGGTAGAGGCTGGAAGAGAATTGTCGAGAATCGAGCTGAGTTGCGTGCAGTTGGAGAGGCCTATGTTCAGCAGTGGATTGCAGTAGGCTGATGATGATGACATAAATATAATGACTCCACCGTACTTTAGGCTGGATTTAGTGATTAGTCAGTAGAGATTTATCAGCACTCACTGTAGTTGTTCATAAGTTTTCATTGATATATGTAGCTACGTTCGACCGATGTCAGCGCTGACCGTCGCGTCGGTCGTATAGATGTCTTCATGTAGGACGCTTTGGCAGAATGAAAAACTTAAGCAATGTGCTCAACAATATTACTAGTTCTTAACAATTCTTCTACAACTAGAATAAACGAATCCGCACTGCAACGGACCGTTAACACAAAGTTTTCACTGCAAAATATTCATATAAGCATGTCCATATTTTTATATCGTGAGAACGCGGAAAGAAACAAAGTTAAATTGAGTTCACGTCGTGTGGTCTGTCACTCAGACATGCTTAGACACCGGTGTGTACCTGCTGGATCAGTTGCCGTTACAATTTTTTGCTGTTTATTTTCTTTAATGGCCGGTTTTCGATTATTTAATAAGCCTATAATGTTCCCTCTGTTAGGACACAGGCCTCCTCTCGGTGAGAGGGAGTGTTCCGTAATTTACCAAGCGGGCCCAGTGCGGGTTGGTAGTTGTTACATTTTTCGAATTTTGTGTTCTAGGACATGCCGGTTTCCTGACGATGTTTTCCTTCATCTTTTTGAGAGCAGTGGTGATGACATCATTTATACAAAGGAAAGCGCTTGTCTGGGTCGACTTAATAATTTAATAATTGTGCCTCAAGTAAAAGCACAGAACCAGCAGTGGACGTCTTTCGTCGTCATGGAGGAGACCGAGAGAGAGAGAGAGAGATGGGGAGAGAGGGGGGGGGGAGCGAGAGAGAGAAAATCGCTGTTCTGGTTTAAGTTTTAATTTTACCTACTTAATACATGAAGGAAAAACTAGACTGAAACTGTTTTATAATTCGTTAAAAAACACAGAAACACATTATCGTTAGCGTAACTTAATTTTTGGTAGGTACATAATATTTTCAGATACCTACCTACTTACCTACTTTACAAAAAGGATCTAAGAGTTTACAATGTTACTAAGAAATAAACAATTTTTGATTAATTTCAAAAGTTATTATATGAAAGGGACGTATCAGGTGTTCCATAGTTTTTGCGTGCCCCCATGAGAAGAAGTTGTGAGTTTATGTAATCTGCATCCGCGACTTATTTGCCAAAAATGTAAACAAATATGAGTTTATGGAAAAGTCACTTTAATTCACACACAATAAAGTGCAGTTTACGCTCCAACTTCAAAATCTTTTATAACTTTTTCAATAGTGCTAGTCACTCTGAAATGAACTTAATTACCATTAAAATAAAGTGGATATTTGTTTAACTTGAAATAACATCAATTTGAAACATTTTTAATAGACTTTATGTAAAGATTCTAAAACACTATCATCTGAAAGAAGACAGTCCTCTTTTAACAAAACAAACTAATACATAAAACGATAAATACAATGGCCTCTAAAAATTAGTTATCATTTTTCCACTTGAGCGGTGTTGCAACGTTATGATAAAAAAAACCGGCAAGAAAATCACGTTTGTTTGTTTGGGAGCCCCCTTAAATATTTATTTTATTCTGTTTTTAGTATTTGTTGTTATAGTGGCAACAGAAATACACATTCTGTGAAAATTTCAACTGTCTAGCTATCACGGTTTATGAGATACAGCCTGGTGACAGACAGACGGACAGTGGAGTCTTAGTAATAGGGTCCCGTTTTTACCCTTTGGGTACGGAACCCTAAAAAACAAGTAATCCTAAGGGTTCGGTATCAGAACTGCTACTGTATACCTAGTGGGTGTTTGTTTAATAGACTCCTACAAAACATTGTAAGAAACTTTTTCGTCAGCCACCCCGTAAAAAGAAAAGTATGTCATGGAAAACTTCGCTAAGTCTGCGGTAGTCTAAAAATACAATATGTAAATATAAGTTTATTGATTTACTAACATAACATGTATGTCTGTGCTGGAATAGGGGTTAAAGTGGAAAGGACAGACAAACATGAAACGAGCAACACATTGAAGATAAGTTCTTTCTCTATTTCAAGCAAAGTAATACTATTTTTAAAGTTACAAATAACGGTCCTTATAAACACGGTCAGGATACTAATTAACGTTTAGAAAATTCAATTATTATTATTACACAGTATTGATAAGTATTTTATGTACAAAATACGGGAAAATCGCAGTTCCAATGGTTTCTAAATTCAGCAATCGAGAACGGACTTGTAGCAGCATGGCGGGAATATTGATTTCTGAATCGCGCAGAAAGTCAGTTACCGGCGCGCGCAGCAACTGTCAAAATAGACGTTTTACGGTCACATAAAAGGTGATGGAATGTGTCCAAATTGATGTGAAAATATCATTATTTTTATAATTCCACGAAACCCAATGAACAAATAAAAAAGTTCTCTAGTGAATTAGTTTTAATCTAAGTTCTAGCATGTTGTGAACTAGTACAGAGTTTTATTTGACGCACGACGGCCTTTTGCTTCGTGCAGAAGTAAAATTGCGAGAATTGCGATTCGTGCGATGTCATTGTGTTCTGTGCTGTTTACAAAAAATCTTAGTTCATAACATGATAAAAAATTACTTAGTATAAGTAGTGTTATTGTGTGTCTAGTGCCTACATAATAAACAAGTGTGAAACATGTTTATTTGAAGAGCAATATAAATAAAAACGATGAAAGATAAAGATGTCGAGATGCCTGCGGATATTCAGAGCTTACTCCTTCAGGTTCACAAGGAAGCATTCGACCATACTTGTCTGTGCTGCCTTCATACTAATTCTTACCATGATACTGCAGATGTACGCATCCCGGCACCACGAGCCCCCACAGCCACAACGGAGGGTCGGTGACTTTGAATACAGACCAGGTGCCTTCCTGAAAGGTCGACAGCCCGGGAACTTAAGTTATTGCATGTTTAACTATGGCCTTCCAAATAGTCTCAGATGGGGCACATTCCCAGTACTTCCGTCCCCAGAAACTGGAAGCAGGAGCCATTTTGGAGTTATTTATAATGCCATTCAAGGATTAGTGTTCGCGAATATCAGCAAAGTTGACGCAGTGACGTATGTAACTCAAGCGACGCCTGAATTTCTGTATCATGTAGTTGAAATAGCAAAGTACTGGAATGGCCCCATAAGCCTCGCTGTATACGTACCTAACTATGACTTGGATATTGCAATGCAAATATTAAACCAGCTGTGCCATTGCTATCCGATGATGGCTAAAGTGTCAGTCCATTTATTTTTCCCAACCAAATCAGAGCCCAAAATAAGAACGTTGAAAGAGAGAAGTAAGTACTTTACGACTCTGCCCGCGCCAACATCTGTAGCATCTAACACAACAATGGACATGACAGAATTGATGAGACGGAAATTAGAAAATTACCGCAAGTTGAATAACAAAACTAGGGCGCAATACATTCAGAGGTCGAGAAAGAATAAAATCGAACGTATGATGATGAATATTCCAATTTCAAGATACGTTTCGAATAATTTAAAGTTCGAGGACTGTTCTGGTGTGAGTTCAGACATAATCACGTATAGAAAATCAACAATAAGTTTGTATCCAATAAACGTTGGCAGAAATGTTGCAAGAAATGCATCAACGACCAATTATTTCTTAGTGTCTGATATAGAAATGGTGCCTAGTCATGGGTTAGCGCCGAAGTTCTTGAAAATGATAAGGAAGCTAATGGGGAACGAGAAGAGGGATTCTGGTTGCGTTTTCGCGAAGACGGTGTTTGTGGTGCCTCTGTTCGAAGTGGAGAGAGGAGAGAGAATCCCGCACGACAAAGCAACGTAAGTTGATAATTAAGCCGTTTGTCCATCCGCCACCGTCAACGGGACGTCATCGAGAAACGAGATTATTAGAACCAAGTGTTACGTCCCGGTGACGGCGTACGGTGGACATGCGGCCATAGTAAATGTATGTAGATGTCATTATGTCAGGCAGGACGATTTATCAAAATTTTAAGTTTTTTGATGTCTAAGACGACCTATTGACCAAAGATTAATCGAGTCTGAAAAAATATCGCAAATAATGTGCGCAATATGGATGGAGTAATGAAACTGTGGAGAATGACGCTGTGTCGCTGTGTGAGCATGCGTGTTCTATCGCCGCCCGTTCGATGTCCAGAGCGCACAGGATAGATGGAAAGCAGCACATGAAGTAACTTTTTGCTCCGTTGGTGTAATTGCTGTATAGCGTACCAGTAGGAGGATAAATAAATAAGCGTATCGCTACTTCGGCGCCGTCATCTCATTGTCGTTGACGGTGGCGGTGGATAAACGGCCATAGCCTCCTTAGTTGATGCGTGTAGTACAAAGGAATGAAGCACGCGTACTTAGTGCTTCTGTACCTTTTGTTGCCATTGTTAAGATCCTGTGTGAAAGGTCGCTCTTTTCTTGTCACTGAATTGTTGTATCCTTTGAGTAGTTTGTGAGAACTGGAGTATACGCTTACGCTTCAACAATAAATCCGCATTTCTATTGTACAAAGATCTTGCAGAGAATCTGCAGGTATTTATTTACTTTAATACATCATCCAACAATAGGATTTATCCTGCGTTGGGAATAGGTTTCAAGACACAACGATTTTCCTTTCTTTAACTATTGCAAGTGATGGGTAGAAATATGGGTTTTTCGAAGGACAATTCACGGTTAACGGTATAGATTTTTTTATTTACGAAATATAATTATATGTAAACTAGGTCACCCGATAGACGTTGTCTTGTCCAAATTTCAATAATTCATACAAAAAAGAACGTTCTGATTTTCCCGAATTTAAAGATTTTCCGGGTTTTTTTTTTTTTAAGAACTTGATTATCTACAACAAAAAATAGCCAAATCGGACTAAGTGGTTCTCTAGTGATGCGCTTACCAACGAACTGCACTTCATTTTTATTTATAAAAAAGATAGAAAATTAAAGTTGCTGTTCGTGTCTGTCCGTGTGAACTACGCAACGGATTATAATGTGGTTTTCTCCATTATTTTGAGAATTTATTCCGAAAGAATAATGTGTATATAATACGTTTCTATTAAACTTACATATAATAAAAAATCTCGATGTTTTGCCAAGTTGTGAAACCCGTGCGAAACGGGGCGTACCTATGAGAAGATGCCAAGGACCTGCAGGGGAACAATATAGGCTGGTATAATGGTCCCTACACTAATCATCACAGTTACCTACATACTATTTTCTTTATTTATAACATTACATTAATAAAGTAATATTTAGTAATGTTTTAAATATAAGGATACGAATTTTTGGTGGTTGTGAATTTATTTATGAATTCAAATTTCATATTTTTTTTAAATTAACAAAATGTATAAGCTATCGCTACTTGACCTGATTTACTGGCATTTGGTTGTACCATATAGGTGAAAAGCTATCTTAGTTACCAAGAAATCTTTATCAGGGCGATACTTTTCTTTTCTTTATCTTTTTAGCAAAAGTTCAGTGTCTTTTAAGAAAGAAAGAAAGAAAATACATTTATTTAGCACAGACTACAAGACACACAATACACCAAACAAATATATAAAAAAAAAAAAACTATATTCAGGGCACACATCATTTAGTTCATACGGCAGACGTATCTAACATTATTTTTCTAATACCTAGCTATCATATTCTTTTTTGCGAATATCTCGTTCGTGATCCGACTTGAGAGATCGTCTTATAGGATATTCAAAGCGGCTAAATAAGAATGTGAATGGAATTGTTTTCCTTATAGTCTACACTTTTTGTGGTTTTGTTTGTTCAAATGGTTGGCCTTAGGATTATAGGATTGACGGGCTACAAAATTTTCGTTTTGAGTTCACATGACTCCGCTGGATACTTGGGAGAGGCCTATGTCCAGCAATGGACGTCTTTTGACTAACAAATGCGTTTTGAAAGTTTTAAGAAAGAGTATCGCACGGAAACCACAGGACGGGTCGATGTTGCAACGCTTGAGGGAGGCCTATGCTCATCATTGGACGTCCTCTGGCTGAAATGATGATAATGACACACCCACACACAAATCACAACGGACCAGTTTACCTCCACCAGTTTAGGAGTAACACACGCACACAAATACTTTTCACAATTACCTTTTAAGCCCATTCAATAAAACATGTTAACATCAGAGTTATTATTACAATTTTTTTTATGAATATCTATATACATGCTTCCATTAAAATAGATGGACAAATTGTTTTAACACAGCGCTCAGTACGTCTAACCAATTAAATCCAAGAAAAAAAAAAAATTTGTGTATTTTCGTTATCTGATTATTTTTCTTGTAAGTATATAATACGTTTTTCTTATATATTTTTACCATCGTCCTTATTTTGGTGGTCTGAATGATTTCTAAAAGTTTGTACATCTATTTTGATGGGACCTTAAATATAAAATTCAAAGTCCTGACTGATTGATATATCAACGCACAGCCTAAACCGCTCATCAAGACGTGAAATTCGGAGAGTGTGTTCTTTGTGAAGAGTAGGTATCCACTAAGAAAGGGTTTTTCGAAATTCCACCCCTAAGAGGGTGAATGGGGGGAGGGTGAAATTTCACGAGGACGAAGCCGCGGCAGACGCTAGTTTTGCATAAACTGACAATACCAGTAAAGTACACCGTCATTCAAGATACAGGCTTTTCCTGGTTTGAAGTTCAGGGGTCTTCTGTAATAGCCACCCATCCCTTATTGAAACAGCACTAATGTTACCTAGGCTGGTCTTTTAGTAAATAAATGATTATTTGCTTACAAATTTATGGTGAAAGTGTATTCCACAAAAGTAAAATAAGTGTAGAGGAAATAAATAGACATAACTTATTGTTGCGAATAAATTCAAACTGGCTGTTCCTACAATTTATGGTACAGTCATGCGATCTTTAAAACTTACTTTATATCAATTTTATCGAGTTCCCCTGCGAAACGTACCCTCAGTATGCAGCTGTAAAACGATGTAAAATTTTATTGAGTCGAATATTTTTATTGCTCTCCATTTTATTATAGATACTTATTGGTCGTCATTGAAAATTTCGTGAGTTGCATACAAATGAAGTCGCTCAGTCTCACAGTTAAAATAAACTGGGTTGGTATTCGAGATTATGAAATGGGACTACGGACGAGGCTATTAAAACTGCTATCTTCTGATCATATTTTGTTCAAAATTTAACATGGCACTGACCTCCAAATTGCAAAAAAACATCAGACGTAAAAATAAGAACGAACTGTTGACTGGTACTGGCAAATCATGCGCAAGTTTAAATTCAGCATACTCGTAGCTGTACTTATAACAGCTTTTTGTCATTAAAGGAAAACTTGAAGGGTGTCCACATAGTGACGCTGTCTGTACAACGTACTGATTATGAATGTTTCTTCAACAGGTTGATCTACATGTTAGCCAGCAACCGCGCGACGTACTTTCATCAGAAAATGTGTCCTCACTGCCAGCGGTTTCCAGGGCTCCAGACGTGGCTCATGAGACCCGCCCGTAACGTCCTCGAGGTAAGATTATACATTTAGTTAGCACACATTTGATATTTATAGGTACACAAGCCGTGTGCCTGATGGGGTCCCATCGGCAATTTCTCAGGTGCTTTACGATGCGTTTTCAAACGGTGACCTGTCTAACCATGAATTTAGGACATGATTCTGGCGTAGAAATTTTTCGTGAGTTAAAAAAAAAACGCAAGAGGCATTCAGAATCAATGTAGTGATTCCGTAGTAACATGTTGCCCGTCGATATTATATATTAATAGAAATATAAGTCTTCCACGTTAGAAATGGCAATCTTCCATAAAAACAATTTTGTCTCCTTTGGGGATGGATTTTCAAAAAATCCTTCCTTAGTTCTTTCGTTATAAAAGGAACGTCCATTCCTGGTTTTTTCTTACAAACGCCAAACACTTTTATTGCAGAATAAGTTGTGTGCCTTTTAGTCTGTGCTGAATAAATGTATTTGCTTTCTATTCTTTGTTTCTTTCCTAACTCCTCGCGTTGCTTGGTTCACTTTCATAAATTGGTTGCGTGTTCAACGCAGCTTTTCTTTCTGAACAATGAATACATATTTAATATGTGGTTTTAGAGTTTCATGCTATTTCCACTGACTTTTGGTTTCGTGCAGGACCTTCCGTTTTTATTTAAATTTTACTTTTGTTTTTTTTTTTAATGTTTTTAAGTGTTTGTAGTTTAGTTTGTGATATTCCTGTCCGAATAAATACTTACTCGAGTCCCAATAAATAATTATTCTTACTTTCCCCCTTTTATACATTCTCTCAACGTGGCCAAACTAATTCTGGAAACATTTCGTAATCTTTTCCATTTTGTCGACTCTGATGGACGGAGGACACGTCAACTAAAAGTGGATTGGTACTGTTAGTCAAATAATAATAATAATAATAATAATCAATTATTTTACAAAAAATCATATATATATTTGGCATATTAGAAATTAAGTATAATGTTGATAAATACTCAAGCGAAAAAAAGATCAATACTCAAACGAAAAAAAGTCCCGCGGCTAGAATGTAAATTATTTTAATTGTGTATGTTTAAAATACGTAATGTAGTTGTAGAATACATGGTTACATGGTTGTACAAGTGATGCAATTACTTTTGAAACGCAAAAGAAGAGAGATGGCTATAATGTGCGTGCGTTCGGAATAAAACGACGTATGTGCCAAAAAGAATTTACTCCTTTTTTAACAAAATAAATAAATAATTATATTTGAAACTACTTTTAGTAAACTTTGATATGATGATTCTCGTGTGAATCGTGTATTCCTTTTACATGATACTAGACCAAAGAGTCAAAAAACATATACCAAAATGTAAAATCCCTGTTCCACATATTTAAAAAGTTATATGAAATGGAAAAACCACATTTTTTTCAACATAGCCCCTTACAATATGATGTTCATGTTCTTGTTTACAGATGAGGTTACCTAAACTGTGTTTTTACGGCTCACAATAAACCGTATCCTGAAATGTTTGTAATTTATTTACCACTAGCTTTTGCCAGCGGCTACGCCCTGATGTAGATCGGAAATTATCCCGTGGAAACATACTACCAAGATAAAAAGTATCTTATTTGTTAACACAGGTGTTAACATATCTGTGTGCCAAATTTCATTCAAATCTGATAAGCCGTTTTTGCGTGATCGAGTAACAAACATCCAAATGTCAAGTAGAATAGTAACAGAACTTCTATTAAAATTACTTAGGCCATTTCAGAAAAATGTGCTTAGGTCTAAGGCTAAAATCTAAATAAAGATCACATTATATTTCACGTAATTTGTTCCATCTGTATGAAAAAAAATAAGACGATCAAATACGGCTTGTTAGCTCCTTATTCAGTCAGAAATGCTCAGACAGGCTTAGTTTAACGAGTTATAATTCACTTACCTTTATCTTCGTTTGGGATTTTTTTGTGAATTGTTTTTTTTTTGTAGGAGCTTTTAAGGTTCGTTTATTTTGTAGAACATACACACACACAATCAGCCTAATAATGTTCCTGCTGCTGGGACACAGGCCTCCTCTTGATGAGAGGGAGTGGGCCGTAATCCATCACGCGGGCCCAGTGCGGGTTGGTAAATGTCACACGTCTTCACATTTTCGTTTTTTTTTTCGTCTTCGTCTAGAACTTACTGATACAGCTTTGTAATAATACACGTATGCACCTATATAGCTATAGTTTTGATATTTTCATTTAAAAAGATTTAGGTACTTGTTGCCTTATGTCTTTCGTGATTAAAGATAGCTAGGATTATACCTAAACACAGGTTTTGATACTGGTTTTCGATAACTCTTGTAAAAGGCTTGTCAAACTGTATGGAGGTTGTTTCAGATATGCATAAAGGTACCGTATCAACTCGAGCCGTTCAGTATTCTTTGTATGAAACTCCCTACTGCAACACACACTAATTGGAATCGTAACGTAATTGCCTCTCCTCGGGACAAGCTCACGAACCGCGGTGCGGTGCGTTACGGTTTACGGCTCGTCGTCCCCGCGCTTACGGCTCCTCGTTCTCGCGCTTACGTCTCTCCGTACCCGAGCTTACGTCTCTTCATCCATCTTGGCCCCTCTCACCCCTCCGGCCTGCCTGCTGCACCATCAGCCAGCGGTCGGCGAGCCGTAAGCGCGGCGTCGCCTAGCCCGTAGCCGAGTCGACGTATCGGAGCTGCTGATCCGCTTTGGTTACGTGTTTACGTTAGGTTGACGCCTGTTTGATGGCGAGGCGAAAGGCGATACGGTGCCAATCCCTTTCAGATTTGATACGTGTAATATGATATTTATCAGTCTATAATGTTTCCACTGCTGGGACACAGACCCCCTCTCTGTGAGAAGGAGCGGGCCATAGTCGACTACGCGGGTCCAGTGCGGGTTGATGGATGTCACATGTCTTCGAATGAAAATAAGATAAGAAATTAAAATATAGTAGTATCGCCTACTATTTGTTTTTTTTTAAAGATAGTATTTAGGGCTCTAATATACTATATTATATAGTAAGGTTAACAACCCTAGCACTGACGGTCAAGTCCTTGTTGAGTTAAGTGGATTATCGCAGATTTATACATCTGCCATAATCCACAAAATCAAAAGTCATTTATTCAAACTAGGCTGAGAATCAGCACTTTTCGAACGTCAAAATTACAAAAGACAGTCCCCCAAAACGCCCGCCCTTCACCACTTCCTAGTGCTTTCGCTGGGGAGAAGAAGTGGCGCAACAAACTCCCCAGCAGCACAGCTGTCTGTTCAGTTATAAAATACTCGACTGTATACAAAACTAGATCTGCAAAGTATCTAATTAGCATTACAGGACACAGAACATTCAATAAAATTATTTGCCATTTGTTAGCTAGCCACGCCAATATACCAACAAATACCATAAAAATCTATACGTACTCAAGCTAAAATAAAAATACTAAATCAAAAGTACATACATACATAGTACATACATATTTATGCAATGCTGGGTTCTGATCACATAGCTGTCACTTGAAGTCACAAATGATAAACTAGGACCATCAAAGTAAAAATTAATAAACAAGTTAGGTATTACTAATAACAACAATAAAACCATGGTCAGCAAGACGACCAGTCACCACAAGCAGCACCCGTTCACGAGCATAACGCAAAGATCAGCCATTACCCCCCTCGCCATATTTGAGGGAAGGAGGCAACCCGACCCCCCACGGTACCGCAAGCAGTGACATCTAAGGGAGCATGACGAACTTGCTGCCGGTTACTCCGGCAAGAATAAAATGATCAATCATAGAAGTCGCTAGCTAACCACTTATTGCAATCAACTCATTACAAAACATTGAAATGAGTTGATTATGTCAATAATAAATTAAAATAAAATTAAACTGAATTTACTTATACAGTCAAAAAAAAAAAAAAAAAATTGTCTTGAGTTAATCAGGCCGACCAATTCTTATTTTTCTCCACAGCCTTAGTTAGTGTCTTATATTCTGAATGTTTGATTAGTCGTGTAATATCGGTTTTAGTTATAATTAAGTAATTATCTAAGATGAGGCGATCACAATTTAATGTCAAATATCATAATCCAGCCGTCTCCCAAGTATTAACGGATCATCTTTGAGACCAATTACTTAGCACAATATTAGGTTTAGTGTTCAATGCTCAGACCAAATAAAAAACCAAGACTGTCAACAATAAAGTGAAGTCGGTTTCGTAAACATGTGTGCACTTAGTGAGGTGTAGTTTGATTGTAAATGTGTGCGTGTGAGCGTGTATGCACAGAGCTGAAGTGTAGTTTTGGCATACTTCACGGTATCGTTCTCAGCGCTCTGTCTTGGTTTATTATTTGGTTTGGGATTCAATGTTGTAAGCTCTAGAAAGTTAAATATAGAATGAAATATTGTTACGTAAGCCAGAATGTATCAACACATTACAAAATACGTGTATATGCTGTAAAAAATCCATTTACCTGGCATTGATGGAAGGATATGATGGGTGCTCAGATGTATTAAGTACACAGAAATATATTTACTTTGGAGAAATGTGTTAATATGAAGGATATTTTGTTGGTTAAATATTTGGATCACCGAAGTTTTTACGTAGAGCAAGATCCCAGGGGCCCCAGACCTTACTTATTTCCTGAGTAATAAAATATGTGGGATAGTGTTAGTAAGTATTTTGAACGTACGCAAAACCAAGTAGTCTTTTTACGTACCCTTAGTACTTGTTACCTGTAAATTGGCCGTCGGCCCAAACTAACTGGTTATGCGTACGTTTAAAATACTCGTAATAAAGCTAAAGAGTTTATTTGTGTGTTTGAACGCGCTAATCTCTTGGAAGTAACAGTCGTATTTGATCTAAATTTTTTTCATGCATTTGAGAGCCCAACTTGAGGAAGGTCAACAACAAAGGAAGGTAGGGCTAATTAACATCACGCTATGGTCATTAGGAGCCGAGGAAAATGAAAAAAAGTCAGAATGAACGCTGAGCGAAAACGATGTAACAGCGCGGGCGGGTAAATGATGCGCGGTGGTCGGAGGAACAAGAAATATCACGCGGACGAAGTCGCGGGTAGGAACTAGTTATAAAATATATAAAAACATCAGCATCTTTAACATAAAACAAAGATATCTCAAGCAAAAGTGTCAAATGCAGGGACGAAATCTCGCAAAACCCTTCGCCTGTCCCATTATGGACACTATTCTTCTTTTATCTTGTGCATGGAAATGACTTTGACAAACGGATATCGTTGGCTGCCAACATTTTGTGGAAATCAACGCCTTTGTTTAAACAAAAGGCGTTCGCTGAAATAGCTCGCGAAATGTGTTCATTTCATAAAAACATGATGTTTTCATACTTTATAACTAAGTATTGTTGATGATTTTAATGATACCTTATTATTTTCTTAAATAACTTCTTTAGGGCACGTTTACACGTTACATAACCACACCGCATCGCAGCGGCAAAAAGTCGGCAAGCAGTGGTTACGTGTGGATAGTGCCGCTGCAACTTCTTGCAGTTTTGTTGTGGCTGAGTTGTCGCTAGTCGTTGCGATGTGGTTAATTTGTGGCTAGTGTTTGTTGACAGACAGATCGTTGTGGTTGCGTTGTGGCTGCGACATCGCCTTGATTTGGTCGGTATCGCCTACAGGGTTGATTTAGGCTGCGTTTCCACCTGAGATGAGCGAGGATGCGTAGCGACGGATGTGTGTGAAACCAGCCAATGCCAAGACAACAACAACACACAACAACAAACAAACCAACAACAACAACAACAAGCCAAAGACTTACGTCTATGGTATGCTTACGCATAGTCTTACTGGAAACTTGAGGATTAGATAAAGTCTTATGCAAGTTGAAAGTTGTACTCATTGCGGTAGGGGAGACAATAACAAAGGTCACATGTTAGTACAGAAGAGTACTCCCACGTGTTTCTGAAAAGAAAATTCTATGTTTATTGTATAAACTGGAGACTGCGGTAAAATTGTTCTTTGTGGTGTATGCAGCTGCATTTTTGATGTGCATTTTGTAAGGGCATTTCTTGAGAGAATGTTTCGTAAGTAAGAACAGTATAAAATATAAGTAAACATGCTTGATATGCTTCTTTTTGTTTTCGAATTGATCATACAACATTCGTCTAGTTTACCAGATTTCTTTGGTCCAGTCGGTAGCTACGTTGATTGCGGCTTCAGTAGCGTTTTAGGTACCTATGCTTATTTTAAAAAAAATCTTTATACGCTTAAAGCGGTCGTTCGTTTTTGGCAATAAAAATGCTCCATAATCAGCCTATAACGTTCCCACTGCTGGGACCCCGGCCTTCTCTCTATGAGGGGGAATGGGCCATAATCTACCACGCCGACAAAGTGGGTGTTGGTGGATGTCAAATGTCTTAGAACTTTTGGTTCTAAGACATGCCGGTTTTCTTACGATGTTTTCTTTCACCGTTTTGAGAGCAGTGGTGATCCAATAAATTACACAAAGTAATGTGCCTGCCTATATTCGAACCCACGACCTACGACACGTATGCCAGGGCCGTTACCACTGGGCTACCGCTACTCTAAATAATATAAAATGCTCAGCTTTGCAGCATTGGGTTTTGAATTTTCGGTTCTGGTTAAATCGCCGTAATAGGTAGATATTTGTCATGGATTTTCAATACTCGTGTCTTAAAATCTTTAGTCAGTATGTTTTAAATTTCCATCAGCCTGGCCTACTCATCATTATAGGCTACATAATAACCTAACACCAAACCTAACAATTAATAACCCACTCCGGATATCAATCAACTCGACATGAATCACAATTCATACGGAAACTGTCAGACCGCAGTCAGTAGTCAATCAAAACCCGCCTTCAATGGGATTGCAACAAATTCTACGCCTCTCAATCTGACTCCATCAAGGCGGTTCAATCTTGTCGAGTGACAGGCATAGAACTGGAATATATAGGTACAGAAGGCTTGTTTCAACATGGAGCGATCTTCAACAACTCAATAAAGCAACTTTATAAAATAATTGCTCCATATCCCCTAATCTGGTAGGCAAACTTATTAAGTTCGGTAACAATAAGAAAAAAAGAACAATAGGTTTATTTGTCACAAAAACCACGTGCATACAAAATTCTAATAATAAGGAAAAATAAAAACAAAATATATCTATAATCACGTCCACAAAGCAGAAATTGTCGACGGCTGCACGTCATGAGAAGGACAAGAAGGCTTCCACTCAGCATGATGTTGTGATATGGGGACCCACAGCACAGCGCTGGTTTTCAGTGGTTACCGTGCAATAGAAAAAGTAATGACAGTTGAGTTCATTATAGCTCAATATGGTGTGGCTGTATCACTTGCAACAATTGCTGCAATCGAGTAATATGGAGCCTATCCTTATCGCTCCACTAATTGCTCCACTCCATTCGGCAATGGATACTGGCAATAAAAAAAATGCAAGAAAAATGGCCCAGGTAGCTTATAAGTTTGATATTTCTGCCGTTCATAGGTACCTACGCGTCTATGTGTGAAAGGGTTTTATCTCGTTGTATGGAGCCGGCCTTCTGTGCCAATCTATTCTGTGTACATATTCCTAACACACTTACCGCCCTCCCCGCTCCTCTTGCCCGTCTCATGGCGCGACCCCCGTACTAATTGCCAACTAATTATCGAGAGCTGCGCGTCCTATCTGTACCACTTTACCGTATTAGAGTGCTAACAGCCGGCTCTAACTGGTTAGGTCATAATTTGTTCTGTGGCAGTTACTGGGATAGTGAAAAGTCGTTTTGAACTTGTTCTGGGTAGTAATGGACTGTTAAACTGTTTGGTTTTTTGGTTACCTTTACGACCGTTTGTCCATTTGGTAAATGAGTTACTCATACTTCCTCCTCAATTTCGACGCAACTACAATAAAAAACACGTTTTTATCACGCACTGCATAATCAGTCTATAATGTCCCCACTGCTGGGACACAGGCATCCAATTTTTGTGAGAGGGAGTATGCCATCATCGACCACGCGGACCATCATCCACCACGCGGGCCCAGTGCGGGTTGGTAGATGTCACATGTCTTCCAAATTTTGGTTCTATGTCGATATCCTCACGGATTATCACGCACTAAAAATATAATTAAATTGACCTGTATATTAGTTACGATATAACTGCCTATGCAGTTTATCACTTCTCTTATATCCCATAAGTGTGGACCGCTTTGTTTAAATTAATTAAAACTGCACACAAACAAAAAGCGCTCCACGGTGTTTAAATTTTCCGTCCCACTATTCACCTCTTGGTGCCATCATCAGACCCTCGTTACCAAGCCCAATCTATTGGACTAGTCAAATCGAATCATCCAGTCAAACGTCCCGGTTTTCCCGTGACATCGTCTAGAACGTCCCAGAACACATTTTTTTTTGTGGACTCGTACATAAAAAAGCTTCTATGGACCCCAAACATGAGGGGTTTACTAGTAGCTACTGAAGAGTTCTACTATCCACCTCCTGACGTCATCATCAGATCAGCTCCAAGATACCAAATTATAGTATTGTCATCCAAACTACATATACATAGAAAATTTTATTTCGATACTACAATTAAAATTAGGTTAAAATTGACTTAATAGATTTTATTATATGTTTAGTTACAAGTGAAGTTAATATAAAAGCGGGTTATAAAGTGACTTGAATTGCTAGCAGAGTTAGTTTTATAATTCATTTGACAATATTCTTGGCTTATGGTCGCGAGTAGGTACTCGAATCTTTTGATCCCTAGTCTGTCGTAATACGGGTCGAACCAATAACACAGCTTTTTTCCAATTCATTTTAGCTGAGTTGGAGCACAGAGCAAGTTATCCCTGAGTTCATATTGCTAAGCTTCCTTTGAGCGTCTTTTACTCAATAACACTGTAAAACCCATTTTTCCAAAAATTTTGAAATTATTATGTGATCTATTGATGATTAGGTGGTATGGAATTTTTAGATTATTTTAAAATGTGGTATTTTTTATTCAGAATGATGTTTGTGTTAGAATTTTTTAGAAAAAAGTAAATAATTTTATGAAGCCACAATTCCATGCCATTATATTAATCTCTTTGATCCGCCAGCTTTTCTGTATGAGGTAACAAATTAACAACAACAACAATTAACAATGAGATAATTTGTGTAATTATGGAATATATATAGAATATATTGGTAAATGAGATAATTTGTGTATACCAATAATAAAGCTGAAGAGTTTGTTTGTTTGTTTGAACGCGCTATTTTCTGAAACTTCCAGTTGCATTTGAAAAATTATTTTAGCATTTGATGGCTTAATTCTTGAACGCTAACATCACGCTAAAAAACGCTAAAAGAAGCAAAAACGCAAAGAACACTAAGTGAAAATGAGGTAAAAGCCCGGCAGGCGATGCGATGCGACGCGGTGGGCCGGGGAAACAAAAATTTCAAGCGGACGAAGTCGCAGGCAGAAGCTAGAACAAAATATAGTTTCTACAATTCTCTGACAGTAAACAAAGTCAAATATTTTTTCTCCTTCTTTTACAAAATAAAAAGGTCCCACCATTTTATTATGGAAAAAAAAAACCTGCAAAGTGACAGGGGAAAGCAGGACTCGTACCAATTTTACAAATTGACAACCGTCGGGGGTCTGGGCAACGGTTTGGGCAGCGGGATTGTCCGAAAGGGTTACCGCTACCCCGGAACATAAAGGGCTAAGGAAGGAACACGGATGGGTTTTAGTCAGTAAGAGTCTGACACTCCCTTCCGCTCCACCCAGAGCGGGAGGGGTCATTTGATGATTTTCCATCTTTAAAAAAAAAAAAGGGCAACCGTTTGCGACACATTGCGAAACCGTTGGAATATATTCCATTCATACGTTTCGAATGAATTTATTCTTGGTTCGACGAAGATATTATTGTATTTGTTGAGAAATATGGCTTTATCTACATCGACATCTGCACTAATAATAAAGCTAAAGAGTTTGTTTGTTTGATCGCGTTAATCTCTGGAACTATCAGTCCGATTTAAAAAATATTTTTGCATTTGGTAGCCTAAATTTCGAGGACGGCTATAGGCTTATTGCATCACGCTAGGATCAATAGGAGCCATGCGAAAAAAACAAATAAGTCAGAAAGAACGCTAAGCGCAAAACAAAATACCGCGGGCAGTCGATGCGATGCGATGCGGTGATTCGGGGGTACAAGAAATTTCACGCGGACGAAGTCGCGGGTAGAACCTTGTCAAAGACATAAATAGGTAATATCAAAGGAAAAAGCGTCCCTGAATGCCTAAACCAAGATTCGTTTGGCGCATCCAGTGCCGGTAAACTCGATTCAACCGTTATTATTGTCTGGCTTTCCAGTTTCGGTCAGGGCAAGGTCATTTAAGTGATTCCTATGTAAAATAGATCACGCCAGGAAAAATAATAAAATATTGCTAGGAATATTAAATGCAGTAACAATTGAAAGTAGGGAAAACTTTTGTAAACCAAGCTTTTTTCAGTTCTTAAGGGTCAAGGGCCTCCCTCAAGAATTTGACTATTAAATGAAAAAAAAACTTTTCAAATTCGACCAGTAGTTAGAGATAAACGCGTTCAAACAAAAAAACAAACACATTCTCCACTTTATAGATATTACTAGCTTCCGCCCGCGGCTTCGCCCGCGAGGTGTGTCGATAAAAACTATCCTATGTCCTTCCCCGGGATGCAATCTATATATCTGCCAAATTTTATCGAAATCCGTTCAGTGGTTTAGGCGTGAAAAGGTAACATACAGACAGACAGACAGAGTTACTTTCGATTTTATAATATTAGTATGGATTAGTTCCACATTTTCATATTCATCAAACTTAAACAAGCGTAAAGCATAATCAGCTTAGAGGTAATGTTCCCACTGCTGGGACACAGGCTTCCTTTCAGTGAGAGGGAGTGGGCCGTAATCTACCACGCGGGCCCAGTGCGGGTTGGTAGATAAACTTAAATAAATAAAAGATATTGAAATTACTTTCGTAATAGAAAGGGTTTTGTAGCTAAAACGAAATTCCAAGATACAAAGTTATAGAAAATTTTTTTAATATAGTCTGATTGATAATAGATGAAGCCTGCTATACCTTTTGTTGTTTAGACTACAAAAAAATAACTTAGATATAAAACTACAACGTGAAATATTTTATAGCAAAAATGTACCCGGGGTCGTCGCTAGAGGCTGTATATTGAAATAAGTTTTATTATTTATCTTCTACTAGCGGCCCGTCCCAGCTTCGCACGGGTGCAATTTGTTTTTTCGATCAATTTTTTTTTCTCTCCGTTAGAACCATCCTCGTACTTCAAGGAAAATTATAAAAAAAGAATTAGGGAAATCGGTCCAGCCGTTCTCGAGATTTGCGCTTAGCAACACATTTAGCGATTCATTTTTATATATGAGATAGATATATCTTCCTATGTCTATACATATACATAGTTGGGATAAAAAATCTTAATTATTTTGGGGTTTATTTTTCATTTATATTTTTTAAATGTGCTAATTAAGCCCTTTCCTTTGATACCTAACAGATTTGGATAAAATTTGGCACACAGATAGATTTTAACCAAGATTAACACCTCAGATACACACATCAAAAGTGTCTAGGGATCAAGCATTTTTATGCGGATTTCTTGAGATTGAGATGTGGCTTTGTAATAAATTTATGATTTTATAAATTTATATGGATCCTTTTTGGTGCATTTCATAATTTGAATCAGGAACTGTGAATCAAATTCGAGTAAAAGATGAAAATCAGCTGTCAATATTTTCCCTATAAAAACATACAACGCATTGAAGACATTATTAGTGCTACTGTTTCCCTACTACTGATTAAAACCAACGTTATTATGGAGCGGCGACGTCATTTAAGCAGGGAAGAAATGCTCAGAGCCGTGGGAATGATAGAAGCTGGTTCCCGGCAACGTACTGTGGCTTTAGCTCTGAATACAAGTCAGAGTGTTATCAGTCGACTTTGGACACGTTACCGAAGCACTGGTACCGTGGCTGAGCGCCATGGAGGACGGTATCGCTGCACCACACGGAGACAAGACCGATATATTCAAATCTTAACTCGAAGAGCTCCAACAATAACCGCCATGATGTTAGCCGTGAGGCTTCATCACTCTTCAGGGAACTTAATTAGCGACCAAACAGTCAGAAACCGCTTGCATGAAGTGAACCTTCATTCCCGAAGACCGCTACGGGTACCACCTATAGCAATGCACAATCGTAGGATTCGATATCAATGGGCTCTTGAACACAGAAATTGGGCAGAAGAACAATGGCGTTTCGTGTGCTTTTCTGATGAGTCTCGTTTTGGTATGAGACCGGATACAAGACGTATACGACACTGGAGAACCCCTGGACGCCAACAGCGATTAAAATCCTGCCAGGAAGTCCATCCTTATAGTGGTGGAACCATCATGGTATGGGCGGGTATTTGGATCGGCGGAAGAACTGAGTTGATTTGGATCAGAGGCAACCTCAACGCTCAAATTTATGCTGAGACGATTGTATCAGACGTCATCGTTCCTCTACAAGTGCAAATCGGTCCCTTATTTCAGTTAATGCATGATAATGCACGACCGCACACCGCAAGAGTTGTAAGACAGACTCTCGCCGCAGCTAACATCAATGTCCTGCCCTGGCCTGCCCAGTCGCCAGACTTGAACCCGATTGAGCATGCATGGGATATGCTACAGAGAAGAGCTCTGCCGAATATGGAGGGTATCCAGTCGCAAGAAGACCTTTTTTTGTTGTTGCAACGAACATGGGCGGCCATTCCACAGCGTGATTTGGATGAACTCATTTTGAGTATGCCAAACCGATGTTCTTGTGTTGTTAGTGTTCGCGGTAGAAACACGGATTATTAATTGTTTAAGTTACCCAATAAAATTTTAAAGAAAACTGTTATTTCAGTCTTTTTTTCGAACTTTTGTGTTAGTGGTTCAAATGTCAAAAATCCCTTTATTAGGAAAATGGCAAATTTCTTTATTAATGCAAAGGTGACTTGGTTTATCGTTACTGTGACAAACGAAAACACTTTATTTGATGAATCCTTAAAGAAAATTTTAATTAATATCAATCAGGAGAAAAGTTATTGCAAAAATATATGTTGATCCCTAGACACTTTTGATGTGTGTACTTTCAATCTCGGTAGTACGTTCCCGTGGGATAATTTCCAACATCCGTGCGGGCGAAGCCACGGGAATAAGCTAGTACAGTACATACATACATAAATAATATAACCTCATGTCTTCTTTCCATGGGGGTAAGCAGAAACTACAGAACGCCATCTGCTACAAATCTTACATACTCCTTTTGCTTCTTTCATACATCTGGCCATACAGGTTCGCCTGTTGCGAGTAATACGCACCTTATCTTTTTGAAGAATATCACTAATTTATGGTCCTTCCAGTACGGCCCCTTCCAGCCTCATCATTTGGGTTTATTATTTATCTCGGTTTAAGTTCAATGTTTCATATTTAATCTTCCCAGTTTTGGTATTCATATTAAATCCGGATTAAAACTTGTAATATGGAATATTAAACTGGTGTAAGATAATTTAAACCGACCAGTATCGTAGTTACTAAACACGTTTATTTATACGGGCTTTAAATATACAGAGTGGTGGAGGGAGTGGGTATGGACGCGGAAACTGTAACCACACATTCAGCACATTATCTAGACCCTAGCTTAGAAATTTTTCGTCGGGTTAAAAAAAAAAAAATGTGCAATGCCTATGTGGTTTAAGTGTATGGAACAGTTAATTCTAAATAGGGGCTTGTCATCCCAATAAAAACACTTACAAGCAAAAATTTCTTTTAAGCAGCATGTCAAGAGTCTAATGCAAGGCATTGTTTCAGCCAATGATAATAGCGAAGCGGGAGTACCCTTACCACCGATGGGAGCCGCTTTACTTCGGCACCAACAAGGAACCCTGGTACAGCGAAAGTCTTTACTGGGAAGGACTCCAGGACAAAATGACACAGGTAACTTAATACCCCATAGGATAATTATAATTAGCTCATAGTGCACCCTCCCACTGCTGGGACACGGGCTTCCTATCGGTGAGAGGGAGTGGGCCGTAATCCACCACGCGGGCCCAGTGCAGGTTGGTAGTTGTCACATGTCTTCGAATTTTTGGTTCTAGGACATGCTGGTTTCTCAAGATGTTTCCCTTCACCGTTTTGAGAGCAGTGGTGATGAAATAATTTACATAAAGTCAAGCGCCTGTCTGTCTGAGTTCGAACCTATAAAATAATAATGTAGAACTAGTGATATCTGCAAATTCAACATTAGTTCCATTAAATTCAGATTCTTTTAAAAATGGAACTAGTGATAACAAAGTCAACATTAGTTCCATTATTTTCAGATTCTTTTAAAATGGAACTAGTGATAAAAAAAAACAGTCAGTAGTTCCATCATGGAACTGTTAATGGTACTAGTGACAACGAACGCTTAAAACTCGTAAGTCGCGGCTGTTATCACTGGGCTGCCACTGCTCTCCTATCAATACCCCATAGGCCTTAAGGTAATGCATTCTTAAAAGGTCTTCAACGGGAATTTACTATAAAAAAACTGGTTGTCTGTAAAGTCGGTTTACGGACGATAATTTTACGTGATAACGTCACAAGAGATAGATGCGTCACAAGCCAAACGCTTAGGCCGAACGTGCCTCTCTATCGCTTGTATCGAGCTGTCGCTTGCACGCTCGGCTCAGGCGGAACGCGACAATAAGTTATGCTTTTTCGTGCGTGTAGCCGGCGTTCATCGATTTATAAGACTTTATCACGTCAAAAATTGGTAGGTACTGGTACAATATAAAGTGTAAAATTACTTTTGCATTAAGTGACTTTAGAAGTCATTTTGGTTTGTTACCGAGGAGCCGTTCTTTTTATAATGTAATCGACCACTTTGCTAAAATATGCATAAGCAACAAAAAACTATGAATTTTGTTTGTACAAAAGAACAAATGCTTTATTTATAGTTCCACTGCAGCGCGTGTCGCTTGGCACGTATCTGTCTGTCTTGACAAAGGGCTGTATCTTCCTTTACGTAATACGTAGCCAGTTGTAAAAACTATTACTAGGCTCTAGCCACTAAGCAAGCCTTCTTTGCGCCTGACTTAACATCCTTCGAAACACGAGGGTACTAGCGAAGGCACTAAGCATGCAGTGCGGCCGGTTGCGAAAATTTTAGAGCTATCGTTTCATTCGCTACTCGCAAGATGACTCGCTAGGCTTTAAGCGCTAAGCAACCCACCTGTCAGTGCGTACGTAGCCTTACAGTTTTAATTATATGGAACTCTTTGTGTGCGAGTCTGGTTAAATTCATTTTAAATGTCTATGTTTTTCACTAGATGATGGAGATGTGCCTCCAAGAATACCGCATGGTGGTCCTCGATGGGGGCTTCCTCTCTCATGCAGCCAGCCCTAAGCCCAAGCATCGTATGAAAAGAGCTCAGGTCATAAACACCAACAATTACATGAAGATAATCAAGTGGTTGAAAGAGAAGTATGAAGAACGAAACGAGTGTAGAATGATGTGGGGCTGTGAATACTATCCGCAGAAAAAGTAAACATAAAATTATGAGTCTAAGATACAGTTTTGAGTTCCCCAAGGCGTTATATTCGGCCCTTTGTTTTTGGATGCGTGAACTTGATAGCAGATACAACAGAAGTTAGTTATAACATTATTGATCCAATGTTTACAGCAACATACGCTTGATATGGCACTAGATATGCAGTTCGAATGCTTTATAAATAAATTGCAATTTATGTGTTCCATTTACGAATTTTTGTTGTGTTTTACATATTCGTTTTTCATACAAGATAAAATAAAATGTTTATTTCAATAACCTACAATAAGTTTACATAATCTTTTTATTTATTTAATCTTTAGGGCATACAAGATATATTTCTTATAATAATATGGCGTGGTAGTACGACCTATATGCTACAAACACCCCATTTTTTCTAGGTGCAAGTAGTTCGGGAAAACGCAAACTTTATGTGTTTTTGAAAAATATTCAAAAATTTTAAGTACCGCCATAAAAAAAAAATGTCAGTACAAATTCAAAAAGTAAACAAAACTGTAGAATGTATTAATTTTGTGATAATCCTAATACAATAACTGATTTTAGATGTGAAAGATCATGTGTGATGTAAATTTTCGTATTTATATCTGGCTTTTGGCTTTAAATAAAAGAACAAAAGATTTTTTTTTTTTTTTTTTTGTTTTTTGTGGGTAGATTATTGTGTAAAACTTTTATAATGTGCGTTTTATTTGTGCAGTATGAACTATTTTTCTTTATTTTTCTGATTGTCATCTATCTATTCTATATCTATATATATCTATTCTATTCTATACATATAATAAATCTGTAGACGAGACGTTTCTGTACATTGAAAATATTTCCAAATAAAAATAGTTGGGGTGTTAAAGGATAACCAACAGATGGCATTTCATCAATTTTTGGAATTTTTGTCTATTTGTCTGTTTGTCGGTTTGGATGTGACAGATTATTGATTTGAACAGGGTCAACGTAAAAAGTACCAAACCAATACGGTTACTTTTTATACTCAAATATGGTGTAGAACTCGGAGCAGTGATTAGTTTTTGTTTCATCGCAATCGGTTCACTCTATCAAAAGATATAATCAATTTAAAGTATTCTAGGAACAACTTTTTACGTTTTTTAGTAACACGTAACGACATCTATTGGCGCGATATAGTACCTACTAACGAAAACATATTGTTGTTGTGATGTGAATAATCACGTCCTATTAGTTTATGCTTACTTAAACGACGAAATAACACAGATACCTACTTAAAAAGTAATGATAATGATATTAATGATATTAAAAAAATCGCTTTCCATTGATGGTTTATTTAGTGGCGCCTGTGGCGCTAAAAGAATTTTAAACAAAAAGTGAGGATAATGTAAGATAATAATAATTAATGTGGTGTTCTGAGCGATAAAGAAGTTAGATAATTATTGATATAGAAAGTTGAGTAACGCAGAGCGTTTTTTAACGAATTTCTTATATGGAGCTTGCGGTAGGAGTTCTAAGGGAGAAATCGTCAAATTACGAAAAAGCGTTATGCCTCATTTTTTATAGTAATAGATAGACACACACACAGAGAGAGAGAGAGAGCTATTTTTCATGGACCCTGACCCCGGTAAGTGAGGTCAAAAAGAAAATCAAAGATGGCGGTTGCCTAAATTTTTAACTTTTTCGTCATGGGTGTCGTTTTCATGGTTTTCGAGAGTGCTGAAGCCGATTGTGACGTCAAAATGAAAATCGAAGATGGCGGCTGCAATTTTCTTTTTCTTTTTTTATCATGTGTGTCGTTTTCATGGTTTTCAATATAAACTTACACGACTTTGTGTGAAAATAAAATACAATCGACTTAAAAACACACTTCAAAGTGCAATAGACCTTTGGTTTCAGAAGTCTGTAATTTCTTGCCAATGCGCAACGTCTTCCCAAACTAAGGTTATTTTGCACTTTGTAGGGTTTTTTATGGAAGTCGGTTATATTTTTTTGTAATTAGCTTTACAATTCTTTTTCTGGTTTTCGGCAGTATAAGGTCTAAATCAAAATCATGTCTAAAGTTTTCATGGGTTACATCTTCGTAGTTTAAATGGCGGCCTGTGTCAAATATAACCAAAGTTTAATGGGTTGCTTTTTACACGGGCAACTTTATGAAGAAGCTCTTACCATTAATGTATTCTTCCTTTTATCATCTATATATCTCGATGCTTTATAAGGCATAATATTGGTAGGTATATATGATACCTTCAATACCAAGTTAAGAAATTCTAAATTTACCACAGAGAAGAAAACAAGACTTAGAAAAACTAACTTCAAACTTCACCTACTAATCTCAGACATACTTTAGATAAAATAGTGATATGATTTTACAAGTTGGTATTCTAAGACAGACGCAAAATAAAATGGACATAATTATGGCTTTTTGGTTAGATAATCAGCTTCGAGCATGCAGGCGCTTTTATTTTAATTTATTCTCAAAAATCAAAGTGACACTTCGTCGCATTGTCATTATGAACCATGAAGACGCAGTGATTGCAGTCGAAAGGGCCGTGGTAGAGAACCCTAGGTAAGGAAAGCGTTGCCAGGCAAGATCTGATGATTCTTCCTTTTCAATGAAGGAGTGGCAATTACACCTTTCCTAAGCGACATATTACCTATTGTTTTCCGACATCCACGCGAACGAAGTCGCGGGCACAGCTAGTAACTAAATAAAGATTGCATTTTCTCGAAAACTAACAGGTCTTGCAATCACTTCTTTGAAACACCATGAGTAGATGAAATTGCAAGCTGAGACTCATGAATAGCGATATCAAAGATGAAACTTTCGCGACTATGCAAATGTAAACAATCGAAATGTTGATATTACACAAAGTATACAAGAATAGTTGGAATATGGTTAAACGGAATTTGGACCATGTAAAATTATTAGTGGTAAAATTATATATTTGAATTGACTTCAGATTTATTTTTAAATTTTTATGAACTTACGAAATCAATGCAGATTTTTGATTTAGTATTCAGGACTTAGTTTTATCAGATATTCTATACATAAACAAATTAAGGTTAAGGTTATCTATTGGTCTGCTGGTTGAGGGTTGTTTCGTTCGATAATTCTAGCAATGTTCAAGGTTCTTCAAGGTCATTGCAAGAGAATCACTTAAATGTCTAGATTATTGTAGGTAGACTCATCCAGTGGCATTTATGAAATTGCAATGTAAAAAAGAGTCGTCATCTGCCTAGCCTTTTCCCAACTATGCTGCGGTCAGATTCCAGTCTTACCAGATGCAATTGAATGCCAGTATTGTAAATGGAGCGACTGACTATCTGACCTCCACAACCCGTTACTGGGTAACACGATACCTCTTGGGAAGACTGGCCAATTTAAAGAAGAGTAAAGCCATATTTTTTTTTTCTTTCAGCAAATACTTTCAACTAGCACGCCTGTAGATATGCGAATTAGGATTGTAATGAAAATATGTCTCCTAAACGTACCTTGTCACTTTTGTTCCTATACATATTGCTGTTAATAACACCAGAGATGTTAAACATTCCGTTTTGACTATATATGAAATATTTATTAGCGGTTTTATGTAAAATGCGGCTTACTTCTTAGACATCACCAGGATTATTAATAGACTTGTGATAAAATATTTCACCTGGAATTGTTTGATTGGTTGATTGATTGTTGGATTTGGTTTGGTTTTAATTTTAAGGTTTTTTTTCAATTTTACAGGTATATTTTATCGGGTTATTAGTCGATGCGCACGAATTTACTCGCTCGAAAAGTGCGAATCGTCACTTATAATTAATATTTTTTTCTATAGGCTACTCGCACGAATTATCACATTTTGAATTTACGAGTCGCTTATAGAAAAAATTATATTATTTAAAAGTGACGATTTCGTGCCAATCTACTAATTTTATCGATTTTCGACACAGATTATGATGATTTATAAAGAATACAGTTATTGCTTTGTATTAGGATAATTTAAAGTGAAACCCCGACGTACAGCTATGATGGACCCCTAGTGTATATATATACCGAGGTCTTCGTATGTGGAATGTTTCGTCCTAATAAATGTTTGAATATAATGCATTTCTTGTGTTATTTGCCCTGAAAACTGATTTTACCTTTTCCTGTTTTCTTTGGCCTGCCCGGGAATCAAACCCAGGGCTTCATGCTTATGCAGATTATTAGACCAACGAAGCAGTAGGTACTTTTCCTTTTTTACCCAATTACAGTAAAGCTGAGTGGGAGTAATGCTATTAACGCGAGAGTAAGTATGTTTGCTTATCTGGAATTGCGACTGTTGTGAATTGAATTATCTTGATCAAATGTAGCTTAATCCATTTATTTTATAAGGTACTTACCCCAAAAAGAAAGATTGAATCTTTGAAAACCTTTTTCTTGTCGTACCTTTTTTTTTTTAAGGATAGGAAATCATTAAGTGACCCCTCCCGCTCTGGGTGGAGCGGAAGGTAGTGTCAGACTCTTACTGACTAAAACACATCCGTGTTCCTTCCTTAGCTCTTTATGTTCCGGGGTGGCGGTAACCCTTTCGGACAATTCCGCTGCCCCGGTAGGCTTCGGCCCTGACGGGCCCCTCCTCTGATGCTGACATCTCTTTCTTGTCGTACTTATATATTACATACTAGCTTCCGCCCGCGGCTTCGCCCGCGAGGTGTGTCGATAAAAACTATCCTATGTCCTTCCCCGGTATGCAATGCTCTCTGCCAATTTTTATCGAAATCCGTTCAGTGGTTTAGGCGTGAAAAGGTAACATACAGACAGACAGACAGACAGACAGAGTTACTTTCGAATTTATAATATTAGTATGGATATCAACTCACAACATCTTCCTATGTTGTGCATTGTCACCAGTAGGTACAGACGCCCGCACATCAAGCTACTACAATCTGTAAAATTTCTTTAATAGATTTTCAACTTTACTGCTAACGCATAAAGTTCAAAGTTGATTGGACAGAAAATTTGACAGTTTTGGGTAGCTTGATGTGCTGGCGTCTGTACCTACAGCATATTCGATTTATCTCGTAGAAGGTTATCAAAATAATGTTGGAATTCACAAGCATGTTTGAGAAAATACCTTTACAGGGAGGTCAAAAAGTCTTGGATCAAATGAAATAGGAAGATAAAGGAGGTCATTTCCAACGCTTTTAAAGTGATAAATATTTTTTGGAAACGCTTCAATATTTTTGGAAAACAATTAATTCATTTATTGCTCTTGAAATTTGGTAGGTACCCAGAGCCGCAATAGAACTTTTGTAGAGCTGATACATTACTGTTTAGTCAATTATCAGTTAATCACCTATCGCCTCAAGTTATTATTGCAATAATCGATGAAAATGTACCGCATCAATCAACGGTTTCTCAGCTCAGCATTGAACGCATACCCCGGTGTTCTATACTCCGACTTTTGATTAGCTGCAATAAAATGACACTTCTTATTAACTCATTTCGGACTGCGTTTAGAGATATGCATGTCAAATAAGTTTCTTTTGTTACACTATTTTGTAGCAGAAAAACAAGATTTGGTTGATGGCCTCGAAACGAAAAGACAAAAAAGACGCCAATTTCAGTCATTTAAGTAACACATAAGCTGTCATTTTACTGCAGCTAATTAAAAGTCCGACTATAGTAATAATACAACACCGTTTGTTTTATTGTTTTATATCACATTTTTTTTTATTAGTCTAATTGTAAAAGAACTCGAACTATACAAAAATATTTATAACTTTTAGGGCAATTGGATTATAGCCATGTTACAGAAAGATTTTTTGTTGGAAATTACCTCTATTTCGTTTGATTCACGACTTTTTGACCATTCTGTATAATAGTCAGTATAAAATATAGGAACCCGATAAATTAGCAACGTATTTTATATAAATAATAAAAGGGCTTTGAAGATCCGTAGCATACATAATGTCGCGCCATATTGTTTTTTTTTTCAAAATAGCTATTATGTCTTCTGTTTACTTAAAATGTCTGTAATCAATTTAGGTAAGTTTCATGCGTGGCCGCCATTTGAAGAAAATCAAAATGGCGCGACTGGTATGCCAGCCAGGCTCCATATAAAAATCTTCAATCCCTTTGTTAAGTAATTAAGTACTGTTCAATATTTCACACACCATGCTCCTAAACGCTTTATCGAAAAGAAATTTCGATCTTTAAAATATTTCAATAAGCAAATTATTTCTGAAATATATACCCTATAACCTAAACGCTACTTACACATTTATTTATTTATTGGATCGCCAACAGAGGCTACACAGTTACTTGCATGCTATCATGAACAGGGACGAATACGACGAGACGTTCCATATAGAGGCGACCACATCAACAAAAAGCTTGACAAGGACGAACACAAAAATCAAACACAATAAAATACACGAAAATCATAGAAAGGACAACAAAATTAAAAGCAAAAGCTAAAGCAAAACAGAATGGGAACAAAAAAAAATACTTACAACTAATTCCAAACAAATTCAAATAAAATAAAGTAATAATTATAGCAGTCAACAGAAAAAAAAAATATTTGGATACTAGGACTTTTAGGTATAGGTTTAAACACATTGATAGTTTGCATGTACACATAGGTAGGTATATATAAAATACATAAGCTCTTCCCATAGTAGTAGTTTAGGCAGGAACTACATAACGCCAACTGCTGCGATCCTTACATAATCCTTTAGCCTCTTTTGAAAAAAAAAACCAAATCCTAATAAAAATACATAATAAAAAATAAAAAAACTAGAAAAAAAAATGTCATCTGAATCGGAATCGTAATCAGAGGACTAGATTTAATGATTGAGAAAAGAAAATTGTTAGAAATAATAAAGAGTAAATCAAAGATGTTTTCCCTCCTTATACTCGTACGAGTAATATCAAGAGGTCTTCAAGTTTGTGATAGTGTGGCCACTTGAGAGGCTGGTAGTGGCCTTCTCATTGTTTATCTAGTCGAGTGTACAAAGGTGCCACTTAATTGCACATTGGACACAATTTTAGCCATTTCTGAATCAAGTTTTCTTTATAGAGAAACGGTACCTATTAGTTAAAAGCAAAATGGGATTATTTTAATAACTTTAGTCGTATAATGCTCGAAGACCTCAGTAGAGCTTCTGAGAAAGAGGGTCTTAAAATAAACATGAACAAGATAAAGGTCAAGTCAAATACTCATGTAACACCCACTCTCATGAAGATCGGAGATTACACTCGGAGTTGTGGAAGATTATGTTTACCTCAGGACAAACTGTCCAATTAAGTAGGTCCAACTTCGAGAAAGCGGTCAATCGTCGAATTCGACTTAGCTGGATAGTGTTCGGGAATCTACGCAATATCTTCTCTTCCCACATACCGCAGAGTCTCAAGATGCCAGTGAGGACTTATGGCACTGAAACGTGGTCGCTCATGAAGGCTATGGAATAATGGTTATTCAAAGGCCAAAACTGACACAAAGGGCAATGGACAAGGCAATACTTGTAGTTTCCCTACGTGATCGAATTAGAAATGAAGAGATCTGCAGAAGAACCATGGTAACCAACATAGCCCGATGAATTGCCAAAATTAAGTGGCAGTGAGCAAGGCACATTGCTCGCAGAACCGAAGGGGCCGAAAGGTTCTGGAGTGGCGACCGCGTACCGGAAGACGTTGCGTTGGAAGACCTCAAGGTGGACGATGACCTTGTGAAGGCCGCAGGAATCCGCTGAATGCGTAAAGCGGTATGTCTAGCAGTGGACGTCTTCGGATAAAATGATGATGATGATGATGAGTCGTGAATACATATTGTTTATGCTATTGGCTAGCAAGCAAGCAACTGATACACCTGATAGTAACTGGCACAAAGTAAAAAAAAAAACTAATGAATGAGTGATCAATTTATGAAGATAATTTTATTGATTTTTGATGGTGATTTTATAAAGATTATTCCCAACATAATTTAAACTTAAGGGGAAGATATATAAAACAACGATTAGACTTGCTGTCTTGTATGGATAAGAATGTTGGGCCACAAAAGAGATGAATGAAAGGCAATTGCATGCTGCTGAGATGAGAATGCTAAGAGGGATGTGTGGTGTTACACGAATGGATATAATAAGAAATGAGTACATAAGAGGAAGTTTGAAAGTGGCATCGGTAACTGAAAAGTTGTGTGGAAATTGTTTGTCATGTTATGGACATGCGATACGGAGGAATGAGGAAAATGTCGTGAGGAGAGTTTTGAGTATGAATGTCGATGGCTATAAGAGTAGGGGAAGACCAAAGAAACGATGGATGGACTGTGTGAATGATGATATGGCTAGAAAGGGGGTGACTATTGAGATGACGACTAATAGAGAAGTATGGAAGAAAATGACATGTTTCGCCGACCCCAAATAAATTGAGATAAGAGCAGGAGAATGATGATGAGTTTGGCTCGGCTTCGTCGTCTAACCGATGCAGCTAAATATAATAATGTACAAGAAAATAACTGTAAAATTTAATACCAACAGGCTACATAGATAATATCTAGAGTTACAGTGTTTAAACTGTATGTTGTTACTCCAAAACGCGTCCTTATTTATTAACATTTCTAAGTGTAGTGTGTTGATAGCATGGAGAACTGATATTGTTATATTTATGAACTGTTTCCCGTCGTCAGTCCGACCATCGCGTCGCGAGAATGCGTTCCTAGCACTTGTCAGTACGACAGTTCTAGTAGCTAATATAGATTAAATTCGCAAAACACATATTCGTTTGTACGAAACTGACTGGTCTCAAGAACGCATTCTCTGGTCGGCCGCACTGTACCTTGCATTTTTTAACGGAAGAAAACTACAAAAAAAAACCATCATTCTGTTGTTTTCTGAGTAAAAAAGATGAATGGAGTTTTAAAACGTGTCTTCGTAGGCATATTACACAAATCAGAATAAAGACGTACACGAATTCGACATTTTCTTAAAACATCTGTCTTCAAACATCCTTGCTAAGCCATCAAGACGTGTCTAAAGATATAATAGACACTAAATGATCGATGGATCTCCCCTTTCATGTTGCTGAGTAAGAACTAACAAGCTTTTCACAGATAATATTGTATAAAATGGATGAAAGAAAAACGCCCACCCGGACTGAGCAAACATAATTCCATAGAGCCAAAGGAATCTTCTGTTTTTTGTTTGTTTTGTTTCATCTGGTGGCTGTTTATTCGGCACTTCCAATAACTCGCCATTGTTTGATTTGGCGTCCGTATAGCCTTTTTATCGATATTTACTTTGAACGGCAACTAATAAGATACCTACTGTGTACTGACAATCATTTTCAGAATCTACTGGTCGTAATATATTTACTTTTCGCTTTATCCGTTCCAGCAGCCCGTGGCAAAAAAAAACCAATAGTCACTAGTTATTTTCGGGATTCGGTCGTGGTCCACCTGCTTAGTTCACCTGGGTGGACCACGGGCACTTTTTCTTGCCGGTGGATCACCTAAATAATGAGGAATATGCAAGTACAAAATGTCTATTGGCCATGGTCCACCTAAAATTAATTCCAAGGAAATAAAATCGTCTTCCTGATTTTATATCACCTCATCATCTGCCTAGCCTTTTCCCAACTATGTTGGCGTCGGTTTCCAGTCTAACAGGATGCAGCTGAATACCAGTATTTTACATGGAGAGACTGCCTATCTGTTCTCCACAACCTAGTTACTGGGTAATACGATACCCCTTGGTAAGACTAGTTGTCAGACTTTCGGGCTACTGACGACCCGTAACGACTGTCAAAGATCCACGAATGACAGCCGGGACCAACGGTTTAACGTGCATCCGAGGCACGGAGAGTTCTTGGTGTGTGTGAAGATGGTCATCCATCCACGGAACAACCGCGGCAAGCGTAGCTTAACCTGAACGATCGACCCGTGCGGCTGTTATTACTTAGCCGCAAGCCTGCTTGGCTTGCGGCTAAGTAATAAAATAAAAAAAAAATACAAAAACTATCACCTAAATAATTTGATCAGTGGTCATGAGCGCAATAACAGACAGATGTTACATTTTATAATACGTAAAAAAGGAGAAATTGATAAAAGTATTACAGTCCGTTTAATTATTTTACCTATGATTTTGCACCACTGTCAAAATCAAGGTGATCTTTATTGTCATGACAATAATGTTGCTATTGGGTTGCAGTCATTGCCAAGTCTGTCAAAATCACAATAATTAGCCAGAGTGGTTTCACTTCAATTAATATTTCGAGCACACGTTGGTGGCGGACAACACTGTTGTTTGCGTTTGGGGTAGCGACATTCCAAATGGGCACAGTACAGTGTTGAACCACAGAATATATAGCTACAGAAGGATGACTGAAGAGCCAGCAGTCGTTGGAAGCAACGAGCGAAAACGCACGCACACATACACGCGAATTCTACGTACCTTCGACGCGCGGCGCTCTCAAACCATTCAAAATCAGTAATTCAAATTAGGCCGATAATCAGCACTTTTCGAACGTCAAAATTTGATAAGACTGTCCCCCAAAACGTCCGCCCTTCACCACTTCCTAGTGCTTTAGCTGGGAAGAAGAAGTGGCGCAACAAACTCCCCAGCAGTACAGTTGTCTGTACAGTTAGAAAAACTTGATTCTATACATCAGTAGGTATGCAAAGCAATGGGCATTGTTCATATTTTTTTAAATGTTGTAATTGAAAAACCATTTCGAGGAATAGCGTTACTAATCATTATGGACTAATTAATTTACGAAAAATATTAATATTTATTGATATTTTTGATAAAATACGATTGACCTTCTGTGCCCTTCAAATTACGTCACCTGCGACCGTACAGTTTAGTATCGTTACCTCAAAAATAAAATAAAAAGTAAGTGGCAAGTACTGTCTACAATCCGTCAGTGTCAAGTGTAAAATTATAATATGTCAAAAATATATTAAATTTAAACATTGCGACTTGCCTCTTATTCATCTCGTTTATAAATCTGATTACATTGTTTTAACAATCGACAATATTTAATATATCGGAAGAGCTATGGAATACAAAAAAAATGGAATGAAATGCTATGGAATGAAAATTTTTAATAGATTGATACTTTGATAGGTGTGGATGACGTTGTGTTGACAGATTGTTTTTTTTATTTCTGTACTAGTGAGGCAACAGCACTTAATATTTAGTGCCACTGATGACGTAACCTACCTTAAATTTTTTAAATATTTATAAAAAATAACTATTGAGCCAACTATCAAAATATTCAAATTAGTTTCTCAAAATGCTCTAAATTTTTAAAAAATAAAATAAAATGTAACGTTTAAAAATGTTGGACAGTAGTTCCCATTCATATACGAGACACAGAAGATTAAATTAAATTATTTGCCATTTGTCAGCTAGCCATGCCAAAATATCAACAAATACAATGAAAATTATACTCCCGTAAAAAATAATAAAATAAAAATGTGCTTGCACTCGCTGTACGTGAAGCATTTCTATGTGTGCGTGCGTTCTCGCTTGTTGTATGAAGCCTCCAGTACCTATCTATTCTGTGGTTGAACGTTCCACGTAGACAAAGAACGGCTCTGCTCCTGCATACAATTGCTTTTGGCGGGACGTGTGGGGGTAAGCAGTAAGATAACAAGAGCGTGGTTCCCGGTAAACATCTACTTCTGGGGACGTATGAACTTGTGTGCGTTTAGTCCATTATATTATACTTTGGGTATATTAATTTTGAACTTTGCCGACCAAACTTTTTGGGACTGAATTGCTGAATTAATGGTGAAATTGTAACATCGTCAGAGACTGTTACTCCGTTAGTTATGTTTCACCTTTTTGTTAAATACATATATATTTTTATAAATTTGAATTTAATGTACACAGTCAGAAATTTACTGCTAAGCAAATTGAAACTCAACCTTATATGTCGAATGAAGGATAGACTTGAACAAAATTTAGGCTGCAGGAGTCTTTATGCTAAGAATGCTGGTGATTTTTTTACGGTTCAAAAGTTATGACCAGTTTTTGTTTTTTTTCAATCACTTGGCATAGTGCTCAAAAAAAAATTATTATTAGACATTCTCATGTTTAAAAAGTTTGAAAATTACCTCCATACTTCCAGGGGCACCTTGTATATAAGTTTTTATTCGTATAAGTGATTTTTTTAAATTATTTTAAGTTCGCCAGATGGTTTAAAAAAAAAATAGGTACTTACATGATTTTACCAACATTCTTTGTCTCCCCTCTCCCCTTCATTGGCATCGTTAAGTGCTCTTAGAAAGCTTTTATGTCTAAACTCATATTGTAAAGAGAAATGATTTGATATTTTGTATGTTTTTGTGTTACCCTAAAACGGCTGAACGGATTTCGAAATTTGACATATAGGTAGACCATGACCTGGATTAGGACATACGACACTTTTAACCCGGTGTTCCCACGAAATAAGACAAATGCGGGTGAAACCGTGGGGCGCAGCTAGGGTCTGATAAAGAGCAATAATGTATACCATGTAACTACTAGCAGCTGCAGCGCCCCGCAGTTTCACCCGCGTTAGTTTCGATCCCGCGGGAATATCGGGATAAAAAGTATCCTATGTGTTAATCCTGGTTGTAAACTATCTGTGTACCAAATTTAATTCAAATCCGCTTAGTAGATTTTGCGTGATTGAGTAACAAACATCCAAACATCTTTACAAACTTTCACATTTATAATATTTGTAGGATTGTAGGATATTGGAAAAACGTGATTAAACAAAAGCTTGTGATTCTCTTAAATTTTACAATTTATTCATGCAAGCAAAGATGCAAACTGAATTGCTTATCTAAAGTAACAGGATTTTGATATCAACCTTTTCTCCTGTATTAAAATAGGTACATAAATAATATTCTATATTGGTTTTCAATAGGTGTAGCAGAAATTTCCCTAGCGGCAGGAATATCTTGGAAAACGCAGCGTTGAGTAGCAAAAAAATGAGAAGCACGGCGCGAGGAAACGTGAACGAAATTTTAATAAGTAGGGAATTAAAAAAAAAACCACCACCTCGATTATATTGATTTTGGAAATGATATGAGGGTAATATGAGTTAAGAAAGGACGATGCCAGGATTTGTGTGAACTTTGGTCCCACCCATCAATAGCTACATGTAATAAATCTTTGGATAGGTATTTTTGCGCTGAACAAAAGTTACTGTGGCACCAAGTTCCAAATCTTAATCCGTTCAGAGTAATGCATTATTAAACATGTCAGTTTACCAATAGCCAAAAATAATGCTTTTCCCTAACAATGCACTTTTTGAATTAATACTGGTATTATCTACCTATGTCGATCGATTAGGTTAAGCTACGCTTGCCGCGGTTGGTCCGTGGATGGGAGACCATCTTTATATACCAAGACCCCTCCGTGGCTCGGAAGCACGTTAAGCCGTTGATCCCGGCTGTCATTCGTGGGTCTTTGACAGTCGTTACGGGTCGTCAGAAGCCCGAAAGTCTGACAACCAGTCTTAACAAGGGGTTTCGTATTACCCAGTAACTGGGTATGGAGTCAGATAGGCAGTTGCTCCATGTAAAATTCTGGTACTTAGCTGCATCCGGTTAGACTGGAAGCCGACCCCAACATAGTTGGGAAAAAGGCTAGGCAGATGCATGATGGCATGATAATGATGTGTGTGTGCAGAAAGTGCACTCTCTCTTCCCTCACTATCATAGTCCGATGGGCTAGCAAATCGACATGACCCGAGAGAGATCAGGCGCAGGACCAATTGCTTATCGTGCTTTTCGAGGCACGGAGGCATCATACGGCCAACTTCCCAAATCCGTGCTGTTACTACGAAATTCGTAATCGAAAAACCCAATAACACTTTGCCCGAAATGGAAATCGAACCCAGGACCCCACGCTTTGCAGTAGCGCTTGCGACCACGAGACCAATGGGGCAGTTAAATGTTTTGGAAAAACAAGATGGCGCCGCCGCCATTTGTTCTAGTACGTACACTGTATCCTTTGTACAGTACCTGTGCCCTATATGGTATGTAGATAGGATTCCATAATACTGAGTGAATCCGAATTCTTTAAGAAAATACTTGACCTATTTCTGAACTTTTTGTTTTACATCCAAACTCTCTCAAGATCAAGCCGCTATCCCTTTATTGTATTTTCACGATTGTTTGATTTATTCTGTTAGTAAAGTTATTCTTTGGATTTGTGTGGGTGTTCGTTTCGTATCGGTTTCGCTATGAAACTGGAAGTTGAAAGTGCTGGTTTAGCATTGTGCTATTTCAGCTGCAAAGAGTTTTCTGTTCACCGTTACTTGTTTTCGACGAACTACAACGACGAGTATTGAGCGAGTTTTACCTACGTGAATGACGTTCGATATGAGTGCAAGCTGTAATTACTTCGGTCGCGCTGTTGTATGACAAAATGTAGGTAGCAACCGAGGGAAGTATAGAACCCGAGCGGTGTTATGGCAGATCGGTATTTAGAAAGAGACTTTACACAGGTTTGAGTGACCGAGAGGGTGACACACCAAACAGCCGAACTTAAGAAAAAAGGTTTGCGTCGGGGGACTTCCGACTGAAACGAAGTTCAAAATGAAAATCCAAGATGACCGATGGCACCGATGAAGGAAAAATTTAATGTTTTTGCGGCCACCATCTTCGATTTTCATTTTGACCTCACTGTCGGCTTCAGCACCCTTCAAAAACCATAAAAACGATAACCATGACGAAACATTTTGAAAAATTTTGCAGCCGCCATATTGGATTTTCATGTTGACCTCACTATCGGCTTCAGCACCGTCGAAAACCATGAAAACTATCTCCCTCTATTATTTGTAATAAAAAGTCGCACGGTATAACGCTTTTTCGATACATGACGATTTTTACCCGTTTACTTCTACCGCAAGCTCCGTTAACTAGGCATACGTTCCAAAAAATCGATGTTCCTTTTGCGCAGCTGTATACTTACTTAACTGTGGTTACTTTCAACTACCCAGGCTGCACGGGGTACTAAAATTAGGCACACACGAATTTAGCCAACAATTAATGGTTCCTATCGTGTGTTAGCTTCGTGCCTGATTTGTGTTGCAACGTTGGTACTGTAAATATTACCAACGTGAGGGCGTGGGCGGCCTCCCACGCGATGCGTCTACCGCAATGGCACGACAGAAATAAATTGATGTTTGCCGACTTTAATTCGATTTCGACCGAAATTATTTTTTAAAGGCACCCATAAAACAAATATAACACACCCAAAGATGTATAGAAAACCCACATTTTTTCCCAGTTGTGTATAAATTTTATGTGTCTAGGGGCGTATCCTATTGCCTTATCCTATAATGCGATATTCTCTTTTGATTTAAAAGAGTGTCCGTAGAGTTTCATGCCCGTTCTTCTCCATAGGAACCTACTACGCTTTAGAGTGAGCAACTAGCGTCATCTTTCTGACCCTTAACAATTCAAAAGTGCCTGTAATTGGTTTATTTGAAATAAATAGTTTGAGTTTGATAATTCTGACTACAACCTGTTGCTGAAAAATGTTTAAATGATAAACTTAATTTACTAGACCAGCGCGGCATAGTATTGCGGCGGCATCTATACTGCCACATGCGAAGTACGCATCGTGCTGACGTCATGCAAAATCGTGCATCGCACAAGCAGAGTTTACCGGGCAACTAGCTTTTATACAACGTCCTGACATTTATAGGGCAGTGGCCCACCAGACACAACACCCGTCAGGTCGGAGGTTCCTCCCTTTTCTATAGAGGATGAGTGAACTTTACACCTTGTTCCACATATACCTTTATTTCTGTAATGGTACCACTTTAGGGACTCAGGTCTCCTCTTTTCAAGTTGGAGTGGGCTGTAAACCACCACGCGAGCCCACTGCGGGTTGGTAGATGTAACATGTCTTTGAATTTTTGATTTTAGGATATGTTGGTTTCCTTGCGATGTTTTCGTTCACCGTTTTGAAAGCAGTTGTGATGAAAAAATTTATACAGAGTAAAGCGCCTGCCTGGGTTCGAACCCACGACCTACAACTCGATACCACTGGGCCACCTCTGCCATGCTTATACTTACCAACGAGGCAGTCAAACTCAAATGTTGATGAAAAATACAAAAACTAGAATACCTACCTTCGAAGAATTTTTTTTTATTCTTTGCTACACGCATTCCAGTCTCACCTAGTTACAATATTATATAAACTGGCCTAAACCAACACAGAAAACGATAATCACCCAACTTACGTAGGCCTAGCCGCAGAACACAACTTCGCAAATAGCCATCTGCCTGATTTGAAACCATTGTTATTATATTTGGCCTCGTTTGTCCCCAACAAACAGTATTATCTGCCCTGCTTGGGGACGGATTAACAGGCCTGTCACGGAGGTACTGGAGGCATCCAATCAGACGTGGATTATTTAATCTCCGTATGAGAAGGCCTTGTTATGCACAGGGTGAGTTGATTTTTTGGAACGAAGACCTTTATCGCACCTTATACTCTGCATAATAATTTCCGAATGAATGTTTAATTTTTTTAACATATTTTAACATACTCGTACTATTATATTTTTACTAACATATTTTAACATACAAATTATCATCACGTCTACACGTGATATATATATCTCTCTCACTGAAAGGAGGTCTGTGTCCCAGCAGTGGGAACGTTATAGGCTGATTATGTTTTGTTATGTTCCTTTAATTTAAAAATATTCATTCCTAAATTTTTCACAATGGCACGCACCTCCTACTTTTGTCTCTGCATCGCCCAAAGTTTGACTGGTAGAAAATGCCGCCTCTGTCCGTTTCACAATGTAAACGTAAGTTAACGTTTACCCACCCTTTCATCTCAGAATACCAGATTCTCTAAATATCAGATTCTCAATCTATCAGATTCTCAAAATAACAAATTCTCAAAATACCAGATTCTCAATATTTCAGATTTCAAACAGTCGAAACCAAAATATTAATATTATACTATCGAGAACAGTTAATGTTATAAGTCATGTTTTTGTAAACATACACAAACACGCCATGTCAGTAATAATATAATCACAAAGCAACGTATTAACTTTCTTCACAACGCGAAGTTGGCGTGGTTTGAACTGTCAAAATACCACGCTTGACAACCGAACGTGGTTCGTGTGTGGTAATATTATGCGGGGAATAATAATTACCATTCATAATTGGAGCCCTTATGGCACTTGGAAATATACTAACTTTCCATCAGTGAAAGTATTTTTGAAATCGGATTAGCGGTTTCGGAAATTATCTCGTTCATCCAAAGTTACAAACTTTACCTATTAGTGTAGAAATCTATACACAAAGACGATAATAATATGAAACGAACGTCGTTGCAAATTGCGAGCTCATTGTCTCTTTTAGGTGCATTGAGACAAGGTTTAAATTCTAATGCACCAACTATATAGGAAAGTTACTTATATGGCATATAATAATAATAGGGATTTGAACGGAGTCGTAAACCGTGCCTTATAATGACACTTTTAGTGGCGCAAACGGTTTGTTTTCCTACTTTTGGGGAACAGGATGAAGATATTGAAGAGAATTGGAAATTATTTTATCGTGTGTCGTCCTTTGCTTTTCGACTTTTTATGAAGAATATTGTCCATAATGGTTCTTTTATCGCTCTTAAAAACTGTTTAGTTACAATAAAAACAATATAAGTAATTCTTAAAGCGTTTATTGCAAAAGTAAACATATAAAATTGTAAAATTCTAATAATTATTAATACTTAAATTGTAGAATAAATTAATAGGGATTTGACCTTATTTCTTGAGGCAAGCTGAAACAAGAGACACAAAATATTAGTTAGTACATAACTTTGAAAGGAAAATGTTACTAAATTCTTATTACACTTTTCGAGGTTGTGGGTTCAAATCCGTGCTCATTTATGTGCTTTCTGAGTTTATCTTTGACATAACTGACATCAGTGCAGGAAATAATAGTGAGAAAACCTGGACCACAAGGCACTGAACGCTGAAAAAAAACACGTTTCTTTTATGGGCCCTTTAATGTTTAACTTTATTTTGTTGTTATAGCAGCAACAGAAATACAAAAAAATCTCAACCCTAAACTCTCAATCAAATCAAACTCCCTGTGAAAATTTCAACTGTCTACCTATTACGGTTCATGAGATAGGTACAGCCCGCTGAAAGAGAGACGGACGGACGGATGAACGGAGGGACAGACGGACGGACGGACAGAGGTTTAGTAATAGGGTCCCGTTTTTTTGTCTTCTTTTTCGTTTGGGTACGACACCCTAAAAACTGATTAGCCTGGGACAATTTTAGCCAGCAAATATTAGTCAGGTTTGACCTTTCAATCACGCCAAAATTCTCATTTAAAAATCTCCGTAATACAATAATACTCATCTCTAACTAAGTCAGGTAGATAAAATATTCTGAAATCAATCTGCATACTGATTATAGATTCAGAAAGTCCTTGATCAAATCTTCCCAACGCTTGAACTTGTCGGGGACTTGTTTAATCTAATTTGAAAAGTCGTACAATTTCTGCTGTCGACAGTAAAAGACGCTAAAACTCGGGAATCGTACGGACAAGAATTCCTTATGTATTAAAATGTGTGTAGGATAATGTTGGAAGTTTTGAAACATTTGTACGAGGATTTGGGTAAATGCGTATGTTTCATGAATCCCGACAATGTTTCTACAGCAAATGGGACATTTATTAAAACATTTACATAATTTAAAAGCTATTATGTACCTATTTAAAACGGAAAGAAAATAGGGCATCAAAAAAATCTTCCGCATTGTTCTCAACAGGAAAAGTGCCCAAAGGTGCTGGCAGCATTGCCACGTTGTATGGCAATGCTGATTCATTGGCCAAAAATAAAAACAATATTGAATTTTTATTGCATTTTTGACTGTAATAGGCTGGCCATATGAATGTGAACGTCTATTAGAGTGACGGAAAACAAAGAAACGATGGATATACAGGGTGGCGGGAGATCGACGCGCATACTGTAAACATGAATTCAGCACATTATTCGAGACGCCCTAGTGTTAAATTTTTCGTTTATTTTAATGCGGAGGGGTCCACAATCATATCCCGCCACGCTGTATTCTGTGAACACACAGAATACAGCGTGGCGGGATATGATTGTGGTGTGGTAATGACAGCTAATAGAGATTTAAGGAAGATGAAACATGCTGCGCTGACCCAAAAAAAAAACTTTATTCATCAAGTAACATGACTCAGTTGTGTTAGTAACAATATTCCTTACTCCTATGTTAGTATTCCTATTCTAATCACTTAGCCTAAAACCATGAATACACGTGAATCACTGCCACACGTCGAACACCGAGGTGGACAGCTTGCAGCAGCGACTCACATAATTATAAACAATCGAGTCTGCTCGCCACACAGCGCAAATTAAGGTTGGGCCTGGCCTGCACGCGGCGCACCAGGGAAGCGCATCGTTGTATAAAAACAGTCGATTCGAGCTTCAGCAAAAATTCCTGACGCACTACAGAAGCGGGGCAACGTAATCATAATCCTAAACGCATTTATTATATTGAACGCGAAGGACGCTGTACGATTTCTGCGTGAAATGGTGAAACGGGCAGGAAAACGCTGCAAAGTATTTCATCTGTTCACCTGGCAACGGATTTCAGTACGGCAAAGTTGTTCTTGTAGAGAGTATATAACTGAATGGCAGCCTGAAAATAAAACAAGAAGAATTTTAATCTTCATGAATCATTTTCAGGATTCTAGGAGACTAGTTAAACTTTGTTGGACTCAAAAGTAGTTTTTTTTTGACATTGTATTGCTCCTTGCCAGTTTAGCAGACGAAAACATTGTTGAAAAGGTATAATGCCTAGGCTGTCATAATAAACCATTACATTATTTAATTTTACGTATGTCCTATTTGCTTGCCATAATCTGCCAGAACTCATTCAGAGATAAACAGGCCAAGGCTGTAACAACAAAATAAAACTTACTTCGGCTGTATTAAATGGAAAGGCATCTTCCTGACAGCTTCTTCAGCGATGTCGAGAGGGAAGGCGAACTCGATCATGTTTTCGTTTAGACAGTCGTTGTAAGTGGAAGCAAGCTGGCATCTGTCAGACATGCCTTCGATGCTGTCCAGGCAGAGTCGGGAGACGGCGTTGAGCTTGCGAACGACGCGGGAGTTCTTGCCATTCACCAGGCTGGCAAGGTGGACTAGAAGTTCCCTGTTCACCTGTGAAAAAAAAAGGATATAGTCAAATAAATAGCGAAGATGGTCGCTCCATCTAATTTAAAGGCGTCGCATTGTCGTACACTGCCATGCCTCTGCTAATTCGCGATCTCGAAACGTATCATTCTTAAACTGAAACAAGACGTATGGTCGAGGGCTATCAAGGTCAACAGTAGAGTAAAGCCGGTTTCGTAAACATGTGTGCACTTAGTGAGGTGTAGTTTGATTGTAAATGTGTTTGTGTGAGCGTGTATGCACAGAGCGTAGGTGTAGTTTTGGCATGCTTCACTGTATCGTTCTCAGCGCTCTGTCTTGGTTTTTTATTTGGTCTAAGATTGTATAGTTGTAAGTTTGGTGTCTTCATGTCGGTGGCACGACAGTTTATCAAATTTTATTATCTCAAAACTTCGTATTAACACGGCGTCGACAGTGGCAGAAGCGATGTTTAAGTCAAAGCGCAGAGGTCATTATGGCTGCATTTTTTGGGACACAGAGGGCAGGATAGGAGGTGAAGCATAGTTTGCGACATAGCTCCACAATCACACTCTACTGCCATTCCATCCAGGTAGCTACATCTTTCCACTTGGGTTCGGAGGCGGTTCAGGGATTTCCAAGTGGGCCGCTTGGTAGTTTGCTGTGGTCAAGTCTTTTACATCACACTTTTTAGTGTATCTTATGTTTAACTAACTAGCTTCTGCGAATTCGTCCGCGTTAATTTTTCACCCTCCTCCCATTCACCCTCTTAGGAGTGGAATTTCGAAAAACCCTTTCTTAGTGGATATCTACTCTTCACAAAGAACACATATTTCATATCTCTAGGACTAGCGGTTTACATTGTGCGTTGATATATCAGTCAGTCAGGACTTTTATATATACACTAGCTTCCGCCCGCGGTTTCGCCCATGAGGTATGTCGATAAAAACTATCCTATGTCCTTCCTCGGGATGCAATCTATCTCTCTGCCAAATTTTATCGAAATCCGTTCAGTGGTTTAGGCGTGAAAATGTAACATACAGACAGACAGACAGTGTTACTTTCGAATTTATAATATTAAGTATTTATGGATAGTACGGAAGTATGGATATAGATTAAAGCACACAGTAAAGACGAATATTGTCTGTGTAATGAAGGAATGAATATTTTTGCCCGTATACCTATCTCTGCTTCATATTCATCCATGGTTTCACTGTAGGTACCAAATTCGACTAAACCGAACTAATATTTGATAGCTTACATATCGATTCAAGCTATCAAATATGAATTTGGTATCATTCTTTTTATCACGATTGGTTCCTCGAAGTGTTGGCCAGAAGTGTACCTATAGTACACCCACATACCGTCAGTTATATTATGTAGTACGAGGTGACCCTATTGCCATCAACCGGGCACAAATGCAGACTCCGGGCTGCTACTGAGAAATTCTAGACAGAAAAACCCAATCACAATTTGCTCGACCTGGGAATCGAAACCAGGACCTCATGCTCATCAGTAGCGTTTGCGAACACAAGTCAGTTATCAATAAAAACACAGCTATATTTACTTTGCCATGATTAATGACGTCACTTTGCTCCAACATGCAGGCGGCGAAGCACTGACCAGATCTGGATACTGGTGATGAGTTGGTAAAGTATGCTCTGACGTCTTTAGGAGTCGCTCGAACTTTGATGACGCAGGACTGTGCCATTCGGACTAGAGCGTCCAAGTGTCCTTGTACCTGTAACGGTACGAAAATGCACTATAGTTGCTGTAAAATAATGATAATTACCTGCCACTTCTTCATCTCAAAACATTTCTAAATATTAGGAAGACGATATGATGAAATATGATGATGTATATATGGCTAGTCTCCCTTGAGATTGGCTGCCATGGCCATGCCATCAGTCTCAGGCAATCTAAAGGGAGACTAGCCATCCATTCGGGAGATATTATAATGCACAAGTGTGTGCGCAGACACAGGTGCAGTCACTCTTCCCTCACTCTCATAGTCCGATGGGACGGCAATCCGACACGACCGGAATAAAACCAAAGAGTCAAAACACAGCTTTGGAAACGCCTAGATGACGCATGAACTAAACGCATGAATTGATGCAATGAATAATCATTTTACTGCTTCGTCCGATTTTGATGGGACAATAAAATCTAAGACACTGCATTATCTTTCATCTCTTCCGACTCCCAGTTATTCTCCATTTGTTTTTGGTCAATTTTCCGCATGTGATGTTAAGAAGAGCTTACTATCGATTACTTCCAATGCAGTAGGAAGTGACTGTATCAGCCGTAATATGTTAGTCCCTGTGCTGGACGTTATCCTTCCCGTCATTTGTCATATCCTCAATTTTTCTGCATTTAGTGGTGTCTTTCCATGTTCATGTAAAGATGCTCAAATAATTCCATTACCCAAAAAATCCAATCCGTCATCCTTTTCTGAATATCGTCCAATATCCGTCTTACCATTTCTATCCAAAGTCCTTGAACGGTTAATCCACGATCAAATAAACACTTTCCTCTCCAAAAATAATCTCCTTAACCCTTTCCAGTCTGGCTTCCGACCTGGTCATAGTACCACCACAGCGCTTCTGAATATTACGGATGATATAAGGTCAGCCATGGAAAGCGGTAATCTAACGGTCTTAGCTTTACTTGATTTCAGTAATGCTTTTAATACTGTTGATTTCGATGTTTTGCTTGGCATTCTATGCTCTCTTAATATATCTCCATCGGTAATTGACTGGTTTCATAGTTACCTGTTCGGTCGCCGGCAACGTATTTGCATTGGAGAGACTTTGTCTTCCTGGTGTAATACTTCTGCCGGTGTACCACAGGGTGGCGTTCTTTCCCCTTTACTTTTCGCAGTTTTTATTAACTCTATATCCGATGAACTAATTTCTTCCTACCACCTTTATGCAGATGATTTACAAATCTACGCACGAGCTCCTCTTGGAAATCTGTCCGAGGCTATCTCAGTTATTAATCGCGATCTGGCCCGTATATGCGACTGGAGCAAGAGGTATGGACTTATGGTCAACCCCGTAAAGACGCAGGTTGTTGTGGTTGGCAGTTCTAGGACGGTCTCAAGAATTGATTGGACGACTCTTCCCCAAGTTTCTTTCGACAACTCTATTATTCCATTCAGCGAAAAAGTTAAAAACTTGGGGATATTTATTGACAAGAACTTCTCTTGGACGGCCCAGCTACAGGAAGTTAGCCGCAAGCTATTCGCATCCGCTGCATCTTTGAAGAGACTGCGTAATATTCTACCAACTGCCACCAAGATTGCGCTTGCACAGTCACTTCTTCTACCCATTCTTGATTATGCTGATGCCAGCTATCTAGATCTTACCCAAGACCAACTCGATAAACTTGAGCGGCTTCAAAATGTCTGTATACGGTTCATATTCGGTTTGCGCAAATATGACCATGTTTCTGAATTTCGTGTGAAGCTCAAGTGGTTACCAATTCGGCTTCGCCGGAATGCTCATATTCTTTCCCTATTGTATAATGTGCTCTTTTCCCCTTCCACCCCTCTCTATCTTAAAAAACGTTTTCAGTATCTTTGCGACTCCCACACGAAGTTTTTGAGATCATCGGATAATTTAAAGCTAAAAATGCCAATGCATTCCACAACATTTTTCGACAAATCCTTTTCTGTTCAGGCCGCTCGTTTATGGAATGCATTGCCAATTCAAATTAAACGCGCGCAATCGTTAGCTGTTTTTAAGAGACTCGTGAAGGAGCATTACTTGTTGTTGTGATCTTGTTTTCGTAGCTGCAATAATCTGTAGTCATCATTACTTTTCTTTGTTTATATGTATATTTAATATGTATTTATTTATGTATCTATTATACAGCATTATATATATATATATATATTATATATATAGCTATGTATCAATTTTTGTGCCTATATTATTTTGCGCCACTGTCAACCCCATTTTTTATATCCACGCAATCACTGTCCATTCCAAGGTTGCCTGGAAGAGATCGCAGAAAGCGATAAGGCCGCCCATTGTATGTTTTGTATTAATAATCGTATTTTTTGTTATTTATTTTCTGGTGTACAATAAAGTATATATAAATAAAAATAAAATAAATAAATAAATGGTCGCTCTGTGACTTTTGACTTTATCCAAAGTACACTTGTCCTAAAGTACGTAAAGAAAAACGTGTTACCTTAGGGTCTGTGAAATCGACTAGTGTTCCCGCTGACCGCTGTGTTTTAAGTCCCATGATGAATGGCAACAGAACGGCTACAATTTTGAAGAGCTGCATTGTTCTGGAATAATTAAAACTTACTTATTAATTTATTGGAAATTATTGCTGTTCTGTAACGCGGCTTGTGGTAGGAGTTGACTGTTTACAGGCACTTTTGAATTGTCAATGGGTCGGTCAGTCAGAAATATGAAGCTAGTTGCCCATCCCAAAGCGTAGTAGGTACCTATGGAGAAGAACGGGCAAGAAACTCCACGGACACTCTTTCAAATCATAAAATTGTTACAAAATATTGGTTATATCATTCATGTTGAATTTATACATGTGAGAACGATGTTGAAAGACGTTCACGTTAAAAGCGTCCGTTAGAAAAATCATAAAAATAATTCAGAAATTAAAATAAACCTTGACAGATAAGAGATGATCGGTCCCTACTGACAGCGCTCGTTCACGAACATAACGTGGATCAGCACCATTCAGCTCTACCATTTTGAAGGGAACTTAATGATCCAACTCACCCGCCACCACCAGCGAGACATTTGAGTGAGCATGACATACGCGACTGCCTATCTGACCTCCACAACCCAGTTTCTGGGTAATACGATATCCCTTGGTAAGACTGGTTGTCAGACGTGATTTCCGAGCCACGGAGGGGTCTTTGTATGTAAAGATGGTCACCCATTCACGGACCAACTGCGGCAAGCGTAGCTTAACCTGATCGATCGACCCGTGCGGCTGTTATTACTTAGCCACAAGCCCCTTTCGTGGTTTATATCTTAAATGTGGCACGGCCACTTTTACGAGACTAATATAATAAGAGAAGACTACATACAACCAGACCTAAGAGAAAAATGGTATTACTTAATAGAACGGCGGACTTAATACAATTTAGAAGCAATTACCACGAAGAGTATTTTGTTTCTTTCTACAAACAATGAAAGTCTGAACAAATTGTACGAGTAGTACAAAACAAAGTAATTTTACTTTATACACCGTGTTCCGGACGATATACATAAACTTCGACCAGATGTTCAGACCATGGAAATAATAATTTTTCATTATGGACACATTAATGAATTCTTATTTTTTATTTTTTGTTAATTTTTATACAAACTAAATACCTTGACGTAAATCACCCGACATGCATACCTCTTTACCCGAATTGGCAATTACGTATTTTCATTCATAAGATTTGGCGGACTGAAACTTGTCAAAACTAAGTTATGACCCTTTCATACTGCTTAAATCAATTACATTTCATTAAATGAAATTACAAATATCTTTGTAACGAAACCTTTTTAAGTACTACTTCCTTTGTTAGATTTAATATGTAAAAGCTAAAAAGTTTGACAAAGTTTATGCATAACGTGAAGAACACGGTGTATAACTGTTATATAGTCAACAAAAGAAATTAGTAACTAGGCAGCTGACTACAACTCCATTTAACAACCATGTTTGTGTGACCATCCGATCTACATATCCTGTAAAAATCTCGACGTGAGCTTGAATGACGACGACTGTCAAAGATCCACGAATGACAGCCGGGACCAACAGCTTAACGTGCTTTCCGAGGCACGGAGGGGTCTTGGTATGTAATGATGGTCACCCATCTACAGACCGACCGCGGCAAGCGTAGCTTAACCTGATCGATCGACCCGTGTGGCTGTTATTCCAATATTTTTACTCGCAACCTAGGGGATCTATGTATATGATCTATCGTGAATACGAGTGGCGTCGCCACATAACACACACACGTACACACCCTCTCACGCACACACTCTCGACTTCGTCATTCTCTCGTACGGGACGGTACAGAGAGTTACACACACATACACAGCGTGCTGGTACACTAATCTTGGTAACCACAAGTAACCACAAGATAAAACTGTACTGAGAAACGAAATGTATTTCAGCAATACAAATATGTGGAATAAATAAAAATAACCTTGGGACGAATGAGTTATCCCGAAATTGTGCTCATGTATATGTTTATTGGAATTATGACAGTATTTGAAAAGTGGAAAGATATCAAATAACGTTATAAGATGAAGCAGTGGAGCAGAATCAGGTATGGAATTAATTTTGGGTAGCATCAGGCGGTTAGCCGTGTTCACAATGGCAAAACTGACGAAATTCCCATACAAACTTACATCCCATTTCGTGAATGAGTTTTCAAAAATCCTTCTTTAGTTCGTCTTCATTATGGAGCTTTTGACCATTTTTAGGTTCCGTATACCTCAAAAGGAAAAACCGAAACCTTATAAGACCAATTCGTTGTCCGTTTGCAAGACCCTTTTTCTCCGGAACGCGTGGAGTTATCATGTTGAAATTAATAGCAAATACCTACTCAGGGCTGCAATCCCTTGAAGCAGTGAAAAAAATCAAACGTTTAAGTTAACGCAATCAGAGGAATACGGGCGTTTATGTTTCAGAATCAAAACCTATAGGGTACTCCCCGTTGATCTAAAATCGTGAAATTTGGCAAGAAGCAATGTCATGTAGCACAAGTAAAGGAAAAAATCCGGAATCCGTAAATTTTTATACAAATTTGTACTGAACCCTCGGTGCGCGAGTCTGACTCGCACTTGACCGGTTTTTTACACAATGTCCACAATTTCACACAACTTGTCACAAATGTTCCCTGCCAATATTATTTAAGCGCCAAAAGATTCTAGTAGCACTCCACATCTGTGTAGGTACCTCTTTACAAATTTTACGTAAAATGGATGACACGGATGACATGGATGATACGGTACTTATAACAAATACACATTTTTTTTATTGTATTTCTCTGTCTGTTTGTTCCGGTTAATCTCCGAAACGGCTGGACCGATTTTGACGGGACTTTCACTGGCAGATAGATGATAGGTATTATAAGCAGTAACTTAGGCTACTTTAATTTTAGAAAAACAAAAAGAATTAGTAAAGGGACACATTATTGTTTTCTGACATCCACATAAACGAAATCGCGAGCACAGCTAGTGATTAACATCTAACTCACCAAGTATTCAGTAATTCAGTACGCCGGCTGCAAGTCTAATGCATTTTGAAGGAGGTGACATTCCGAGCTTATAAAACGTTTGAGTAAAAAGATGATTGTGGTAGGAACAATCCTCATTGTTGCGACACGATTTACTTTGTTTTCGTTTTTGCCTCTCGACAGGTGGCTGTAGTGCCCATATGAAACGATCTGTTGTTTTATTTTTAGGAAGTCGGCCATTCTTTCAGTACTGGGGGTCTACTCCCTAAGCACGAAGTCCGTCGTTTCGGCCTTCGTTACGGGCGTTTCCTACTCCCTATGCCCTACGGACGGATGATTCGTTCGGGGCCCGAGCGAAGAATGAATGACAACGCCATTTGATAGTTGTCCCTACCCCCGATGTGTTTTAGCCCGTCCGAACAATTAAAGTTGACACTGGTTTTGACGGATATTTATGTCAGTTGATACGACATCAAAATAGTTCTCGTGCTGTCGACGAAAGTTACCAATTTAAAAGAATTCAAACTAAGAATGGCTGCTTTTTTAAATATTAAAGAAGCTTTACAGGAATTTGAGCGTGCCTAAACCCGTACCGAATTAGCGTGCGCGATAACGATTAGATTTTCTAATTAAATCTGACTATTTTTAATCGCGACTAAAAAGGTGTGGAATAAAATTAGTTGGCACACCAACAAGAACAGTACTGTATCTTTTTTCTTTTCTTTTGCTTATATCTCGAAAACGGTGTGTCCTATCGTAAAAATAATGAAAATTTCGACCCCCTTTATGAAACCCATAAACCCCTAAAACTTAACACGTAGGTAATAATTTTTCATATTTTCCATACAAAAAGAGAAAAATTCCATATAAAAATAAAATGACTTCTAAAAACAAAATAAAATATTTTCCACGTGGTGTCGCGATTGTCAAATTCGATTTAGTTGTGTCAAAATTATTTTTAAATGTAGAGGTATTTTTTTCTCTTGACTGTCGCCACCTAACTAAAGAAGAAGAACTGAAGAAGAAATGTGGTGTTTATACAAAGAAATACTGTAACAATATCGTTTTGACATTGAGTATCACTGAGCACGTTCATGAGCGTTTCGAATTGTTGACAGCTCTTAGCTGTCATAATCGTAATAACTAAATCGGAACGCATGTGAGACGATGATACAAACTAAATTCGGAATGCGGCCTTTGACATTTCATTATAAAATTTCCTTCAAAAAAGTAAACAGGCAAAGGTATAACAGAATGATGCCAGTTTCCAGACAAAAATGGCAAAAATAATTAAATTCTATATTTATAGACATAATAAAAGGTATAATTTTTAAATGTGGTCATTTTCTAACTACAAAAGTATTAATATTTGTTTAATAAGCTAGAAAACTACAAAATAAGGAAACCGGTAATCGACCGGTAAATAGTGCAACTGTATCGCCATGCGTCGTTCGTTCACGAATATTGTCTATGATTCCGTTTGAAACTGATGAGTCCGAAATCGTTAGGGAGTAGGGTTCACACCGTCGTATCGGGCTACTGTCGGACGGGCCGACGGACGGACGGACGGAGTTAGGGAGTAGACCCCCTGACACGAGCATAAAAGTTACGCAAACATTCAAAAGCGTTTTTCTCGTGAAATAGCGACAATTGGACCTATTTCATAATATTATGGTGTCGAAACTATTTTGTTCATAACACCATAAGATTTCTATCAATAGTTTAGTAGAAAATCTCTTTTAAATTTTGCTTAAATGTAAGGTAATTATGCTAGTGGCTTTTCAGGTACTTAATTTTTAATCCGATCCAGCTTGTCTTTGTTGCTTGTTTGACTGCCTCGTTTCTATAATGGTCTCAAGGATGACTGCTGCATGGGTCCTGGTTTTGATCTCTAAGTCCTTCTACCTTGTCCTTATATCTAGCCTTTTGGGGATTGCGGGAGTCATGTTAAATTATCACTGTGATATTGACAGACTTTTTAGTGGCAGCAACCCAAAAGCAACCTTATTGTAGCGACAATAAAGATCACTGTGATATTGACAGTGATACAAAATCAGAGATAAAATAACTGTGAATGGGTTGGTAGAGAACTTTACAATCTAGCCCATTTGATGTTCACATTTTTAATTAAAATAAAAGGTCATTTTAGCCACTCCTATGAGCAAGGGAATTTATGGTTTCAGTGTATCTGAAATGTATTCGAGGCACATGAAAGCCATAAATTCACTTCTGTGGTCGCATAGCTACGTATTAATGTGACCTGAATGGAATGCCTCATATGATCCCGAGGACGTGCTTTTGAAATCAGATGGGAAGTAAGTATATTCATACATATACACATCATTAGTGGCCTAAGTTTCCTTATGGATTTATTCACTTGAGCCTTGAAATATCAAAATATATTTTAAACCGGATATGCTTTAATGAAAGAACAACTAGCCTTGCTGAGTAATTTATTTATGTTACAGTAAATTATTATTTTTTCACATCGTTCTCACATATAATTATAAGTTCAACATTAATGATGTAACTAATGTTTTTGTAAAAATCAAATTTAAAAGAGTGTCAATGGAGTTTTTTGCCCGTTCTTCTCTATAGGTACCACAGAGTATGATAGGTACATTTAAAAAATAAATGTCGTGCTGAGATAGGAACCTTTTGGCCTCCTACAGGACTTTCCGTTTTTTTTTCTTTTTCTTATATAATTTTGTTTTATTTTTTATATATGATTGTATTTAGTTTAAGTTTGTGATATTCCTGTACGAGTCACAATACTCAATAGATACTTTTTCTTTTTTTCTTTTCAGTCGAAAGATAGATTCATTTTGTTTTACCCATCCGCCATCTTCTTTATGATAAAACGTGACTCGACAACGTGACCAGGATTATCCACGAAATAATGAATGCCCAACTTTGCCCGCTCAGCGAACCCAACCGAGGAACTCAATTTACTACTAAATCAATCAAGAGACTTAACTTTGATTAAAACATCTGCAAATAAACGACGTAGAAAAAGGGGCTCGTGAAACTATTTTCTACGTAGCTTATTTACGTGAAAAGAGCATCAGTTTATTTTCCAGTTACAATAAGTGCTCTTACACACGCGCGTCGACGGGTGTCGACGGCTGCCATCAACCCGTGTTGACGACTGCAGTTCGTTGTCGACGCCTCAACGCGTATATTTGAGTACGGTGCTCAAATACACGAGCGGCATGCTGTCGACGGCAGTTGCCTCGGTCGTCGACGTGTGTATGCACTCCTAGGCGCAGGCTACACAGAAGGGACGTGAGACGAGGACGGGACGTAGACACGTCAATAGTATGCAGATGGAAATGCGACGCGCCTGTGTTCAAAAATATAACAAAAGAAAAAAAAAAATGCAAATCCTATCTGTATGTTTTGTGCCAGGGAGTTGACGCCCTAATCACGAAATCCGTAGTTTTGGTCAAAGTTGCGAACTTAGGATTAGTTCGCGGCCCGGACTAAGAATGAATGACAACACGATTTGACAGTTGTCCCTACTCTCTTTATGTACATATTTTCCCGTACGAAAAATAACAAAATTGAATTTGAAACTTGTTTTGAAGGAACTAATTCTTTTGGACGAGCCCGTATCTTTGTTTACGGACGTAGAGAGTAACTCCCATAATCAAGTTAATACATTTTGTATGAAGAATAATGAAGATAAGTGAAAGGGACGAGCCTCATCCCTTATGTGTGACCCGCGCCTTAAAGGTTATAAAATAAAAGTAAGTACATACACGTGGTCGTCTCTTCCTGTTGTGGTACTATTTTTATAACCTTCCTCTTTCCTTGCTTTTTCATTTTTAGGGTTCCGTACCTCGAAAAGAAAAGACGGAATCCTTACAGGATCACTTTGTTGTCCGTTTGTCTATCTGTCTGTCAAGACCCTTTATCTCGGGAACGCGTAAAGGTATCGAGTTGAAATTATTCTATGTTAACGTAAATAAAAGATACGGTCGTTTATTTCGCAAAAAAACGTATATTTCGAAACTCTCAAGGGAATCTAAATTTATAGGGGTTGATCTAGAATCATGAAATTTGGCAAGAAGCAATGTCATGTAGCACAAGTAAAGGGAAAATTCCGAAAACCGTAAATTTGTATTTACGTAGCTAGCTAGCATAGTATACGGAACCTTCTAAAGATGGTTACCTATCCACAGAACAAGCGCGGCAAGCGTAGCTTAACCTGATCGATCGACTTGTGCGGCTGTTATTATTTAGACACAGGCTCCTCTTGCCACCCTATATGTGTAATGATGAAGGTAAATATACAATGAAAACTGTTTTTTTTTTAACAAAATAAATAGCTTCAAAATTGGCAAGAAATAAACCACCCTTGATAATAAGGCACTAGACATGCGCATGGCGATATTTTGAATAATAAACAAACAACATAAACTTTATGGTAATACCTACCATAAAGTTTATGTTGTCTGTTTAACGTGTTACCAAATAATCACAATTTAAGTTTAATATTGTTAAAGGCTCAAGCGAAAAAAAAAGGTCTCAAGGCTAGAATGTTAATTGTTATTTATTATTTTAATTGTGATTGTTTAAAATATGTAAAATAGAATACGTGGTTTGTGATAACCTAATCGCCACGGTGGATATCAAAAGAAAAAACCGGCCAAGTTCGAGTCGGACTCGCACACGAAGGGTTCCGTACCACCATACAATATTTAACACAACATATAAAATAACGGAAAAAAATACGTTTATTGTAAGGGAGCCTTAAATATTTATTTTGTTCTGTTTAGTATTTGTTGTTATAGCGGCAACAGAAATACATTCTGTGAAAATTTCAACTGTCTAGCTATCACGGTTCATGATATATAGCCTGGTGACAGACGGACAGACGGACGGTGGAGTCTTAGTAATAGGGTCCCGTTTTTACCCTTTGGGTCCGTACCCAAGTGTAATTAGGGTTCCGTACCCTAATTACACTTTAAAGAGAAGAGAAATTCTAAATCCCCTGGAAAGACGCAACAGATATATAATGATAATACTAACGTTATAATCCAGAGGAAGCCAACGAGACCTAATCAAAGCGCAATTTCATCATATTACAACTTTGACATCCTGCAGAGGTTGGCTTCGCAGAAATTCCTTTTGAACTCCGTTTAATTTATGTTGCTTCCAGTAAAGACTTTCTCATCATCTTATTTTATTAATTGTAACTACCATAGTAATAACAGCCGGACGGGTCGATAGATCAGGTTAAGCTACGCTTGCCACGGTTGGTCAGTGGATGGGTGACCATCTTTACATACCAAGACCTTCCGTGCCTCAATACGTACGTTTAGCCGTTGGTCCCGGCTGTCGTTCGTGGATCTTTGACAGTCGTCACGGGTCGTCAGAAGCCCGAAAGTCTGACAAACTTAGTCTTACCAAGGAGTGTCATGTAACCCAGTAAATGGGTTGTGGAGGTCAGATAGGCAGTCGCTCCATGTAAAATACTGGTATTCAGCTGCATCCGGTTAGACTTGAGGCCGACCCCAACATAGGTTGAAAAAGGCTAGGCAGATTAAATAGGTAGGTATTAATTACGCTCTTTGGTTCCCAAAGGCCCCTATACTAAACCTCCGCTGTCCATCCATATGTCCGTCCGTTCATTCGTCTGTCTGTCAGCGGGCTGAATCTCATTAAAAATAAAAAAAACATTTAAACCTTATTTTATTTTGTGGTTCGTTTTTTTCGGCGTTTTTTGTCTTGTGGTACAGAACCCTTTGTGTGCGAGTCTGACTCGCACTTGGCCAGTTTTTACTTTAAGCTAAGTTGGCTACAAAGATAGAGGTAGAAAACTCGAAGATGAAAAGCATGATTCCATAATTACTTAGTGCTAACATTTTCAAAAACATGGCGATTTGTAGGTTAACCATCTTGTTCAATCCTCTTTTAAATCGTACTTATTGGTATTGGTGGATACTGAAAGACCACTAAACTACACACAACAAACTAAACAGCTTCTGCTTTCTTTTTGATCAGCTCCTACTTGTCATAGCATAATGCTAAATCCTATAACCTTCCTCAAGAATTAGGCTATCAAATGCAAAAAAGAATTGTTCAAATCCGACTGGTAGTTCCAGAAATTAGCGCGTTCAAACAAACAAACAAACAAACAGACTCTTTAGCTTTATTATTAGTATAGATTCCCAGCAAACCATTACCAAACAACCAAATTACCTCAAAAAAAAAAAACAATACTTTGCAGTTTAATTTTACGGAAACGCGAACAAATCCTTAAATAATGAAAAAAACACTAAAACTTCTGTTACATCGCAAATTGTTCTCGAAGGTGTTAATCCCCCAGCTTAGGAAGACTCGTGTACCTGTCCATTACTCATGATGCTTACTTGTTTTAAAGCAAAGAAGGGGGGAATGTCGAGGTCAGGTTACACTGGTCGGGATTTGGAATGGGAGTTTATTAGATTACGTCACAAAAAATATAGGTACAGAAGGTCGGCTCCAAACAAAGAGCGAGAACGGGCGCACGCACAGATAAACTCGTATTAACGTGCGGAGATCTCAAACATAAACGAATGCCAGTTGCAAATGCAGTCCGACTTTGTACAGTATTTTTTTAATAGTGCATAAAGTTTTAATAATTAAATAATAAGTGCGCTTACACTCACTTTTTTGGGAACCGGTTTGTTAACAATTGGTCTTGTTGTGATACCGGTCCCAGTAATATTAGTCTTTCTATTCAGTTTCGGTACTGTAACGGTACCAAACAAATATTTCCGTAAGTTAGAGTGAGACAACAGATATTTTTATTAAGTAAAAAGGATAGTTCACAAATATGAGATGTGTGGCACGCGCCGGCTACCTACTTGAATTCGGCACAGGTACCTACTTTTTAGATGGTATACCAGTGGTGGTACATATACAGAAGCCGAGTTTGAAGCCCTGCTGTACGTTCGCTTTCACTCGATGTAGGTCCGATCTGACCTTCTGCTCCTATCCATTTGTTATTCCGTGGTCGGTCGCTCGAATATGACGGAAACAAATTGTTATTAAAGACACCGGAATTATCCCTTTGTATTCGTTGCAAGATATTGTTTGTTTTTGCATTGTCGGACTAATTGACGCTCGGTGAACGTCACTGAGGGATGAAAAAAACATTGAATTAAAGAATTAGTTACACTAATTGCTTTTATCGACTCAGTTTGATAGATGCTTTGTGTACATTTGGTGGAATCGCGATGTTGAATTGTCTCTAGTTCTGTTGAAGTGTTCAATTTTGACAAATAAATTGTTAAAATTATATAAGGTTACCTGTTTTTATTTACTTTGTACTAATATTCAAATAGCGCACCAGGAGACGTAGCGCTCACAAGGTGGACTGATGACCTTGTGAAGGCCGCAGGAATCCGCTGGATGCGAGAAGCACAGAACTGGTCGAAGTGGCGATGCTTGGGAGAGGCCTATGTGCAGCAGAGGACGTCTTTCGGCTGAAATGATGATTCAAATAGCTACAGTTCATCATAGATTCAATATCTCATAATGAGTTCTTCAACCATTGTTGCTTTGTTAAAAACTCATAGTTAATTTATTTATTAATAATCAATCTTCTTTGGCCAAAGTACTCACATCGAAAAGCTAAAACTATGGCACTATGGCAGCATGCGACCACGGGAAGGTACTTTCTTGTTTCATCCTTTTCAGTAGTCGGGTTTTAGTTTTTAAACTTTTTTAATTTAATTATTTTGGGGTTTATTTCAGTAATATTTATATTTTTGAAATGTGCTAATTAAGCCCTTTCATTTGATACCCAACAAGCAACCATCCCAAAATATTTTAAATTCATTACTTTATGTCCTCTCTCGCCATGTTTAATTTAGTGTGACGTCACGTAGCCTATAACCAGCGGACGCTCAGGAGGCTTCTAACTATACCTCCCTTATATTATAAGTATTATAAGTATTTTTGAAGTTATGAAAGAACAGATGAACATACATACATACCGGTTAAAATCACATACCCGCAGTAGTCGGGTAAAAATAGATAGGGCGGTGACCCCCAAACTAGGCCTTGTTGAGTTATTGGGGTCGGACTGTGTAACGTACCTATCTATTTTACTCTTCAGTAATGTCGACGAATGAAGCTTTCTTATTTTATTTCAGCAAACCTGCCAATTTAAGATGGAATTACGTGGTACGAATAGGTACCAAGAAATGGTACAGACAATCTAAAAATATCTTTATTACATTTGAAGTTACATTTCTCAGTATTTAAAGAATGATGGAAGACCGGCCTGGAAATTGCGTAAGATACTGTAAATTAGCTGTCATTTTGACAGTTGAACAACATTCATTGCGTTATTAACGTTGTTGAGTAGACACATTTTCGAACATATGAAGCAATGGATTAGCAATGTCCTTCAAAATTATTCAGATTTAGATTGATAGGCTGAAGACGTAGGTAACCAGCATAAATACAAAATAACTATTTAAAGTTTTAGTTCTGCCTGTCTGCTTAAATGGTCTCCTATTTGCCTTTGTTTATCCGTAAATAACTCTTGACCTTGTGCATTTTAACATCAGCACATTATTCAATGTAATTACTCATAATAATCGCTTCCGAAATATATTCCATTTGCCTAATGCCCGTATCATCCATAATATACATCAGTTTTCCGTTTGCAAACGAAATTAAAATTCAAACTCATTTGATTTGAGTTTATACAAAGCCAAACAGATGAAAATCAGAACAGATGGCTATCTAAATTACAGCATGGTTTCAAAACAACTGAGCATCGTCCATTTTGTTCAAAAAACTGTAGTCGACACACATGTTTATAATTTAGAACAAAATAAACAAGGAAAGAAAGGAATAAACTCAAAGAAAATAAAGAAAGTGTCTAAAATGATGTCGATAAAGGTCTTAGTGGTTGTGGTCTACTTGACGGTTCTGATAACTTCTGTTGCATGTCAGGAGGAAACTACGATGGCTGCAACCACGAAGGGTGATGAAGAAGAAGAGGAGGAGGAACCAGCCAAGAAGGGCTGTTCCATCTGGTGCTGGATACAGAAGATAGCCATGTTTGTCATCTCTCAACTGCTGAGCGGTAACTGAACATTTGTATTGATTTCTTGATTAAATTATTTAAAAGTGTTCCCCTTGTGTTTTTTGTTGAGTGTGTTAGTTACTAAGAGGGGCTCGTGGCTAAGTTATAACAGCCGCACGGGTTGGTCGATCAGGTTAAGCTACGCTTGACACGATTGGTCCGTGGATGGGTGATCAACTTTACACACTGAGAACCCTCTGCCTCGGAAAGCACGTTAAACCGTTGGTCCCGGCTGTCATCCGTGGATCTTTGACAGTCGTTACGGGTCGTCAGAAGCCCGAAAGTCTGACAACCAATCTTACCAAGAGGTATCGTAACCAAGTAACTGGGTTGTGGAGGTCAGATAGGCAGTCGCTCCATGTAAAATACTGGTATTCAGTTGCATCCTGTTAGATTGGAAGCCGACCCCAACATAGTTAGGAAATGGTTAAGCATATGATTAGTTACTAAGACTGACATGTAGACTGACCACCACAGTATGGGTCCAACGGCATCGCGTAAGACCCAAGCGTAGATGGCGGGACGAACTTGACACATACAGGAGGATATTGGCTCACAATCGAGTTGAGTAGGAAAAGGAAAGGGAGGTATTTGCCCTGCAGTGGGACAAAACAGGCAGATTATTTACTTTTACGTGCCTACGAAGTAAGTCCATCAAGAAAAAATTTTTTTGCAAAACCCTGGCTACATTTTGCAAAATAAAATTTTTTGCCGCGCAGTTTCCAATCTGTCGTTCAAAAAAGTGCAAGCCCGTAGTTAAAATTGTATACAACAAAAAATTTACAAAAAAATCTAACTGTATTTTTAGACCTAAAAATAGAAGCATGGATTTCAAGTAAAAGCCACTTAGATGTGCGAATTTCACAGACGTGTAAGTAAATATGTATAAATGTAAATATGTACGGTCTACGAAAACACAATAAAACCATTAAACCATAGACATTCTCAAAGATCACAAAACATTGCCTAAATAACAAAATTAAAATCCCGCATTTTTTAAGGTAAAAGCATCGTAATTTAAAAATCGTTCTAGATTGCTTTCAAAGGATTCCCAATTTGAATTTCAAATGGCTTTCCAGATTATGTTAAGCTTATTTTCTAGAAGCATTTCAATTAAGTGTTCCTCGTGTGGAATTTAAACATTTATAAAAAGAAAGTTTGTATTCAGTGACAAAATAGCTGCGTTCATTCATGTTGAATTATTTATTGAGAAAGTTGTACATATTTTATTTGGAACGCAGTTAAAATGAGTGCTAGTAAAATAAAAATTAATGCTCGCAGGATGTCCACTTTACTTTGAAGCGCTGTAATTTTGTTCGCTTTCGTAGTGGTGAAATAAAAGCAATGAAATGCAGTTATTAAAGGCGAAATAAATTCCAGCAAAATTTTTAAATTTTAGCATCCTGAATTTTCCTGAAACCAATTGCGTTATTACTTCTTTTGGTATTTGTATTTTCTGTTTTTATAAACTACATATCAGCGTCATATATTTTAACTTTAAAAAAATCTGGAAATTTTGTAATTAATGTGATTACTTTGTACATTTTGAATGCTCTGGAGATTCACTAAGCCGGATGTATGGGTATGTATTTATAATAATAATCTATAAATCTAAACTAATAATAAAGCTGAAAAATTTGTTTGTTTTTTTGAACGCTAATCTCCGAAACTACCACTCGGATTAAAAAAAAAAATCTTTGCGTTTGATAGCCCAATACATGAGGAAGGCTATAGATTATTATTATTTAACATCACGCTATGACTTTCAGGAGCCGAGAAAAAAGTAAGAATGCAAAAACTAATTAATAACGCGCGCATAAATAATGCGGGCAGGCAATGCGATGGACGAGGTGGGTCAGGGGAACAAGAAATTTCACGCTGAGAAAGTCGCGGCCAGAAGCTATAGTCCGCGCGGAACTAGTTGGCCGCACCTTAGGTGCGGACGGGGTGAGGGCGGCGGGGTTGCCTAGTGTTCGCAACGCACGTACAAAGCGCCCCCGCCCGTCCGTCCCACCGCTCATATACCTAAGGCGCGGCCAACTAGTTTTGCGCAGACTATAGGAACAAATAAAAGAAGAAAACTAGCCTACAAATTGAGACAACCTACTTAACAAAAAGTATATTGGTCTATAAATACAAATTAATTAGAAGCCTCCCCCATGTTGACTGTTGAACGAAATCGGCTTTCCATTTAGAATCACGTAATTGAACAAGCTTTATTCATCCTTAAGGAGCTTGTATTCATTCCGTGGGTGTGATGTGGTAAATACAATCCGCTTTGATTAAATATTAGTCTGTTGAGAGAAGTAGTTGCCTAGTAGCCGCGACTTACGAGTTGTAGGTCGCAGGTTCGAACCCAGACACTGTACTTATAAATTATTTTATCACCACTGCTCCCAAAACTGTGAATGAAGAAGGAAATGTCGTGAGGAAACCGGCATTTCCTAGATCCAAAAATTCAATGACATGTGACATCTAATCTCACCGAGAGGAAGCCTGTGTCCCAGCAGTGGGAATATTATAGGCGGATTATAAATAGGCTGTTGAAAAGCGGTCGAGTACATAGGTACTCGACCGCTTTTCAACAGCCTATTTATAATTTAATTCTAGTTTATTTACAAAGTCCTTCCCATTATAGTACTGGGAAGGACTTTGTAAATAAACTAGAATAACAAGTCGTTGATGAAAAACTTCGATTGCGAATGTTGACATAGGTTTAAAAACTCAAGGGTTTCTAATACACAAGATACACAAAATAATATGATGACCAAATTCGGTAGATTCTACACGGAGGCCAAAGAAAAAAAGACAGATTTATTTGGTGGAAAAATAATTTTGATATTGAAATAGACATTTAATGATAATCCATGTATGCGACCAACATACTCGTAGTTCCCAAGTGAATCCTTGCCAAAATGAAGTTAAATTAAATACGTTACATATCACACTGAATACACAATGAATTTTTTAAGCATTTACACATTTAATAAATGAAGCGTATGGCCATGGAAACTCAAGGGATTCTATTTCATTTGTTTCGTACGAATTAGTTGCAGATCCGGAATGCTGTTTTGACAAGCCAATGTGAAATCGTTCGTGCAGAAATTCCAATTGAATTGCTGTGACATGTTCTAAAAGGTTGCTTTTAACTTGTTCGCTGTTTGTTCAGCGAATTTGCCAATTTATGAGGAAGAAGAAAAATAAAACACGTATCTACGCCTTTTCATATAAAATACTTTTATTGGATCAAAGATTTCACAGAAAATGAGAACGACGATGAACTTTGGATTAAGTAAATTAAACTGGCACCTAATTTACCACACTTTTTGCTTGGGACATCAAAGAAATGACCTGAGGACCCTCAACTTAATTAATTAATGGGCATACAATCTCAAACAGAAAGTGTGTGAAGTTAGTTATGTAGTGGTTCGTTTTTTTCTAAAGAAATGGTGGATTTGTTAGACAATGGTGTCGATTCTGTAGTTCACAAAATACACTAAATAGTACATTGCATCTTTTTCTTTCAATTTCAATAGATCTTTTAAGAAAAGGGCAGAAGATATATTTTAGTTTAGTCCTGTCAAATTAATCAGCGCCTGACACTACTCCATACAAGTTTAGACGTGATTTAAAACGTGCCTACAAATTACGTCAATTTACGCCAGGCGTTGATTAATTTGAGAGGACTAAACTAAAATTTATCTTCTGTCCTTTTCTTAATGAAATAGAAAGAAAAAGATGCACTGAACCTTGAATTTAGTTTAGTTTGTGAACGAGGGAATTGGCACCAATGATAAAGTTACTTTAGTAAGATTCTATATAAATGTGTGCAGTCGTTGAACACTTTGGCTTTTTTACAAACATCTTGCTTGTGTTGAGTCGCCTCAGCGCTTTCCATACAGTTTCCGCCGTAGTCAGCTATCCCGTTCCTTTGATCTAGCTGGTTCGCGATTTTAACTCGTTTTCTGTAATAAGAAACGCGTAAACAGATATTGTAATATCGACCGCGAAGTGACAAAACTTCTAATTGTCGAAGTCAACAATTTACTCAAAGTGAAAAACACGTTTAATTTCTTGACCAGTTAAATTAATGAATCGAAGTGCCAAGAACTTCTAACTCTCGATGCCAAAGACACGCTTGTGTAAGAAAGTATTTCTATATTTTGATACATATATTCTTATGTTGTTGTTGTAAAGAGATTTTACTTAAACTATGCGAATTTGAAATTAAAATTTACAAAACGATTAAACACTTAATTTCTCGAAAAATTACACATATGTAGTAGGTACTGGCACGGCGCCGTCGATATATTTTGTAAGAATTTATAATGACGAACACTTCAAAAACAGTTGAATCCGTCAAAAATAAAGTACGATTCGTCATAACAGACGTAACTGTTTGGATAGACCGTATTTTATCTGAGTGACCTTAAAAAGGAGTATTTTCTTGAGAATCTCGATTTAGTTGCTGACGTCCTTGGACCATGTGTTATTTTTATCATTTATCTACGAGTAGATTTGGGCTCGACGTTTCTCGGACAACTATCTGACAGTAATTGTTGAACGGAAACGATGTATTTAGGAGTGTTGGACTGAAGAATAGCCTTCATATATTGCTAGGACAGAAAATAAGTTACTTGTAGAATGCGTGACAGTCTACGAATTGTCATCATTATTACTATTTATTACTTTATATACAATATGAAAAACCCCTTCCACATTTATGTTTCACTTTTCTAATGGAATAAGGTGACAAACTACTTTTGGTAGTCAACAGTTTGCCTTTTAAGTGTGACACACGAGCGACACGCTTCGATAACAGAGGCACCTGCAACCGTCGCGTCGCCGCGTAGCGGCGACAGCCGTCAACGCGTGTCGCTGGCTACCACCGACAGCGTGTTGCTCGAGATTTAAGTACGATGCTCATTAATACGTTTGCTTCATACCGGTGTGGCTCTCAGAATAAAGTCCATCGTCTCGAGATTTTTTAGTTATGTATCATTACGACTTAAGCTAAAAGCTGCGCTTACTTATAAATCTCCAAATTAATAGCACCAGTGGAGCTCATGATACCAAACTTCTTGAGCACACAGAAGATGATGCAGGGCTCATCAGATTCCTGCACCTCAATGCGCTTGTTTTTAGGGTACATCTCGCTCAAGCACTGCTCGGCAACTATGTCGCTTAGCTTGTCGTGAGCATACATCACCGATATGCGAGCGTACGCGAACCCCGTGAGCATTAGGAATGAGAAGAGCAGGAGATCTGGAAAAACAAAATGGTGGACGTTAAAAAGGTGATCATTGTAGGTATGATGGCGGTAACTCAGTAGAACATGTGGTAGCTATATAAAAGATACGATGGATTGGAGTTAAGGACGGTCTTTAAAAAGTTCTAGAGGAATGCAACGGGGATGATAAAATACACCGTTTCGTTCCTATTTGTCTCGTATTGGCAAAAAGGGGGATATGGGGCGCGTTATATCGTCCTTTTGGCTGATAATTACAAAGTATGGTCAAAAATTACAACTCGCAAGAGACCAAACAGCTGTTACTGCTCTTGCCATCGACGCCTCAATAAGTCTCAAGTTAACTCTTGCGGGTTGTAAGTCCATTGTCTTAAGACCGTTCATATAATACAATAATAAATGTCACTAGGATTATGTCCGTTTTCACTAATACTAGATGACAACTTAATGAATGTCTAAATGAAAGCATGCTATTGGATTGTCTACTTTCGGTGCTAAGCCGAGAGTTGATAATTTAACAGCGCGCTTTAGGTGTTATTTTAGTGTTAGTTGAAACGGATATTGGATCATTTAGTTATTTTGGTAAAAGCATCAAAATGGAATTGGGCTGGACACATTTGCCGCATGTCAGACGATCAATGGGCCAAACTTACGACCCAATAGGTTCTTCTTAATCGCGGCAGGCCCAGACGGAGATGGCGGGATGAGCTGGACTCCTTCTACAAGAACTGGTCCTTAGCAGCTTTGAACAGAGAGAAATGGAAAGAGAGTAGGGAGGCCTTTGCCCTCAAAGACATCAAAGGCTTTTAATAATAATATTATTAATCGGTTATAAGGTTTCAATCCGGGTGTTGCTACGCAACTTAGGAAAGTTCCAAACCCGGAAACTACATGTGGTCTGTGATCAAATCTTATGTAGGTCACCGTCATTAATAATATGTGTAACCCCGTTTACATCCATAAAAGTTATGATATTGATGTAACAAGTCTTGTAAAAGACTTGTAAAAAACATTTCGTGTATAAAGAATGTATCATAACATGTATTGAAGTTGTTTCAGCCATGTCTTTTTCTAAATAATTATTTTGTTTAAGGTTTTACAAAAAAAAAAAAATATTGGCTACCTGCATAGGTAGGTATGTTTTATACCTTAGTATAATCGCGGGGTTATATGAATTCTAGGTATAAGTCTCCAAACCGAACATCACACGTCATCTAAACTAATATTATTGATGATTTGATTTTTTGTATGTTTGTTTGTTACACTTTGAGGCTAAAACGGCTGAACGGATTTGGATGAGATTTAGCACATGGATAGACCTGGAGGCCTACCATGATCTAATTAAAAACGATTCAAAAGCAAGACATTTCAGTTTAGGTTCTTAAACTGCATCGTTCACAGTCGTACTATGACGTCCAATACGCTCAGCGGCATTTGGATCGTTGAAAGTGAAAGAGCGTTAAGAGCTCGTGGTAGGTATCCAGATGGCACGGCCTAAATTGAATCGTTAAACTGATGTCATGGTACGAATTAGGAGAACATTTAGGTCCTAAATTGGATCGCGTTAAGAGCTCGTGGTAGGTATCCAGGACTTGCATTAGGACATGCGATACTTTTATCCCGATATTCCCACAGGATCGAGATTTAAGCGGGTGAAACCGCGGGGCGCAGCTAGTGTTACGACTTCCAAACCTCTCCATCTCAATAGTATCAGTATAACGTTGAAAATTATTGCTTTAATTAAAATCTTACGCTCGAATGCTACCGTAAATCTTACCGATAACTTCGTCCATGATATCGAGACGTAATCTTGAAACTTGGTGAATTTGATTCGCTTCCGGAGTTTGTCAAAGGATAATTTAGAAATTGCCATTTGATACTATTGGTTAGCCGAGAATGACCAGGGTATTGGATTTTAAATCTATATTATATCTATATATAAAATTCAAAGTCTTGACTGACTGACATACCTACCTATCAAAGCACAGCCTAAACCGCTGGTCTTAGAGACATTAAATTTGGAGGGTATGTTCTTTATGAAGAGTAGGTATCCACTAAGATATTCCATGTAAAATACTGGTTTTCAGCTGCATCCTGTTAGGCTGGAAACCGACCCCAACATAGTTGGGAAAAGGTTAGGTTAGGATGAAGTTTTTAATTTTATAACACCACTTTAAATACCCCCACGACACCGGTAGATACCGTTGCATACCCGCACAATGTTTTGCGTGCGTTACAGAGCACTCTACCGCCAAAAATAAAAGTCGTTCTTTGCCAGCAACTAACTTTGTGCAATGTTACTTAGTTTGATGTACAGAATGCGTATTTGAAGGCTATGTGATGTGTCTTTTTACATCCTGTATAGTAATACTAATAATAAAGGTGAAGAGTTTGTTTGTTTATGAGATAGATTATACACGTAAACCTCCCGGAATGAAATTTTTAAATGATGGTGAAAACGACATCAAAATCCATTGCGTAATTTAAAACAACAAAGCGGTCACACAGACGGACACCAAGAGCGACTTATAATGGATTGGGAGACAGTAATATCTTTAAGGGGACTACATGACCTAAAGCGCGGTCACTGTCGGACTGCATAGAAAAGAAAGAGAAGCGCGACGAAACAACTCTGGTAATTTATTGAAAAATATGAATCAATTATCTATTTACAAAAAATCTATTGTTTGGACAAAAAAATTTAAACACTAATGCTTTAGTATGTTGATTGTAGAATAATCTGACAAAAAATCAGAATGATTGTTTGCATATTAGTATGGTTTTTATTGTGAAAAGAAAGTTTTTAAAGATATGTCCATGATACTTTTAATCATTATAAAACTTGCGTTTTTTGCGTTTAGGTCCTGTAGTACTCTTAAGCAGATCATTTACATCTGAGCGAACTGAACGCGGTTTAGAAAATAATTCCTAGAAGTGTTTACATAATTACGTCAATTTCTAGAAATATTCCAGTATGTAATTCAAAAGCCTAGATGTCTAGCCCTAGACGATCTAAATCTAAAGGACACGTAATATATGAGCCAGACGTAGGTACTGAAGTTTTTTTGCAGCGACCTCCGACAATGTCAGTTGTTATCAAAACAATGTACGATTGCTGTTTTAATTTGAGTGAAAATCAATTTATTTGGTACTAAAACTCAGAAAACTAAAATGCGTAACACACTTTCAATTACAATCTGAATCGTTTTGAAGGATATTCCTAATCCATTGCTTCATATGTTCGAAAAATCTGTCTGCTCCACGACATAAAACGCAATGAATGTTGTTAAACTGTTAAAATTAAACCCATCCATTGTTCTTGTGTTGCGCTAATTAATTGGGGTAATTCCCCGCAGGTTTATGTTTTCTTCATGAAGTGATATATGACTTTGTGCCAAGTTTCATGAGGAACTAATATATTGTTTGTCTTTGAAAGTTGAAGGCTACTACTACGAACAACTTGTCGTATTTCACCGTGGTTATCCGTTCTGGGACTGTTAAGAAACTGACTTGAATTCAACGGTATTCTTAGGATTCATAAATATTTTTTTTACCAAGAAAAATTAACCTGTTCAATCCTCGTGATAACTTAATACCTTAATACCTATGTATTGTCTTCAGCATGTAGGATGAAAACATAAATGGAAACAGTGAAGGAAAACATCATGAGAAAACCGGCATGTCCTAGAACCAAAAATTTCAAGACATGTGACATCTACCAACCCGCACTGGGCTCGCGTGGTAGATTAGAGCCCACTCCCTTTCGAAGATAGGAGGCCTGTACCCCATCAGTGGGGACATTATAAGCTGATTATGCTATGTAGAATGAAACGTTATCATATTTCGTTTATACTTAACACCACACTCAAGGAAATCGTCTCGTGTGCTTTTCACCGCACAACAGCCGACGTCCTTCGAGCCGGATCACAGTAACACTGCTTGTTGCAGATAGGTATAGTGTTAAGTAGTACTCCTTCTCACTCTTCCTTCTTACTCTTTTTCTCTTCAAATCAGTGATGATTCTTAATTAAGTTGTGCTCAATAGGTGGTCACCACAAATATAGATACACCTAGATAACGCAAGAGCAACTACTTTACGTGCCATAAATCGCACTAGCTTACAAAAATCGTAAGCCGCCACTTTCGCGCTCAGTCCTGTGTAATGCGGGCTGGTTGAGCGTGAGCGCTGGCGCTAGGCCCCAGGGGTGGGGCGAGACGGGTGTCACTAAATAGGGCTTGTAACGTTATAGTAGGTAGTCGTCATGTTCTGGACAAGTCTCACATTACTACTTAAACTTTCTGGCTTCTAATCACAGTCAAAAAATCAATCTTCCTAGCCTTTTCCCAACTATGTTGGGGTCAGCCCAACCCATACCCCTTGGTAAAACTGGTTCTCAGACTTTCGGGCATCTGGCTAACCGTAACGACTGTCAAAGATCCATGAATGACAGCCGGGGCCAACGGCTTAACGTGTTTTCCGAGGCACGGAGGGGTCTCATCCCGGACCAACCGCGGCAAGCGTAGGTTTATCTGATCCAGCGGCCCGTCCGGCTGTTGTTACTTAGCCACAAGCCCCTTGACTTATAATTACAGTACGCTAATTAAATGCAAAAGCAATGTTAACAACGTAATGTGTTTTGTAAACCAGTTGTGCAGTCCTGATAAAATTAACGTGACCGAAAGTGCACATGTTCGTAAACATCACAAAGGTTGCATCATAATAGTTTGATTATACGCTTATGTATAACTAGCTAGGCTCGTGGCTCTACCCGTGTTTCATGTACTAGAAGACTTTATCCGGAAACCAGAAGGCCAATTCTCGTAATTTAAAACGTTCAAAATCTAGTCGCAGTCTCATCTCGGCGACAAACAAATGTCAAAAACTTGTCAAAATGTAGGGAAATTAGAAGTATTTTTTGACAGATTGAGACTGAGATCAGACTGTGAACGTTCTTAAAATTACGAGAATTGCCCCTCAGGATACTCCTCCCAGAAAGACATCAAAAGAATTGAAACCATCCGACAGACATCAGAAGGCCAATTCTCGTAATTAAAAACGGCAGCGACAATCAATGTCAAAATCTTGTCAAAAATGTAGGGAAATCAGAGGTATTTTTGACAGATTGAGACTGAGATCAGACTGTGAACGTTCTTAAAATTGCGAGAATTGCTCCTCAAATTCATATTTTGTCCGAACTCATACCTCAGTATCTTTTGCACGTACAAAATAAAGTAAGTAAGGAGCAAAATCCTAAAACTAAATAAAAATCTGGGCAGCTTGTGTACGATCTAATGAAACCTCCAAGGCTTTGATATGCAGAGAGAGTACTTTTAAATAATGCAGGAATGTTGTAATCAAAAGCCCTCAATGAAAGCAGGGCCCCAAAACGCAAAGAAAGAAATATGGTTTAATTTACATCGACTTCATATAAAAATGTAAATTATTTGATCTTAAAGGGGCACCCGAGTAATAAAAGCAGCGGTAGCGGTTATTGGTTTTATTAACAAATTTATAAATATAAAAAAGAGTACATCTAAAGGTTCTACATCTGGAATTCGTCAGGATCTCTGTACGAAACAGCGTACAGTTGCGTACAGTCGTTAAACACTTTCGCTTTTTTGCACACATCGTGGTCCAGATTCATTCCGTTAATGTTCTGAGCACAAGTCTCTCCGACGTCCGATATTAATATTCTCGGATCGTACCTATGGATCGACTGCACTCTCCTGTAGTAATTCTTTATATTTATGTAACCATCGTTTGTCATTATACCGAATTTTTTGAGCACACAATGTATTATACAAGGAATGTCGTTCCTATCGATACGCAGAGGATATTTGTACAAATTCCGTGGGTACATTTCTGTTAAACAATCATTTGTTATTTTATCACTTTTCTGGTCACGCGCGTACAAGATCGAGATCGGAGGTTCCGATTCCAAGCTTTGTGAGAAAAACTTTGTTTTATAGCTGTTCACTGTTACAGCTACTGATAGGAAAGTCGTGAAGATGAGTATTTCTGAAAGTATTTCAACATAGTTACGTAAAATTACTCCAGATCCAGAGACTAGCCATCTGCGCGGGAGATATTATAGAGCACAAGTGTGTGCGCAGACACAGGTGCAGTTACTCTCATGGGACGGCAATCTGACACAACCGGAGAGAGTTCAGGCATAGGACCACCGACTTAGCGTGCTTTCTAAAGCAAGGGGGAATCACATAGCCAACTTCGAAACACCGGGCTGTTAATGAGATTTTTTTAATAATACCTTGCCCGACCTGGGAATCGAACCCAGGAAGCCACGCTCAGCAGTCGCGCTTGCGGCCACGAGATCAATCACATATTTAAGTACTAAAGCTGTAACAATACACACTAGAAAATCGCGCTGTTGTGATCTGAAGACGTTGAGGAAAACTTTCAACAATTTCAGCGGTTCACAGGGCAGAAATGAAAATGTAATATGATTTCACTCAAACAAAGTTGTGAAGAAACTTGCAAGACGAGAACTTACATAAATTGAAATTTCTGCAACCATTAAAAGAAATTCTTGTTCTATTTCAAAAGAATTTTAATTTTAAGTTTAACTCATTTGTTAGTCTACGGACATCTCTCTATTCTTCTTATGTCTTATTGTTATGCCTTCATGAACATCACGGGCATGGCTTGGGATTGAAAAATGAAGTTTTTCGGTATTAATAGATTCAAAATGACTTACTTTCCATTGTGGCTAGTTTTTTTTTTTGTAGAAAATATCACATTTATGTCACGCGTAACGATTGGACATCATTACTCAAATCCAACAAAATTACTGAAAGCTGAAACAGTAGAAATCGGATATTTTTCTTTCCTAATGCCAGGAAATGGATTGTTTCGAAAATTCACTGGCTAATGTTTTATATACTAGATGAATTTCTACAAAACAATCGCCCATTGTTCTGAAGGCTTCGATAAGAGCTAAAAATGGTCGCGAGGCGATGTAACGTAAAAAATGACCAAAGACGCCAGGTGTGTGGTTCATAAGTACCGTTTGTTTTTATAATTCGTTAAGAGCGTTCATCCCGCGCGGGCTGGCAGCATCGCATTTCTAGTGGTTTTTCGTCATTATTTTAATAAATTTAAATCAAAGTAGGGATTATTTTTTTACAACCAAACACTCGATCGTTGGTATAATAATCACGAAAAAGCACTAGAAATGCGACGTTGCCAGCCCGCGCTGGATAAACAATCTTAAGTATCGAATAAAATTGTGAATGCTTTGAATTGAATTGGAGTTACAGGCACGAATTATATTTTAAGGCTTCGCAATTGGCAACACTGTTCAGAATTCGATTATATTTTATTGCGAACAACACATTTTTATTTCCTTTCAAATTCCTCAAACTTTTTGTCTTCGGGTGATTGTGATATAATATTTTCTTCGGTAACTTAGGTTCCGCTTCATTGAATTTTCTTTTCAAAGATTCTTTAATATTAAGGAATTGTCTACTGCTTTGAATATAACAAAAGGGGTATTTCCAACGAATCTGAGCGTTCTTCTTTTGTCCCGTTTCGATTGGTTAATGATCTAGTGTCTTCGGGGTACAATTAAAAAAATGAAGCTAACGTTTCCTGCGAGAGAGTTTCCTGGAGATTTTTATTAGTATAGATTAGATTTTTCCTGTTCCTTCAATTCGTCTGTGTTGTAATGTTCTTGCCCCGGTATTAAGCCTTTGTTTTGGAATGGGGTTCTTCGCTCATTATTATTTATAGTCCGACTTTTGATTGAATTTTTACTGTAAATTAATTGGCATTAAAATATGATTTATGAACGAAGTTTTGCTTTTTTATTCAAATGCTTTGATTGTATTTGGGGTTTTTGGGAATTTTATCAAATTTGGAAAGGAGTACATACTTTTACCATAGGACATATTTGCTTGAGTAGGGTTAAGAATTTTCTCAGTTGTAAAATAATAGGAGCAGTGGTGGCCGAGCGGTAAAAACCGCGACTTGTGAGTTGTAAGTCGTAGGTGGGTTCGACCAGACATGCGCTTCTCTTTGTGTAAATTATTGCATCACCACTGCTCTCATAACGGTGAAGGAAATTATTGTAAGAAAACCAGCATGTCCGGAAACCAAAAATTCGAAGCTCGTCTGGACAGAACTGCTTGCTCAAAGTAAAATGAAGGCAATTTCTGGACTAGCCTGTTTATTAGCATATAAATCAAATCGTTTGAACAAAGCTTCGAATATGAAATTATTGTAATTTTATGGTTGGTTTATTTATTTGGTCTGACCCCTAGGGTAGAAATTTTTCGTCGGTCATATAAAAAGACATCTGCCGTTTCATAGAAAAGAGCAACTGAAATTGAAAAAAAATATTTCAGACCAAGCAAACAGTAATTGATACAAGTCCATATTATTATGTTAGAAGGTAGATACTTATAGCCAAGTTAGTAAAATTTAAACTAATTATTATTTTGGACATGCACAAGCTACCAATGCCCCAGGATTTGGCTGTCCACTCTGTCAGAAACCACGCTCAGAAGCGTGTTGGAGCTACCCTTTATCAGAGACCACAGGGAGGCCGTTTTTGCAAAGCACCTCTTGGAAGCCGTCCATGCTGTGGTCGGCGAACATGTCGGACAACAAACCCCTAAACGCGTTGTTGTTGTAATACCTATGCGGTCAAAATTAGCGGTTATTCAGAATCATGTACTGAACCCTTGGTAACAGCTTGCGCGGCACGTCCCTGCCACCCTGTATATTATATCTACCTAAATGTTTGGCTGTTTATTGCGTATAATTTCGTTGAATAAGATATGAGTAAGATAAACTATCTCCGCTCATGGGAACACAAAGTTATGTTTATACGAGTATTTCTGAGTTTGTATGAAACTCGTAATAAGTTCTATATTTCCTCCATTCGATACGTGACTGATTTATTTGCTTAACTTTGTTTTTTGTTTCTTTTTTGGCTACAGCAGTTTCATCGTATTTTTTTTTTCCTGTTTTTTTTTCCTGCTTGCCAGATTCTTTTTTTGTTCTTTTAAATATAACATAATGACGCTTGTAATCCCCGAAGGGCCACCCACATTTCGGCAGCTATGTTAAAGTCAATTGTAATAGGGGGTGATCCTTTTTCCATCAACCGGGCACAAATCCAGACTCCAGGCTGTTACTGAGAAATTTCTGTTCTTGTCGTATAAGACGGGAATTTGAAAGGTGTCGAGGTGTGAATCCATATCGATACTTTAAAAACAAAAGTGTGTTCGTTTTCCAATGCTCAGCCACTTGTGTGAGTTTCGATGTCAAAGTCAAATTATTTATTTCAAACTAGCTGCGCCCCGCGGTTTCACCCGCATAAGCAATTTTACCCGTTTTTTTTAAGCCGCAGGCAATTTTTTGAAATTTTCGTAAGAACCATCCTCGTACTTCAAGGAATATTATAAAAAAAAGAATTAGGGAAATCGGTCCAGCCGTTCTCGAGATTTGCGCTTAGCAACACATTTAGCGATTCATTTAGGGACAGACAGACGCGGGAAGCGACTTTGCTTTATACTATGTAGTGATACCTAGGCACATTCAAGACACTTTTGAACGTCAAAATTTACAAGAAAATAGATTTGATTCTAGTTGCCCTTTCCAAAAAGTAGTTTCCTATGGAGAAGAATGGGCAAGAAAGGTTACTTTACAGAGTATTTTTGTACCCATTTTGGTAGGGATTGTAAAATCTTTCCTTTATTTAATATCCTTGGAAGAATGGAGATTTAAAATGAAGGGTTTTTAAAAATGTTTTATATTTAAGGCCAGTTTTATTTTATTTGTTTTTTTAACTATTTCTTTTCACACGTTACTTTAAACTTCTTTCTTTTGTAGTTCTTGTAGCACAATTATTACGTTTATGGAGCATGCGGTTCTAACCTATAACAAATTGTCACACTGCCATCCATCTTATTAAATGTTGCTTCATTCCAATTAATTGCATGGTTGATTTTGAATTGCTAGGCGTCAAAATAAAAAGCTTATTTTGTATTCAAATCGAACGTACATCAATAAACTGCATCCAAAAAAAAACAGTGTTGCCGCACGAAAAATATAAGCGATGTGTTGCCACGTAACTCCAGCTAAATATATTAAAACGGATCCTCTTTATTGCAAGATACCTCTTAATTTACTGCGTGAAGATAAAACAAATACATTTAATGGTTTCGGCTGGCAACTCGTTTGCCTAGCGTTCCCGGAACAACAATTAACACTGATTTATCTTGAGAATTGCAGCCCCATTGTTGTTTTGCTTGGAAATATCTTCTAGAGACGTTTAACGTTTTGATTAAAATGATTTATGTTCCATACTAAGATTCTCGGCAATGAGGGCTGTGTAATTGCTTTTTTTGATGAGAAACAAAAGACGGTGTTACGAATTTTGGGTTTACCTACATACATAGTATAGTACGAGTATGTACATGTAAAAGTGTGTCCTGTATTTTGGTTTAAAGATTATGGGTGCTGGCGTAATCATCCTATAATGTTCCCACTGCTGGGGCACAGGCCTACTCTCAGTAAGAACGAGTGGCCCGTAATCTACCACGCAGGCCCAATGCGGGTTGGCAGTCTATGACACATGTCTTCGAATTTTTGCTTCTAGAACCTCAGACCAAATAAAAAACCAAGACAGACGGCTGTCAACAGTAAAGTGAGGCCGGTTTCGTAAGCATGTGTACACTTAGTGAGGTGTAGTTTTATTGTAAATGGTAGTAAATGTGTGCGTATGAGCGTGTATGCACAGAGCGGAGGTGTAGTTATGGCATACTTCACTGTATCGTTCTAAGCGCTCTGTCTTGGTTTTTTATTTGGTCTGAGTGTAGAACATGCCAGCCGGTTTCCTCAAAATGCTTTTGTTCACCGTTTTGAGAGCAGTAGTGATGAAATGATAATGGATGGGTGCTAATGGAGATATAATTAGACATTTCGTCTTAACTTCTGGGATCTCGACGCACCTGAGATTGTGTGGGCGTACTATAGGGTGAACCGCCTGCGTGTTTTGGTTAATAATGGATAATGTATCTACTTTTTCGACTAGGAAGGAAATCTATTTCGCAATAAATAATTCATGTTAATAAAGGAGATTTAAAGAACATTGACTCAGCTCTATATGAATGTGGACATACTTTCCGGCCGTCGAAAGAATGCGTTCCTGAAACCTGTAGGAATGTTTGGGATCTTGAAGGAAACCAACTTATGCACTTGATTATTTATATAGAACACTGTTTTACACTTCTAAACTATTTAATTTTGCTAAAGTATGTAAGAGAACTAAGAGACGTGTGCACTCTGTTCATCGTGAAGTTAGAAGGGCTGAGACAACCATTTATTTTATTTTTATTTATTTAATTATTTATGTACACACAGTAAAATACATAGGGATACAACATAATTATAATTTGAGTACAAAGGTACTGCTTATTTCTTAAGAAATTTCTTCCAGCAGACCTGCGAAAGGAGATGTAAAAAAGAAATGTAGACAATAGTGTGTGAGAACAAGAAGAAAACAATATGAATGTGTGAAGTCCAAAACTAAAATATTAAATAACACTACACATATAATGCAAAAATAAACATAATTATACTTAAATAAATACATAATGCTAAAATATATAAACTTATATATATATATATATATATTAATTAATTATACTCACAGTATAGAGGAAAGGTAATGCTCTTTTAATCGACATTTGAATAGAGAAATAGTTTTTAAATCACGAATGCTAGGCGGAAGTGAGTTCCACAATCTTACAGCATGTACAGAGAAGGAATAAGAATAGTAGCTTGTTTTATGAGGATGAGCTTTAAGGAGGGATCTAAGGTGTGATCTACACGGTGCGTCGCTAGGGCGAGCGTAAGAAAAACGCTCACGCAGGTAGGAAGGATAAGACGGGTTGTGTAAGATGTTGAAGAGGAGACATAAAATCCGAGTATTCCTGCGAAGGCGGATTGGGAGCCACTTGAGTTGCTTGCGAAGGTGAGAAACATGGTCATACTTTCGAAGACCGAAAACAAAGCGAATGCACAGGTTTTGCAAGCGCTCAAGCTTGTTTAATAGCTCCTCAGTAGCATCCAGGTAGCAGGCGTCGGCGTAATCTATAATCGGCTGAATAAGTGTTTGTGCCAAAGAAATTTTCGTCTTCAAGGGCAGAAGACTTTGAAGGCATTTCAGCGAATGAAAGGAGAAATGTACCTTTCGGCTGACCTCGTTGACCTGAGCACGCCACGAAAGGTTGGAGTCAATAACTACACCCAGATCTTTAGCGGTTTCAGTATAGTCAATGAGAACGCCATCGAGATATAAAGGCATCAGAGATTTAACATCAACCGCATTGCGAACGAATCTGCTGCCTATGATCAGGGCCTGGGATTTAGTTGGGTTAATTTGCAAACCAAATGACTTAGCCCAAACACTGATGCAAGCCAGGTCATGATTCATTGCAGCAATTGCAGAACCCGCGTTAGCTACAGTAAAATGACGATAAAGCTGCAAGTCATCTGCGTAGAGATGAAAACTAGAGGAGATTACTCTGGTAACAAAGTTAATAAAAATTGAAAAAAGAAGAGGAGAGAGAACGCTACCCTGAGGAACACCCTCAGTGAGGCTACACCAATCAGAGAAGACCTCCTCCAGGCGAACACACTGAGAGCGTCCCCGAAGATAAGAACTGAACCAGGCTAAAGTGGAAGAAGAGAAATTTATAGATTTGAGGAAACCTAGTAGAATATCGAAATCTACTGAGTTGAAGGCGCTACTAAAGTCAAGCAGTACAAGAACAGTAAGAGACTTATTCTCCATAGCCCAGCGGATGTCGTCAGTCACCTTCAAAAGCGCGGTTACAGTACTGTGACCCGTGCGGAAACCGGATTGGAAAGGGGATATTATCGAGTTTGACGTCAAGAAAAATGATAATTGTCTATGGACTATGTGCTCAAAAACTTTAGAAAGAAATGGGAGAATAGAAATAGGTCTAAAGTGGGTTAATAAAGTAGGATTGTTAGTTTTAGGTAAAGGTATTATGTGAGCCTGTTTCCAAACTGACGGAAAGGAGCAAGAGGAAAATGAGTGATTGAAGATGTGAGTGAGAACAGGAAGTAATGAGGAAAGGATAAGAGTTATCATTCTTGAACACAACTTATCATTACCGACTGCTGAAGAAGTAATCGCAAGTATAGACTTCTTAACGTCATCCTCAGTAACATCGTTAAGCATAAAGTGAGAATATTGTGGTAACGGCAAACTAGCAAGATTCTCTAGTGTCGCAGACTTGACAGTCGGATCAAGAGAAAAGGGAAGGAGCGAGAAATGCTTATTGAGATCATTGAGGTTCACATCCTTACACTGGTTGACTGGTGACTTGCCTATGCCTACAGATTTGAGAAATTTCCATACATCGGAAGAACTGCGGTTATTGAGTTGGTCGTGGAAATAGCGTCTCTTAGCATCCTGACACAGATGACTGCAGCGATTACGTAAAGATTTGTAATAAGAGAGATTCAGCTCAGAAGGTCTGCGCTTATATCTGCCCTTAGCTTTATCCCTGCGAGCCATAAGCTCTTTAATTTGTTGCGAAATCCATGGTGCAGGGTTATGTCTAACTTTGACACGTCGGATAGGGGCATGCTGATCATATAAGTCAAGGACGGTTGCGTTAAAACATTTCACCTTATCGTCGATGTCATCGATCTCAACCAGAGGGGTCCAATCGAGATCGCTGGCATCACGCTGCAGAGCATCCAGATCAATGCCCTTGAAGTTACGGAGATATAAAAGCTGGGACTTACGCTTGGGAACACGGATACGATATGAAAGGTAAATGAGATCGTGGTAAGAAAAAGTAGCCGTAAGTTGACCATGGTAAGAAACATTATTAGGAGAGGAGACAATCATAAGATCTAGAAACGAGGGTGAACAATTAGGAAAATAGTGAGTTGCAGAGAGAGGCAAAACTTGAAGATTAAAAGAAGACAAGAGTGAAAGGAGTTTAAGGGAGCGAGTGTCATTTTTTATCAAGCAGGTATTAAAATCACCCATTAAAATAACGTGCTCATACATGGGGCAAAGATCACTGAGCGTCGAGTCGAGAGAATTGAAGTAGTCTATGTGAAGATTAGGACTATAGAGCACTGCAAGCAAAACTTTTGTGTGATGAACGGTAATTTCAAGAAACAAGTATTCAGCCGACTCAGAATACCGTGAAGGAGACGAACTGACCACCCTGTAGGGTAAGTCAGCACGCAGGTACATAGCAACACCTCCTCCACCTTTGCCTGTCCTATCGTTGCGGATCAAGACGAAGCCGGGGAGTGCGTACTGAGTAGAGAGGAGTGATGGCTTCAAAAAGGATTCCGATATTAAGAGCGCATCCAGATGAGCACTGCTAAAGGATGTCAGAAGGTCAGAATAGTGACAAGGAACACTCTGAACATTTATGTGAGCTACATGAAGATTCATAGGATCATTGGAGAAAAGAGAAGAGATTTTATCATGTAAAGTAAGTGGTATGGAGGAGTCACTATCCGCACTAACAAAACTAGCGGAAGAAGAGCACGAGAAGAAACTGTCGTTAAGATCAGCTACATCATCCATGAGTATAAGTACTTAAATTATAATATAAGTGTAATAAAAATACTATAAATATCTAAAATACAAGAAGAATATTTAAAAAAACTTAAAAACTAAAATACTAATTAAAGATTTTCCTATGAGAAAACCTCCCCCACTCGCTGGTATATTGGCAGGAATTTTACAATAAACCTCTCCGACCCGGCGCGAACCACATGTGGTACGATACAATTCCGTTCACTGGATACAATAGAAAATCAAATGTGTCTCATTAGCCGTCCTTGAGGTGTAACAAAAATACACAACTAAGTTAGAACAATAGTGCAAAGAAAAAAAAAAAAAAAAATATATATATATATATATTAACAAAAAATAAACAAACGATAACATCGAACTGTACTTAGAATGGAACGCGACGGAATGACGTCTGGATACGAGCAGTGACATTTGGCAGAATTGTCGACATCGGCACCATTGCCATAAAGAAAAATAGAATAGAATAGACATGATGACGCTGTCATCTGTCTAAAATCAGTCAACAATACAACCGTACGTCACATTCAACATTGTCAAAACAAGTTAGATGACCTTAAAATAAACATAATATTCATACCGGCATTAATAAAAATAAAAAGTAAAATGATAAGCGGTGATACAAATAAAAATTACTAATTTAACTACCGGCCCAACACGATTGTGGCTATGCAAATCGGCCAAGTTGAGAAGTAGTGAAGAAGTGAAATAAATGCGAGTGACAAAAACAATAACAACGAACGTGTTACTTGCGCAGACGCGTCTTCCTCGTTCTCTTACCAGGAGTAGCCAATGTTGCGGCACTAGGAGATCCACGATCTTCAGATTGCGCAGAATCCTCGGTGTCGACTGAACAAGACGGGAATTTGTTTGTTAGATCGTGAAGTTCGCCCGCCGTTTCGATCTTCCGGCGGGATTTGTCTGGGCAAATAACAACAATCTTGCCTTCCATGGACCAGCAATTTGGCATACCGAAATGCTTACGAGCAGCTGCAAACACACGATGCCGAACTTGTGTCAAGAACTCGGAGATGGTGATCCCGGTACCCTTGAGAGCTTTCTTGCTATCCCACACAAGTTGTCGATGTTCCATTTTGAAGAATCGTACTAGTATGGGTCGGGCCTTCTGCTGTGAGAATCCAAGTCTATGACAAACATGGATAACATTCTTGTCACTACATACCTCCGTCAATTTAATTTGGTTGGATATGATCTTGTGGACCACATCAAGTAAATTTTCATTATCCTTCTCTGGAACACCATGGAACAGCAAGACCTTTCTTCGCATAATTGTTTCATGCCTATCGAACCCAGCAGCCAGCAGCTCAATTTGAGTTTTTAACTTGGAGAGTGCTTGACAGACAAACAGCTTAAACTCAGAGAACTCACGTGCAATGAATGCAAGGTCTGGTGATGCTGATGTGGTACCAGTGGTAGCCTGCTGCAATTTTGCCTCATATTCCTGCATTCGGGAGCCAAACAACTGCTCGAGGTCCTCCAAGCTGGCAGCTAGTTTAGTGTCCATGTTCCGTGTGTGGTGAAAGTGAACCAGGTATAAGTGCTACAGACTTGAAAACAATATATAGCGGGTGTGGGGGGGTCTAATATAAAATGAACTGATTTATTTCATTAATAAATAATTTATAAACTATTTTAAAATTTAATTTAACAAGAGCACACAAAAATATATGTTACTCCTATGCCTACCCACAAAGGAAGGTTTCCATCTGTCAAGTTCATATTTAATTTGACAACAATGACATTTACAGGTGTACGGCCGGACTGGCTGTATAGATAAGGGTGTATAGATGTGATAGGACATTTTGTTTTTTTGTAAAATAAATTTTACTGTTTTGTACGTATACGGTGGATACAATTAAAAAAGGTTGTTGAGAATAAAATTGTTTGCTTTTTGAAGCTGACTGTATGAGTTTGTACCTATCTATAGTTTACCCACATTTTGCCATTTGTGCCTAACCCTTCGGGGATTACAGCCGTGATGTTATGTTATTTAACTAAAATAAAAGATTTCGACGAACTGAAAACCTCCTCCTTTTTTGAAGTCGGTTAATAACTGAAAAGGTTCCGGGCGGCGGCGCGGTAAACGAGACATAATAGAAGTTTTATTGTTATGACGGTTATAGCCGTATAGTGCCCTTGAAATCTTAAGTAATATGTTAGTAACTGTCTATCTATGAAATAATATTTCAGGATTATAAGAACGAAGTAGTACCAACGTTCTTTGAACGTAAACCAATCCCAATGCATATTATTATCGATACTTATTTCAGGCTAAGGGCAGAATCATGTAGAATCCAATTACTACTCAATCATATGAGGCCCTTCAAATATTGGGTGATTGCGTGACACCAATATTAGAAGGTATTTACCGTGTTTGAGGAACTTATTAACCCTCTCTTTACTTGAATATAATGGCTTTACCAGCCCCCTAGTCGCGAACACACTTTTAACCACAATTTGAATCATTTTGAAGGGTATTGTTAATCCATTGCTTCATGTGTTCCAAAAATTTGTCTGTTCAACTACGTAAATACCGCAATGAATATTGCTGAAATGTCAAAATGGAAGCCATTGCTACTGTTATTATGTTACGCAATTACCCCGCTGAACTTCAATATCATCAGAGGGGCAATTCTCGTAATTTTAAGAACGTTCACAGTCTGATCTCAGTCTCAATCTGTCAAAAAATACCTCTAATTTCCCTACATTTTGACAAGTTTTTGACATTTGTGTCGTTGAGATGAGACTGCGACTAGATATCGAATGTTTTAAATTACGAGAATTGGCCTTCAGGATTGTGCCGGAATACAGCAGTTCGTCGTGGACGTGGTACGACAGCGGTTCCACTGTCATCATCTCTGTCAGCCGCCTCGCAACCACCAATGCGACGCTCTACTAGAGGGACTGTCACCCTCAATCTGACCTTTTCGGTGATTCCAGTAACTTCGTAACAAAACGAGACGGCGGCGCCACTTGCTTCGCCATCAATTATAGAGGATGAAATTAAGTAGGTGCGACAAATAAAAATATCAAATTCAGCGTGCTATAAAGTAAATTTATAGCATTTTATTAAAGAATGGGATGCACAAACGTGCGCGAAGGCAAGCGATTAGCTCTTTTTTTTCCGTAGGAACGGCCAAAATTAGGTAAATAAGTACCGCAAGTTCAACACGTTGCCAATTTGCTTCATGGTTTGAACTCAGCGATGAATGGATTGCCTATCGTGTGAGTGAGCGCTAAAATTGATACTGTAATTAACTTATTTGTTTTGAAAAAAAAAAACACTAGAATAAAGATCACTGTCATATTGACAGTAATGCAATACAGAGGTAAAAGACGCTGGCACAATAGTCGACTATCGGCTTAGTTACCAAAGAAGAAGAAAAAAAGGAAATTGAATTTCGAGGTCGACTAGTAACTATTGTTCTATTAAAACAAATGAGTTATCAACATATTTATTTCTCACTATGTGTTATCAGCCAGCAACTGCTGCACTATAAAAAGCCCCACTCTTCGAATCCAGCACCATATATTACATGTTCTCCTGGTAGATGTATCTGACACTGGCGCTGTAGTTGCTGCAGTAGTGATGTTCATGATGGTAACATTATATTTATAATACTCTGGTATGTCTTCAAAATCGTAGTAGCTTGGGTAATAACCTGGATTGTAGTAGTAGCCCATGAATTGTGGTGGGTAATAGTAATAACAAGCCCATGCTGGGTAGATTATGAAGAGTAACAATACTGTGTGGATCATAACGTCAATTTTGTTCATAACGTTCTCTGATTAGAATGTCTTGCTCATATTTTGTTCTTTGTATAAAATCGTGAGTACTTCTAATTTAGACTGTCGTTTGTTTTTTTCGTGACCTATTATGTCAACTTCAAGTCTATTGTCAACATTTTTATGTAGACTTATTATAACAGAGCTGCATTTCTTGCCATCAATATAAACATTATTCTTGATAATTTCCAAGGTATTTTTTACTTCATCACTGAGACAGCAGTGTTTACCTGAAAAGGTAAATGTAAAGAAATGATAAAGAATTTCATCCTGTTTAATTTGTCGGTAAAGGTGAATATAAATAACGCTTTTCGGGTGTTCATATACGGAAAATGATACATAACTTTCATAAAAGTTACTAAGGTGTTCATATACGGAAAATGATACATATTACTTTCATAAAAGTTATGAATGGGTTCGAACTCCACCACTTAATGCTTATTCAATCTTCTGAATACTGTACTATACTCGTAGTGCGAAGTACTCCCCCTCTGTCAACTCCTATAAAATTATATTATTGGTAAATTATTGGTAGTTGCTATTCCAGTCAACCAATCACAAAACAAAACAAGATTTGACAGGAAACAAACGACAAGCAAAATTCAATCACATTTTTCAATTCAATAGAAGCAACGCAATTTCTCACATGCAATTTGAAAACGTATTTACCAAATAATATCCACAATAAACGTAAAATCTATCTGGTTATTCAATAAACTGTCCATAGAGGACTGGACTGTCCACTTTGCTTACCTTGCGTTTTTATTAGATTTCTTCCCAATTGTATTCACTCCTTTGAAAACATTATTCTGTTCAGACTATGCTAGCTCATTGTCTATGCTCTAGTTTTGAACTGCAAGTTTACAATGATGCTACTCTGGTTAAATTGATCATGTCCGACCTAGTTTGTGCATTATTGTGTTCTGTTTGAATTTAGTGGCGATTGTGATCTTGTTTTGAAATTGGCTTTTGTTGTAGGATACTACTTTTTGATTTGATAATAATAGACCTGTATGTAACCTTAACTGAGCATGAATTAGGATAGGGGTTATGAAATCAATGATTATAGGTACTGTAGAGGTTTTATTTTAGATGGATAAAATACCAATTCTAGTACCAATTTATAGAATCATAATCAGCCTATAACTTTCCCATTGCTGGGACACAGGCCTCCTCTCGGTGAGAGGGAGTGGGCCGTAATATGGATTACTACACCCGCGTGACTATCACGTTTCATGAGTGACGGTTTGATAATTTTTTTTTATTTACCAAAAATTAATGCACGTGGTACACTGCAAAGCAAGGACTTCTTCTTAAACAGGGTCAAATTGAATTAGCTAGTGGAATTCTGCAGACGTGATGGGTATCACGTCTGTCACGTATCGTATGGGTGTCACGTCTATCGACATCTAAACACGATAAAAAAAAAAAAAAAGATTAAGGTTTTTTTAGGGAACAACGACGGCTGATGGTTAGTGGTGCTGCTTAAGTATGAATTGAGAAGATATGTTTTATGGTGTGTGATACCAATGTACCAATCACGTCTGTGTGGTTTACACAGTAATGACTGAATTTTTAAACTGACATTTCAAGTGAATAATTATACTAATTGCGGTCGATGACACTAAAAAAATCACAAAATTAATTGTGTTTTGGTTTTATCATGTTGTTATCACATCGATATCGTCGTCTGCGGAGTTTCGCTAGCTAATTGAATTTAACCCTGTCTAAGAAAAGGTCTTTGCTTTGCAGTGGTGCCAAAAGGTGTCTGTTTAAAATCTAAATGCTCAAACCGCAACTTACGAAATATTTTTCGTTAAGTACTTACTTAGGTATTTAAACTTTAGTACACAAACCATTAAGTACCTAATTTTCTAGAATAAAGTGAAGTGTTTAGCACATTATGCAATACAAATTTCAATAAAGTTTTGAAGATAGGTAATTAGTAGGTAAATTACGCGGTTTCTTAGACAAGTTTCTAACTGAACGCCTTACACCTGAAATAAACGTCCAGATAACGATAAACGATTATTTTCGACTAGCTGCGCCCCGCGGTTTCACCCGCATAAGTGTCGATCTAGTAGGAATCATCATCTGCCTAGCCTTTTCCCAACTATGTTGGGGTCGGCTTCCAGTCTAACCGGATGCAGCTGAATACCAGTATTTTAGTAGGAATATCGGGATAAATGTTAATCCAAGCTGTCAGCTAAGCTCGCCGTCCGATCAGGACCAGGCCCGTGCCGGACGGCGCGTATGTGTTCCACGCGCGCCTCAAAGAGATGTCAGCATCGAAGGAGGGGCCCGTCAGGGCCGAAGCCTGCCGGGGCAGCGGGATTGTCCGAAAGGGTTACCGCTGCCTCGGAACATAAAGGGCTAAGGAAGGAACACGGATGGGTTTTAGTCAGTAAGAGTCTGACACTCTTTTCCGCTCCACCCAGAGCGGGAGGGGTCATTGGATGATTTCCCATCCTTAAAAAAAAAAAAAAAAAAAAAGCTGTCAGCTACGTCCATACAAAATTTTATCAAAATTGGTCCAGCCGTTTAAGCGTGAAAAAGTAACAACTATACAAACACACTCACAAACTATCGCCTTTATAATATTAGTGTGATTTAGGGCAGATTTTTCAATGGTCAAATAACTTTTATCTGAGGAATTCTGGGCCGAGTTCATTTAGATTGCCATCACCAAGCTAAGAAGAAAAATATCGCGGTTTGACAACTTTTTTATTGAAAATATGTCAAACTGTCATAATTATTCTTCAGATAAAAGTTATCAGACTATAAAACGGCGGGAAACTCATTCTCATCGACATTATTAATTGAGGAGTTTTTACAAAATAATTATGAAAAGAAGAAAGGACCTATATCAAAACTGTACTCCCCTTAATATTAACCATATTAAGTAATCATTTGCCATTAACGTGGAGTTAATTCTAAAACTCCATAATTCCGAGTTTACGATCTTCTATTCTGTAGATATAGCGTGTCGCCGCGTTCGAGGCCACGGTTACAAGATAAATAGCCTCGGGGTAAAGAAACAATTAAAAACTTGTTTCATTTAGTTAATTAAGCCCGTCGAAGGCGTCCCAGTTACAGGGTTTCCATACAAATTAGCACAGTTAGCAGCTTAGACTTATTGCTTTGACTATAGACTTATTGGGCTTGCGGCGCAAGATGAAATGTCGGGCATTGTGTGTGCATTTGCACCGGGGATCTGAGTCAAATTATAATTATTAATAACCAGCTAGAAAATCCTCAGACATGATAAAATTAAAAAGAATATAATTTTAATGTTATTTTTTGCGGTCATTATTATGGGGTATAATTAGAAAAATCACGGGAAGTACCTGTAGCCAGCAAAAGGTGGGATTCCGAGCTGAAATGATAATGATATTTAGGACTCCGCAGCGGCACCTCTAAGGCCGCAACGTGTCGTCTGGACAGACCTGTCTGGCCTGTCTGACTGTCTATACCTATACCTCTGGGTCTAGTTTCAAAGACAAAAGCCTAATATGTAGGTAGGTACTTGTCCTACTTGAGTGACTATTTGCTTGGGACTATTACTATAACGTTCAAATAACTCCAATAGCAATGTAGTGTGTGTACTTGATTAAACTTTGCTTAGGCTTATCTATTTCATTATTATAACTGTTTGGTTTATATAATTAAATACCTGTTGATATGAAACTACGATACTATTTGTGGGTCTTACAAATAACAAAGGTATTAAATGCTCACTCAATAATAAAGGTATCTATGTATAGGTACTAATACCGTAGCGTTAACCGGTTGGTCCCGGCTGTTATTCTTGGATTTTACAGTCGTAACAGATTGTCAGAAACTCGAAAGTCTGACAACCAATCTTACCAAGGGGTATCGTGATACCCAGTTACTGGGTTGTGGAGGTCATTCAAGGGTTTTTCCTGGAGGATTTTCTCAGTCGCAGCCCGGAGTCTGGATTTGTGCCCGGTTGATGGCAATAGGCTCGCCCCCTATTACATGGGACTTAAACAAAACTGGCAAAATGTGGGTGGTGTTGCTAAAGGTACACCCTGTCTAACCCTTTGGGGATTACAGGCGTGATGCTATGCGTTACTTAGAGATTTAAGAAACACGAACTCTTCGTTTGTAACCAAGTTACAGCATTATATTACTCAAGACATTGACTGGCTTCTTGCGAGTTTTTTTTTTTAATGTTTAAAAACTTTGTGGTTACGAAACCCTTTACCGAAAGAATCAAAACTAAATTTCAAAAGAATATAACAAGCAAAGTTAGTTATGAAAGTTACACTTGAAAATTCTTGGAGCAAAAAAAAAATTTACAAAATAATATTTCAGAGATATTTTAAAATATTTTTATGTTATTGTATTTTACGAGAACTTTTCATACTGTAACATGTGCTTATTTCAGACATATAATCCGCCTATAATGTTCCCAATGCTGAGATACAGGCCTCCTCTCGGTGAGAGGGAGTGGGCCCATGCTGCCGGCCCAATGCAGGTTGGTGCCAGGCCCATGCCGGTTTCCTCACGATGCCGATGTTTTCCTTGACCGTATAAAGAACAGTGGTGATGGGAAGAGATTCGCAGGAGAACCAAGGCAACCGACATAGCCCGAAGAATTTCCAAACTTAAATGGCATTGCTTGCAGAACCGATGGCCGATGGGGCCGAAAGGTTCTGGAGTGGCGACCGCGTACCGAAAGACGTAGCGTTGGAAGGCCTCCCACAACGTGGACCGAAGACCTTATGAAGGCCGCAGGAATCCGTTGGATGCGAGAAGCACAGAACCGGTTGAAGTAGAGGTGCTCGGGGGAGGCCTTTGTCCAGCAGTGGACGTCTTTCGGCTGAAATGATGATGATGATCAAAGCGGCCTGGGTCCGAACCCACGATTTACTACTCTTAAGCAGGGGTTGAAAGCGGTAAAGGTATAAGGGTATGGTACCGGTATAAAATTACGATACAGCTTCGATTTAAAGGTAGAACCAAAACGGTTGAGAATTACGGTTTTGGTATCGTTAAAAAAATGATTATACATATATTTTTTTACGGTATTGTTATACCTATATATTACTAATACTTTTACCGAAATAATTTCGGTACCGAAAAAAATTATGCGACGAAGAGTGAGTGCGACGCGGCGGCAAAGGCGCGAGGTGCGGGGGAGCGGTGCGCGTGCGGCGACACGCCGGTTGTATTTTATTTATTTGCAATTTTCGTGCATCTTTATCAATTTCCTTTATAATTTCATTCTGTTGCTTTGACGAGTTAGTTTCATTATACAGATTAGAGTGCTGTGGGGCTGCCAACTTTTTTTGAGAAAAATAACGTATCAAATTCTTTGAATAGGAAAAAATAAAGTATTTGGAAGAAAAAAAAGTATTTTTCAAATTTAAGTATGTTACTATCCCTTAAAACACATATTTTTGGGAGGTTTTAGCAAGTGCTAACGTTTTATTGTTGGATTTGAAAATTTCAAAGCTCGTTTTACAATCGAAATTATTTCAGATGTATTTTTATGTATAATTGTTATCTCCCTCAAAACTGGTTTGTCTTAAGCATAACTATATTTTCTCTGAAAATTCTTTATCTTTATTAATAGATTTTCTTTTTTGGCTTTTAAGTCAGTACATACTATCGATAAAAAGTTCAGTAATTACCTCACTGACCTCTACTTGTATAATACAGGTCAGTGAATTACCCATATGAGTCTTTCGTTTTACGCATCACAAAAGATTAGAAATAAAGTATTTTCGCATACTTTATTTTTATGCAAAAGTATAAAGTATATTTATCGAAAATAAAGTAGGATACGTTATTATAAAGTATGGTTGGCAACCCTAGCTGTGGCATCGACAGCTCGGTAGCATTAGGTAAGTGATGACTCTTAGACTCTTGATTTGAGAGAGTTCAACTAACACACTGTACATGCAGTACATGCCTACAGAAGAGGATTTTCCTCGACTTTCATGGGATCCCTTCATCAGACTCTGACTTGGTGACGATGGGACCACCTCGAGAGCATACCCTTTCAAACCCTAATCTTCTTCTTCTTCGTGTCGCTGGCACGACTATGTTTTAAATTTTGTTTTCCCAAAACTTTGCCACTTCCACGGCGTCGTCGATGGCAGCGCAGAGGTCACTTTGACTGCATGTTTTGGAACACAGAAGGCAGGATAAGAGGTGGAGCATGGTTTGTGACATAGCTCCGCAATCACACCCTTCTGCCGTTCCGTCAAGGTAGCCCCACTTTACAAGGTTGGACTTACATCTTCCCACTTGTGTCCGAAGACGGTTCAGAGACTTCCAAGTGGGCCACGGGAGGTTACACCCTGCAGGGAGATGCTCCTTTGGTGGTAAGTAGTGAGTAGGAGGAGGAAGAGTATCCTGCCACAGTTTGCAACGGGCGTCAGCCGGGTTTCCTGACAGAGATGCTGTCGATGTCAAGAAGCTGTGTCTGCTTTTTAGCCGTTGCATTTGTAGCTGTGCGCCAGATAGTGGGTGTCTGGTATCAGATTCCTGTTTGAATTTCTCCACTGCGCATGCAACTTCTCTTCGGACTTGTGGTGGAGCTATGCCAGTTGTGGGATATAGGACGCTGAGCGGGGTCGGTTGCAGGCAGCCTGTAATCGTGCGGCAGGTTTCATTTAAAGCAACATCTACTTCCTTGGCGTGGGCGGAACAGTGCCACACAGGGCACGCATGTTCGCCCGCAGAGAAGCAGAGTTCTAGGCCGGTAGTCCGGAGAACCTGAGGTGAAGCACCCCAGGTGGTTGAAGTTAGACGCCTGAGCAAGTTGTTACGGGAACCGACTTTTTTCTTAATTTTGAGACAGTGGTTCTTAAATGTCAGCGCCCTGTCATTGGTGACTCCTAGGTAGGTAGGGTTACTGTAGTGTTCAATGGTGACACCCATCCAATTGATGTTCAGAGTGCGTCTTGCCGAATGGTTCCGGAGATGGAAAACACATGCCTGAGTTTTTGTGGGGTTCGGTCTGAGAGCGTTATCTACGTAATACTTTCCGAGAACTTCTAAAGCCTTTAGGATATTTTCGGCGTTCCCAAAAGTATTTGTTTGGGTAGCCAGGGCGAGGTCATCAGCGTATAGGAACCTCTCGCAGTGTTCAACAGTAGGTTGGTCATTGGTGTAGATGTTGAAGAGAATGGGCGCCAGAACACTTCCCTGAGGCAGACCATTATTCTGTGATCTCCATCTGCTCCTTTCTGAGTTTAGGAGGACTCGGTAACGTCGGTTACGCAGCATCTCACCCAGTACCCTGATAAACCCCTGGTCATCGATCATGCCAGACAATTTTGCCAATAATCTCTTGACATTGACGGTATCATATGCCGCTGACAAGTCTACAAGGACGACGCCAGTGATCTTTCGTGTCTCATAGCCACCCTCTATATATTGCGACAATCGGAGGATTTGCCCGAAGCATGACTTACCTGGTCTAAAGCCGGCCTGCTCGGGAATCAATTTAGGGTCGATTACGGTTTGAAGGCGATTGAGTAAAAGCCGTTCAAATAATTTGATATGGCACAGAAGAGATATAGGGCGATAGTTCTTCGGGTTGTCAGGCAGTTTTCCCGGCTTAAGCAGTGCTGTAACTTGGGCTTTCCTCCAGATTTTGGGGATCATCGAGCTTTCAAGACAGGTATTAAAAAGGGTAAGAAGCCATGACACGCCTACCGGACCCAGGTTCTTAAGTTGTTCCACGGTAATTTCGTCTAGTCCAGCCGCCTTACCATTTTTCAGCGCCTAGATAGCCGGGATTATATCCGACAATATGAAGGGCTTACTAATTTCCGTTGAGGATGTTAAGTTCTTGGGGGCTTTTGGTAATTTCGGCAATTTGTTTGGGGCCTTACCATTCAGTAAAAGTTGGTGAGCTACCTGATTAGCCGAAACTTTACCTGGGTTTGTTGGTTCAGGGGGATCACCAGTGAGTTTTCTTAATGTCGCCCATGCCTTCTTGCTGTTCTTCGTCATGTCGATATTTTCGACTGTTTTTAACCACTGTTGTTTATGGTTTTCACTGACCTTTGTAAGTAGCTCCTCGCCGGCTGTGACGGTTTCCTCAGAGAAGTATCGGTTTCCTCAGTCATTAGCCTATAAAGATTCGTAGGCCTCCAGCAACCTCGACGAGTCTGAATCCGATCCAGGAACGTAAAGAGAACGGCAGCTTCTTGGAATATGTCGGCGTGAAACTGCCCAGACCGTTTTTACAAACTCGTCATAGTTTTCTGGTAGCGGTTCAATCTCACGCAACTTATTGTCCAAGTCTTGGGAAAAGCTGCAAACCCTAATGTCAACTGTTCATCAACTGTTACAAAATATTCCTTTTCCCGATGCTGGGACGTTAATTGTTGAGGAGTTCTCCTGGTAAGAACCAGGAGAACTGGAGCTGATTGTGAAGCTCCACTTCACCATACGCATTGTGACGAACCTAAATTGCTTAGCAACCATATTTATTAAATGTCAATCATTTATTAAATGTTTGTCATTGAGTAGTTCCGATGGCCATCTGTGGTCTTCATCACCAGTTCCACTTCACCAAATTATACTTTCTGAATGCAAATGCTTGAGTTGATAATGAAAATACCAAAATGAGTGAGTGCCAAACTGCTAACTACGGGCAATCACGACTCACGAGTAGGGCCAGGCGCTGTGACAAGTCCCGTATCTACCGCCTTTTAATACATAAATGACAAAGTTATATAATATCGTTATAAGGCATGTTTAATGAGTTTGTATTTACTTTTATCCATCTTAGCGACAGTCTAGTTGTAAAGTTTCAACAAAGCACAGTATTGTGATTAAGTTAAAAAAAAAAAACCGAGTAGACACGGAAACATGAATGGCGGTAAAATGGCGAAACAACCTGCTTTGTCTGGCTGCCGAGGCACCGGAGGCACGAATATCAGTATATTTTCGATCAAGTAACTACTGTCTTACCATTGCGGCCGACAAGACGGACGCCTTAGCGCGGGCGGCAGGGTACAAAGAAAACCTTTATTTTATAATTTAGATACGTGAAAAAGTAATGATACCGCAATATTACAATATCGAAATTATACAGGTACAGTTACTGTAAGGTATAGTAATTTAAAGGTACCTTTATTTTAAGATATCGAAATTTAAAGGTATGACGTCATACCGCTTACCGTTTTAACCATTATTTTTTCGGTTATTCAATCCCTGCTCTTAAGTCGAGGCTGTTACCCAGTGGTAACAGCCGAATGATGATGCCAAATGATGTGAGAGCAGTTGTAGCCCAGTGGCTCCAACTGCTCTCACATCATTTGAGACATAATGTACGTTTATCTCTCAATTTAAGTTTTCATTCACAAAATTATCTAACAAGATAATTTTGCTGAGAAACTTTGTCTTCTCAATCCCTAACCGCTTTCATGAAACTTGAACAATTTACTAAAGTTATTATTTATTCATTAGTTTAAAGGTTAGACAGCTATTAGGTATACAACTAACGCTAAGACAGATTTCGGTTTTTCTGGCATAAAAACGGCTTTAGCGAACGGTTTAATGTCTTAGCTGGGCTACGACGCTTTTCTATTTTCGTAACGGCGGCGTGTCGAAGTTATAATATTTTTGTGAATCCTGCGTTCCTGGTAAACGCTTACGCTCACAGATCGCAAAACATGCATATTTCAATTAACAAAATTTTCGTGAATTTGGTTAATATGTAGGTTACATTTAATAAACGTTTGTTAAAACAAAATTGCCTTATGCAAAGTTGACAATCGTGATTTTTCATGAAATGGAAGTCTTGGATATGAAATAATTAGCTATTAGCAAGTATTTTGTGAACCAACCACATAAAATTATATTCTCGATAGAAAAACATCACAGAGTGAACTCTAATTTCCTTGCACCACCTTGTTACCACTGGGCACCACTGTTCTCAAAACGGTGAAGGAAAACATCGTGAGAGAAACCGATATGTCCTTGAACCAAAAACTCGAATGCATGTGACATCTACCAAGCCGCACTGGGCCCGCGTTGTGGATTACGACAAACTCCCTTTCACAGGGAGGAGGCCTGTGTCCCAGTAGTGGAAACATTATAGGCAGATTTTGCTATTTTAAGAAACTACATACCACTTTCTACGTTCTTATAAAAAAGTTATCTTCCGTCGCATATCGTTGCGGGAACTACATGCTATTTTCATTTCACAAATCGTTGACAAACAAGGGTGCGCTCGTAAGATTTTTTTCTATATTTATATCCGCTATACGAGGAAGTGGAATAAAAGCGCGTGGGTCTTCCCTTTTACGTAGGATCTAGTAAAGTCCAAAAGTAAGTTAAAGGAAAACCGTGGGGATTATATGGGTTGAAAGACCGACATAACCTTTCGCCTCAAAGGGGCGGAGGATACTCACAGGGATTCAACACGAAAAAGAAGCAATGCGTTTGTTTGCACACCGAGGAGTTTTGTTGCTATATCTAAGTGTTGCCAATTTATTATAGTATTTCACGAAGCGACGCGTGGTTTTCATGTTTGTAGTAATCGAGTGTACAAATACGCTGTGAATGTGTGCGTGAAGACGAGTAGAGCCTGCCCGTAACACACACATACACACACTTCCGACTTCGCCTTACACACATAATATTCACAGCGTGTTTGTACATTTGGTAACCACAAATAAAGCGCGCGTCGCTTCGTGAGATAAAAATACTGTATTATAAATTGACAACGATTGATAAATGATTTTGATTTCTGTAAGTTTTGGACACACGTCCATTACATTTTAAAAACTAGATGAGGTCGGCGTTTCTATCTGACTACTCTGAGAAGAAAGGCCGAAACAAACTCAGAGGACGCTGTCTCTTTTAAAGTCTAGACATAATCTTGGTCAGATCATGAGAAGACCATGTAGATTGATTAGAACCAAATGTAGGTAGGACCTCAATCTACTACTTAAGTTTCATGATATTTCATTTAATTACGTAAAATGTAATGCTAAAAAGCTTTTTCATTAGTTTGAAAATTAGTGAACACAATTGACTTTTCCGACACTATTCTAACTAATTAGAAAACTCGTGCTAAAATATTTAGCAGTAAAAATCTAACAAACAAAACAAAATTAAAACCTGGTAAAGTTGACTAAATAACTCTTTTAGGGTTACCTGAAGTGGAAGAAAATTCTGTTAAAGTCCAGGTACCTAATTTAGTCATTTAGCCTGTTTGAATAAGTTTAGTTGGACGAAGAAAACTTGATTACATAAAGCTTCCTAACGATTTACCGATTTTTGAGAAAATTGGTTGAAATCTTAGAAACATAATATCTAGAAGGAGCTTCAGAACGCGCAAGGTGAACTATTACGGCGCAGTTTGCAATATCTGTGGTTCGCTGTTGTGTGTGTGTAAGCAAGGGAAGGAAATTATTTTGGATTAAGAATTAAAATTTAATTTATAATTCTCGTTGCTAACTGATAACATCTGCAGGACAATGGAAGGTTAAGCTACGCTTGCCACGGTTGGGACGTGGATGGGTGACTACCCATTTTTTTTTTTTTTTATTGCTGAATGGGCCCTCTCTTGACCTCGATCACGCCTGATGGAAAGCGATGGATGAGGTCTATGATAGAACGAGCATGCCTGGAAGATGTCTAAGGCACTGGAACTCCCACGCATCGGCGAAACACAACAGGCTGCTTGACGCCGGACTCCAGTGGGAGGGTGGTCGCAAACCAGGCGGGCGTTAGCCCTACCACCGCAAGGGAAGAATTGGCCAGTCAAATAAGGTGTTGGGTGTGACTGTCCAGGATGCGCCGAGCGCTCGGTTCAGTTGAGTAACTGGCGGAAGAAACTGCGCTACACGAAGAGGCTTCTTCATGTATTACAAAAATTACATATCGAGAGCCCTTCCTGCCTCGGAGATCACGTTAAGCCATTGGTCCTGGACTCCCGGCTATCATTCGTAGATCATTGACAGTCGTTACGGGTAGGCACAAGCCCAAAAGCCTGAGAACCCGTCTTACCAACAGTTATCGTGTTACCCAGTAAGTGGGTTTTGGAGATCAGACAGGCTCTCGCTCCATGTAAAATACTGGTATGCAGCTGCATCCGGTTAGACTGGAAGCAGACCCCAACAAAGTTGGGAAAAGATTAGGCAGATTGATTGACTTTATAATTAAATAATCATTTGCCTCATCGTGTGCTTGCGTTAAATCAGTTGGTTAATATTATAATTAATATTATAATAAGAATATTCTACATAAATAATTTCCTTCGTAAAAAAGCGCGCATACAGATCATTTGTCGGTCATACATTTTGTGATGCTACTTCTAGGTATTCTTATTCGTTAACTAAAGTTTATATTTTAATTACTGTTCCCGTAAAGTCCCCGTCACAAGAAGCTATACTTAATTTTTGTAAATAAAGAACTTCTACTAACTTTTGTAGCGACAATTTAATCAACAACAAATAATCCCAAATTTAATCAACTCAAAGTAACATGTAATATGAAACTAACGAGCAATTTCACTTGGTCGGGTTATATTTTAGTGATATAAACGCTGTCGTTTAATGTTTTGTGGTACTGGAACGCGTCTGACTCATGGAATGTAATTTGGGCCGCCGTTAAAATAAAAATAAAAATAATAAAATAAAATAAGTTTATTACATATCATTTTGGCTTACATTGCATGACGAGGAGTCTCCATTTAGGCATAGAAAATGCTTGTAGTTGAAGGCTCCGCTCTTCCTTTACATCTTAACTTACAACTAAGTAATTAACAAGAAAATATTAAAAAAATAAATAAATAAACAATTCTATGAGTGTGTGTTTGTGGGTGTGTGTTTGTGGGTGTGTGTGTGTGGGTTAGGGAGTATGAGTGTGAGTGGGAGAGATAAACGGATTTTGAGTGTACACGATTTTTTAGGTCACTCGTTGCAAAAGTAACTCAGTATCATCATAATTTAAATTGTGTAGCCATGTTATTATTTTTTTTTTGCATTCGTATTTTTTTTTATCATAAATAAATATTAGTTTGTTAATTTTGTTGTATAAAAAGGCTGAGCGTTTTTTATATTGTCTGTTGGCAAATTCTGTTTTTGTTGAGGGAACATTTACTATGCAGTGTTTATTTCTCTTTTCTAGTATTTTGGGATCATAAGGTTTTGAATTAATTTTACGCTGACGCTGTCAATGCTGCAGAATGCAGATGCAAAATACTCGAAATCGTCTGCCGACATTAATTAGACGTGTGTGTTAACATAATTATATCACTAATAGAAATCATTACAAAACTGTTTTTTATTAGATCTAAAGGTTGCAAACCCCTGAATGTGTGTTTACAAAATTTATAGCTTCTCGTGACGGGGACTTTACTTGGCTTCATTAGAGATTTGGTATTCGATGTTTGTCCTCATTTTGTTTGCTGTTATTTATTTGGTTTATCGTGTTTTGGTTATTAAATAGGTACTTGAAATGAAATAGTTTATTCTGTAAATAAACTAAGTATCGAAATCACCTTTACACGTTATTTAAAAAAAATAAACTAGATGAGGTCGTTTCCTATCTGACTACTCTGAAGAAAGGCCGAAACAAACTCAAAGGTCACAGTTTTTTTTAAGTCCAGATATAATCTTGGTCAGAAAACAAACAGCAAGAATACTATTATACAACTACACAGTATGCAGTCAGGGAATACTACCCATGTGCGCTTTCATAATTTCTAATGTCACGATATTACTGTGGACGTACACGTTTACGTCACAGCGTCACGATAACGCAGGGAATTATTATTATTATACATGTACATCTCGTTAGAAACACCTCCGTCACGTTAGACCAAGGTTGAGAATAGTTGCGATTCATCAAATACCAAAAACAAAAGAAAATCGTGCAGAACTTGATATTTCTGCCCTTTCTATCTACGGCGATATTCTTAAAGTGTTAACTCTATTCCACAATATTATTATAGTTTATTTTTCAAGCAAATATTCGTTCGATAATGTTAAAATTAACAATCTTGTCCGCAAACTCGATCTTGCAGCGTGGCTGGAGTATGTACTCGTATGTACTGCAGCGTGAAAGGCTCTCGGAGTTCCGATGAACTTGCAACGAACCCATTTGCAACTATGCATGTTTAATTTAGTTGGAAGTGGACAGAATCTGTGTATTTTGATAGGTTATTGTTTGTCGGTATAAAGTTAGGTAGAAGAGACAATATTCAGAAATAGTATAAAACAATGTCGCTTATGGTGTATGTCTCTGTGACTATAAAACGAATTTTGAAAAGATCATGTTCATCATTTGGAAAAATTCCGGAAACTACATTATCTGTCTAGCCTTTTCCCAATTATGTTGGGGTCAGCTTCCAGTCTAACCGGATGCAGCTGAATAACAGTATTTTACATGGAGTGACTGCCTATCTGACCTCCACAACCCAGTTACTGGGTAAAATGATACCCCTTGATAAGACTGGTTGTCAGACTTTCGGGCTTCTGACTACTCGTAACGACTGTCAAAGATCCAGGAATGCCAGCCGGGACCAATGTCTTAACGTGCTTTCCGAGGTACGGAGGGGTCTCAGTATGTAAAGATGGTCACCTATTCACAGACCAACCGCGTCAAGCGTAGCTTAACCTGATCGATCGACCTGTGCGGCAGTTATTATTTAGCCACGGGCCCTCATTCTGGAACCTATATACTTGTATAATACATAAATTTCAAACTTATGGGTAAAATTCACCACATCAATACATTGTATCTCCGCGTTCGAAGCAAGGGTGGGTCGCTAGTAAGTTTATAAAAAAGTATCGAGGTTTGTGATTCAATTACAGTCTGTAGCCACATTCAAGTAAAAGTTGAAAGGTATCCTAAATAATTGGCAATTAGCACAGAACTCGCAATCACAGTTCAATTAAAAACAAATAAAATAGAGCTAATTCAAAATCAATCTGCGTAACCTTTTCCTAACTGTGTTGAGGTCGGCTTCCAGTCTAACCGAATGCAGCTGAATATATTTGAAGCGAGTGCCTAGGCATTCGCACTCACACAAAATAAATCGCAGTGATCTTTATTCTCATTGCAATAAGGTTGCTGTTGTGCGTTACTGTTAGTGACAAGTTTATCAAAATTTCAGTGATCTTTATTCTCTGAAGATTCAATTTACCAAGAGTTTTTATCAATAATTACGAGTCGAATATACAGTTGTTGCGTCAAGCAACGCCATCTGTGGGTGCCCGGAAGAATCGCGCGCGCCATCGTTACGTTTTGCTTCTGCGTCCGCGCGCCGAGCGCGTTGTTGCGTCGAGTAATTATAGAAAATATTGTAAAACGAACAATAAACGCTTTTAAAACCTGATTCGAACCTCATTGAAGAAGCCCGGCCTGCCCCTCTGTCTTCACATGCTCAAACATTGGACCTTCGAGCCACATTGAAATAATAATATCAGTGACGTGACGAGAAGCCGGGTTGAAGAACTGAGGAAGCGAGAGGAACTTCGAATTAGAAGTACGTTGAGGAGACTTGGAAGACCAGCCACGGATTACTGAGCAGAAGCCATTGATGCAACAGCCAGCAACGGTCAGGTTATCCAGTTAACCTTTTCCCTCCTTCCCCTGTGTCTTCGCCTTGTGTTAATACCGTACATAAACGTTTCTGAAGTTCAGAGCTGATCGAAATCAGATCTACTGGCAGTGCTGAGGCCGTCTTCAGGTGAGAAAACACGACTGAACACGTAAAACTGTGAGTACCTACTTTCGTAAACTACCAAAATGAGTGATGATGAAACTATTTCTCAGTTATCTGATCTTAAAAAACAACGTGGTGTAATTAAAGGTAGATTAACATTATTTGAAAATTACATTAAGAAGTTAGATAAATCGTGTTTAGATTCTGTGACTAAAACTCAAGTGCAAATGCGTATTCATTCGGCAGCCATTTTTTTTGTCGAGTTTAACAACGTGCAATCTAAAATAGAAAGAATTGTGGACGAAAAAGACCTACTGTTACATTTAGATTACAGAGATTCGTTTGAATGCCAATATTATTCAATAGTAGCTATAGCGAAGAACATGATAGGCGACTGTGAACAAAACGGATTAAATAATTCTCAGTGCATTTCCGGGAAATCAGTGTCTATTAAATTACCACAAATAAAGCTACCTGCCTTTGACGGTTCCTTCGACAAATGGTTAGAATTTAGGAACTCGTATGTTTCAATGATACATGACCGCGACGACTTAGATCCTATACAGAAATTTCAATACCTAAAATCGTCTCTCAGTGGATCTGCGTTACATGTTATCAGTTCGTTAGAGTTCACCGCACCTAACTATAATAATGCGTGGGACCTGCTTGAAGCTAGGTATCAGAATAATAGACTATTGATACACAACCATGTGAAGGCTTTGTTTGCGGCACCTTCACTGGGTAATGAATGTCCGGCACAGATCAGAACGTTAGTAGATCGCGTTTTACGTAATCTGAGAGCCCTAAATTCTCTTAAAGAACCTGATTCTTCACTCGAGGATATGCTTATGATTTATTTAGTAGTCAGTAAACTTGACTCTGCTACTGAACGCGAGTGGGAGAACTACAGAAGCTCACTTATCTCTGATTCAAACAAAAGCTCTAAACCTTTAAAAGTAGAAGATTTATTAACGTTTTTAAATAATAGGTCTGACATGTTAGACATGATTAATTCGGGTAACAGTAAAAATAATCAGTCACAGTCACAAAGTAAACATGAGGGTAAACAGTCAGCTGATCCTAAAAAACAGTCTAATTCTCAATCCACACTTAGTTATGCGTGTACGAATAATAATAAGGTCTCATCAGGTAGTAAAGGTAAAACAAATAAACATAACTTGACATGCCCGTTATGTAGTGGTAAACATGCATTATATTCATGTGTTAAGTTTTTAAATATGTTGGTACAAGAAAGATTAAATTTTGTAAAGTCAAAAAACGTTTGTGAAAACTGTTTACGTACAAACACTCACACAATTGAAAATTGTAATTTCGGTTCTTGTAAATTATGTCAACAAAAACATAATGCGTTAATTCATATTGACAATAATAGCGTTATTTCAAATACGTCACCACAACTTTCCGTTATCAATAATACGTTGCCACAGTCGTCTGCATTACACTGCGTAAGTGAAACAGCTGACAATATTGATAATCGTAGTTGTAACCCGTTCACAGATAATGTTAAATCGTTACAGACTGTCTTGCTGTCTACAGCTTTAGTTGAGATCGCTGATATTGATAACTGTTATCATACAGTTCGCGCTTTGCTTGACAGCGGCAGTCAAAATTGTTTTATAGCTCAAAGTCTATGTAAACGTTTGAAATTACCTATAATACAGTCCACTATACGTGTTTGTGGCGTTGGACAAACCGTTTCACAGTCCAGTCACAAGTGCGATGTTAATATTCGTTCTAAGGTATATGATTATAATACAACCTTACATTGTTTAGTGTTGCCTAGTGTCATTTCGAAGTTGCCTTCGACACGCGTTAATAGTGATGCTATTAGTATACCTAGCAATATTCTACTTGCAGATCCCACATTTTATGTACCAAGCGACATAGATTTATTAATAGGCGCGGATGTCTTTTGGGATTTGCTAAAAGAAAATAAAATAAAACTTCACACCGGTCCTTACTTACAAGATTCGTTGGTAGGTTGGATTATATCCGGTCCAGTTTATAATAATAATCGTTTTTTTTGCGGCTAGCATGACAGATGTTCAGTGCAATTTGTCGTTAGTTGATTCTCAACTACGAAAGTTCTGATAAATCGAAGAAGTACAAATTCTCCCCGTTATTACTGAGGAGGATCGTTTTTGTGAAAAGTTGTTCTTGCAGACTACTGAACGCGATCAGCACGGTAGGTTCACTGTAAGAATGCCATTTAAACAATCACCTGATTGTTTGGGTGATTCACATAATTCTGCTAAACAGCGTTTTTTATCTTTGGAGAGAAAACTAGATCGTTCACCACAGTATAAAAAAATGTATTGTGAATTTATGCACGAGTAAGAGCAATTAGGTCACATGACGCGTTTTGAGGATTTTAATAGTTTAAATAAGCCATATTATATTGTACCACACCATGGGGTATATCGTGAAAGTAGCGTGACAACCAAATTACGTGTCGTTTTCGATGCAAGTGCGACAACGTCTAATAATAATTCGTTGAATGATATTCAATACGTGGGCCCTAGGTTACAAAACGATATCTTCTCAATATTGCTTCGTTTCCGGCAATATCAATATGTAGCTTGCGCAGATATTGAAAAGTTCTTTAGACAAACTTTAATTCATCCTGAACAACGTAACCTGCAACTAATATTATGGCGAACTGATAACAACATGCCAATTCAAGTTTATCGTCTCAACACAGTGACGTATGGCACTGCGTCAGCACCATACCTTAGCAACCGTTGTTTAAAACAGCTGGCAAAGGAATGCACGGATGACGTCATTGCTAGCGTTATCAATGACGATTTTTATGTGGACGATCTCTTGACCGGGCATGATCAGCGCGACATGTTGTTAGATATCTGTAATAAAACGTCCGCCATTCTACAAAACGGTTGTTTCCCCTTAAGAAAATGGAGTTTTAATTTTGATGTAACTTCAGAAAGTACTAAGGATTTATGTATTGGTGAATATTGTCAGTCTAAAACCCTGGGTGTTGGTTGGTCTAACAAGAACGATTTATTTAATTTTTCAACTAGTGTAGATAAAGGTTATAATGATACGAAGATAACTAAACGTTTAATTATGTCAGTCATTGCACAGATTTACGACCCACTAGGATTATTGGCACCAGCTATTACCACGGCTAAGGTTTTATTACAAAAATTATGGCTCGCTAAAATAAGTTGGGATGATGAAGTTCCAAGTCAAATTGCATGTGTATGGGATAATTTAATTCAGTCATTACAATATTTGCCCGAAATATTAGTGCCGCGTTATGTCGTGTGTACTAATGCTGTTTATAAAGAGTTGCATATTTTTACCGATGCTTCTCAGGCTGCATACGGCGCTTGTGCGTACATACGTTCACACACTAATAATGATGAGTCACAGGTTACTAGTCGACTATTATGTGCTAAGAGTAAAGTCGCACCGATTAAAACGTTAAGTATTCCGAGACTTGAATTGTGTGGAGCTTTAGTTGGAGCTAAACTTCATAATAAAATCATAAATTCTCTTACGCTGAAATTCGATAAGATCTATTTCTGGACAGACTCCACTATAGTTCAAGCCTGGCTTCGGACATCACCACATTTGTTAAAAACATTTGTTCAGAATAGGGTTGTGCAAATTAACGAATTAACAAGCAACACTACTTGGTTGCATGTTAAAAGTAAGGAGAATCCTGCTGACATATTATCAAGAGGTGTTCTCTTTGATTCCTTAAAGGAAGATAACACTAGTTTGTGGTGGAATGGTCCTACTTTTCTTCGTGAACCCACTTCAAGTTGGTTGACAATAAAAATGAATGAAATTGAGTCTATTAATAGTGAGAAGTTACCGGAATTAAAATGTCCTAAAACTACAAATTTGTTAAATGTTGAAACTAATAATATAATTGATTTCGAGAGGTTTTCTTGTTTTAATCGTTTGCAAAGAACAATCGCGTATGTCTTACGGTATATCTTTAACTTACGTGCATCGCATGTCGGTCAAGGTCGCCATACCGGGTCATTGACCGTGAGCGAGATTAATAGTTCATTAGTTGTGTTGACACGTTTGGTTCAATCACAATCATTCAGTAAGGAATATCATAACCTTAAAGAAAAGGTGCATTTAAACAATAAGTCTGGTAATAAAACATTAGGTTTAAGTATATTTTTAGATAAGGATAACATAATTCGTGTTGGTGGTAGACTTAGTAATTCGAAATTTGATTACGATAAGAAACATCCAGTGTTGTTGTGTCGTAAACATCGGTTTACTTGGCTATTGTGTTTATATGAACACAAACGTTTACTTCATGCTGGACCTCAGCTTCTCGTGGCTGCCATGCGTGATAGATGGTGGGTGCTGGGAGCACGTAATTTAGCAAGGCTAGTGATTCATAAATGTGTGACCTGCATTCGCATGAAAGGAAATACTTTAACTCCACACATGGGTGAGCTCCCTGCAGAACGTTTAGAATCTGGATTTCCATTCATGCGATGTGGTGTTGATTATGCCAGGCCAATATCCATATTGAATCGCAAAGGCAGAGGTTCACGACTAATTAAAGGATATATTTGTTTATACGTTTGTTTTGCTACCAGAGCCGTGCATTTAGAATTGGTTAGTTCTTTGTCCACTCAGGATTATTTATTGGCTTTGAAACGATTCGTATCACGACGCGGGAAGCCATGCCATATTTTCTCAGATAATGGTAGGAATTTTGTCGGAGCCGAAAAGGAGCTTTCAGTTATATTTAAAAATTCCAGCGAAATAGTTGATTTTGCCAGTAACAATAATATTAAATTCACTTTCATTCCGCCTTATGCGCCTCACTTTGGTGGTTTATGGGAGGCGGGAGTGAAGTCGTGTAAGTATCACTTGAGACGAGTCTTAGGTAATGCTAAACTAACTTACGAGGAGTTTAGTACGGTATTGACCCAGGTTGAGGCCGTCCTGAACTCCCGTCCAATGTCACCTATGTCCTCAGATCCAAGTGATTACCTTCCGCTCACACCTGCTCATTTCCTAATCGGCCGGCCGCTGATTGCACCTGCCAGTGAGGACTTCACGAGCACGACATCTACGCCTGCCTGTCGCTACCATCGGCTGGAACAGTTGCGGCAACATTTTTGGGAGCGGTGGTCAAAAGAATATGTGTCTGAGCTACAACGAAGAACGAAGTGGGGACACCAGAAAGACGACATCGCTAAGGACAGCCTTGTCGTCATAAAAGAAGATAACCTGCCACCACTCAAATGGAGAATGGGTAGAATTATTAAATTGTTCCCAGGTAATGATGGTGTCTCCAGAGTGGCTGAGATCCAAACATCGCAAGGCATAATCAAGCGTGCTTCATCAAAAATCTGCCCGCTGCCGGTTTAGACTGCGCGACTCCAGTTTCAGTTGAAAGACGGATCTTCCAAGGCGGCCGGTATGTTGCGTCAAGCAACGCCATCTGTGGGTGCCCGGAAGAATCGCGCGCGCCATCGTTACGTTTTGCTTCTGCGTCCGCGCGCCGAGCGCGTTGTTGCGTCGAGTAATTATAGAAAATATTGTAAAACGAACAATAAACGCTTTTAAAACCTGATTCGAACCTCATTGAAGAAGCCCGGCCTGCCCCTCTGTCTTCACATGCTCAAACAACAGTAATTATCCAAAACATGGCGATTGTGACTCTTGCCCTGAAATAAGTTTTAGCGCAAATACATTACACATATACACATACCAGCCTAATATATCAGATAGACGACAAATCAAAACTAACACGACGTACTATGTTCAGAGAGTTTAGTTTCGGTATCTTCAGAGAGATTATTTCAGTAGGATCTTAATCGACCTCGCAATATGTATAGGTCAAAACCAAGATCATGTACATTCGGTCTAGAAATCTAGATCAGAATACAAATTTTGTTTTGGCAATTCTAGCATTTGTAATATACAAAAGCTAAAGTAAGTTCTATATTCTAGAAATCTGGAATGTCATATCTTCGTTTTCGCAACCCTAATAATATTATTGTAATAGTCATAACTAACCTTAGATAATACATTCGTCCTAGAAATCTAGATTGGAATTAATACTCGATTTTGGAATTCTAGCATTTGTGATACTTACATATAAGCTTAGAGCTTGGAGAGCAGTGATGGCCCAATGGTATCGGCCGCGACTTACGAGTTGTAGGTCGTAGGTTTGAACTCAGACGCGCTTTACTTTGTGTAAATTATTTCATCACCACTGCTCTCAAAACGGTGAAGGAAAACATTGTGAGGAAACCGGCATGTCCTAGAACCAAAAATTCGAAGACATGTGACATCTACCAACCCGCACTGGGCCCGCGTGGTGGATTAAGGCCCACTCCCTCTTACAGAGAGGAGGCCTGTCAGTGTACCAGCAGTGGGAACATTATAGGCTGATTATGACATAAAAGCGTTAGTTCTAGTATATTATTGTCCGACCTGGGTTCGATTCCCATCAAGAATTTCTCAGTAGCAACCCGGAGTCTGGATTTGTGCCCGGTTGATAGCAAAAGGCCCTCCCCCCATTACATGGGACTTAAAGTATATAACTGGCGAAATATGGGTGTACCTATAAAAGGTATACCCCTGTCTAACCCTTCTGGAAAAACAGTCGTGATATGATTTGTGTAACTTTAAACCTTATGCTTTAGCGATAAAGTTGAAAATATATTAAAGACATTTGACAGATTTGTGAGGTTCGGCGATCGGTAGGGTAAAGAAAACACATGTGATCAGGTTGAAGGTGCAATTATTACTAGTTTATTATAAAATCAATGTGCAAGATTAATAACTGCATACACACAGCTTTAACTCGAGTTACTTATATCTAATGCAGTATACACACTTAGGTCCTCCACACCACAGATTCTAGTAGCTTGATGTGCTGCCGTCTGTACAATTAGCCTTTTTCAGGTTTGCAGTAGGCTCAATTGTATAACCTTGTATAATTTAACAGAAACTGTAGGTACATTATTTAATTCTCACACACAAAGTCCTTTTCATAATTAGATACGAACTTATACTAACAGCTGCGACCAATGTATCCAACGTCGGGTAATTTATGTAATCTACTTTTCCTATCGGGGTCCACTGCTGAAGGAAGCCTAATTTATGTAAACCTTATGCTAATCAAGCTATCTACATCCTTAACTTGTTTGAGGAGAAAATGTGGGTCATTAAGTCGGAAAAAACATCAAATGACCCATCGTACTTAATCCTTCGGGAATAATTGGTTCTTCAACTGCAGTATCTTTTAGCTGTCCAGTATTTCAGTCCCTTTCTATTTATTCAGGTAATCGAAATGACGAAGTCCAAAAATTCCGTCAACGATAGGGTGCTTATATTTTACATAATAAATCCCCTTGCTAATAAACGTATGAATAGTTACACACCGATTTCTCTCTTTCAGTCGTCAGTAATTTGACTTTCGAAAGAAGAAGACAAAGCGTTGTGTAACTATACAGGCGCTACGTTTATTAGTAAGGGGTATTTCTATTTTATTATTTACTAGCTGCGCCTCGCGGTTTCACCCGCATAAGTTTTGATCCCGTGGGAATATCGGGATAAAAAGTATAGTATGTGTCAATCCGGGTTATAAACTATCTGTGTGCCAAATTTCATCCAAATCCGTTCAGTAGTTTTTGCGTGAAAGAGTAACAAACATCCATCCATCCATCCATCCTCACAGACTTTCGCATTTATAATATTAGTAGGATAGGATAGTAGGATTTATTTCTGTAACTGCGCATGGCATCACAGCGGGCCTTATCAAAATACCAGCGCTGCGACATTTCTTTTTAAATGTCATAGCATCATACTCAGATAGGAGCCTTTTGGCCTCGTTTAAGACTTTCTGTTTCATTTTTCTTTTTGTATTTTTTTTTAATACAATTTGTAAGTTACACATTTGGCGCAAAACCTCATACACCCCAATTAGAGTATTAAATTAAACGCATAATACAATGACTAAAACTTAAATTATTTAAAGCTAATTATTACTAGTACTATTTTTCAAAAAAGTTCCTTACTAACTTTTTAGACCCTTGTATCCTGCTTATGCGTATGAAGTTTCATTAATATCGGTTCATTCATTTCGAAAAACAAGGGCTTGAAGGTTTGTATGAAATGCGTACGGCGTAAACGCGTGATGGTAGATTACCATCTGTATGTGGCAGTAATTTTAACTAAAAATCAACTTTTTATATTGAAATCGGAAAATAATCAACTGCATGTATTTTATATTTTACTTTTATTACCGAACATGTTTTTAAAATAAATGTTCAAATGGTAAACCCTCCATATTGGTGCTCAAGATACAGGCTTGCCTAATTTGGGGCCAATGTAAAATCTCTTTAATCTTTTGAGCAATAAAGTTTTTTTTATTATATATTACTAGCTGACCCGGCCACGCGTTGCTGTGGCTAACGTTTTTGTAATTTTTTTTTTTCTTCTATCCTATCTTTCAAGTTGGATCAAACTGCACACGGTGTACAAATTTAATTAAAATCGGTTAAGTAGTTTAGGAGTCCATCGCGGACAAACATCGTGACACGTAATTTATCTTTAAGATTAATGTTAAAATGGAATATTCCTGAATATCAAATTGTTACCAATGATTTCAAAAATTCGAAGACATGTGACATCAACAGTGGTATATTTAAGTATGTCAATGATTGTGACGGAATGCCACTGTAGATGTCACATGACTTCGAATTTTTGGTTCTAGGACATGCCGGTCTCCTCACGATGTTTTCCTTTACCGTTTTGAGAGCAGTGGTGATGAAATACATATTATAACAGACGTCATGGAAATCTGTCGTTTTCACCAGTATTTGACATTAAGGTGTCAAAAAACGCTCTGTATTTGGACAGCCGCTATTGTGTGACCATTCACCGATTTCTTATAAAACCAAAGCTTAGTGCTAATGACTGAAAATCGTCACCTAAATTTCTTTTGACAATTTCAACCTTCAAGTAGGTTTTATTCAAAGTTGTTTTCTCGAACGTTTGAAACGAACGTCTGGGAGCAAAAGCCAAGTTTTTGTTTGGCACACAATGGCTGATGAACAATGGGCCTGGTACAGTCGCCGACACTCCAATTGATAAGAAAATTTATGAGCCTGAGAGAGACATAATGAAGTCTTGAAGCAAGAAGCGTTTGTTCATTACGACAAGGAGAAAGTGCTTTAAAGTGTAAGGTAATAATTCAAGTTTTTTCGTCGCTCCTAACAGGACATTTTACGCAATTCTTAAAAAATATTTTTCTAATATAAGCTTCTGAAAATGTGTGTTAAGTTCCCTAGCACTTTCATATCACGGCAAAGCAGTATGCTCTAGCAAAATATGATAGGAATAAAAAATTACTAACCACTTTTCGAATCCTCAAATTAGGCACTCTCAAGGCAGAACCCACGATATAAGTAAATAATAAAACCCTAATATTACGTAAAAGGGTTTACTACAAAGCTCCATAAGTACCTACTTATTGAGCGTAAACATCTAGGAAATATCGGTAGTTAAGGGCTTAAGTAAAGCCCACGAATATCGATATAATCACGTAGCTAGTGCTTGGTGTGTGCGCCTGTACCATCAGGGCACCCTATTTAATCCTTCTTTGAGGTTTTGACATCTTTACTGTGTTAGCTGTGCGCGATGGTACATTTAAATTTAATTTTACTGACGACAGTACAGTTACGTGCAAAAATATGTATGTACTTACATAATATCTGAATACACTTGTAAAAATTCATAAGAGTTCTACTCGTAGAGAATAGTAGAAGACTATCGCTTAAAATCTTGAAATGTAGTGCAAAGACACACACTCACACTAGCACAATTGCACAACACAACAACATTTCAATTAAAAGTTAGGGAGCAATTAGAAGCAGAATACATGCTGCGCCAACCTTAAAAAACCGAGATGTGGACTGGAGGAGGATGATCTGCCTAGCCTTTTCACAAACAAGTTGGGGTCGGCCTTCAGTCTAACCGGATGCAGCTGAATATCAGCATTTTACATGGAGCGACTGCCTATCTGACCTTCACAACCTGACGACCCGTAACGACTGTCAAAGATTCACGAATGACAGCCGGACCAACGGCTTAACGTGCTTTCCGCGGCAAGGAGTTGTCTTGTTATATAAAGATGGTCACCCATCCACGAACCAACCGCGGCAAGCGTAGCTTAACCTGATCGATCGACCGGCTGTTATTTAGCAGGATGAGGATAATAACGAAGTCATCGTGAAAGAGAAAATTTATTTGTTGAATTTCTTTTTGGTCTGGACATATTTTTGCAGGTGACATTACCACGCTTGTGTTACGATTAAATAAAGAATTTTAATTGAGCGCCATTGCGGGAAATTGCGTCGTTATTAACGTCAGTTAATTTTATTATGTTCGTGGTTTGAATGTACGCCACGATAAAGGAGGTGCCCTTTCCCTTCTAGTCTGAGATTTTAATGGAGGAGAATATTTTCTTACATAATCATACATACATAATCAGCCTGTAATGTTCCCACTGCTGGGACACAGGCCTCCTCTCAGTGAGAGGAAGTGGGCTGTAATCCACCACGCGGGCCCAGTGCGGGTAGGTAGATGTCAATGAGGAAGTGTGCTGTAATCCACCACGCGGGCCCAGTGCGGGTTGGTAGATGTCACATATCTTCGAATTATTGGTTCTAGTACATGCCGGTTTCCTCACGATGTTTGCCTTCACCGTTTTGAGAGCAGTGGTGATGAAAAAATTTACACAAAGTAAAGTGCCTGTTGCTACTGTGCCACCACTGCCAAAATCTTTAGCTTAGTTAATATTGAAAAGGTCATAAGGTTCATAGATATCCTAACTATTAAGCACTTAACTAAATTATTACTATTTTAAAGTTACAGAATCCTAAAACATCTACAACTCATCGTAATAAACCTTCAATTGTTATTATCTGCCGCCGGATTTTATTATTCGGACGTAAAATGTAAATCTCCGTTTATCGCCCCCGAAGTTTTATGTTCAATAACATTTGATACACATTAAGAAAGCCTATAGGGCTCATTTTCGGTTTCTCAAGACGTGAATGTTTAAGTGAGTCTCGTAAGCGAGATTTGCCAGAAAATTATCGCATGCAATAATGAAAATTGTAACGGCGTGGGTTAAACAATACATAGTGATAGAAGATAGAGAGATATAATAAGAAATGAGTACATAATAAGAGGAAATCTGAATTTGGCACCGGTAACTGAAAAGTTGTGTGGAAATCGGTTGTCATGGTATGGACATGTGATACGGAGGAATGAGGAAAATGTCTTGAGGAGAGTTTTGAGAATTAATGTCGATGGCTTTGAGAATAGGGAAAAAAGAAAGAATCGATGGATGGACTGTGTGAATGATGATATGGTTAGAAAGGGGGGTGAGTACCGAGATGACGACTAATAGAGAAGTATGGAAGAAATAGACATAGTGCGCCGACCACAAATAAATTGGGATAAGGACAGGAGAATGAATGATAATAATTGGCGCTGGTTAGTATCAGTGAAAGACGCTTGTTCATTGCACGAAAACAGTTTATTTTATGCACAAACAACTACGAGGATTAAATAATTAAATTATTCTTTTTTACGTCGCTGGCACTGTTGTGTGTCAGATCTTGTTGGCCTAAATTTCTCGCTAGCACCTCCACGGTGTTGTCCGTGGCAGCGCAAAGGTCACGTTGACTGCATATTTTGGGACACTGAGGGCAGGATAGGAGGTTGTTAAATTTAACGTACGCGTCACATTTTTCTTTCCTCCCGCGGCTGTCGCTCGCTCCCGGCGAAATTTACGAAAAGTTGTATATATATTTTTAACTGGATGGACCTGCTTTTCGTGCAAAGTACAAGCGCTTTTTACTGGAAACTAACCCACACAATATCACAATGACAAATGTCGGTCAAACGCCTATTAAAATCATAGTCAATTAGTTGACTTCATGTGTTACGTTCTCTTAAGCCAAGCTTGTTACTTTACACACGATCAGGCGTTTAGTAAATCCATGTGACTTAGTAGGCGCGTCATTATAGGGGCAGAAAACCAGCGCTTATCAAAAAGTAGTATTATTTTTAAGGTCCAGCGTAACACATTGAATAATTTTGAAGGATATTGCTGATCCATTGCTTCATAAGTACGAAAAATTAGTTTGCAACAACATAAATAACGCAAAAATAACGCAATGAATATTGGTAAACTGTAGAAACTAAATCAATTGCTACTGTTATTGTATTATCCTGCTGGATTTCAGTGGTCATCTGTGGCTTCTTTTATTGTAATACCTATCTATCGTTATCCCAAGAAATCACTTCAGATTTTGAAACTATACAGAGTTTTTTTTATTTTTTATTAATGTTCAAAATGTATGTCGCAGATTTTTTATCATTATATACTGAAAACCACAGAAACCTTTGATGGCTTAGGTATATTATATGGCTAATGAGTTCGGGAATATATAACTAATATAGGTAGATACTACAAAGAAACAAATTTAGACGGAAAGCTTGTAAGTTTTACATTCAAAGAATATTTTAAGTCTTTGCTTATTGTATAATATAATAATAGCACAATTAAATATGGCAGTAAGTGTATCAAACTTAAGTTAAAATGACGTATTCATCAAATAAAACCACCTTTCAAATGTAACAATAACCATTAAACAGTAACCTTTTTATCACAAGACATTTCTTGAAAATGTAAACATCAAACACGAACATTCCCATTTAAATATTAACTGTGCTCCAATTATTTTCCGCAATGTTTGAATCACAACATTGTGGAAAACAATTGAAGCACAAGCTCTTAACAAATAAAACACCAATAAAACAAAAGACAACACTCAAATGAATAATAAAATGAATGGCGACCTCAATTCCTGAAGACATTACAATAGTTAAACAGTATGGCTTTAAAGAGACTCGATTGGAGGACAATTAAGGTCATTGTAATAGAGAGAAAGGGGTAATGAATACAACGCAAATCTAACAATTTAATTAACAATTGTAAGGGAAATACAGGGCGTCTGTGAGTACGGAGGTTGGTTTCATCGCTCTCGTCATTTCGTGATTCAGTGAGAGAAATTAATGGCTTGTTTCGTGGCCCTGACTAAAGCAACTTGTCAACGTTTAGTATGAGGAAAAATAGAAAAAGGACGGCGAAGAACATTCTTCTTCATAAGGTTTAATGTAAAGCTATATTATTATGTTGGAGAACATTTGCAACGTTTTAGCTCATTAGACGGCTTTGGGTGTAGGTTATTTTTTGTGTTGTAATGAGGTTACATTTATTCTGCTATAAAGCTTATGTTGTGAGCAACAGATGATGAGGCGGCCAGTCCACTGGCATTTTCACTATGAAAGATTTTATTAAAATATATACTTCGAATACTGGAAGCCGACCCCAACATAGTTGGGAAAAAACTCAAAAACAAACGAAGCGCAGTAAAAAAAAATTATATGGGACCACCCCTTATCCATTAAATCTATATATGACGGAGTTATACGTAAAAAATATATATATAAACATTCAAATTGAGAACCTCCTCCTTTTTTGAAATCGGTTGAAAAGGCGTTTTCAAACTAACGATTTATTATTAAAGTAAAACCAAATAAAAAAAAAATATTTCCAGTACTCTTTGAAAAGGTGATACCACAATAATGAATAAATTATTTCGTTGATTCTGAAACGAAATACTCAGAACTGTTTATTTGCGGTATCATGAATTATTAATGAGCAAATTTATAGCAACAATTATTTGATAATTATCTATAATATTCCAGTGAAAAGCTCGGTACCACTGATATATTAATTACGAGTAGATACAATTCCACGCAATTCCCCGTAATTGTGAGCTTACCAATTAATGAAATAATTTACCAAAATATTTTATCTTGAAATTGTCGAGCTCCTGTGAATATTTCAAAATACCTAGAAATAAACGAAATTGCCATCATAAAATCTAACGACCTTTGGAATTCTTCGGAATCGTAATGCATAAAATATTGGTATACCTTACGTTACGCAGAGGTATGGTATCTACCTATTTGTATGTTTGTTGCAAAAAATAAAAAAAAATAAAACATTTTATTACAATTCAAACACCTATTATATCACAAAAATAGAAGCTCTAAAAAACTTAGCAGTCAAACGCAATAAATAAAAATAATTTTTATTTATTGCGTTTTTTATTAATTTAATTATTACAATCCGGCCGTCCTGCAGACCGACACCTTCAGATGCGACAGTTCTATAACTAATAAACATCAAACTCACAAAACACGTATTCGTTTGTATGAAACTGACGGGTGCCAAGACAAGAACGGATCCTCTCGACAAGCGGGCTGTAGGTAAGATTTATTTTCCGATAAAAACTTACCAATTTCCCATGTACCTACCTAACACCGGAAAGGATAGATGAGATGCCAAAATCGACTCAGCTGTCCCTTAATACGTCTGCTCCGATAATTAAAGGGGTTTGTCCTTAAGAGGGTTACAAATTCAATTTAATTAACTAAATCAGGAATTCATTGGAGGCATTGGAAAATTCCCCTCGATTGGAATTAAATTATAAATTAAGTAATTTAATTGACATAAAGGAGCATCTTTTCATTCATTTTCCTGATGATGAAAATGTGATTTAATATAAAAAAAGGTTTGTTACAGAGTATTAAGTATCGACAGGGTCAAATTATATTAGCTAGCGAAACTGACTTACGAGTTGTAGGTCGTAGGTTCGAACCCAGACAGGCGCTTTACTTTATGTTAATTATTTCATCATGGCTCTCAAAACGGTGAAGGAAAACATCGTGAGGAAACCGGCATGTCCTAGAACCAAACATTCGAAGACATGTGACATATCAACCCGCACTGGGCCCGTGTGGTGGATTTACGGTCCACTCCCTCTTACAGAGAGGAGACCTGTGTCCCAGCAGTGGGAACATTACAGGCTGATTATGTTGTTACTTGTTTCACTTTTTCTTTTGTTTTATTGTGTTGTGATATCGATATACATACATAACGACGGTAAAAAGGAAGTTGGGCATAAGCGACATTTTGGTCAAAAATGAGTTATATATGCCAATCCAACGTAAAATTTTCCGCTCTTTCGAATGCGCTTACTCCCATGGCTCTACGATGACTTTTTTGGCATTGATGCCCTAGCAAAAAAAAATCCTAAATGACAAAATACGTCAGTTTTTCTAAAATTTTAAAACTTTCAACGGTTCTCCTGAACATTTCATTTTTTGTCACTTATACCCTATTTGCTCTTAACCGTCGATAATGTCTGTGAAGTTAGAACCAGAAAAAAAACATTTTTTAAATTGATATTTCAAGTGACTATAAGGGACCTATGGCTAAATAATAACAGCCACTCAGTTCGATCGATCAGGTTAAGCTACGATTGCCGCGGTTGGTCTGTGGATGGGTGACAATCTTTACATACCGAGACCCCTCCGTGCCTCGGAAAGCACGTTAAGCCGTTGGTCCCAGGCTGTCATTCGTAGATCTTTGACAGTCGTTACGGGTCGTCAGAAGTCCGAAAGTCTGACAACCCCCCCTGGTTGTCGTATTACCCAGTAACTGTGTTGTGGAGGTCTGATAGGCAGTCGCTCCATGTAAAATACTGGTATTCAGCTGCATCCGGTTAGACTGGTAGCCGCCCCCAACATAGTTGGGAAAAGGCAGGAAGATGATGATTTCAAGTGACTATCTGCGGTGGATGACTCATTTTTTTATCATTTTAAGGTATCGATATCCCTCACGTCTGCGGAGTTTCACTAGCTAATTTTATTTGACCCCGTATAGTTACTAAAATATTCATCAAAGTCCCAACATAGTAGCACTGAGCATTAACAAAATAAATAAGGAAGTTTTTGAAAAGGCAACACTCACGGAAGTAATACGACATGATAATGATGTTTGCTGATAAAGGAAACTTGATAATCGAGGAAAAATCTCTCATTATTTGAACTCGGAAAACGTGAAAAAGGTCGCGAAGTATTTCCGCTTGAGTGGAATTAAGTGGAACGAAAAAGGTGTCGAGAAATATCAAAAAGTGAGTTAAAATTCTTTCACATCCATTTGATGTTAAGTACTTACCGATTATTTTTTGATTTTCAATTGAGATATTGACGGCTGTAAATGTTGTTGGGGCTTTTACCGATTGTTTTTTTTGTTTTGTTTCCGACCTTTTTTTATAGATGGGAAATCATCAAATGACTCCTCCCGCTCTGGGTGGAGCGAAAGGGAGTGTCAGACTCTTATTGACTAAAACCCATCCGTGTTCCTTCCTTAGCCCTGTATGTTCCGGAGTAGCGGTAACCCTTTCGGACAATCCCGCTGCCCCGGATTGTTTCCGACCTAAAACCACCAAGCTAACCTTAGAAATTAATGAGTTGGTTTTGTAATTCTACATATCCAACAAATATCATCATCATCTGCCTAGCCTTTTCCTGACTATGTTTGGGTTGGTTTCCAGTCTAACTGGATGCTGTTGACTACCAGTATTTTACATAGAGCGTCTGCCTACCTGATTTCCTCATCCCAGTTACACTGGGTAACACTATACCCTTTAGCAAGACTATTCAACCGCGGCTTCGCCCGCGTGCATGCGGAAGTTATTCCACGGGAACGTGTTACTGGAACAAAAAGCCTAGGTATGTCCTTCCCCAGGATGCCATCTAACTCAGTTCAGTGGTTTAGGCGTGAAAAGGTAATATACAGATATAGTAATAAGGTTTAGGTGTGGCCCCCGTGCCTCGGAAAGCACGTTATGCCGTTGGTCCTGCGCCCGGACTATGTGAGTGAGTGCACCTGTGTCTGCACGCACACTTGTGCACTATATAAAATCTCCAGCGCCGAAGGCTGGTCTCCGTTGAGATTGGCCGCAGTGGCCGAAATACTGCCTGGAGGACCGATATTTGTTTTCAGAGGCTAATGACCCTCATCAATCCACCCTCTTTTTGTATTCCCTAAAATAACTAAGTATCAGTTTGTCCAACGTTCATTTATCGGAAAACCCATATCACACATTGACAATCCGTTGCTTTGCCCCGGATTTTGGTAACATACCCTCGATTCATCTTCATTTGCGTTGACGTTATCGAAATAAACATAAGGCCTCTTTGTTTTACGCCTAAGTCCAATAACAGTACATAATAAAAGAGGACACGACATGTAGTACAATAGATTGCTTTTCATATAATGTGTCAGTAATGCGTTAGTCTGTCGTTTGACTGATCGGGTTCCCAGAGTCTAGCCTGACGTTCGTGCGAGTTAAGGAGAGCTGAATGTGAAACCTAAGATAGAAATACTCTTGTACGATACGACTACATACAGAAAACACAGCTAATAGAAATCTCTATTCCTAGACAGCACGTTTTGCCGAAAACTTCGTTGATAGAAAACATTGTTTGTAGATATCTCGGTCCATAGGAAGCACTGTTGTCAGAGATATTTTTCCATAGATAGTACTTCTTGCCGTAAACTTTGTTCATAGAAACCACGGTTTCTAGATACCTTGCTTCACAGAAAGCGCCTGTGGTTCACGGACTAGATAGTTATTTTTAAATTCGACAAAAGCGAAACAAGAGCGAGCGAATGGGAATACAACTTTATTCCCATTCACTCGCTCTTGTATCCTATGTCGACGGAGCCCCGATTTGTGGGGATCCTATTTCTGTGTAAAATAGCTACTGAAAAATCTCAGATTGAAATCTGCCTCTAAGATAACCCACTGACTGTCCACCTTAAGGAGGATTTTTTGGGGTGAATAAACAGAATAACTTGAACCTATATATCTCTTTTTACTTTTTATATCATTGAATTTGACCCACACTAAGCACAAGCATTTAGCAGAACAGTAAGTAACACGTAACCAACATTGCAAGTCTCATTCTCTGTTCTTAAAAGAAAGAGTTATGTTATCGTATGAGGCGTCTTTAAAACTTACAGGTGCAACGTTATATTTCAACGAGCTTCATACATTTATCAAGAAAGACACACAATTAGATATTTTCTTTCTCTTATTTCCCTAAAAAGTGTGAAGTGCATGCACTTTAATAATTTTTCATGTCGCAGTGCGTGCTGAGAAAAATATAGCAAAATACTTGTCATCTCTCATAATGTTGTCCCAGGTACTCTCCTATGTATGCTGCACTTACCAGTAAAAATGTCTTTTATTCCTATTTATTTTTCCTCGTTGCTGAAGTGGTGGTTCATTCTGTAAAAATGTGTGTGTTTGTATGATATGTAATTGTGTATGTTTATTTGTATGTATGATAGTCTATTATAATATTTATTTTTTGTTTTATTAAGTGAATTGTTTTTGATTTTATGTTTCTTTTTGTCTCCATTACTCTTACACACGCTGTCTACATCTCTCTGTCTACTTTCCTGACGCAGGTATGCTGGAAGAGATTTCTTATGAAATATTTAAGCATCTAGGTACCTATTTTTATGTTATGTTTTTTTTACTTGTCTGTAAATGGTACAATAAATAAATAATAGATTCTCACCGTGAAAACGTAGGTGAAATGAGCTGCCATTCCACCTGACGATAGCTGCCAGTAGTGTCAACTATTGGCAGCTCATATCAGTTGTCACGGTGAGATATTTTACAGAATAAATTGGCTGATGTAGGGCATTTTGCAGTGTCATTATTGTTATGGAATATTAACACTGATGGCTCATGAACGCGGATTAGATGTGCTGATCGAGTGAACATAATGATTTACAATAAGTCCAACTCCATCATCGAAGATTTTTATCTATTTGTCACACTTGTTTTTCCAATTCACTTTTGGCATTGGCAGAATAGTCGGCATCGGCTTTGCTTGCCATATTAAAAAAATAGAATAGAATAGAGTAATAATTTATTCGTTTTATTTGACAACATCTACATTTAGACCAGTTCACGTAATTCGGTGAAAACATGGCTGTACCTTTAGCTAACTGTACGATAAGCCGTCACTGTTTTTTAGCATCATAAAGTACGTTATATTTACTGTATCACACGACAAACTCAAAGCATTTATTTCAAATAAACCAATTACAGGCATTTTTGAATTGTCAAGGTGTCGGTGAGTCAGAAACATGAACCTAGTTGCCCATTCCAAAGCGTAGTTGTGCTACTATGCTTTGGAATGGGCAACTAGCTTCTTTTGAAACAGAAAGGTACAGAAGTCACATGTCAGAAGGTACATGTATGTACTTCACTTTTCATACCTACGCTCGGCGGTCACGCTAGGGTGGTCAACTTTGGCTTATGCACAAAAAACTATCGTGGAAGTGGCACCCGTACTTGACTTACCAACTGAACTTCGACAAACCGTACTACGACAAGATTTTATTTCGACAATACGAAACTCCGACACGTCTTTATTTCGACAATACTTTAGTTCGAAATAACTTAAGTCGAACACTACTGTACTCCGATAAAGCTTTTCTTCGACATGACTTAACTAGGAAACGATGCGACTTCGACGACATGCTTCTTCGACAACAATGGTAGTCCGACATGAGTCAATTTCGACGTACTCTACTCCGGCATGCTGTACTTCGACAATAGCTAACTTCGACGTGATTTACCTGAGACACGATGCTACTTCGAAATTATTTTAGGGAATTACATTAGGGAACAACTAGGCAATATATATACATACACACATAAATATATATATTTATGATATTTTTGTTCAAAGAAATCCGACGAGTAGTGCCAGATTAGCGCGTTCAAAGAAACAAACATTTCGGCTTTATTATTAACACATATTATGTAGTAGCCCGCGTGGTGGATTACGGCCCACTCCCTCTCACAGAGAGGAGGCCTGTGTCCCAGCAGTGGGAACATTATAATCTGATTATGACTATATGACTATGTAGTAACTCATAGGTGGCTCCACTTCTACACTAAATTGAGAGAAAAACCTTGTTCGACAATACGGTGACAATCTGTAAAAAACATTTGCAAATGAAGGAAACAATGCAAACGACTGATTTTCTAGAAGGAATTGCCTATATTATGTACATTAAACAAAAATAGATGCAATTATTGTGTAGTTGATTCTTTCATTTTGTTTTTTTTTTTTTTTGTTTGGGATATTTCATATATTCGAGATATTTCATTTTCTTTCAATGTGAAGTTGTTTAGTTGACAGTGATTTTGTCACCTTTTTTGTGTTGTTTTTTCGTTATATTTAAATTAGGTATTCAGTCATTTATGCTTACGTATAGCATTAGGATCCGCACTCAGTTATGTTCTAATAAAAATAATGTTCTATTAAAATACAAGTTACTCTTTATTCCTTATCATAATTCTCTTACCCATAATTATTATCCCAATTTATTTGAGGTGGGCGCAATATGTTTTTTCTTCCATAGGTACTTCTCTATTAGTCGTCATCTCGGTAGTCACCCCCTTTCTAGCCATAATTATCATCTTTCACAAGTTTAGTTGTTCCCTAATGTAATTCCCTAAGATAATTTCGAAGGAGCATCGTGTCTCAGGTAAATCACGTCGAAGTTAGCTATTGTCGAAGTACAGCATGCCGGAGTAGAGTACGTCGAAATTGACTCATGTCGGACTACCATTGTTGTCGAAGAAGCATGTCGTCGAAGTCGCATCGTTTCCTAGTTAAGTCATGTCGAAGAAAAGCTTTATCGGAGTACAGTAGTGTCGGACTTAAGATATTTCGAACTAAAGTATTGTCGAAATAAAGACGTGTCGGAGTTTCGTATTGTCGAAATAAAATCTTGTCGTAGTACGGTTTGTCGAAGTTCAGTTTTGCTCGAACGCACTTTGTATGTAGATTGCCTTATGTACTCTCTGCATTTTGTGGTAGTAGGTACCAGCCTCTCAACTGTGGGAAAATCAAAATTTGATTTATAACAACAGAAAAAGTAATTGTGTCTCATAACTCACAGTTGAGGCCAGGAGAAGAACGGGCATGAAACTGCACGGACGATCTTTTACACATAGTTTACAACCATATTTTATTACATCCTTTTCCTACCTCCTACTGCTACCGCTTTTATCATTCCTCGCTCAGCGAAATCTATCTCATTACTCGCTAAGCTTTCAGCCATGTTCTCAGCTGAGTACACGTCGAAAGGAATCAATATCTATGTTTATCAACAAAAGTTAGAATTGCTTACCAATTTTGTAGTACGCTGCATCGTTCTATTGCACCAGTGGGTGGCAGTAATCGCTTGTTCAACACGGATTAGTTAGGTTTAAAGGGAATTGGATATCAATTGGCTGAGCACTGTTTTGAAAACGATTATACATGGCTACAGATACTGGGTATCAGAGAATAAGATAAACTTATTATTGTATTATTTTATTAAGGTGATTCCTTCAGCTGTAAATCGTCATATTTTTACGAAATAGTTTTTATTTGCATCATATATACTTTCGAGAGCTACAATTTACATAACTATTTTAGCAAAAAATTTAAAAAAATCACTTCACTGTATTAAATAAAAATGCATATGTAATTTTTTTGGGAATAAACCAAGATTTAAATATGAAATGTATAAAAAAAATCTAAATATAAAACACGGTTTTGTAATTAATTACAAAACTTGAAGAGAAAAGAGACTTAGAGAATTCCGTTTAAAAACATTAAAGACCAGACATTTCTTGGAAAAAAGGTTTTAACCGAAGAGGTGAGGTTTTAACCGCATTGGTAACATTGGACCATAGTCCAATATATATATTGTATATTGTATTGTTGTTTTTTATTGTATTGTATTGTGTTGTATTGTTGTTTATTGTATTGTATATTGGCTATATGTTATAGGTAATTTAGTAATGGGTAAGTATTTTATCATAGTTGCCGCGGATTAAATATATATGTATAATCAACATTGATATCATTTTTAATAAAAACGCTGAACAGTTTGTTTGAACGCGCTACTCTTTGGAACTATCAGTCGGACTACCAATGGATTACTTTTTGCATTTGATAGCAAACCCAATTCTCGAGGAAGGTTGAAAGAAGGCTATTTAACATCAGGTTACGACCCATAAGAGACGAGCAAAAAGTAAAAAAATCAGAAAGAACACTAAGCGAAACCGACATTACCTATAGCGCGGTTGGGCAATGCTTATGCGACGCGGTGGGTCGCGGGAACAATTTCACGCCGACGCGAAGTCACTGGCGAATTTTGCGTGCTACCTTAAAACGGATGCCCCCGGAGATTAAGTTCATTCCGTGTGTTTTTGGCATGTCCTTAGATGTCGTATTACAAAGTTTGGAAGTTAGTCTCAATTCTCAAGTTTTGCTCCATCTTATTCTTGTTAATAAACATTAAAAAAAAAGCAGAAGCTTTGTGTGAGAAAAAAACCATTAAACAAAAAACTATCAGACTATGAATTTACTTTTTTTAGATAACCCTGATAGTTTTTTTTAATGATTTTTTTCTTTAAAAAAACAAAAAAAAAAAAAAAGAATTGGTCATAACTTTTGAACCGTAAAAAAAAATTACCGACATTCACAGAGTTAAACAGTGTTTGGAAATTACCTTGCCCACGGTCCTATTCGATAGCAACAAAATTTATAATATTAATAAATATTAGATCCATACTTCCACGGACACCCTGTATAATGTATTAAGGACTGGTGGATTGTTGTTTGTTAGTTTTATACATGTTTTGTTAGTTATTATTGTGTATTATTTCTTAGTTATTCCTTCTTTATTGTAAATGTGTCTATTTTTATTGAAATTTTACTGCCTCAATAACGTGTATTTAGGGTATTTAATGTTTGTATGTTTTTTTTTTACCAAAATAAAATACAGTTCATAAGTAGAACCTTTTTAAATCTTTTGAAGCAATTTGTAATGCTTTGCTCAAGTGCCTGGCGCTTTTCTGATATTTTATTATTTATTTTATTCAACACGTGAAGAGTGGTATCTCCTGGGGCAGGCATGCAGTCTGACTTTTGTAGATGAACTCTAAAACGGAGCAAACGAGGACTTTGTATGTTCCTTTTATTTTGGCTTGTTACACTTTGACACGTGAGTAATATTTTAGAACAAAAATGATGTTTGTAGTTACAAGTTTAGTGTGTGTGTGTTGTGTGTGTTTAGCGCCTTTACTAGTCTGTTTTTTTATTTGACGTCTTACTCTTATTAGGTGTAATTTAACTAATAACTAGTATGGCAATTTCTCGGTGAGTTAAACATACCTACGTAAATAATAAAGCAGCCAAGTACGTGTCGGACCACGCACAATGAAAGGTTCCGTAGTTGGAATGAATTTATCCCAAGAACAAACTTAACATTGTAGTTGAAAAACATGTTCTCCCATAGGTACATTCCAACTGAAAATGTAAGTTTGTACGCACAATATTGAGAGATTTACCATGTCGTTTCAAGATCATAGACTTCTTATTAATTTTCCTGTAATCTATAGGTATAGAACTATTTTCTGTATTTTTTTCAAAATTTTAGGCTCAGTAGTTTCGGAGATAAGGAGGGGGAATGGTAAATTTCCGTCTATTGTCTTAAATAACTTTAATACAATTTATTTTAAAATTATGAAAAAAATGTACTTGAAATCCTCAAGGTAAGCCCTTTCATATGTCACACGGTACATATTGCGAAACTTTTTTTTTAAATTGTCTATTTACCCCTCAAAAATGACTCCCATTTTCAAAATTCATTTATTTACGTTACACGTCTGTGTTTGGGTCACAGAGATTCATATGTGTACTAAATTTCAACTTAATCGGTCCATAAGATTCGGAGCAAATTGGCTGTGACAGACGGACAGACAGACAGACAGATACACGAGTGATCCTATAAGGGTTCTGTTTTTTCCTTTTGAGGTACGGAAACCTAAAAAGTACATTGAACCGATTTCAAAGTAGTATTTTCTTCAAATGTCTTTGTATTCATTGTTCGCCGCTAATACACCAGTCGATTCTGTTATAATCTCACCGTGAGAAGTTAGGTGAAGTGAGCTGTCATTCCATCTGATGCTAGGGATTGACACTAGTGACAGCTCACTTTCAACTCACTTCACCCAAGTTATCACGGTGAGATTTTTACAGAATAGCACTACTACTGTGCCTTCTACATACATAGGTACATAAAGTCTGTTCAAACTTATGTTTCAAATTAATATTATTTCAAGTTCAACAAATAACAACTTTTATACACTTTTGTTAAATAAATCGAGAATGCGGATTAAATAAACTCACGCCTTTTTCCCATGGTGGTAGGCAGAAACTACAGAACGCCACCTGCTGCGATCCTCACATATCTACTCCTGTTTCTTCGTTTTCGTTTATATCTGGTGCCTTCTATTCTATACATTTAATAAGGTAGTTACTATGAAATCGTGTACCGGTTAACTGGGGTTACTTTGAATAGCGGCGTGACTTTGTTTGAAACTTAAACGAAACGCAATTTGTTTTATTCTTTTTTCTTGGCTAACAACATTGATGAACTGTTGACTCCTTTCTAGAGGACACGCTGGGAAGTCACCAACGATTTTAAGCACCGTAAGTTTAAGCATTCTTTTTAGGTTTAATTTGTCTTTTACTAGATCAAAGTTACCCCATACGCAACATGCCCTATTTTCTTGCGTAATTCCAAAGCTATCAAAGTAACCCCATTCTCATTACAACTTTGATTAGACAGTTTTTTTTTTTTCTCAAAATCAAGCCATATTTTTCACATATTATTACAGAAATCGCGAGTTTAAATATAACCGATTACTAGACCGATTATACCTATATATTTTTTACGACCAGAGATTCAAAAGATATGGACCTTGAAAGTTCAATATTGATCAAAGTAACCCCGGTATACGGTACCAAAAACGTTTCAGCAACATCACAATACTAAATTAACAGTTACGTAAATACTCCTTCGCCTTTCAGTTTGTATAAGCAAAATAAACATCATTCGCGACCGGTAAAGGCTGTTATACACTGTAAACATGTTCATGTTTTTATTTGTCGTTTATGTTTATTCAACAAGGATATTTATCAAGTAAATATTTGCTCAAAATGATTATTTTTCATGTAATAAATCGAAGTAAGGTCAATATATTTGGTTGATAAACCAAAATGAGATAAGAAACAAAAATGGATGATATACAATATATTTTTATTTTTTTTTGTTTTATTGCTGAATGGGTCCGCTCTTGACCTCGATCACGTCTGATGGAAAGCTATGAACGAGGTCTACGATGGAACGAGCGTGCCCAAAAGATGCCTAGGACTGGAACTCCCACGCATCGACGAAACACAGCTGGCTGCTCGACGCCAGACTCCGGTGGGAGGGTGGTCGCAAACATGGCGGGCGTAAGCCCTACCACCGCAAGGGAAGAATTGGCCAGTCAAATAAGGTGTTGGGTGTGACTGTCCAGGATGCGCCGAGCTCTCGGTTCAGTTCACACATGAGGAGGCTTCTTCATGCATCCCAAAAAGATATATAATAATAATATATTGAATAGGTATTCTACAACTACATGACATCGCCCCTGTATTGTAGAGGTTAGGCAGAGGTTTACTTATAGTATCACATCTCGCCATTATGTGTGGAATACAGTGCTTACATCAATGGGAAAATATCTCATCATCATCTGCCTAGCGTTTTCCCAACTATATTGGGGTCAGCCTTCAGTCTAACCGTATACAACTAAATACCAGTATTATTTTACATGAAGCCACTGCCTATCTGACCTCTACAACCCAGTTAATGAGTAATACGATACCCCTTAGTAAGACTGGTTGTCAGACTTTCGGGCTTCTGACTACCCGTAATGACTGTCGGTTTAGCGTAGTTTCCGAGGCACAGAAGGGTCTCGATATGTACCTAATAGATGGTCACCCATCGACGAACCGGCCTCGGCAGCTGAAGCTTAACCTTCGATTGACCTGTGCGGCTGTTATTATATAGCCACGAGCCCCTTAAAGAAAAATAGCTATGATCTTTAAAAGATTCTCTAGAGTCTAAATAAACAAAACACAAAGGAATTGGAAGTAATCATGCAATACAAGGAATGCCAAGAATACTCCAACTGACTTCGGAATTCAATCTGAGAGCAATTGAAACTAAGGGTGCGACCAGACATGATCAAAGGTTGTACGTTCGTCATGAAACCACGACTTCATCGTTAGTCTGTAATTTATAATGACTGCTGAAACGAGTTATCGTAGGAAATATTGAAACCTATAATAACTTCACCGTATTTAGCAGTTAAATTGGTGATCGCAAAAATTATCGCTTTTAGACATAAGACCGCCCATTGCGTCACCCTATGTAAAATTTCTGCATAATCTGTATTTTTTATGGTGTACTTAATAAAGAGTGTTGTAATCTCTTTTGACACAATCCCTTTCTTGTTTTTTTTTTTTTACGAAATGCACTTCTTTCTTTGACATTTTATCAAGACAGATTTGGTAGTAACCGCTATTGCCTAAAATTACAAAACCCTTACATCGACTTTGGACATTCTACTTCTGCTTTCCGTATATTGTTTTTCTAGTCTTACTTTTTTACTTTTAACCTGGATTTTCTTTATCTGGATAAAAAAAAAGAAAAAGATAGTTACGAGTACCACATACATACAGCTCCGTACAATGTAATAAGTAGTTCATCAACCACTTACTCAGCAACGTGTTCTCCATTGGCTCCTATAACACAGGTGTTTTACCTAGCGCAGGAGTCAGGACGTTACTTTGTACACATCTTTTATGCCAATAAAATTATGTATTTTTATGATCTATAACGCGCGTTATCTCAACTCGTCGTTACAATCATCTGAACCTACCCTAAGTTTAAATTTATATCTCCAGTTACCCTTTACAGTCTTACAAGAGTACATACCTTGAGCATTTGGCAGTTACCCGTATGCCTTTGCGTCCAATATGACTGCAAAAAACTTTACTCTATCCGGAAACCTGAGATTGTCTATGCTCTTAGGCCCTAGCACGAACATGCGACGTAAGCGTAACGTAACGTCGAACGACTTTTTTTAAATCGAAATACAACTATTCTACAGCATTTAGGCTTAAATTTCTGCTACAAACATGATAAGTAGATTCCCACAGATATGAATCAAATTTTAAAACAAAGTAAATATATAAAGACCAAAGGGCTGGCTTTTACCTTGGCCAGAGGCTAAGCATTGCCATACAACGTGGTAGTGCCGCCAGTCTCTTGGGTGCATTACCAGTCGACAGCGATGCGGATGAATTTTTCGACGCCATAATTTAGTTTAAGAATAGTTTTAGTTATGTTAGGATATCATTTTGTTATTTTTATTAAATAATTAGGTATTAGTGGTTATTTAAACTCAAACTCAAACCATTTATTTCAATTAAACCATTAACTTGTACTTTCGAATTGTCAAATAATCGGTTAGTTAGTCAGAAAGTTAGCAGTAAGTAAGTTGTTATTTTGAAATAACTAAATACTGTGAGCAAAACGAGTATTTTTTTTATTTAAAATCGTTCGGATTTGCGTTACTTTTAATCCGCGCATTCGTGCTAGGCCCACAGTTAAAAGGACTAATATATTATGTTTTAAGTTTGCTGTCTTTGGTATGCTCGACTCTTTGCTGTGTGTAGATATTCAATTAAATTATAGTGTGAAACTTCTCAATAGAGCCATAAGCTGTTATTATTTGGTTTAATTTATGTCGTGCTAGTAGTACGAGTAGGTATGTGTGGCTTGCAAATATTGCAATTAACGTTTTAAGTTGAACAGGTATGTTGTTAAATGATTGCTGCCTTAGGTACTGTGAGCTGATGAGCTCTTCGAAATCAAACATCGTTACGATTTCTTTACGTTTATTTTGAGTGAACGTTTTTTACATTTTACCGGTTAAATTATCACTGTTTTATTCTTAACCTAATTCAAATATTTGACACCTCGTTCTAAACTTGCTTGACTGTTCGAATGCGGCCAGAGCTAATTTATTGCCAGCCTGCTCTACATAAGGTCGACTTTAGCGGACAACCTTTACAGTAGGTACGAGTACCTACAGAATTCTTGTATTAAATCTTAATACCTTTCTAATGATATATATTTATTCATCATCTTTTATTGTAGTTATTAACCCGTCGCGCGTCTAATTAGCAGACACAATATAAATTTTATTCTTATCGGTACACATGGTGAACGCTCGACATGCGAAGAACAAACACCAAAGTAAATTAATTTAATAACTCATTTTGCCTTCGTTAACTTTCCCAAACCAACATTTTACATTAAGAGAACCTAGTTCACATGGGCCTCATTCCCTAAACTTTTAACGACATTACATAGCTTATGGATTGTGACCACCTTGCAGACCCCATTTTGTAAATTAATTTATGAGGCGCTAAGTCATGGCACTCAGGGCAGATGAAATACAGCAGACTGTTAAATATTAACATAAACAGCTGTGAAAATAATGAGTAGTAATTTGAGATGGGGCCATGGGGTGCTAAAGTGAATTTAAGGAGAAAATCTTGGAAAAATTAATTTTAAATGTGACTTGAGGTTTATGACCTCGACTCGTATGGTATGATCTCAAAAGGCTGGGTTGACGTCATCACAATACTATTTTGTTTATCTGTTTTTTATTTGTTTTTGTGAGAATATTGTCTGCCTTATCAAATAAACTTATTTTCTGTGTTTCTTTAAGAAATCTTATGAGCGCTTACGCCGTACGGCATTTCATACAAACTTTCAAGCCCTTGGATTTCGAAATGAATAAACTGATTTTAATGAAACTTCATACGCATAAGCAGGATACAAAGATATAAAAATTTACTTAAGAACATTTTCGAAAAATAGTGTTACAGCCAAATTAGACCGATTTTAAAGTTTCCATAGAAACAGATATTTCCAGTTATCTTTTTTTAAATAAGACATTTCGAAAATGTTCTTAAGTAATTTTTTAGACCTTTGTATCCTGCTTATGCGTATGAAACTAAAATTCGAACAAAAACATTAAAATCGGTTCATTCATTTCGAATAACAAGGGCTTGAAAGTTTGTATGAAATGCCGTACGGCGTAAACGCTCATAAGAGGAATTGAGAAAAGATGTGGTTACCAGCAAAAAAATTAGACTGATAAATACCTATCATCAGTTCTTCTATTAGTCTTCTTTATAAGCATCACCTTTGTACGTTATATTTTTCTGTTCTTTCTTCTTGTTTACTTGAGAGCAGTGGAATAACTCGTGGTGGCCCAGGTAACGGCTGCGACTTACTAGTTGTAGGCCGTAAGTTTGAAACCAATAAAAAAAAAAGTTGGGTTAATCATTTCATCACCATTGATCTCAAAACATCGAAGGAAGACATCATAAGAAAAAGAACAAAAAATTCGAAGACATGTGACATATACCAAACTACAGTGGGCCCGCGTGGTGGATTACGGCCTACTCTCACATAGAGAAGGCCTGTGTCCCGCTAGTGGGAACCTTTTATACTGATTATGTTTCTACTTGTCTGCTTCAATTTGCGTGTACATAAATGGTTAAATAAATGAATAAAAGCATGGATTTCTCATTGAGCAGAAAATATTACTTTATTTACTTTACCAACCGAAAAATATACATACATAGAAATGAGTTTGCGGTCTCACACCCTTGTTTACATCGCCCGTACTTATAAATTATATTAAAAAAAAATATTCTAGCTTCACTAATATGCGTATAAAAATATTATACGGCGTTCTAACATGAATATATAGTAGTTTAGGTAAAGGAACCTGTTGAAGGTAGATGGGAAAAGTTTCACAGACACCGTCGACACAAAATAAATAAGTGCAGAAGGTCGGTTAAAAATCAAAAGTCAATTATTAAAATTAGGCTACGAATCATCACTTCTTAAACGTCAAAATTACATAAGTTAGTACTCGCCCGCACTTTTCCAATTCCTAGTGCTTTGCTTTTGCTGGGAAGAAAAAATGGCGCAACAAACTCCCCAGAAACGCAGCGCGTTTAGTTGGGAATCTTGACATATTTCAAAAAGAGCAATTTTTGGGTATGATGATGGATTTATTTTCGTACTTTTGAATCCCAGTTGGATCCCACAAAACATTATTATGTATTACCGTTGGATCACAAATTGAAAAAATGCAAGAGAATTACGTTTTGTTGTTGTTAAATCCCAAAAACTATTTCAGTTGGATCCCAAATGCTTAAAAAAATCTGAATGCGGGTACTTTTAACAACAACAGCGGTAAGAGTGCGACGAAGCATAAACTCACGACCTCTGTAGCTCCCTCATTTTTTTAGGCTTAGTATAATGTCGTTTTTGTAGCAAAAATAACAAAACGTGCCGGGTTCGTCTGCTTATATAGAGCGGCCTCCAAAAGCTAGTTGACATTTTTCCACCTAAGTTTTGACACACCGCATTATGCTTTAATAATACTGCTATAACAGTTTTTTTACAGACTTCAAAAAAATTTGGTAATTTAGTAGTTGAATCAACTTCCTTTCACTTATCTAAAATCTATTAAAGAAATTTGACAGATTGTAGTAGCTTGATTTGCATCATTCTGTGGCATTACAGTTGAACTGGAAAATCAACAAACTTTTGGAGGCCACTAAACTCAACACACTCACGCCCGGCATTTGTTTGAGATCGCCGCCCGTACGCGTCTATGTGTGCGTGTGACTGTTTTTGCTCATTGTATGGAGCCGACCTTCTGTCCCTATTTATTCTCTTCTCAAAAGGTGTTCTCAATGTATTCATGACACCTGATAAAGCTGATCGACGGTAGTTATTGGCTCCATAACTTTGATTACAGGTTCTCTGGAAGTTGATGCCTCGTTTTATTTACATAGCTCGCGAGCATTGAGACACTGAGTTAGCCATGGGTAAGATACACCTCGTGACCTTGTACCTCGGATCCAAGTTTATGTTCAGTACAAGTCACACCTCGAATCGTTGTGACGTCTCATCATATTGTATTCAGAGGGTAAGGTACACCTCTAAGCGTTGTACCGTGAACACGAGTTCCAAGATAACTCACACCTCCAGTCTTTGTGACGTGAGTCTCATATTTTAATAATAGGAATACCTACAGTTGGTTTGGTAATCATGTAGGATAATGTTATTACAATGCGTATTATTACGTGTAAGGTTATACCTCTAAGCGCTGTACTGTGAACCCGAGTTTCAAGATAAGTCACACCTGGTATCGTATTCTCTACGACACAATGAACGAAGTTGCGCGAAATGGACGCAAAGCTGGAGTGATTAGATAAGTAATTGACCTGGTTTCGAAGTAAAGGAATCATTAAGTGATCATAGTGAATTACGTTATGACGTGAGTTCTGATTGATATGTATCTCATGAATCGTTGAAACGTCATCATCATTACCTGCCTAGCATTATCCCAACTATGTAAAGTAAAGTAAAGTATTTTTTATTGACATAAAAAAAAGGTTACATCTAAAATACCTGAATCCCCTGGCCCCTAAACTAGTGTTAACCGTATCATAGGGACCAGTGACTTCGCCTGATTTTGTTGATACACATAGTATTATGTCAAACAAAAAAAATATATAAAAGAATACAAAACAGAGAAAAATTTGGATGAAAATTACAAAATTACAAAACAAAAAAAAAAAAATGTAGTTGTGGGTTGGCTTCCAGTCTAACTGTATGCAGCTGAATACCAGTATTTTACATGGAGCGACTGCCTATCTGACCTCCACAACCCTTAGTACGACTGGTTGTCAGACTTTCTGGCTTCTGAATACCGGTAACGAATATCAGAGATCTACTTACAAATGACAGCTTCTCGGAAACGGTCTCGCTCGTTAAAACGTGAATCTTCATAAAAGGGGTGACTCTGCAGACAGAGTCACCCCTTTTATGAAGATTCACGTTTCAACAACGCAACAGACCAAAACGATGACCTGATACATCAGCTATAAACAAAAAATAAAGATCAAATAAAAAGTGTAAAGTCCGATGTAAGAAATTTGCAGGAAAGTGTGCCTTACGGCTGCGCCAAATAGGCCCATATGCAGCAATGGATTAGCAGTATTTTTCAAAATGATTCAGATTGTGATTGATAGCGTGTTATGCAATCAGGGTGCTGGACCAAAAAGGAAAATGGATAATTTTGTATGGCCCCGTACCCAAAAAAAATTTTGACAGCAACATTTTTTTTATTGCTAAATGAACTATGTCTGTCTGTATTATGAAATATGTCGGTCTTCATTTTTTTCCTCAGGGAGTCGTTTAAAATTAATCCTAAGAAAGCATGTCTGAATTCACTTAGAGAAAAAAACATATGTCAGGAATTTACATAAATGATTTAATAAAGGGAAATTTTAACTTACATAATTACCTTCTAAAAACTTATCGACCTGCTAATGTCCATACTTTGTGAAATTACTGAATCTCTAAAAATTTTTTGCAACAAAGATAGACATCCTACTTCCTACTAATATTATAAACGCGAAAGTTTGTAAGGATGTTTGTTACTCTTTCACGCAAAAACTACTGAACGGATTTCGATGAAACTTCACAGTAATATAGCTTATACATCAGAACAACACATAGGCTACAATGTATAAAGATTTTGTGTAATTTTTTTTTTGCCCATACGATAAGTATCAAGTAATTCGGAAAAATTCCTGCCCTCTGAGAGCTATCTTGGCGTGCGCTGCCTAAACCGTTACAGCTACACGAAGATAATGTATCGTGGGACTGTTTGTCTTAAATAGTTCTAAATAAAAGTCCGCGACAGCATATATCTACCTTTTATGTGGAAGCCATTATATCCAAAATAGTGATCCATAAATACATTTAAATCGGATACTTTTTTACAATGTACGTTTTAGAGTACTTAGTCAATTCTTATGAAAATTAATACATTTATCGCTTTCGGTATTTAATGTAGATAAACTTTGTCTTTTACACCAAGCAATTTGGACAAATTCTTTAAAAGTTATCACGATAAGATTGACCTGAGGTAGAGCGCCATAGGAATTGGCGGCGCGGCGGCGCACAGAGCGGGGAAGGAGGGGGGGACCCGGAGTCCCGAACGCGGGCAGGCAGACGCGTTTTTTTTTTTTTTTTACTATGGCATCTCGCAGTTCATCCTTTATGAGGATGGCTACTGCTTAACCGGACTTTCCTGTGGATGCCTCGAATTAAGGCCTCCAGCCAGGGCATACAATAACTTAAAAACTAAGCGACAGCGCTAAGGGTAACCCCCTGCGGGGTTCGGACCTCGGCTCAGGGCGTCGCTGGAAGAGGACAGCAAGGGACAGGCTGGATCGGTATTATTATTAGTGTTTAGGGGCGAATTTAAAACTACAGGCTCAGCTGCGCGGGCTGGCTCGAGCAAGGGTCGGGGCGGGCACGGTGATGGTGCGGGACGTCGCGACGGGCCTCGGCGGCGAGGACGGAAGGACGGATGTCTGAGCTTGTGTTTGTGTTGTCGACTGAGAGTACTCGTGGCCTTACTGCTCTCCTGGAGGAGGGTAGTGGCGTCGTCGGGGATAGTGAGGGTATGCCTTGGTCGGCGAATCCTACTTATGCGGGAGGGAGTGTATCGGGAGGCCGCCGCAATCAGGGGATTGGGGTGCTTTATGGCAGAGTCAAAGAAGCGCTTGGAGAGGCGTTTCATGAACTGCTGGATGGTGGGGAGTCTGAGATCGCAGGCAGACGCGTGAGGCACAGAGCACTTTTATAATACGCTCAATCTGAATCATTTTGAAGGATATCGCTAATCCATCGCTTTACCTGTATATGTTCGAAAAATTTGTCTGCTCAACAACGTAAATAAATAACGCAATGAATGTTGTTGAACTGCCAAAATGAAATGAATGAGTAGGCATAATAAAATAATAAAAATATTTTAAGAAGAGCCCGAGGGGCCCGTAGCTAAATAATAAAAGCCGCACAGTTCGATCGGTCAGGTTAAACTACGCTTGCCGCGGTTGGTCTGTGGATGGATGACCATCTTTACATACCGAGACCCCTCCGTGCCTCGGAAAGCACGTTAAGTGTAAGCTGACCCAAACATAGTTGGGAAAAGGCTATGCAGATGATATTTTAAAAAGAAATATCAAATCAAATCAAATCACATTTCATTACTTAGATTATTACAATTGTTTTTTTTTTTTGTTAGTTTAAGATTAACGTATAGGTTTAGGTTGTGTTGTAAGTAGGAAGAACATAGATTCGTTTTCCTCATAATTAGCTATTGGAATTTTTTAGTTAGTTTTGAAAATTACTACGGATTTTGTGATTTTTTAAATAGTACTTACAATAATGAGTCGAAAGCGTAAGTCTAATATTTCATAAAGCTCTAATAAAGCTCGAGCTATAAAAAAAGCTAGACTTAACGAGACATCTCAACAAACTGAGCTGCGAAGGTTTGAGCAGGCGGTGCGTGAGGCGCACACAGAGCTACTGAGACAGACACCAGAACAGTTCCAAGATCGTCGTCAACAACATGCTGAGTATCTGGCATTTCAACGAGCTGCTGAAACTTCAGAACAGTGTCAACCTAGACGTCAACGGCATGCTGAGTATCAGGTGTCTCAAAGGGCTGCAGAAACACCAGAACAGTCCCAAGATCGGCATCAATTGCATGCTGAGCATCTGGTGTCTCAACAGGCTGCATAAACACCGGAACAGTCCCAAGATCGGCATCAATAGCATGCTGAGTATCTGATGTCTCAAAGGGCAGCGGAGTCACCGGAATAGTTCCATGATCAGCGTCAACAGCGTGCTTAGTATCTGGTGTCTCAACGGGCTGCAGAAACACCGGAACAGCCCCAAGATCGGCGTCAACAGCATGCTGAGTATAGTGGTGTCTCAAAGGGCAGCGGAGTCACCGGAATAGTCCCAAGATCAGCGTCAACAGCATGCTTAGTATCTTTGGCAAGGAGATAGATAGCGTCCTAGGGAAGGACATGGGCTACTTCACCGGTACTGTCCCGTGGATAATTTCCGATATCCACGCGGGCGAAGCCGCGGGCAGAAGCTAGTAGTTCATAATGCTTCAATTAACTTTGTTTCTGGGTACGCTTTTACCCGTTCTTCTTTGGTATGAATTATTTGAGTAATTTATTTTCAGTTGAAACTTTGCCTAGGGATTCTATAGCGGGTGTAATCTTCACCCCTTTTGGTTAGATATACCCTTTACGGTTTACGTTGTAAAGGTTCGCTATCACCTTGTTTTCTGGTAAAAATCACTAGATAAGCAGTATTCAACCAACCTTATTTCCTTTTCATAAAATTAATTCCCTAAGTAGTAAAGTAATTTCTCTTTGCTGTGAAATGACTTCCTTCTAACATGTTACGATCATCTATATTACGTTATACAGAGTGGCGATTAGATTATTCCATTTGTGCTGATTATCCAACGCCACATCATTTTATCCGAGGAATAGTTTTTAATTTTTGACATTTATTCCATACAAAAACTGTCCGACGTCAATTTTATTCCACGAATAAAAATTATCTGTCGATTGAAAAATCTGCCCTAACAGTACAGCTGCTACTACAAGTTGTTATCAGTTTGAAGGACTGATTTTTCAATCGACAGATGAGTTTTAACTGTGGAATAAAATTTACTTCTGACAGTTTTTGTATGAAAGAAAGGCTTCGAAACGATACGTAACGTAGAATAAGTGGTTTCAATTAATATGAAAACCTAAAAAAAAACATTGTTTAACATTCTATACCAACCAAATCACCATGAAAATAACCCACCATTTTCACATTAGATTTATCTAGAAAATTACAATGAAATCCCAATAGGACCGCACAATTATCATCTCGAGGTTTCCTACTGAACTTGAATACCTATTCAAAGGAAAGAAATTATCATATAAAGTGAAAACCCGACCACATGTAATCTGAAGGCTCTACTTACAATATAATAGGGATGCCGTAAATACCGGCTAAATATTGGATTTAAGAGAGCTATGATCATATTTCGGTACCGTACCTATTATTGGATTATATTATTCGTAAGTATATTAAAAGGAGATTGCCGTCAAATATAGGGCGCCCTGTACCTACCAAACGAAAAGTCCGCTGTCACAACCAGACCTTGCGTATTTGGAGGAGAATATAATGTCCTATATTGCTATTTTTGACATAAATTCCAGCAATTCATATTTAGTTACCTACTTAATATTTTGAGGTTACGTTCGAGAAAATGACGAATGAACGATGACGATGAATGATGGAGGCATTGCTATCGAATTATTACTATATCAGAATTATCACACAGTCATTTTTATAAGGTTGCAGTTGGCTTGAGGTTTGTCAAAATCACTGTCATCTTTATTCTTATTCTGATAAGGTTGCTGTTGGCCTGCTGCCACTGACAGGTCTGTCAAAATCACTCTGATCTTTATTCTCGTTACTATAAGGTAGCTATTAGATTGCTGCTGTCAGGTAAAATAACTGAACGGACTGTATCAGTGTGATACAAGCCGTTCTTCGCACTTTGATTTCCAAGCTAGAAACAAAAGTGTGATTGGTGGTTCCGTGAGAAAAACTAATCGCAATCTGTGATTGGAAACTTGGCACAATGCCCGATGAAGCTTTGAAACCGAGCCTAATAGGATTTGGGCTAGCTACGGTACTACCGTTTCTCTGTATTATTTTTCCTTCTGTGATTTTTGTAAGAGTGATATCCGGTAGGCTGTGGCCTGTGGAATGGGGGGTCGGGAAGATAGCTGGGCGGAACTACATCACTTCTATTAAGGGGAAACGCCAAGGTAGTCGGCAAAATTCAAAATTTCTTAATGTTTTTTGTTTTACATTTAGCTCTATTGGAAGAAGAGAAGAGGGGCCAGTGGCTAAATAATAACAGCCGCACAGGTCGATCGATCAGGTTAAGCTACGCTTGCCGCGATTGGTCTGTGGATGGGTGACCATCTTTATATACCGAGACCCCTCCGTGCCTCGGAAAGCACGTTAAGCTGTTGGTCCCGGCTGTCATTCGTGGATCTTTGACAGTCGAGATCGTTACGAGTAGTCAGAAACCCGAAAGTTTGACAACCAGTCTGACCAAGGGGTATCGTATTACCCAAGTAACTGAGAGTTGTGGAGGTCAGATAGGCAGTCGCTCCATGTAAAATACTGGTATTCAGCTGCATCTGGTTAGACTGGAAGCCGACCAAAATATAGTTGGGAACAGGCTAGGCAGATGATAATTGATATTTCATGAAATAGTAATTCAATATAGTTATGTGAACTTGGTGGGTTGTGTTGATGATTTTAATGATTACAATTCTTTATAATACAGATTTGTATTATAAAGAATCACGTTACGGTTGCGAATCATATTTTGTTCAACATAAAATCTGACACTGACCTTGAATTTTCAAAAACGTAAGAAAAAAACAATATTTCGCGGTCTTCCCTGATGCTTGTCCCTTAAGTAAGCCGATAAGTTTCATTAATTATTTTTCCTTCAAGCAACACAAATAAGTTTTTGTATTGTCTACAGATGGTTTCTCTGTGTCTGGCTGTTTGTGTTTATGCTGATGGAGGAAAAATCCATGGTTTGGTGGAAGTAAGTTGAGAAAAACGAATCTAATAACATATAAAATAACTAGCTTCCGCCCGCGGATTCGCGGTATGTCGATAAAAACAATCCTATGTCCTTCCCCGAGATGCAATCTATCTCTCAGCCTAATTTTATCGAAATCCGTTCAGTGGTTTAGGCGTGAAAAGGTAACATACAGACAGACAGACAGAGTTACTTTCGAATTTATAATATTAGTATGGATCAGCCATGTTCCCACTGCTGGGACACAGACCACGTCTTTGTGAGAGGGATTGGGCCGTAATCTACGACGCGGGCCCAGTGCGGGTCGGTAGATGTCACATGTCTTCGAATTTTTGGTTATAGGACACGCCGGTTTCCGCACGTAGTTTTTCTTCACCGGTTTAAGAGCAGTGGTGGTGAATCATTTACACAAAGTAAAGCCGCAGGAACCCGTTGGTTAATTACGAGAAGCACAGAACTGGTCAAAGTGGAAGTGCTTGGGGGAGGCCTATGTCCAGCAGTGGACGTCTTTCGGCTGGAAATGATGAAAGTGCTTGTCTAGGTTCGAACCTACGACCTACAACTCGTAAGTCGCGGCCGTTACCACTGGCCCGCCACTGCTCCGTTCTTACCAGTACCACAGTGTCGAATATTAATTTATATACTGAGACGAAGACTACAGATACCAACCATCCCACTAAGATATAACCTCACTATAGCCTGTAAGATCTTACGGGGACGTATCGACTGCCCGGAACTCCAGAGTCTTTTCTGCTGGCTATTTGCGCCCAACAAATACATCGGACACCGTCAGAGCCACCGGCACTCTAAAGGTGCTAAATGCCCTTCTGGTAGCCAACGCTGAATGTGATATGTTTGCGGATGATTGGATTAAAATTATGCGTTTAAGTCTGGAGTTCTGTGAGAGAAAGTATGCAAGTGAGTCCACTGTTCCATGTTAGTTTAAAATTATATTATTGTCGTAATTATTGTTTCTACGTTAATTAATGTAATTGGTATTTTATTTTATTACATTACATTACAATATTAAATAAAATATAGCTACAGAGTGAGTAAATGTATAACCCAAAACATTTTCCACATATTATACCGTGTTGTGCCGTTTAATTAACTATAAATAAATAGATAAAAAAACCTAGTATTTAGAATCAATGTTTTACAAGGTAAATGTTCTAGAAACGGCTGTTATCAGTAATCGTTTACTTTAACAGCCTATTTACGTGTGTTTGCGGCTTTTCGGGTAGGTGCGGTAAAACTAGACGATACTCGATAAAATCTTATAACGGTTTATATAAGAGGTTATTATCCTGATATTTAAAGACTAAAGTGCCGTTTTCTTTACTGAGCAGTTTGTTTATATTGTAATGTTTAAATTCGGGAGTTTACCCAAACACCAGAGTGAAAAAACCTGTGCTATCCGATATTGAATTTAAATTCATTTATATGCCAGAACCATAGGCTTACAACGTATGATCTTAAAACTATAATGGGCCCTTTACATTCAACTATTACATAAGGTGTGCAAATATTTAATTTTATTTTGCACAAAGCTATTATTTTAAATTAACAAACAAAACAAAATTGTTTCAGCCGTTTGGAAGCTACGATGGCGCAGACAGACACATATACACAGACACATAGATGCACAGACACACAGATACACACGTTAAACTGATAATACCCGTCTGTTTTCGTTGGGGGTTAAAAAAAAGACAGCAACAACAATTAAGAGCTCATCCATTAGGATTTTTAAGGAAAACATTAATTAATTGATGTCATAACTTTGACCTGTAATAACTAGCCCACAGTTCACTAATAAAAGTATCTCCGCAACCCAACTTTTGGACGAAGCAAAAACCGAGAAGAGATTTAGCTTCTCCAACTTTTACTCCCCCTGAAATCAAGTACATTTCGGGTTACCCTCAATTATTAATGTGCCACAAGAAACTCCGCACAGATTTACATAGAAAAGCTGCAAATTACGCGACAATAGAAACAGCACTAAACACGACAAATTGATGGACATTAAAATGTACAGAGCTCAGGGCTACCAGTCGCCTTGGCACTAAAAGTAGACATTAGTTCTAGTTTACGAAACTCTTACTGCTGGAGTAAATCACTTAGTCCTTGCACTTGGTAATGTGGACGGTGGACGTATTTGTTCTAAGCACTGGACTGCAGAATGCATAAATCAACTTTAAATAGAACTTTTTTTTGTTACCTTTTTACTAACAATCATTTTGTGAAGTGCTGCACCAGGAGGGGCCCGTGGCTAAATAATAACAGCCGCACAGGTCGATCGGTCAGGTTAAGTTACTCAGAGTTAAATGGCTCGGAAAGCACATTAAGCTGTTGGTCCGGGCTGTCATTCGTGGATCTTTGACTGTCGTTACGGGTAGTCAGAAGCCCGAAAGTCTGACAACCAGTCTTACCAAGGGGTATCGCATTACCCAGTAACTGGGTTGTGGAGGTCAGATAGGCAGCCGCTAAATGTAAAACACTGGTATTCAGCTGCATCCGGTTAGACTAGAAGCCGTCCCCAGCATAGTTGGGAAAAGGCTAGGCAGATAATGATTTTGTGAAGTGCTGCAAAGGTTTTAATCTGGATTGCTTTCTCATCAAACTAATAATGTAATTTTGATGCTGATTCTTAGCCTAATTTGAATAAATGACTTTTGATTTAATTTTAAAATGAAACTAAATTCGAGTATCAGGCCCGACAGCTGACATCCCGGTATCTTTAATATAAAAGTGCTCGATACTAAATAATAATCTTATACGGTTTATTATTTGAGTTTAGTATAATAATGAATTGAGAAAGTTCCGTGACTTAAAGAAGACAATGCCTTTTGTTGTTGGTATCTGTTTCATGACAAATACTAATTACAAAACTTTATATTCTGTATAAGTTTCAAGACTAATTAGAGGGTAATAATGATCCATACGAACATGAACATAACAACAAGGATAAAGAAGAGTCTATTTAGCTTTGCTCATATACATTACACACACATACTTTGTAATGTATATGGACAAAGCTAAATGTACGTGTACATTGTTCGTATTGTTTTTATTTTGTACATTTATGTGACGTGTATTTATTTTGTTTTTTTTTGTGTTTTTTTTTTGAGTATTTATAATTTATTTATATATACTTTATTGTACACCACAAAAATACATAACAAAAAATTTATCGATCACTAAAAAATATACAATGGGCGGCCTATTCATTATCTATCATCCAACTTCAAAAGCCCTATTATTCAATTTGATTGGAATAAAAATACTTAGGTACTTCATTTTTTTACCAAACAAACTGGTGTTAAAGTGGAAATACGCTGCTTGCTTAAAAATCACAACAGCATTTACAGGTGAATTTTGTTCGACAGCGGTGTTGCAATTAACAATTCTCAACCCCAAACAGCGTCAACGCTAACCCCGTGCTTACCACAAATTGTCGTGCAAGCGACAACCGGTAACTTCAGCCCTCGAACATCCAACTTCCGAATACATAATTCACCAACCCTATTGCTTGTTTGTTCTAATTGAGCGCCAGACGCAAAGGATGCCAGCATTTCATTTCAAATTCCGAAACCCGTTGAATTACTAGTATCCATCTAGTACCCTAGTACCTTCGAGTTTATATCAAAAGCCAGGCACTGACATTTTCAAGACATTCCTGCGTCTGATTTCTAACGAATGCTTTAATTTCTGGTTTGATATAGGAACGTGAATTATTCATGAGTTCGCTGTACAAAGGTAGAAATTATCTACGATACCGACGTCATGCATTATGATAGGATCTGATGAGGCGTAGTAGAACAAAAAAAAATAGAAGTTCTCAAAGAATGAATGGTTTGTTTAGTTTAAAGATTTTTTTTTAACACGTTGACTGCCAACGCGGTCACCGGTGACCGCGAACAATAGATTTTCTATTGTGTCTGTTGCTTGGCAGTCAACGTGTTAATTTTGGTAATTACAAGATAAACTTTTACGGACACCGCGCCTTTATATTGGAAGGAGCGGCGGGTCAGTGATAACAGCCGCGTCTTAAGAGTTATAGGTCGCAGGCTCGAATCCAGACAGGCGCTTTACCTTGTTTAAGTAATTCTATCACCACTACTCTTAAACGGTGAAGAAAAACATCGTGAGGAAACCGGCATGTCAAATTCGACATTTACCAACCCGCACTGGGCCCGCGTGGTGGATTACGGCCCACTCCCTCTCACAGAGAGTAGGCCTGTAGCCCAGCAGTGGGAGCATTACAGGTTGATTATGCTTATGTTATGCCTTTCTAAATTATCGGTATGATCGAATGAAAGACATCTTTAATATCATCGATCGATTATTCCCATCAAACAATTTAATAATTTTACTCAATGACCACGGACTGTCAACTCTCCAATCTAATACTCTTTTTCGACCAAACGGCTCCACCGCATCGGAACGGATTTTACAATCTTTAAACGATATTAAATCGTGTACACAGTATTTAAAGTCTATATTACCAAGTCGCGCACATCAGCTTGACCGCGGGCGTCTTCCGCGACACGCGTTCGTAGCCGAAAGTATGCTGCGACGTGCGATCGGCTCCGTACGCCTGTCGTCGTATCCGATCGAGTCCTTTTGGCTGTCCTCAAAATTGTTCTTTTCCTCTTCTGTGTTTTATGATTATTTTCTGCTTCTGCTAATGCAATAGCCAACAATACTACGTCAACTTCAACCATTTAAAAAAATTAGAACACGTCAACACGGTAGGAATGAAACTATTTGACTAGGCGCAGAAACGGATACGTTCGCAAGCGACGTACGGAGCGGATCGTATGCGTCGACATCCTGCCGGACGCGATCGGCTTTCGCCGCATCCGTTCGTATCCTTTCCGATCCGATGCGATACGAGCCGTTTGACTAAAATCATCCCTTATCTTCTAAATAAGAAATAATGTTTATCTTATTATACGATTGCCAATGCCAACCGAACAAAACCTCTATAGTACCAACATATGTATACCTATCTATAAACTGAAGAACCATAAATACACCACTTTTATATCCCCGCTAATTAGTTCATCACTGCATAATATTCCCATCATTTCTCAAGAAAGCTAATTAAAACCACTACTTCTTTCCATCGCCTTTCTCTTACGCCAAATGTATAAAAAGTCTATAAAACCCACATCAAAGTTATTCAAAGAATGTTCCAGCAGTTTTATTAGCATCTAATTAAAACCTACTTTAAAGAAGCTTACTTTTTAACTATTTATAATTCCAACTAGCTAACCGGGCCTGGAACACGACGAAAATAACATCGATCGATGTTAGAACTGGACGGAATATTTATTAACAGCTTTGACGTAATATATGGTCTCGGGTGGAAAGATATCTTTAGACTTAGATATTCTAGAATGTGGTTTGAGCTTGCATCTTGATTTAAAAATAGATTTGAGTCGATTTGACACTTACAAATCAAATCAAATCAAAAGTCATTTATTCAAACTAGGCTGAGAATCAGCACTTTTCGAACGTCAAAATTACATAAGACAGTCCCCCAAATCGCCCGCCCTTCACCACTTCCTAGTGCTTTCGCTGGGGAGAAGAAGTTGCGCAACAAACTCCCCAGCAACAGGCACATTAGCCTGAAAATAAGGATTACGGTTATTCTTGTAAATTACTTTTTGTCTTATGTCAAACGTCAAGCGAACAGAAGGCCAATTTCCGTAATTAAAAACTTTCAAAATGTAGTCGCAATCTCATTTTAGCGACAATCAATGTCAAAAATTTATGGAAATTAGAGGTATTTTTGACAGATTGAGACTGAGATCAGATTGTGAACGTTTTTAAAATTACGAGAATTACCTCTCTGATTGTAACCGTTCTTAAAATTACGAGAATTACCCCTCAGATTGTGTTGGAAACATCACCCTGCGCTCCATTACTTAAGTAAATAATGTTGGAGAAAAAAACAACCCGGCTGAAGTGGGAGTGGGCTGGCCACCTGAGAGATTGGGAAAAATCGTCACTCACTGGACGCCTGAGGGAGGAGATCGCCGTCGAGGTAGACTGCGACGAAGATGGTGTGAAGATCTAATCATGTCTGCACGGCTAACATAGCCGGGGATCATACAAAAAAAAGAGATATGGAAGGAAAAAGGGGAGGCCTTTGCACAGCAGTGGGATACAAAATAGGCTACCAAAAAAAAGATCTCATAAACATATCGAATTATAATAACTAATATTTAACTCAATAATTATTTCACATAAGGATTAATTATTGAATTAACGAACCGACGAACCATTCCTTTTCTGGGAAAGCTTGCTCATTAGTTAACGGACGGCAAAATCGTACGTAATCGTAAAACAGCGTTTCATATACCGACTTTACCAACTGGTCCTAAGTAATGATACTTTGTACGTAAACCAAAAACAAAACAATATTCGGAATTACTTATTCAGTAAGTCAACATTAGTTACTTTTGCTTAAAATCACTTAAATGTTAATTAGCCACTCGACGTCATTAATTGACATTTAACCCGTCGCGCGTCTAATTAACAGACACAATATAAATTTTATTGTTACCGGTACACATGTTGTACGCTCGACATGCGAAGAGTTAAAAAGCTTCGATTTGATTCCACAACACATTTAAAGGTTATACAATCGGTACATAATTGGTACTGAAATAACTCAGATCGTTTGTTCTTAGAACACCTTTTAACGAATAAGTATAAATATTAACATTGTTATACAGGTCGAGTTTCCGAAGGTATGGCTTCGTGTTGCTGACGCAATTTCTATTCATTATTGTTTTTGTTTTAAGATTCATTGTTTTAAGAATAAAAATAGTAATTTGTTGCTATGGATAAATCCCTGTGTGAATCTGCATAAATCCCATTCTTTTTCCTTTGATGTTGCTTGCCATTGTTGACTTCACAATATCTACTTTTATAGCGCTTTGTGACCTAAACCCGCACTTAAGTCACTCTTTTCTGTGACTTAAATAGTCCATTTTATACAGAAAAGCCTGAATTAAGTATTATAATTATAGTATTAAGTGTTATAATAATGTACTAATTAAAAATCTTAAAATTAACTGACAGACAACGCAGAGCCTAAGCCGTTAAGTTTAGAAGCATGACATTTTGCACAAGAGTTTCTTTAATTATAAGTTATAATATCAGGAACTGTTGTGCTTGAAATAAAACATTCCCAATAGAGTTTAATAGAGGATGAACGTTTGTATGGAAGTACCTCATTTTTTTCGATGGGAATTACCTAAATCCCTGTCTTGATATATGTCTTGCCTTTTATTCGCTTTTTACGACATCAATCAGTAAAGACTTAGGTGGCTGCGGGTCTTTAGAAACAAAGTGAGAATCCGAAACACACGCTCGTGGATATAAGGAGCAGATTTTATTACCAGCAGGTTTCATATTATGACTTACATCTCGCAGCTTACAATGAAGGAAAACATCGCAAGGAAATCTGGACTTAATAGTCTGAAATCGCCAGCTTGTATGAAGCCGGCTGGATGATCATTGTTCGTTAATTCTCTGGTTTTAATACTACATATTTCATACCTAAATTAGTGCCAGTTTTCAACGCTTTTTGGTACTTAATAACACCACTAGACGCATATATCTAATTAAGACCAGAGTGGTGCTGTAATGCGGTGGCTTTAACGTTTAAATTATTAATTTGGAATATAAGGTAATACTTGTTAGAATAATTATTTAATGCAATTAATAATAAATTTGCGTGCAGTGCACTGTAACGTTTAGTATTGGTAAATTGGGCCTAATGACAAATATGTTGTTTTTTGAAAACGAGCACATAATTATTTTTTATTGAAAACAATTGCACACTGCGGAGGTATTGCCCTATACGTGATAGAAGTGAAACTCCTTAAAAAATAAAGAATAAGAGAGATTTAACGTGAGATACAGAGAGAGGAGAGTTGTATCTTTCTTCTCTCTCTATTAATGAAATATGCCTAAACGTGACGCGTCCTTGAAATTTCACTCTCAATTCTCGACAAATTTATTGAACCACCGCACCGCTTAAAAAGTTTCACTTCAAATACATTATACAAACAAAAAAATAATGAAAGTGTATAAATACGAAATGTCCAATAGAACATTCTCTTGAATGCAATGTTGAAACAATTTATATTGAACACAGACTCTCCTACTAATTTACAATGCGGCCAACATGGCTCGCCTTGGCAAGCCACGGGAGAGCTACGACGTAGCCGTTACGTAGCATCTTGGTGCTACGCCGTAGCAAATTTGCTACGCTACTGTTTTCTGCTGCAAGCTTGAGATTGTTTACGTCTTGAGTTGTTTGGCCTAACTTTATTATGTAAATAGTGCTATGGTCACTTGAAGGCAAATCAAAGTTATAGTTTTATACTTCTTTCTGAAGATTAAAACACTTTTTAAAATGTCCGTACACAGTATACATACACTTTAAAACCTTACGGCTGAAGAATTTGTAATCTCTAGAGAGAAAATTAATAATAAAAAAAAAAAACTCAAAAGTCAGCAAGAACGCTAACGGAAAACGAAGTGATACCGCGAGCAGGCGATGCGATGCGACGGGTTGGGACGGGGAAACCATAAATTTCACGAGGACGAAATCGCGGGCAGAAGCTAGTTTGCTAAATATGACATTTTAAGTAAAAATTAAATAACGACATTTTAATTATGAAATCATTATGTACAAAGCTTAGCTGGTTCGCCTGCGATTTAATCAGACAGTTTTTTTAGAAGCTTGTTTGATATTGAAAATGTTTTATAAACAGAAGAAAATCCTTGAAAAATCCACATAATTATTTTTCACATTAAGTTTCCGGGGCATTCCTTTTCAAGCGAAAACTCAAACGAGATTAAAAGGAAATTCCTCTAATTTCTTTTCAAAATACTTGAAGATATTACATTTATTTAAACAAGAATGTTAACAAATCGTACTCTTCACTAGTTATGGGCCATCAACGTAATTTGAATGTTTCGTAATTACACGGAAAGCCGGAGTTATTTGAACCACTGATTGGTATCTTCAGAGAGTAGGAACTTCAATACTGGAGCCGATTCTCTTGTTTACAAACGTTCAGCGCATCTTTTTCTTTCTATTTCATTAAGAAAAGGACAGAAGATAATTTTTTGTTTAGTCCTGTCAAATTAATCAGCGCCTCAGTTCTACCTATAAGATGATAAATAATATGAGCTCCTACTGGTAACGTGTGTAACGTCTCGAAACATTTAATTAACCCTCAATGTCAAACACTAGGCACTTCAGTTACAACAGGGATGTCAATTTCTTTTTTTTATAGAGGTTTTTTGGTAAAGGTTCAATGAAATATCGTCAGCATCTACACTGGTGGAAGCGATATGATGGCTTGTGTTTGGACTTACTTATGTTTTTTTTTAATATTGTGGCTAAGTAATAACAGATCGATCAGCGCTTGCCGCGGTTGGTCCGTGGATGGTTGACCATCTTTACATACCAACACCCCTCCGTACCTCGGAAAGTACGTTAAGTCATTGGTTTCAGCTGTCATTCGTGGATCTTTGACAGTTGTTACGGGTCGTCAGAAGCCCGAAAGTCTGACAATTAGTCTTATCAAGGGGTTTCGTATTACCCAGTAACTGGGTTGTGGAGATCTGATCCTGATCCCCTCACAGTTGGGAAAAGGCTAGGCAGATGATGATTGAATGCTAAATCTGAGGAAATAGATTCCATACTAAATTGTTGTACGGGCTGCAATAATAATGTAATTCTGGAAATTTACTTTATCGCTTACATAATTTTCGCACTGTTGGGCCACGCGGGCCCAGTGCGGGTTGGTAGATGTCACATGTCTTCGAATTTTTGGATCTAGGATATGCCGGTTTCCTCACGATGTTTTCCTTCACCGTTTTGAGAGCAGTGGTGATGATATAATTTACACAAAGTAAAGCGCCTGACTGAAACATAGAAATATTTGTTACCAACTAAATGAGAGTTTAAACAGTGTTCTACCAACCTTGTAGGTAGACGGCAGGCAATAAATACATGTCTGTAGCAACGTAAATGTCACAGGATGTTGGTTAAGCAGTAAATTAATAAGAATTATAATTTTACGGGTATGACAAGTCTTGTTAAGGTAATTTTCGTGAAATAGGCTTGAAACTGAGCGTAGAGAACAATGATATGTGCGTGTGTGGTGACTTTGGTAAAAGTCAAATCATTTATCTTCTTCTTACTCGTATATATGTAAAAATGAATCGCTAAACGTGTTGCTAAGCGCAAATCTCGAGAACTGCTGGACCGATTTCCCTAATTCTTTTTTTATAATATTCCTTACAGTACGAGGATGGTTTTTACGGAGAGAAAAAAAATTGTTAAAAAAAAAATTGCACCCGTGCGAAGCTGGGGAGGGCCACTAGTTTCAAATAAACACATTAATTGCTCTTTAAAACGTCAAAATTACCAAGAAAATAGAATTGATTCTTGTTGCCCATTGACATACATATTTCATTGTTGTTGCCCCTTTTATAAGTTAGTTTCGTATGAACCGTAACTCTTAAAATGTTTTACAATATTTTGTATAAATTATTTATAATTATAATAATATGCGAAGACGATGCACCTAGAAGATAATTACTATACCAAAATTAAGACATGTCCAGCAGTGGATTGCGATATGCAGAAATTAATTGGGAATTAAATTAATTTCAAGGTGAAGCAACGCTCTCTAAGGTCGTTACGTGGATGAGTGATCATCCATTACGTACCGTGACCCCTCCGTGAATCTGAAAGTCTGTTAAGCTTTTGGTTCCGGCTGTCATAAATTGTAGATCTTTAGCAATGGTTAGAAGCCCGAAAATCTGACAACCGATCTTGCTTCTTGAGTTGCGGAGGTCAGATAGGCAGTCGCTCCATGTAATATTCTGGTATTCAGCTGCATTCGGGTAGACTAGAAGCCGACTCCAACATAGTTGGAAAAAGGCTAGACATATGTTGATGACGATTATGAAGTTAATGAGACATATACAAAAAATAGTTATCATTATTCTGATTGCGATTAACAAAACTTATCGATAAACTATTGAAATGTGAGAAAAATAATAACATTTTACACTTAAATAAATACATTTTTCACGTACTGTACTAGTATATACAAAATATCAGCTTATCTACTACATGCTACATCCAAACCCTCAGCGATAAAACAACAATCACAATAGAACCTGTCTTACGCAGTAGTGTTGGAATGCCAAGTCTAATTTAACCACAATATTCTGTAGGATATAGGACTATAGCTAAAGCAAACACCGTCCAGTAGCCTCTTGATCTCTTGTAGACATTTCACACTGAAACCCGCAAGTGACGAAACTTGAGACTTTAGTGGGCAATTGTCCGTAACCGTAGGGTTCCGGGCAGCAAGCGCTTTGGTAGAGGGTCAAATAACTAGCAAGTCTTAAGGCTGCAAACCGCAATTGGTTATGCTGAAATGAAACCATAGTGTCTCTGTATATATATAAAAAAAAAGTGGCAGAAGCGTGTTTTCACTTCTTACGTCAGATAAAATTAAATCAAAGTTAGAAAAAGGGTAGTCATAAATAAAAAATCTATTACACGTACACTATTCCGCGACTTCGTCCGGCTGAAAATTCGGCACACGACCCACCGCGTCGCTGCGCATCGACCGGCCGCGCTATAACTTGATTTTCGCTTAAGTTCATTCTGACTTTTTTTCTTTTTTCCTCAAGGCCGTAGCATGATTAAATATCCTTTAAACCTTCCTCAAGAATTGGGCTATCAAACGCAAAGATATTTTTTAAAATTCGACTGGCAGTTCCAGAGATTAGCGCATGCAGACAGACAGACGAACGCGGCGGGGAACTTTGTTTTATAATATACTAGCAGCGCCCCGCGGTTTCATCCTAATAAGCGTCGGTCCCGTGGGGATATCGGGATAAAAAGTATCCTACATGTTAATCCCGGTTATAAACTATCTGTATGCCAAATTACATCCAAATCCGTTTAGCAGTTTGTGCGTGAAGAAGTAACAAACATACAAGATAATGACCCACTGACAAAAGTTGCCAAGTAGTTTTAAAATGTCGTTCCATAAAACATGTTGAAACCAGTCAGTTGCGCAACAAACGTGCAACAAATACTGAAATTGAAACCACCCTAAGAATACACACACTTCTCGAAGTCAAGTCACGTGAACAGCATTATTCTTTCCAGGGTGTATCGTTAAGGCGAAATTCTTAAATGTGACACACAAATGAGTTCTTCTGGGAGCACGTGACTGCTTACTATGCAAAGTAATAATGTACAGAATATGGTTCTAGTTTCGAATTTTCTCTCAAAAAATCTCTTCTGTATTTTTACAAAAAATTGGTTAAATTTTCTCGTATTATATGCTCGTCTGGGACAAATTAAATTAGACTTCGTTTACTCAATGATATTTCTGAAAAAGGGAATATTAGGTTTGCATAGTATTATAAACCTGTGTAAATCTTGTTGTGAAGAAATGTTTTTTTTTTATATACATGGTGGCAGGAATGTCGACACGCCGCTCCGAAACCATAGTGACGCGTATGGCACTATGCTTTCGGAGCGTGATTCTGAACCAATCAGATTTGAAATTTTTCGTCGGTAATAAAAAATATATATTTTACCATACATTTTGCCCTCGTAGGTATTGCACTTTTTATAAAACAGCAGATTTTTTTTTTATAACCAACGATAATTTTCAATTCTAAGGTCTAGAATCAAGTGCTGGATTCATGGTTTCAGTTTGTACGTCGATGTGCCTGCCACCTGTATTTCATCTGAAATACATAATGTATGTAAGTTCATCACTATCTTTAGTAACTTCAATAAGTTATTTATGTTTCATTATTGCAAAAATAACCTTAATCGTTAGTCTTTCGATCATTATTCAGAGATCGCAGAAAGCGACAAGGTCGCTCATTGTATATTTTTAGTAATCGATATATTTTTTTAAATGTATTTTTGTGGTGTACAGACGCCAGCACAACAAGCTACTACAATCTGTAAAATTTATTTAATAGATTTTCAACTTTATCGCTAAAGCATAAGGTTCAAAGTTGATTAGGAAAATTTGACAGTATCGGGTAGAAGATGGATATGTTGGCGTCTGTACAATAAAGTATATTAATGGCGGTTGATATTAATTTTATTTAAAAAAAATAAACGAAAAGACTAGTCTCTAATCAATTTAAAAACAGATACAATAATTAGACTTAAAAATAATACTTTCTGATTACAATAACCAAATTTTAATAATAGCACAAAACGATGTTGACACGACGACTGCTTGAGACGGAATGGGGTGAGTACTGGCCGTGCTCCGCTTTTATAGGTACCACCGCACGGTAGTTTGAAAATTTGTGTTTTGACTGCTAATAATATATAAATAAATATTCATCCCATCTATAAACTTAACATGATTCCACTTTCTTACAATTAAACAAAGAATACCAGTCAAATACCAATTGTATTTGTTTCGGGTACAGCGCGAATATCTCCGTGCAAAGGGGGCGAGCACGTCTTTTAAATTCCTTTATTAGATTCCGAGCAGCGTTCCCTGCCTCGTCGCGTCTGATCTATTTACATGTTTTGAATGTACTAGTGTGGATGTTTTGTTTTCTGGGGGAATGAAATAATGTGACTAGTTTTAGTAGAAATATGTCTTTATACTTTTATCCGTGAAGACTATGCTTAGAAGGTTTGGTCATGCTGAGAAGATGAATGAAACTCGACAAAAAAAAAATCATTTACAAGACAGGTGTGAGTGGAAACGCCAGGACGAAAGATGAGACGCTCTAGGAGGACATACTCGTATTGTGACCTTATTGGTGTTGGTCATAAGAAAGATCAAGAGCGTGGTACTCGCAACCGGCGTGCAGTATGACCAGATGTATGAACGTAAACGAAGCAAAAGGAATGTGTAAGGATCTTAGCAGGTGGCGTTCTGAAGTTTCTGCCTACCCCATGGGGAGAACACGTGAGTTTCTGTATGTAACTAGGCAACGAAACAACGTTTTACGCTGTTTCATTGCACTAACTCATCATCCGTTTTTCGTAGTCAGTTATTAAAATTGTTATCCGAACAGCACTTTATAACTTCCTGCTGCATGCAATACAGACTGTATTTTTAACCGACGAAAAAACAGAGGAGGTTCTTAATTCGACGCGTATATATTTTTTTTAAACATCCACTCAGTAAAGTAAACAAAAACGCATCAGCTAGCAATTATTAAATTGCTGTTAAAATGTCCGGCTATTTTGTCGACGAAGTCGCTTCATTTTTAATTGGTAAAAAGTATAGTCATGTTTACAGGGTAATATGTTTTATACGATATTTTTTATTGCAGGTTAATAACCGGGCTGCCGGCTTCAAATTACTTGACGAGGTGTTGCAGAACTTGAGACAGTTGAAGTGCTCGTATTTCATATGCCTGTAACTTTACGATCATCAATAACGCAGAATAATAAAAAAAAAGCTGCTTGACTGCAAAAATAGGTATAAAAAAGTAGTATTGCCATTAGGTTTTTTACTAGAAACTCTCTTTCTAGAAGGTTTATTAGGTTTTCTAGACACTTGTTAACATTCTAGGAAAATCATCTATTTTTACAATATTTGTAAATATGTGAGCACCATGTATCTGTCGCAGCCAACTGGTTAAATTAGCCGTTCAGTTAACTGCCTGGCCTTTAGAAGTAGTGTTCGCCTCGCTTCCTCCCTCGGCTGGAACGCGGTTGATCACAGTTCTAACCTAACCTAACCCACTTGGTCGGGGTGCAATGCCTTAATTACTGCAACCAATTCGGCTCGCGCGTGATTGGTTACGGACTTCCAACCTAAACTGTAATTGAATATCATTCAGGCCGTTAGTTGAACGGCCGCCGTTTAGTTGAAAGGCTAGGCAGTTAACTGAACGGCTAATTTAACCAGTTGGCTGCGACATATCTATCATATTATTGATTTACCTGTTATTGCTTTATTTTTAATTCTCTTTACCTTTTGTGGTAGAGTAATTTTATTCTAGGTGTACCGGCTTCACATAATTATAAAATGAATTTACCTATGTAACACCTTGTAAAACATTTTAAAAGAGTAACGGTGGAGTTTCTTGCCCATTCTTCTCCATACGAAAACTACCTTTTGGAAGGGGCGACTAGAATCAATTATATTTTATTGTAATTTTTGACGTTCAAAAGTGCCTTTTAAGTGCCTATCTATACACACCTAAACCAATAAATAAAATTGGAGTGTCTTTTTACTAAATGCTTATAGATGTATACACGGTACATATAAAATAACATTTTTTTTTATTTTTGTCTGTCTGTTCCGGCTAATCTCTGAAACGGCTGCATCATTTTGACGGGACTTTCACTGGCAGATAGCTGATGTAATAAGGAGTAACTTAGGCTACTTTTATATTAGATAAATAATTAGGGTTCCGCGCAAAAAAATTAAAACGTTTTTCGTCATGCTCGCGAAAGAAGTTGCGGGCACAGCTACTTTAAAATAAATGATTTGACTTTGATTTCTAACCAAAGTATTGATTACCAATTAAGGTCAGAATAGTGATAGAATTGAATTTTCGAAAACATAAAACATGGATTTTCTCAAATCCCATGGATTTTGCCTAGGCTATAGGGGGCTTCTATCAATCAGCCTATAATGTTCCCACTACTGGGACACAGACCTCCCCAAGAGAGGGAGTAGGCCATAATCCACCACGCGGACCCAGTGCGGTTGGTGGATGTCACATGTCATGACAATGTTTTCCTTCGACATTTGGAGAACTGTGGTGATGAAATAAAATAAACAAAAAAAAAATACAACCGAATTGAGAACCTCCTCCTTTTTTTGAAGTCGGTTAAAAATAAAGCGCCTGCCTGGGTTCGAGCTACAACTTGTATTGATAACACTTGACCACCAGTGCTCCTGCATGCAACAGAGTCACAGAAAATCAGACGTAATAAACAGGATATTAAATCTGATATTCCCAAGACATAAATCTGATGACTATTCCAAGCGACGCAGAAATAACCCTCTTTACATGCGATAATATAATGTTTGTTTGAACAAGGAGTTCTGGCCAAATCCCTCGTCAAAACTTTGATAATGTGTCAGCAAACCATTCTCTTGGCTTTAAGGAACCATAGAACCTTTTTGAAGGCATTGGATAGTAAACCTTGTTACGTAAAAGTTATGGTTTAATTTCGTTTGTTGTGTGGTATGACGGTACATAAGTATTTGGTTTCGTACCTATGTCTTGTAAAGTTTCGTCAGGGAGGGAATAATAAGAATGTGTGCGTGTGTCTGGTTTGTTTTGTTTTTGACGCGGCACGTGTATTGATACAGAAAAAAACCGGCCAAGTGCGAGTTGGACTCGCACACGAAGGGTTCCGTACCACCGTACAATTTATAACACTACATTTAAAATAACGGCGTAAAAATCACGTTTGTTGTATGGGAGCCCCCTTAAATATTTATTTTATTCTGTTTTTAGTATTTGTTGTTTTAGCGACAACAGAATACCTATTCTGTGAAAATTTCAATTGTCTAGCTATCACTGTTCATGAGATACAGCCTGGTGACAGACAGATGGACAGTGGAGTCTTAGTAATAGGGTCCCGTTTTTAAACTTTGGGTACGGAACCCTCAAAACAAATTTTGTCTTATTGTGAGCTGCTGGTGTTATCAACTCAATCAACTGAGCCTATTGCAGTCCACTCCTGGACATAGGCCTCTCCCAGGCTGCACCACAGCACTCTGTCCTCCGCCTACGACCTTAAAAAGGTGGCTGGGACTCCCAGCCACCTTTTTAAGGTCGTCGGTCCATCTAGCTGGGGGGCGTCCCACACTACGCTTAATCTCCACTTCAGATTACTCGTCTGCTCCAACGGCCATGGATCCTTCGACAAACATGGCCAGCCCACTGGCTTACTCTGCAAGCTATGTCGGCAACTCCAGTTCCATTCCAGATAAAGTCAGTTAAGAAATTATCTCCGCTCCAGAGTTGCTGGGGTAAACTTAGTAGGTAATAAAGATAATTTTCGCAAAACACGTATTCGTTTGTGTGAAAGTTAGAGGTGTTGGATTCTCTCGTCAGCCGCACTGTAGTACCTAACTTTTTTCTTCAAGTCTTCAAACACTCCTTGCATTCAAAGAACTTACCCGTTTATAGTAAAAACAGTTTAACTTAGTAAAAATAAAGAGTTGGAGACTCGTCTCTTCCACTTTGCACTTGTCTATATTTATTTAGTAGTCAAGTGAAGTGTGCATTTGAATGCATAAACGGTGGCGCCCTCTTGCGACGGTACATAGATATTAGCTTTTCAGATGCAAAGTGCATTTCTTACTGGCTGGTAGGTATATTTTATTTATATTGGGTTTTAATATTTTATTTAAGCTGTATTCCTGCATCTTTTTTTTAAAGATTCATAATAAGTAATATATGTTTAAAGCCTCGTATCGTTGCTAAACAAAAGTACCGCGCTAACTTTCAAAATGTTGAGCAACATTTTGTGCAACATGTCGCGCGCCTAATGTTGCCTACTGGATACGAGGCTCTAAGCTAACCCGCTTTGAGCAAGCGTGGTCATCGATCCGCATGCCTTTTTTTTATTACTAGGCCTCATGTAAGCGGGATTGTCCGAAAGGGTTACCGCTACCCCGAAACATAAAGGGGAAGGAACATGGATGGGTTTTAGTCAGTAAGAATCTGACTCTCCCTTCCGCTCCACCTAGAGCGGGAGGAGTCATTTGATGATTTACCAACCTCAAAAAAAAAAGGCCTTGAGGACTTTGCCGTATAGTGGGATATTAATAGGTTGGTAGATATTGTTATTATTAATTTTGTCATGTTTTGAGCAAAATAATTATCAATGTTTTATAAATGTTTTACCAAACCATTGATCCAGTGATTTAAAATGTAAGTAACTGATATCGAGAAGAAGAGAGAGATATAGGAGATTATCCTACTGAACGGAATTATCTTTAATCAGAGACTGCTGAATCAGCAGTACCTAACATGTTTTAATCTGTGCAAAATATATTAATATAAGCATTAGTTTGACTATGCTTAGTTTCACAAAAAAAAAAGAATATTTTCCTGGATCTAGTATACCGCATAAAAACTACGAACTATAAACAAAACGTTATATTTATCTACCGAAACAGAAATGTAATCAAAACGAAAGCAAATGAAATCTTCAGGACTTTCAATATTCTGGTGCAAAAACAATGGAGCGTCAACGCGGCGAATGGGCGAATGTTTGAAAAAATAATGAAGTTTGTAGTTGCGCGTTGTCAGTACGAGCGAAGGAACAATTGAAAGAAATGAGCAACCTCATTGTGGGACAATGAGTTGGTAACAAAGGAGATAAGCATGCAGACTTTTTAAGCCATGTGTGTGTTGCCCGCTCTTTGATATTGGTTGTCTGAGTTTATCTATGTTTAAAACATAATTACATTCACAATAAATGTTCCCTGCGTAGTGCAGATATATTTTTGCAACGTAGTTCTTTTACGGAGTTAGCGGTAGGAGTAAACTGCGAGAAATCGTCACGTTACGAAAAAACGTTATGCCCCCTCCATGCGACTTTTTATTACATATAATAGAAAGAGTCAGAGAGAGAGAGGTAGCTGTCATGGTTTTCGAGGGTGCTAAAGCCAATAAAGAGGTCAAAATGAAACTCCAAGATAGCGGCTAATGAATAATGGCGGCTGCGAATATTTTAAAATTTTTCGACATTTTCAAATTTTCGCCGCCGCTATCTTTAATTATCATTTTGATCGTCGTTGCTGCCGGGGCTACCCCGACTCCATATTTTTTTTTGTTTATTATCTAAATACCGAACTTATATATAGTAAGAGTAAGTAAATATATTATGTAATAGCTTCTGCCCGAGACTTCGTTTGCTTAGAAGTCAACTATACCATAAACCATATCCGATGGGTCTCGGCATTGATGTAGTTTTCTATCAGTAAAATAATTTTAGTAATCGGATTAGTATTGCCGTAGATTAACTTTCCCCGGGGTATTTCTTACCGTAACAAAAGTGGAAATGGACAGGCCATATGTTAAGAGTCATTCAAGACAAGTGGAGTAAAGTTGTAACAGAACGGTACCCCGGAGATAAAGAAAGAAAAAGTATTTATTGCGACTCGTACAGGAAGATCACAAACCAAACTAAACACAGTAAAAAATAAAAACAAGTTATGTACAAAATTTTTAATGAAACAGAAAGTCTTAAACGAGGCCAAAGGCTCCTATCTCAGCGTGACATTTAAAAAATAAATGTCGCAGCGCTGGTATTCTAATAGGGCCCGCTGTGATGCTATGGGCAGTTACAGAATTAAATAAATAATGCAATAGATTTAATATGTAAAATATTACCAATTAAAATAAAATATTAATTTTTAATCAGCGCCAGACGTAACCTCATTACATGTCTAAAATGAGATGAGATGGCAAAAGGAACAAGGGAAGGCAATTTAAAAGTTGGAAAGAATGTCCAAACTGGAAAATAATTACGAGTTAGATGACTCAATGGAAGTTGTTATAACAGGCCGTGAAAAGGCACACTGAACTATGAGACATTCTATAAACTACTGAAATAACCACAACGCAAAGATGTTCACAATAAAATGCTTATTGTAACCTTTAGTGCCCAGTTTATGACATTTTATTACCTATCATTATACTTCTTACTAAGTAATAATAATAATAATAATACTTCTGGACACGGCTCGCATTGTTAGGAGGTTCCTCTCTCTGGAGCCCTGACCGCCGGTAGCTTGGACTTTGTTCCCGATACCGGTGGGCTACTATTTTTTATATTTTTAAATGTTTTTATATCTTTATATCATAATATTTAAAAATATAATTTATATGTGTATATAGTGAAATAAAGAAATAATAATAATATCCTTGGACTTTTCACACAACGCCATATAGTCCCAAGCTAAGCAACCTAATGCTTGTGTTATGGTAACGAGATGGCTGATAAACTACTTATATACTTTTATAACTAAGTAAGAAGAGTCTTACTTAGTTATAAGTCATTCCAGGGACCTAAAATAATCCAGATGCTTTAATTAGTTTGAGAACACGTTCCTGGTAATAAACTACTTTGTTAATTCTATTAATGATGATAGATATTGGAAAAGGTAGAACATAAAACTGAACTCTTTTAGTACTTATCACATTGTTGTAGGTACAGTCAACAAAAGTGATAAGTATGCAGGATCATCGGATATAGTTGAAGTTTAGTAAGAAACCGATGGATGTTGTCGACTGAAATTAAATTTTATTAATAGAAAACAAACAGCCCATTTATCAAATTATTGATAGATGGTAAAAAGCCGCAACAATTTTTTTAAGGACGATGGGGTATATGTACCGAAAGTCGAAACAGCGTCAATAAAAAAAAATTTCGCGCGCAGCACCTTACACGTGATGCAAATTAAACTTCTTAAAAATAAAGTAATAAGAGAAATTTTGTGTGAGAGATAGAGAGAGTTATATCTCTGTGTGTGTGTTCACTCTCAATCACTCTCAATTCTCGTCCAATTTTGTATTTTTACCTCTTACATTTATCTTTACAGAACTAAGACCTAATTCGATAGTGTAGCTATCAACTAATATTACCTAATAATATTTTTTAACAGATACTTATATTTATTACGAAATAAATTCTACTACTAAAACCGTAAAACCTCCTCAACTAAAACCAAACAAAAATGTAACTACTTAATTAGCTATATAAATACTATACAAAGGTACCTACTTCACCAGTTTAACAAACATAAAAATTTAAGAACTAAACATAACAATTAAACCCAAAGAGCTTCCTCTTTTATTTATTAATAAAGTAGTAGGTACTGTGAGTGTCTGATAAGCTTCTAAAAAATCAAAGCACGTTACGATTTTTTCACGTTGTTTCTTTGAACATCTTTACATTTTCCCGTCTAAAATAACACTGTTTTATCCTAAACAAAAAAACCTAATAAAATATTTGACACCTCGTTCTAAACTTGCTTGACTGTTCGAATGGCTTTTAAACTGCTCTAAATTATTGCCAGCCTGCACTAAATAAGGTTGACTTTAGCGAACAACCTTTATAGTACAGACGCCAGCACATCAAGCTACTACAATGTGTCAAAGGAGATGTTTCAAAATGGGCCAGGTCTATGTACAGTAACTCAAAAAAAAGAGAAAAATCCATAGAATTCAGGAAAAATACAGATAATTCAATTAAATGTATACTGTTCTGGTAGTGAATTGATACTTATCAATTATTTTTATCGACTTTCAACATGGCGTCTCACCGATTTAGTTACTCTGTGCTTAAAAACAAGGACAATTAACCATTGATCATAGAAATAGTACTGTTAGCTGTCACAAAAGTGTCACTTCAGTCATTTTCGTCTTGTCGTCGGTCGTGATTGTGTTCGTTTTGTTTTGAGTTTCTGGAGTTCTTTTTAACAACCTCGCTTTCGTTTTTTGGATTTAATACCGTTTCTTTCCCATCTGTTTACCTAGCTTTCGTTTTTGGACTGTTACCCGGCTTGTGTTGTAAGGACTTCGACTTTCTTGTGTGGTTTCCTCCACAGAAATAAACATGTCAAACGTCATTAATCAATCAAAATGACAGTTTATCGCCATGACGGGTTTTTGTTGTGTGTTGCAATTTCAAGTGTAATTTCTTGTGTTTACCAGCAAAACAAGCCATTTTAAAGTAATTGGACAGTTGAGAACTGTTTTAAATGAATTTTCCTATTTTTTTGTATAGTGTACAAGGACCTGGCCCAGGCTCCATACATTTTGAAACATCTCCTTTCTTTAATAGATTTTCAACTTTATTGCTAGAGCATAAGGTTAAAAGTTGATTGGGAAAATTTGGCAGTTTCGGGTAGCTTGATGTGCTGGCGTCTGTACCATCCTAAAACAATCTTAACATCTTTCCTTAACGTAACTTACTAAATTTTTAATATAACTTTTGCGAATACACTCAAATTGCACGACAAAAATACATCTTATCTCTCATGAACTTCGTTTATTATGCGGATTATTTGGGTGCGTGAAGTTTTCGCCAGGAGATTATCGAATCGTCGCCTCAGAAGTTTCACTTCGATAATATATTTGACATTGGAAAGGTTATATAACAATGTTTATCAGAACGTCTGGCTGCTTCCATTTTCTGTCTATTCGAATGCGTAGGTTGTCTCAGGTCTCAGTTGTATTTCTGACAATACATGTTCTATGTTATGGGTTTGGTTTCCGCACTTAGTCCTTCAGTGGACCATTGTGCGTGGGCCATGGCGGCCGTTGGTGGTTATTCCAACCAGCCCACCTCCCTCCAGAAGCTGATTAGGTCTCCTGGTCTTTTGAGAACATCTGTGTATGATCTGGGTGTCCCGAGGGTTTGTGTCCTGATCTGGGTGACGCCTGTGCACTCAAAGAGCACATGCGCAATGGTTTCATCAGCCTCCATGCAAGCTCTGTCTGTCTGTCTGCCTATAGTGTGAAAGTGTTTGTTTAGCGAGCAGGTTCCCGTGATGAATACATAAAAGAGCTTCTAAAAGAAAATTGTGTGTAAGGCCGCGTTATGGCCAAAAGCAATCATGGCGAGAATCCGCGAATGTCGCTCTCTTAAATATGCATATGACAATCAATCAAGAAGGGCTTATAAGTCATAATTCATGCAAATGATCACTTAGATCGCGCACTCTCGACGGTCGCTTTGAGTTAGTATAGCATAATTAGCCTATAATGTTCCCACCCCTGAGACACAAGCCTCGTTTTTCTGTGAGAGCGAGTATCGTAATACATCACGCGGGCCCAATGCAGGTTAGCAAATGTGCGTGACATTTGCTTCGTCTTCGAATTTTTGGTTCTAGGACATGCCGGTTTCCACACGATGTTTTCCTTCTACGTTTTTGAGAGCAGTGGTGATGAAATAATTTACATAAAGTAAAGGCTCTAAAAATTATGCTTGGACTTCGGAGAGCCCTTGCTCAGTAGAGGGACAGTATAGGCAAATTTATGTAAAAAAGTCATATAATCATAGATTTTACCTTAATAACTAAGTTCTTAAACTAATGTAAGTACGAGTATACTTAAGTAATTTTGAGTCGGCGCCAAACAGCAAGGATCACTAAATTAACTTTTAAAGAAAAAATCTTTTAAACAAAAAAAAAAAACAGTCTTCCAAAAAAAACATTACAAAGTAAAAAATAACTTTAATTTCGAAAGTCGGTGACGTCGGTTCCGCATTTTCTGCATGTCAAGAAACGAAAATGCGGAACCAATCTTTATTCATTGTTTGTTTGGCGCCGACTCAAAATTACTTAAGTATACTTACATTAGTTTAAGAACTTAGTTATTAAGGTTAAATAAAAAAGGTTTATTATGTTTTCTTTCCAGTTTTTTCGGCGGGTTAAATCTTTTGTTAAATAGTTTTTATTTCCAAAATATTTAATGTACAGTTTTGGCACAAAATACAGATTTTGTGGTTTTGGCTTCGTTACTATCCATACTAATATTATAAATGCGAAAGTGTGTCTGTCTGTTACCTCTTCACGCTTAAACCGCTGAACCGATTTAGATGAAATTTGGTATAGAGATAGCTTGAGTTCCGGGAAAGGACATAGGATAGTTTTAATCCCAATATTCCCACGGAAAACTTATGCGGGTGAAACCGTGAAGCGCTGCTAGTTTTATTATATAATGCAGATAGATGAATATCTCATATAATTATGTTGCAGCCATTTTGAAATTCTCTATTTTAGTGTTGAACGTGACTAAGCAGAATACACATATGTAATTTTATGTTCACCTACAGCTCGACTTTTATATGAACATCTAGTGTGTATTAAGTTGCAAATACTTATTGTAATAAGTTACCGACACGTGGCCCACTTGGAAAACCTTGAATAGACTTCGTACCCAAGTAGGCCGCAGCAAGGACAACCTCTACAAGTGGGGGTTCATGGAGGGCACTGACCTTCGGTGTGTATGTGGTGTATCTCCACAGACAATGGCTCACCTTCCATATTGTCACACTAATAGCTGCGTCAGCGAATTATATCCGCGTGCGCTGAATTTTGGCCGAAACTAATTTAAAAAAAATTGCCGTCGACACGAGATGAAGAATAAATAGGTAGGTGCATTGTATACAAACGGGCCTCTGCGAGTTGCCTTCGGCTCCTCGTATGCCCACTAAAGGCCCGGGACCCTATGTCCCCGAGATGTGCGAAAAGGTAAACGTTTTGCCTTGTACTATATATCCGTAGGTTTATATTTATACATATCAAAACTAGCTTTTTCACGTTAAGGTCGGAAATTGTTCCACGGGAACGTAATACCGGAATAAAAGGTATCAAATGTCCTAAATCAGGTCAAAGTCTACATGTGTGCCAAAATCAGTTTTGCCGTTTAAGTGTGAAAGGTAACAGAAAAACAGACATTTTCGCATTATAATAAGTATATAGATAGGATAGACATTACCTTTGACCATATGTGCGAGAGAGATAAAATATATTAATTTGAATATTGGCTTTTGACTCGATGTCAAAGGGATTTATGAAATTGAAATAAAATATGAACATTTTTTATTTATTTCGTCCACGGTAAAAACAATTACGAATCATCTTCGATATTTTGTTTCCAAATAATTCGCAATGAAATCATTGTGATGGAAAAACATGAGTTTCGAATAATTTTATTGTGAAAAAGATTTTTATTTTAATTCAGTCGAATGTTACTCACTGAAATGAATTTTTTCTTCAATTTTGATCACACAGATCTACAGATCCTACAATACTCCATTACTTTAATAATACTTTGGCATTATTAAAGTAATGGATCTAGATTCCAAATAAATACATCAATACGACCGACAAGTATTTGTTCCGGGTCTGGGTGTTTTATCTATAATATGTACGTATTTACAAAAAAAAAAAAAATGTATAGAAGTAGTTTATCAGCCATCTCGTTACCATAACACAAGCATTAAGTTGCTTAGCTTGGGACTATAATTATGGCGTTGTGTGATTATTATTATTTACTCAGCCTATAACAGCCACTGCTAGAGATAGGCCTCTCCCAGACTTCACCACAACACCCTGTCCTCCACCTTCCGCATCCAGTCTATCCCAGCCACCATCTTAAGATCGTCGGTCCATCTACATGGGGCATCCCACACTAGGCTTGCTGACCCGCGTTCTCTACTCCAGGTCGCCTCGTCTGCTCCACCGGTCCTTCGACAAACATGGCCAGCCTGCAACTTCAGCTTCCTTACTCTGAAAGCTATTTCAGTAACAATTTTTTTTACAGATACCTTCATTCCTGATTTTTTCCTTCAAAGAAACTCCGAACCATTCCAATATTATCTTTACTAACTTTATAAGATACCATAAAATCCTACATCTCGTCTTTTACGAAATATAAGTATCCTTTCCTACATTATTTTTGGTAAAAGATATCATCGAAGGGAACTTCTAACGACCATTATCATTTGTATGAGCTCTTTAACTCTGTACTCAGAAGGGAGGGTAAGCCATCAATAAATCTGTAACGACAAATTGATATTACCTTCAGGTGTCTAATGGCGGAAGTTGTAATCCAAAGTCACCTATATTTTTGTACGCATTTTGGAAAGAAAAAATCTGTGTGCTGATGTGATATTTTGTTGGTCTCCACTGTCCGTCTGTCTGTCTGTCTGTCTCCAGGCTGTATATCATGAACCGTGACAGCTAGACAGTTGAATTTTTCACACAATGTGTATTTCTGTTGCCGCTATAACAACAAATACTAAAAATATAATAAAATAAATATTTAAGGGGTGCTCCCATACAACAAACGTGATTATTTGCCGTTATCCATACTAATATTATAAATTCGAAAGTAACTCTGTCTGTCTGTATGCTACCCTTTTTCACGCCTAAACCACTAAACGGATTTCGATAAAATTTGGCAGAGATAGATTGCATTCCGGGGAAGGACATAGAATAGCTTTTATCGACATACCTCGCGGAAGCTAGTTTTATATGTAGTGTTAAATATTGTATGGTTGTATGAAACCTTTTGTATGCGAGTCTAACTCACACTTGGCCAGTTTTTTCATCTTGTTTTATAAGAAACGAGGGGCTCGTGGCTAAATATTTTCAGCCGCACGGGTCCATCGCGCATCGCTTGCCTCGGAAACCGGCTATCATATGTGGATCTTTGATAGTTTTACGGTAGCCAGAAGCCCAGTCTTACCAAGGGGTATCGTATTACCCAGTAACTGGTTTGTAGAAGTTAGATTGCCTCCATGTAAAAAACTGGTTTTCAGCTGCATCTGGTTCTACTGGAAGCCGACCCCAACAAGGAAAAGGCTTGGTAGATGATGTTGTCTATGAAACGACAATAGAGCACCGGATGATGCATTGGTCTGATTAAAAATATGTTCGAGTACAATACAAACTTTGAACTATTTTAAAGATTCGTTAAACTCTGAACGACTAGCCATCATAAGGTACTGTAACACAGAAAATTGTTTGTGTACATTTTCTAACAAAACAAAATGTATAACACTTTAAATATCTATAGATAATTATGTGAAAGATTATTTTCAAAGGGCGCATGTCGAATATTCCAATCACAAGAGTCCTCGATTTTGAAAACGTCAACTTCTGTAACATAATTTCACCTTCAAAATTCTAGTCTTTTGTTAACGTTTAGAAAGTAATTTTACCTCCTCTTTCATCCATCCAGCCTCACACTCTTCACTTTGATGCCGCACAGAACTGTAAAAGGCTCCCGACGTGTTTAAACCTCTCCAGTTGAAATAATGGAACACTTTCTACTCTTACGAATACACGAAGAGAGTTTCCCGCACCTCGAAGGCAAGATTATTATGCTCCATCGCGTATCATTAAGTTTCCTTCTTATAATGTCATACGAGAAGAGGGTCAACAGGCGATTTCGACCAATCTACCTAGCCTTTTCCCAACTATGTTCGGGTCGGCTTCCACTCTAACCAGATGCAGCTTAATACCAGTATTTTACATAGAAACCAGTAACATAGTAGTATAAATAAAGCCTTCATGGAAACCAGTTACGTAGACGTATAAAAAAGCCTTCAAGGAAACCAGTTACGAAACCCCGGTTTCCTTGTCGGCGTGGAATTTCACCCTCCCCCCATTCACCCACTTAGGGGTGGAATTTTGAAAACCCTTTAAAAAAGAACACACTCTGCAAATTTCATGTCTCTAGGACCAGCGGTTTCGGCTGTGCGTTGATATATCAGTCAGTCAGCACTTTGAATTTTATAAATATAGATAGATATTTAGCATTTAATATGTAACTACCACATCGCCCAAGCTCGTTAACAGCTATAGATGAAGAGGCTCATCAATCTGCCCAGTTACTTGGTAATACGATACACCTTGGTAAGACTGGTTTTCAGACTTTCGGGCTTCTAACGACTATCAAAGCTCCATGGATGACATAGATACTTCAAGCACATAAATGTACATAGGCGGACTTAATGCCATGGGCATTTTCTACCAGTCAATCTTTGGATGATGCAGAGACAAACAGTGGTAGACTGAAATCATGAAAATTGAGGAATAAATATTTTAAATATAAAGATATCCATGAACCTGTTAAAACTATAAATTTAATATTAATATAATACTAAAAAGAAATAAGAAAAACAATGAGAAAACATTACCGTGGTGTGATGATACTGCCAGCTTCTTGAAAATGTGCTCGCGATCTCGTTACAATTTAGCCACAAGCCCCTCACGCCGTTTTCGTATTTCGAGAAATTTTAATACGATTTTCTTTTAACCTGTTGAATGCCGTAATTACAGACACAATTAAAAAGCCATTGTGTCTGGCGTAGATCTACGTTCCGGCATACGAAGGGTTAAACAAACGAAAGCTTATATTTTATAAACGCGCGCCCACTCTAGTCATTCACTATGTGAGTATCGTTTGTCTACGAGTAAACTTTCTTATCTCCTTCTGATAAATCGACTATTTATCTAGCCTCGTGTATGTAATCCTATTTACAACTACGGTCGAGAGACAGCCAGTAAAACGATTTTTCCAAATACCTGCGGGTATTTGCTGGATACTTTTAACCTAGTGGCTTTTGTGTAAGGCTTAAGGATTGAGCTTGAAACGGCTCAGTAAAAAGGTTTTCCTTGGATTAAGTTACACTTTGAATTTCGCTCTGCCATTCTGAACAAAATGATTTTATCCCGGGTTCGCTTTTATCCCGTCTGGATAATTACCAGACCGTTTAGAATATACTATAAAGGGATCTCATTATTCTATGATTTTTTTTCTTTATTAAGAAATATGCCGTGGCTAAATAATAACAGCCACGCAGGTCGATCGATCAGATTCAGCTACGCTTGCCGCAGTTAGTCTGTGAATGGGTGACCATCTTTACATACCGAGTCCCCTCCGTGCCTGGGTAAGCAAGTTAAGACGTTGGTCCCGGCTGTCATTCGTGGATCTTTGACAGTCGTTACGGGTCGTCAGAAGCCCGAAAGTCTTACAACCAGTTTTACCAAGAGGTATCGAATTACCCACTAACTGGGTTGTGGAGGACAGATAGCCCCTCCATGTAAAATACTGGTATTCAGCTTCATCTGGTTAGACTGGAAGCTGAAAGCCAGCATTATTGAGAAAAGGCTTGGCAGATGATGACTCTTGTTTACATTGCAATAATAAATGAATATTAATAAGAGGATTAATAAATGAAGGAGTAGATGAGTGTTTCTACAATAATCTAGATATTGAAGTGATTACATTTTCTTCAGTTAAGGAAAATTACTGAGGTAAATCGACGCTCTTGCAATGACCTTGAAGAACTTTTTACATTGCTAAAATTATCGAACGAGACAATTCTGATCTAGCATCATCCATCATAATCAGCCTATAATGTTCCCACTGCTGGGACACAGGCCTCTCTGTGAGAGGGAGTGGGCCGCACGCAGCGGGCCCGCGTGGTGGATGTTACGTTTTCGGATTTTTTGCTTCTAGAACATGCCGGTCATCTAGCTTACCAGTAAGTAACCAACATAGTTGAGAACAGGCTATTCAGGTGCTGTTAAATACCATAAACCTATCTTGTTCATAATTTTCTTTTCGAACGTTTTCTGAAGCGAATATTAACCACACTAATTTTATAAAGACAAAAGTTTGTGAGTGTGTGTGCGGGTGTTTATATGTTTGTTACTTCTTCACGCTCAAACGGCTGGACCAATTTTGTTAAAATTTTATATGGAGGTAGCTGACATTCTGGATTAACATATAGGCTACTTTCAATCCCGATATACCCACGGGATCGAAACATATGCGGGTGAAACCGCGAGACGCAGCTAGTACAGTATATCTTTTAACGATAAAACAAATTGGCAAATCGTTTGAATGAATCTCTCATAAACAATTGTTTCAATAGCCATTACTGACTTGGAAGTTCAGCTGTTCGTACTGAAGTTGTATTGAAAACCAGGACGTGCCCGCAATCCTAACTTTGCTGACACACAGCAATTATTTGTTAGTGTTATTGTTACAAGTTATTATGGTTCGTATTTTATATTGTTTTACATCAGAGGCAGAGGGGGAATTCTCGTAATTTTAAGAACGTTCACAGTCCGATCTCAGTCTCAATCTGTCAAAAATTCCTCTAATTTCCCTACATTTTTGACAAGTTTTTGACATTTGTTTGACGAGACTGCGACTAGATTTGGAACATTTTAAATTACAAGAATTGGACTTCAGAACATAAATAAAAAGCGATAAGAAACCACTCTTTAATTAAAATAATAGCATAACAAATAATTTCAGCGTGATCAGTGGTGGCTCTGACTAACGAGTTGTAGGCTGTGTTGTGGTTCGTGGTTGAAAAAAAATAATTTCATCACCAATGCTCTCGAAACGGTGAAGGAAAACATCGTGAGGAAACCGACATGACCTAGAACCAAAAAATCGAAGACATGGGACAACTACCAACCCGCACAGGGCCCGCGTGGTGGATTACAGGACACCCCCTCTCAAAGATAAGAGCCCTGTGTTCATAAATAATTTCTTTTTTCTTCGAATTAGCTACGAGTATATTACACATACATATGTATAATGGTAAAGTGTTTATCTTTAAGAAAACCATTCCTTGACATGAATTTCTGTTTTCATCACCACAAAAAATTATCGTTCGACAAATTACTTAATGTCTTATCTACGAATACGCCGTAGCAACGATGACTACGCCGCAGCTGTCGTAATATGTACTACGATGACTACGCCGTAGCTGTCGTAATATGTGCTACGATGACTACGCCGTATTGTCGTAATAAGTGCTACGGTGACTACGACTTAGGTGTCGTAGTAAGTGCTACGAGCCTCTTAGCTACGGCGTAGCATTCGCGTAGTTCGTTCAAGATGCAAAATTATTTCAATCTACAAAGACTGTCATCATATTTAAAATAACATTTCTTATTAAAACAGTATTGAATATAAATGTCTCATTACATCGCAGAGAGTGGCATTTCATTCACAACACGCCCACACAATGTCCTCAAGTTTAGAAGTGAAAAGGTCATTCAAGCGATACGAAGGAAAGTTCAAATATTCTCTCGACACGTCACAAAGCTCAGAAATTTCTATTGAAGATACACATTTTGTTCATTTTTAATATCCGGTAAGTGTTTGGTGAGACAGGCGGAGTTCTTATTATAGAAGTGTGACAGAATATAAATTGAAAGTTTTAAAAGCAGATTATTCGATTAGGTACTTACTTGATTGTGTGCCAGAATTAATATTCACTATAGTGGTAACGATGTCTGACAACCAGTCTTACCAAGGGGTATCGTTATACGAAGTATTCCCGTTTGAGCACCTATTTTTAGAGCACAGGCCAATGCATAAAATATTGATTCAAAAGCAAGCAAAGCAAGCAAAAATAATGATTCAAAATTCAACCACCAATCAATATTTTTACATGGGTTGTGGAAGTCAGATAGGCAGTCGCTCCATGTAATATACTGGTATTCACCTGTATCTTGTTAGAATGGAAGCCGATTCCAACATAGTTGAAAAGGCTAGGCAGATGATGATGATGGTGGCAACGATGCTCGCAGAACATATGGCCGATGGGGCTGAAAGGTTCTGGAGTGGCGTCGCATTGGAAGTCCTCCCTCAAGGTGAACCGACGACCTTGTGAAGGCCGCAGAAATCCGCTGGATTCGAGAAGCACAGAACCGGTCGAAGTATTGGCATAGATACGTGGGGGAGGCCTCCCCCAATCCTATCATCATTTCATCATTTATCGTTGTCAGACATCGTAACCACTAAGTCTATTGTGTATATGTATCTCATATCTTTGTATCAGTGTATTCAATTGTTGGTGAGCCAAATAAATAAAATGAAAATGTTACTAAAACTACATGAAAACCTCTTATGACGTTTATGAGACACTCAAACTAATTTTACGTAAACCGCGTTTTGCAATAGACCCACATTTTATAATGTAGCTTCTATAATCGAGCTTTAATTTAGATAAAAAAATAATATTACATTATAAGATTTTCCTTTTTACCAATAATGATTCACTTAAACGGTGTGTACACGCAGTTGCTCGACAATCAGTTGCTCGACAATCAGTTGCTCGACAATCAGTTGCTCGACAATCTTGCTCGTTGCTTGCAAGTTAACCTATAGCTTTCCACTCAGCCACTCGAGAATTTTTCCAGTTACGAGGTTCTCCGCAGATGACGACTAATAAAATTTTGTTGACAACCCGCCACCGTGCGACAAGGATGGCACTCTGCGGTATATGTATAGAGATCATAATACCGGGATGAATTTTTATTTTTTTTATGGACTACTTTGATGGAGTCGTGTGGTTATAAATAGAGCCGGATTTATTCGTTTTTATTATCTATTCTTGCTTTTAGTTTTAGTTAGATGGCGGCCGTCTGCGATTTGCAACCATTTAGTGGCCAGGTTTTTTGTTTACGCTTGTTATATTAGCGGTGTCGATCTAGTATTTTCTTATCTTCAGTTGACCTTAAACGCCTTTTAACATAGTCGTTGATAATTGAGTCGATGTGGCTTGTAGCCCGGATAACCTCAGTCAAAAGTTCTGGAAACTACGGTGATAAAAAAAAACTACTGTTAATAAACCGCATAAAAAATATTGTGCAGAAATCGGATATTTTTGCAATCTTATCCCGTTAAAGAAACTTATTCAAAAAAATAGAAGTACCAAGGAACCTATTTTCAGTTTCAGCTGCCAGGATATCCGAAAAAGTACTGCAACATTTTCTTTTCTTTCACTCACAAAAAAAGAAAATGAAGAACATGCAATAACAGCTCTGTATAGTGCCGCCCACCGCCATCACGTTTGGGGTTGAGAGCGTCGGTATAAGGGGCACGCGCGACGCCCCAACACTCATTCGCGTCCCGAACCGCGACCCGACCAGACGGGCGCTGTCCGATCCACGACCTATACTGCGACCGCGCGCGTATGTATCTTCAAAGTTCCTTATTTAAAAATCATCATAAATATTCCATCTTCCAAGTTTAATTGCGAAAGTTTAACAATTTTTTTTTATTATTTAAACCAATTTATTCGTCAGACGTTCAAGTTTAAATTCTCTTTTTTTTTACCCCGCGGAGGTGCGTAAGTGTTCGTGTGTTGTGTGTGGCGAATTCGGTGAGTCGAAGTTTGAGTTTCGAATTGGTGGACGTCAGCTATTGGTGGAGACCGGGTTTGTTTCAATTTCGGCTTCTAATGGGCGTTCAATTGTTATTTTTAGCATTGAATTTATTAATTTTCATATCAATTCGTTAAATTACAAAATGTTTATTTACGGTAATTGGGTTGCGCCGATATTGATATCGTAACGACAATGTCAAATAAAACCAGCCAAATAACCGTTACTTCAACATTGTCCTCTCATAATCGAATTTCAGGCAATGTTTGGCTGAATTTCTTTTAATTTGCATCGCCAGGCGTGATATGCAAATCGCCAAAAAACTCAAATTGAGCATTCAAATACGAATTCATGCATTTGAATGAGTTTTGTCGTTTTTTGGACTCAAATTGGGTCGTGAATTGTTTTTTAAGGGATATTTATATCTGGTTCGTAAGCTATTTCGATTAAACATAAGTAAGTTAAATATTTTATGACCTAATTAATTAATGGGAATGGAGTAAGTTTTATGGTCTGGACGTTTTTATTTCTCCGTGTGTCCTTCGTCGATACAAATCGATTACTATGTCTCGTTTGTTACATTTTACGAGGGACTTTGTATTTACACGTTTTCGGCTGAAAAATAAAGTAAACAAGAAACTGGAAACTACTATGTTTTGGCACGAGATCTGTATCATCTTTTTGGCATTGACGAAGTAGGTAATTTAACGTTCTTGGCAGCAGTTTTGTTTTGCCAACAATATACGTGTTTGTTCAATTTGGTTTCGGTTCAATTTTTAAATTTATTGAATAATGTTTTGATCAGAAAACAAATGTAATTTGGCAGTTAAGCCACACTGAATTATGGGGGCTGTTGGTAACAGTAAGCACTAAATAAATCAACAATTTAATTACTTGTTAAATGAGGCCAGTTGTTTGTTACGACTCTTGGTAAACTGAGTAATTCTCGAAGCGTTTAAAATTACAATGTTTATACTGTACTTGGAGACAAATACAGTTGTTTATTTCACCAAGAGATTATATTAAAATAACAAGCAACACAAGATTAAGTGAAACTTCTTAGACGATGATTCGATAATTGGACTAGAATTGAGAGTGAAATTTCAAGGATGCATCACGTTTAGGCACATTTCGTTACATGAGAGAGATGAAAGATATAAATCTCTCTGTCTCTCACACTAAGTCTCTCTTATTCTTTACTTTTTAAGAAATTTCACTTCGTTCATATGTCCTGTACTGCACGCGCAATTTTTTCACACACAACGTTCATCGGTAATTATTTGTTTGAGGCAATGCAATTTTAGTTTTTTTTTTTTACTTCTTTACATTCAAGCAAAAATATAGATTTATCACTTCGCTGTAGTGCTATTCCGTAAATATATCTCACCATGAGTACTTAGGAGAAGCGAGCTGTCAATCCTAGAGGGTCCCTAATATCAAGTGGAATGGCAGCTCGCTTCACCTAAGTTTGCGCGGTGAGATTTTTTACAAAATATATCGGTTGTACTAATATTAAAAAAAAAGGTCAAGTGCGAGTCCGTAGGCTCCGTACAATTTTAAGGTATGTAAATAGTTGAAAAAAAAAAAATTGTTATGTAACTACAAATTTAAGTTTTCGAATTTTTTCCTTTACTTGTGCTACATGACATTGCTTCTTGCCAAATTTCATGATTTTAAGTCAACGGGAAGTACCCTATAGGTTTTGATTTCGGAACAACGCCCGTATCTTTTGATTGCATCGACTTAGAGTTTTGATTTTTTCACTGCTTCAAGGGACTGCAGCCCTGAGTATTTCATACTAATTTGAACTTGATAACTCCCCGCGTTCCTGAGAAAAACGGTCTTGACAGATGGACAGACAGACGGACAACGAAGTGACCTTAAAAGGGTGCCGTTTTTCCTTTTGAGGTACGGAATCCTAAAAACAAAAATACAAAAACAAATGAACTATGCTTCCAATCCTCTATAAACCCCACTGATTCCCTTCAACCAATAGTAGATATAGATATATACTAATCCTATTAAACGCGCAGAGCACAGGCCGTACCCTGTTTCGACATGACAATCTATTGAATTACAGGATTTAAGCCCATTCGCAGACTATATCGTTCATGTGGACTTCATGTCTCTGTCACCAATAATTATTATGTTCAGTTAATCCCTTATACTTCATGAATTTCCCATAATTGGAAGCGATGGAGAATGGAGTGCTTTATAAGTTTACCTTCGTGCCTAAAAGGGTGGCAATGGAATCCCATTACTAGACTTTCGAATGCGATGTCTGGCTGTCAACTTTGAAAGGGTTTGCCTCAGTAGAAAGCACTGATGGTGTTTTATTTTTGCATCAATTTCAGCAAATAAAATGAGAAGGATATCCCAATGTCCGATGATGACTTTGCATTTAATTGGTTTTTAAACCTTTTCTTTCTCTAAATAACCCCCTCTCGAAGAGTAGCCTGAGTCCCAGCAGTGGGAACATTGCAGGCTCATTATGTGTTAAGATTGTGTGACATTTAGTACCTGCTTTTAAATTGGGAGTTTATAAATGAAAGCGGATTATTCTTATCTTAAACTCACACGACAACATAATTATAAACCTTTGAATCCTCGTCTTACGTTCAAGTTTTGAGTTTGAGTTGTGTTGGTTTGAGTTTGTTGACATTTAAAGAAAGAGAGAAAAGAAATATATGGTTTAACATAATATCATGAATGTATTAGGTACCCAAGGGGGTAGGCAAGGGTAAGCGAAATGTGGTACGCATGTAAGGAAATTGCACTAAAATATTTTTTTTTTCGTAAAGCCTTTTACAAATGCTTTGTGTAAATGTATTTTATTATGTACCTAATATAGGTACAAGAACGGCTTTCAGGATTAACCTAGAACATTGGAATTCAGGCTCAATAGAAGATGTATCTTAGACAATCCATTTGAGCTAAGTACGGTGTAACATAATTTATGTATACCGAGGATGAAACACACTTAAGTTACGTACAACTTAACGTAAATCACGACAGGAAGAATAACACCCAGTTTCTGAATTGAGAATTTGAAGTTGAGAACATCTTAATCTGTACTTAAGTATGACTTAAGTATGAAGTATGACTGTATTTGAGAATAATTAGTTGAGATTTGCTACTTTCTTCAAATCAGAAACCGGGTGTAAGTCTTCACAAAAGATTAAGGTTAATTAATATTTTACATACCTTCTATTGTGTAGACCCATAACGAATTGAATTTATCAGAATCTTTTAGAACCTCATGTTACTTTATGTTTTAATGTGATGTCTTTTCGGGACATTTAAAAACGTTGTAAAGTTACGATTTCTCAAGCACTTCCATTGTTCAGCCAATACTGTTAAAATGTATCGTGTTGATGAATACCAGCTAATCCGTTTAGTGCCCGTGGCGGGTTTATTGGCCCGTACGACCCCTTTGGTCAAGCAAAAGACTTCAATTTAAATTCCACACCTCTGTATATATATAGCTTAGTCATAGCAAGGGGTATCGCATTACCAAGTTACAAAGTTTCGAATAGCCTTTGGACCCTGCTGTCATCCGTGGAGCTTTGGTAATCGTTACGGGTCGTCAGAAGCCCGAAAGTCTGATAACCAGTCTTACCAAGGGGTATCGTATTACCAAGTAACTGGGTTGTGGAGGTCAGATAGGCAGTCGATCCATATAGAATACAGGTATTCAGCTGCATCCGGTTAGACTGGAAGCTGACCCCAACATAGTTGGGAAAAGGCCAATCAATGTATGATGTATGAAAACATACACACACACACACACACACACACACACACACACATACACACACACATACACACACACACACGTACACGTACATACTAAGATTATAAAGAAGAAAGTTTGTGAGGGTGTTTATTATGTTTGTTACTTCTTCACGCTCAAACGGCTGGACCAATTTTGATAAAATTTTATATGGAGATAGCTGACACCCTGGACACCTATAGGCTACTTTTTATCCCAATATTCCCATGGGATCGACACTTATGCGGGTGAAATTGCGGGGCATAGCTAGTAAAACATAATGTTGATACAAAATATGAAATGCAACAGGTTGGTAAAAAACACGCGTCGACTAAAGAACCTGCTCTTGACATGAAAGTTAAACAAGTATTGGTCTTAGAAATACTGGACTGAGGGAAGACCAACTTCCTTTCACAAAAATAACTCTTTTGTTAGCTGGAAGACTCGTCGACACTCATTGGTTTAGTAAGCGCTACAGTTGAGCATGAGATCCTGGGTTCATTCCCAGGTCGGTTAAAATGTTATTGGGTTTTATGCATCAGAAATTTCTCAGTAGCAGCCCGGAAGATTTGTGCCCGGTTGATGGCAAAAGGCTTGCCTTCTATTACTTGGGACTTAAACATAACTGGAGAAATATGGATGTCAACAAAAGAGATAAGTATACAGGACCGTTGGATATAGGTGAAGTTTAGTAAGAAACCGATGGATGTTGTCGACTGAAATTTAATTTGATAAATGAGCTGTTCGTTTTCTATTAATAAAACTAAATTTTATTGGAGAACCTCCATCGGTTCCTTACTAAACTTCAACTATATCCGACGATCCTGCATACTTATCTGTTTTGTTGACTGTACATAGAGGTGAACCTCTGTGTTTCTCTTCAGGGATTACAAGCGTGACGTTATGTTATTATATTAGTCGATATAGAAGTTTAAAAATTTATGGTATCCAGAAAAGTATCGACAGTAGAGTAGTTGTAGTAGTATCACTGTCCATTCCATGGTTGCCTGAAAGATATCGTAGAAAGCGATAAGGCCGCCCATTGTATGTTTTGTAGTGAAAAGAGTTTTTTAATATATTGTCTGGTGTACAGAAATGTACGTAATAGATGTATAAATAAAAAATGTGAAGTTTCCTTAAAATCGGTTCATTAATTTCGAAAAACAAGGGCTTGAAAGTTTGTATGAAATGCCGTACGGCGTAAACGCTCTTAACGTGCTTTCCGAGGCACGGAGGGGTCTCGGAATGTAAAGATGGTCACCTATCCACAGCTTAGTAGACTAACCGCGCCAAGCGTAGCTTAACCTGATCGATAGACCTGTACGGCTGTTATTAAATAATAACAGACGTAGATATTGGTCGATCAAATTTTTTAATAATAACAGACGTATCGGTCGATCAAATTTTGCCACGGGCACCTCTAACTTAATTCAATTTGACTAAAGGAGTTAAATGCGTCGGTTTTAGGCAAAAAGAGATTTCCATTAGCACTTGAAATATTTTATTCACTAACGCGTCCCAAATGTTAAGAGAGGAATGAAAGCGAAACGTTGACGTCCCAAATAAAATGTACGTTAAGGTTTACGCGGAGAAAGTAGACCTTTACTTTTTATTTCGAGTCTAACACAATCATTTCTTTTCAAGTACTCTGAGTAAACATTGAATGTAGCTTAACATGCCCAATATAGCTACATATGTACGCGCAAAGATAACTGCAAACAATCTTATCAGCTGCAATCGATATTTGTTTATCAATGCGGTCTTTGAGGGCGAGGCGAATTTCAACAAGTATAACCACAAGTGTGTGCCAAATTATGGAACTTAATTCACTGGTATAAAGTTCCAATTCCCGGAACAGCATCATAAGTTGCTACTCGTAGCTCATCGCGGATGCCTCGAGAATAACAATAAGAGTAATCCATTTTCCTATGTTGACTTTTACGGGGTTTACAAACTGGAAAGGATGGCCGCCGCCGCCGGTGGCATTAACTTGTTTCGTGTTGCTATGCGTGATATTGAGCTTTGAATCGTGATATTCCTGCCTGTACTTTGGTTTCGACTTAATCTGAAGTTTTAATATGTCTCCTCAATCAATAGTAACATAAACATCATGCCTTTTTCCCCGCAGGGTCAGGCAGAGATGTAGGTACCTGTAATTCAAAATCAAAATATTTTTTTTCACATAAACCTACATGGGCACTTATGAACCGTCAGAAGCTAGGTGCACGGTTCCAATTGGTAGTTTTACCTACTCGAAAATAATGTTTGACTACCATGAAATATGGGGCAAGCCTATAGCATATAGTCTGAGACGGGCTACTAGAAAAACCCATTGACACTTTGACAGGCTTCAGAATTGAATACAGGACTTCATGGCCAACTGTGGCGCTTGCGAACACTTGATCGACGAAGCAGTTTATCTCTTCTGTTTTACTCAGTTCATCTTGCATTGTTGGACATAGAAAGAACCGTCGCAATCTGTCAACTTTGTCCATTACTAAACCACTTTGCAACAACATAACATACATAACATAATCGGTCTGTAATGTTCCCACTGCTGGGACACAGGCATCCTCTCTGTGAGAAGGGGTGGGCTGTAATCCACCACGCGGGCCCAATGCGGCTTGGTAGATGTCACATGTCTTCGAATTTTTGGTTGTAGGACATGCCGGTTTCCTTACGTTGTTTTCCTTCACCGTTTGGAGAGAAATGGTGATGGAAAAATTTACACAAAGTAAAGCGCCTGTCTGGGTTCGACCCTACGACCTAAAACTCGTAAGTCGCAGCCGTTACCACTGGGCCACCACTGCTCTCAAAACTCACTGTTGCAACAAGGCAACAACGCTATACCACAAAGCCACAAAATCAGTCATTGACAGCCAGCACAGAATACCAACACTCCAAGCGTAGCTTGACCATTGCTAAGTCGACGGAGTAATCCGGGCTTCCTACATGGTATGTAAAGCCAATAGATTCCCCGAATGACAGGCAGCCACATTTTTTTATCCCAACAAGGAAATACAGTGGCAATCGAAACTTTTATCGCGAAACCTTCATCGCATCAAAGTTTGCAAAGATTTCGTTTCGACCGATTTAGATTCGAATGGTTTCATTGAAACGTTTTTGTGCCTCTTCAGTCGTAAGTCGCGATAATGCAAAGAGTTAAAAGCTTGGAAGAGTTACACTAACTTCTCGTTGATAACATCGCAATTTAAAGGGTTTTTCATTTGTACTTAAGTTTTAGAGAAATGCTAGAATAGCAGTGGAAGTGGTCTTGACAGAATAACAAAACAAACAATAAGATTGAAATAAAAAGAAAAAACATCATACTCCTGCACGTATCAAAATTTATATGGGGTCATCGCAACATATCTTTTTCTTCCATACTTCTCTTTTAGCTGCCATCACAGTCACCCCCTTTCTAACCATAGGTACGAGTATAATCATTCACTGAGTCAAAATAGAAAAATGTTTGTGTTAAAATCTATAAAATTGAAGTACTAAATGTACATGACAAAACAACATTTTTTAAATTTTTTGTCTGTCTGTATGTTCCGGCTAATCTTCGAAACGGCTGGACCGATTTTGATGAAAGTTCACTATCAGATAGCTGATATTATAAGGAGTAACTTAGGCTACTTTTATTTTAGAAAAATAATTAGTGGCCCGCGCATAAAAAATAAAACCCATGAAATCCAAAATGCGTGTAAAAGTAGCAGCGGGCACAGCTTACAATAAAATTGATATCCCAGCAGATCAACTAAAGCCGGAGGCAAAGAAGCTAACACACGAATTACATCATCTAATTACATATGCCTAACCGCTATGAGCCAATAAGCAAGGTCAAACTACCACAAACCCAATATTTGACATAATTTAGACGATCATAATTGAGTTTAGATATACTCCTAAATTAGATTATATTGCCGGTCTTATCCAGGGATACGCCAAATTACATTTATAAACGTATCTGCGGTTTTATGTGGCAAAGGCTAATAATCGTATTATTATATCATCATCTGCCTAGCCTTTTCCCAACTATGTTGGGGTTGGCTTCCAGTCTAATCAGATGCAGCTGAGACCAGTATTTTACATGGAGCGACTGCCTATCTGACTTCCACAACCCAGTTACTGGGTAATACGAAACCTCTTGGTAAGACTGGTCGTCAGAGTTTCGGGCTACCAGCCTCCCACCTAGAAACCGCGACTATTGTTGACAAGGGTCGGGGGGCTTTTGGGACCGGGACCGCGGTCCCGGATTCCACCTATAGTACAATTGAGTGGTATTTTGGGACCACAAATAAAATAAACAAAATTATGTCTTGGGAAAGTAAGGTCAACCAAAAAAATTAGAATATTAGTCAATATTTAAAATAATAATCACAATCAAACACAAAGTAAAAGACAAAATAAAAGTTTGGGCTTTACTTTTTACAGTTTTGGTTTTACGCTCATACAGGCTACGTAAATGCATTTTTTTTGTAAATGTGTTGAAAAGGTATTAAAATTAAATACAGAGGTATTTATTTTAATACCTTTTGAACACCCTTTCACCAACCTTTTAAAATACAGACGCGATTAAGACCCGTTCCATGTTACTGTATACAAATCGCGAAAGTTTAAAAAGAAACATTTATACTAATTGTTAATTAGAAAACGTATGATTGAATTTATTTTATAGCTTATTTTAATTTAGCCTGTTAAAGAAAAATCATTTATTACTAAAGAAAAAGTAAAAAGAAATTACTCTTACCTTTTTAAGTAAGAAACACTACAGCACTAAATATTACACTTCCTGTTTTTCACACTTTCTCTTCAAGATGCATCTCAAAACTGCACATTTAGATAACCACTACCGTTATTAGAACCCGTGGCCCATGACAAAAAAGCGACTGCGTATAGCTGCATGGCAGAGAAATAGCACTACGTGCGCGCATATCATAATTCTCCTTACTTCTCTCTCTTCTCTTATACTTACATGATTGAGATATTTATATTACTATTAGCCTGTGATGTCCCACTGCAGGGCAAAGGCCTCCCTACTCTCTTTGCTCAAAGCTGCTGAGGACCAGTTCTTGTTGAAGGAGTCTAGCTCATCCCGCCATCTCCGTCTGGGCCTGCCACGATGTCGCTTGCCATTAAGAGGGACCCATTGGGTCGTAAGTTATCTTTGTGATGGAACGGATGGTCGTATTCCTAACCCGGTCTGTTAGTTTGATACCCAGAATACTCCGTTCCATAGCCCTCTGGCAAACCTCGAGTCTTCTCTTAAGAGACAAAGGAAGATCAAGGAAGGTCTTTCATGGCCCAATAGCTCTTCCAGGCATTTTCGGTGCGTCTTGCAACTTCTTTATTTTGTCTTGCCTGGAAAGAGACTATTTGACCAAGATAGAGATACTCATCAACGTATTCAACCTCCCCACCCGTTACTGTGATCCTGCGATGCGCGCTGTTCGTCATCAACTTGGTCTTTGACATATTCATCTGAAGTCCGACCTCTATCTAGGCTTGCCGTGCCAAGATCGTCTAGCATCTGTGTCAACTCGGAGGCTGAAGACGAAAAGAGCACAATATCGTTGGCGAAACGGAGATTAGATAATCTCTTAAGGCCGACCATAATGCCTCTTTCTGTCCAGCCCGCTGCCAGCTTTCGGAAGACTTCCTCCAGCACAGCTGTGAATAGTTTCGTAGACAGCGGGTCGCCTTGCTTAACTCCTTTCTCTATCTGGAAGGACGGTCCTGTCATGGAACTGATCTTAATCGCTGCAGTGCTGTTCAAATAAATAATTTTTAGAAGATTAATGTAAGTGGTGTCTATGTCTTGATTCTGCAGGGCGTTAAAAATTGAGCTATGGGTGATACTATCAAATTGATTGTGATATTGTTATTTTATTTTATAGCTACAACTATCCTTTTATAAGTGCAATTAAATAATATTACCCTTTATTTTGTACCGGTACCTACTTTAATTCATGTAATTGTTGATCAAAATATTATATCAGCTTTTTGTTAACTGTACTTTACCTTCTTTTGTTTTGTGGTCCCAAAATACCGCTGAAAAATAATTATAGGTGGAATCCGGGACCGCGGTCCCGGTCCCGAAATCCCCCCGACCCTTGACAACTCCCAATACGAACATAAAACCAATATCCAGCCAAAATGTTGGACAAAGTTTTGTTGCAACTTTTGTTCAAACTTTTGCGAGAGGCATCGGGGCCAGCTAATTAACATGAAAATGAGCCAGCTTTGTCTGCAACTCGTTGGAATAACAGAAGGCTCTGAGCGCTGTTTTACTAAAGACCAACTTTATCTCTAACAGTTTTTAATTGTCAAGTAATAGATATTTGACTTTGATTTTACAGACAATGCATTGTGTATAAGATACCGCTTTTGAATGAGGGGCTTGTGGCTAAGTAATAACAGCCGCAAGGGTTGATCGATCAGGTTAAGCTACGCTTGCCGCGATTGGTCCGTGGATGGGTCACCATCTTCACATACCAAGACCTTGGTCCCGGTTATCATTAGTGGATCTTTGACAGTCGTTCCGGGTCGTCAGTAGCCCGAAAGTATGACAAACAGTCTTACCAAAGGGTATATTACCCAGTAACTGGGTTGTGAAGGTCATATAGGCAGTCGCTCCGTGTAAAATACTAGTATTCAGCTGCATACGGTTAGACTGATGAAAACCGACCCCAACATAGTTGGAAAAGGCTAGGCAGATGATACCGCTATTGAATTCAGCTAGAGAAGATAAATAGAAGATTGATCATTATCATACTTGTCTTGTCCCAACATAATAAACGGTTTGCTGGAGACTTAGTTCTAGACTTTTAATCTAGGTTTCTTCAAGATATTTTCTTTAGCTTAAGTTGGTAGTGGAGCAGTTCTGGCCCAATGGTATTGCCCCCGACGTACGAGTTGTACGTCGTAGGTTCGAAACCAGGAAGGCGCTTTAGTTTATGTAATTTATTTCATCACCACTGCTCTCAAAACGGTGACGGAAATCATCGTGAGGAAACCGGTATGTCTTAGAATCACAAATTCGAAGACATGTGACATCCATCAACCCGTACTGGGCCCACGTGGTGGTTTATGGTCCACTTCCTCTCATAGTGAGGAGGCCTCTGTCACAGGTAATTATGAAGTCGGTAGTGACCAAGATAAAGGGGCCGCCTCCACGAGCGAGGCCGTCTCCACGACGATAATATCGCCGCGATTCTCTCGCTCTTGGAGGCGGCCCCAAACTTACAAATGCCAGAAGAACACACATTCACATTTCTGTTTAATTTCTTGTCCTTGTACTTAAACAGTAATTCCCTCAACCCCCGACCATCATGATATAATCCTGCAAATCAGTAGTTTATTTTTAGCAGACAGGATAAAGACGCACCCACAAACATCACACAAATTCAATAACCATACAAATGGAACCTTTGGTTTTGCCCGTGTAGTTCTATTAATACAGCCAACATTACTGGACATCAAACATTATGTAAATATCATCGTATGTCAGTGGCGGAAACTCGTCGCTTTGATAAACCAAGACGAGGGTTGGTAGATAGTTCGGGGATGACGTCAACATGTTTAGAGAAAAGAGAGATGGATCTGGTTTGACGCTATTTTAGTTCGGTTAGCTTTTATTGAAGACAAAATTTAGGAACCCTAAATTTTAAGTATTGGCTTAGACTTCGACTGAATTTGTCTGTATAGAAAATTTCATGTAAATAATACAAAGTCAAACTGAAAATAAGTAATACAGAAAAAAAGTTTTTTTTTTTTAAACGTTAGGAAACCGGCTTGTCCTAGAATAAAAAAATCAACCCGCACTGGGCCCGCATGATAGATTCGAGAGGAGTGCCCTCTCGAAGAGAGGAGGGCTGTGTCCCAGCAGTGGGAACATTATAGGCTGATTATGCCCCGAAAGGGTAGGCAGAGGTACACAGTGCAACTATGTATTAGAAGTCCCATTTGTGTATTGGGAGTGACCCTATTTCCACTAACTATACAGGGACTCTTCTCAGTACACACACACACACACACACATAAAATGACAATTGATCGCAATGGGTTTCATTTTGACCGTTCTCCCACGTTTATTGCGTTATTTACGTAGTTGAGCAGACGAATTTTTCAAACCTATGAAGTAATGGATTAGCTATATCCTTCAAAACTCTCGGATTGTGATTGAGAGTGTGTTACGCATGCGTACTGAAGGCCAATTTTCGTAATTTAAAACGTACAAAATCTAGTCTCAGTCTCATCTCGGCGACAAACAAATGTGAAAAACTTGTCAAAATGTAGTTAAATTTAAGGTATTTTTGATAGATTGAGAGTATAAACGTTCTTAAAATTACGAGAATTGCCCCTCTGGATCTTATTAAACGGATCAAAAACTCAAAAACACTGCCATTTTTATCAATTAGAGGTTTTAAAATGTAATTAATAACTTGCAATTTGTTTTGCTATAAGATACTTATGTGAATAACAATAAATCACAATATTGAATGCGAATTAAACCCCCCTATAAAACTTTAACAACTCTGTAACAAATTAAGACAGTATTCAAGTATATGAGGCAATAAATTACTTGAGGCATCTTAAGTACAGGAACATTACCTACATGGAGTGCAAGGAATTACTGAGAAACCGCGGCTTCCTAAGTTTACAGACGAGAAACTAGCGAACGTATTGAATTATATTCGCCTCTGTTTCTTTTGTTCTACGAAATACAGATGAAATTATAATTTGGTTATGAGCAAAATAAATTGAACTAATCCTTCCAGGAACTCTTTTCCCACGCCACCTCGAACCAGCCGTCGCTAATTTGTCGCTGATAATTATCGTAATATTAAGAGCGTTCACCGTCTGATATAAGTCTCAATCTGTCAAAAATACCTCCAATTTCCCTACATTTTGACAAGTTTTTGACATTGATTGTCGCTGAGATAAGATTGCGATTAGATTTTGAATTTAATTAAGTGAATTGGCCTTCAGGCAATCTTGCCATCTCAGCCTGAGCATTTGTTTAATTAATAAGTAAAATCTAAACGTAACAATTTATCTATTACCTAAACCTCAAAGTGGTTTTATAATTGCTTCATGCAAATACATATTAACACTACACATTTTTTCAACTCACTAAACGCGTTAAAATATTTCTCGCTTCAGTATCAAATTGATTGAAGCACGAATGCAAAATGTTATTAACACGTTGTTTTAAAAAAAAAAAAACGAATAGCGCTCCAAATACAAAAGTCAATCAAACGTGACCAAATAAAGTTTATGAATTCATCAAACTTCAAAATCTAGGCCGCATAGAAAAATCGAACTGCATATTTGTGCGATGAAACTTTTTTGTGCGGTCTCAATGGTCAATTAATTCAAGCATGAACTACACTCGTGATCATCACAGTTGACCTGGTCCGTCTATGCTGATACCATTCAGACTGTCTGCCCTATTTTACATCACAGCCCGGACTTGATAAATGGAGTTTTGTGCGCTTTCCTGCGGCGGACATGAGTGATGGCCCATCCGATCTATTTCAATTTTGCATCCTTATAATAAATGGTCATGGTCATATTCTCCTAAGACCCAGTTCATACGTACCACAATCATACCACATCGCAGCGAAAAAATGTGGGCAAACATGTGAATAATCTCGCTGCAGTTTCTTGCAGATGCGTTGTGTTGGCCGGCCGTTAGTGTGTGGTCTCACTTGTGGTTGCATTGTGGCTGCGACGTGGCATTGATGTGGTAGGCATCGCCCACGCGGTTGATTTCGACGGCCAAATGTGGTCAGTAATTCATTTTCATACAAATTAGTCGTTGTGGTGTAGCTGTGGTGTAGTTGTAATCGGTATGTGTATGGGCCCTTACGGGGATATTTTAAAGACGCTCGCCATAACAAAATAGGGTGTGGGGTTGAAGCTCTATACTTAATATTAAAACCTCATTCATTTGTTTCTTAAGTAAACAAAATGAATAAACGGAATGACCGGAACTCATTCCTTTTATTTATTTTTGGTTAAATCGGTACAAAAATCTCCGATCTCTTGCCCCTTCTGGATTTTCGGCTTAATTGGTGACAGAGTGTTTAACTTGAAACATTAAACACCATATTTAATTAGTAATTACTTTGGAAGTATCTCAAAATTGTAGGGATTTTACTCCGCCGTGCGTTCCCTTAAGAGTTGTAGGGAATTTGTCGTTAAATTTCATTTTATGGGGGTGTAAAATAACGTGTCTGAGATAATGTTTTGTTGCTGGCAATTTTATTAAGGCAGCTTTGGTTTTGGATTTTGTATAATCTATAGTGATGTAATCGAAACTTTGTTGTTTTAAAAAGTACCAGTAGGTAATATTTACCTGTTGATTAATTAAAAACACTTGAAATATAACAGCAGCCATTTTGTACTTGTAAATTGAAAATCATTATCGAAATTATTTGATTTGTGGATTTTTGAGATGACTAGTAAATACCTTAACCGTTTTAGTTACAGAAGAAACGGTTTTAGGAGACTGTCCTTATTTTTCAGAGAAATTTTAATGCCAATCGACAGATTTTGAAAAAAAGTTAGTCAGTAAGAAAATGGGTTATTTTCACAAAGTCTCTTTTTATCACAATCGATCCAGTTTTTAGAAGGATCTCTATCGGGCCAACTGAGGTTTGTGTACTAGAAAAGTCAGAAAAACTTTTCTAATACATTTCGTAGAAAATGAGACTCCTAGTCCCAACTTACTTTTTAATCGATGGATAGACCCTTACTGCCCCAGCTCAAAAATCCACCGTCTATACAGGAAACACGAAAACTTTTTAAATAAGTACATGTATCAATGTCGAATGTTCCTGCTTTCACTTTTTACTAAGGTCTAAACTTTATTTCTTTCAGTTTGCAATAAATTACATTCACTCAAGCGAGTGGCTAAGCAAGAAACAAGAAGAAGTATGAGTACCTACAAAATGTATTTTCTTTATGCTTTCATTTATTTCATGCAGCTGGAAGGTGTGGTCTTTAAGAGCAGTACAGACTACCAAACTGAACAACCTTCTCTATGAGACCAACATCGTAATCGCGAAAAAAATATCTACTGTCCCAAATAAACTTCAAAAACTACTCGAGCCCAATGTATAGCATAAGCATAGTCAGCCAATAACATTCCCACTGCTGGGACACAGGCCTCCTCTCTGTGAGACAATCCTGTGTGTGTCATAATCCACCATGCGGGTCACATGGTAACTCATGGGCCAACACTGCTCCTGCTGATATCCCATGCAAAAGTTCACCTACTCGACCCAAATGAGACGGTTGATTATTTTTTCTTGGTTACAATGTTGGTCCCCTGGAGAAAGATACATGCTTTATAATACGTACAATAACTGTAAAAATAAACAGTTATAATTACCAGGAACTCTATTGTACATGTAATTTAAAAAAAAACCTCTTAACAACAAGATTCAAATAAAAAAAATTCTCTCATTTCAAAATACCGCAATCGAATTCCCTTTTATAAATTGTAACAAAGGAATGCAAGAAATCTCTCTTGTAAAAATTATTCTATTGTGCTTTCATTTAAAGCCCGCCATATTTTTACGATGTCCCTTTATAAGTACCGACATCTACCTAAAGCTCCGCTTACACGCGCCGTTTTTCCAGCGAAACAGTTTCCTGAGGCAGAGCAGAAATTAATTCAAAAAAAAAATCGACGATATTTCCTCTCATTGCTCAATATGAGCAGTGGTGGCTCAGTGATACCAGCCGCGACTTACACGTTGTAGGATGTGGGTACACACCCAAGCAGCCATTTTACTTTGTGTTTCATCACCACTGCTTCCAAAACGGCGAAGGAAAACATCGTGAGGAAGTCGGCATGTCCTAGAAACAAAAATTCAAAGACGTGACATCCACCAACCCGCACTGGGCTCGCGTGATGGATTATCTCTCCATCACTCTTACATAAAGTGGAGGCCTATATCCCAGCCGAACATTATAGGCTGATAATATTGCTCCATAATATTCTATAAAGAAACCTATGTTTGGCCTAGTTTATCAAATTGCTCAATTACTATCAATATGTTGTGGTGTATCTCTCGTTACAATTTCTACAAGATGATCCCACAGTAAATTGCTTGATGTTGTCGTGAAGTGATAATATACTAGAATTTCCCAGGATTGAGCCACTTAGCCAGGTAGCCAGCATATCTACTAGACCCGCGTGGAAAATTATAGCCCACTCCCTCTCACTGAGAGGAGGCCTGTGTCCCAGCAGTGGGAACGTTACAGGCTGAGCAAGTCAAGTCTTTTTTTATGGTATTCATATTTGAAGCCGACCAGGAAAAGGCTACGCAGATGACGATGAATTGAGTAATTTAAATTGCCCGTGTGAGCACACCTTTACAGGGAATTCATCTGAGGAATATTAACAATAACTCAGCGGCTTTACGACTCCTTTTCGTAATTGTGGGACTGATAATGCCTTTATCCGGTTCTCCGGATATACTCACCGGTTTTATAGGCTCGACCCTGATATAGGATTTATTTAATTAGTGATCCTGGTTCTGTTTCGGTAAATTAAGATTAATCATTTAATTTAACATTCTGTGTCTTGTAATGTTAATTAAGTGCTTTGGTGTAACTTAACTTGCTATCTACAACAACTATCGGGGTATCCGTCAGCGACGAAAAAAGCCCAACAAGTGTGAACAATCAAGAATACTTAATCGTAGGTACCTCAACTTATCTCACTTTAAAAATATTGAACATGGTAAATTACAAAATATAAGTTCCTTCACAATATTGCTAAAAGCGCCATAAAATAAAGAAGTGTCGTTTAAAGTTCGTAATGGCGCAAAAGTATATGTTGCTGACAAAACGGTTACCAACTGCACGACAATTTATTTCAATTACAAGTTACAACTTATAATTTACAGCAAGTTAAACGACCAACACTAGCGTCAGCAGCTAAGTAATTGCTAAAGTAAGTTTACCTGTATTTTGAACTTTAGGGTAGTCGTAGGTGAGCAGCGGGATTGTCCGAAAGGGTTACCGCTGCCCCGGAACATAAAGGGCTAAGGAAGGAACACGGATGGGTTTTAGTCAGTAAGAGTCTGACATTCCCTTCCGCTCCACCCAGAGCGGGAGGGGTCATTTGATGATTTCCCATCCTAAAAAAAAAAAAAAGGGTAGTCGTAGGTACTTCGTTTTATTTACCTGAAACACAACAGAGCATTACGCCTGTATACCCCGACGGTGTAGGCACATTTCGCATGTTTAAGCGATATGTAATAGAAGGCGAGTCTATTGCAATCAAACGGGCATGAATGTCTTCGGGCTGCTACTGAAAAATTCCAGATGGAAAAACCCAAAAACACTGTGACCGACCCGAGAGTCGAAACCAGGACCTCATGCTCAGTATAATTCTTGCGACCACTAGCACAACGAAATAGTCTTTAATTTTTTACCTGAAAAAGTATATTAAATGACTTGTGTAATCGTAAACTGAAAGATTTCAAATTGGATTGAGGATGGTAAATTCTTGGTCCTTCATCCCTATGTCTGACCATACCTAACAAAATACTCGAAATTCAAACGGTGAAAGTTTGCGAACTAAGTATGTGAACAATTTTAATAGCATGCACACACGATAGCATCGGCTGGCATGTGATATACAAATGATACAATTACATCAACTCAAACAATGCAAACTACGCGAGGAATCCAATTAATTTGACAGCAAGCACACACATAGCGTGAATGACGACAAGCATTCAGACCTTTATAAAAATTTCTATTGAATAAATAAAATTAAAATTTTGTTTGTAATGTCAAAATAATATATAATTGCATGAAAGGTAATAAAAAAAAAAATCTGTTCCTGCTAATCTCTGAAACGGCTGGACCGAAGAAGGGTCTTTCACTGGAACATAGTGATGTCATAAGGATTAACTTAGGCTACTTTTATTTTAGAAAAAGAATTTAAAAAAAGAAGAAAGGTTAAAAAATTAAAACACATTTTTGTTTTACTACATGCACGCGAACGAAGTCGCGGGCACAGCTAGTTGTTAATAAATTCATGTCGATGATGTGAGGAAAATATGAGGGGCCCTTGGCTAAATAATAACAGCCGCACAGGTCGATCGATCAGGTTAAGCTACGCTTGGCGCAGTTGGTCTGTGAATGGGTGATCATCTTTACACACTGAAACCCATCCGTGTCTCGGAAAGCACGTTAAGCCGTTGGTCCTGGCTGTTATTCGTGAATCTTCGACAGTCGTTACGGGTCGTCAGAAGCCCGAAAGTCTGACAACCAGTCTACCAGTCTATCGTATCGTCAGTAACTGGGTTGTGGAGATCAGATAGGCAGTCACTCCATGTGAAATACTGGTATTCAACTGCATCCAGTTAGAGTGTAAGCTGACCCCAAAATAGTTGGGAAAAGGCTAGGCAGATGATGATGTGAGCAAAATATAGTGAGGAATCCTAATCTTCTAAAATAGTCATAAAATATAGACATAGGTATTATGCTTTTTACTTTCTAAACAACAAAATGATAACACAGCTCATAAAGTATAATCAGCCTATAATGTTCCCACTGGGACAGAGGCCTCCTTTCTGTGAGAAGGAGTGGGCCGTAATCCACCACGCGAGCCCAGTGCGGGTTGGTGGTTTCTCACGATGTTTTTCTTCACCGTTTTGAGAGCAGTTGTGATGAAATAATTTACACAAAGTAAAGCGCCTATCTGGGTCCGAACCTACGACTCGCGACTCGTAAGTCGCGGCCGTTACCACTGGGCCACCTCTGCTCACCTCAATATAAGATTTCATAAACATTATCATCTGCTGGACATGTGTCTTAGGGCACTTTCAATTTAGACGTTTCGTGTCGGACAACTGCGGTGCCGAAGCGTTGCGTTTGTCGTATTGCGCACGAACGGTCGTTTGTTTTCATACAAAGAGCGCCGTGCGGCAACAGTGCGGCGTCAGACTGCGAACGATCGACAAACGCACCGCTTCGGCACCGCAGCGATCCGACACGAAACGTCTAAATTGAAACCGCCCTTAATCTATGGATTTGCATGAAACAAATTATGAGTGATCGAAGACTTCTCAGTATGAGAAGAGGCTTTTGTCCTTTTTTGTCCTTTATTTCTACAAATTCTGGCAAGTAAAATTGTTTCCATTTATTGTCCTTTAAATATAAATCCTGACCCTGATTCAAGGCCCAACTGAACCAATTTCGTAAATTCCTGATACACTCCGACTTTAGGCGTGGCTCCTAAAAACAAATCCCGGTACACCTTCAGGGGTTTATTTTTCAACTCCGTCTGTTTACAAATTATATCAAACGATAGCTTCGGGCGAGGTAAACAAAACAAAGAAATGGCAAGACCCTAAGATCAACCTAAAAGTTATGGAAGAAAATATACATAATATATCCGCCGCAATGGCTTGGGGTCCGAAGAACAAAACATTTGCTCAACCATAAACGATAAAAGTTTCAGGAGTATATTATGTACGCGTAATTTCTGAAGTGGCTTTTATTGCTGAATACCTACCTTTTTTGGGACAAAAAATAGAAGACTAAATGGACAATTTGGTACGTTATTTTGAAATAAAGTAAGGGTCTAAAAGTCATTGTTTGAGATAGCGTTTTTGTACACTGAAACGATTTTACGGCATTTTAAAGACTTGAGGATTATGAAAAGTTAAAGTTACCCGCGTATTTGAAGAAGGTGAATTAATTAAGTTTGTTTTTATTCTGTCAACGTTAAAAGAGCTTTTCATTTAATATCTTCAACTATTTTTACAAAGAACTTGTGTAACTAAGGTGCATTTCTAACGATGCCGCTTACCTACACGCGCGTGATCTTTGCTCCCTTTCTAGCACGTAGTTATCATATAACTATATTTCTTTCTATATTTCAAGACAAATTTACTCTAGACTGTTATATAAACATCTAAACTAATATTATACAGAAGAAAAAGTTTTTTGTATGTTTGTTTGTTACGCTTCCACGCTAAAACGGTTGAACGGATTGAAATGAAATCTGGCACACAGATAGAACATGACCTAGGTAAGGACGTAAGCTACTTTTCGTCCTGGATCGCAAACGAAATCGCGGACAACAACTAGTCTTAAAATAACTGACCTACCTGACCTGAAATTCTACCAACTACTCCAAACCATCACTCCACCACCACCATTCCACCACCAGCAACACCAACCTGTTCTTTACTTTTCTAAACCAAGTACAAACTCACTCGACTCACAGTACGAAAGGCGAGGGGAACTGGCTTGCAATAAACTAGGCTAGTGCTTGACTCGCAGTTTTCGAGGACCACTACGGTGCAGAGGTAGAATGGATCACTTGCAGCTGTTCATTTGGTATGCGTGGGGCTCAGGATTCGTGTATATAAGCAAATATTCTCGTACCTACATTCACGAACAGCAGAACGTATCGTCGACACTTAAAGCTTTACGAAATTTTAAAGCGATATTCTGATGGAATATCGTTTCAAATATTTAAATATGCCTACTGTCTGCGAAGATTCTGGAACTTTATACCTTATTTCAACCAATACTTTTCGAGAACATTAGAGTAGATTATTTTCACTAAGCAAATACCGACTTTTTGCTCATGACTGTACTATTAAGCCCTTATAAATGGAACTTAGCGAGTAGCGAGTTTTATTTGGAGTACCTACCAATGTCTTAAAACAAACGAGCAAATAAAAGAGAGCCTAAAAAACTGTGTACCTTCGGCTTTTGCTGCCAATAAAGTTCTTTTATATTATCTCAGTGAACACTATAACACGCCGAGGTATTTTATGGTGAACGTAATGCATTCCGGAGTAGGAACGCTTTAGTTTTACAGCTTTAAGAATTGTACGAAACCATTTCGTTGAGATTAAACTTAAAAATGCAAAAAAGCACGCGTAGCATGACCACCATAAAAACGGGTTTTGTTCTCGGAAGAATAGACAAAAATGACAGATAGGTTAGACAAAATTACAGATTTTTTAGAAATCTATCTACAGTCTGTCGTTTTGTCTATTCTTCCGTCGACAAAACCCGTTTCTATAGTGGTCCTGCTACGCGTGCTGGGAAGCACAAAAGGGAGCAGGCATATAATCAGCAATAGGTGAAAAAAGTATGCCAATGATATGATGATGATGGAAAATGAACTGCACCTCAATTTGAAGAATATTGCTAATCCATTGCTTCGTTTTTTCGGAAAATGTGTCTGCTCAACAACGTAAATAACACAATGAATGTTGTTGAGCTTTCAAAATGAAACCCATTGCTTCTGATAGTGTGTTACGTAATTATTTCGCATTTTTATGCTCATGTTGTTGCATGTTTTTGTGTTACGTAGTCCTTTATAAATTTTTTTTTGTAATTGGAAACATTTGCTCAGGTTTTAATAAAAATATTTTTCTCCGAAATAATAACAACCGTGATTTGGTCTCTGTTGCCTATGACTCTGAAAAGTGAAAATCTACGTTCAACTAATATTATTTTAATATATTTATTATTATTACATAAAGTATGTGTTCTAAAATATATTTATACTATATACAAGTGTTTAATAAAATAAAAGGATAAAAAAGACAGGACAGACAGCATCAAAAAATTCGTTCGCATCGCTGTCAATGGGACAAGTGCCCAAAAGGCTGGCAGCATTGCCATGTTGGATGGCAATGCTTATTCTTTGGGCTAAAAATAGGCCAGCCCTCTGGTCACGCGTAGAGTCAACCAACCGCTTGGCGATTTCCCGAAATATTTGATGAGCACCCGGACCCCAAGGCCCTAGTGTTTCAACCCCAAACGGCTCAAACCTAAAGCACACAATAAGGTTGTTATATTTGCGCCGTTTGAGATATTCTAGGTAGGTATATTCTTTTAATAACATAAATTACAATAATTTAAAATGCAAATGATTTGTGAAATCATTGAATAATATTATTCACAGAAAACGTTTAAATAAATTATATCAAATGTATGCCTATAAATATAACAATATAACATCTATTGGTAACTAAAGAATTGGAATACCTACTTATTTTATACAAAGCTAAGATTAGTATACGATAAAAAGTTTTTACCCGACCAAGGATTTTATTTAAAAGGATTCGCAATAAAGGTATAAAAATAAAATAAAGGTTACTACTAGTTTCTTTTATTACTGTATCCTAATAAAACGGGTGTTTGAAATCGTAAAGAAAGCCTTACTAGATACATTGTGATGAAATGGCTTGTGAACATTAATATTAAACGAATTACCTACTGATACATTGTGATGAAATGGCTTGTGAACATTAATATTAAACGAAGTACTGAGTCTAGACCCCAGAAACATGATAGCAACGTGTTAAAAGTTGAGAATATTAATTATCTTTTCCTCGAAATATTTTTATTCGGAGATCCCACCCCTTCATAATAGTATTTTGACGACAGGGATTAAAAACGGTAATGTAGAGGTATTGATTATCTTGTTGTATGATTATTGTGTAATATATTTGTTTATGTAGATATGTACATATATGTTTTATGTACCTATATATTTAAATGGTACACCACAGACTAACTGTAGTGTTGTCCGTCCTTTCTTTCTAAATCTATCCAAAGGAAGACCGCTTTTAGCTATAAGACCGCCCATTGTGTCACCCCTTGTAAAATTTCTACATTTATAACTGAAACATTTATGGTGTAAGTACATAATAAAGAGTATTCTATTGATATTAAAACTTTTTAACAAATTATTTAATGAGGTCTTGAGGTCTAAGATTTGTTTTAAATAAAACCTGAAAAATCAAAGGTTTTTTTGAAACAGGAAAAAGTAGAGTAAACGTATTTTTTTTAAAGCATTGCTTTTGTTTATTTTTTCTTCCAAACGTGCCACATTGAACCTTGTAGAAATATCACAGCATTTCCTGGTCACTGATAACCCGACCCTTGCTCGAGCCAGCCCGCTCCGCTGAGCCTGTAGTCTTAAATTCGTCCATAATTGATTCCGATCCAGCCTGTCCCTTGCTGTCCTCTCCCAGCGACGCCCTAAGTCGAGGTCCGAACCCGCAGGTGCACTTAGCGTGTAGTCGCTTAGGTTTAAGTTTTTTAGCCCTGGAATGAGGCCTTAACTAAGGCATCCACAGGCAAGTCCGGTTAAGCAGTAGACATCCTCATAGGATGAACTGCGAGATGACATACACAAAAAAAAAAGGTCACTGATAACTTAGTTAAGATCAGAATAAATTACGAAGAAGCTAATGCTTACCCTTCTGGTACAAATTGCACGATAAGCGAAATTCGAAGGGCCGACGTGTGATCCGTTCAGGGGTCCGTAACTTCGACGCCTCAGCGCCCAAACTTTGGACCCTCAGCGCCCAAACTTTGGACCCTCAGCGAAATTATATATGAAAGTTTTATACGGAATCAGAGAGGCGTATTCTAAAGCGGGTTTTTATGACCCCTGACATCGAAACCGGGTAGCGTTGATTTAATTTGTTTAAATTAAAATAGGGTTCCTAAAATGATTTAACTTAGACCGTTTTGAGTGGAAAAATTATGTTATGTTTGGATCGTGATTAATTGAATAAGAGAGCAAACAAGCTATTGCTTATGATTTTGTTGATTCAAGATAAAATTTGGTCAATTATTGCGAGTATTTTTTAGATTAGATAATTGGTTAAATTATATTTTAAATATTTTGAAAACAATTTTCTTCACTGTTATTTGTTTTCTTCTATTTTGCCCAGTTGTGGGATGATGCAGGTGTAGAAGGATATGTGTCACATAATTTTCTGCATTAGAAATTAACAAATTATAATTATCTTTTATTCTTGTACTTTTATTCAAATTATAAATAACTTAAAATAATAAAATTAAAGATTTTTAGAACCTTCTAGAAAAAAAAGTTTTTAACAAGAAGCTCTCATAAAATAGTTTTGGAATGAAATTGAAATGAAAAGTCTTGGATTTTCATTTTGACCTCAACCTCGTTATCGCCTATAGCACTCTCAACCAAGAAAAAACAAAGTTTTCAAGTATTTTTCCATGCATGCGTCTTTCTAAGTTTTCATTGTTTTCGACGGTGCTAAAACCGATAGTAAGGTCAAAATGAAAACCCAAGATGGCGGCTGCGAAAACTTTAAAAAAAATGAGGGACTCTCAAAAACCATTGAACGACATCCATGACGAAAAAGTTCTAAATTTTCGCAGCCGCCCTCTTGGATTTTTTGAAAAACAATTGAACTATGACAGAAACTTGACATCATCATGAATTCATGCTAATTTTGAGACGGCACCAAAGTGATTTAGTGATCTAAAGTGATTCTGATCTCATTGATTGCTTGGCGCCGACTCAAAATTACTTAGATACTTTTTAAAAGTTTAAGAACTTAGTTATTAAGGTTAAATAAAAAAGGTTTAAGTCTTATTTTCTTTTCAGTTTTTATTTTCTTTTCTTTTCAGTTTTTTCGGCGGTTAAAATTTTTTATTAAAATGTTTATATTTTATAATTTTTTGTGGCTATAATTTACTAATTACTACATGCGTAATGATTGATTACTTTTAAAATAGCTATTAACTGTTATATAATTCTATTTTAACTATTATTTGTTATATAATATAAATACTTAAAAAAAATAGGCTTTATATACCAACATGGGCAGGCCTACAAAAAATGCTGCTCGAATGAGAAAAAGATATTTAGAAGAATCTAATTATGAGAAGAGAAAAATGGTAGCAAATAGAAAGAGAATTAGATTAGCACGTTCACAGGAAAGTTTAGATCAGCGCAAGGAAGAAATTCAAAGACGGGTCCACACACAAGAGACTGACAGGCGTAAAACTCATTCACCGTGACGTTTTTTTTATTTAATTGTAATACACAACATAGCATTAAAATCTGTGAGTGAACAATAAATCACCCCTATTTTCCAACCCTTAGGATATGTTTTTTTTTCCAAATTTTATGGGTCCAACTTCGAGGTATACCCTAAGAATTATCAAAATCGGACTACTCTGTAAAAAGTCATGCGTGGTCATACATTACAATCAGTGAGTGAACAATCAATCATCCCCTGTTTTCCTACCCTTAGGTTTGGAATTTCTTTTACCAATTTATATGGGACTAACTTCGGGGAATAACCCTTTCCAATAAAAAAAGAATTATCAAAATCGGGCTACTCTGTAAAAAGATATGCGTGGTTATACCTACATAAAAAAATATATACTAGTCGAATTGAGAACCTCCTCAGTTTTTTCGTCGGTTAAAAAGCTAACAGACTTGAAATAATAATAACATGTACTATATATACAAAAGGGAGGATATAGAATCATAGGGCATCAAAAAATTCGTCCGCATCGTTGTCAACAGGGAAAGTAAGACAACCCATCTCAAGTTGTTGACTTTTCAAGACGTGCAGCTGCCACTTATTATTATTTTATGCCCTATTTCATTTTCCCTAAAGGATAAAACGCTGATGTTTTCCCCCGAGTTGAATAATGGTATTAGGTTCCTTTTTAACGGGGTTGGACGTTGGTCATTTTATTTGCACTTTTATATAGTGTTTGTGAGTTATGTTGTTAATTCTTAAATGTGTTAGGTATTTGTATTATGAATGTTTTTTTTTATCCTATGGAACGATTTTAAAACACAATGTAAATTGTTTGTGAATAAATTTAATTGAATTGAATTGTTATCTGAAAACTGCAAAGCTGCAACGTCTTGTCGTTGCACGTGGTTCATGCTCACTTCGCATAACGCAATATTTTTATCATACTGTACAAAGAAACAGAATTTACTCGTATGATCCTCTTTGTTGCATTTTTTATCTGGCACACTGCCAACTTTGTATATTTCCTGCTCAGTACCCTTTCTCTATGAAAAACGTAGTTATTTTTGTCACAATTTGTTTTCGTAATTATCTATCCCATTAAACCTTTTCTTTTTTGTTAGTTTAATTGTCAAAACTAACCATCCTTTGCTGAGTTTTGAATTGTTTTTAATTCCCAAGTTCTATTGTTTAACAAGCTAGTCATTAGGACTACATACAAGGTTGTTTTCTCAAGGCAATATACTTTCAAAGTTATAAGCCAAACGGGAACGCCATTAGAACCCCCATCCAATTTCAACAACGCCACTCTAATTTACATTGACACAGTTTTTCAAGCCATTCTTGAGTTGACGTTTGAAATAAGTGGGGATGCCTTTGTCAGCAGAGGATAGAATGGGAGGATGGGAGGATGCTCCAGTTTCCACGTTTCATGGTGGAGTCGGGAGCCGGTCTGTTGTTCTCTAGACGATTAAGCGTGTTTTAAATGAGTACTTGCTGTTGGATTGTTTGTTGTATGTGTGTTCAAATGAGGGTTTGTTTTTCCTTTTCAGAACGTCGCGTAGTTAGTATTTATCTGTTGATCATGTGTGTGGTATTTTACGATTTCAAAGCTAAGCTTGATAGAGAAGACCGATATGTTTAGTAGACTTTTTAACGTCTACGTCATCAGTTTCCCTTTATTGCCTAATTTTCCTATGCAAAACAATGTTATATTAACCACCACCAATAAAGACTCTCCTCCACAGGCGCGTTATTATAGGTTGATAATATCAGATCCGATAAAGCGATAATGTGTCCCGCTTCATTGCCACACAGCTGCGTTTTTATCGTCCGATATAAATAAATATAAATGATTTTATTTCTGTAAGTAGGTTTGCACAAATACTTTTACACGTCCATCATATTTTAAAAACTAGATGAAGTCGGCGTGTGCGTGTAACCCTAAAATTCAGCCCCCCAGCACAGTACTCGCTATTAACGCAGCCAGGTGTGTGTAAGATCGTGTGCGTCCTAATACAACATTTTCTAAGAACTCATGTTGGAATATCGCAGGACGGAGGAACGCAAGCATCCTAATTATGTTACGTCATTATTATTGCAACAGTGTGTAATAATGTAATATGTCCTAAAAACAGATATCGCAATAACGCATCGGATATTATCGATCGATAATAACGTGCCTGTGGGGGAGAGCCTTTAAAGGTTTGATTAAGGCGTATCCGTTACAGTCTGTGCTACCGAAACGATTTGTTTGGCGCCACACAGCCGGGTCACGACTCACGAAGCAACTAGTACCACCCCGAAGCGCCACTTATCGCGAGTATTGCTGGGTCATCCAGTTTAGATATTATTACGGACGGCTGCTTGGTCTTCCATGTGATCCATATTGATAGAATTATTTGCTGCTTCAAACTCTATTAGCGGGATAAGTTACTTTTTGATTTATTGACAGCGATCGGAAGATTATATGGTAGGAAATCTGAGAGAAATTGGTCATAGAGATTCTGACAGATGTTCTTTACATGTAAGTATTTTGGGCATTGTGGCCAAGTAATAACAGCAGCACGGGTCGATCGATCAGGTTAAGCTTGCCGTAGTTGGTCCATCAATGGGTCACCATTTTTACATACCAAGACCCCTCCGTGCCTTGGAAAGCACATTAAGCCGTTGGTCCCGGTTGTCATTCGTAGATCTTTGACAGTCGTTACGGGTCGTCAGAAGCCCGAAAATCTAACAACCAGTCTTACCAAAAGGTATCGTATTACCTAGTAATTCTATTGTGGAGGTCTGATAGACAGTCTGTATCTAGTTAGATTGGAAGCAGACGCAAACATAGTTGAGAAAAGGCTGTTGAATCTTATCTCTCATTTAAGTATCCATGTTACATTTAAATTTTTACTGATTTAAAATCTTTGTTTCCTCCATTTGCTCTTGCAAGCAGCAAAACAATTTAAAATCTCATTAAATGCACCCAGAGCTCTTTTAGCCATATAAAAGCTATTCTGTTGAATCTTAACTGTATCGTTTCACCTACATAGCCTCCTTCCATTTAATTAGATACTATTATTTGTTTGTTACGTCTTCACGCTCAAACGGCTGGACCAATTTTGATAATATTTGTGTGGAGTTAGCTGACACCCTGGATTAACATATAGGCTACTTTTTATTCCGATATTCGCACGGGATCGACACCTATGCGGGTGAAACTGCGGGGCATTGCTAGTGTTTGATAATACATAGATTACTAATTAATTTCTGGTTTTACACAAATACTCTGCAAGTCTGCATCCCCTTCATTGCTCAGACAACCAATATAATCCCTTAATTGCGGTCCACGATACCCTCGGGATGAATTGAAACAAGTCAAGAGCCATTAACAAGTTCAACATCACTTCAAATAACATCAAAACATAACATGTTTTGGTCTAATCTTTCCCAAAAGAACACAACTTTGGTCGTCAGAACTTGGTTCAAGTCTACTTTGAATAGCCACGATACATAATCTGAATTCACGATTTATTTGTCAAAAATGTAAACAAATATGAGTTTATGGAATAATAACTTTAATTCCTACACAATAAAGTTCAGTTTACGCTACAACTTTCTTTATACTTTTTCAATATTGCTAGTCACTCTGAAATTAACTTAATCATCATTAAAATAAAGTGGATATTTGTTAAACTTGAAATAATATTAATTTGAAACATAATTTTTGAATAGATTTTACATACTTACAGGATATTATGGCAGGGACATCGTCGCACAACCTTTTACCATGGATTGAATACATGATTCTTAGCGCCCCTGATTTTAAATGTTTCGTCGGTTATTAAAAAATAAATTAGTTGTTCCATACACATTTACCACAGGCCGCGTAGTTATTGAACTTTTCTATGAAACAGCAGATTTGTTTTTGATAACCGTCGATAATTTTCTACGCTTGTTTTAGAATCATTGTGCTGATGTCGATGTCCCTGCCGCCCTGTATATAGACTAACAACTTTTACCCATAGGGACAGGCAAAAATGACAGATTCCACATAAAGAAAGGATTTATTCCAGAGAAAAGAAAGGAAGAATATAAAGTTTATTTGGACACAGTTCGTGAAACACAAAATATAAAATAAAAATAATGTTTCAAACAACAATAGTGTGTGCCTCACAGCTGCGCCAAAAAGGTTAATTTAAGCATTAATGCCAGACAGATGCTGTCTGATGCTGGTTTTCTAATGAACCTTACTTACAACGATTCTAATATACCTACCAAGGGCACACGATCGTAACCCATAGCCGTAAAAAGCAGAAATAGTCACCGTAGCCGAAATCGCCATAAGGATATAATATATACTAGCTTCTGCCTGCGAATTCGTCCACGTGTTACCCCGACCCATCCCGTCGCATTTACTTCGTTTTCGCTTAGCGTTCTTTTTATTACTTTATGCTCGGCTCCTACGAGTCTTCGTTTAGTTCACTCTCGACCCCTCGACCCCTAAAAAAATATTTGTTTTTTTGTTTCCTCTCAACCCTTAAACATAGTTCACACTCGACCCCCAGGGGGCGAGATTGAATTATAGCATGATGTTAAAATATCCTCACAAATTGAACTAATGAACTAAACTATGAAATGCAAAAATATTTTTTCAAATCCAACTGGTAGTCTGTTCTGGAAGTAAGTACCAGTCGGATTTGAAAAAATATTTTTGAACAGAAAGAAAAGAGAAGAAAGAAAATACGTTTATTTGCGGCAAACATCAAAAGAAAAAAACAGAAAAAAAAACAATTTGGGAGAAAACATGCGTCACATCCACGCAAAACGGCCATCGCTCACCATAATGCTATGACCCTGTACGACACAGAGCCCCAGCGCTGGTTTTCAGCGACAGCCGGCATTGACGTGATGACGTCAGCCAGTGCAGCATACAATAAAATAAGTATAAATAAAAAAACAACAATCAAAATAAGAAAACGTTACAAAAAGAATGATGGTATGAACACGAAAAATATTTTTGAACACACTCTTTAACGTTAATATTATGAGTATTGGTAGATTTAGACATAGATATGTAAGCACTTCAGAAAAGTAAGATAGGTAGGTACTAAAGTCCATAATCAAAATGAGATCTCAATTTGTCAAATTAAACATGAAGTACGGTGCAAAACTTGAATAAAGTTCACTACTCGACGCTGCGTCACGGCGCCAAACGTGTTTGTTTGAACAATGATAAATGCCAAGTATTTAAAAAAAACACAATCTTGCATGCAAGTAATGGTCTTTAGTGTTCGTTCCAATAGATTAAATAACAGGTCAAACGTAAACCTTTTACGAACGATGTAAACCGTGCCAGCTATCCGTAAATTGTTGCCATTTTTCTCGGGAGCTGCTAAATCAATTTAAGTGCAGGTCTTTCGTTTTCGTAGCGTATCCGTACTTTGACATTCAAAGCAAACGAGCTGAATTTTTCTACTTTTAAATTGCGTAAAAACGGTACGAAGTTTACATTAATTTGGCAAATTAATCAGATGTCACCCCTTGGTGACATCCCAGGTGCCCACCCCACCCTTGTGAGGTGGGCTGGCCATGTTTGTCGAAGCAACGATATTTTGCAAAAAATGTTGTGTGCCTTTTCTTGCAATGTTTAAAGACTAAGGTCTTTAACCAATGTGTCCAGCCCTTTGTCATACGGTGCCGAATCGTGAACAGTGACAGTCAGGCTGGACTAGAAATTCTAGGTCACCCAGCGCGCTATGGAGCGGGCTATGTTCGGAGTTTCTTTGAAGGATAAAATCAGAAATTATGTTATCCGGAAAAGAACCGGAGTAACCGATATAACTTGCAGAGTAAGAAATCTGAAGTAGCAGTGGGCTGGCCATGTTTGTCAAAGGACCGATGGCCGGTGGAGCTGACGAGTCCTGGAGTGGAGACCGCGTATCGGCAAGCGTAGTGTGGGACGCCCCCCAGCTAGATGGATCGCTGGGACAGACTGGATGCGGGAGGTAGAGGACAGGATGTTGTGGCGCAGCATGGGAGAGGCCAATGTCCAACAGTGGACTGTGATAAGCTGAGTTGATAATCAGAAGCCGATTAAAATTTAGCACGGGTTTATAATTCGAGTTTTTTTTACACATTTACAGTGAATTAATGTCGCTTAATAAAAAGGTTCAATTCATACGGACAATGGATGGTGGCTTTAAAGCTTGTAATTTGGTCTGTCTGGGCCTCAATTAGGTTTTAACTACGTTCCTGATTACCGCGGCTACCTGTACGGACTGGAATTATTTTTTAAATTTGGTTCTCCGAAATCGGTTTTGATTAAAATGGTTACGGGGATTTTGGATATTGTTATTTTGAGATTTTGAAATATGATATTATTACTGTAATACTTTGTATAGTGGTATTGGAGGGGTTTGTGGCTAAATAACAACAGCCGTACGGGTCGACCGAAAATATACCATAAAAAAAAAAAGATTTTGAAATAAACATTCTTTGCAATGGTTAGTTAAAGCCTCAAGTCATTAGTCAAAAAGCGCAAAAAACAGGAAGCTTATTTATTAATTAGAAAAATAAAACACAATTGTAGGTATATATTGAGGAAACCGTCCCCTAATCCCTTTTATACCATACGTTAATTCAACGGAATTAATTTTCTTTTGAGGCAATGGACGAACACTGAATAAATAGGCCCAGAAGGTCTGCTTCATACAACGAGTGAAAACAGGCGTACCTACGCAAACATAGACACGTGTGTTTGTTTGACATATAATTCAACCACAAGCCGATCTAGTCAGGCGACGGCAACGCTGTCGGTGAATGAGGGACCTCGTCACTTTTAATAGTAATTTGAAGTACGTAAGTCGGGTCGGATGAGTTATTCATTATCATTACTGTTATTGATATTCCTCGGAAAGTACGTAAAGCCATTGGTCACGGCTGTTATTCGTAGATCTTTGACAGTCGTTACGGGTAGTCAGAAACATAAAAATCTGACAACCAGTCTTGCCAAGGTGTATCATGTTACCCAGTGACTGGGTTGCGGAGATCAGATAGGCAGTCGCTTCATGTAAAATACTGGTATTCAGCTGCACCCGGTCAGACTGGAAGCCGAACTCAACATAGTTGGGAAACAACTAGACAGATTGATTGTTTATTGATAGACTCGTGTTTGACCACAATTTCGATTGATGATAAGCACTACAGTTACATATCGATGGATATCCATATCAGCGTGAGACGCTGTTTTCGTTCGTTGTATGCAGCTGGTCTTCTGTAAATTTCTATTAGGTGACGGAAGGTTGTCCACGGCGCAATTTCCGTGCGGAATTTAAAGTAATTTGTCGGGGTCCGGTCTCACAGATGTGACAGTTGCGACAGTTTCAGTTAATTCTCTTTAATGAAAATGTAAATTCAATATATGTAAGTGCGCTTATGTGCTCATATAATTAGCGGTTAGTTATTATTACGATCCGTGTGTCAAAGGATTTTGTTACTTATAGCTAACTTAAAATTTTTAGGGCGGGTTGCTTCACCTCCATTTTTCGAACGCGTAAACGTCAAATTTGGCGCTAACCATCGGCAAATCAAAAAAAGCGATATTTCAAATTACAATTACAATTGAGATACTGCCGTACGTCAACTAATGACGAGTACTCAATCAAATTTGACGTACGTTGAAACAACAGTAGGCCAATTCTCGTAATTTAAAACGTTCAAAATCTAGTCGCAGTCTCATCTCAGCGACAAACAAATGTCAAAAACTTGTCAAAATGTGCTGAAATTTGAGGTATTTTTGACAGATTGAGACTGAGATCAGACTGTGAACGTTCTTAAAATTACCAGAATTGCCCCTCAGGCCCTCTGCCAAGTCTCGACTGATACACGATTGTTTCTTTACTCCCGGGAGTCACAATTGCATTCTTGTTTTAGATTTCTACGACATAATTACTTAATTATCATAATAATAGTCATTAAATTATTGTATGGTCGGCGAATGAGAAAGTTGGATAAGAAAAATATTAAAACAAAAGAAGAACTAGCAGGGGATCGAGGAGGGGGGGGGGGGGTGGAGGGGGGGGGCTCAGGGGATCAGACCAGAATGAATCAGCATGTCTGATGTCCCATGGACAGAGATAAGCGAAACTTAAAGACAAACTAACAAAAACATAGTGGTGTCGGCTCCGACTTACGAGAACCTGTCCAGGCATTTCATTTTATGTATTTAATTTCATCACGGGTGCTCTCAAAACGGTAAAGGAAAACATTGTGAGGAAACCGTCATAACCTAAAACCAAAAATAGGAAGACATGTGACATCCACCAACCCGCATTGGGCCTGCGTAGTAGATTATGGCCCACTTCCTCACACATTCCCTTTTTCAAATCCGCTTCGGCCGTCAAGGAAACCGGGGTTTCGTAACTGGTTTCCTAGAAGGCTTTTTTATACGTCTACGTAACTGGTTTCCATGTAGGCTTTATTTATACTTATCAGATGTTGAAACAGCTTCAGCACTAAACAGAAAGTTGGCAACGCGGCTTTGCTTAACCAGTTTGACAACTAATGCATCGCGACAGGTTTTCTAATGAAACTCAGTTCAGCAACTTTATAGAAAAGAGTAGGTACTAACAAGGCGTCTAAACTTCAGGAGTCCAGATCATGAGATCACACCGTCAAGGTGTGGAAGGATCAAGTTTGATCTCCAATTTGAAATGGAAATCTGAACATTTTTCTCGCACCGTTTGAGTTTCACTACGGATTTTGTTCGTTGTTATTTTTTGTGATGGTAACTCGTCTTTGCTTTTGTGAACATTCTATGAAGGATTTTTGAGGTTTAGTTTTTACCCGACTACGGAGAAGCAAAAGGAAGGCTTACGATTTTGACCGGTATGTATGTATGTATTGTTCATCTGTTCCCTCTTAACTTCTAAACTTCTTGTCATAATTAGACGAATGAGATATCGTTGGAAGCGTCTTGATCGTCCGCTGGTTATAGGCTATGTGACGTCACATTAAATTGAACATGGCGCCCTCTAGCGGACATAAAGTCATGATCTAAAAAAAAACTTTTTTTTTAATCATGCCGTGTTGGATATCAAATGAAAGGGCTTAATTAGCACATTTCCAAAAAATATACATGTTACTGTAGTAAGCCCCAAAATAATAAAATTAAAATAAGTTTAAAAACTGAAACCCTTGCGACCACGGGAAGGTACTTTCTTGTTTCATCCTATTTAATGGTCGGGTTTTAGTTTTTAAACTTTTTTTTCATACTTAATGGATTTTGCACGGAATAACTTGACATCGTCCATCTGAAATTCATGTTCCTTTATAACTTAAAACTAGCTTATGCCCGCGACTTCGTCCGCGTGAAATTTATTATTCCCCGGACCCACCGCGTCGCATCGCAAAGACAAACAAACTCTTCAGCTTTATTATTAGTATTAATAAATGTAAACTTTTCAGACATTGCTCCCTGAAATACCGTCTACAAACGTATCTCTTGCCATCCCTTAAGACGCATAATTTAGAATACTTTATCTTGAATCCATTAAAAACTTAATATCTAAAGATACTTAATCTCAAAGAAAATAACGGCGACGAAAAACAAATCCAATTACGCAACTTCAGAGTTTAATCGGTATGACTCGACTTCTCAAATGTCAAATAAAATCGATTTGGATTACATTACCGTAATAGGGTTAGGTCTTTTGTACGAGGCTTTGACATTCTGCCAAGACTTTTAACACTGTCTACTTTGTTACAATTCTTTTGTACCCTTTCTTCATTGACTTTATTTTTTGTCTGTGCTGAATTTTGTGAAACGTGCTGTTCATAAAGGTAGCTGTTATTCAACAATATTTTTATTTGTATTGTATGTTTATCTCACGAAGCGACGCGCGCTTTATTGTGGTAACAGAGTTCACAAAAATGCTGTGTGTAAGCGCAGAAGCTCTCGGTACCGTCCGAAAAAATGGCGTAGTCGGAACTGTGTGTGTGTGTTATGTGCTGACGCTAATCGTCTTCACGCACACATTCACAGCGTATTTGTACTATTGGTTACCAAAAGTAAAGCGCGCGTCGTTTCGTGAGGTACAAATACAATAGTTGTGTTAATTCAGTAGTGGCAATAAATTGTCGAGATTTGCTGGCAACCGAGGGGTCATAAAATTTTAGCGCCACGAACCATTGATTTGAACCCATTTCAACAAGGATTTTAGTAAACGGGGTTGATAGGATATCGCATCAAATATTTTTGATACAAGTATTTTGTTCACATGGGTAGGTAACATTATGTGTTAACTCGTGTTAAAACTGATAATGAATATAAATGATAAAATAAAACGTTAACTGTTTTTCACAAACGGTTTAGAAAAAAAAAGCAATTAATTAAGTTATTTTTGCTAAGCCACATGGAATAATAAATCACCAACACACAACTTTCAACCTTTAGAACTTTTAACAAACTTCTGCACCGTCAGCTAAATCACAATTACGTTATAAAAACAAAAGCGTATCACTCAACTACCCACATATAAGTTACAGCTAGGCCCCCAACGCTAATCCTTCACTGTCTCTATAAATTCAGTTACAAGTTCCCTTGGGCCTCCTCTGGTCGACGCCAACTTGCTCCTTAGAGGCCTCGCGTGATGTTCTGCAATTGTCTTAATAGCGACTGTAGGTAAAGATGAGTTAATTCTGGCCTATTTTAACAGAAGCACAGGGTAATTTTGATAATTAGCTTACGTAACTGGTTATCGTAAAAGTGGATAGATATTTTATATTTTTTCTTGACTGAATCGAGAACGTGATGTGTGTGAAAACCCACGAATAACAGGGAGCAGAGCACTGATGGAGCTGTGGTAACGGTTCCAACTCACGAGTTGTGTCACGAGGTCGTGGGTTCGAACCCAGGCAAGCAATTTACTTTGTGTAAATAATTTCATCACCACTGCTCGCAAAACGGTGAAGGAAAACATCGTGAGGAAACCGGCTTGTCCTAGAACCAAAAATTCGAAGATATGTGTCTTGTACCAACCCGCACTGGTCCCGCATGGCACATTATAGCCCACTCCCTCTCGGCCTGTGTCCCAGCAGTGGGAACATTATAGGCTGACTAGCTTCTGCCCACGGCTTCGCCTGAGAGGTATGTCGATAAAAACTATCCTATGTTCTTCCCCAGGATGCAATCTATTTCTCTGCCAAATTTTATCGAAATCCGTTCTGTGATTTAGGCGTGACAAGGTAACATACAGACAGACAGAGTTACTTTTGAATTTATAATATTAAGTATGGATTTGTATGGATTATGCTAAACTGCATAACATAGATCAATAGGCTCGCCCCTTACTACATGGAACTTTAAAACATATCTGGCGAAAAGTGGGCGTATTATAGGTACATACATCTCTGCCTAACCCTTCGGAGATATAGTAGTAATGTTATGTTACGTATGTGTAGTTTAATGATTTGTGGTCGGGAGACATAAATCACTAGAAGCATGACCATGAGAAAGTACAACATGATTAATTCGGTAGTTGAGCTTTTTGCGCTTTGGGTCACGTGTTCGATCCCAAGAAACTAAAGTAAATGTTCAAGGGTCATGCCGGACTACTTTGTAACGGCTGTGAAAGTACAGACGCCAGCACATCAAGCTTCTACAATCTGTCAAATTTCTTTAGTAGATTTTCAACTTTATCGCTGAAGCTTAAGGTTCAAAGTTGATTAGGAAAATTTGGCAGTTTCGGGTAGCTTGATATGCTGGCGTCTGTACCTACTGTTTAAACCGTTCCAATAATACCTTCAGGAAAAAAACTACGCGTGCAGTACCGTACACGTAATAAAAGTGAAACTTCTTAAAAATGAAGAATAAGAGAGATTTAGTGTAAGAGACGGAGAGAGTTATATATTTTTTCTCTCTCATGTAACGAAATGTGCCTAAACGCGACGCGTCCTTGAAACACTGTTGATTATCTAATCGCCGACTAAGACGTCACATTTGAAAAAAAAAATTATTTATTTAAATCGTCTATTTGAAATTGAGTCATCATCAACTGTCTAGCCTTTTCCCAACTATGTTGGGGTCGGCTTCCAGTCTAACCGGATGCAACTGAATACCAGTATTTTATATGGAGCGACTCCCTATCTGACCTCCACAACCCAGTTACTGGGTACCACGATACCCCTTGGTAAGACTGGTTGTCAGGAAGTGTAGTGGTCAGTCGTTACTGACTATATAAAATGAAGTAATAAATAAAATGGAATCTTAACCAGAACTCAGCAGGACTTTAAACTTTTCATCTCCTGTAGCTATTCCGTTTTTTGTAGTCTCTAAAATGTTGTATAGTCTCCCAGAAAGGGAAATAAGTCGCCGATACTTACCACCTAAATCGAAATTAGTATTCCCAACAGTGTCCAACAATACGCTATAAAATTGCAAAAGATGTCTGTTTCTTTAATGGTTAGAATAAAATCAACATAAAAAATTGGTGCTTTGTATTCTGAAGATTCCCGCGATCGATGTAAACGGCTTTTGAAGATCTTTTATTAGAAGAAGTGAATTTCATACAGTTGCATCCTTGGTCTAGTGACTGTATCGTAGGTCTAGTGACTGCATTGTCGGTCTAATGACTGCATCGTTGGTCTAGTGACTGCATCTTTGGTCTAATGACTGCATCTTTGGTCTAATGCCTCATCGTTGGTCTAATGACTGCATCGTTGGTTTAGTGACTGCATCGTCGGTCTAGTGACTGCATCGTCGGTCGGTCTAGTGACTACATCGTCGGTATATTGACTGCATGGTCGGTCTAGTGACCAAAACGAGACTCCAAGCCTGTGTCTAGAAAATAGCCAATTATAATACAGAATGAAATTGAATACATGCGACAAATTGAAATGGGAGATTGTACTCATCATTATGAACAACTTTTACTATGGGACCAAACCTGAAATCGCCAAAAAAAAACAGCTGTTCCCTACATTTTGACGAGTTATGCGAACATAAATGTAAGAAACAGCAGATTTTTTTTGCATGTTTGTCGCATGTTTTTAATTTCATCCTGTATAGCTAGAAGATAGTATGTCACTATTGAAAGGTAAGGTTATATACATACTCGTTTTATATGTCTGCTCTTACCATCCTCGATTAACACCCGATGGAGTGCGGCGAAGTGTGATAGAAAGTAAATAGAAGGCAGCGCAAAGTGTGTTCGCACATCTTTGCGTAACTTCGCGGTTCACTTGTCACGCGAATGTATCAGTAAATCAACAGCAATTTGTACTGAGTACCTAATTGTTTGAGGTTGTATGTACCTGGTTTTTGCAGGAAATACATATTTGTTGTAGGCAAACAGACATTGTCTGTGAACGAACCAAATATACAGAAAGAACCCTGAAGTTAGATTATAGTTGTTTTGTTTTGCACGGGTTTTGGGACTTGACAAAACATCTAGATTTCTTAATTATAATGTAAGTTTTATGCACTCATACATTTTCCGTAATAAATTTATTTAAATTATGGCGTAAACCGCATCAAATTTCGTTGCGTACTTTACAAGAACAACGCGGTCACACAGAGAAACACGAAAATGTACTTTAAATTATATTAAGAATAGGTTTTTGGACATGAAAAACGCTTCACATTGGACTCTCCAAAGTATATTTCAAGCTCCTCAGTCACGCAGTACTACGCTCAAAACACGGCATACAGTCGGCCGATCCCAAACACATGGGTACATTAGCCGGGCAGCATCAACAAAGGCTGCAGTACCGGCTAATCTAGGTGACAACGTACAAATCAAAACCATGCAATCACAGCGTTTTGGCAACGCGTTCGTATATAGACACAAATCATCCAGTCGGTATAGGATTCGGAATCATTCGGGACTGTGATGTGAAATCAAAATGATTCGGATTTCGCCATTTGGGGCAATTGAAGCTTAGCTTGTGGCTCTCAACTCTTGTTGAAGTTTTTTTTGTGCCCTGCTTACACTAACTTGTACTTATATACTTGTATATAGACTGTTCATGACTGTTTAGCCAATAAAACGGCACAGACTTACCTTCTAGCATTGAAGAGCAGGTTAAAAAAACTTACTGACTTAAGTACTTAGCATAATAAGCCTGTAACGTTCCCACTGCCGGGACACAGGCCTCCTCTCTGTGAGATGGAGTGGGCCGTGATCCGCCACGCGGGCTCAGTGCGGGTTGGTAGATGTCACGATTTTTTTGGTTCTAGGACATGCCGGTTTCCTTCCGTGACGTCACCTAAGTACATACTTTATTCTTAGGTTTCAAAACAATAAAGTATCTAAGAAGATACTTTATTGTTTAGACTTATAGTATTACCACAATAGTGGTCTCTCTGTATCGTTGGTTGTTTTCATCAATGTTTTTCAATAAGTTTCGTTTTTTTTTTTTGAAAGTAATCGAATGATGGATTACCTCAGCAACGCATGGATGTTGCTGAGGTAATGCATCCTTCAATTATTTTGCTCGAATCAAATGATAGATGCTGTTAGGATCATAACACACACATGTAAACAACAAACACATGTACATGGACATGTAAACGATAAATCATATTTAATTTTGTAATTTGGGAAAAAAAAAAACGTTTTACTCGTCAAATAACAATTATATTTTAATGCTATGTGAGGTTGGTAATTCCTACCCGACTACTCTAAAAGAAAGACCGAAACAAACTCAGACGTCACAGTCTTTATTAACGTCCAGACAAAGTTTTGGTCAGGCCATATGAGGACCATGCAGACTAGGGTCTGAGATGGTCCATGTTTTGGAAAAAGCCAGATATGTATTTAGCACAAACGACTAAGCTCAAAGACCACGTTAATTTACCATAGTTAGGTTCCGCATATTGCCTTCATTATAAACTGTTACTGCCACTCAAGACGTCAGTTGTCCATTTCCAGGAAATAATCCGACATATTCTCCTTTGAAGTACTTTGCAAACTCTGCCAATTAAGGGAAACGAAATGTCAAGATGAAGGGCAATTAAAGTTCTGATCATAATCTAATTGAGTCTAGAGCTACGTCAACATAATCTAACTTGTTGGACGATGTCAGTCGTATACGTAGTGACGTCATGACTTGATACTTGTGTTTCTTGCTTGTCCAGTACTGCTAATTTGCTTGGCAACTTAAACTGGCTTAGAAGTTGAGTGTTGATTAGTTAGTTGGTATTTGCGAAGACAGCTATTTATAATGGTAGTAGGAATTATATTAATACTACAAATGCAGAAGTCTGTTTATCTTTCTGTTACTTTGTCACGCCTTAGCAGCTGAACGGATTTTAATTCAAAAGTTAGTAAGTAGACTTGTTTATCTTGGTCATACAGTTATGACCTTCTAATCTAAACCAACTGTGACTATCATTGTTTTACACAAAACTACATTTCTGTTAACCTCAATGTCATTTCCAAGCGATTTTTATCAAAATGATTTATAGATTTTATTGTGTCTTCATAGCCTAAAAGTCTTCTGCGATGAAATTCATATTCGTATGACAGCCATAGCTGATACTTGAACGATTATTCCGTATGTGATTACAGCAACGTAGCTCACAGCTGCAATGGCAACGTTACAGATTGATTCTCCCTTCCCTTTGAAACACAAGTTCGAGTAAAGAAAGGTAACATTTAAGCTTAATACTCTACCACATATGAATCAAATTTCTCGAGCAATTACAGAGCCACAATCGCGCTCACACTGCATAATTATGAACAAATTTAAACTGCGTTAGGTACATGGTACGCGAGGATTTTAGCGTAGTTCGGGTTTATAATAGTTCGGTATAAATCATACACAAAGGCAAGATTTTTATAGAAATCACTCACGTTCTTTAAATTTATGGGACCACATGTAGTGTAAATGTGATGCGGTAGGAATATTTGTAACTAAAGTTCGTTTTTTAATCCCACAGACTAATCTGACATTTAAGTCTTTTGTGTTTGCATTTTTTTTGTATAGAAGTTTGACATTACGCCTGTCAGATTAGTTTCTGGGATTAAAAAACGAACTTTAGTGCCGGTTTGGATTCGGTTTTTATGGTGAAATATCCTGTACAAGTACAAAATATGTAAAATAATGCACTATTCATTTTCAAAGAATCTTTAGTAAGAGTCGATCATTTATTTATTTATTTATTTATTTATTTATTTATAATTACAACGGCTTGCGCCAATGACAGTAATTAACAGGTAAAACAAAACTAAACATATTACATAATTCAAAAACAAATAACAAATCAGAGATCAAACATACATAGCAATAAATTTAAGAAGAGAAATTAAAATAAAATCTAATAACGTGATAACAACATACAACTTATTTACCTAACAAACGTAGCTTTCATAGAACATGAGACAATTTGACATGATCACCCTGAGTGTGTCATTAAAGATGTCACATTCCGGGACTGTCTCCATTAAGGAGTTTAAAGCACCGTGCAAGCGACACAATGGGGATTGCGCGCGCGACACAGTGCGGCAATGGGATGTGGCGAACAGTCGATGTCGTCGAGTAGGCCTATGTCGCAGGTAGTTGTCAGGTACATAAAGTGTACACAAAGTATTGTGTAGCTCTTGGGAATCTACCATGCTCCTCAAAATTTTTATGGCTGTTACAATCTGATCTCTGGCTCTACGCACTGAAAGGGAATTATATCCTAACATTCCCAGCAGGAAACGAGTAGGATACATAAATGGATAATATCCGTAAATCTTTTTATATAAAAAACGCAGAAAGGCTTTCTGAACCTTTTCAATCAATAATTCATATGTGGATTCATGGGGATTCCAGACGGCAGCAGCAAATTCTAACTTGCTTCTAACTAGACAATTAAATAATAATTTGATGACAATAGGATTATTGAAATCACGGGCATTGCGTAGGACAAAACCTAGGCGTCTGTAAGATTCTGAAGCTAGGGCAGACATGTGTGCATGGAAAGTCAATCCGCAGTCAAATGTCACGCCAAGATCTCTAATGGTTGAAACGCGCTTTATTTCAATACCTGCTAAGGTATAGGTGGCATGTGTAGGTTGTAACTTGCGGGTAAAGGTCATGACGTAACATTTACCGACATTAAACATCAAACGATGTTCTATTGTTTTCTTTTCGTTTAACACATTGACTGCCAGGCAACAGACACAATAGAAAATCTATTGTTCGCGGTCACCGGTGACCGCGTTGGCAGTCAATTGAGATGTACGATGGTAATTTTTTTTCTTTGTACCCAACATGTTACTTTACGTGAGTTGAAATTAAACTATGAGAAGCCTTTTGAAAGGTATTTGCTATATCGCCATTAAAAACATGTAAAAAAACACACATATGCATTATAAGTTCTACGTATATAAGTTTTACACCGATTTACAAAATTTTTAAACACAATAAACCCAGTAAATTATATTTTAAAACTTCAACACTGGCTTCGCTTAAAATATACCGATACCACAGCTCTAAAACAAAGTTGTTCGTGTAGAACTTGCCTGGCTCCATGCTAGCGAAACTTCGTTCGTTCAGAAAAATATGTTTTACTTTTAAGTATACGGACTAAGCGAAAGTTAAGTTAATATTGGTCTGGTATAACGTAAAAAGTTCTCACAATAGGCTTCTAGCTATGCATTAAGCGTTGTACTTTCTGCCACAGATTCTTAGCGAGATTATTACGCCTTTGTATCGTTAGGTCCTTTGTACACGACACGGTTTCTTTATGGTATGGCGTATAAACTGCGCCGTAGGAAAAATATGTCCGTCAACAAACTTCTATAGTATGGTATAGATATAGTTGAAGTTTAGTAAGAAATCTGTGTTTCACAGATTAACGATAGGATACAATACAGTGAAAATTATTTTGATAAGTATAATTATGTAGTGGTGGTGGTAGTGTGGTGTCGCGTCCGTCCTCGGTAATATCACAGGTTCTAATAATCATGAAACAAGTGCGAACAACAAGACAAGAAGAAAGAAAGAAAAGAAAGACACTTTGCCCGACCTGGTAACTCTCGTGTTCAGAAGTAGGTTGTGACTACTAGACCAAAGAGTCAGTCAGATTGTTCAAGCAAAATTGTTAACTTTTGTGCCAAAAGATGGCGTTGTTAGTTGAGCGGCGAATCCTAAATCGCGGTGTAGAGATTCTCCGTCGATTGACTAGGTCAAATGGATCTCAATTTTAATTATACGATTATAAGAAAACAAATCGAGTTGTTTCACTATCTTCATCCTTGGCTGCTAAACCATAGAATGCTGCAGAAGTATATCTGTGAAAATTTATGACGGCCAACAAACGGGTTGTTCACAGATACCTAAGTACTTTATCAAAATCAGGTGATTGTGATAAAGTACTAGTTTTATTAGGTAATAAAACTAGTATTTTACTCATAATATGTAATGCCGTTAAAATTGTAGCATCATCACAAGTACTTTATGTTATGTATGTTGTATGTTATAAGTCAAATAATGGCGGATTATATTGTATGTTTTAGTATTGTTCACAAGTGAGTGACATTTGTCTTTATTGAGAATAAAGTTTCTTTAACCTTTTGACCGCCACAGTCATGTATAGATGACAAACCAAAATGTGACCAGCACGCCACGATTCGACTACATGACAGACTTTGACGCCGACGGCATGTTTTTGATTTTTTGATGTGTGGTGAAAAGGTTAAACCTATGTATAATTATCACTGTACCATTAAATATAGGGGACCGAGACTGTCTCTCCTTATTTTTGACCTAGCTAGGAGAACAGTGCTTCACCCACTCGATTGTAGACTATCTAACATAATTCTGTAAGAACTTTGCTATAACCATGTATACCTACCAATCTGTCTGTTTGAGTAATATTATTTCGTATATTGATTTAATTCTTACTTATTAAAAAAATTGTTAAATATTTTTATAAAAAACATAAGATAAATATTTAAAAATATAAAAAGTAGTAGTCCGCCGGTATCGGGAGCGAATAATTAATTAATTCAACCAACTTGTTTATATAACGACACCCTCTTTATCAAGATCCAATGACATCTCTAACAGTATCACGTACCTTCAAATTCGTCACGTAGGTCTTAAGATTAATAAATTATGTAAATTATGTAGCTGTTATTAACTTGAGCGATTCAATTAATTGTTGTAATAAATTAATTGAATCGCTCAAGTTATATCGAATCGCATCGTTTAATGGCATCTGTATATATATAATTGTGTATGTAGGAATGAGCTTTTATAGTGAAAAGTATAAAACAAAGTCTGTTTTCGTGTCCATCTATATGACTTACTATAATTCTTCTAAACTATACGATGGATGGTTCCAATCCCACCATCATTTCAATAATATGTTCCGAAAGGTGTATTAATACTCACGCATAACAAATAACGACTTTTAACACACTAAAAGCAATATAATTTAAAATGTTGCTTCTATATTTAGCGTATTTTTAAGTAATAGTTAGGTTAGCTAGGTTTTTTTTAAGTAGTTTGAACTCTAACAGGCGCTTTACTATGTGTAAATAATTTCATCAACAATGCTTCCCAAAAACGGTGACAGAAAACTTATTGAAGAAACCGGCATGTTCTAGAACCAAAAATTCGAAAACATGTGACGTCTACCAACCCGCACTGGGCTCGCGTGGTGGGTAACGGTCCACTCTTTCTGTACTCCGTGGTCCACTCCCTCTCACCGAGGCGAGGCCTGTGTCCCAGCAGTGGGAACATTATAGGCTGTTAAGAGATGAAGAATAAAGAAAGTGCGAAAACACCACATCTTGAATAGAAAAGATTGACATTTACCCACTTTGAAATAACTCTCAATTCAGAGTCACGCGGCATTCTTTATTACTGGAAGTCGTCGCTACCGTCGATTGCATTTTCTATTCGTTCACGTTTGCAGACCTAGGCTTCGTCGTGCTTACTTTCCTTGAGGGAATTGAATTTGCTTTTTGTTTTACTTGAGCTAAGGTTTTATTTGAGGTCCGTTATTTTGTTTTTTTTGCTGATATTGATGGATGTGCTGTTTTAGTTTGTGAACTTTGTAAAACAACATTGACTGGTCTGTTGACTTTTTTTTTGTAAACGGCAGGGGCAGTTCCCATGACTTTAAGAACGTTCGAATTATCGCGGTTTTTGACATTGGTTATCGCCGAGACCAGAGGGGAAATTCCTGTAATTTCAAGAACGTTCACAGTCTGATCTCAGTCTCAATCTGTCATAAATTCTTCTAAGCCAACTAGAAAACTATTTATCAATTAAATTTTTCAAAATATATTTTTTTATATTTCCTATATTTTTGACAAGTTTTTGAGATTGATTGTCACTGATATAAGATTGCGATTAGATTTTGTACGTTTATAAATTACGAGAATTGGCCTTTTTCTCCTGTTTTGGCTGTCTTAATTTTTCCGGATACCGGCCGACATTCAGCATTCTTCGCGTTCTTCGATCAACAATACCTTCGTATTGATTTCAAAATTGAGCTACAGTCATTTATTTTATATCGAAATCAGAGAGCATTACTTATTACACTTAGGGCTGATTTTACCAAAGTCAGATATCTTTTATCCGCGGAATAAAATTGACATCTGACAGTTCTAGTACGGAAAAACTATCAAAAATTACAAAATTTATTCTCAGTCTCACTTATTCTTTGTATAAAAGTTTGGTGGAATGCACCCTAACAAGTATGTGTATCTTTAAATAGTGAGAGCTGTAATATATATACATCATCATCATAATCATCAGCCTACAGCAGTCCACTGCTGGACATGGGCCTCTCCCATTACACGCTATTTAGCTCGATTCTCGGCAACTCTCATCCATCTGCTACCAGCTACCCTTTAAAGATCGTCGCTCCACCTAGCCTGAGGGCTCTAATATACCCCACTTTCTATATTTCTCCCTAGACAGTATTAATTTCTATGAAATATACAGAGTTACTGTTTTTAACACCCAATTTCTAACACAAACCCAATACCTAATATTGCCTCCGTGGGAATCAAAGGCGGCGTAGCGTATAAATTGATTAGTACAATTTTATCAACTTTTTATCGCTCCCCTGAAACATTCGAAAGGAAAATACAAGGATGTCAAGGCCGCCATCTTGAATTTGTGTTACAAGAATAATTTGAACAGAGAATTAAATTATAGAAACGTTTGGAATCTTTGTGAAATTGCTCTTCATGCTCGTTGTAGAATGAATGTTTAGGAACCAGGTGGCTAGTTAAAAACCTTTAAATCCTTTTAAGTCTCGCACAGGCTTTCCTTTTTTTTTCGTTATTTTCACTATTTTGTTAGTTTGAATATTTAATAAATATTATTTAATATAGATTATTTGAATGTTCTTTCTTATTTTATGTTTTGTCGTCTTGTACCTTTTTATTGTGTGTATTTCCAGAGTGCGTCCCAAATAAAATATTTTTCTTTCTCTCTTTCATCCATTATGGCTCGATTTAATTTATAGGTACCTATACTTTCTAGTAAATCACGTATTATATACTTTTTACGACAAAATACCACCAATTCAAAGTGAGGAAAGCACCTTGACGAAAACAGAATTAAATGTCTCAAAGGTGGAAAATGGACAAATAAAATATAAATTATTATCTCACAAAGCGTAGCGCTTTACTTGTGTTACCCAAGTATACAAACACTCTGTGAATGTGTGCATGAAGACAAGTACCGTGAGCAGATAACACACAAACACACAAACTTCCGACGTCGCCATTGTACCGAGGCAGTACCGAGAGCTCCTGCACTTACACACATTTATTCACAGCGTGTTCATACACTTGTTAACCACAAGTAAAGCGCGCGTCGCTTCGTGAAAAAAAATATTATACTATTTCTCTTAGGTGAATATTTCCGCGCTCATATTTTTACTCTCATATATCTACATAATTCTATTCCTTCGACTTTAATATTCTTCTAATTTACGAGTATTCTCCTCATATTTCAGTTGCCACCAATATTATCACCTTTTTTTTTTTTTTTTTTTTTTTAAGGATGGGAAATCATCCAATGACCCCTCCCGCTCTGGGTGGAGCGGAAGGGAGTGTCAGACTCTTACTGACTAAAACCCATCCGTGTTCCTTCCTTAGCCCTTTATGTTCCGGGGCAGCGGTAACCCTTTCGGACAATCCCGCTGCCCCGGCAGGCTTCGGCCCTAACGGGCCCCTCCGTGTCTGCTGACAGCTCTTTGAGGCGCGCGTGGAACACATACGCGCCGTCCGGCACGGGCCTGGTCCTGATCGGACGGCGAGCTACCCATTACTCGCCGTCCGCAGGCCCGCGCCTACGGTGGCCGGGAGTCGTCACGCGGCTCCCGACGCCCGGGGCGTCTACCGCGGCGGCTGGGACGGGCGGCCCTCTCGGCTCTCTCCCTCGCCCATCCCGCCACCTCCTTCGCTAGCATGACTGCTTCGCAGAAGGAGGTGACTGCCTCCCACTCCCTCTCGCTCCGGACCATGGTTTGAACCAGGGCCGGGCGCGAGAGGTCGCCGCTGCTGCCGATCGCCTCTACGAGGACACGGCGGTGCTCTGCCCAAGCGGGGCAGACCTCCACCGTATGCTCCACCGTGTCCTCTGGGCGATCCTCGCAGTGGTGACACCCGGGCGTTTCCTCCCGCCTGATGATGTGCAGGAACCTCCCGAAACATCCGTGTCCGGTGAGGACCTGCGTCAGGCGGTAGGTGAGGACGCCGTGACGCCTCTCTAGCCACTCCTCAAAGAGGGGCCTTACCGCCGCTATCGTGGCGTGCCCTGCGCTGGGTTGCGACAGTCGCTCTTTCCATGTCGCCATGAGATCGCGCCGGAGGTCCGTCCGCTCCGCAGCGATTTGCCGCGGAAGCGGGATTTCCCCCCGGCGTAGTGCCTCCGCGCGCCACTCATACAGGCGCGCGAGGACTATCGCCTCCAGATCCCATGGCGGCAGTCCGGCAAGGAGGCTTGCCGCCTCGCCCGAGATCGTGCGGTACCCCCGGATAAGCCTTACAGCTACCACCTTTTGGGGCGCGTTCAGATAGTGTGCGGCTCGTCGCCGCAGTGAACGCGCCCATACCGGGGCCCCATATAGGGCCATGGACCGCACGACCCCCGCGTAAAGCCTCCGGCAGGAGGCGTTTGGCCCCCTCAGGTTGGGCAAGAGCCGCTTGAAGGCGGCCCCGGCCCGTTCCAGATTGGGGGCCAAACGTCGGAAGTGCTCGACGAAGTTCCACCGGCTGTCGAGAACGAGACCCAGGTATTTCATCGTTGTCTCGACGCCGATGTGAACCCCTCCTACCGTTAATTGGGATCCCGGTGGTGGCCCGTTCCGAAGCCCATGAAAGGACATGGCCTCGGACTTGTGCAATGCCACCTCGAGACCCAGTTGCCGGATCCTCTCCACGACTGTCGCAACCCCGCGTGTCATCGCGTCGGCCGCCGCCTGATGCGACCTCCCCTGCGCCAGGACCAGCGTGTCGTCAGCGTAGCAAACCACGCTGACGCCATCAGGGAGGTCGGCCCGCAGCACCCAGTCGTACCCGATGTCCCACAGGAGCGGCCCCAGAACCGATCCCTGTGGGACACCGCACGACATCTCTCGCCGGTTCCATTCCCCGTCGCGACCGGGGTAGATGACGGCTCTGTCCGTCAGATACGCCCCGACTACTCGACGGAGGTAGGTCGGCACTCGGTGATACCGGAGTGCCTCCCCAATGCAGCTCCAGGGCAGGGTGTTAAACGCATTAGCGATGTCGAGTGACACCGCCGCGACGACCCCACCCCGGGACACCGCGTCCCCCGTCGTGAGGGCTCTTACGCGCATGATGGCGTCAACCGTCGAGCGCCCCTTGCGAAAGCCAAACTGACTATCCGCAAGATCCGGCCCCGTCCTTGCCAAGTGCCCGACGAGGCGGCCTGCAATCACTCTCTCAAAGAGCTTGCCGACCTCGTCGAGCAGCACGATGGGCCGGTATGCGGACGGAGAGTCCGCAGGGCGCCCTGGTTTCTGGATGAGGACCAGCTTCCCCGTCTTCCAGCGGAGTGGGAACTGGCCCCTCTCCATACATGCGCTTAAGAGCGCCTCCAGTCGAGGCCCGAGAGCCCTTGAGGCCAGGACCCAGGCTTTACCTGGCAAGCCGTCGGGTCCTGGGGCGGTATTTTTGGCCTTTAGCCTACCTACCGCCACTCTCAGATCTACCCCGGTCACTTCGGGATTGTCGTCGTCGTCCGCGTGGTCCGCTTCGGGCACCGCAATTGGCGGAGCCATGGGCGGGGGAGTATGCTCCGCCCGTGAAGGGAACAGAGCGCTCACCACCTCCTCCACCAGCTGTGGCCGGAGACTCTGCGTCAGCGGGGGGGCCCAGGTGCGGAGTTTATTCCGCACCATTTTGTAAGGACGCCCCCATGGATCTCTGTTGAGAGTCTCCAGCATCTCCTCGCGGGCCGTATCTTTGGCCCGCTGTACAGCCTCTTGGAGGGCGGTCTTCGCCGCTCTGTACCCCTCGTACAGCTCCGCCTCCGTGGCTTCCGCATCCGGAGGGCGAATGCGGAGCCTGCGGTGCCTGGTGTACTGGTGTCGCGCGTCGACGCACGCCTTTCGTAGCGACTCCACCTCCTGCGACCACCAGTACACCTGACGTCGGGCGCATCCTGGCCGGACTCGGGGCATTGCCACGTCGCATATCTCGGACATGGCCTCCCGGAACCACTCCGCCTCATCATCAATATCGTCAGGCCTGTCCGGTGATGACACCCAGGCCTGAACGATCGAGGCTTCCAGGAGGAGCTCCCGGTCCAGCTGCTTCAGCGCCCACCGCGGACCACTCGGGGCCTGTTGGACCGGCGCGCTAGAGGACTGGGCGGAGACGTCGAACCGAATGTACCGATGATCCGAGTATGTCTCCACCTCCTCCAAGACGCGCCAGTCAATGACACGTTGTGACAGAGCGGGACTGGCGAACGAGATGTCCACCACGGACTCCTCCTTACGAGTATTCTCCTCATATTTCAGTTGCCACCAATATTATCACCTTAAATTGAATTAAGGTTGCCAACATAACCTACCTTAATTCCGTCAAGTTGGAGGCTATTTTTAGCACTGGCAGCACCGAATAGGTTTGGCTTCGTGCCATCTATTGAGGCTGGCCTAGTTTGCGAATAAAATATAAATTGTTAGGGAACTGTTAAGTTCTATGATAGAAAATGCCTGGAAATGTTAAAAAAGTTTTTATTTAGTTACAGCCAAATATTCATTAATACAACCAGCAGACAGTATACAGGTGGCAGGAACATAGAGGCGCAACCACAGATTTAGTATGATTCTTAACTGGACCTCTTAAAAAATTTCGCCTGATATAAAAAAAAGCTGTTCCATACATTTTGACCGCCTAGGTTTTGCACTTTTCAATGAAACAGCTTTTTTTTTTGTCAAATTTCTACGCTAAGAGGTCTAGTTTAGAATTATGTACTGAATTCAGGGTTACGGTTTGCACCTCGATGTCTGATGATGATTAAACTGAATTTAGCGTTTTTGCTGAAGCCGCGTTCGACGTGGCCACCTACTAGGTCAAAGTAGATATCATCAATTCGAAAATAACAAGCAGCGTGTTTCTAGTGCAATATTATTGTAATGTTCAAAAGTGTACACGAACTTTTCAAAGTTTTACGTATTTTTACGAAAAACTTGCTGAAAGGAAGTACACTGCCCAGTAGTGCTGAGTTATGACACTTATGTGCGTCCGGTGCGATCCGCTAAAACCTTCCTGAATAGTTAATATTTCACCACAGTATGAACTATATATCATACAGTTCACTCCTATTCTAGAAGACAAATTAACGTGAGAGCTTTTTGTTGTTTTATATCAATTCTCATACAAAAGTAAAGAACATGTAACCGCTTGAACGCCGTAATTACAGAAACAATTAAAAAGTTATTGTGTCTCGTAGATCTACGTTAGAGTTAAATAATTTTCAGATAATGGAGAATAGGCAAGTCCATTCCATCTAACTACTAAATAAATTATATTGGAGTCCAAAGTATAGAAACCATCCATTGTTCGTTTTACCCGTTATTCCAATCCCAATTTGTTTATCAACTTGTTCAACTCTGTTACGTAATTCTGATTCCATGAAACGTGGATTTTCCGCCACTGCACACTTGAGAGGAAAGAGTTAATCGTTTTTTTTTTCTTTTTCTATTTGTATTACTCGAATGTAAACTAAACATTTAAATACATAATTATAGTCGTGCAAACAACAACCTTAAACTACACATGGTGGCAGGCACATCACACAAAATAAAACCATGAATTGAGCACAAGGGGTCTATGTGCTGAATTCATGGTAGCGTAGAAATTATTGGTCGGTTATTTAAAAAAACAAAATCTGCTGTTTCAATAAAAGTGCAGTGCCTACGCGGTAAAAATATAGAGGTGTGTGAGGAACAGCGTGTAAAGTTCTCTCATTTTATAGAGTATAAAAAAGGGAGGATCCTTCGACCAGACGGGTGTTGTGTCTGGCGGGCAACTGCCCCATGATTCATGTTGGGCGTTGTATTGTATCTATGCTAGTTGCGCGGTAAACACTGCTTGCGAGATTCAGGATTCTGTGTGACGTCAGTATGACGCTTTGACGTTGTAGAACAACCGATGAAAAATTGCTTCGCAGGGGTGTGCAGGGTCATGTGCCGAATCCAAGGTAACTTGGTATATAATAAATGCGAAAGTAAGTTTGTTTGTTACGCTTTCACTTTAAAACGGGACCACGACCTGGGTTTAAGACATATCGCTCATTTGGAGAAGCAACGACGTAAAATATTTTTTCCCAAAAATGAGTTAAATATGCCAAAGCACTTAGAAAGCAAGCGCATTTACGTCAGGAAAGCATAGACGCAAAGAAAAAAAGTACCAGTTACGTCGATGTTTCTCCAAATGAGCGATATGCTACTTTTCATCCTGGATCGCAGACGAAGTCGCAAACCACCTATTTATTTTATTATAAGGCTGTGATATCCCACCGCAGGGCAAAGGCCCATCTACTCTCTTTCCACTTCTCTCTTCTCAAAGCTGCAAAGGACCAGTTCTTGTTGAAGGAGTCCAGCTCATCCCGCCATCTCCATCTGGGCCTGCCGCGATGTCGCTTGCCATTAAGAGGGACCCATTGGGTCGGACGTAAGTTTGGCCCATTGTTCGTCTGACATGCGGCAGATGTGTCCAGCCCAGTTTCATTTTAGCGTGGCAACTTACCAAGTGACATCAGTTTTTTTTGTGAACCAGCTAGTAAATATTATAAAATAAAGCCTCTTCGTGTCTTACTGTTTGACCGAGTTTTCTTCAAATATTGGCAACGGATTTTGATGCGATTTTCACCATCATTATAATAATAATAATAATAATTAATTATTATTATTATCCTTGCGGTTAATCCTTGGTGCATACAGGGATAATCGTCGGTTGGTGCCGCATTTCATTAAAATTTCCTAAGGGGCCTCTGCGAGTTGGCTTCGGCCCCTCGTACTCTCGGGACCATGGGGTCCCGATCCTTTGGAAGGCAAAGGACCACAAAAAAATACAGAAACTCATTTATAATGTACATTACAATTCATTACAAGTTGCAAAATCTGTCCAAAATGTAGGTAATAACCCATTAAAGAATTTGTAGCGAAAAGTTTATGTGTAAAATAACATGAAAATTAAAGTTGCATTTAATAAAAAAGTCTCGATCGTGCGATGCAGGGCGAGTCGTTAGTGTTATTATGTAATATAATATCACGACTATATTCCTTAAAAAGGAAAGCAGATGTGTTTTACACCCACGTTATGTCAGTTATCTTTAAAACTCCCACGTAGGTAAGCAAGTTACCCTTAAGAAGCCCTTTCGCTTCGCTCACATTACTGAGAAAGACGAGGGTTTCATTTATTTCGAAATTCATTCTCAAAAAACTATTAAAAAAAAAAACGACTTCCAAAAAGAAACACTACAAAGGGAAAAATAACTTTAATTTCAGAAGTCCGTGTCGTTGGTTCCGCATTTTGTTTGTTTTACCCGAATTGAGAACCTCCTCCTTTTTGAAGTCGGTTAAAAAGAAATAACGAAGAATTTATTAGAACTAAACCTAAATTGCCCATTTTCAGCCAGCAATTGGCTTTAATGCTTAAGTTAGGAAAATGTCTTGTAATAATAATAGATTTTTATGTTAAAATGTATTAAAAAGTTTAGAATAGCTAAGCGCCTGTGCAATATTCTAATTATTTAATCAAACAACAATACTTATCAAAAGTTGTCTGACAACTAGTTTTACCGAAGGGTATCGTGGTACCCAGTAACTGGGTTTTGGAGGTCAGATAGGCAGTTGCTCCATGTAAAGTACTGGTATTCAGCTGCATCCGGTTAGACCCCAACATAGTCGTGAAAAGGCTATTATGTTTGTCGCAGCCAACTGGTTAAATTAGCCGTTCAGTTAACCGCCTAGCCTTTCAACTAAACGGCGGCCGTTCGACTAACGGCCTGAATGATATTCAATTACAGTTTAGGTTGTAAGTCTGTAACCAATCACGCGCGAGCCGAATTGGTCGCAGTAATTAAGGCATTGCACCCCGAACAAGTGGGTTAGGTTAGGTTAGAACTGTGATCAACCGCGTGCGAGCCGAGGGAGAAAGCGAGGCGAGCACTACTTCTAAAGGCCAGGCTGTTAACTGAACGGCTAATTTAACCAGTTGGCTGCGACATGTACACCATAAATATTACCGATATAAATGTACAAATTTTACAAGGCGCAAATTTTGATTTTCTTTTGTTACAATACAAGACAGTCATTCATTTATAGTTCTCCACAAGAGTTTTATAAAAGGCATTTAGTTAGACCTATAAATATGTTATTTCATTCAGGCATGGTTCGTTAGGCAGAAATTATATAGCTTTATACAGATTTTATATTTAAATAAAACACAGGTCTTTGAGAACAGTAGGCAATTTAAAGATAAAATGACTTTTAGCTTAAGGCTAATTGTCATTTTATTATTTTAGGCCCGTGGTTAAGAGAATAGTTTAGGCCTGAGGAATATAAGAAAATTAACTTCTGCCCGCGACTTCGTCTGCGTGAAATTTCTTCGGGGAAACACAAGACCCACCCCGTCGCATCGCATCGCCTGCCCGCGCTGATACTTCGTTATTGCTTAGCGTTCTTTCTGACTGCTCGGCTCCTAAGGGTTATACCTTGATCTTCCTCAAGAGTTGGGCTAACAAATGCAAAAATAATTTTTCAAATCCGACTAATAGTTCCAGAGATTAGTGCGTTCAAACAAACAAACTTTTCAGATTTAATATTAGTACAATAGTACAGATTATTAGTACATTAGTATAGATTATTAGTACATTAGTATAGATTATTAGTACATTAGTATAGAGTATTAGTACATTAGTATAGATTATTAGTACATTAGTATAGATTATTAGTACAATAGTATAGATTATTAGTACATTAGTATAGATTATTAGTACATTAGTATAGATTATTAGTACATTAGTATAGATTATTAGTACAATAGTATAGATTATTAGTACATTAGTATAGATTATTAGTACATTAGTATAGATTATTAGTACATTAGTATAGATGTCGAAAGAATTCACAAGTGAATAGGTTTTCTCCTTTTCCACTGAATCGTGGGTGTCTTCACAGACACAGTTTACACATTCATATTTATATACAGACTGAAAAAATCTGTATGCTATACAAATATTTGCTCCAAGTGGAAACTTAATTGAAAGATAGAAAATACATTTTTTTTTGCACAGACTAAAAGGCACGCAACTGAACCCAGCCTTTCACAGTATACTGCTGGTCAAAGGCCTTCTCCAGGTTGCGCCACAACACACTGACTTTCGCCTTCCGCATCCAGTCTGTCCCAGCCACCACGTACATGGCCTCCACGTACTTGGCCATCCCACAGCCACTTCAGTTTGCTTACACTGCACACTATGTCGGTTACTCCGGATCTTTTCCGGATAATTTAATTTCTGATTTTATCCTTCAAAGAAACTCGGAGCATAGCTTGCTCCATAGCGCGTTGAGTGACCATAAATTTGTGGATCAGCTCGATAGTCAGTGTCCACGTTTCGGCACCGGATGCCATAATAAACAAGACGCACTGGTTGAAGACCTTTGTCTTCAAACATTGCGGGAAAAGGTACACAAAGTATTCTGCAAAATAAAATGATTGAATTCATGACACTAAACACACAAAACCCTCATCACTACTTTAATGGGGGTGTCGCAGTAAGATGGTGAAACCGTGTTATAGTTATATCCCTAAGGATATAGCTATCCGTAATATTGTTATACGAAAGCGGTTCATAACTGCTTTATTAAGAATATAAGTATCTGTAACGCTCCGTCTCAGAATATCATATTCTCAATATATCATAATCTCAAATCACCATAATCGCAAATCACCACATTATCAAAACATCATATTCTCAGAGAATCATGATCTCAAATAGGTATCATGGCTTCAACCATCTTACTGCGACAGAGGCACCTCATAATCTTCATTATTCACCACTAATTTATCGGCTACCAGAAACATTAAAAAAACACTCAAAACCTCCAGCATTCCCCACTTCATTCGAGAAACATATCTTAAAAGGAAATCTCCTAATCTGAAGTTATTACAGTCTCACCGTCACTGTGACTGCGAAGGCCTTCACAAGTTAAAAGAAAATAAAAGGCCGGTAGGAATTCGCTGATCGAACGATTAGCGAATTCGCTGATCGAACGATTAGCGAATTCGCTGATCGAACGATTAGCGATCGGTCAATGACTAATAAAAAAGTTCTATAACTAAATCAAGAGCGGCCATCGATCATTGGCAAAGTTCACGCAACTTGTTTTTCGTGCATCGTTTGTTTTCAATTAAGCTGTGGGAAAGAAATTGGGACTTCTTTTGTAATTGATGATTCTTTCATGAGATGAATTAGTTTCTTTGTTTTCTGTGTATATGTCGCCGCCAACTGGTTAAATTAGCCGTTCAGGTAACCGCCTAGCCTTTTAACTAAACGGCGGCCGTTCAACTAATGGCCTGAATGATATTCAGTTACAGTTTAGGTTGGAAGTCTGTAACCAATCACGCGCAAGCTGAATTGGTCGCAGTAACTAAGCCAGGGCACCCCGACCAAATGGGTTAGATTAGGTTAGAAGTGTTAGAACTGTGATCAACCGCGTGCGAGCCGAGAGAGCGAAACGAGTCGATTTGGTTGGTTAAACATATTATGAAGAATTAAGAACTTTACTTTTTGATAGAAAGATAGGATGAGGATAAATATATGTCAAACAGATACATAATAATGCATAACGCACTTTGTAATTTTTACTTCTGACACTTAGTAGTTATTGGCTACGCTACGGTAGCGTAGATTCGTAGCACTTATTGGCTACGAAGCGTAACTCCGTAGCAATTACACGAACGCGTTAGCTACGCCGTAGCAAACATTCTATTCTTGTTGCTCTTCTTGTCACAATACCAATGAACGGTAAAGATTTTGTTCTCTCTAATTACCAATTTTATTGAAACTTATTCAAGTCCATGATCATGTACCAAATTTACAATGAAAATGCAACTTGAATAATCACCAATTACACTACTGTACGACGCAACGGGGTAATTGCGTAGCAATGGCTTCCATTCTGACAGTTGAACAACGTTCATTGCGTTATTTACGTTGTTGAGCAGACAATTTTTTCGAACATATGAAGCAATGTATTAGTAATATCCTTCAATATGATTCAGATTGAGTTTGATAGATAAGAGTGCTGGACTCTTAAATTGTCACGTCAGTCACGGTGCGAGTTTTCCGAGTTTGAATTAACGATCATTTAAAATGTTATAAGTAGACCTCTATACAAAAATTACAGAGTGGCTCGATTTACGAGTCCGAGAGTCCTGACATCATCTGCCTAGCCTATTCCCAACTATGTTGGGGTCGGCTTCCAGGCTGACCAGATCCTGCTGAATATCAGTATTTTACATGGAACGACTTCCTATCTGACCTCCACAACCCAGTAATAGGGTAATACCCCTTGGTAAGACTAGTTGTCAGACTTTCGCACTTCTGACGACCCGTAAAGACTGTCAAAGATCCACGAATGACAGCCACGACCAACGGCTTAACGGTATGGTATGTAAATATGGTCACCTATCCACGGAACAACCGCGGCAAGCGTAGCTTGACCAGATCGATCGAACCGTGCGACTGTTATTACTTAGCCACAAGCCCCTGTATTAATCCCAAAAGATAAAATGATTTAAAACTCTCTCCTCTTTACCTATTTAACCTCAAGGTAAAAGCTTATTTTTTCCCATTCACAGATCCACAAGGTTACGGTCGGATATTTTTACCAACCGTTAATTTGTCGGCCCGTTTTTATTATCTGTGGTTAGCGGGTGTCCTTTTATAAGAGAGTTTTTTACAAAAGTGGACCGTATTGGTTCTGATTCAATACATTATTAGATTTTCGGGGTCTTATTCACTGGGCATTTCGGGCTTTTTGAAGCAGCGCTCTTCAGTTAATATAATATATTGTGTTCTGCTCGAAATTTCTTGGAGTTTCTTGAACTCTGCTGAGACATTTTGCTCAGTTCCTACCTCTGCTTTGTAGGAATAAATTAAATTGTGTTTGAGAACAAAGCAGTCACTTCAACTATTTTCAAGTTTGTATTATGAATTAAAATAATGGACTGCCTCGTTGTTCTAGTGGGCGCAAGCTACTGCGGGGTTTCCCACATGGAATTACATTTTTTTTTTTATTGTTTTAGTGCTCCGCGCGTTCCCTATGCAGTGCGATATAATAGAAAATCAATTGTGTCTCATTAGCAGAGCTTGAGAGGTCATGGAACAAAACAAAATATAAACATAAACATCACAAAAAATATAAACATAAACATCACAAAAACCTCAATATACTACATTCTTGCTGCTACTAGTAATATTATAAATGTGAAAGTTTGTGAAGATGTTTGGATGTTTGTTACCCAATCACGCAAAAACTACTGAACGGATTTGGATGAAATTTGGTACACAGATAGTTTTTAACCAGGACTAACGCGAGTGAAACAGCGGGGCGCTGCTAGTGCTGAAGGCAACTACATGACCTAAAACGCGGTCACTATCGGACTGCATAGAAAGGAAAGAGAAGCGCGATGACACAACGCTGGTAATTTATTGCAAAATATGAAACAATCATCTATTGTTGATTTATCAAACACCAAACAAATAAAAACCGTATACTAAAATTCGGGAAATTAAATTGTCTTTTATATGGTGAAAGTTTTATGAAAATACACCCGATAGTGTTTGCGTGATTATCGTTTTTATGTCCGCGGTAGACATTACTTTACAAATTAATTACACTATGTTAAAAAAATATAATTGCAAATATTCACATATCAAATTACGAAGCAAACATTTATTTTTTTCAAAGAAATTAGTCCGGTCGATTAGACGTGATGTTGAATTTAAAATCATTAGAAGTCGTATATCTGCGCCTTAATAATACTTACTTTATGACATGACACTATGGGTGAAATGTATGTGTATGCACAATGCCTGAAATAAAATGATTTGTTGTAATAATTGAAACAATATAAAACGTACATTTTTATTGTTGGTTATTTTTTTATTTCGTGTTCACGAACTGTGTCCAAATAAACTTTTTATTTCTTTCTTTACTTCACAATGAAAGTAACTATTATTTCATGAACATAATTTTTCCGTCGCAAAGAAGAAATATATTATCGTCACATTCAGCCCACGTCTCGCTCATATTTCATAATTACGGTCCCTGAGTCATTAAATTCAGGACATTACTCTAAAAATTATGGTCATGTCCATACTTTCATAATTTAACAATTAAAAGTTGAAGCATGGCTTTATGATAAAGAATGATGTTCATAGTACTTTTGCAAACACTGTGGTGGCTTTAAAAATAGTTTTTCATAGAATAACGAAAATATATAAAGTTTTTCTTATATTTTATTATTGAATATTTTTATAGATTTGTACCTATAGTAAAAGTGCGCAGTGGTGCTCAGCCCCATCCTATTTCAAATTAAACAAATATCAACTTTATTTTAATGAAGATTAAGTTGATTTCAGAGTGACAGCACTATTGAAAAAGTTATACAAAATTTTGAATTTGTAGCGTAAACTGAACTTTATTGTGTTGGAAATAAAGTTATTTTTCCATTCATTCATATTTGTCTAATTATTAATTCAGATTATATGATGTATATGTAAATGGTACTCCACAGACTACTCTCAGTATTGTCTCTCCTTCTCTCTTCATCCATCCAAAGGTTATCTTTAAAAAATCGCTTTTAGCGAAAATACCACTCATTATCTCACCCCTTGTATTTCTACATTTAAATCTGTTTTTTTTTTGTTTACAATATAAAGAGTATTCTATATAATATCTATCTATCTGAATAACTAAGTACCTACATATTGGGATAGAGAAAAATGAACTTACCTTGTCCACAAAGCTACAGGAAAATGAAAAAAAATTGAATCTTATTTCATTATGAAAGTGCTTCTAAAATAATCTTCCTCATAGCAGAAATGTTGACCTTTACAGAAGTCTTAAGGGAACACCATAATAATAATTTTACTCAAAGTTGGTTATTCAATTATCTAACTTTTTTGACAGCATGTCATTTGTTGTTTTCCGTAGCATAACATAGGTAATGTTAAGATAAAAACACACACACAGCATATATAATCAGCTTATAATGTCCACTTTAGGGACGCTGGCCTCCTCTCTTTGAGAGGGAGTGGGCTGTAATCCACCACGCGGGCCCAGTGCGGGTTGGTAGATGTCATGTTTTCGAATTTTTTATTCTAGAACATGCCGGTTTCCTCACGATGTTTTCCTTCACCGTTTTGAGAGCGTTAAGATAAATAATGAACAGAAATATTTCGATAATTCTCACTAATCCTTTCAATTTTAGACTTTATTCAACCTAAATACAGTAAGTTTCATACGAATATGAACATTAACTGAATACTTACGAGTATGGTTTATTTTCGTATAAAACGCTTACTCTTCTTGGCTTAATTTCGCTCTATAGATTAGCATTATTCCTTTTCATAATGCTCAAATAACAATTTTCTAGACGATTTCTCATTAGTGCATAGAGGGGCTCATGGCTATACGATAACAGCCGCACGGGTCGATGGAAAGTTAAGCTATGCTTGCCGAGGTCGCTCCGTGGATTGGTGACTACCCAATATCCATTCTATATCGAGACCCCTCCGTGCATCGGAAAGCACGTTAAGTCCTTGGTCCTGGCGGTCATACGTAGATCTTTAACAGTCGTCGCGGGTAGTCAGAAGCGTAAAATTCTGACAACCAGTCTTACCAAGGGGTATCGTGTTACCCAGTAACTGGATTGTGGAGGTCAGATAGGCAGTAGCTCCATGTAAAATATTGGTATTCAGGTGGCAGAATACCAGTATTTTTTAGTCTAACTGATAAACTAAATTTTAATATAGGTTTTTATTTAAAAAATTATGTATTTTGCCATACTTACCGCCGATTGAGCCAAAGAAAATTAAGTCTAATTTTAAGACAATAAGACTCAATTTTGAATGCATAAAGTAATGCTAGGATCAAGACGATTTTCTTAATAATAATAATTAGCTTTAAATAAACTAGTGTTGGTCATTGTATTATCCTTTTAACTAAATACTCTAATTAGGGTGTATGTCTTGCGTTAATTATGTTACTTTAATTGGCGCCCACAAAAGACATAGCACGCAAAAGCATGATTTAATAATAACTAATTACATGAATGTTGGGAAATATAAAATAAAAAAAAAGAAGAAAACGAGACATATTATGATCATTGTTTGTTTATTGTCTCATCAGTAGGTACATACGTTAATTTGTATTTCTACCTTAACCACGTAGTTAACCTACCTGAAATACCTACATGTCTTACCATTACATCCAAAAATAGACGAGCAAACGAAGCGAATGATTTGTTCGACATCGCAAACACTTAGCCACGTATCAAGTTACCATAAAGTTGCTTAACGTTTTGCCTTGAACGAACGGACGTCATACCGTCTAGGTATATTTACAGGAGAGTTCAATCGATTTCTATTTGTGCTATGTAGGTACAGTGAATAAAAGTGACAAGTATTATGCAGCTTGGTAATGTCTGTTCCAAAAGCATCTTTTAATAAAATTATGTAGTTTAAAATAAACTATAAAACACGCTTTAATCACGCACTAAAAATTATAAAATAATTAAAATGACTTAAAGTTAATTTTAAAAGCTTGGAGCGCACCAGAAGAGTTCCATTTATCCACCTGCTGGCTCCATCATCAGAGCAGCTCTAAGATACCAAATTGTAATTTTGTCATTCGAACTACATATACTTTTTTTTTTTTTTTTTAGGATGGGAAATCATCCAATGACTCCTCCCGCTCTGGGTGGAGCGGAAGGGAGTGTCAGACTCTTACTGACTAAAACCCATCCGTGTTCCTTCATTAGCCCTGTATGTTCCGGGGTAGCGGTAACCCTTTCGGACAATCCCGCTGCCCCGGCAAACTACATATACTTACATACAATTAAAGTTTCGTTTTAATGCGTCATTTAGAAATAGGTTAAAATTTGCTTCTAGGATTTTATTGCATTTTTTGTTAGTTAGAAACAAGTGAAGCTAATAAAAGCGTGTTAAAATAAAAAGAACCTTATTCAGTTAAAATTCTTAGGCCATCACTTACCAAAGGGAAAAGTAACAAAACAGGTTTCAACTTCATATCTCATCTCACCACTTTTTCCAAAAGTTAAGAGCGTTTACGCCGTACGGCATTTCATACAAACTTTCCAGCCCTTGTTTTTCGAAATAAATGAACCGATTTTAATGAAACTTCATACGCATAAGCAGGATACAAAGGTCTAAAAAGTTACTTAAGAACATTTTCGAAAAATAGTGTTACAGCCAAATTAGACCTATTTAAAGTTTCTATAGAAACAGAGCTTTACAGTTATCAATTTTTAAATAAGACATTTTGAAAATGTTCTAGCTAGCAACAACTTCTTAAAACCATATTGCTTATAAAAATTACTATACATACCTACCATTTTTTTCTACCTATTATTACTATTTAAGCCGCAAGTCTTTTTATTTTTTTTTTGTTTTAATTTTCAAATCGCAGTTTAACCGACTTCAAAAAAGGAGGAGTTTATATTTTTTTATCTATGTTTGGACACATAATTATAAGGTTATCTGTACTAATAATTACTAACATACCTAATTATTTTTGTACTTACCTATATTTTGTCATTTAAATATTCGTTCGTTGTTAATTGTATACTATTATTGAATATTAGGATTATTCCGACACTCTCTATATAAAAAAGTTACAATTTCTTTCTCATTAGCCCCACTCAAACACCCTTCGCCCGCATCGATAGACAGCGTCGACACTCAAACACGACCTTCATGTAACACATTATCCCCCACTTTTCGCTGACGGCGAACTTCGGAGGCCTCAATCAAAAAGGCCATACTAACGAAGACCAATCAGTGTAGAGCACGTGGCCCTCTCACGCGTTAAATTGCTTGTCTTATTTAACGATTCTACATTTTATTGCGCCCCGATTGTAGACGTAATGTCTTTCAAGATTTCTGTCCCTATTTCAGTCCCTAACTGAGGCTGGGAGGTATTTTAGGAAGCAATAAAAAAGTGTGAAGTAGTAACAGTTTATTTTCTGTTTGCGAAACCGAAGTTGTTCGTAATGTGGGAGAGCAAAGTGCTTGCTCGTGAAAACAGGTGATAAACATGAGTCACGTTTTAACAAAACTATTAACTCAGTGTTTCCATCAAGGGTTTCTTATTTCGCTAGATCTTGCGTTATGTAAGTGCCAATTTCACCAACAAAATTAAAACGCCATCAGCACATCTACAGTTTAGATGTAGGGATGTAGGGTTGCCACCAATCACTTCTTGATTTAAGGGTTACCAGCATCAACAATACGGGTTTTAGCTTTTTTTTTACGGGAGACGTTAACGAAGCAAATGTGTATGTGATTTTAACTTAAATTTACATTTAACTTGAAGCCGCGCCTTCACAGTATCAATTTAGTCGGTATCGGCTATCCGTCTACGCATTACCCCATCAATTATTTAGAAAAAAACGGTTCTTATATTAGCAAAGCCGGAATTACGGGGTAATCCGTAAAAGACGGAGCGTCTGGCAAGGCTAGCTGTCAGTGTCAGCGTTCAGTTTCATTGGAGAAATTCAACCTAAAGACGCGATCGTGAGTCACCTCACTAAGTAAAATAGTAGATACGAAGACTTATTATTATAAGAATAATCACTAATTATTTTCTTTTTCCCCGAACTCCGTCTGACCTCTTTTAAAGGACGATCTTAGGATAGAATGTGGAGTTTCTTGTCCATTCTCATATCAACGATATACCTTTTGAAAGTGGCGACAAGAATCAATTTCACTTTATTGTAAGTTTTGACGTTAATGAGTGCCTTTTATGTTCCTATTTGAAATAAATGCTTGACTCAACTTGACGTTTTCACCAACACAACAAATATTTCAAATATTTGGGATTTTATATTTGTTCATAACAATCCATTCTGATGACTGTTGATGTTACCATCTTCTACAAAATCTATTCAAACACTCATTTTGATTTGAGATCCTCTCACAAAGAGGCGCTAACTCATCTCAAACAACTCGAAACTACTATGTAAGTAGTTTTGCTTGTGTATCTCAAGTCGCAACCTAGCCAACACAAGAAAATTTTAAAAACTTTGGTATTGTTGATCAAATAATTCAGTGTCGAAATGGTAATTTCATTCTGATGTTGTTAAATGATTTTGTTAACTTAAAGAACGGAGGCTTTGAGAATTTATTGTTAACTAGCTTTTGCATTTGTATTTATTGATTCTGAGGCGGTACGGTCAGCTAGTATAACCTAATAGCATAATCATCCTATAATGTTCCCACTGCTGGGACACAGGCCTCCTCTCTGTGAGAGAGAGTGGACCGTAATCCACAACGCGAGCCCAGAGCGGGTTGGTAGACGTCAAATGTCTTCGAATTTTCGGTACTAAGACATGTTGGTTTCCTCATAATGTTTTCCTTCAAAATTTTGAGAGCAGTGGTGATGAAATAATTTGCACAAAGTAAAGCGCCTGTCTGTTTTCGAACATACGACCTACAACTTGTAAGACGCGGTCGCAACCACTAGGTCACCACTCAACAACTTATAACAAAAACAAACAAACCATCAAAATATTATTTGCGAAATGCTGAGGGCAAATACTTTATACACATGGGGCGCGAACCTTATTGCCAGTGTAATGCAATTGGGGTGATGTTCAAATGAAGCTATCATACAGTCTACACTCTCATTTAGCTCACCGCGTGAGAACACGGCTTAATTGAAACTCCATTATTATAGAGTTAGGGTGGGTTAGGTTTTATTTTAGGGTTTAAGTAGACTGTCTGAATACCTGTCTACTGCGGATTTGATGTAGGGTACGTATTCGTGATTGGCTCATTGAGGATGGTGTAGTGTGATTTTGTGAAAAAAGCTATTAGAATACTTTAATAATTATGCTAAGGCATAGATCTACCAGCCCAGGCTATCGCCGTCCAGTGCTGGACGTAGGCCTCTCCCAGGCTGCGCCACAACACTCCGTCAACAACGTCCCAGCCACCTTCCGATGAAGGTGGCTGGTCCATTTAGCTGGGGGGCGTCCCACACAACGCTTGCCGATATGCTAAGACATAACCCTTGAATTTAGGCGTGACCTGCCGTTTTTAAGAGTTTTCACTATGTGATAGAAAAATCTTGAATGTAGATCATTGTTAGAATACCTACTCACCGTTAGCCCGTAGTTTCTACGATAGAAAATAGGTGACTTAAATACGATTTTACAATCATAAATTACAATTACGTATGAAAGTATTTTAATTAAAACGCCGCATATAAGGCTAGAGTACAGAGGTACAGAGTATCGGTGAACACTGTTGATTTGAAATAGGTAGGTATGTAGGTCGTTTACCTATGCGAGTTTTGTGAAAGGCGGTATGATTTGATGAATGATAACCATATAACATGGAAAATGAAAATGTTATTACCTTTTTCAACGACATTTTGCGAGATAAAACATCTATTGATATATTTTTCTGAGTACCCCTAGGTAAGGTATGTTTTTATGTTTATCGAAATGAAGAAAGTACATATTATGTATTTTTTGGCGTTAATATAATTTTAATTTTCTATAATATTACTTTGATAATGGTTTTACTACTGCGGGATTAAAATTGACTTATTTATCTAGACAACAATAAATTGTTAACAAAAAAATAATAAACAATTTTTAATATAATTTACTTAATACTGAAATGCTAAAACAAAACGGCTAAAAGGATTGAATAAGGATGCAAAACTCTTTATTATTAACCGACGAAAAAAAGGAGGATCTCAAGCCGACGCGTATCTTTTTACATGATCCCTTCATTTTAGCTTACAGAAAAAGACGTGAAAAGCTATCCCCCACGGGCCACGTTGGCTCTCGGCATGTAAAAATAAAACGTTACAAAGTAAAGCTATAGTCACGACTATGTGGCTTAATGTGGGCACATCCATCACATTGACATTTATTATACCGACACTGCCTTTTTAGGGCGGTTAACTGCTCTTAGATATTTTTATATAGCCTAAAAAGATACAGTAAGTTGTGCTTACGGTGATATATGTTAGCCAATTTTCACAAAAAAAAATCGACAATTTTTTATATCATTGACTTAGGTCAATGTTATGAAATAATTGGCGATTTTTTGTACCTTAGGGTATACAATACACGCTATATCTTCGTTTGGCCCAAAATAATAATCAGCATCATCATTCAGCCGAAAGACGTTCACTGCTGGACAAGGCCTCCCCCAAGCACTTTCACTTCGACCGGTTCCACAAGATGGACCGATGACCTTGTGATGTTGTGAAGGCCGCAGGAACCCGCTGGATGCGAGAAGCACAAAATAATAATAGGATGCAATAAAGTCATTGCAAATGAGATATCTTGGTGGTATAGGTATATTCCTCAAAAATGTCACTCTTTTTTTACAAAACTATCATTCAGATACGTAAATGCCTCTTGATGGCCACCAAACTCTACAAGAATCAAGTAGCTAAGCGACTTTATGTCGTATACAACGATTATGGGCAATTCTTAAACTATTTCAATCGTACACTAACAGCGTAATACAAATTAAAAATAACATTACGCAAAACTACGCAGAATGTTTGTGGCCGTAATTATTTTCGCGCTCATTTAATCAATTGAAGATTCACCCACAAGCCCACAATATTGTTAACGTGCAAACGTAAACTACCAAAAATAACCTCGCCTTCCTGATAAATCTATCAAGAATCCCTCCTCTCCAAGTTTAGGGAAAAACTGCACTTACAGGCCTATTCTTGTAAAAGTCTTTTGAAAACTAAGGTGAAGTGAGTGAGAACTGAGTCAATAGTGTCAATCCCTTCTGTCAAGTGGAATTAGGTACTTACATTACTTCAAACTTACTTCATCGTATTTATTTAACCAATTATGTGCACACCTAAATAAACAGACAAGAATAAAAGAACAGAAAAATAGGTACAAATGTGTTTTTTATTTCTAAATACATCTCTACTAGCAAGAGATGTAGACAACGTGTGTCTTACACACGCTGTCTGTAAAAGAGAAAATTAAACACATAAAATCATACACAATTCAATTAATAAAATAAAGCAAATATTATGAGAATATACTTAATCTGGGTTCGCGATTTATTTGCCAAAAATGTAAAGAAATATGAATTAATGGAAAAATAACTTTAATTCCTATGCAATAAAGTTCAGTTTACGCTACAACTTCAAACATTTTTATAACTTTTTCAATAGTACTAGTCACTCTGAAATCAACTTAATCGTCATTGAAATAAAGTTGATATTTGTTTAACTTAAAATAGGGTGGGGTGTGCAGCACTGCGCACTTTTAATATTCGTACATACAAATAAACATACATACTTACATACAACACACACAAATACACACACATTTTAACAGAATAGACCGCTACTTCAGCAACAACGAAAAATAAATCGGAATAAAATACAGACATAGTTACATACTACTAAAATAAATATCACTTAAAAAATTAATAATGACGAAACAACACGAATTGGAAAGATAATGTTCTTAGTTTCCACAGTGAGATTTTTACAGAATCAACCGGCCGGCGGCCGTTTATTCGTTCGATATGAGGAAATGTGCAATTGCCACTTTCGTGCTCCCCTTGAAATCTCATCACGCAAAGCCCCGTAATAATCCGATTCCATAGTAATCGGATATGAACCATCCATACTCCATACTATCCATACTAATATTATAAATTCGAAAGTAACTTTGTCTGTGTGTCTGTCTGTCCGTCTGTCTGTCTGTCTGTCTGTCTGACTGTCTGTCTGTCTGTCTGTCTGTATGTTACCTTTTCACGCCTAAACCACTGAACGGATTTCGATAAAATTTGGCAGAGAGATAGATTTTATCCCGGGGAAGCACATGGGATAGTTTTTATTGACATACCTCGCGGGCGAAGCCGCGGGCGGAAGCTAGTCCATACTAATATTATAAAGTCGAAAGTAACTCTGTCTGTCTGTCTGTATGTTACCTTTTCACGCCTAAACCACTGAACGGATTTCGATAAAATTTGGCAGAGAGATAGATTGCATCCTGGGGAAGGATATAGGATAGTTTTTATCGACATACCTCGCGGGAGAAGCCGCGGGCGGAAGCTAGTTTCATATACATTGCATTCCATACTACTGTGAGACAAAAACATACAAAAAATTGGTAACACTGGTTTTCGTGATGCAATTCTCAAAGCGGCTTTTGAACAAATACTTAATTGTCGCTTGTCTCCTAATCCTTTTGGTTTTTGTAATTAAGAAAGGCCTATTCCGGACGACTGCGTTGAAAGATAAGCCTGTTATTAATATTGGTGGGTAAACTGCGTTAATTACAAAGGCCTTTTCGTACTTAAGTGACTTTAAAGACCTCGGGCTATCTCATTTTCACCAAACTTTACACTGTAGCAAAATTAGCTTAATATTCCATTAATTTCCTTTTGCTTCTGTTTCATAATCGCTAATTAATTTATTTTCATTTTATTTTTGTTCTAGTGACTAATTAATAACAGCCGCATGGATCGATTGAAGGTTAAGCTACACTTGCCGAAGTCGGTCCGTGGATGGGTGACCACCCATTTCATATCCCCTTCGTACCTCGGAAAGCAAGTTAAACCGTTGGTCCCGGCTGTCATTTGTAAATCTTTGAATGTCGTTACGGGTAGTCAGAAGCCCAAAATTGTGACAAGCAGTCCTACCAAGGGGTATCGTAGTACACGCATTAAGAGGAAATGCGGTCGGAGAGAACTTAATCGTCATTGAAATAAAGTTGATATTTGTTTAACTTGAAATAGGGTGGGGGTGTGCAGCACTGCGCACTTTTACAATAGTTACAGCACGCTAGTCTCCCAAGGAATAAACGTAAAACCTGAAAGTAGTTTGTTCAGAATCGATTTCCGTCATTAAATCTGTATGTTTATGTTTTCCGACAAATCTTTTATATTGCTTAAATTAGATTTTACGATCTTGTTATGACGCGGAACCACTGAGTCATAACAAGATCATAAATACTTTCATTTAACTAAATGTAAGCCTTATCTCAGAGCAATAAAGCTTATAGTATTTTTATCTCACGAAGCGTCGCGCGCTTTACTTATGGTTACCCAGTGGACAAACATGCTGTAAATGTGTGTGTAAGTGCAGGAGCTCTCGGTACCGTCCGCGACAGGTGCGAAGTTGGATGTGAGTGTGTGTGACATGTGCTGACGCTACTCCTCGTCTTCACGCACACATTCACATTGTGTTCGCACATTTGACAGACAGAATTACTTTCGAATTTACAATATTAAAGTAAGTAGTATGGAAGTATGGATTCGTATCACTGACTTTATAGTGGTAAGTATCTGTTGGGGTTTACTGCCACGCGGGACACCGGGACTCGGCTCTCCGTGACACAACACACTGGTTGCCATACCGGGACTAACCGATGACTGAGGATTACTGATAATCGCTTTATGGCTAATCCCTTACTCGTGACGTCCAGTAGTTACAGTACAGTTTGACGTCAACCTACTATATTCAATGACTAATTCTTGTCCCCCGATAATAGCGCGGGCAGGCGATGCGATGCGACGAGGCGGGTACCCCGTCGCATCGCATCGTTTGGTTGTCAGACTATCGGGTTTGAACTACCCGTAACGTCTGTCAAAGATCTACAAATGACAACCGGGACCAACGGCTTTATATGCTTTCCGAGGCAGGGAATGGTCTCGTTAAGTAATGGATTGTCACACATCTACAGACCAACCTCCTTCAATCGACTCATGCGGCTGTTATTACATAGCCAGGAGTCAGCTGTACCATCGCGGCCTTTTCAGCCTTAATCTTGCGGTGGCGCCAAGCCACGCCCCCTTAAAATTTTCGCATATTAGGAAAGCGATAACGTAATAAGTTGCAACCTGCATTGCGCAGCTTAGTGACGCATCACGTGTACTCCTTAAATGAATTTTACGGACGAACTATTTGACCTTGGCGCTTACTTTTCTTAGAGAGTGCTTCTATTTTTAGAGTGCAAACAAAAATGAACTTAGTGGCGGTCAGGCAGGAGTGTACGTGATAGTACCTACGTATAGGTCATATAATGTCTTGCTTTCAGTGTAGTTTCTTTTTAATTCTAAAAGTTATCCGTCTGTATCAGTAGCCGAAATCATATCCTTAGAGCAGAGGTGGCCCAGAACTAACGGCCGCGACTTCAAACTTAATCGCTTAACTATTTTACTTTGTGTAATATATTTCATCACCACTGCTCTCAAAACGGTGACGGACAACATCGTGAGGAAACCGGCATGTCCTAGAACCAAAAATTCGAAGACATGTGACAACTACCAACCCGCACTGGTGGATTACAGCCCACTCCCTCTCGAAGAGAGGAGGTCTGTGTCCCAGCAGTGGAAACATTAAAGGCTGATTATGTTAGGCAGATGATGGATGATGTATAAAATTAGATACTATGTTTTCATTTTATCGTTACTTAAACCCAAGCAAAAAGATGAGGAAAATGTTGCAAGATAGAATCAGGTACAGCAAATACCAGCAATACTCGTATTTGCCAAGAAAACCCAACGCAATTGCGCCCACAAATCCGTGGACTTCGATTTGAAATGCGATTCAGAAATATCGTACTTGGCATTCCAATTGCAAATACATAATCCGAAATATCGGAAGCAACATGTACATAGCCGCACTTTGGCCACAACTGCCTAGGCTACAACCATTGGAACCAACATTTGGGCATAAATAGACAAGACAGAGTTTGTGTAAATAAGGCAAACATTTGAACCAACTTTGGTTCAGATTGAGGAACTGCACCAAGATTTTGGAATCGAAACGACAATAGATAGGAAAGTTTACAAGCAAATCGGCTTCTCGCAAAAAGAGTTCCATTTTCATCTGAATTTCATAACTGATTATGCACAGCTTCCATAATATTATTTGGCCTCGATACAGGAGATCGAACATTCCAATGAAAAACTTTATTTATTTGGCAGATAAAAGCAATAAACAGATTTATTGAGCCGTATAACTTGAGTTTCGTAGTTTTGATGTTGAAGCCGGTATAACGAAACTTATGTTTTGTACATTTGTATAACAGTGTAATGGATAGTTTCGCTAATGTTGTCTAAATATGGTAAAGTTTGTAACAGGATTCATCTGACTTTGAATGAAATATTTTATCGGTCCTGTTTTTATGAGGTTTTGGGTTTCATTTCTAAGTCGACGACCTAATTTTTAAATTCATTAAGGTAGGTTAAGTAATCAACTAACGACTAACCTCAACAAGCAAACAACAAACAAGCAATTTTAACGCAATACCTCCACGCGTTTTCGAGATAAAGGGTCTTGACAGATAGACGGACAACAGTGATCCTATAAGGGTTCCGCTTTTCCATTTTTATGTACGGAACACTAAAAACAAACACAAAGTAAAAAACTTCATTCAAATGTGAAAACATATTGATTGTCAGCCTATGTCAATTTTCCGTAGCCATAATAGCCATTTCAGTCAAAGAAAGTCAATTGTGATTTGAATCTAAGGACAATTTAACTTGGTATTCAAGTTGCTTGACAATTAATTTCCCTGACTTTAAATACGTCATTTCGATGACAGTCTAAGCCACACATGATACGAATAACATTGAAATATACAGAACGTAATAAATTCTATAAGTGTGTACCTATGTTTATGTTTATAATATCCTCTACTCACGTATTTGTATGCGAGGCGGTTTTATACGCGATCGTTATTCTCTGTAAGCCCATGTACGCACGGGCGATTTTTCCCGAGGCGATTTTTCCCGAGGCGATTTTTCCCGAGGCGATTTTTCCCGAGGCGATTTTGCCCGAGGCGATTTTTAATTGCGCACTATATTTTCAACGCACTGCGCCGAGAGATGAAAATCCAACAGTGTATTTTTGTGTTTTCCAGTAACTGGGTTGTGGAGGTCAGATAGGCAGTTGCTCCACGTAAAATACTGGTATTTAGGTGCATCCGGTTAGACTGAAAGCCGACCCCAACATTGTTGCACACACACACACACACACACACACTTTCTTCCCAAAATTCCCTAATAACACTTGCAACTTTAGGATCATCATAATCAGACTATAACGTTCCCACTGCTGGCGCGCCTGTTCGTAAATCGGGGTCGTCACCACTGCTCTTAGTTTAGAACCCGTAATATCACACATAGGCAGTTATTTTGCCAAGAGGTATAATTGAAGAGTCCAAAAACCAACCTCCTTTCACCATCCGCATCAAAGACGCAAGACGCTATAACTTAGAGCCTGTAAAAGGTTTATCCTAGAATCGGGTTACAGGAAAATTGATACGTATACCTACGACCTTTCGTTAGCCAAAGTGTTTAATTAAGTGGCTGTACGAAGGCTGGCCTTGTACACGTTAGGAAGGCCTTTTGTTCGGCCATATTGGAGGGCTTGACGTGACGCTCGACAGTTCGGTGAAGTATCGGACGTTGAATGGTTTTTGTATAGTTGATTAATGGACACGATTATTTTTTGGCGAATTTTTTATTAACAGAATAACTTATCTCTAGGTAGGGACCTACAACGATATTGGGTCATTTAAGAATGACATATAATAGACATAATATTTGGTTTATTTATCAGAAAAATTACACTGATAAAATTATTTGATATGGTAATGGTACGGTTTAAATATGATGTAGTGACAAAGATTGAAAAGAGTATGGTTAGATGGTTTAGTGATGTTGAGAAGATGAATTAAAGGTGACTAACAAAGGGTACAAGGCAGACTGGAAGCCTGAAGGGACCTGGAAGTGACCTTATTGGTGATGTTATTCAGAAAGATCAGATGCGAAGTACTCGTAACTTCTGTGTGTATGACCTCAGGGGCAATACACGTAATTTTAAAAACGTTTACAGTCGGATCTGTCTCAATTTGTCAAAAATATCTCTAATTTCCCTACATTTTGACAATATTTTGACACTTTTTTCGCCGAGATGAGACTGCGACTAGATTTTGAACGTTTTAAATTACGAGAAATTGGTCTTCAGATATATGTATGTACGTAAATGAGGCAAAAGGAGTATGTGAGGAGCATAGATGGCGATCTGTAGTTTCTGGCTATGGGAAAATTATACTACGACATTTAGTTAAAAACAAAATCTGATCTACTTTAAATAAACCAAAAAACAAATGAATGCGTTTAGTTTCAAACGCGCTGTTTTGAGGCCGTATTCTCTGAGACAATAAACGAAATGAACGCGAAATTGGCAGGATTAGCTAGGGAATTGACGTGGTTTCCAAGTAAGGAATCATTGAGTGGTCATAGTGAATTAGGGCCTTGATATTTTAAAAGCAAAAAAATTGGTGTTAAAAAGCCTTTGCAAATGTAGGTGGCTTTTGACACATTTTTCTTGAAATAAAAACTACCAAATTGAATTGAAACTAGAATCGCGCGTTCATCCACAACAATTGGAATTCCTACAAGAACTTTACTTTGAAATAAAATATTGTACAAGAAGGAACAAGTTTCCTTACAAATACCTCTATATTTATGTCTTTATATTGTTGCAGAAGTTTTTCCTATAACAGGGAACATTTTAATGGCTTCACGGTAAAGAAAATAGTTGCTAACGGCTGTAGTTGACATTACGTTGATTTCAAAGAAACCCGGTGACCTATGTATTGCAATTCGCGCCTCGTAGCCCTGGCTATGACGGCACTGGGAATCTTGGGTACTTGTTGAGAGGGTCCTGGTTTTATATAGGGATGCTTAAATAATATGGTTGAGATTTATTAGCGGTGATTTTATTCAGGATTAATGATTTTCTTTCAATATTACTATAATGTTTTATTATTTTATTTAACTTGCTGTTTTATCGTGATTTCGTAAAACTTATAAGGAATTTCTCAGTAAAAGCCCGGAGTCTGGATTTGTGCCCGGTTGATACTAATAGGCTAGCCTCCTATTACATGGGACTTTAACAGTTATGTTAAAGGGACGTAACGGACGAAATTTCTGCTGAAATTTATTTTAAACTAAGAAAAGTTTACACAATAAAATCTTGCACAGTCTATTTTTGTTTATAACTTGGTCGGAGTTAGTTCAACTATTCTAATTGCAAAATGGTACTATCGCGAACACTCCCGCCTGACCACCACTAAGTTCATTTTTACTTGCACTCAAAAAATAGAAGCGCTTTCTATTCTAGTAAGCGCGTCAAGGTCAAATAGTAAGCTGCGCAGTCACAGGCTGCAACTAATTGCGTTATTGCTTTCCTAATAGACGAAAACTTTAAAGGGGCGTGGCTTGGTGCCACGGCCCTTTAAAGTGATCAGGCGGATAAGGCCGCGATGGTACCTGTAAAACTTTGTGTTTTTATTCAAGTGCGCGATAGAACCTCTTCGAAATCTTCAGAAGTTAGTTCGAAACGATTTTCCTTTTAAGATAATGTTAGAAACTTGGATTACTTTTAGTGCATAGGTAGTTGAAGATCCGCAATGAGGTTTGTGTTTAACTCGTTTTTTTTTTAATTGTGATCTATGTTTTGTTAACATATTCCATATAATTTTGTTAAACGAGTAAAAGGAGAGAATCGACTAATGATTTTTATACTATACCTGCTCGAAAAGTACCTTATTACTTTTAAAAAATGAGGTACAAAATACCTCATTACTGTTGTACTGCGGCTCGGAAAAGTCTATGAAAATCCATCCTTTTGCATAAAAACGCCACTCCTTTTGATTAGTTACACTGATCGTGCAAAGTAATTTTTATTTTGTCCTCGTTGTTTAAGAAGTAGGTACTACATCTTTCTAACCCCAGGCACGCACGGACGATTTTTTATCGCGGCGATTTCCTTTCACTTGTTTTTTCTTGACACGCTGGGATGCGCTCTGTTGAATTCTCAATGCTCGGCTCATTACCGAGAGTTGAAAATCCAGTGCGAGAAAAAAAAAACGCCCGTGCGTACCTGGGCTTATTTTAGTTAAATGTAAGCATCTACAATAATAACTTCAAAAGCCATTTTAATACTTAATACAAAGTAAATAGCACCTCGTGCTACTTCGTAAAACCTTATATTATTATTATCTTATATTAATACAGCATTATTAATAACCGGTGTCCGAAATAAACAGCTCATTTTCTGTCTTATAACGGAATCATAAATTATTTATTAGTTAATTACAGCTTCTTATACTATTCCTTTCGTAACAGGAAAATATTGGTGTTATTATTAGTAACAATATTGCGTTTAACCTTCGAATAATATAAATGTGAAGATGTTTGGATGTTTATTTCTCAATCACGCAAAAAATACTAAACGAATTAACAGATAGAATATCTACTTTTATCCCGAAATTCCCATCGGATCGAGGAAACTAACGCGGGTGAAATTGCAGGGCGCTGCTAGTTTAAAATAAATATTTGGCTTTTGGATAATAGTTAAAGGCTGTTTTTCAGAGGGGCTCGTAGCTAAATAATAACAGGCGCAGGAGTCGATCAAAGGTTAAGCTACGCTTGCTGCGGTCGGTCCGTATACGGGTGGCCATTCATTACAAATCGGGACCCCTCCGTACCTCGAAAAGCAAGTTTTAAGCCGTCGATCCCGGCTATCAATCTTTGACAGTCGTTACGGGTAGTCAGAAGTCAACTAATCTTACCAAGGGGTATCGTGTTACCCATTAACTGGGTCAAGGAGGCCAGAAAGGCAGTCGCTCCACGTAAAATACTGGTATTCAGCTGCATCCGGTTAGACTGGAAGCCAACCCCAGCATATTTGGGAAAAGACTAGTCAGATTGATTTTTTATCAGTTCTCTTTTTTTTGGCTTAAAAATACGTAATAAAAAACTCACCCCCCATTCACCCTCTTAGGGGTGGAATTTCGAAAAACCCTTTCTTAGTGAATACTTACTCTTCACAAAGAACACACCCTCCAAATTTCATTCATGTCTCTAGGAACAGCGGTTTAAGCTGTGCATTGATATTTCAGTCAGTCAGGACTGAATTTTATACATACAGATGTTATGCAAGTATGGATATAATTTATGGGGTATTTATCACTATATATAAAGGGTATATGTAACGTTTCCGACCTCTACAAGTTTTCTAAAACAGGAACCCTTCATGAATAAACCTTTATCAAAATGTATCTACGGTACCAAATGGTCCCGTACTCTAAGATATATCGCCGTCCTCCCCACTTCATCATCATCAAGCTATGTTAGGCCTATTCCGCGCTAAGCACAACCCTTAGCCCGAGACCCTTGCCTTTAAACCTTACAAGGGCAAATGTGGCACAGTAACCTTAGTTTAAAGGGTACTACAGTTAACGGCGGTTAAAGTATTATGTACAGTAGTATGAGATAATTTAGTTTAATCATGATGAATGTATGTAGCTGTCAATATACAAATGTTTATTTTCAACATGAAGGATGTAACCAATATTTTGTACCAAAATTTTGATGTTAAGAGTGTCCGTGGAGTTTCTTGGCCTTTCTTCTCCATAGCAACATACTACGCTTTGGAATGGGCAACTAGCTTCATCTTTCTGACTGACCGACTCCTTGACAATTCAAAAGTGCCCGTAATTGGTTTAATTGAAATAAATCCTTTGAATTTAAGTTGAGTTTAAAATAGTTTTGCTTGTTTGGCCTAGGGTTTTTTATTATAGTATTTTTTTTTTTTTTTGTTAAATAAACGTTTACAAAACATATTTTAGCCAACAGTAGATAGTAAGTTTTTCAACGTAATCGTGTATTATATAGTGCCTAAAAATAACAAATAAACATGTGGCACGAGAAAGGCATATTATTTTTAGAAAATTGAGAGTACAAATTAATTACCAAAGCTTCTAAATAGATACCAAAACCAGCACATGCAATTAATCACGCTTATCCATGCTTATCGTAAATCTGCCATCTGCATTGCCTGACAGATATTTTGGGGTACATTTCAACCCCGCCATTGTTTCTACGCAATTTGATTTATTATGTTATAATTTGGTAATAATAATGAAATATAGCTTGAAATATAATTTAAAGGGAGGTCGAATAAACAGAAAATTTATTTAGTACTGAATTGGAGAAAGGACTGAAATTTTCAATTAATATAAAAGGGTTTTGAATCTAGTACTCGTAAACTGAATTACGGATGGTCCCTTGTTGGTATTGTGCGGCGCAATTACTTAGTTTATACAGGGTGAAATTGAAAACATGCGACAAATCGAAATGGGAGATTGTACTCATCATTATGAACAACTTTTACTATGGGACCAAACCTGAAATGGCGAAAAAAAAATCAGCTGTTTCCTACACTTATGTTCGCATAGCTCGTCAAAATGTTTTGCCACTAGTGGAGCTTCATATTTCGAATAAATCAGCCTAAAATAGTAACTCAATTATGGCATTCTTTTCCATCTTGTCCAAACATCATTCATTGGCCGTCTCACTTAAAAAAAAATAACAAAGACGTTCTGAGATTTTAGTGACAGTTTGTAAACGACAAGTTTTTATGAATAGGAGGATAGCTATATTGGATAGACTATCATCCCGGGCTGTTTATCATTCTACTGAAGCTATAAGTCTTTGTATATAAGAAAAGGGATGTTTTCGTTGTATCGGAGATGGTAACAATTTGTCACTTGTGGATGGACGGAGTTGGAAAAATGTTTGAGGAAAAAGATGTTCTTGAGTTTCTTTATAACTTTGACGAGTTGGCACAGTGGCTTTTGGTTTACGTGTTGTGCATTCGGTTCGCACGATCAACATTTTTATTACTAAACCTATAAACAGGGTTTTTTTTTTAAACACTAATAACCTCGGAGGATTATATTAGTAACATCATAAATAACAACTTTTGCTCTATGACTTTTTACAAAATGTAATAAATTTGCAATAAAATATGTCAAGTTTTTGTTACAATAACACTTTTTAGATCTGTATTTTGTAGTTGGTACTGCCCTTGCATTTGCATCGCAGTTTGTTTAGTTATCTAGTGCTTTATTTTGGTGCCGCGTAGAGAAATTTGGTACCCAGAGCCGTAATAGAACTTTTGTAAGTTCTATTACGGCTCTGGGTACCAAATTTCAAAAGTACTTAATTGTGTCTTATTTTTCAAAAATTTGAAGCGTTACCAAAAATTATTTCCCACTTTAAAAGCGTTGTAAATTACCTCTTTTATCTCCCTATTTCATTTAATCCACGATTTTTTGACCAGCCTGTATTATAAATAAATATGTCCGGAATCAGGGTATTTGTGCGTGTACGAATTTTGTTTTTTACCGTACTCATGATACAAGGAAAACTTCTATATTATGTGAGGGAGCTTTTTTGCATAAAGACTTTAGACAAAGCCGTCACACGAACCTTTGTTCTCAAAATGATTAATATTTTAGTCCAGAAAATAATGTTGATTGTTCGGTAGATTACAGCCCACCCCCAATCGAAGAGAGGAGATTAGTGTCCTAGCTGTGGGAACATTTTAAGTTGATTATGAGTTGGGTCTTTTTTAGGCGTGGACAATAAGGAAAGGTTAGAAAAGAATTATCCAATTTGGTGCAGTCATTCGGAAGTTATGCGCGTGCATACATTTTGGCTATTCATTTTTATTTATATTATTAGATAATAATGTATAATAATCGTGTATTATACAAATATAATTAATGTCTGACAACCAGTCTTACCAAGGGGTTTCGTATTACACAGTAACTGGGTTGTGGAGGTCAGATAGGCAGTCGCTCCATGTAAAATATGATGATGATAGTACTTATACAAATAGCACAAATATCAAAAAACATGTACCTGCGCTTAATAGCATAATCAGCTTATAATGTTCCCACTGCTGGGACTCAGGCCTTCTCTCTGCGAGGAGTGGGGTGTAAACCACCCCGCGGACCCAGCGCGTGTTGGCAGATGTCAATGTCTTTGAATTTTTGGTTCTAGGACATGTCGGTTTCCTCACGAACTTTTCCTTCACCGTTTTGAGAGCAATATTGATGAAATTATTTACACAAAGTAAAGCCTACCTGAGTTTGAACCCGTGACCTTAGAACTCGTAATTCGGGCCCGTTTCTCCTGAGCCACCGCTGCTCCTCTAGTCTTAATAAAATTAAACAATTATTTTATAGAATTTTGGAAGACTTTACGGCTACCGCAAGCTAATAATCTAAAGTTAGTGTAATAATATTAGGGTAACGTAATCCCTTTCGGGCCGCTGTGTATTTTACATTAATTTTATGTGTGGATCATAAATTATCCTAATTACAAAATACGCGTGGGAAATACATTCATGTTTCATTAGCAGTCAATGTATTGGAAATTAAGTTTTATAAAAAAGTTTTTCTGTGTAACCATGGATTATGAACATTGAACGAATATCTGTGTTTCTTTTCTACTAACTATATATATATACTATAACTGATAGGAGCTGGTTAATGAGACTTCTCTCGGATGACGTAAACGCGCGATACTAAGTGCTTGGCCAGACTGGCAGCGCGGGCGCGGCGTACTCAAACATAAGAACTTCATTTGAGTGTCCATAGTGTGCACGCGGGCTGCTCAGCGCAGGGAGCGCGCGGGCAACTCACGCCATAGCTCGTTCATACAAGTGGCCGCAGTGGGTGCACGAGCGGCCCGCGCGGTGACCTGGGTTCTCAAACTAGTTCGAGTTTTTTTCTAGTAAAAATAAGTCTTCTTCGTCCATATTATATTTTGACAAACACTGGACACGATAACACGCAAAACGCAGCCGCGCTCGATTGCGGACAGGCAGATCGCGCGCGTTCCCGCACCCGCGCCGCTCCCGCCCCGCGCTGCCAGTCTGGCCAAACACTGAGGTGTCGATGGTGACAGCGGTAATCGCTGGGGTCTCAAGTTAACTCTTGCGGGATATACATTTTAGAAAGAGAAACTGCTAGCATCACTTCCGATTCAAATTATCTATTTTTAGTAAATTAGATTGACTGCCTTTTCGGTCTAGTAAACACAAGCGGTTATGCCTGAGGATGAAGTTTTGTGTGCGATTCCCGAGTCGAGCAAAGTGATACGGGTTTTTCCATCTGGAATTTCTCATTAGAAGCCCGGAGTCTGAAGTTGTGCCGGTTGATAGCAATAGTCTCGCCCCCTAGTACATGGGACTTCAACGTAAATGGCCAAATGTGGATGTACTATAGGTACACCTCTGCCTAACCCTTCGGGGAATACACTGCGTGATGGTATTATGTGTAGATTAAGGTTAATACCAATAACATTTGAAGTTCATATCAACAATGTTCAGCATCTGTTTCTCAACATTCGTTAACCATGATAACCGACTTGTAAAGTTGTCCATAACTCCCTAGGGCAAAATATATATTCTAACTATCCAGTCCAGATTACAACCATGTAACCCAGCTAAAGTTCTAGGCTGAAAACCATGACAAAATTAGTCTCTAGCCGCAAATAATTTTGTAATTAGGGAATGGTAGTGTTCCACGATTTCACGCGCCAATATATCCAATCAAAGGGCGCAGATGTAATCAAAGTTGGCTCAACTATTCGCTTTGAAGGCGGTTCGACGATACTAGATGGATTGTTGTTGGTGACATATCGATTAGTACTGGTTGGTGGGTAGTAAATGTTTGATACAACGTGCTCATTTTAGACAAAAGAAATGTAAAATGTTGATCTACTCTGACTGACCGACTTCTTGACAATCCAAAAGTGCCTATAAATGGTTTAATTGAAATAAATGCTTTGAGTTGAGTTTTTAATTATTTTGTTCAACATACAACCTGACACCTGAAAATTGCAAAAAATGTAAGAAAATTGTATTTCGCGGGCTACCCTGACGCTTATTTTTTTTTTTTTTTTTTTTTAATGGCATCTCGCAGTTCATCCTTTATGAGGATGGCTACTGCTTAACCGGACTTTCCTGTGGATGCCTCGAATTAAGGCCTCCAGCCAGGGCATACAATAACTTAAAAACTAAGCGACAGCGCTAAGGGTAACCCCCTGCGGGGTTCGGACCTCGGCTCAGGGCGTCGCTGGAAGAGGACAGCAAGGGACAGGCTGGATCGGTATTATTATTGGTGTTTAGGGGCGAATTTAAAACTACAGGCTCAGCTGCGCGGGCTGGCTCGAGCAAGGGTCGGGGGGGGCACGGTGATGGTGCGGGACGTCGCGACGGGCCTCGGCGGCGAGGACGGAAGGACGGATGTCTGAGCTTGTTTTTGTGTTGACGACTGAGAGTACTCGTGGCCTTACTGCTCTCCTGGAGGAGGGTAGTGGCGTCGTCGGGGATGGTGAGGGTATGCCTTGGTCGGCGAATCCTACTTATGCGGGAGGGAGTGTATCGGGAGGCCGCCGCAATCAGGGGATTGGGGTGCTTTATGGCAGAGTCGAAGAAGCGCTTGGAAAGGCGTTTCATGAACTGCTGGATGGTGGGGAGTCTGAGATCTAGATGCAGATTCAAATTTCGGACATAGAAGGGGGCTCCTGTGACCTTTCGGAGGAAACGGTTCTGGAGGGTTTGCATTTTATGCAGAAATCGCGGCTTGGCGTGTGCGAAGACTACGCAAGCATAGGTCATGATGGGACGGATGACCGCGGTGTAGAGGCGCAATTTGCACTTGAGTGACAATTTGCTGCGGGCAGTTATCATGGAGTGGAGCCTACCGAGAGCGAAAGAGGCGCGCGAACGCGCCGTCTTTATGTGCTCGTTGAAGGTGAGGTTGTGGTCTAGGATGACACCTAAGTATTTGGCTCGCTTTCCCCAGGGGATCGGCTTGCCATACATAGAGATCGGGCGCGGGAGGGGGGGGGGTAGTTTGCGCGGTTTCGAGAAGATGACCGCCTGACTCTTATCGGGGTTGACCTCGATTCTCCATTTCCGGAACCAATCGCTCAAGGCGCTTGCGGAGGTTTGGAGGTTTCGAGCTATGGATGACTGGTTGACACCCGAACAGTATATGGCAGTGTCGTCGGCGAAGAGCGCCAACTGTGCCTTTTTACTGTTCGGGATGTCACTAGTGAACAGGGTGAAAATGAGGGGAGACAGAACGGAACCCTGGGGGACTCCGGCGCGGATGGGGTGAGGGGGAGAGAGAGCGCCCTCGATACGGTAGCGGAAAGTGCGGTCCGACAGAAAATCTCGTAAGATGAGCACGAGACGGTCTGGCACACCTAGCAGGTACAGCTTATATAATAAGCCATTGTGCCAGACCTTGTCGAACGCCTTCGCTATATCGAAGAACAGGACGCCTGTCGAAGCACCTCGCTGAAAAGCAGCGCTAATGTGCTCGACTATGCGGTGGAGCTGGTGGATGCACGAATGCTTCGTGCGAAAACCGAACTGTTCGGGGGGGATGAGGCTCTTTGCTTCGGCATAGTCTTTGAGGCGCTTATAAATAAGCCTCTCGTAGACTTTACCGAAAACATTGAGCAGACTGATGGGGCGGTAGCTGGAGGGCTCAGACTTGGGCTTGCCTGGCTTTGGGATGCCTATGACTGTGGCTTCTTTCCACATTTGGGGGAAGATGTTGTTGCTCAGGGCGCCATTGAAGATGGCGGTCATGAGCAGTATGAGGGGGGCGGGGAGGAGTTTGTACACCCTGTTGGTGATACCGTCCGAACCGGGGGCTTTGCGGGTTGCGAGTCCTTTTATGATGTCTTGCACTTCGTCGGGAGTGACGGGAGGCAGAGGATCATCAGGGTCTTCGACTGGCGGGAGGGAGGCTCTCCGTTCGACTTCAGCGTTCACCTCGTCGAGGTGCGCTCTGTCTACTGGTTGAGAGCTGGGAGTGCATTGAGCCTCTAGGCTGTCGGCTAGGCATTCGGCCTTTTCGAGGTTTTCGAAAGCGACCGTTTTGTCGGGGCGTGTGAGGGGAGGAACTGTGGCCTCTTCAGAGGAGCGGAGCTTCCTCTGGAGTTGCCAGAAGGCGTGGTGGGTGGGCTCGAGTTCGCCGATCAACTTATCCCATCCCTCGGAGCGCCACTCCCCTATGCGTTTCTTTACAGCACGCTGTAAATGGCGCATGTGGGATTTGTTCGCGTCGCAGGGAAAAGAGTCGTAGGCACGAATGGCAGCGTTCTTCTCGGTCATCAGTTCACGTACGTCATCGGGCAGTTTCCAGCGATGGTCTTCCATCACTGGAACTTCCCGTGAGCAATCCGTCAGTACGGATTGAACGTGCTCTGTGAACGAGTCGATCGCCCCAGTCGTGTCTGCGACTGAGATAATTTGCTCGGGGATGGAGTCTAGGTGGGGTGGGGAGACGTGGTGGATTTCAGTCTTTCGCTTACTTTCCTCCAGTCGGTGACTGTTTTGGTCGGGGGGGGCTGGTTGGGGTCGTGCGGGGGGCCCGAATAGGGGGCCAGGTGCAAGATGACCGGGCGGTGACCCTGACGCTTAGGTATCCCAAAGGTTTTTAACTATTTAAAAACAGGCAATCAATAGCCCAAAAACCTTAAACTCTTAAATATGTTAACGCCCCAAATGAATTATAATTTCAGGGGTGTTAACATACTTTAATAACTTCAAATCAAGACTAACATTGTGTCTTTTAACCTAGGTAGGTATAAAAATGCATTAAATACCCATTAAAATATCAATACTCTCAATACCTGATATTTCCTTCAAATATCCATAATATAAAAAAAACCATACATTATCAACATTCCAATTGGAATATCTCCGATCCAAACGCTTACTCACATTGATCCGACGCCATTTTTATTCGCTATTGTTTTCCGAGGCATATCGTGTATCGTGTCACACGACATGTGACATTATTGTTATGAATACTTGAACACATCTCGCTGGGAATGTCGGCCTGTCAAACTGACAAAATTGTATTCAATATTTAATTGAAATGAGGGTACCTACTGGTACTTGCGTAGTTCACTTATTTTTTATTTTGTTTTTCTGACGTGTATTCGTTCTTGACAGATGATAAGTACCTACTTATTTTTAAATTGTTTGTAGAACGATGATGCTTTTAAGCAGTTATTCTGTACCACAGATTATTAATAATAATAGATAGGTATAAGCTAATAATAAAGCTAAGAGGGTTTGTTTTATTTTTTGTTTGTTTCTTTGAACGCGCCAATCTCTGAAATTACCAGACAGATATTTTTTTTTTGCATTTTGTAGCCCAACATTCTATTATATTTAACATCATGCTAGGACCCTTAGGAGCCGAGCTAAAAGAAAAAAAGTCTGAACATTAAGTGACAGCGTGGGTTGATGATGCGATGCCGCGATGTGACGAGGTGGATCGGTGAGCAAGAAATTTTACGCGGACGAAATCGCGGGTAAAAGCTAGTGTTTTATATTTTTTCACGACTTTCAGTTAGGTATTCATTTTTCTAATTGGAGTAGTGAGTCATCCTCCTCTATATTAGTGATATCAATTCGATATAAGCTTGACGTCAAAAGGACGCGGTCATCCGTCCCATCATGACCTATGCTTGCGTAGTCTTCGCACACGCCAAGCCGCGATTTTTGCATAAAATGCAAACCCTCCAGAACCGTTTCCTCCGAAAGGTCACGGGAGCCCCCTTCTATGTCCGAAATGTGAATCTGCATCTAGATCTCAGACTCCCCACCATCCAGCAGTTCATGAAACGCCTTTCCAAGCGCTTCTTTGACTCTGCCATAAAGCACCCCAATCCCCTGATTGCGGCGGCCTCCCGATACACTCCCTCCCGCATAAGTAGGATTCGCCGACCAAGGCATACCCTCACTGTCCCCGACGACGCCACTACCCTCCTCCAGGAGAGCAGTAAGGCCACTAGTACTCTCAGACGACAACACAATCACAAGCTCAGACATCCGTCCTTCCGTCCTCGCCGCCGAGGCCCGTCGCGACGTCCCGCACCATCACCGTGCCCGCCCCGACCCTTGCTCGAGCCAGCCCGCGCAGCTGAGCCTGTAGTTTTAAATTCGCCCCTAAACACCAATAATAATACCGATCCAGCCTGTCCCTTGCTGTCCTCTTCCAGCGACGCCCTGAGCCGAGGTCCGAACCCCGCAGGGGGTTACCCTTAGCGCTGTCGCTTAGTTTTTAAGTTATTGTTTGCCCTGGCTGGAGGCCTTAATTCGAGGCATCCACAGGAAAGTCCGGTTAAGCAGTAGCCATCCTCATAAAGGATGAACTGCGAGATGCCATTTAAAAAAAAAAAAAAAGGACGGTAACCTTCTTTGTGTGAATAACAAAAATCTGCTAATAATAAATAATCTGTCTGCCAAGAATAATCGCGTTGGGTGGGTGGTTGCCCCAATTATTATTTTGATCCTATCGACTCACATCACGTGCTTTTGGCTGTTCAAACTACCAAAATATGCGGTGTAAGAGGATTTATTGCGCTCATTGTTTATTGCTATTTTTTAAAGAAACTATGTTCATATGAAATGTAATATAGCAAGATAAACTAATATAGTTTATTATTCTAATAAAAAAAATACGATACTTTGGACTTCGTAAAAAAAAATATCCCACGAAACGTCTTAATTTACTTGTGTTCTAACTTCTTGCATTTTTTATAATTTTGTCATTAGACAAAACTCCCAGAAACTCCTTTAAACATGTGATTTGTTTCTTTGGCTTTACAAAACAGTCATTTGTTTGTCAAATAACCTCTTCAAACGGCCATAAAATCAAGTTTGAATACATACAGGCGCACCGGGCGGCCGACCGCGTCGGTCGTGAAGCACTTTGAGCGAGGCCACAACACTGCGTAAAAATCTACGACGTATTGTAAGTATTGCTGTGCGACGTCGTTTTTGCGATACGACGCCGCAAAGCAGTGTTGTGACCTCGCCCTTTGCCTGCGCTTTTTTGTGACGCGGGCACGTGAGTCGTTATTATTATCATCTGTAATTACATGTTGATTTGTAGATACATCACTATCACGTCTCACACGATTGCCCGCCTACCTGTCGACACACCCCATGTGTCGGAGTAGTTGAATGGACGCAGTGAAGTCATTGTCTTCACAATGACAATGGAACAAAGAAAATAGTTGTGTACACTTGGTGTACCGTTGTCGTTTCAAGCAGTCTCTTATGTACACTTAGTGTACAGTGGAAGCTTGAGGGGCTAATTATTACGAAATACATATCTCATCAGGCAGGATAATGATAGACGTAGTTATTTAATTAATCTGGTGTCAGTTACCATCAAAACAGTATTTAACAAAGCAATACTTAATTTGCTATTAATTAAACTACTAATGATACTAACTATATTAATGACTATTAGACATACACGAGCATAAAATGATCAGTAGGTCGTAGGTTCCAACCCAGGCAGGCGTTTTAACTTGTGTACATAATTTGATAACCACTGCTCTCAAAACGTTAAAAGAAAAAACCTCGTGAGGCATGTTCTAGAACCAAAAATTCGAAGACATGTGACATCTACCAACGCGCATTGGGCCCGCGTGGTCGATTGCAGCCCACCCCCTTTCACCGAGAGGAGGCCTGTGTCCCAGCAGTGGGAACATTATAGGCTGGTTATGCTAAATTAATGATCACTTTCTCAGAGGGCGAGTCGAAACACAATCATAATAAAAACTGATGTTATTCGGAAGCATACCCACATTCTCAAGCATCTGTAACTAATAACCCAAAAAAACGAAACTGCCACCTTGGGTTAAAGATAAAAGCCAAGTTTCCACTCGAAATCACATAAACGGCAACCTGTCAATTTATAAGTCTGTTCTGCTTCATATCCAACGATGTTATCAAGACTTTCTAGACAATAAACTCAGACCGCTTGTCTTTGGTTGCCATGGTTACGGGTTAACAGGCTAGGGGCGGAAATCCGACCAGCTATGGCGCGAAATGGCTCTAATCGCCTCGTAGTCCACAGTCTAAAGGCGTAGTGATGTAGCAAGTTGCTACGTGACCTTTCGTAGAGGATCTACGAAGTTGATGCTCAGACCAAATAAAAAACCAAAACACAGATACAGTGAAGTATGTCCAATTGTAAAACATGAAACGTTTATTTTCTCTTGACTGTACTTACTTTTCATAAAGAGTAACCTAGCATAAAATTGGATAAGAAAGATATTAAAACAGAAGAAGAACTAGCAGGGGATCAAGGAGGAGGGGGTGGAGGGGGGCTCAGGGGATCAGACGGAATAAATCGCCAAAACGCTCACACGCACACATTTACAACCATTTACAATCAAACTACACGGTTTAAAATTAAAATAAATTCAGTAAATGTTTATGACGTTTTATCCGGGGATTTCATTGAAATAATTGTAGTTTAATTTACGGTTACATACAGTAATTAATGATAGTAAGAAAATTATTTTAATGCAATGAAACATTGTGTTTAAATCGTTAAATGAGCTGTGATGCTAATTACCGATTTTGTTAAATAACTTCAATATTCATACGGGCATCGATCAGGCCAGAATTTCGTGATTATCTACATAATGTAAAATTCAAAGTCCTGACTGACTGATATAGCAACGCACAGCCTAAATCGCTGGTCCCAGAGACATGAAATTTGGAGGGTGTGTTCTTTGTGAAGAGAGGTATCTATTAAGAAAGGTTTTTTCGAAATTCCACCCCTAAGAGGGTGAATGGGGGGAGGGTGAAATTTCACCCAGACGAAGTCGCGGGCAGAAGCTGGTTTTGTATATAATAGGTATTCTTGGACATTTTCACACAACGCCATTTAGTCCCAAGCTAAGCAACCTAATGCTTGTGTTATGGTAACGAGATGGCTGATAAACTACTTATATACTTTTTTTTTTGTAAATACATTCATATTATAGATAAAACAAAATGCATTAAATGTATGTCCCATGTATTAAACCAAATACATGGGACTTCATATACGAGTAGGTGCCCCTCTGTCTAACCCTTCAGGGTATATAGGCGTGATGTTACATTAAAACCAATAATTACTACGTTCCGGTTAGGAACAGTGATCGGAGTGGGTAGATTGAATTGGGGTCATTGATCCGAAACGTATATATGAACATGGACATTCCTCCGGAATTTCGGAATTGGTTGATTAAAAAAAAAATCTGAATTATAATAAAATGAGCAAATTAATTTAGTGTTGATACCTTTCTTTAATTTTTTTATTGAGTAGTTATAATATCACTACCAACATTAAAAATAATTAATTGGATCCGGAAATACCGGAATTACTTTCCGGGAAAAAGGCTTATTTTATTCTTTCTGTGGGCATTTATGATACAAGTACGAGAAATCAATGTACCTACTCCGATCACTGGTTATAAAGGTTCTATCATTATAATGATATACCAGTGAGAAATTCTCAGATCCGTTTTTAGTCTCGCTAGTTTTTTGTTTAGTCTATGGGTATCGTATTTGTCACTCATTACTGGGTCTATAAAATTAGGAGTCTGATTTCTTCCATTGACATAGCTCTTCTAGATTTCTTGTAAGGTTGTCAAAAACATCGTATGTTTATAGAGGAAACGCCACACACAACACGGAACTTTTCAGGACTTTCCGCTTCTACTTCTTAACTTTAAGTTTTGTTAAAAGTTTTGACCGCCAGATCTTAAAGTAAAGTCAAGAAGAACATAGATTCAGTATTATGTATTTTAGATATTTAAATGGAAAATGTTATAGATTGAGTATCACGATACAAAACATGAAAAACAAAATCTTAAATAATGTTTTGTCCAAACACTTTTGTATTCTAATTGATTTAATTTTGAAATCTCAGCATAATCAATTAGGTACATTCCTAATCACTGGCGGTCAAAAGTCCATCCTCTATAAAGGTATGATCATACTAACGTGATGTTACTTTGCAGACAAACAGCGGTAGTCGCGTAGGCAGAATGCCGCGCGCCGGCGCACTTTTGCTGGCGATAGCGGCTGTCCTACTCGCCGCTGAGTGGGTTCATGCTTCATACATCGATCCTGGTAAATATAAAAACCTTAAGCAGGACATTCATGATCAAATTTGAATGACGTAATTCAACCGGCTAAAACCAATGGTGGGACTCTTACCTCATTGTAATAAGGTATTAGAATGATTGCCTTGAGTTTGATAAAACTCTTCGCCATAATTAAAATTTATGCCTTAGTGCTTATATACACGAGGGACACGTTGCCAACAGCAGAGGCAAATGCAGCCGTCTCGTCAGCGGCAGTCGCCGACGCGTTGACTACAACGTGCCGCTTGTGTATATGAGCACTTACCTTAGCGAGATAAGAGTTATATTGCAATGACTTAATTTTTTGGGTGGTGCTATTGGAATGAAACCATTAGTTGATTCCAAATTTGACGTTGCGCCATTGTTTTAGCCGGTTTGATTTTTACGTCATTTTTTGATCGTGAATGTTCTACTTTGTACAGTAACTTAAGTATAATCAGCCTGTAATGTTCCCACTGTTAGGACACAGGCCTCCTCTCTGTGAGAGGGATTTATGCAGTACCCGGGCGTAAACATTACATCGAGCATAAGAAAGAGAGACTCCGGTATAAGTGACACTCTCTGTCACGGATACCGCTTATATACCTATAGACTCTCTCTGAGCGCTCAAAAAAGTTGAAATTTTTCTAAAACTGGATATGCTTATTTTTTCGGCTGGGCATTGTGCTTGTTGTTATTAGACAGGCGTACATGAGCATGAAGAAGAAAAAAATTATATTGGATTTTATATGATAAGACCATTTTCAACGCGGCTTGCGGTAGGAGTTGACTGGTAACCCTCCATACGACTTTCTCTCTCTTTCTATGTTTTTATTCATTCATTCATAAGCTCAGGCCAAAGTTGATTACAGTTTTCATTAATAGCATAAACTTGTTTTTATTCTTCTTTTTTCACAAAACATTCTTAAAGGTAACAATCCATTTTTCTCTTGCTTTTAATCCACCTCAGACAAACAATCAAATCTTTCATTCTTAAAAAAATATCTTTTCCGGAATTAAACATCCAGGAAAAATAAAAAAGTAATGAAAATATCTGTTTTTAGAAGTACAATCTTCTTTAGTTAAATTACGGACTTAAGAATCACCCACTTTTATATTTCTGATAAAGTTGCTAAAACACTTGGAGGCAGTATGACAAGAATTTACGGTAAAATATAATTGAAATGGAAATATAAACTCAATTAGCTTGTTGAATGGTAAACATGATTAAAGGACTCTACAATGAAGACAGTTTTTCGTCGCAAGTACTATTGTATGACGCAACATTCCAGAACAAAGTCTTCATTTTGTCCGTCATTGGCAACATAATTATTTTTGTGTAGTAATTTCAACAACCGAATGACAAAGCAAGTGTAATAGAGAATATATTATTAACCAGACATAGGTAATAAACTTATTTTTTTTGGAATATAATATTCACATAGTATATGTACATTTCTAAAAGCGTCTAACGAGTAACGGGCCTCTGCGAGTTGGCATCGGCCCCTCGTATGCCTTCCTAAAATCCGGGACCCTAGGACCCGAGATATGTCAAAGACACTTTAAATATTAATATCTAATATATAAATGTGTCTTATAAAAAAAAAAAAAATTTAATCGGTTCATAAATGACGGCGTACTGAGGTAACAAACATAAAAAAAAAAATAAAAAAAAAAAAAAACATCCAACCGAATTGAGAACCTCCTCCTTTTTTTGAAGTCGGTTAAAAAAGAGGATTATCGACGAATTTTTTGATGGCCTATTAAAAAATTCGTTCGCATCGCTGTCAATAGGAAAAGACGTGTCCTTATATGGCTAGGAACATTGCAGTTAGACATAGTTGATTTCAAAATGCTATTGTAATGCCTTGTAATTATGGGGCAGCGGGATTGTCCGAAAGGGTTACCGCTGCCCCGGAATATAAAGGGCTAAGGAAGGAACACGGATGGGTTTTAGTCAGTAAGAGTCTGACACTCCCTTCCGCTCCACCCAGAGCGGGAGGGGTCATTTGATGATTTCCCATCCTTAAAAAAATAAATAAAAAAATGCCTTGTAATTATGCAGTCTTCTTAGAAACTGCAGGTCAAAATTGTTTGACTAAGGACTTAAATGGCTACTTGAAACTCCATTCTTCATGTTTTAGTTAAATGTTTCATGAAACAAAAACTATAACAAAGTGTTTTGTAAACAGGAGACGACGACGTTGAAGTGAACCTGTCTGATTACGGAGAAGATCCCGCTGATCTGCAGCTGCTCCAGGATGTTGGAAAGTGAGTTCTAACTCCTTACATATAGAGAACAAAATTGAATTGGTAGAAGCTTCAAGTCAAACAAGGTGAATCTTGGGAAACGTTAACGAAGCAAGACTTCGTGATTATCAAGTTTGTGTTATGAACTTAAGCTTAGGTGACTACAAGTAGACAATGTTCCAATCTATTAGGATTTGGACTACACGGAACAGATAATTTAAAAAGTTTCAAAAATGAACATTTCAAAAGTGAACATTTACTTCATGACTTGTGAGTGAAAAGAACGGAGATTGTTGCTTCTCAGCCATTTTTTATCCTCCCAAATATACTAACCGAATTATGTAAATATCGAATAGATTTCTAGTAGCACAGAAGAATGAAATAACCTTCCAAATCAAGTAAAAAGTGAATGCATGCACCACTGCATTGCATTGTCACGGACACAAACTTAGGCTAGCGTTCACTGATGTGGTTTCAGACGATCGTCGCTGATCTACGTTTTCAGGCGCGCCTGTGTGAAGCGAGGAGGCAACTGCGACCACCGGCCTGGCGACTGCTGCCACTCCTCCTCCTGCAGGTGCAACCTCTGGGGCTCCAACTGCCGCTGCCAGCGCATGGGGCTCTTCCAAAAGTGGGGGTAGGCCTTCGCCCCACACTCCGACTCCCCTGAAGCGGCGACCAACTCCCACCAGCCGACTTGACCGCCGCTCCATCGGACGACAACATCTGCATTTTCAAACGGACCCGTTGCGTTTCTTTACCATATTTCATTTTTCTACGATCCCCTCTCTAGTGCTACCTTCACTTATCGCTTAGAGAGATTCGAATTGAAAACAGGGACCTAGATTTTAGTTCGGAAATATTTTTGGACCTTTTATGATATACAAAATTTATAAATGGTATTTTTTTTCTTTTTAGACTTCAGTCCTTTGGTTTGGTTATCGTAGTTTTTCGTTATCTGATTCTCCGAGTGTCCGCTTACGTGGTTGGGCAATCACCCAGCCTTATTGCCCAATCAGTACGCCCCGACATCAAGCTCGGCCAATCAGACCCCGGCAACTGCCTCTGGCGACGCGTCCTCATGCGTTCCGTTTCGTTTGAAGTTTTGGTTTGGACAAATCGACCCGTCGCCTCGCAGGCAGTCCAGCTATTCTATTACAATGTATGTATGTAGAGTTAAGTAAGATAATCGTAGATGAATAAAGCAGTAGCTGCTAAATTGATGGTAAACTTATGTCAATAGAAAGTAGCGATCACTACAAAATAGAAAAAAAAATATAAATGTACTTTTAAACTAAATGTTCTAGTCATATAAGAGAGTATCGGTAATGAAAAACTTGGTGAAAGACGCTATTATAAGCCTTTATATATAACAACGCCATTTGTATTTGCGATTGGCACCTTAGATTTTTAAAATATCTATTATTAATGTGTCAATACATTATTCATATAATATTAATAAAACGAATCTTAATGTATTGTATGCGACTCTCGGACAGGAGTATTTATGGTATTGCAGCCAAGTAGATTCTCTGTACGTATGTAGCTTCTTATGTATGTTCCTGATTGTGGAATATGGTAATTGTATTAATATTGGAATATGGAAAATGATAAAATATATTAATAAATGTTTATGGACGATATTGGTGTTGTTATTTATCTCCTTATTAGAATATCCTCACAGCTTTGACCTGTTCTTCATAATGTGTTAGTGACAATTCAAACAAACCTACACTTCCTGATGGATAATCTTAGAAAACACAATCTGTCTTGAGAGCAAACAACAACATATAAATTCACACTAAAACGGTGACACAACCATGACCTGTTGGAGACAGAGTGGTGATCGCAGTATGCATTGCAGTATCTCGACACGAATCCTCTGTGATAATTGTAAAGAGAATGTTGGAGATATAAAACCCCAGAGAGCACCCCTACAGAGTCGTGACGCCAGGAAACGTGTGTCGAGAAGCAGAAAGCTTGAAACGTAAGTATGTAAGTATACCCAACAACACTGAAAATGAAGTTAGAAAACTGAAAATGAAGTAAGCACACTGAAAATGAAGTAAGCACACCGAATACAATTTAAGCACAAAATTTAACGAAGGATTTTACTAATAGGTACTGATACTGATCATTCCTACTCATTATAAAAATTATTCATTCATGAGTCATAAATGAATTTCCATAATCACCACACTTGGAAAATAGCTTAGTGATTGCAATTTAAGCAATAAGTATAATTTATTTGTTCAAAAATATACAACAATTTAATAATGTGGTGATACACTTTATGACACGTGATTATATGAATAGATTTTGAACATCTGTGTCTGAACTATAAATATAAAATATCTGTATTTCAGACATCAGCACTCTTCCCTGTTGTAGGCGATATTTAAATAATAACTTTGTTTGACCTCTATGCACATCTATAAACACAACATTTGATCAGAGAAAGAATAAAATAATAATCATAAAAAAGAAATGGCAAAATGTTGGAGAATAATCTTAAATAAGTGGTGTAGTGAATAATACTTATCCAGAATCATCATCTGCCTAGCCTTTTCCCAACAATGTTGGGGTCGGTTTCCAGTCTACCCGGATGCAGCTGAATACCAGTATTTTACAAGGAGCGACTGCCTATCTGACCTCCACAACCCAGTTACTGGGTAATACGATACCCCTTGATTCGACTGGTTGTCAGACTTTTGGGCTTCTGTCTACCCGTAACTACTGAGTAATACCTATCCAGAATACTGGTATATATTCATATCATAATAATATTCATATTCCGTAGGGTTAAGCACAGGTGCACCTATAGTAGGTAGGTAGGAACACCCATATTTTGACAGCTATGTTTAAATCCCTTTCAATAAGGGGTGAGCCTATCAACCGGACAGAAACCAGACACCGGGCTCAATTCCCAATTCTTTATTGCGTACCATAATGTATGTAGTTGGTAGGGAAATAATTATATCCATACTAATATTATAAATTCTAAAAGTATCTCTGTCTGTCTGTCTCGTTACCTTTTCACGCCTAAACCACAATTTGGCATAGATATAGATTGCATCCCGGGGAAGGACATAGGATAGTTTTTATCGACATACCTCGCGGGCGAAGCCGCGGGCGGCAGCTGGTTAGTCATAATTGTGGACCCTGTCGGGCACAGCATAGGTAGTAAGAGAGAGGAGGAAGAACACTGGGTGTTTTGTTTCATTTGATACATTTTAAGTACTACAGAATTGAATTTACGAATTATAATTATTGTCTTATAAATTATACACGTTTATTTATTTAGTAACATTGTAAAAACCATTTATTTTTTTAATTATTCATTATTGTTTTATTTACTTGTTATTATTTTTATTTATTACGTAATTAATATTTATTATCCCTAAGGCAAGTTATTTATTGGACGCTGCATATTTATTTACAAATGTATTCTTCGTATCATAAATACGAAGAATACATTTGTAAATACTCATAAGTAGGTACTTAGGCGAATCTTTACAGTGAGTATTTGTAAAGTCTATTCAGACTGTTACAGCTATATACTCCTTTTCCAAATATCCTTAAAAATCTGTCATTTGATCACGAACATTCGTCAAAAATAAAGAAAACAAACCTATTAAAAAAACAAACTAATTATAAACAAAACCGAACGCAAAAGCTATACTGTACGCAAAACACGAGGTCTGCAACTCCATTATTAGTAAACTTTCACAAAACTTTTTTTTTCATCCATTTCATCAATCACTCCTTTTACCCATAGCTTCGAACAAACCCTCCCCTTTTTGAGACAAAATTAATTATTTCACTTTTCAAATTGTTTTACTGTGTAAGCAAAAAAGGACGTTTTGGGACTTTCTATTATATTATTTACTAGCTTGTCCTATTTTAGTCACAAAGGGGACCGTGATTATACCATGACGGTCCGTTTTGACACCGGAGCTATGGATGCTCAGAAGTTGGGCTCAGTTTAATAGTGAACAGATTATCTGTAACACAAAAAAAACAAAAGAGGGTAAAAAATTATGTAAATCCTTTTTGAATGAACTTTCCATTACCCTTTCACAACGTACTTTAATATTACAGCAATCCAAAGTAATATTTATAAGTGGTAAAGTCTGTATTTTCTGTGTTTTTATATTTACACTGACTCTTAACGTATTAAAACACAAACATTTACATTGACTGCCTCGTTGTTCTAGTGGTCGCCAGAGATACTGGCTGAACATGAGATCCTAGGTGAATGCTTATGCGAATCCCGCACCCCCGGCCATAGGCAGAGGTGGAATACCGCGGAGGTTTTAGCCGGTAAGAGTCCAGCATGCCCCTCTGTCCCCACGATGGAGGAAGTCCACGAGGAATTCCACCGCGCACCAAAAAAATAAAGGTCAAGTTAAGTGTTATTTTGTTTTTCTATCTGGAATTGCTCAGTAGCAGCCCAAATAGCAGATTATAACAAATACAACAGTACACTGTACATATAGGTAAGTTAAATAATGCCGGCCATCGTATTTCATATGCAGAGCCAATACAAGTACTATCGCATATTACTAGTAAATCATACAGATTTCATTCTCCTTTTAAATGGAGACATACAATGGCTCGTAAATTTACTTTTACAGTCAATAAGTTCATTTAATAAGTTCACATAAAATACATCCGAATATGTATTTTAACAGATTTAAGTGAACTTTTTACAACCTCTGTTGGATTTGTTAAGCCTTTTCATTTTTAATAGAGAATTTTGTTTACGAAAATTATAACCGAATAAATAAAAATAAAATGCTGTTCGTTGGCAAGCGTATCACTTGAGAACCACTGGACCGAATTGGCTATTTTTTGTATTAAATTGTTCATAATATAGTTCCAAATAGGTTTTAATGAAAGAAAATTTTCCCAGAAAATTTTCAAATTCGGAAAAAACTGAAAGTCCTTTTTGATATGGGATTTTTGTATGAGTCATAAATATTTGGACAGGACGTCTGTTGGGTCACAATTTCTTTCTGCCAAGAACATACAAAATCAAATCTTAAAGCTGACCCCAGAACAAAGAATAATGACCCGAGAAAGACCCAAGCATCTCGGTATATAATCGAAGAAAGAGAACATCAAAATAAAAGTGCACTTATCACCCTTGTCTCCACCCTAAACCCTCCCGAAAGGGACAAAAGACATAACTAAAAGAAAATGTATAAGTATAGCCAACAAAAGGAAAATCCCTCATCTATTGTGCGTCCTAATGTAAAAAGTCCATACCAAAATATAAGGAAGTATTCTTATTGTCGCGTAGGGGACTATATTAATTCGGTTTGGACCGCATGTGTTGGGATAAGATCGTAATCATAAGTCCTAATGCTCACCCAACTGGCTCTCGATAAGGTAAATCTTTTGCAAGGGGTCTTATTAATGTTTCAAAAGATTCGGGTGTTGGGTTGGGTTAAGCAGAAAGGCAACCTTATCGAGTTGCAACTGCGAGTGGTCACGTCAAAAAAAAAAAAAAAAAAAAAAAGGGTGTTGGGTTGAGGCGCGCGGTAATATTTACTATGTGTATGAGCTTCGATATTCGATGGTGATAGGCTGAAGAGGGTTGGGTACTTCAAAAGCTGATTTCGTTTAACGTACTCGTAGGTAGGTACTAAAAGTAGTACCTAGTAGTAGACTTTTCAATAGTAGCTTATTTTTAAAAAAAAAACAACGTGTTAAATTTCTTTGATAGAATTTCAACTTTACTGCAAAGGAATAAGGTTCATATTCAATTGGGAAAATTTGACAGATTGGAGTTGGTTGATGTTCTGGCCTCTGTACACAAATACAGGGTCATATTAATTTAAGCGTGCAAATAGCCTGGTACAAAATAAATGATCAATGACCCCATGCTAGGAAAAACCTGTGTTACAGGTCATACATCCGTCTAATAAGTCGGGGAAAAAGTTTTATTTTTTTATTTTTTATACAAATTCAAGACATTTTTTTTCATAGTTTATTTACATTTGATTATAATAATTATGTGCTATTTTGTTCGATAACTTGTTGCCATTTTGTAGGTAGTGACATAATTCCATTGCTGTAGAAATTATGGGACTTCTGATCAAAAATCTGCGACAAGTAGTTTTGATTGATACCGTGCGTCAATTTCATACAACTGTCAAAATTAATTACAGTTAGATTGGAAGACACGGAAAATTAAAGTTGGTGGTCCATTTCCATGATCAATTGCTTTCACAGCAGATTTTTTTTTTGTTACAAAAAAATCTGCTGTGTCATAGAAAAATGCAATCCTACGCGGTCAAAATTTATGGAACAGCTAATTTAAAAAAAACCCATGAGAAATTTCAACACAGGGTTCATAGTCATGTAGTTACTAAATCCATGATCACAGATTGCGTGTCGATGTTCCTGCATATTTTTGCGACACGAAATAGTGCTCAAACATTTTAAAACCCAGTCTGTTCGAAATCGAATTTTCAAAGCTTACCAATGAAAATGTTCGTAAGATTTTTACATTCAAAATGTTAAGTTGGGACAACAACAAATGTCTATCTAAATTTATGAAAATTCGGCGCAAAAGGCACCCTTTTAGGTGAAGCTGAACTACAGAAATTCATTGAGTCGGTTAAAACTACTGGTAGTATTTACTACTGAGCTTACGTTTTACGTTTCAAAGACCTTCCGTAAATAGATTTCGTTTAAGTTTTTACCCCGTATTACTATTTATTATGTAAATAGGTTTATTGTAATCATACTTATCATCGCGCTTGTAATCAAGGTTGGGGATAAACAGAGGTGTAGGTATAGTAAGTAGGTACAGACGCCAAGCACATCAAGCTACCCGATACTGTAAAATTTGACAGATTGTAGTAGCTTAATGTGTTGGCGTCTGTACACCTACATTTTGCCAGTTATTTTTACTTCCACCATTTCGAGAGCAGTGGTGGCCCAGTGGTAACGGCCCCGATTTACGAGTTGTAGGTCATGGGTTCGAACCAGGCAGGCACTTTACTTTGTTTAAAATAATGTCATAGCCACCGCTCTCAAAAACGGTAAAGGAAAACATCGTGAGAAAGCCGGTAAGTCTTAGCACCAAAAAAGTTATGTGTGGAAATACATTAAAAAAAAATCTACACGTCGACTTGAGACCTCCTCCGTTTTTTCGTCGGTTAAAAATTAAAAGACATGTGACATCTACCAACCCGTACTGGGTACCACGTGGAAGATTACGGCCCACTTCCTCTCGAAGAGACGAGGCTGTGTCCTAGCAGTGGTGATACTATGGGTCAATTTTTTGTTCAATCACCATGTATAGCATAATCAGGACACAGGTCTGCTGGGACACAGGTCTCCTCTCTGTGAGAGGGAACGGGCCGTAATACCAAGTAATAGGCGTAATATAAGCCTGGAATCGCAAACCCGTCTCGACCAAGCGTGGTGATGAATGCTTGTGCGTTCTTTGTATGAGAAGAGGGTTTGCTCTGCAGCTGTACAGAAATAGGCTGCGGACACGAAGTCGGCGGGCGCTGCAGCGGCGCGGGGAGCGGCGCGTTTCAATGCATAGATTTATATGGAACGGGCCTCGAAGGCAGCGGTGCGGGGAGCGGCATACGAGCGGTGCGCACCAGTCTAGCGGTGCCCGCGCGTCTGCATTGACGTAGTGTTGTGCATTTAATTTTTTGCTTTTTAACGACCGACGTTTCTAAATGTATCAAACAAAAAGATATTGTCGTCGCTGTTTAGACATTGCGTTCGCGAAAAAAGACACTAATTTCTCATGATACAACACTACGCCGTTCTAGCGCCGCGCGATCTGCCCGCTGGGCAGACAGGGTCCGCGCCAGAGCGCCGCCCCGCAATCGCTGACTTCGTGTCCGTGGCCTAATAGGCAACGTCACGCGGGGAGCGGGACACGTGAGTGGTTATTTTAATAGGCGTATCGTCAATTAGTATGAAAATTTTCGTCGAAATTGAATCAACACAAAATTTAATTTGGCAATTTAACCCTTAATTGCGACACCGCTCAAAGGAACAAATTAGCAATTAAAACCTCATAAGACGTAGGCGGACATAAAGTTCGTACGACTTGTTGCTTTGGGGACCCACGAAAACTTTTCGAAAGCCAGTATCTTATGACGTCATCGAGGCTGTATCACTTCACTGTAGGCCTTTGACACACAATAGATAGGTGTAGAAGGTCGATTTCATCGCGCGGCTGATCCAAGCGCTGTCAGTTTTTTGACAATGCTCAAAAGGCGCCTCAGTCGTTGACGCGCTCGATGTGGATCGGGCGATCTGGAAAAATGGATAAAGCGATAATGTTCAACTAACATAATTTAGCTAGAACGTGGATTGGCACTGGAGCGCTCAGCATTTTCTAAAACGAAAGAAGAAACCAAATTATTTTATTTGGAACACATACACAAGAAATACAAACATCTCAGTATAATCCTGCGATATTTAAAAAAATAATACCGCAACGCTGGTATTCTTAAAGGGTCTGCAACTAAAATGAAACGTGCTAAAGAATCTTCGATCCTCAATCGGCGCTCCATGATCTTGGATCATGATCAAATTCGGAGCGTCCGTTGTGACCCTAATATTAGCCATAAGCTACGTACTTTCGCGTCCATGTGTGCGTGCGCCTGTTTTCACTCGTTGTACGAAGCCGATCTTCTGTAGCAATCTAGTCAGTGTCTTTGATATCGAGGCTTTAATCCACACTGTATTAAAACAAGTAATTAGATTTTCAAAGTACAGCTGTGCTATATTAAAAGCGAATGTTTTATATGATATTAATTAAAATTGTGTACTAAAAGGGTTTATATTTTCGTGTATTAAAGTAATTACTGTCAAAGGGTTTTTGATGTAATTAATATTAGGAGAGTAACATTTTTCATGTAGGATATAAACATTGTCATATAAACGGCGTAGTGATAGGCCCATTAAAAACGGAACAAAATTATGTCGGTTATAGATTTTTCTCTGGTGTCTAAGTAATAATAACCGCTTGAGTCGATTATCCAGGTTAAGCAATGCTTGCCGAGGTTGTTCCGTGGATGGCGTGGATAGCCTAGAACAGCATGTTAAGCCGTTGGTCCTGGCTGTCATTCGTAGATCTTTGATAGTCGTTACGGAGAATCAGAAGCCCGAAAGTCGGGCAACCAGTCTTACCAAGGGTATCGTATTACCCAGTAACTGGGTTGTGTAGGTAAGATAGACAGTCGCTCCATGTAAAACGCTGGTATTTAGCTTCATCCAGTTGGACTGGAAGGCGACCCCCCACAACATAGTTGGATAAAGGCTATGCAGATGTTAATGGTTTTTTAACCGACTTCAAAAAAGGAGGAGGTTCTCAATTCTGAGGTTTATTTTTTTTTCCCTAGCGTGTTCGACCTATGCATAAATACGACCTATGACAACCTACTCTTAGGTATACAATCAAGTATTTTCTAATTAAACAGACAGCTGTGCTGCTGGGGATTTTATTGCGCCACTTTTTCTCCCCAGCGAAAGCACTAGGAAGTGGTGAAGAGCGGGCGTTTTGGGTGACCGTCTTTTGTAATTTAGACGTTCATAAAATGCTGATTATCATTCTAATTTGAATAAATGACTTTTAATTTCTTATAGTCATCGACATTTATACTCAAAACTTACCTCACGACACTTTTTGCTTATTCCTCCGTATCATATACATATACATATATACAATGACAACCGATTTCCACAAAACTATTCAATATAATTTATTATTCTATCCATTCATACAACACATCCTTCTTAGCATTTCATCTCTGCTGTATCCAATTGCCTTCAATCATCCACTTACACCACATCGACGCGAAAAGCTAAAAATAACTTCACTACGCCTCTCAGTAATTTCAGCCTATAAATCCATCATTTATAACTCGTTCGTGTATTTGAATACGACCCTATGGATCCTCAGGCATTCCTATGTCGAGTGCGTCTCATTATACCCAGGAAGGCCGCCGAGATTTTATTTATATACAGAAATACATATGTACGTGGTATACAGAAAGGAAAGATTTTTACGTGCCAATTAAAAATAATAATCGCGAGCGTGTCTTTACGAGCTCTTTTTTTTAAGATTATAAAAAGAAAGTAAAATACAATTAATTAACATAATCAGCCTATAATGTTCCCACAGCTGGGATACAGGCCTCCTCTTTGTGAGAGGGCCATAATCCACCACACGGGCCCAGTGTGGGTTGGTATAGATATAGATATCACATATCTTCGAATTTTTGTTCTAGTGCATGCCGGTTTCCTCCCGATGTTTTCCTTCACCGGTTTAAGAACAGTGGTGATGAAATGATTTAGACAAAGTAAAGCGGTCCTACGACCTGCAAACCGAAACTCACTGCACATTTATTTAGCACAGACTATAAAGCACTCAACATAATCAAATAGGTAGTAATGTTATGAGTTGCACATTATGTAGTATTTTGCTAACATTTCTTACAAAGCTAAATACCTGTGATTGTTTAGTGTGATAGTTCTTTTATGCCTCTGGTTTATTTGCTCATTTATAAAGGTTTACCAACAGCTTCTGTAAGTATATGATATATCATAAGTACTATAGGTAAGAATACTCTTGGTGTAAGTTAACTCAGTCGCCACTTACAGGTAAACCAGCATTCACAGAGCTAAGTGATAGAAAACACAAAACATAATAAAGCTAATGGATCTATAACTTAGTTATGCTCTTCTTTTTTGTGTCGCTAACACGACTGTATTTGAGATCTTGTTGGCCCAAAATTTCGCCACTTCCACGGCACCGTGAATGGCAGCCAACTGGTTTAATTAGCCGTTTAGTCAACCGCCTAACCTTTTAACTAAACGGCGGCCGTTCAACTAACGGCCTAAATGATATTCAATATTATTATATAGTTTAGGTTGGAACTGTAACCAATCATGCGAGAGCCGAATTGGTCGCAGTAACTAAACGAGGGCACCCAGACCAAATGGGGTAGGTTAGAACTTTGATCAATCGCGTGCGAGCAGAGAGCGAAGCGAGGCGAGCACTACTTCCAAAGGCCAGGCGGTTAACTAAACGGCTAATTTAACCAGTTGGCTGCGAGATATACATATGAGTAATCAAATTATTATGACGTCATACCCTTTACTGTGATAAGTAATACAAACTATTTATATCTTTTTTATACCTTCAAGGCAGTTAAGGCTTATCTCGTTGTTTATTTTCCTCCGAAATGAACAAATTAAGCCGAATGATCTTGCTATTCATTAGTAGAAACGCCAAACAAAAGTCATTAAAACAATATATTTATTTGTTTACTACTTAGACTTCTTATTTTTTGTAGGTAAGCTTAAAGAAAAGATTTGTCAACAAAAGATTGTCGGCCTTCGACAAGTTCACCGGAGGGTAGAAGGGGTTGGGCTCGTGGCTAAATAACAATAATTTATCTTTATGTCAGACACGTCCATACATTTTTACAAAGAAATCGTTAGTAGGGTTGTTAATAGTAGGTACTACTCACAAAAAAATTTAATAAAAATGTGTTAGTAAACAAAATACTTAAGTTACCTCGGGGTGCCCTTCGCTCGCTCTTGCATCCGACCGACCGCTCGATAGACGACGCGAGGATGCAAGAGCGAGCCACCCGAAGTACGCACGAAACGCCAGCGCGGGCCGAGCAGTAACTAGGTAGTTTGAGAGTTAAAAAAGTAAGCTACGCTTGCCGCTGTTGGTCTGTTGATGGGTGACCATCTTTTTACATACCGAGACCCCTCCGTGCCTCGCGTTGGTCCCGGCTGTCATTCGCGGATCTTTAGCAGTCGTTACGGGTAGTCAGCAGCCCGAAAGTCTGACAACCAGTCTTACCAAGGGGTATCGTATTACCCTGTAACTGGTTTGTGGAGGTCAGATAAGCAGTCGCTCCATGTAAAATACTGGTATTCAAGCGATTGAATCACTGATTGACTGACTGACAATGATTGAGTTGGAAGTTAATTTGTTCTACGGAAGCTTTATTATATCCCGTAAATAAATTCTAATTCGAAACATGTAAGTTAACACGGATAGGTACATACGGCTACACATCAAGCTATACATAACCAGTATAAGCTGACTTCTGATTGTAAGAAAAACCAGTACAATGCGAGGACAGCTAAAACTGGAAATGTATAGCTTGATGTGTAGCCGTGTGTACTAAGCCACCGTTAGGTTACTCATTACGAGTTACTAATGGTAAGAAATTAAGTATCCATACATAATAATATTATGTACCTTTACACATGCTCCTAACATCATTTATCAAAGTAATGATGATAAGATATGAAGGTTATTTTCCTCGTATTTTTCCATCTATTCATATTTATTCCTTCATATAAAATTAACTCTTATCATGAAAAATGATGAAGGCTCAGCTGTCTTTTACGAATCGGTATTAGGTTCATATTTAGCTATTTTATCCGCGTTTTTTCCAACGCTTTAAAATCAGCGATCGAAAATGTACCCTGTGTCTTTAAAACTAAGGTGTCTTTTTTTGTTTAGCTACTTAATGGAAAATCTCTAGGTTAGAATGTAATAGCGAAGTAGTCGACCTAAATAAATTATCGGTTTCCCTCGCAATAACAAAAATGAGAATTTTTGATGTTAAAATTCTGTTGCTAATTCAATTACAAGTTGTCTCATACATTTCAAAACTTAAATCTGTACTGCTGTGGCTGCGCCCCGCGGTTTCACCCGCATAAGTGTCGATCCCGTGGGAATATCGGGATAAAAAGTCTGTTTATGAACTACCTGTGTGCCAAATTTCATCTAAATCCATCCAGCCGTTTGAGCGTGAAGAAGTAACAAACATATAAACACACACACAGTCACAAACTTTCGCCTTTATAATATTATTATTAGTTTGATGTTAATTATCTTAAAAGCTTACCGGTATAGTTAGTACGCTCAACGCTCGCAAAGAAGAAATACACAAATCAAAGAAAAAAAAATCGTCTTGGATAAATACAATTTGAATGCTCTGTCGGTGTTGGTTTTTGCTCCACTCTCCAGCATCCGACGCTTCTGTTCGCATTTTTTTTATAATGCACCCGAACCGTGCAGAACATTGTAAAATGGAGGGAATAAATGCATGGACGCATTCAACATCTGCGTCTGTTTGTATCATGTTTGTCAATTTAGTTAGTGTTGGTGAACATTTTTGACAAATAACTAGTTTATGAGACAAGGATTTTCAACGGTATTTTGTTGATGTTTCTGTTTTTTTACATGTTAATATTTCTATGTGGCCTGTCTGTTACTAAGTGCTGATACACACGAGCGATATCGTCAACGGCAGCAACTGCGGGCGTGGACGGGTGTCGACATCTACAGTTGACGTGTGTCGCTCGTGTGTATATGCACACTAAAGCATAGGCTTCTTACTCAGTTCAAAACTTGGCAAGCAATATTCTAACTTATTTATTTATTATCTGTGTCAAATTTCATCCAAATCCGTTCAGCAAATTTTGCGACAATCCGGAACAGACATCCAGGCAAATAAACATAAGGACAAAATTTTAAAAGCTATTTTTGACATTATACTCGTCGAGTATCATGTATGAATTACTTTTTTCAAAAATATTCATTGTACACTTTTAAACTTCGTTACTATTTTATTATGACTAGCCAGATATCTAGATTAAAAGTTTTTCTGGTTCACAGTAACCAACCAATCATTAAAATATAAGAGTCCGCGTGAAATTTCTTTATGTCCTATAAAGTAGCTGTGCTGCTGCGTGTGTGTGCTGTGTGTGTGTGTATGCTCTGCTATGTGTGCCTGTGAGTAGCTGTGTGGTCACCCATCCACGGACCAGCAGCGGGAAGCGTAGCTTGAACTGATCGAGTGACCCGTGCGGCTGTTATTACTTAGCCACGAGCCCCTCCAACAACGCTTTAATTTTTCATCAATATTCAGAATATAAATTACTACCTAGTAAACACAACAAAAAAAAAAACATTCCTGTAATAGCATGTGCATGAAACAGCAAAAAATATGTAGCTACCCCTCTGTCTGCTGCATTTTCATCAAACACATCTTCCATTTTTATTTTTTTCTACGCTCAACACTGCCGACGGACTCGTCAAAAGCCAAAGCATGGAACAGACAAGACCCACAAAGGCCGCATCGCATTCAAAGGGTAGTTAATTGGGTTGCCCGCTCTAAAATATTGTTTACCTTTGTCATTTTAGCACGTTGCCGTAACACGCTTCGGCCAATAGCTGGCGACAGTGACGACACAGTTTTGAATTCGTTCTTTAATTGGTTTTTAGCGCCAAAATTATAATGTTTGGTTTGTTGGGCTGTGTAGCTTTGACACGTTTAGGGCCGGTTGTTTCAAACGGTTGGCAAACGTAACTTACGTACGACAAATAATAACGAGTACGTACTCGTTATTATTTGACGTAGGTACAGCAAGGCCATAATGTTGTAATTGTAATTTGAAACAACGCTTTTTTTGGTTTAACGATAGTAAGCGCCATTTTTGACGTATACCTACGCGTGCGACAAGGGGACGTGAAACAACCCGCCCTTAGTCGCAAATTGTTATGTATCGTGCCTTTTAGGCTCAAAACGGCAAATTCCTGAATTGTAGCTTTCATAAACTGCGTGTAAGCTTTGTCAGGAATTGTAGCTATCCATTAGGTAACTCACGTTTATGAGTGGGCCGTATTGATGATAACAAATAGTGATGAATGGTGTTTGTGGGACGTTGACAGGTTAATGATGCTTCCAATTGAGTACTAACGAATTGTTTATCTATACTTTTACAAATATATAAAATAGAAGTGTCTGTTTGTAATGTAACAATAACAGCATTTTAATAATTACACATAAAAGTATATACGGTACTTATCACAATTTTTTTTTTCTTTGTCTGTCTGTTTGTTCCGGCTAATCTCTGAAACGGCTGGAAGGATTTTCTTGACTCCTGGCTGATCGACGAGACTTTCACTGGGAAGATAACTGGTGGTAAGGAGTAACGTAGGTTATTTTTATTTCAGTAAAATAATAGGGGCTTGGCCCAAAAAAAAAAACCCATGATATCCAATTTGTTTCCCGACATGCACGCAAACACAACGCGGGCACAGCTAGTGTAAATTGATGAAAACGGGCCTCGTGGTTATTTTTAACTTACTTGCAATTTTAAACTCATATAAATAAGAAGGGATTTACATGATAATATGTGGCAACGTATGTCATTTTGAACATGAAAATATCAAGCCAAACTAATTACTCAGCGGTCTAGCGCACATGTTATAAAAGTCGACCAAGAATAAGCAATTTTCAAAGCACTTTGTGAGCGCTTGAAAACTGTCACCACTTATGCACTTTCAATCTTTTAGAGCAGCGACATATTATAAAACGTGACGTTGAACAGTGCCAACATACTCTGTGTAAATTGTATAGATTGTCTTTCAAACCATATGGGAACAGAGATAAGTAGTCTTTATTGATATTATTTTTGATACAAGCTGAACTTGCACTCACAGTTTTCAATCTGCGCAAAATTGATGCATAAATCGTTACGTAAACTTATTTACTGTGTCGCTGGTGCTGAAGGGTTAATGCCCAGAGGTATCCAACCTTTTTAAATAAAACTATATCAGACAATGGCCCACATTCCCTTTGTAACCTATGCACTTGATGACCTTATGAAGGTCTATACGAGTAATAGCTTAGTTCTAAATAAATGTATGGCGAGCGATACTGTTGTGCTATGAACTATATGCTATTATATTATAGCGTAGTCTGAAATGAGCTCCACTGTGTCGTGAGCATTGCGTTGTCGACTTCGCGTATCTGAATTTTGGGCCAAATATAATATTTGAAATTTTAACCCCATAGATGCTCTAAGAAGAAGAACTAGTAAAATACATTACGAGTATATGGGTCATCGCGATTGATAAAATATTATAGATCTTCTGTCGTCCCTTGGCAAAATAAACCAAACCTTGCCTGCTACTCTGTAAAAATAATCTTGACACTACTGCTTAACACGTTGGCTGCCAGGCAACAGACACAATAGAAAATGTATTGTTCGCGGTCACCGGTGACCGCGTTGGCAGTCAATGCCTTAAGGTACCTTTGTATCCCGTGCCAACACGAAATAAGGAAAAAAAGGATAAGAGAGATTTAGTGTGATGTGTTTATAGTGTGGTGTGAGACAGAGAGAAATAGATCTAGCTTCTCTCTCAAGTAACTAAATGCCTAAACGTGATGCGTAGGTACTTGAAGGATCACTTTCTCGTCCAATTATCGAATAGTCGCCTCCTAAGAAATTTTACTTCAGAATAAACTGCCTAAAGAACTGACGATGTGTTGAAAGACCGTTTTTACTACACGAAACATTAGTATGCAGTCAGGATGATCAAATTACGCCGACCAAAATACCCTACACTTGCGGTAAATTGGGACATGTGTAACAGGCTTTAGGTAGGCTCGTTTCGAAAGTGACTCGGAATTGTATTAAACGTAGGTTTACCCTCGGGTCCTTAATCTACTGAGCGGGAAGAACGCTTGTGACTCAGAACGATTTATGGTTATCTATTTATCCTGTTAACCCCTCAATAAGCGGAGGATTTTATTACGATGTGGGTCAGCGTGACCGCGGGAGATGTGGGTTATATTTTGGCTTGTTAGCAGTGTTGCTGAAAGATGAAGATGTATGTCTTACCTACTCAATTCTAATTATTTTCAAAAGTTCAGGTGGTGATAGTCTTTTCGATATTGGATTGTTTTTTGGATAAATAGATTTAAAAAAAAACTTGAAGTCAGCGCACGCACTAATTACGGTAGAAAGACAATATTATTTGAAGGAGTTAATCTGTTCAATGAATTACCCGACGATATTAAAGAGTGTGATAACGAGAATACATTTAAAAATAAGCTTAAGAAACATGTATGTACATTATAACTTCTAATACTCTGGAGGAAATTGTATTGTTCTGTATTATCATACTTATTACTTTGTATCTCATTACCTATAAGCGGACTGTATGTTCTTATGAGAAATAAATTTCTTTAAACCGATATTGGTTTAAATATTGGTTGGCTATGAAATTGCCGATTTTTTATACTGGCTATTTAATTGTGAAGATCGATATATTTTGTTTTTCAAAATCAGTTGTTCATTTGTTTTCCCGCCGTTCGATTTTTTTTAAATATCGCTGTTTATTGTAACCATGAAAAAATCTAAATTGGGCGCTATTTTCGAATACGAGATCCGTCGGGGCACCAACGCAACACAGACAGCACTAAATATTAACGACGTGTATGGACATGGTACTGATGGTACCGCTTGTGCACGCACGGTCTGTTTTTGTTGTGATTGCTTCCATTCTGGAAATTTTGATCTCAACAATGAGCTCCGTGGCCGACCGGAACAACGATGAATTGAAAGCCATTGTAGAAGCAGATTCATTTCAAACCATGTTGGAACTTGCAGCAGCCTTTAACGTAAGTGATAAATCGATACCTACTGATTAATTTCCTTTAAATTGGAAAGATAAAGCTCGGAAAGTAGGTACCCTATGAACTCGCTGAATAACAACAACAAAATCGCGTCAAAGCACCACAGCGGTCGTCTCAAAACACAGGAGTTACAACTGGAAACTCTCTGTCACCCACCATACTCACCAGACCTTGCTCCAACTAATTTCAAATCCAACAAGGCGCTGAAAAACGCCTCTAAAGAGTTCATTTATTCCCATCACCAGGATTTATAGCAGAGCCATCAACAAACTTCCACAAAAATGGCAAAAGTAATCTTCACTAATTACCTACAAAAAAATTCAAACAGCAATTTCATAGGAAAGGACGTAATACAATCATATTTCTTTCTGGATTTACATCAAAAGTATTTTTCAAACTCGAAGAACATTAGCATTCAAAATGTAACATTAAAAAATCATAGTAATACTTAAGTATGGTTACAAAACTGTCTCCCGATAATGCAAAAAAGTACTTAGCATTCTATTTTGCTCAATTTGAATATAACCATAATTAAAGTAGATAAATTATTTACTATTTGTAGGAATTTTAGATATTACTTAGGTATGTATGTGTGTAGAGGGGCCCGTGGCTAAATAATAACAGCCGCACAGGTCGATCGATCAGGTTAAGCTACGCTTGCCGCGGTTGGTCTGTGGATGGGTGACCATCTTTACATATCGAGACCCCTCCGTGCCTCGGAAAGCACGTTAAGCCGTTGGTCCCGGCTGTCATTCGTGGATCTTTGACAGTCGTTACGGGTAGTCAGAAGCCCGAAAGTCTGACAACCAGTCTTACCAAGGGGTATCGTATTACCCAGTAACTGGGTTGTGGAGGTCAGATAGGCAGTCGCTTCATGTAAAATACTGGTATTCAGCTGCATCCGGTTAGACTGGAAGCTGACCCCAACATAGTTGGGAAAAGGCTAGGCAGATGATGACTTAGGTATGTATATAAGCACTTGAGTGAGATACCTGAGATACAGGTTTATTCCTAATTCAGGTAGAATCCAATTATTTCTTACCTATTTATTTATATATATCTACTTTATTGTACACCACAAAAATACATAACAAAAAATTTATCGATCACTAAAAAATATACAATGGGCGGCCTTATCGCTTTCTGCGATCTCTTCCAGGCAACCTTGGAATGGACAGTGATTTGCCTGGACATAAAATCGGGTTGTCGTTGGTGCAAAAAAAAAAATAGATACACAGATAAATACATATTCTAAATATTAGATACATATATACTAAATATACAAGCAAAAAAAACAGACAATTACAGTTTCGAGAACAAGATGACATCACAATGACAAGTAATGTTCCTTTACAAGTCTTTTAAACACTTACCTCTAGTTTAACGCCCTATTTCGTAAATATTTATGTAAATCTATTATTTCTGTGTGAAATAATCTCATTTTTTCCGTTTTAAAATCTGAACCCTAATTGAACTATTAATCTTAACCTGAATACATTTGAACGATACTTATTGCTAATCCATTACTTCATATTTCGAAAACTTTGTCTTCTCAACAATGTAAATAACGCAATTAACAAAACAACGTTAAATGCAGTAAACCGGTTTCCCACAACGTATATAAATTTTGCAATTATAATTGTTCCCCAGGCACAAACCTTCTGCCTTCAACCTTGACTATTCGTATAAAAACTTAACCCCGACTAGTGGCGACACTTTTCCCACATAAGCACCGATTCAGCCTATCGACAGACATAAATAACGGGAGAGCAGTCAGCAAGCTCAGCGGATTACCCACACGGCAACACTTGCACGCTCTGTCACAAAAAAGATAAATACAGAAGGCCAGCTCCACAATAACGAGAAAGAAAACGCACACACACATAGGCACGTCTACAGCGAGTGCAAGCGCACTTGCGACTGTCAAATTTTGTTTTGACAACAGAAACAAAAAAGAAATACACGGTACTCGGCACGGTTTATAAACGGTACGGCGTATATACCGCGCCGTAAAAAAAAGGTGTCTATCAACAAGCTTCCATAATGATCCATACAACACTGACGTCCGTACCTACACACAGAGAATAAACCACAGATTTTCACGGCAAGTAAAACGTGTATGTACAGACGCCAGCACATCAAGCTACCCGAAACTGTCTAATTTTCCCAATTAACTTTGAACCTTATGCTTTAGCGATAAAGTTGAATATCTATTAAAGAAATTTGACAGATTGTTGTAGCTTGAAGTGCTTGGCATCTGTACAAAGGGCCGTACGCTGCCATGAATCCTTGCCATATCTTTTACTTAAGATCCGTGGTTGCTAGGTTGGTGATTAACAGATATGTTTTGTAATCGGCTACCTACCTATTTGTTATTATACTTTTAACCTAGTTTCATTTTAAGGAAATTTTGTTCTCATTAAGTAAGCTATTGTTAATTATTAATGAGAAATGAAATCCTTAAACTATAGATCGCTATACGTACGCGACAGTGTGTGCGCCTGTTTTCGCTCGTAGCACGAAGCCGACCTTCTACACCTGCTTATTTACATTGCGCCTCCACGCTCGACGGCTCACGAATTGAGTCGACAGTCCGTCGACGCTACTTGGGGAGTTTAAACTAAACTTTACGCTTAACTGAAGCATATTTTGACGGGGAAATGGGAAAGGAGTTGAAAGATTTTTGTTGTGATGTTTTAGGGTTCCGTACACAAAGGGTTAAAGGGGTGCCCTGTTAATAAGCCTGTTAATACGCCGCCTTTCTGCCCGTCATAGAGCCGCAATTTTTCAACCGTATTAACTAGCAAGTTTATCAAACAGGGGTCCTATCTGCCATGTGTAAATAATAAAAGAAGGTAAATTAGGTTTGGTGCTACAGAGCGTGAGTCTAACTCGGACTTACGTCAGTTTTTTTTAAGGGGAAGCGTGGGATAACACTGCCCGCGAAATGACTAATCAATCAAGAAGGATTATATGATTTTAGAGGGTTGTATTGATGATTTTATTGATTATAATTCTGTTAATACATAATTGAGTACTTGCGGCCTACTCAAATGTCCATTCTTCGGTATTGTTCGTAGAGTCGATAAGCTCCTTAAGTTTTGAGTTGAACTACACGATTACTGACAAATGCGTGTACTGACTGGACAGGTCCATTCAAATCTGTGTGGTTCTTTCTTCAAAAGAACATTTCAGACATCAATCTACATGGTCTTCACATGATATGACCAATATTATGTCTGGACTTCAAAAGAGACTGTGACCTCTGAGGTTGTTTCGGCCTTTTTTCTCAGAGTAGTCAGATAGGAAACGGCGACATCATCTAGCTTTTTTTTTATGTTATAATGTGACGTGTAAAAGTGATTCCAATAATCCTATGTACAGAATAAACAATTTCATTTCATTTCTTGCTACGGTCGCGAATCATATTTTGTTCAACATACAACCGCCCGAGGTCCGCAGCTAAATAAAAACAGCCGCACAGGTCGATCGGTCAGGTTAAGCTACGCTTGCCGCAGTTGGTCTGTAGATGGGTGACCATTTTTACATACCGAGACACCTCCGTGCCTCGGAAAGCACGTTAAGTCGTTGGTCCCGGCTGTCATACGTGGATCTACGAGTGGTCAGAAGCCCGAAAGTCTGACAACCAGTCTTACCAAGGGGTATCGTATTACCCAGTAACTGGGTTGTGAAGGTCAGATAGGCAGTCGCTCCAAGTAAAATACTGGTATTCAGCTGTATCCGGTTAGACTGGAAGCCGACCCTAGCATACCTAGTTGGGTAAAGGCTAGGCAGATGATGATGATACAACCTGAAAAATTGCAAAAAACGTAAGAAAATTTTCATTTCGCGGGTTACTCTGCCGCTTGACCCCTAAGCATTTCAGCTGGTGATTTAAGCTCCCAAAAGGTTGTAGTACTCCCGTTTTGAATATCAAGAAACTAAACGTGCGGGTCCCTGAACTATCGGAGTAAGTGCGCAATATTTTTATATGTGCTTATTGGCTTATGTCGTTGGCCAAAATCGAAAGTATATATTGGACAAACTTTTTACGTTCGTATTATGTGCTTTTCCAATGTATTGGTAGGTCATATTTATAAAGATGAGAATGTGAAAAAGTGGCCAAGTGCGAGTTGGACTTCCACACAAAGGGTAACATACCATATTTGGCACTACTTACATATAAAAAAACGTTTCGAGGGAGTGGCCCGTAATCCACCACGTCTAGTGTAGGTTGGTAGATATCACGTGTCTTCGAATTTTAGGACATGCGGTGCCGGTTTCCTCACGATGTTTTCCTTCACCGTTTTAAGAGCAGTGGTGATGAAATAATTTACTCACAGTAAAGCGCTTGTCTGGGTTCGAACCTACGACCTATAACTCGTAAGTCGCGGCTACTTTACCACTGGGCCATCACTGCTCTCTGAAATAAAAATAAAATATTATTTACTGTAGTCCATTCTCCTGACACAACTGATTTATTTTAGTTGGATCCCACTTTTGAATCCCATTTTTTAGGTATTAACGATGGGTCCCATTTGCTATTTCCATTGAATCCCAAGATACAGTCGCCTTTTATGATCATTTATAAAATATTGTTTTTTTACAAATAAAGATACTAACATTTGCAAGAAACGTCCACACACAAATCTACCAAATCACAATTCAGAATTCACACCTATGTTAGCAAGTGCAGGAAATAAAACCGCTTCACAATTTAGATAGTGTTGCTAGCTGTGAAAAAAAAATTGCCGTCACACCAACTTCTCAAAGAGTTTATCTGCCTCTCGGCGCCGCGCCAACGGATCTGCATTTTCTTTCTGAATAAACTTTCTTCATTGGACAATGTGTTACTTGTTGGTTCAACTTTTGAACAAAAGGCTGACGGTATGAAAAGAAGGATTTTATTTTAGTTTGGATAGATAGTTTGCTTCTTTGAAGAAATCAAGCTTTGGCAAAGGAACGTATACTAATGATTCTATTTTCTGGCATCTGGCTTAGCGAGGTCATTGACTTGAGCTATAAAATTAAAGGTACCAGCGCCATTGAATCTAACCAGAGGGGCAATTCAATTTTAATCGCTCCGTCCTTGGGCGGGCCCACAGCGGCCCATTACAATAGAAAATCAATTGTGTCTCATTAGCGAGGTTCAAGCGATTAAGAGCGTTCACATTCTGATCTCAGTCTCAATCTGTCAAAAATACCTATAATTTCCCCACATTTTTGACAAGTTCATGACATTTGTTTGTCGCCGAGGTGAGACTGCGTCTAGATTTTGAACGTTATAAAGAATTGGTCTTCTGGTAAGTATTAGGCTGTTCCGTTTTTGTTAATTTTTGTCTTTCAATCGGGATTTTTCACTCGAAGTGAAACTTCTGAACACAAGTGAAACACAGATTCATTAGTGAACCGATCCAACAATATTGGACTTCGATACTCGATATCTTTAACTCGCCTACCAAATGATCGAAAAAGGAAATGAAATAAGCAAAATAACGTTCATTCCTATGTCATTTTATCGGGGTCGAGTGAATGTGGAAAAAAACAATATAGATATAAATTTGCCTAATACGGAACCCGGCCGCAGTAAAAGCTATGGATAATGACTGGTAGTCATGGAGTTTAAGTGAAAGTTCAACTTTGTCAGTTTCTGTTACCTTTATGACATTCTTTTTCAAACATGTAGTTATTAACTCTCGGGTTGTTGCAGTTAAATTCTTCAAAAAGAATTTATGAAATAACTTTGATTTCGGAAGTCGGTGTCTTGGGTTCTGTATTTTAGTTTTAGTTTTTTCCCACCGACTTCCGAAATTAAAGTTATTTCAAAATATTGAGTTAATTTTTTGAAGTCGTTTTAAATTTTTTTAATTACTTGTTTATTTCGTAATTTTTAGTTTTTAGTAAAAACTGGATTATTTGTTTGTAATAAGTAGGTACGTAATTAAATAGTTTTGTTGTATATATATATTGCATTAGTATTTGACCAAGATTTTAAGATGTTTTTTCCTTTTGTCACTACACCCGTAGCTCATATCAATAAGCCAGGCCGTCACACTTACACGTATTAGTCCATATCTTAAATTACTGAATCGATTTTGATGAAACTTGCACTGATCCCTAAGTTGAAGTAAATATAAGCCAATAAAAAATATGGTCACAATCCGATTAATAGTTGCGGAGAATTTTTTTTTTTTTTATCCTTTATTAATAAGAACTAGGTTCTTAATAATTAATTACAATCTAGCCTATAAGACTAATAAGCAATTTGAATCTAACTTAATTTTTTACGTGATAATTATTTTAAAACTTAGAATAGTGTTGATTGTACTTTACACAAGTCCGTTCCACTTTCTTAGAGTCTGATATGATATTATAAACACTTTGTTCATGTGTTATTATGTGTGTCATTAGCACTATTATTTCTACACTTCTTACACTACACTAACTCAAAAGGTTTTGTCCGTTTTAGTCTTCGCACTGTATTTGTTTGGTCTAACAGCTGAATTGCCTCGATGTTCACATGTCGGTGGAGTCGGTGTTCATGGGCCTCAGCAAATTTTTGGATTATGTTTGTGACGGGTTCCATTTTTAAGTCACGATGGAGGTCGTCATTTCTTATATACCAGGGCGCATTAACAATACTCCTGAGTACCTTATTCTGGAATGTTTGTATAATATTGATGTTGGTCGGCTTAGTACAGCCCCATAATTGGATGCCATATGTCCATATTGGCATAAGGATATGCTTATATAATAAAATTTTGTTATGTATCGATAGGCAGGAATCCCGTCCAATCAACCAATACATGTTTTTAAATCGCATTTCTAGTTCCTGTCTTTTCTTCTTGACGTGCGCTTTCCAGCGCAGTTTCGCGTCAAGCGTTATGCCAAGGTATTTGGCTGTATTTGCGTATGGCACTGGTTGGCCATTTATGAAGATTGGGTGGTAGTCACAATTCCTGTTGGTGAAGTCAATGTGAAGTGACTTCGATTCATTTAATTTTATTCTCCATTTTTGTGCCCAGTCATGAACTTTATTTACAGCGATTTGTACCTTTTTTATTGCTTCCGTATGGCATGACCCTGTAGCCATAATGGCAGTGTCGTCCGCAAAGGTTGCAATAGTATTATTTTCCAGCTCTGGTATATCATGCGTGTACAGCAGGTAGAGGATTGGACCCAGCACACTACCTTGAGGCACGCCAGCTTTAATAACTTTTAACTCAGAAAAGGCATCCTCATGCCTTACTCGAAACATTCTACCTGTAGTGTATGATTGCAGGATATCGGCAAAATCATTGGGCAGCATTAGTCTTAGCTTATATATCAAACCCCTATGCCAAACTTTATCAAAAGTTTGTGCCACATCTAAAAAGACGGTGGAGCAGACTTTTTTATCTTCAAACGTTCTCTCAATGATGTTGGTAATTCTATGTACTTGGTCTATGGTTGAATGTTTCTCTCTGAAACCAAACTGATGGTCAGGAAGCAGATTTCTCTCGTTTATTATAGGTTTTAGGCGTTTTAAAAGCAATTTTTCAAACAGCTTTGATATGATTGGCAACAGGGAAAAGGAAAATGGCAACAGGGAAATGGTTGCGGAGAAATGAGTGGACAAACATACATACATCTACAAAATTTTGTATATTTGTTTGGAAGCCCTAATAGATTGTCATATAATGTGAATATAGTGCAGTTTCAATAATATTACATACCTACATAGGTGTCAAATTGATAACCTCCTTTTTTTTGAAGTCGGTAATAAACCAACATCAAACTGCACAACAATGTGGGTCATTTTATTATTATTTTTTTGTTTAATTTTTATTATTCTCTTTGTTCTGTTAGTTTTTTTTCTTGGTCTGGCAGTTTGAGTAATTTATGTGGCCTACCCAAATGTCCTTTCTTTGGTATTGTTCGTCGAATCGTAGAGCTCCTTAAGTTTTGAGTTGAGCTGCACGATTTCTGACAAATGCGTGCACTGACTGGACAGGTCCTCTCAATCTGTGTTGTTCTTTCTTCAAAAGACCATCTCAGACATCGATCTACATGGTCTTCATATAACCTGACCAAGATTATGTCTGGACTTTAAAAGAGACTGTGACCTCTGAGTTTGTTTCGGCCTTTCTTCTCAGAGTAGTCAGATAGGAAACGCCGACCTCATCTAGTTTTATAAAAAATATGATTGACGTGTAAAAGTGTTTGTGCAAACCTACTTACAAAATAAAAATCATTTAATCATTTATCATTCATTTATCATAAACTCAAGTTCAAAGCATTATAGAAACAAAATTAATTGACCCAATTGGTCGTGGCGAGCGATCATTTAACATCCTAAATGATATAAGTATAATGAAGGCTTTAATGAACTATTAAAGCCTCAGACAGGCGACGCGACAGTACGACGCGCTAATAAAAGTTCATGGAAATTGTTCTACCAGAATCGCGTCGAGTCGCATCGTCGCTTCGCGCCTATCTGCGGGCGCCTTAATACAGTAATTATATTTACATTACTACAATTTGCTGACGGCCTCCTAGGTCTAGTGGTCGCTAGCGCTATTGCTGAGCATGAGGTTCTGATTTTTCTATCTGGAATTTCTCAGTAGCAGCCCTGAGTTTGGATGTACCTATGCCTGGTTGAGACAATATACAGGGAGATTTTTTTAAATCTTTAGAGTTGGTCCCATAGTGAAAGTTTTTCATAATCATGGGTAGAACACCCTGTAAATGTTTGGATTGTGATAAAAAAAATCTTCCTGTTTAGGCTCGCCCCCTATTGCATGGGACTTTAACATAACTGCCGAAATGTGGGTGTTCTACATAGGTACACTTGCTTCTACATAGGTACACGTGCCTTGCCCTTTGTGAATTACGGGCGTGATGTTATGTTATTAAAACTTCCGCGTGTCACCCGTTAATTATAGTGTGTGTAATTGATATTTTATCACCGAAGTGGATGTATATCCGGAACTGCTAGTCTGACTTGTATGACATAATCCTGAAAGTAGGAACGCTATATTTGTGACGTAGGTAATTCTGTATGTTGGAAGATTATTATTATATTCCGGAAAATAAACAGTCATAAATTATTAAACTTTTTTAAATAAAAAAAAAAAATAGCCTTTCTCTATTGTGAATTTTGTAACTATATGTGTCGTGTGTGTGTGTGTTTATGTGTGTGGTGTATGTTTGACTATGTCCCAATGCACTACGAATTGTAATATGTAGTTGTAGGTATTTAAAATTATTTTACACTTTAAAAAACTGAATATGCTGTCATTAATTTAAAGTGTTCGTATGAATTGACTTCTAATTCGTAAGTATCCAAGTTTTCCTTCACCATTATTGATGTATTAACTAAGGAAGTACAGACGCCAGATCAAGCTACTACAATCTGTCAAATTTCTTTAATAGATTTCAACTTTACTGCTAAAGCATTAGGTTCAAAGTTGATTGGGTAAACTTGACAGATTCGGGTAGCTTGATGTGCTGGCGTCTGTACATAGCATAATCAGCCTATAGTGTTCCCACTGCTGGGACGCAGGCCACCTCTCGGTGATAGAGAGCAGCCATAATCCACCACGCGGGACATGCAGGTTGGTAGTACATAACTTTTTACAAATTAAAAAACTCTAGCCTTGTGGTACAGAAACGGTTCATCAAAGCTACGGGTCACCAGTATCTATATCGTACTTCGCCGTTTAATATTTAAAACTTTTCACTTCACAAAACTGTATTAGTTTTAAATCCGGCTAAGAGAGCTTAGGTACAAATTATTAGGTCAGATTACGCAGCTCGTATAAACCCTGCATAAAAATGTCAATAGTTTAGAACCCCTGTTCCTCTTCGTTATTAAGTTACCCGAGAGCTACGCGCCCCGTTAAGGAAAAAAATACTGTTTTTATTTTCCATACTAGCTTTTGCCCGCGACTTCCGGGAAAATATGCTATGTGAACGAACCTACTTTATGTTAGTCCAGGTTATAGACTATATATGTGTGCCCAAGTTTTTTGAAGGTCCGTGGCATACCTATCTGTCCGCCATTTTGATTTTTTTTTTCAAAGTGGCGGCCCCGCATGTAGCTATGTAAACTATTAATGTAATTTATTAATGTAATCTATTATGTAATCTATTAATGTAATCTAATAATGTAATCTATGATGGCACGTGATCAACTTTGAAAGTTACTACCTCGGAAACGTGACGCTTTACGGGGTTTGGTCTAAGTGTGTTTTCTGTTTCCATTGATGTCAACAATCGATTTATATAGGTCACAAGAGTGGTCGCCATTTTGAAAAAAAAGCAAAATGCCGGGCATGTAGGTAATAGGTATACCAGGCTCCATTATATAAAATCTTCAATCCCCTTCCATCGAAATCCTTTCAACCGTTTTGCACCAATCTGGATCATCCAAACCATAAGGCAAATACACAACAAAAACACTGAAAACAATTTTTTTTTTTTAAAGATAGCTATGAAGTCGTTCTCACACCTCGTAGCTATTTCTTTTTTAAATATTTAATGTGTGTGTATAGATGTAAATACAGATGTATAGATAAAATAAACTGGCTTTAATAAGATATAATCTATTTAGAACTTGGAACTACCCACAACTAAGTAAGTTATCTTCGGGGAAAAAATGGCGGCGGCTTTTTATAGCCCTTGTTAGAGATTGAAAATAAAAACCATGACGCGAGCCTGGGGTGCAAGTAATAAGAGATAAGCGTGTGGTTTCTTTACGAAATACTCGAAGGATCCTCGTTGCTGTAGTGGTCAAAAGTCCAACTACGAGCGATTTGATTCCCAAGTTGGGCAAAGAATTGTCGAGTTTTTCACATAAACTTATAAAAAAAATGGAATCCGCGCTACGCATATCGAAAGTGAAGCACCGTACTGATCTATGTGTGCGTGATTGACGATTGACGCTGTCGTGTCACGTAATGGCGGCCGATCGGCATTCTATGATGTAAATGTGAGTGTGAAGCGTCTTTGTACATACTTACTGTGCTTCACTTTCGATATGCGTGGCGCGGAGTCCATCTTTTTTTATAAGTCTATGGTTTTTCATTAGGAATTTATCAGGAGTGCAATAGAATCTGGATTTGTAACCAATTAATGGCTCTTCCCCTAAGCTACATCATCATCATCTCGTACCCTTATGCCAATTTACTTGGGGTAGCCGGTTAGACTGGAAGCCAACCCCAACATAGTTGGGGAAAGGTTAGGCAGATGACTTCTCTATTAGTCGTCTTCTCGGCAGGCACTCCCTTTCTGGCCATACCTATCATCTTAAACCCAGTCCATCCATCGTTTCTTTGGTCTTCAACTCCTCGTATTGTCATCCATATTCATAAAACTTTCCTGACGACATTTGCCTCATTCCTGCACATCACATACAACTTTAGAGTCTCCGGTACCACTTTCAGACTTCCTCTTATATATCTACTCATTTCTTATTGTATCCATTTACGTAACACCACACATATAACATCTACATAACACTTTGCGGGACACTTAACGCCCCTCGACGTAATAACAATAAAACTTCTATTGAGTCTCGTTCAGTGTCCTTTAATGTGATCATAAAAATCTTAAATTCATTCATTCACTGACAAACTGACATACAACGCACAGCCTAAACCGCTGGATTCAGAAGCATGAAATTTTGCTCAAGAATTCGTTTTGTAACGAAGGTGAACATTTAGAAAGGATTTTAGAAAATTCGTCCCCTAAAGGGGTTAAAAAGGGGATGGAAGTCCGTCATATTTTTTGCCGTTGAGTAATTCTTTCGGAATTCAGACGAACAATACACCTCTGCCTGTTCTTTTAGGGAATAAAGGCGTGATATTATGAGGTGAACTGGAACGTGTAAAATATAACTTGTGTTAAACATTACGTCATGCCAACATACAGGTGATTGATGTACACTTAAGCGGTACACTCGGTCGTTAATTAAGGTGCGTGTATTACAGTTGTTAAAGAGAGTAGCAAAACAACAATTACTTACATAAATGTATAGATAAACGTACCTTGTTACGGCAAGAACGTTTCTTACGAAATGTGTTCTAGAAAATGTTCAACAGTTTATTTATTTGTGCTCAATTTATTACCTTATGTATCCTGTTGACATAACAATATATAAGGTCGCCAGTAAACTGTTACTGCGGTATAGTGACTGTACTATACCGCCCGTACCAGTTAATACTGCATTACTATGAATCTCCCAAAATATAGTCAGAAATCAAGAATTCATCTTGGAGCACCAATGTAGAATATTATGGCTAAAGCGGTGGCCGCCACCGCACCGCAGCGGTGTTTGACCTCAACTGTGTCAAAAACGGTATCTAGGAAAACAAATAAACCTACTTTCATAAATAACATTCGCCGATAAATTGCGGACGCTATGTGGGCGGTACCCCTGTCTAAGCAAACCCCTGCTTAAGTGCATTAGGCATTGTAATGTTACGAACGAGAAATCAATCTAGCTTAAAGTCAGTTGGTAATAATTCTTGCCGATTGCCGTTTTCCTACAAACGTTTTACCTTTTCGGTTTTTTGAAACAGTTTCTCTTAACTTGCACAAGATGACAAACAGAATCAGTCCATGGTTTGTCGATGACATGCACTTTACAGAGGTCCATCCTTTGCTATTCAGTCTATAATAGGAGTATGTTTTCGTTTAAAAAACAAATGAAAGAACAAACATTAGTGGAAGTCTTTTTTTCAAGTAAGTAACTGATAAAATAGATAAAACATAACATCACACCAGCATAGCTATTCACAACCGTCCCATAGGCTATCGTATCGAAAATTATACATTTTAATAACCTGATTTGATTTGCTTTGAATAATAGCGGATAATAATAATAATTGATGAATAGCGGTCTACTATTTGATTTAGGTCTGATTTTTATAACTAGATAATTTTATCGGAGGAATAATTTTGAATATTTGACAGTTCTTCCTTATAAAAACTGTCAATTTTATTCCACGAATAAAAATTATCTGTCGATTGAAAAATCAGCCCTTAAACTGTGCGGGTTTTGGACTTGTGAATAGCGTTTAGAGGACTGCTACGATAACATTTATTGATGTTCGATAAGGTACGACGTTGCATAGCATCTGTATAGTTACACAACGCTTTGTTTTCTTCTTTCGAAAGTCAAATTACTGACGACTGAAAGAGAGTAATCGGTGTGTAACTATTCATCTCATATTGACGATGCTTGCAGCAACAATTCCATGTCATCATAGGTTTTCAGTTTTAGCCATTGAACTATTGCCTTTTTGTAATCTATAATAGTGTGTGTAGTGTAGTAGTAGTGTAGTAGTAGTTGTAGTTATTTTATTAATTTTAATAAATAGCTATAATTATGGAAGTGAAACCAGCATTAAAACTAGCAACGGCGTTGCAAGAGTTTATTCATTGTTACCCTGCAACAAAGCTTTTGTTGCAGGGTAACAATGAATAAACGCAACGTATCCGATCCGGTCCATTCACGAATCATTACACCAGTTTAATTATATAAGCATAATTATGTTTATCGCGGGTCCATTGTCGATAATATTTCAACTTGGACCACATTCAAGACGCAACGTCCCCAGGAGTCTATAAATCAGGCTTCAAACGTAACTGGAGCCTATGCCGCTAATTGACGAGTAAAATGAGGATTACAAAATTCTATATTTTTTGTATTAAAATATGAGTTTTATTAGTTGTAATGAAGAGAATTTGCATGCGCAGTGGAGAAATTCAAACAGGAATCTGTTACCAGACACCCACTATCTGGCGCACAGCTACTAACGTAACGAATAAAAAGCAGACACAGCTTCTTGAAATCGACAGCGTCTCTGTCAGGATATTCTTCCCCCTCCTACTCACTACCTAACACTAAAGGAGCATCTCTCTGCAGGCGTGACCCACTTGGAAGTCGCTGAACCGTCTCCGGACACAAGTGGGAAGATGTAAGTCCAACCTGGTAAAGTTGGGCTACCTTGACGGAAAGGCAGAAGGGTGTGATTGCGGAGCTGTATCACAAACCATGCTCCACCCATCCAACCATGCTCCTGCCCTCTGTGTCCCAAAACATGCAGCCAAAGTGACCTCTGCGCTGCCACCGACAACGCCGTGGAAGTGGCAAAGTTTTAGGAAAACAAGATTTAAAATACAGTCGTGCCAGCGACACGAAGAAGAAGATTAGTTTTAATGGGCATTTTGATTGGTACTTGAACGATCAATGAGCGTGATAGATTATTCCAATATTTTTCTTTAATTGACACAAAGAAAAACATCCCTATAATAATTAAAACCTTGTTTACATGTGAAACACAAAATTACAACAGTTTCTTATCAAAATATTATAAATACTTTTACTAAATACGTTTAAACTGTGTTTTTTAATTGTTTTTTTTATATAATATCACATTCAACTGTTTAACGTAACTTGTCTACTAATTGTAAAACCAAGTAAGTAATTGAACTAACTAATTTCAACATATTTACTCTATTTTATATAATTTAATCATAGTTTTATGTTAAAATGCAAGTATTAACAATTCTGTATTAAAATCGTACGATGTGACGTCACTTGTTTACCACCGGCCAGTGCGGCACCGCGCTGGCAGGACCCAACATGCTGCTGCGTCCAGCAATCCCGACGACGCAGCTGTACGTGTCCAGACTGCACCACTCCACGAAGGTTGAGGAGATCGTGGAGTACATGCGTGTGAAGACCAACTGGACTTTGAGGGTCGAGAAGTTGGAGTCGCGTCACAACACGAACTTCAAGTCGTTCGTGGTGCGTGTTCCGACACATCATCTCGAGAAGTTCCTCAAGGAAGAGTTCTGGCCGAAGGGTGTTGTGTACCGCCGGTTTCGTGGCCAGCTACATGACACCAGTCAGCGAAACACGACGCAGACACTTCGTGTATGTTAGTGTTAGTTTTTTAGTATAATGTTGTATGTATTTATAGTATTTTTTTAAGTTACTTATATTAATATTGTATTGTATGTGTTTATATGGGCCTTGATGCCTGAAATAAATGGATAAATAAATAAATAAATAATAAAAGCCGCCGCTCCGCCGTACTCGGCACAACCCCTCCCTGGAACTCCCCTTGCCGTCGAATAATACTTTTTACGCGCTGGGTATCCAGCTGCATATCGCCGGCGAGGACCTAAACATATATGCAGCCTATAAACCGCCCAACGCTCACATAGACCTTAGTGAGCTGCGGGCGCTTTTGGAGCCGACAAATGGCAACGCAACCATCCTCGCCGGTGACTTTAATAGTAAACACCCAGCGTGGAACTCTATGGGTACGAATACCGAGGGGAGACGACTCTTCGCGGACGCGGAAGCCTTCGGCTATACGGTGTCCGGCCCAGAGACGCCGACCCACTATCCAGAGGCCGTACGGTACATGCCGGACGTGCTGGACATCGTAGTCCACCGGGGGCTACATTACCAGATCACGCAGCAAGTTATCGACGACGAGCTGCAGTCAGATCATCATCCTGTGCTCGTCGTCATATCGGGTATGCCGACCCGACAGAAGCCACTAGCGCCACGTCGAATCACGGATTGGAACATATTCAAGGACAGAGTGGAGGCCACCACGCCGACTCGGCCTATCGCCACCTCCGCGGACATAGACCAGACGGCAGAGGACATCACTGCTTGCGTCAAAAGCGCCTTGGAAAAAGCGACGAGCACGCAGCCGCAGGGGAGAGTGCTATTGCCGCCCCTGCCGGCGCGTCTAAAGCGGATGATTACCGAAAAGAGGCGCCTACGCAAGCAGTGGCAACAATTAAGATGCCCAACACTCAGGAGAGAGCTGAACCGTCTCGCGGAAAAGGTGAAGGCCGAGCTACAGGCGCTCTCCACCGTGGGCTGGGAAGATCGAATAGACGCCGCTGCAGACAGCTGGCCGTCTCTACACAAGTTGTGCCGCCAGCTGACGAACACCCCAGCCCCGGTGCGACCGCTACGAAACAGCGACGGGGCGCTTAAGTATGCAGCGGAGGACCGGGCGGAGGTCTTCGCCGAGCACCTGGAGCGTCAGTTCCGCCCAAACCCGACCGGCGACACCGACCATGTCGCAGCAGTCGAGAAACACCTGGGAGACTACTTCGGCACGCCGATAGCTCCCGATGAGGACCCCGTCTTCTTCTCGCCTGGCGCAGTTAGACGCGCCATCCTTAAGACGAAGCCTAGGAAGGCCCCCGGTGCTGACGGTATCACCAACGCAGTGCTGCGCCACCTGCCGTACCGTATGGTAGCGGCGCTGGCGCGCCTGTTCACGGGGATACTGCGCACGGGGGCCTTTCCCGCCTCGTGGAAGGAAGGGCGCGTCATAATGCTGCCCAAGGCGGGGAAGGACATCCTGAAGCCGGAGAGCTATCGGCCAATCACGCTGCTGCCGACGGTCTCCAAGGTGTTCGAAGCACTCCTGCTGCGACGCCTCCAGCCGCATATTTCGCCGCGTCCGGAACAGTTTGGCTTCCGGGCGGAACACAGCACGACGCTCCAGCTGTCGAGGGTACTGCACCACCTCACAGCTGCGCTCAACAAAAAGGAGTACTCGGTTGCAGTATTCCTCGACATGGAGAAGGCCTTCGACCGTGTATGGCACGAGGGCCTGATTTACAAGCTGGCCACGTCAGGCGCGCCCCGTCGCGTCGTGCAGGTGGTCTCCTCTTTTCTGTCCCACAGGTCCTTCAGGGTGGTGGTCGACGGAGCGCTGTCAAGCGCGCGCCCGATTATGGCGGGTGTGCCGCAGGGCAGTTGCATGTCGCCGGCGTGTTACTCACGATACACGGACGACATCCCCACGACACAGGAAGTGACGCTCGCGCTGTATGCAGACGACGCCGCGTACATCTCAACTTCGCTAAACGCGAAATACGCGGCGGTCAAAATGCAGCGCGCCCTAGAGCTCCTTCCCGACTGGCTGTCAAAGTGGCGGCTGTCGGTGAACGTGGGTAAGACGCAGGCGATGATCACTGGATCAGCGCCCCTCCCACCACTCCTGAAACTACAAGGAGCCGACGTCGAGTGGTCGCCCCGGGTCAAATACCTGGGGGTCACCATCGACCGTCGGCTCTCGATGGGGCCACACGTCCGCTCGGTCGCCGCACGGGGTAGGGTAGCCCGCAACCTGCTCAAACCAGTGCTCTCGTCCCGCATCCCGGCGCGCGTCAAGTTGGGCGTGTACAAGTTGTACGTACGCCCAATCTTGACGTACGCCGCTCCGGCATGGTTCGCCCTCACAAGCGAGACCAACCGCAAGCTGCTCCGCGCGCAACAGAGTCTGGCGCTGCGGACAATCGTTGCCGCCCCTCGCTTCGTGAGGAACGACGTGATCCGGAGGGATCTCCGGGTTGAGAGCCTGGATGAGTTTGTGCGGCATCTCGCGAAAGGAATGTTCGCGCGTGCCGACGCATCTGCTTGGCCTCATGTCAAGGATATTGCGCCCTGGCACGAGCGCCCCCCTGACGCGAGACCCTTGCCCCGCGACCTGGTAGCGGACGACGACCCCATCGCACCGGATTGACGCCTCGAGTGAGCCGCACCCAGGTTACACGCGGCTCATTCGAAACAATAGTACTCCACCCATATTACATACATTCGTCACGTAGCGGGTGCTAAGTTAATATAGGCACGTTACGCGGCGAACACAGACATCCACTACTACACAGACGCCCAAACTCACACGCGAACGCGCAGTGCGGGCTGCGATCGCGTAGACACTGAGCGGTGTCACACAGTACAATACCGCTCACACACACACGACTGCTCCTTAGCTCGGACCGTAACCGGCTAGCTCTGGAAGCGGGGCGGGCGGGAGCAAATCACCTATGTTCTGTAGGAGCGTCGAGTCGGCACCTCCGTCGCTGGTCGTCCTCCGCCGGGCCTCCCCCAGGCAACTGGGGGTCTCACCTGGCGGGGACTGACCGCCGAGGTGTCGTGAAGAAAGCGGCGCTGTGAAACAGCGTCGCGGCGCGCCTACAGAAATACTACACGCATCCACTCAAATGGGGGCGCGCGCTAAGCGCGCCCAACGTACTACAGGCCCTTGTAGCGCACACAGTGAGGGGCCCGTATAAGCGGGCCACCGTATGGCAATCTGCGGCCGGGGGGCAAAGCCCTGGCGCCGCTCGCCACGCCCCCTAACGGGGGCGTCGCGACTTCCAACGACTCGGCACATTCGCTCCGGAGCAGTCACACCGAACGGACCTAAGTTAAGTAACCTTATCCTGTTTGATAACTTTTATGTATGTTTTTTTTTAGTAAATATTTCTGTTTGTATTTTGCTGTATGTTGTGTACATAAATAATAAAATAAATAAATATATTTTCGTTGTATGATTTATGTGTATACTGCAAACCAATGTAATGTACAATACAAATATATAATATTTCTATAAAATAAATAGCTAATTAAAAAATATCTAAATTTCAAATAAATAAATTCTTTGCCCCTTAGTACGCCTATTATTTTTAGCTATTCCAAATATTTTATCTCACATCAGAAGTGGGATCGGAACCTGTTTTATACACTTTTTCGAAAACTTTTGCAGATGGATCCTGCTGTATTGGAGAGTCTCCTGAAAGCCATCCGGGATGCTGTAGCTGGTAATCGCAGTGAAGATGATGTCGTGTTGCCGCCATTTGATCCGGAAAAGAACGACAACGGTGCGGAAGGCTGGTGCAACAACATCGACACCGTCGCCAAGGACCGTGGATGGAGCGGCATCACTACTGTCGGCAAAGCAGGTAAAGCCCTTAAGGGCTCTGCTCTTTTATGGTTTGAGACCTGGGACCCAGATGAGGGTAGAACATGGGATACCTTTAAGACTTGTATCAAAGATTTGTACCCCGAGAAAAAGAACCTATCAGAAAAACTTTCAAAAGCTGTACTTTATAGCTCGGACGTAGCAGAAACTTATTGTGAATATGCTAGGGAAAAGCTAAGGTTATTACGTAATACTAAAGTAGCATTTTCTGAGGGACAGCTGGTCGAGCTTGTTTGTGGAGGTATATCTGATATTAACATTAGAATGGCATCGTTTAACAGTCGTGTTAACAGTACATCGGAACTTATTTGTCTTTTCACAACTTATACTAAAAACCCTAGAAAACGCCCATCCGAAACGAGTAACGGACCTCACTCTTCAACTACTAAGCGCCTTAAGCCCGAGAATTCAAACTCTTTCAAGCCACCTACTTGTTTTCTGTGCAATAAAACTGGTCATGTTAGATCTCAGTGCTTCAAAAACAAAAACCAAAATACCTCAAATTCCGAAACACCTAAAATCCAATGTTCTTACTGCAAAAAGTCTGGTCATGATGAGCCGATTTGCTTTTTTAAGAAAAGAGATGCGACAAAAAGCACTAACTCTAATAACGTTAATTGTTCCACAAATGGTAACTTATCGCTTACTGATGTACAAATTTGTGAAAGACCAATTAAAGCCCTGTTAGATTCGGGTGCTAGTTGCAGTATATTGAAAGAATCAATTGCGAATAGTTTTGGTCGTAGTTTAGAACCCTGTTCAACATCTTTAAAAGGAATAGGAAATGGAATGATTCTAATCTCCTCAAAGATTAGTTTACCTGTCAGATTTAGTAACGACAATTTAGAAATCGAATTCTGTGTAGCTAACGATTCAGATTGCCATTATGATTGTTTGATAGGTAGAAATGCGGTTCAAAATCCAAACATAGCGATTGTTTTAGATTCCAGTGGTTGCAGATTAGAACGAATAAACTATACAGAATCAAATACTATAAGTACTCCTAACGCGATAGATAATCATACTCAGGAATTAATGGAGTTAACAAGTCATCTTGATTTAAGCCTACAACATAAAATAAAAAATATTTTTGATAAATTTCCAAAAGTGATGCCAAATTCTAACTATATCAGTACAGTTAAAACAGGTGAAATGACCATCAAGTTAAAAAGGGATGAAGTTGTTTATTATAGACCATATAGGCTAGCATCTACAGAAAAAGAAAAAATTCAGGAAATTATTTCTGATTTACTTAAGAAGAATATAATTAGAGAAAGTCAAAGTCCATTCGCTAGCCCTGTCCTTTTGGTAAAGAAAAAGGATGGCAGCGATCGCCTTTGTATTGACTATAGGGCTCTTAATAAAATTATTGAAAAAGATAGATACCCGCTGCCTTTAATCGAAGATCAAATTGATAAGTTAGGAACAGCAAAATATTTCATTTCTATAGACATGAAAAATGGCTTTCACCAAATCCCTATAAAAGAAGAATGTATTAAATATACTGCTTTTGTAACCCCTGATGGACATTTTGAATTTCTTAAAATGCCATTTGGTATCTGCAACGGTCCCTCTGTGTTTCAGCGGGCCATTAATAAGGCAGTTAGAAACCTGAAATTTTTGTTAGTGTATATCGACGACTTGCTGATTCCATTTTCAGAAATAGCACAGGGTTTAGAATATCTCGAACAAACTATTGAGGCTCTATGTATGTCAGGATTTACCGTTAATTTAAAAAAATGTAAGTTTTTCGTTCAAGAAATGGATTATTTAGGTAGACATATCTCTAGTGACGGTATTAGGCCGAGCAATGATAAAGTTAACGCTTTAACTAACTCTCCAGTCCCAGGCACAGTGAAAGAAGTCCGCCAGTTCATGGGACTGGCGAGCTATTTCAGAAAATTTATACCCGAATTTGCATATCGTACGGCTTGTATCACTAAACTCACAAAAAAAGACCAGAAATGGCAATGGGGGCCCGAACAAGATGCAGCTCGAGAGTACGTTATAAAACATTTAGTTTCCAAACCACTGTTGAATATATTTAACCCAGAGTTAAAAACTGAACTGCACACAGATGCTAGTAGTATTGGATACGGTGCTATACTTTTACAAAAAAAGGATAATCAATGCCGCGTCATAGCATATTTTAGTAAACGTACCTCTCCAGCCGAATCTAAATACTCCTCGTACGAATTGGAAACATTAGCCATTTTTAATGCTCTTAAACAATTTCGGATTTATTTACTAGGTTTAAATTTTACTATTATTACGGACTGTAATTCCATTAAATCGACCATGAATAAAAGAGATATTTCTCCTCGTGTAGCAAGATGGTGGACGTATATGCAAGATTTTACTTTTGATATTGTATATAGAAAGGGTAAATTCGTTACTCACGTCGATTATCTCAGTCGTAATCCAGTAATCACACATGCAGAATCATCAGAAGTAATTAATATAATTAACGAACCAGATTCTCCACCATCTTGGCTACACTCGGCACAAAATAACGACCCTGAGACACAAAATCTTTTAGAGAAAGTTAGGACCGGTGATATAGATACAAATCGATACATGATCAGAAATAGCTTGTTGCTTTATAAAAACGAAGATGGGGATCCACCAAAATTTTTCATACCAAAAGGTTATAGACTCAGTTTATTACGATTGTTTCATGACGAAAATTGTCACGTTGGTTATAACAAAACCCTAAACAAAATATCCGAAAACTTTTGGTTTCCTAGTCTTGCTGCCTTTACAAAAAAATATATAAGTCATTGTTTAGTGTGTGTAGAGGGTAAAGGTCATTCGGGGCCAAAACAAGGTTTCCTTCACCCTATAGAAAAATCGATTCCATTTCACACTTTACATTTAGATTGTACAGGACCTTTTAGTGTATCTTCCGAAGGTTATAAACATGTTTTAATAATAGTGGATGGCTTTACCAAATACTGTTTACTTAAACCACTTAAGACGCTTAACGGTCAAGAATTGGTCCCAATCTTGCGAGAAAACTTAACCTTGTTCGGTACACCTACTATGATAGTAACTGACAGAGGCCCAAATTTTACTTCTGATCACGTACGATCATTACTTAGAGGTATGCAAATAAATCACCATATGATAGCCACGGGTACTCCTAGAAGCAACGGCCAAGTTGAAAAATATGTTGGTACCATCATTAATATGTTAACCACTACTGTTAACAATTCTTCAGAATGGCCAAACGTTTTGTGGAAAATACAACAGTCTTTGAATACTACGATACAAAAAACAACAGGTTTTGCACCAACAAGGTTGTTAATTGGTTGCAACGGAAATATACCTCCAATTCAGGCTCGCCTAGACGAAGTACAGGATAATGATTCCGTTCAGGTCACTGATGCTGAAGCTGATAGGGACTTAGCTAGGCAACGTCTTAGAGAGGCTGCAGAAAAATATAAAAAACGATTTGATAATACTCGTAGAAATAATATGGTTTTCAATATAGGTGATATAGTCTATGTAAATCAAAACCACAGAAGACATGACAAATTAAGTCCTAAATTCAAAGGCCCCTATGAAATAATTGATATTTTAGAACATGATAGAATTTCACTGAAGGGGCTTAATACATTAAGGAATCTTACTGTGGCAAAAGAAAAATTAAGGCTTTGGCCGGGGGAATGGGTTGAACAAAATTCTTCTTTTGAGGAGTCCCCATAGCTCCAGCATCATGAGTCATGATAGATTATTGTTTCTTTGTATTATGTTACCATTTCTTTTGTTGTTGCTACATGATCATTGTTTTTACAAATGTTGAATTATGTTATTATTTTAATGATTGTTGTCTAATTATGAAAAAGGAGTAAGTAATTTGATGTATAAAAGTATATTACAGTTATATGATTAGGAATAATTACAAATTAGTTGTCTATAATTACTGTCTAAATTAACACTGGTTGATTTAAATCATTAAATGATATAAACTTAGAACAGTTTTTTATTACTGCTGGTCGGCCACTGCCCTGATACCAATCTGAAATTCATTCGCAGCAGGTGATAGGACTGGTATGTCAAGGCCAGAGGCTATTATATGAATTGCTGGTCGGTCACTGCCCTGATATTAGTTTGAAATTCATGTGCAGCAAATGATAGAACTAATATGCCAAGGCCAGAGACTTCTTGAAAACAAATATAATCAGTTGGGTACTTCGAGAGCGAAGTACAGGTCAGTCTGGCCGTGATAGATTATTCCAATATTTTTCTTTAATTGACACAAAGAAAAACATCCCTATAATAATTAAAACCTTGTTTACATGTGAAACACAAAATTACAACAGTTTCTTATCAAAATATTATAAATACTTTTACTAAATACGTTTAAACTGTGTTTTTTAATTGTTTTTTTTATATAATATCACATTCAACTGTTTAACGTAACTTGTCTACTAATTGTAAAACCAAGTAAGTAATTGAACTAACTAATTTCAACATATTTACTCTATTTTATATAATTTAATCATAGTTTTATTATGTTAAAATGCAAGTATTAACAATTCTGTATTAAAATCGTACGATGTGACGTCACTTGTTTACCACCGGCTATAAAAGCCGCCGCTCCGCCGTACTCGGCACAAACAGGCCACCCGGCCAATTACCGAGGATGCCCGAAAGCCCCCAAATCTGCGTCCCCCAAACTGTCCAAGCGCGCTGACGCTAGGCAGAAAAGGGAAGCGCCCTCCCAAGGCACAACCCCCCAGCTCCCCGAGCGACTGAGCCCTCAAAGGCCCAGTCCGTGGAACATGCTGAACCACCAGAGAGCTTTCCCGGCTCTCGTGGCAGCCAAAACCCCCACCCCACCTCCCCCCACTAGGATGGACCCCCGCATCCGCAGCTCTGCGCCCGCATCTGCTACTCCCCCCACCAACACTACGGCCCCCTTACCTACCCCCGTAGTCGGCCCTTCTGCCATAGATCCCTTCAATGTGATCTCGGGCACCTTCATGGCGTTCCTGACGCCCCGCGCCAGGAAAATGGCCGCCGAAATAATAAGCGCCAGAAACGCTGGCGACCTGTACAGGATTCAGGCAATCTACAATGCCTATCCTGACATCACACAACTACTTAGCTCCTTCATTACCAAACCCAGTAATGGATAAAGGACCCGTAGCGCGAACCAAACCCCGATCCCTTAAGTTAGCTTACTTTAACGCTAACGGCTTCAAAGACCAAAAAGATGAGATCGCCACCTTCCTCCGCGACCATCGTATTGACATCTTCCTCGCTCAAGAGACCTTCCTCAAGCCCAGTCAACGGGACCCAAAAATCGCGAACTATCGCATAGTTCGCAATGACAGGTCTCGCTGCCACAAGGGCGGTACCCTCATTTATTACAGAAAAGATCTTTACTGCATCCCTATGGACCCTCCCACCCTTTCAAGACTTGAAGTGTCTATCTGTCGACTAGGCATGTCAGGCCACCAGCCGATCACCCTTGTGTCGGCCTACCTCCCTCCCCAAAACGCCGCAGAGAACTCCCAAGTCCTGTCAGGCGATCTCTCAACCCTTCTTGGCCTAAGTGACTCCGTCATCATAGCGGGTGACTTTAACGCCAAACACCCCGCCTGGAACAGCACCAGAATCACTACCAGAGGCAAAATCTTGTTTGACCTCTCCCCCATTCTGAACTTCGATGTCATCGGACCGATGACTCCCACTCACTTCCCACACACCCCCAATCAAACCCCCGACGTCCTCGATGTGGCACTTCTAAAGAACGTCAACCTACGGTTAGACACTATAGAAGTGGTACAAGAGCTTAACTCAGACCACCGACCAGTCATCATAGGAATGGCCCCCCGCATAGGTCTCCCCGACCCTAGCCAACCCCCCCAGACAAAAGTGGTAACGGACTGGAGGAAAGTAAGCGAATGCCTGAAATCCGCCACATCCCCCCACTTAGACTCCATTCCTGACCAGTTCAATTCTATCGCGGACACGACGGCCGCGATCGACTCACTCGCGGATCACGTACAGTCCGTCTTGAGCAATTGCTCGAGGGAGGTTCCAGCGATGGATGACCATCGCTGGAGGCTGCCTGACGACTTGCGTGAACTGCTGAACGAGAAGAACGCGGCTGTCCGTGCATACAGCAGCTTTCCCTGCGATGCGAACAAAGCCCATATGCGCTACTTACAGAGATCTGTGAGAACCCGCATATCGGAGTGGCGTGAAGTCAACTGGGATAAGACGCTGAGCGATCTCGAACCCACCCACCTAGCTTTCTGGGAGCTACAGAGGAAACTTAGATCCAGTGACATAGTCGCCATGCCCCCACTGGTCCGCCCTGACAAATCTATCGCCTTCGATGACATCGACAAGGCCGAATGTCTGGCTGATAGCCTAGAAGCCCAATGCTCACCCAGCTCCCAGCCAGTAGACCAAGCTCACCTCTCAGAGGTGGACGCTGAAGTCGAACGCAGAGCCTCCCTCCCACCCGTCGAAGACCCCGATAATCCGCTGCCCCCCGTCACTCCAGACGAATTGCAGGATATCATAAAAGGTCTCAAACCTAAAAAAGCTCCTGGCTCCGACAGAATCACCAACAGAGTGATCCAGCTCTTCCCCGCTCAACTAATAATGCTACTAGTCACCATCTTCAATGGTGCCTTGAGCAATAACATTTTCCCACAATCGTGGAAAGAGGCAACCGTCATCGGGATCCCAAAACCCGGAAAACCCAAATCGGAACCTTCGAGTTACCGCCCCATCAGCCTGCTCAAAGTCCTCGGCAAGATCTATGAGAGACTTATTTATAAGCGACTCAGAGATTATGCCGAAACAAAGGGTCTCATTCCCGACGAGCAGTTTGGTTTTCGTACCCAACATTCTTGCGTACAACAAGTCCACCGAATCACCGAACATATCCACGCAGGGTTCCTGCGCGGTAATATGACAGGTGCAATATACTTCGACATAGCGAAAGCTTTCGACAAAGTCTGGCACAACGGCTTAATATACAAGCTTTACCAAATCGGGGTGCCGGACCGTCTCGTGCTCATCATACGGGACTTTTTGTCAAACCGCACCTTTCGCTATAAAGTCGAAGGAGCAATCTCCTCCCCACACCCCATCCGAGCGGGAGTCCCCCAGGGCTCGGTGCTGGCCCCACTAATTTTCACGCTGTTCACCAGCGATATCCCCAAGAATAAAAAGGCACAGTTGGCCCTATTCGCCGACGACACAGCCATTTATTACTCCGGCCGCAGCCTAGTCCAGATATCCCTCACTCTCCAAACAGCAGTTAACAAACTCGCTGCTTGGTTCAGGAAGTGGAGAATCGAAGTAAATCCCGACAAAAGTCAAGCGGTTCTTTACTCTAGACCACGTCACAACCCCATTCCCCCCCGACCAATAACCATGTTTGGCAAGCCGATCCCTTGGGAAGAGCAAGCCAAATACCTAGGTGTCATACTCGACAGACACCTCTCCTTCACAGAGCACATAAAGAAGGTCCGTTCGCGCGCCGCTTTCGCTCTCGGCAGACTCCACTCCGTTCTCAATGCACGCAGCAAACTGTCACTTAAGTGCAAGTTGCGTATCTATACAGCGTGCATCAGGCCAATTATGACCTATGCCTGTCCAGTCTTTGCACACGCAAAACCCCATAACATCCATAGGATGCAAACCCTTCAAAACCGGTTCCTTCGAAAGGCTACGGGTTCCCCTTGGTTCGTCCGAAACGAGATCCTCCATGTAGACCTCAGAATCCCCACTATCAAGCATTTCATGAAACGCCTCTCAAAGCGTTTCTTCGATTCCGCCGCCAACCACCGCAACCCTCTGGTTGTCCAGGCCGCCAGATACTCCCCCTCAAATATTAGTAAGGCTCGCCGTCCAAAGCATGCCTTATCCGACCCCGACGACCCAATAACTCTCCTCCAGGAGAGCAACAAATCCACTAGTACAGTTCACAAAAACAAAAGACCGACATTCCGACCTCGCCGACGAGGCCCCTCGCGACGTCCCCAAGTAAACTCACCCCCCCGACCCTTGCCCGATGCAGAGCCAGCCCGCGCCGCAGCTGAGCCAGTAGCTTTAAATCCCCGACCGTGACCTCTGAGTTTGATTCGGCATTTCTTCTCAGAGTAGTCAGATAGGAAATGCCGGCTCCATCAAGCTTAAATAATATAACAGTGATCCAGCCTGTCCCTTCTTGCTGTCCTCTCCAGCGACGCCCTAAGCCGAGGTTCGTACCCCACAGGGGGTGCCCTTAGTGCGTAGTCCCTTAGCATAACGTAGTTAGATTAATGCCCCTGGCTGGAGGCTTTGAGTTTCACTTAAGGCAGCCACAGGATAGTCCGGTTAAGTAGTCACGACCTCTAAAGGTCAACTACGAGATGCCAATAGGGAAAAAAAAAAAAAAAAAAAAAAAGTACTCGGCACATTCGCTCCGGAGCAGTCACACCGAACGGACCTAAGTTAAGTAACCTTATCCTGTTTGATAACTTTTATGTATGTTTTTTTTTTAGTAAATATTTCTGTTTGTATTTTGCTGTATGTTGTGTACATAAATAATAAAATAAATAAATATATTTTCGTTGTATGATTTATGTGTATACTGCAAACCAATGTAATGTACAATACAAATATATAATATTTCTATAAAATAAATAGCTAATTAAAAAATATCTAAATTTCAAATAAATAAATTCTTTGCCCCTTAGTACGCCTATTATTTTTAGCTATTCCAAATATTTTATCTCACAAGCGCGCATAGTAAGGACCGAAATTCCTTGCTGCCAGAAAGAATTAACTGGGAGTTTTCAATTTCGAGTGATCATGTTGTATTCATACCTTTATTTGCGTTCCATATTGTTAACAAAATCTTATAATTGCTCTAAGCTAAGGTACCTACAACTACGGTACCTTGGGCGTAGCGAAAGGTTTAAAAAAGCTTACAATGAACAACTGTTTTGATATTACTAATAGTTATTAACATTAATAAAATAAGCGAATAATAACTAATATCTAACTAATTAATAAAAATAACAAAATTAAATTCAGAAACTAAAATATAGCGTCGAAAAATTCATCCGTATCGCTGTCGACTGGTACCATCGCGGACACTGGCGGTGGACCACTTTTCAACCGTATTACCAAGGGCATAAGGGTGAAAAGTGGTCGACCGCAAATGTCCGCGGCTGACATTAATTAAGTAAATTATTAACATTTGTTAATAGTTTTACTTAGGTTAGTAGTAGGTAGTTCACCAGCAAACAAAATATATCCGCATGTTTTTTCAAGAACGAAACAAACAAACAAGAAACGAAACCAAGTAATTTCAAAAACGACAATAATTTATTTTTGCTGTTATTCGTTGTACTGTCGTATAATCAGAATATAACGTTCCCACTGCTGGGACACAGGCCTCCTCTCAGTGAGAGGGAGTGGGCCGTAATCCACCACGCGGGCCCAGTGCAGGTTGGGGGATGTCACATGTCTTCGAATTTTCGGTTCTAGGACATGCCGGTTTCCTCACGATGTTTCCTTCACCGTTTTGAGAACAGTGGTGATGAAATAATTTTAATTTACACAAAGTAAAGTGATGTCAGGGTTCGAACCTACGACCTACAACTTGTAAGTTGCGAGTTGACGCGTGCCGCACGTATGTACTTATAGTCTTTCTCGTCGGAACTCATTACGACATCTATAGACACAAAATGTGTTAGTAATCTAAAAATATTTGAATAGTTGAATACGCAAGAGACAACTTGTGTATGAAAACATGTTTATGTGTACGCTTTTTTTGTAATGTTTCGAAAAAACACGCAGGAGACACGGCTTTCACCATCGTTTAGAGAATTCATTCTGGAAGGTTTATGTATATAAAATATTAATATTAAACTAAAAATATAATGGAGAAATCTCGATGTTTTGTCAAGTCACAACAGCGCTACGTTCAAATTTATTATACCTTGTTTTAATTTTTAGATACAACGCTAATTTGCAACTAATTGGTGCTGAATCATTATCAGAACGTTAACTTTCACATTATTGATACCTCATTACAATAATTAATGTTACTAATGATCCTTTTGCGTGTTAATGTTCTTTACTAACGTTTTATACCTCTGTATCCTGCTTATGCGTATGAAGTTTCATTAAAATCGATTAATTAATTTCGAAAAATAAGGGCTTGAAAGTTTGTATGAAATTCAAGTGGAATAGCTTTGTTAGTAAAAAGGTATTAGTAACTAAATTAAAGGATTCTTGTTAGGTACTCAATATTCAAGGCGGGTGATTAAAAAAAATGTTTCTTTGGGAAAGTTGTTTAATATGATGAGTACAATCATGTGTTTAAGTATCGGTTACTAATTACCAGTTTTTTGTATTAAAATATTAATTTTATTAGGTCTAATGGGTACCTACTTAGTTTGGTACCTACTTAAGCGATCAATATTAATTAATAAAATAACAATAACTTAACTAAAACTATCAAAAAAGTAAAATATCGTGTCGAAAAATTCCTCCTAAGACCGTTTTCACACGCGAGAAACGCGCGACCGTCGCTCAGTCAGAATATAATTATTCGCGCGCTGCTATCGCGCGGCTGTTCTTGAAATGTTAAGGCATCTGCTTCTGCCGCGTTACTATACCGCTGCTAACGTGAAAGCGGCCTAAGAAAACTCATTTGTCTCTAATAGACTATAGCCCGGCTTATGAGAGAATTCGTTCTTGAAACCTGTCAGTTTCGCGACCTGTCAGTTGAGCGAATTTGGTCTATATCAGCTACTAGAATTTTCCCACTGACAGGTGTCAGGAACGCATTCTCTCGACGACGGCGGGACTGTAATTCAATTAAAGACAAATGAGTGCAAATAAGAAGTGTATGCTACAAACTTTGCTTCAACACGTCTCTATCTGCTACGATACATAACAGTACATTAGAATCACCTTTTTCCTGAACCAGAACAAGTCCTTACGACCACAGTAACTCCTCTTTACACCCTAAAAGATTTCCCATAAAAACAAAAACGAAACAACTTTACGTTCAAAACAGCTCCAAGGCTTTTACGCGAAAATAGAAATATACATGCAGAAGGACGTTGAAACTATTGAGATAAATAAGTTAGTCGTAAGTTTACGAGGATAGGAACAGGGAACAGAGTACACAAGATGGCTGCGCAAACGGCATTACAGAATCCGCAACTAAACGGATAAGTGCAATTCTATGCTTGCCCACGCGGCGGCCATGCTAAGCGCCGCTAGTGATGTGCCTGTGAATAATTAGGTGGTGTTCCCATTGATATAAAATATATAAGTCAATCGGTGTTATTAACTGCCTTTCTTGTTGTCGATAAAGGATAAAAAGGAAATGAATCATAATAGGTAATTACGTTTTTTATGTAATGTTTCTTTAGTCAAATGATTAGGTGTGTTGATTGATGAGTACCCACCTACATGTATAAGTATTAAAGGGGTTTATTCATAAACGATAATTAAAGTTATGTGACGTTTAAACGTCAAAAATGTATGGATAAACAGTCGTTAACACGTTCAGTGCCGGGAGCCCTCCACGAGGGTTCACTCAAATCGCATATGGGATGCCGGGAGCCCTCGCGGAGGGCTCATTTTAAATGTACGTTTTTCTTAGCGAATATAGCATTATAAACTATGAAAATAAAATTAGTCGTATATTTTAACAAGATTTATTAGTATAATCGTTGGTTTTCAAATACCAGCATTTTTATTTTCAAAAATAATTGGGTGCTGGGATGCCCATATTTCAGGGATGGTAAACCGTTTTACGTTTAGGTACAAATATTCACTAAAAATAAACATATTTATTTTGAGATTATAAATTAAGAGGATGAGTTTATAAATAGAAGCTTCAGCATCAAAAGGGTAAAAACGAACACCCATACCCATGGTGCAACTTCGTTTGACTGTCAGTCCGTTCGTTTGTACAGCTGCTCATTTCAGGAGCATACTTCGCTACATATAAGTCGTTTGGTTTTGTCATTAGAGTATTATATTATCTGTGGTCATGTATACAATGTGTAACATAATTAACGCAAGACCTCATACACCCCAATTAGAGTAGGTATTGAGTTGAAAGCATAATACAACGACCAAAAAAAATTTTTTTAAAGCTAACTTCTATTACTATTAAGAAATCGTGTTGACCGTAACACTATTTTATGCATTTAAAATATAGTCTTATTGCTTTGAAATAACATTTAATTTTCTTGAGCTCAATCACCGGTCAGTATGGCAAAATCACTGACCTCTAATAAACAAGCTTGTATAATACCTGGTCAGTGGGCAAATTACATAATTAAAAAAAAATGTCTTTTCTCAAAAATGCTTGGAAATTTGAGCATTATTTTGACAACCTTTTTTGAGTTAAATCGAAATTGCTGTACAGGGGGCCTAAAAGGCTACTTTGGCAGAATCATGAAATAATTCATATCACGCAATTTCATCTGTATGACAGTCTTGTATGGAGATTCGTAAAATGCTATAGGTACACTCTGCCTAACCCTTCATATCCCATAGGTGTGAAACTGTCAAACAGATGAAGTGATAAGAATTGTTTTATGATTCTGCCAAAGTGGCCGTTTTAGGCCCCCTGGCCACATACATGCGAGCAGCGCCGGCAAAAGTTGTATGAAAATCCATATCTGTCCTGGTTTAGCGGCCAAATAAACATAGCAGGTAAACTCATATATGTCGTGTTATTTAAAAATGGAACGATCTTTTACTCCAAAACATGGCAGCCAAGGAAGTAAAAAAAAAAAAAACTAATTATCACTTTAACGCGGGAAAAATTATTGTTGTGCGTTGTTCGTCATTGATTTTGAAAGTAATTTTATTTTAATTTCCGCGCATTATTTGAGAAAAGTACTATACAAGCCTTGGCCACAACTAGGCATTGATGGACGAACGTGTAAATGTGGGCCGAGGCGAAGCCGAGGCACACATACGTAAGTCGTAAGTTAATAAGCTGTTACAAAATAATAACGTTTTATTACAATATTAATATTGCATAATGTTACTGTTTAAAAAAATATTACATTGAAAATTTCAGAAGAGGTTGGACACCCCTGTCACGGGATCAAAGCGAGCGATTATACTTTTTCTTCATTTTTTTATTTTTTATATTTGACGTCTTCACGCCACTAGCACATGTAAATACCCCCAGAGATACTAATTAAAGCAACAAGACGTTCTGAAAACACTAATTTACTTCTTTTTATAGTGTTTTATAATACGGTTTCAAACCTAATGCCGACGACCCTCCTCGAGGGTTCACTTTAGCGCAAACGTAATGCCGGTGACCCTCCTGGAGGGTCCATTTGCAAAATGTATGGCGGCATGGCGTATGAGCTCTATGAAAAGTGGGCGGAGTCGAAAGTGTTAATAACTATTTAACTTTAAGCAACGTTTATGAATAAAGGGGAACTATCTATATAGCATTTTGAAAATGGTGAGCGTAGTGAATGAGCTGTTAGTACGCGCTGGATAGTCAATCATAAAACCTAGGTACCCACACATAACGCAGTTGTAAGACTAAAACTATCAGTTCATATATTTAATTTCAATTTAAAATATACAGTTCAAAATAATCACAGTGTCTACCAAAAATTAATTGTTGAAGTACCCACACTAATATTGAATGATCCACATCACTAGCCCTACCGTTCTCGGGGATTTGCTTGAGCAAACTAAATACGAGGCCACTCGGAACTTCCATCATGCTCCGAAATGCGTTTGAAATTGGAATAAGAATGTTCTAAAATTGAATTTCTAACGCTCCCTCGGTCAATACTCGGTATCTCTTGTACGAATATTGCGAGTAGACTCGAATGGTACTCGATATTTATTGGTTTTGAAGGATAAGCCCACAGATACGGAAATACGGATTTAAAAAGTTCCGATACTCGGACTCGTATCATATGAAAGTCTAAACCGTAGTTCGTAACAGGTTTCGTAGGAGTTAAACGTGATTCTAGTACTTATGTACTTAGCAATAGGCGTGGTTTTGTATCTTTTCAACGTGGTTAAAGAAAATTGTAATTTAGTATTTCTACGTTGTATAATAGGACCACTTAAGGCCCTTGTATACACACGTAAATCTACGGTTTATTCGCGCTGTATAGACACGGTCGTCAGTGTTGCATGGATCACTATGGAAGCTTGTTGACGGACACATTTTGTCTAAGCGCTTTATATACCGTATAGTATAGACCGTACCGTAAAGAGAATTTGGAAGTGACGCAACTCGCTTAAGGACTTTTTGTTATAGACTTTTTTGTAAAAGGTCGAATAAAAATTATTTTCTTTTTATTATCCGTCAAATTGATGTGCATTTTTGATTTTTGTATGTTTGTCATCGTCGTTAAAAACGATTGTACTATTTTCTGTTATTTTTGCTTATTAAAGTGTTTTATTCGTTTACATCATAAGTCCGCTATTTTCTTGTACATATATCGAGCCCTTTACGATACAGATACCGTGCCGTGTACAAAGGGCCTGGTGGGCTTAAGTGGTCTGAGTAGACAATGTAGAAAACCCATTGACATATATATTAGAAAACCACATTCAAATGTAGGTACTGAATTTGACTCAATGTTTTTATTGACCTTTCCAAAGTAACCAGCCAGCCAACATAAGAGCGAAAGTATACTGATACATAAATGAATGAAAGAACGAAAGGAATGAACTGAAAGGTGTTTGTTCCGTTCAGAGAGAGGTTCTGAGGCTTCAGTGACATGTATTGTTTTAAAAGAGAAAACAGTTGACAAGTGCTGAGGTGAAATGTTTTGACTTTTCAAAGATATCCCAAGACGAAAATGCCAACAACAGTAAGTATTTTTTTGTATGAAAACTGTATTTTTTTAAGTTTTACACTCCTAAAAGGAGAACTTAAGTTCGCACTAACTAAACAAATCCTCTAGTCAATTTTTCGCGCCTATAAGGGATACAATTTCCCACGGTTGGAATTTTCTTTAAATGAAATGAAATTGTTTATTCTGTAAATATGATACCGGAATCACTTTTACACGTCACATTATTAAAAAAAAAGCTAGATGAGGTCGGCATTTCCTATCTGACTACCCCTTGAGAAGAAATGGCGTAAATAACTCAGAAGTCACAGTCTCTTTTAAAGTCCAGATATAATTTTGGTTAGATCATGTTCACCTTTAAACTTACGAAAAGATTTGCACTCGTAATAGTAACTTAACTTTGCACTAACTACTAATTTTAAAATAATTTAGCAAATCGGCTTTTAGATAACGGTGCGCGGTGTTCTGAATAAACATAAAAAAAACAACCGAATTGAGCCTTCTCCTTTTTTTGAAGTCAGTTAAAAAGATAAGACTTCAGTTTAAAGGTTAAGTCCATAGATTAACTTAACCCAGCTTAACTTAAACAATATGGCGTTTTAATCACGATTATGACACCAATAATAGCGTTAACACGTACCTACTTTTTCCACGTCGTTAAACTAAAAGCCTACTTCTTCCCTATTAGGGGCGGGAAGGGGGCGTAAAAAGTAAATAAAATGTGCCACTAGTCCCCTAAGTGGTTACGTGTAGTGTATCATAAAAATCTCAGATAGGTACTTACATGTTTTTTGGGAACTTTTTGCTAACGCAATAGTTTTGAAATACAATTTTAGTTTTAGCTCAAAAAAGTAGAGAGCTGACAAAATGTGGGTGTGCTATAATATAGGTAGACTTTTGCTCCATTAGTCGATTTAGTCAATCGTGTACCGACCAGACCGACCTTTTTTATTGATATTTTGTATTCGTGTTTATCAGTGGAAACTTGTAAATGTCCTTCAATTGCTTTGTTTAAGAACACTGTTTGTTGTGTTATTCTCTATACAACCTCGATCAAGACGAAAAGAGCGATATAAGTAATATATTATATTATTATCCAACTAAAAAACGCATTTATATGTTGGCGTCGGCTCCTTATTCTTTATTCCGTGGTGGGCGGCGGGGTCTGTCAGACTCTTAATGACTAAAAACCACCACGGTGTTCCCGCCCCACACTTGGACTGGGGATCATGAGAACTTGTACGCCTTCCACGATCCACAGCTGGTGCCGTCCAGCCTTTGCCATCTCAAGTCCGCGGGGGGAGTGAGGTGTAAAACTCCCCCGCGACGTCTTATAGGGCCGAGCGTGGAACACACGCGCCGCCGCCTCATGTCCTGCTAGATGGGGGAGCACCGGATGTCCCCAAGTCGCCGTCCCTCAGGACTAGTTTATGGGGGCTGGAAGAAGGCGTTGTTCACTCTCCGCCGAAGTTCGGCACGTCTGCTGCGGGTCGGGAGAGTGGTCTCGACCTCCCTCAACCTTTCCGCAACGCATCGCACGACTTAACGCTACCGACCATTGAACCGGAAAGCCTGACACGCCCTCCCGGTCCCCCCAGAGCGGGAGAAGTAATTTGAAAGTTCCCAAAAAAAAACAGGGTCGGTCAGTCGGGCATGTCCTAGAACCAAAAATTCGAAGACATGTGAAACAAGGTAGATTACAGCCGCTCCCTCTCGCAGAGAGGAGGCCTGTGTCCAAGCAGTGGGAACATTATAGGCTTATATGCTACTTATGCGTTCAGTCAGAAAGATGAAGCTTGTTGCACATTCCAAAGGGCAGTAGGTACGGTACCTACATATGGAGAAAAACAAGCGAGAACTTTCACGGACATTATTTCATCTAACGTAATAAAATATTTTTGCTCATGCCATCAACGCGACAGGAAGAAAACCACATAAAAGTTGATAAGCCGATATTAAAATTAAATTACCCACAATGCCCCTAAACTGTCAAACTTCCAGACATATTCAAAAGTTTATTTTATTAGTTAAAAACGTGCCGTTACTTTTGAATTAGGTAAAGTGATGATTTTAGATTTACGACTTTGTGCTTGTGGAATGTTAAGTAGTCGAAGTTCGGGTAACTTTTTTGGTTAAGTCACTTTTTCCTTGTACAAACGCCAGCACATCAAGCTACCCGAAACTGTCAAATTTTCCCAATCAACTTTGAACCTTATGCTTTAGCGATAAAGTTGAAAATCTATTAAAGAAATTTGACAGATTGTAGTAGATTGATGTGCTGGCGTCTGGTCCTTTACGTTGGTTTTTAGACGGAAGGTTTAAGTGGATTGTTTTGAACGAGGGTTGAATTTATTGTTCCCGCTTTTGTGTCGATCCCATGGAAATGTCGGGATAAATATTATCCTGTGTGTTATTCTGATGTATTAGCTATATTACTATAAAGTCATCAAAATCCGTTCAGTAGTTTTTGCGTGAAAGAGTAACAAACATTCATCCATCCTCACAAACTTACACGTTTAATAATAGCCTCCTAACCGATTTTGGTCACGGTGGCCAATCTCTACGGAGATTAGCCAGGTACGCGGGAGATATTATATTGCACAAGTGTGTGCGCAAACACAGGTGCACTCTCTGTTCCTTAACTCTCATAGTCCAATGGAACGGCAATCCGACACGACTGGGAAGATATCAGGAGCAGGACCAACGGCTTTACGTGCTTTCCGAGGCACGGGAGTATTAAACCGTCAACTTTCAAACTCCGGACTGTTACTAAGATATTCCTAATGGAAAACCCAAAAACACTTTGTCCGACCTGGGAATCGAACCCTGGACCCCACGCTCAGCAGTCAAAGTAAAATATTATAAAACGCGTTTATAATATTAATAGGTTAGTGTAGGAAGTAGAATGCGTGAGGAGCCCGCGGCTAAATAATAACAACCGCTCAAGTGATCGATCAGGTTAAGCTAAGCTTGTCGCGGTCGGTCTGTGGATGGATGACCATCTTTACATACCGAGGCGCCATTGGTTCCGGCTGTCATTCGTAGATATTTGACAGTCGTTACGGGTCGTCAGAAGCCCGAAAGTCTGACAACCAGTCTTACCAAGGGGTATCGTATTACCTAGTACCTTTGTTGTGGAGGTCAGATAGGCAGTCGCTCTAGACTGGAAGCCGACACCAACATAGTTGGGAAAAGGCTAGGCAGTCTAGAAAGTAGGATAGTAGAAATGATAAAGGTAGATGTCACGCCTACCACTTTCCTCACGATGATTTCCTTCACCGTTTTGAGAGCAGTGGTGGTGAAATGGTTTACATAACAAACAGCCGTTTCAACTGCGCCACCAGTTCCTGGCAATGGGACTGACCCCGCATAATAAATCACATAAATAAATAATACGGCAGGCAGTGATAAGCAGGAAGCTCAGAACAAATAAAAAACCAAGACAGAGAGCTGAGAACTATACAGTGAAGCATGCCAAAACTATCTACACCTCCGCTCTGTGCATACACGCTTACACGCACACGTTAAATGTGTGCGTGTTTGATTGATGGTTGTAAATTTTACAACCATCAATCAAACTACACCTCACTAAGTGCACACACACATGTTTACGAAACCGGCTTCACTTTACTGTTGACAGCCCTCTGTCTTGTTTTTTTATTTGGTCTGAGGCAGGAAGTAATTACGCCTTACTTCTAAAGAATGTAAATTAAGCACACCGAGTAAAACATTTTGTAGGATAAAGGAAAGGATAGCATCCGAAGAGTTTTATATAGAAAAATAATAATGTAAAACGTTTATTTTGTCTACACAAGTTATGAACTTATGAGGGGCTTGTGGCTTAGTAATAACTGCCGCACGGGTCGATCGATCAGGTTAAGCTACGCTTCCCGCGATTGGTCCGTGGATGGGTGACCATCTCTACATACCAAGACCCCTCCGTGCCTCGGAAAGTACGTTAAGCCGTTGGTCCCGGCTGTCATTCGTGGATCTTTGACAGTCGTTACTTGTCGTCAGAAGCCCGAAAATCTGACAACCAGTCTCAGCAAGGGGTATCGTATTAACCAGTAACTGAGTTGTGGAGGTCAGATAGGCAATCGCTCCATGTAAAATACTGGTATTCAGCTGCATGCGGTTAGACTGGAAGCCGACCCCAACATAGTTGGGAATAGGCTAAGCAGATGATGACAAGTTATGAACTTAATGCTAGACTTTGACAGTAATGCACGAACAAGGAGCTAACTTTGTGGGGACTGGATCCTGAGATAAGTTTATATAAAAATCAAAAGTCGGTATATAGAAAAAAAAAAATTAAAACTAAGAAAGGCCTTCTGAACTTTTTCAAGAAATAAAGCGTAAGTGCATTCATACGGGTTATAAATCACTGCAGCTGTTTTTAGCTTATTATTGACTAAGGCCAAGTAAACTAGTTTAATTGCCAGTAGATTGTTAAACTCACGCATATTTCGAATAATAAATCCTGGTTTCCGGTAGATATGATTCAGCAGCGAGCGTCCTCATGTGATCATGAAAAGTTAGTCTCGGGTCGAATGGAAAGAACACGGTCTAACGCTGATATACCAGAAGGCCAATTCTCGTAATTTAAAACGTTAAAAATCTAGTCGCAGTCTCGTCTCGGCGACAAACAAATGTCAAAATGTAGGGAAATTCCAGGATTTTTTGACAGATCGAGATTGAAATCAGACTGTGAACGTTCTTTTATTTAAGAGAATTGATGTCAGTAATTTTGTTGTCTGATGTCGTGTTGTAAGAAAGAATATTAGAAAGTGTGTGCTGTGTGTTACTTTGATGTCCAAGAAAAATACATCATAAAACCAACGAACATTAAACATAGGATCAAAATTCGCAATTTAGGTTAGAAAAGCTTACCTACATTAAAATATCGCATTTAAAATCGGCAATATGAAGCAGTGAAAGAGAATATAACTTTTATGTACGATTTCATATTAAAACTTCCAATTTTACGTCTTATTTCCAATAACGTCCACTCAGACGCTTAGATCTACGTAATACTGACGGTAAAAATAAAACTAAAATTTGATCTGGGCCAACAAAAGGAATCGAAACGCTGAAAGTTTATAATATATTCCATTGAAAGCGCTTTAAAAGATCCAAGTTTTTGATTCGTGGGAAAAGAAATTACCAATTCACGTTATTAAGGTGAAGACTTAAGGAAAGTCGAAGCTTCGGGCTTCCAAAGAATATACAAGTTAATTTGGAAGTCGGTAGTAGCACGTAGGAAACTATACTGGCAACATTCGGGCTAAGAAAAGTAGGAAAACTTTAACTATACTCCACCCTCACTTTGGCGACTGATTGTGTTATAGATGAGGGCAACTTGGTTGAAGTTCACGTAGCAATAACGAGTGGCTATTAGTTTGAGAGATTTAAGTAAAGGGGTAGTTGAAAAAGAGCAGTTGCAGAAATTGAAAGTATAACTGGAACAGTCTTTGAAGAAATAATCAAAAATACGAAGCTTTAAATGCGACTTCACATTACAAACATTAATTGAGTGCGATGAAAATTATTACTTCTTATACCTACTTAAGAGGAAATGCGGGTGGTCGTTTCTCCATAGAAACGCTTTCGCCTGTTTTCTTTCTGGTTAATAACCATAAAGCAATGATTTTTTACAGAATAATAAATACTAACTAGTTGTGCCCCTATGTTTTCCTTTTTGATGTAACATTATTTTTATAAGCACTAGAACCCTCAAAAATGGCGATTTAAACCGCTGTCCACAAAGGCCTAGTGTACAAATTTGACAACTATTAATGAAAAAACCGGCCAAGTACGTGTTGGACCATGCACAATGAAGGGTTCCGTAGTTGGAATGAATTTATTCCAGAACAAACTTAACATTGTAGTTGAAAAACATGTTCTCCCATACATTACAACTGAAAATTTAAGTTTGTACGCACAATATTGACAGATTTACCATGTTGTTTCAAGATCATAGACTTCTTATTAATTTTCCTGTAATCTATAGGTACAGAACTATTTTCTGTATTTTTTTCAAAATTTTAGGCTCAGTAGTTTCGGAGATGGTAAATTTCCGTCTATTGTCTTAAATAAATTTAATACAATTTACTTTAAAATTATGAAAAAAATATATTTGAGATCCTCACGGTAAGCCCTTTCATTTGATATGTCAAACGGTACATATTGTGAAACTTTTTTTTTTAATTGTCTGTTTACCCCTCAAAAATGACTCCCATTTTCAAAACTCATCTATGTTACACGTCTGTGTTTGGGTCACAAGGATTCATATGTGTACCAAATTTCAACTTAATCGGTCCATAAGATTCGGAGCAAATTGGCTATGACAGACGGACAGAGAGACAGGCAGACAGACAGAGAGACACACGAGTGATCCTATAAGGGTTCCGTTTTTTCCTTTTGAGGTACGGAACCCTAAAAAAGAAAAACATAGGGACACAGAATAATATATTATATCCTTCTTATTCAGTTTATGAAATATCATTTAAATTGGTCCAATATTGGAGGATGAAATAGGCGAGAGCCAAACCTGGAATTATGACTTTTTACTTAGGCTTTTTCAAATGTCTCTCCGACCGCATTTCCTCTTAATGTGTTTATGACAGCTTAAAAATAAAATCATAGTTTGTTTAATTATGTTCCCAAATATTTTGACAAGATCTTATTTTTATTAGCCTATGTTGACAAACTTCTAGGCCTTAAAGGTCTTCCAGATAGTCTTCCAATTTTCTTTGTGTTTTGTCTTCTCGTGTCAATCGGTGAGGAACGAGTTGAAATCGTCACGACAGCGTTTCTGAGGCTTGTCGCGACACCAGTCAGGCACCCACTGTGTTACGATCCTGGCCCATCAATCGTGATGAAACCTGTAAGCGTAGTCCGTCCAGTCCCATTTCAGCAACTTGTCAAATTATTAAAATAAAATACATTGACGAGCAATGTAAAAAAGCCACTTGCAAAGTGCCTAAAGAAATCAAAACATCTCCTTAACCACATAAGTTAGTTTCATGACGTAAAAATAATCTTGAAAACATATTGCACATTAAAATCTTATTACATACTGGATTACTGGCTTGTTTGAAGCCATGACTTCAAAACAGGCCAGTACCTAATCCAGTAATAGAAAAAAGTAAAAAAAAAACGTCACAAGTTGCTGTTTTTTATTTACTCGTCGGTGTATTTAAAAGCTAGTTGAGTTGTTCCCGTCGCATTCACATTCTGTATGTCTTTTGTCGAACTAAAACCGCATTGGCCTTCCTCGAACGCAACCTTGTAAAAGCTTTTCAACCCGGATCTACTTGAGAAAACTGTGTCAAGGTAGGAAATAACACTTTTTAGGGTTCCGTACCTCAAAAGGAAAAACGGAACCCTTATAGGATCACTCGTGTGTCTGTCCGTCAGTCTGTCACAGATAATTTGACCCGAATCAAATGGACCGATTAAGTTGAAATTTGGTGCACATATCAATCTCTCTGTGACCCAAACACAGATGAGTAACGTAAATAAATAAATTTTGAATATGGGGGTAATTTTTGGGGAGCAAATAAAATAGGGCCGTAGCCTGAAAGGGTCGCGGGTTGTTCGAAAGAGTGACCGTGGCCCCTGGCACAGGTAATTAGGAATACGGTGGGTTGTAATCAGTAAAAGTCTGATATGCCCAGAACGGGAGAAGTTATTTGATAATTTCCCACACATAAAAAAAGGTAACTTGGAAGCTATGTAGTTGATATAAGAACTAAATTTCGGAGAATCAAACCCAAGCTTAAAGCATTTATTGCAATGAAACCATTTACTTAAAGGCACTTTTCAATTGTCAAGGAGTCGGTCAGTCAGAAACATGAAGCTTATTTGCCCATCCCAAAGCGTACCTAGTAAGTTGCCACGGAGAAGAACGTACACGGAAGTCCGTGGACACTATTTTCAAAGTTACAAAACCTAGATAAAGTCAGAAAATACTCTAGTCTATCTTCCAAAATAGGTTACACAGATGAACCTATAACTTTCCAGCTAACATTTGATGTGCATTTTTAACATAATTAGGATCGATTTTTCAATCCTCAGTTAGGTTGTCGAATAGCTAAGTATCTAGCGTGTAAAATTATCTGGCTGTTTATCAGAGGAATATATATTTAAAATTTTTCAATCGTATATTATCTAGAGAATAGGTATCCGTGGGCTAATAGCTTCTCGTGTGTCATATAAACCACCGTTCCAGAACTCATCAGAATTTTACTGCAGGAAAATATCTTCAAACTTTCAAGCACTTAAAGGTACGTACGTTGATTTAGCGTCAAGCACTTTTAGTCCTTAAGTAACTCAAAACGTGTTCTACTTAGCTGCAAAACATCTTTGCGTTGCACTCAGGAGCACGCTACTTTGTACCTACGTAAAGTTGCGCTCACACTGACAACTTTAACTGCTTAATTCTTTGTAATATTGAATATTTTCTTTGCTACTGCTTCATGTTTATTATTATATGTATATATTTATTTAGATTAGTATAATATATATATTGTAGTATGTAAATGGTACACCACAGACTACCTACAGTATTTGTCTGTCCTTTCCCTTTTAAACCCATCCAAAGTTTGTCTTTAAAAGATCGCTCTTAGCGATAAGACCGCCCATTGTGTCACTCTTTGTACAGTTTTTATATTTATGTCTGTAATTTATCTGGTCTGCCATTGTGCCATGTACGTCATGACATTAACAATCAAATTACTGCGTTGCCAATATTAGCAATTACTATTACCTATTAGATACCTTTGCCGCCACACATATTGAGATACAATTAAAACAGGTAATTCTGGTAAAAAAACACTTTCTCTCTCATCATTATTCATAGTTTCATGATTAGATAATTATTATTGTATTGAATAAGTTTACGTTTTATACATAATTATGATGGTATGTCATCTCCTTCTCCCTATAAATCCATCCAAAGGTTGTTTAAGAGATCGCTTTTACTGCTAAGAATGAATGAAATTTCACCCTTCCCCATTCACCTCCCCCCCATTCACCCTCTTAGGGGTGGAATTTCGAAAAACCCTTTCAAACCCTTTCTTAGAGGATACCAACTCTTCACAAAGAACACACCCTCCAAATTTCATGTCTATAGGACCAGCGGCTTAGACCCAGTAACTGGGTTGTAGAGGTCAGATTGGCATTCAGCCTCATCCGGTTAGACTGGAAGCCGACCTCAACATAGTTGGCAAAAGGCTAGGCAGATGATGAGAACCAGCGGTTTAGGCTGTGCGTTGATATGTCAGTCAGTCAGGACTTTGAATTTTATATAGGATAGATTCACATATTGAACATCAATCAGTGGTTCAGCTCAGCCTTTCGTAGTCCACATAATAAATAAATAGTATTCTATTTTTTACCTATGTAGCAACTTTAAAAACTTAACAATACATTCACTTGCAGCTTTTTCTCGTAGCTTCGACCGCGTGGAGGTAGTAAATCACCCCATGGGAATGTACTACCTGGACAAGAAGTATCCTATGTCAAATAACCCAGGTCCTAGTCTACCCGTGTGCCAAATTTCAACCAAATCATAAAATTCAAGCGATGTTAGGGTTCCGTACCCAAAGGGTATAAACGGAACCCTATTACTCCACTGTCCGTCTGTTTGTCACCAGGCTGTATCTCACGAACCGTGAGCTAGACTGTTGCCGCTATAACAACAAATACTAAAAATATAATAAAATAAATATTTAAGGGGGGCTCCCATGGGCAGCGGGATTGTCCGAAAGGGTTACCGCTGCCCCGGAACATAAAGGGCTAAGGAAGGAACACGGATGGGTTTTAGTCAGTAAGAGTCTGACACTCCCTTCCGCTCCACCCAGAGCGGGAGGGGTCATTGGATGATTTCCCATCCTTAAAAAAAAAAAAAAAAAGGGGGGCACCCATAGAACAAACGTGTACGGAACCCTTCGTGTGCGAGTCTAACTCGCACTTGGCCGGTTTTTTTTACTTACCGTCCGTCGTGAATGTGAAACAGTTATTGCCACGAATAAATCGAAACGCGTAATATTATATAGCCGTAAGATAGGATATAAATATTTGCCGTTATTTTATATATAGTGTTAAATATTGTATGGTGGTAAGGAACCCTTCGTGTGCGAGTCCAACTCGCACTTGACCGGTTTTTTTTTCCCGCCTTAACGCTTGAAAGGATAACTGCCAGGCAGAGTTACTTTCGCATTTATAATATTAGTATGGATAGGTACACAGAATAGGTAGATATAGGTAACAGAGAGATAATAATGAAACAATGCTTAAGTATTAAACTAGCTGACCCGAGAGACGTTGTTTCGTTCATACAAAAATCCTATTAAAAAAACCATTTTCAGTTTTTCCCGAATTTTCCGAATAACTTTTTCAATTTTTTCTTCAAATCAAATCAAAAGTCATTTATTCAAACTAGGCTGAGAATCAGCACTTTTCGAACGTCAAAATTACAAAAGACACCCCCCAAAACGCCCACCACTTCCTAGTGTTTTCCCTAAAAACCTCATTCGGACTATAATGATATGCATACAAAAGTAACAAACCTGTCGAGCCGTTCTTAAGTGATGCGCTTACCAACAAACAACATTTCATTCTTATTTATATAGACAAAATTGCTTCGCTAATTGCACCACTACCGTAGGCAACTGTTGCTGGGCAAAAATTGTCCGTATAAACGCAACTTAAGTTGTAGCGTTGACGTTCAGCTAAAACTATGTTGTTTTTGTAGGGGGCGCAGTTAATACGAGCTTTCAAAGAAGTGTTAGCAAGTGTTGGAGTGCAAACTTATAGGGGTTGACGTTAGGAATTGAAGTAGAAAGATTCCTTTTATGTTGTTCATCGATTAGGTATTAAACCAGTCTTAATTACTAAGTGGTATCGTATCACCCAGTAAATGGGTTGTGGAGGTCCGATAGACAGTCGCTTCATGTAAAATACTTGTATTCAGCTGCAGCTGACGAGACTGGAAGCGGAACTGAACACAGTTGGCGAAAACAAATGCTGTTTCATAGAAAAGTGCCTTACATCAAAATGTATAGAACCGCATTTTTTTTTTATTAACCCACTAAAAATTTCAACGCAGGGATGTGTCTGCCACCCTACCTACCATGCCATTTAATCTAGTGCTAGTTAAACAATAAATATTTATTTTACTTACGGTTTCACAGGTAGTAAATAGTCGAACCCGTACTAATGAAAGCTCGACTACATTCGCTACTAATTTGAAAATACTTCTGAATAAAACTTTACATTAATAATGTTCCGTCCCAGCTCGAAAGCAATTTTCCCGGAGTGCAATAAAATTCAATCAAAATTACCTTTTGGATACTTAAACATCCCACACATCAGGGGGCCTAAAAAGGCCACTTTGGCAGAATCATAAAACAATTCATATCACGCAATTTCATCTGTATGACAGTTTTGTATGGAGATTCGTAAAATGCTATAGGTACACCTCTGCCTAACCCTTCAGGTATATATAGGTGTGAAACTGTCAAACAGATGAATTGCGTGATATGAATTGTTTTATGATTATGCCAAAGTGGCCTTTTTAGGCCCCCAGAATAAATGTGCGATAATTACGTTCCATCATATTTTCAATTAAACTATGCCGCTCAAGTGATCAAAATTAATAGCCGAATTGTAGCAAAACGTTCATTATGAAAGCACTTTAGTGTTATTATTTAGTTCCACTGAAAACCAAATTTAAATTGAATTAATTTCGCTACATTATGCTGGCAATATCTTGTATGTGGGAATAAATCAACAACATTATACATTGTGCAAATGTGCATCATAAAATGTGTGGTCATATTTAAGGGTGTAGTACAAATCATCAAACTGAACAACTTTCTCCTTTAACTATCATCGTAATCAAGAAGTAATTATCAACTGTCCCATCAATAAACTCAACCTATCGCAGTCCACTGCTGGGCAAAGGTCTCTCCTCTTGCGCCACAATACCCTTTCCTCCGCCTTCCGCATCCAGTCTGTCCCAGCCACCTTCTTCAGGTCATCGGTCCATCCAGCTGGAGGTATAAGCTGTACCGCCTAGGTGTGCCAGACCATCTCGTGCTCATCTTACGAGATTTTCTGTCGGACCGCACTTTCCGCTACCGAATCGAGGGCGCTCTCTCCCCCCCTCACCCCATCCGTGCCGGAGTCCCCCAGGGTTCCGTATTATCCCCCCTAATTTTCACCCTGTTCTCTAGTGACATCCCGAACAGTAAAAAGGCACAGTAGGCGCTCTTCGCCGACGACACTGCCATTTACTGTTCGGGTGCCAACCAGTCATCCATCGCTCGAAACCTCCAAACCTCTGCAAGCACCTTAAGCGATTGGTTCCGGAAATGGAGAATCGAGGTCAACCCCGATAAGAGTCAGGCGGTTATCTTCCCGAAACCGCGCAAACTCCCCCCCCCCCCCCTCCCGAGTCCTATCTCTATGTATGGCAAGCCGATCCACTGGGGAAAGCGAGCCAAATACGTAGGTGTCATCCTAGATCACAATCTCACCTTCAACGAGCACATAAAGACGGCGCGTTCGTCCGCTTTCGCTCTCGGTAGGTTCCACTCCCTGACAACTGCCCGCAGCAAATTGTCACTCAAGTGCAAATTGCGCCTCTACACCGCGATTATCCGCCCCATCATGACCTATGCTTGCGTAGTCTTTGCACACGCCAAGCCGCGATTTCTGCATAAAATGCAAACCCTCCAAAACCGTTTCCTCCGAAAGGTCACGGGAGCCCCCTTCTATGTCCGAAATGTGAATCTGCATCTAGATCTCAGAATCCCCACCATCCAGCAGTTCATGAAATGCCTCTCCAAGCGCTTCTTTGACTCTGCCATAAAGCACCCCAATCCCCTGATTGCGGCTGCCTCCCGATACACTCCCTCCCGCATAAGTAGGATTCGCCGACCAAGGCATACCCTCACTATCCCCGACGACGCCACTACCCTCCTCCAGGAGAGCAGTAAGGCAACGAATACTCTCAGACGACAACACAAACACAAGCTCAGACATCCGTCCTTCCGTCCTCGCCGCCGAGGCCCGTCGCGACCCTTGCTCGAGCCAGCCCGCGCAGCTGAGCCTGTAGCTTTAAATTCGCCCCAAAATAATAATACCGATGCAGCCTGTCCCTTGCTGTCCTCTTCCAGCGACGCCCTGAGCCGAGGTCCGAACCCCGTGGGGGGGTGCCCTTAGCGCTGTCGCTTAGTTTTTAAGTTTATTGTTTGCCCTGGCTGGAGGCCTTAATTCAAGGCATCCACAGGAAAGTCCGGTTAAGCAGTAGCCATCCTCATACAGGATGAACTGCGAGATGCCATTGTCAAAAAAAAAAAAACCAGCTGGAGGTCGTCCCACACTGCCTTTACAGGACGTCTTTTGCACCGGCCATCGATCCTTCGACAAACATGTCCAGCCTACTGCCACTTCAACTGGCTTATTTTGCAAGCTACATACGTTGGCAACTCCAGTTATTTCCCATGAAAAACTTCAGTTCCTACCAAATGTATGGGATAGCTTAATTTTATTAGACCACACTTATACCTTTTTATTATTTTTATACCGAATATCAGCAGAATGCCTGCTGATGTTGTATACAGCTATTCGAGGCATTCATCATTATCAGCCTGAAACAGAAATGACGAACCTGATAACTAATTTATTGAATTATTATTAATAAGTAATTGATACAATCAGCTCTATATATAGATTAATTAAGCTAATACTGATTACTCCCTTGGGCACTATTAACGATACCGGTGTTTACTTACCGAGAACCATATCTAATGATTACTAACTAAACTTCAAAGATCCTTTAGAGACAACCACGATTTTTTTCTCTTTGAAACCTTTGCTATAATATGTAGGTACCTTAGTAATAAAACACAATGAAAAAAATAACGAAATTTGCTACGGAAATTACTGTAAAAATAATAAGCTTTTTTCGTCTTGTATGTTTAACATTACGTAGCTTTAATGTTTATTTTCCCTCTCCAAAATAAACAGCCTTTTTAAGATGAAAGCGTCAAGAGCCACTGAGATGACACTGACCTGCAAATTGCAAAAAACGTAAGGAATTTCGAATTTCGCGGGCTACTTAATAAGTAGATAGTGTTCATTGGAGTCACGTAGTGCTCAAGTGTGAATTATAATATTAGTAGGATTATTTAATCACCACTGCTCTCAAAACGGTAAAGAAAAACATCGTAACGAAACCGGCATATCCTAGAACCAAAAATTCGAAGACATGTGACATCCGCCAATCCGCACTGGACCCACGTGGTTCATTATAGCCCACTCCCTGTCACAGAGAGGAGCCCTGTGTCCCAGCAGTGGGAACATAATATGGGCTGATTTTGCTGCTATTGTAAAAGGGTAAAAGACGACTTGGTAGTATTACTGTGGCACTTTTGGAAAACCGTAAAAGACAAGAAAATACTCAAGAAGATTTTCAAAATAGTTCTTTATAAGTATCTCATTCTCTAGATCAGGGATGGCGAACCTCTGTGCATCTACGTGACATTTTTTCCCAATAAATATTGTATGCGGCCATGACGTACCAACTAACAAATTTGGCTTAGTGATTACTGGAAAAGAACTATATACTTTCGCATTTTTTTTTTTTTTTTATCTCTCTTGCCTTGGCGGTGTGGTGCGTCCGGCATGTTTGCCGAAAGCAGGGTTGACGATTTTTACGCAGTCATGAGAAAGTCACAGGCCTCCTTCATGAACCGTATACACAAATCTGACAATGGAATATTGAGGGCCATATACGAGGTAAACTATTTCTTCGTATATGGCAATTAATGTTCCAGCTGCAAACAACACTCACTTATTCCTAGGTGTTGTCGTGTTGTTTTGTTGCTTTGTTTTGTTTTGTAATATTTTATTTTTTTTATGATTAATTTGTATATTATAATCTGGTTTAATTTTATATGGGTGTATACCTGAAATAAATGATTGATTGATTGATTTACATTTTTCAGGACCCTTAGGTCCCGGACCTTTGGAGGCGTACGAGGGTCCCGTTCTAAGACGTTTTTAATGAAATGAGACACCAACCGACGAGTATCCCTGCTCGCACTATGCAGGTGCACCTAAAGACAACCCCCATTTGGTATAGGACTAATGTTGATATTAACAGTTTTATATTTATTTAAATAAAATGAAAAATAAATGCGATTTCTGCTGTTGAAAACTAGATGACTTAGGTACCTAAATTCCTGAAAGGAAGCCGTGCCGATATGTTACGTGCGACCAACTCTTGTCATTTGTTCGCTATCCCTGCCCTAGATAAACATTCTCGTCTACACTATATTAATCTCACAGTTATCCGCTGCGACATTTAGTTTTTTAAGTGTCGCAGTATCATGCTGAGATAGGAGCCTTTTGGCCTCGTACAGGACTTTGTTTTATTTCATGTTTTTGTTACTGTTTTTTATAACTTGTTTTTATTTTTTACTGTGTTTAGTTTATTGATAGTTTGTGATCCTCCTGTACGAGTCGCAATAAATACTTTTTCTTTCTTTCTTTCTTTATCTCGCTTTATTGCCCTCGCCTGGACTTAATTAAGTGACAACAAACTAAAATATGAACATAAAGTTTAAGTGCAAAACACGCAATCTCGAGAATTTGTTAAACAAAAACCTTCAAGCAATCTTCTATCTATGTATAGTATACAACATTATTTTTAGTATATGCGAAACCTGAATATAGTTTGTTTAGAATAAGTAACTGAATCGATTTCAATCATTTTTACACCATGTTATATTTTGTCCCAAAAATATTTAATCACTAGTTAATTAGAATAAAATCGCCGTACAGTTAGGTACCTACTGCCAAACTATTATCAATGAGCGTACGATGCTGGAGGAGCATAAAACATGGTCGCCCCGCGCCGCGCCGCATGGTGAGCATGTTTTTGAACGGACAACCAGGTAACATAACAAGCTTGTAACTTTGTGATTTCTCATGATAAAGGTTTGAAATTTTGTACGTAGATTCTTTACATAAAAATACTAGAAACGTGTTTCGGGTTTCACATGTACTAAAAATAATGTTGTATATAAAATTCAAAGTCCTAACTGACTGATATATCAACGCACAGCCTGAACCACTGGTCCTAGAGACATGAAATTCGGAGGGTGTGTTCTCTGTGTAGAGTAGGTATCCACTAAGAAAGGGTTTTTCGAAATTCCACCCGTAAAAGGGTGAATGGGGGGAGGGTGAAATTTCTCGCGGACGAAGTCGCGGGCAGAAGCTAGTCAAGTATTTACACAGCTTTGGGACAATATTTCCTCTCACTAAAATCGTTTTGAGGAAGCGAGAGTGTTCTGTCCAAGAGGGAGCCAAAACAATCGGAAGGACGTCGAGGGGCGTTCATTTGTTTATTTTCCTATTTTCGAACACTGACAAAGAATTTTAATGCTCCAGACCATATTTTACGGTAAATTTTTTTCGGAGCATAGAATAACACAGTCGGCTTCATACAACGGAGCGAAAACACACGCACACACACATTACGTGTTCGTACGGGCGACGATCTCAAACAAATTCCAGTCGAGAGTGCGCTTGCACTCGCTGAACGTGAAGCGCGTCTATGTGTGCGTGCTCGCTCGTTGTATGAAGCTTTTTTTTTAAGTATGGGAAATCATAAAATTACTCTTCCCGCTCTTGGTGGAGCGGAAGGGAGTGTCAGACTCTTACTAACTAAAACCCATCCGTGTTCCTTCCTTAGCCCTTTATGTTCCGGGGTAGCGGTAACCCTTACGGACAATCCCGCTGCCCCGGCAGGCTTCGGCCCTGACGGGCCCTTCACTGATGCTAACATCTCTTTGAGGCGCGCGTGGAACACATACGCGCCGTCCGGCACGGGCCTGGTCCTGATCGGACGATGAGCTACCCATTACTCTCCGTCCGCAAGCCCGCGCCTACGGTGGCCGGGAGTCGTAACGTCACGCGGCTCCCGACGCCCGGAGTGTCTCCCGCGGCGGCTAGGACGTAAGGCTCTGTCCCTCAACTATCCCGCCACCTCCTTCGCTAGCATGACTGCTTCGCAGAAGAAGGTGACTGCCTCGGGTTGTATTTACAATAATTCTATATTATTTCGCGGTTAATTTCTACGCCGCATGACCTATTTTTGTTTGTTTGGATGTTATTTGAGATCAATGTTCGTGCGGTATAATACCGTCTTGATCAAGTTGGACGTATTAATTAGTTTTCTCGGTAAGTGGTAAGCCGACTAGGGTTCGTAATTAGCGTCGATTGTTAATGATCTTATAATTATTATCATAACTACGCTAATCATTTGCCAGACGTAATTATATGTGTATCCTAATAACAAGCGTTGACTAATGAGACATAATTAAGAATCTTTTGATGTGAGACTTCCGGGAGTCTTGCGTTGCTTTGTGGATTAAGGATTTTCGAAAATTGGATTTTAAGCCTCATGCTTTGCCATAATTTCACTACACAGGGTGGAACATACGCACAAACTATAAACATGAAGTCAGCACATGATAGACGTCGTAGCGTAGACATGTTTCGTCGGATATAAAAATAAAACTGCTGTTTCATAAAAAAAAGCAAACGCGGTGAAACTGTATGGAACAGTTATTTTTTTATAATCGAATAAATAATCGAAGAAAAATTTCAACAAAGGGTTCTGACTTCAGAATCATGGTATTGGGTTGCGCGTCGATGTCCTGCCACCCTGTTTTATTTTTATTTCTCTTTTGCATTTTAAAGTTTATGATGAAACGCTGAATGCAGAAAATATCAAAGCATTCTTAAGCCACTACTCCCGTTCATGTTGTCTTTCCATATGTAACAGCAAGGTAAACGAACTTCGCCACTGCAATCGTAAAAAGACAAACATTTTACAGTTTCCCGCTTCAGTTATATAACAAAGAATTGTTTAAATCGCACAGACTTTAAACGACAATACCTGAAAAGCAACAGACTAAATAAACTCGTGTCACAAAGAATCGGGGGCTGTCGGCGACATTTTTAAGCGACATGAAGCGAACTCGCCGCCATAGTAGCTCATTTTCGCGCGAAATGTTGGCGAAATTGGCGTGAACAAGGTTGACTCAGCTTTAAAGACTCGTTTTTAAATATTCTTAAATATTGTCTTTGTGGGTGAAATTTTTCGACTCGCCTCTTTGTTATTTTTTTTTTAAATATATCACTCTAAGGACCGGTGGTTTCAAACGGTTGGTCGACGCCTGAAAAGCAACACATACGCCAAATAATAACGATTACGTATCTACTCGTCATTATTTGACGAATCAAGGCAATAATTTGTAATTGTAATCTGAAACAACGCTTTTTTTGGTTTGACTCTATAGTCAAACCAAAAAAAGCGTTGTTTCAGATTATTTAGCCCCATTTTTGATGTAAACGCGTGCGTCAAGTGGACGTGAAACAACCCGCCTAAGACTATAAAACTACCACAACAGCAGTTATTTCTGGAACATGTTCCAGTGTGCGGTAATACTTTTTAGAATTCATATTTCCTTAGTTCTTTAACATAATATTCCGAATTTATTACACGTTGGATATTTTGTTCCTACTACGGCATTTCAATTGAATAACCGACACAAACTTGCTGACACAATTAAACCAGCTAGATATTCTCAAAATATTTTTACATATCCTGTGTCATAGTGTTTATCTTGACTAGTGTTTATCTTGACCCCACGGCATTTCAATTGAATAAACGACACAAAGTGTGCAATACAATAAAACCAGATAGGTATTATCAAATAAATTTACATTTCCCGTGTCTTAGCGACTTTGACTATTCTTTGGCTCCAAACCTCTTGTTTTCTCAGTACAATAGCCATCCACTTAAAATTCCAGATACGCGTACCATCTTTGACTTTTCTACGACGTGGAATCACGTTCGGTATTTCGTCAATAGGTATGGCCGATTTGTGTGTCTTTTATTTTATAAAATGTTTACGTGGGTGACACCGCAGGGCACTGCTAGTATTTGATAAAGGTCTATAAAATCACTTTTTTACTGAAAAGTACACATTTTGTTTTAACATGGGTTTCAACGGAAATAGCAAATGGGATCCATCGTTAATACCTAAAAAATGGGATTCAAAAGCGGGATCCAACGAAAATATATCATATTTTTCGCGTAAATATGAAACATATTTATGTGGTTTTCACGTGTTTTTGTTGGATAAAAAATCATATGCATAGATTGACTTCTGGAAAATATCGTTAAAACACATGAACTGTCGGATATTGCAAACACGCAATGAAGACTTTTCCTTACAGAAATACATATAAAAAATAAATAAATATATATTTTAACTAACCATACATGTGCTACTGCTGGGCAAAAGCCTCTCTACTCTCTTTCCACCTCTTTCTGTCCAGAGCTGTCAAGGACAATCTTTATTAAAAAGTCTAGCTCATTCTGCCAACTTCATTATTATTTTAACAAATGTAAAATACTTGAATGTGTAAATAAATCTGTATACGTCTTTTGTAAGTCTCGACAATGAGGCACATGAGACAATAACATGTCAAAATAATGCAATTCTATGAAAATATCAAGCTTTTCAACTGTCAAAAACAGCTACTGCCATACGTTTATTGTTTATACATTCACAATCGTATGTTTATAACAGATAGCTAGCAGATAATTTCAATTATATACAAATTCAATACTGCGAAAATATTCGGGATAAGACAAATGTTTATCAGCTTTTTTTTTCAAAATAGATTCGTTTCCGGGCCCCTGAATGGCGGATTCCATCGAGGGCCCTTGTAAAGACGGTTCGTTGGTGTTGCTTTTTTTTATGGATGGGAAATCATCAAATGACCCCTCCCGCTCTGGGTGGAGCGGAAGGGAGTGACAGACTCTTACTGACTAAAACCCATCCGTGTTCCTTCCGTAGCTCTTTATGTTCCGGGGTAGCGGTAACCCTTTCGGACAATCCCGCTGCCCCGGCAGCCCGTTGGTGTTGCTTGGGGTTGTCAATATCTTCCTATTATTGAAAATGTCGCGTATATTCAATGCGAAACTCGTCCTAGATTTTAGGATTTCAAAGCCGAAAGTGTACGAGTATCATCATGACTTCGTTTACGAATGTCATTTGTTCATTTGATTATACATCTTTACCTACATACATTACCAATTTTTTTTTTTACATTCTTGATTTATTTTTGTAGCATAATCCGCCTATAATGTAACCGTTGCTAGGACTTAGGTCTCCTCTCTGTAAGAGTTTGTGACGGTTAGTGTTACATGTATTAATTTTTTTGTTTCTAAGACATGCCGTTATCCTCAAGATGTTTTCTTTCCTTCACCGTTTTGTGAGCATTGGCGATGAAATTATTTACACAAAGTAAAACGCCTGTGTGGGTTCAAACCCAGGACCTACAACTTGAACGTCCCCCGTTACTACTGGGCGTGGTGGTCCAATAATATGCTCGATTTATCCTACTATTATAATATTATAAACGCGAAAGTTTGTGAGGATGGATAGATGTTTGTTACTCTTTCACGCAAAAACTACTAAACGGATTTGTATGAAATTTGGCACACAGATGGTTTATAACCAGGATTAACACAGAATACTACAAACTTTTGATTTTGCTCTGGATTTTGTTTTCGCCGAAATATACTGATAACTGACAAAAGAAAAACCTGTAGATATTTTGTATAAAATTGCGAAAATTTCTTCTTCTGTTTGACGGTCTGTCATATTTTGAGGCGTCAGGCGTTTGACGCGACCTCATTGCGTGATTTCTTTGGAAAGAAAAAGTAATCATTAATGTTTATTAACTTTGTTGTAGGAAGCGAAATTGTGAATTGATTTTTTTTTATTAAAAGAAGAGGATTATTATTTTTGATTTATTATTTAAAAAGTGGAGGGGCTTGTGGCTAAGAAATAACAGCCGCACGGGCCGATCTGTCAGGTTAAGTTACTTGCCGCGCTTGGTACGTGGATGGGTGACCATCTTTACGTATCAAGACCCCTCCATGCCTCGAAAAGCAATTTAAGCCGTTGGTCACAAAAATCACACACACAACATGTCCTCTTCTACACGATTCTATGAAACTTTTTGCGTTATCTATGCACAGTTCGAAACTGTAAAGCACGTTATGGTTGCAATCCTCTCTTTTTATTGCCATGCGGACTTCCACAGTACACATCCCGAAATCCCGTACAATACCTTGACCAGACTAATGAAAAAAGTTAGTACACACAGGCCAGTAAAACCAAAAAGGTTGTATGCCTAAAACCGAGCCCGCAGTGCGGCGACCACTGTCATAACGACCTTCCCAAGGCTATGAGAACAGAGGTAAGCAGATGTCTATTGTTTGCATGTCGATCTGAGAATTTTATTTTCCCACAGTCTGTTATTTCGTTTTGAACAGCAGAAAACCTATCAGCTTCATAATTAATATGGAAGTAGAACCTACGTGTTTTTATTAAATTAAAATAATCCTACTAATAATATTATAAACAGAAAAGTTTGTGAGGATGGATGGATGTTTGTTACTCTTTCATGCAAAAAATACTGAATGGATTTGGATGAAATTTGGCACACAAATAGTTTATAACCAGGATTAACACATACGATACTTTTAACTAATGCGGGTGAAACTGTGGGGCGCTGCTAGTATTATATAATTATTTAAATTATTGATATTATTTTAACTCTAGATTAATGAAATTATGCTATAGATTTGAAGAAAACAGGAATACAGTAAAAGAGTTAGAAGATCCCATTATTTTCTGTTTTTTATTACGCTTTGGTGAAACTTTTTGGCTTATTTCGCTTTATTTTGACGCCATTCGATATCGTGCACCTAATAACACATATAACTCATATCTAGTCTTAAATAAATCTGCTGCAACTGCAAATTTGTTATTGCAGTTGCAGCAGAAAGTTGAAAGCAAAAAATTAGTTATTACCAAAGTACCTACCTGCAAAAAGTAAACAACAAAGTCGCAGACAAGAACATATTCTACAATACAAAGTCGGTATGTAATTACATAATAATAACGTTAAAAGGGAATCAATCAACTGATTGTTTTCGTATCTCATCGGTAGAAACTCTCAGTCCAAGCTTTTAACTAATAAACATTTTAAGGGAATTGCTTTTTATTAATTAGCCAATCGAAAACCGCGAAGGGAAAAGGGTATATTGTACTTCGGAAAGTGAAAACAATTAAACTCTAAGCAATCAGTGGGTTGATTTTGATTTTATGTGTTTTTCTTCTGTTTTTAGGTAATACCCGCACGTGTCGATCGATAAGGTTAAGCTATGCTGGCCACGGTAGATCCGTGGGTGCGTGGGTGAATGACTATCTTCACACAGCAAGACCCCTCCGTACCTGGCAAAGCACGTTAAGCTGATGTTGCCGGCTGTCATTCGTGGATCTTTGACATTCCTTCGTTAATGCGCTACCTCGAAAATCTTAAATCCTCGAAAACCTACTAAGCGAGCGAAGGTGATGCAATTACTTTTGAAACGCAAAAGAAGAGAGATGACTATAATGTGCGTGCGTTCGGAACAAAACGACGTATATAAATTCCAAGACGTTATATAGAGCAATTTACAAACTAAAAAGTAATACAAAAAATATACTTATGTAGCCGAGTACCTATACCCGATTTAGCGTCACCAACCCGAGCGTGACGGTTCAGTTTCATTCACTGCTCAGAAAGGGCGTCAGTGCGCCTAGACAAGCTTTCACTCAAAAAATAAACCTATAAGAACACACCCATGTAGAAAGGGGTTGGTTCAATTTGTGTCAGAAACCAAGATTCTTAAAATTCTTTTTCGACTAATAAGCTATACCTACTCTTTCGCTGTAATCTTCCAACTTTCTCTCTGTTCGGAACAAACACCCACACACACACCAAAATAACCAACATATTTTTAATAAATCCATTCATTAGCGCTTGCGTAGCATCATTTTCCAGATATTTCGCGTGGGCGCACAAAGCAGTGGCCATATACGGCATTGTTCTAAAAATAAATGCATGACACAAACGTAAGCCTCTTAAAGCAAACTGTTTATGAATACGCTATTGTAAAGCGCTTTTAGTAGGCAACGAATGTTGCGCAATGTTATGTCGCTTGCAGTGTTCGATACTGCTCGATTTAGAAACAGCCATGAAAAAGTTAACAGACAGTGAATAGGTAGGTGCAGTAGATTTAAGCCTCTAAAAGATCCGGAATAAATCACAAAAATACCGTTATCGAAGCCGAGTGTCACTTGTTTTTTTCAGTTATTATGATAATTTTTTGTATAGGACCATACCTGGGTACTGGGAACCTTCTGTTACGGAGAAATTGAAGGTCAAAGTACCTACGTTTATTGACGTGAACCAAGAATTCTTACAACAAAAATTAAAGTTGTTGCCGAGCAATTGTTTTTCACAAAGTTACTTAGTTTGATGAATGCGTAAATGAGGGGTTCATGCTGGGTCTTTTTACACCTTGTAAACCGGCTGACTTTGACAAAAACCGGATATAAAAGGTGAACGGAGTTTACGCCTAAATCTCAAAAAAAATATCGACAAATAATATAAAAATTCAACATAAAGGCACCTTCCTCTACGCGCCGAAATTATTAATGAATTCGTAGCGGTCGGCTTCAATCAAAGGATTGAATTAAAAAAAAAGATTTTTTATTTAATTTGTTATAAAAAAAAAAAGTTTCTTTGCCATAGACTTCCACTCCGTTTACTTATTTGTTTTTGTCCAGATGGTAAAAAATTCAGCCAGTATAATATGTCGCAGATTGATTGTCAAATCCGCTGTTTTACATAACCGCTCGCCGTTTTACTCATTTTATTTATTTCTGTTTCGGACGCCATTATTGTTGTTATGACGCACAGATCCAGGAGCGTCAATAACAAAAAAATAGCGAGCCTCAATAACTAAAATCTACATTATGACGTTTCATTTTACGTTGTTTTACTTTACTTTATTTTACACTGTTCTCGAGAAAAGAGATAATTTTGATGATCGATCTCTCGCTCGCCGTTCCAATGCTATGCCTACATCGATCATTTATAACCCTTTTCAACTTCATTTTATACGAAATCCTCTAGAAGAGTGAGTATCGTATAGCTAAATTGGATGATAAGGGTGGCCCTAGTATGTGCCGTTATCTTTTCCCTCCGCTCCACTAGTTTGACGCAAGCCGAGCTGATGCACTCTCTACGTGTTCAGTCGTTAGCAAAATTACTACTGGAATTTAGTACTAGAATGAGAATTATTTACAAAATATTTAGAATACTACTAATACTTTTCGCTGAGCTCATAAGGGTGTCTCCTGGCCCGTCCCGCTCCCCGACGCCACACGAACCTTTATATAACCACGCCAGAGAGCGCTGCTCATATCGTCCCCGTAGAGCGAAAAGTCATTAAGTCGAAAAATCGTGTTTTGAGATAATAAGAGTTAAAGTTTTTGAACGTCAGGTGAAATGACAGCTCACTCCGATCTCACTTCACCCAAGTTTGCACGATGAGATTTTTACTGAATAAACCGGCTGGCTTCCGACGAAGAGCTGCTTGTATAAAAATATCTCATGTAAGTTAAATACATTATTTGTAGGGTATAATTCCGAATTCTGGACCATGACATACTCGTAGAATTCTCTGAAAGAAAACACCAGCCTTTTCCAACCATAAAAAATAATAACATGAAATAAGAGACCATTACATCGAGTTCCCTTAGTATCGTTTATCGTATGTCGTTTGTTTTATTTCCCCAAGCCACTGAGGCTTTGTTTCCGATTACACAGCTCGATAATTCGCATCCGACCAACTTGCCGGCGACGTACGAAAACAAACTGTTTGAGAGATACGCGTTCCTATAGCTTTTTGCTTGATTGGATACGATTCATACGATGTTAATTAGTTTTAGTAGGTTTCTTTATTTTTGCGATGGAAACGCAGGCATTTTTAATAACAGGCTGCAGAATACTTTTTAGCCATCGCATCATGCCTGAATTCAGAAGGCAAATTAAAATTGTCGTAATTTAAAACGTTCAAAAATCCAGTCGCAGTCTCATCTCGGTGACAAACTACTGTTAAAAACTTGTCAAAATGAAGGGAAATTAGAGGTATTTTTGACTGATTGAAACTGAGATCAGACTGTGAACGTTCTTAAAATTTCGAGAATTGCCCCTCTGTTCTTCTTCGTCGTATCGATGAATCAGTAACCATGGATTCAATACATGAGTGAGCGTTGAAATTTTTCGTCGGTTATTAGAAAAAAAAGCTAGCTGTTCCATACATATTGACCGCGTAGGTACTGCACTTTCCTATGAAGCAGCAGATATTATTTTATAACCGACAATATATTTCTATGTTAGAGAGTCTAATCATGTGCTGTATTCATGATTTCAATTTGCGCGTTGATGTTCCTGACACTATCATTTATCAGTAAACAAAGGTTCAGGTATAAAGTTATTTATTTAGACTAATATATTCTGTCTAAGGAGTAATAAAGGGTCTCATAAGTAAACGAACAGAATCCTTGCATATGTTTATTGATATTTATTTAGAGAAATAAAAACCGGCAGACACCCATTTTAGAGGAAAAATACAGGCAAAACAAAATGTTGAAAATAGGTGTATTATTCTTTTGTCAACCTCATTGAATAGTTCTCGTGGGTGGCTCCGAAGTTCCTTTTGTCATACGGCAATTATAATAAGGACTATTTCCCCTCCCGACTTTGCCTACATACTTTACTACCAGCGGGGGTACAGAGGTGTATTTGACAGGTCAACATAATTGGTCGTTAGCACACATAGTGTATATCAATGACACGTGCGATTAGTGTGAAAATGAGATGTTTTTGTTGAATTTATTTTGGAATAGAATTCTAAAGTTTTTTATTATTGTTAAGTGAGTGTATCATGCCTCATGGTCTATAGCTATATCGTAGCAAGGATAGGAGGTATTTGTGTATATATGGTATATGCCAGAACAGAGCGTACTGAAAATAAAAATACAGAAAATCTGTAGAAAACGAAGATAGCAGATTCTCTACATATACCCTTAAACTGCAGTGGAAATAAGCCGGACTCCTGGCCTTTTATACCGACAAAAGATGAACTGTAGAGGTGACCCAGTGGGCAACACGCAGTTTTGATTTTGGCAGTCTTTTTGCCTAAGTCTGGGATACCAGAGGCGGAACTTTTGGGACTCGGTGAGCGACTAGGTTTGAGCAACGTAGGTTTGGAAAATATATATTTATATATTTTTAAATTAATTCTAATTCTTTGTACGCCTTCTAGCATGATATAGCGCACTCTTAATTATATATAAGAATTTTATTTTCCTGTACCCTTTCTATGTTTTACAAAATAACTTATAAGTTAAGACTTTCTTTAATTACTACTACTGTCCAACTCGCCATCTAGACCACATCATTTTGATAAGTAAACAGACATTAAACTGACCCGCAAAAAATATATGGGTAGCAATAAAAAAAAAAAAAACGACAGGTCAGGTCAGACATTACCACTCTCTGACTTAACAATATCTAATTACATTACCATGTTTAACTAAAGAAAGAGCCAGAACTAAATGTAACAATCTACTTCAATTAATGTTATCTCGTTAAAAGTTCAGCTGAGCAGGCGCTAGTTTCAAATTAATTTATTAAAATTGAAACTTAAGAATTAGCTGGTTCTTAGTTAATTACGAAGTTTAAATATGAAATTGTAGAAGTAATGGAGTATATACCTACCTCTTTCTGAAATGTAGTTACGTTTAAAGTTTTACCGTCTGGGGGTAGCTGAAAGTAAGGCTATCCCGTCTTATTCTACTTTAAATACCTTACTAGCTGTGCCCGCGACTACGTTTCTTTTTTACGAGCAACACTAATTATTTTTCTAAAATAAAAGTATCCTAAGTTACTCCTTATAACATCAGCTATCTGCCATTGAATGTCCTGTCAAAATCGGTCCAGCCGTTTCGGAGATTAGCCGGAACAAACAGACAAAAATATTAAGAATTGTTTTTTTGTCTACTACTACAGAGCGGTGAAGAGTATTCTATCTTCTTTCAATCCAACATTTAGATTACAAAATCAAGCAATTAGTCAGCCTAGCCTTTTGCCAACTATTTTGGGGCAGCTACAACCGGATGCAACAGTATTTTACATGGAGCGACTGCCTGTTTGACCTCCAAAACCCAGTTACTGGGTAACACGATACCCTTTGGTAAGATTGATTGTCAGACATTTTTAAGCTTCTGACTACCCGTAATGACTATCAAAGGTCTACGTATGACAGTCGGGACCAAAGACTTAACGTGCTTTCTGATGCACGGCTAGTCTATATATGCTATTGAGGATTTATTTTCGTTGGATCCCATGCACTTTTGAATCCTAGTTTAATATTGTTGGCGTTGGATCCCACAAAACATTTTTAAGATCCGTTCTTCCTGTTAGGTTAATACTGCCTTTCGAAGGCATTTGCCCTTCATTTAACCTTTGCAAAGGCCTCTCCATCGAAGTGAAGTTCACCGTTCTTAAACCTATTCACCGTCCAAATAATTCAATGTAGTGTATATTATCTCATCCAAGTTTTAACCGAATCTCTCGATATTCTATCGAACTTCCAAAAGTATCGTTGGCCAAATGGCTTCTGAATACATAGAGAAGTTCACAATGGGCTTAGTATAATATTTCAAGTCCTGTATTACAATAAGTATATATTTATGCCAGGAACAAAGTTCTGAATGTTTTAAAGCTTGTACCACTTTAAACAGGATCTCGTGAAATACGTTCAGAAATTATTGAGAGTTCAAAGTGCGCCTTGTTTTAAAGGAATTAAAAATAATTTATTAATTCTTTTGACGTCGCTAAGTTTGGATGAATGTTCGTTCTTCGTTTTTTGGGTCGATAATTTTTCTTATGGTGTTGATTTATGGTTGAAATTAATTTAATCTAGACTGTTATTGCAAAAACTTATGGTAATTGAGAATTATAGTGATTAAATCGTGTAATAGCGTATCCTTTACCTATGTTTGGGAATGATGGATAATTTAAAGATGACACGCTGAGACAGTATTATTTATTTATAAATACTTTATTGTATACCAGAAAATACATACCAAAAAAAACAATTATTAAGACATAGTAGTATGTGTATGTATATGTGTGTGTGTGTTTGTGTGTATGTGTATGTGTATATGTATGTAGTGGTGTGTGTAGTATTAGTATATTATGACTTTCATAAGAGAATTCTTCTCACTGTTTTTTTATTCATCATAATTTTTTTTTGCTGAATGGGCCCGCTCTTAACCTCGATCACGCCTGATGGAAAACGATGGATGAGGTCTATGATAGAACGAGCATGCCCAGAAGATGCCTAAGGCTCTGCAACTCCCACGCATCCACGAAACACAGCAGGGTACTGACTCTCGAATATAATTCCGATAGATCGACATTGGAATTGTCAGTCAAACGTCATTGATTGGCTGGACTCACTGATTCTAACCAATCCCTGACGTTTAACTCAACCAACTGACGTTTGACCAACGTCGATCTATCGGAATTATATTCGAGAGTTAGTACCCAGGCTGCTTGACGGCGGACTCGGTCTATCTGCCTAGTCTTATTAAAGCACTATACAGGTGAATTTTTCAAATGTGTTGTGTAGTCAAATCGAATAACATTTTTTTTTTTTCACCAAAATTGGTCCCGGTACTCTTTGTTTTTTCCGCTATTTCTTGTAGTTTCAGATTTGGTCATCCTTTCAAAATCCATCTTGTATAAAGGGTGGCATCGATGCGCAACCTGCTATCATGGATTCAATAAGTCATGATTCTGAATTCCCCATTCAAATTTTTTGTAGGATAGGTATAAAAAAAGTTTGCTGTTCCATACTTTTTTTTTTTATAACTGCCATAAAATATCTACGAAATTCCCGGTCTAGACTAATGTGCTGAATTCAAGGTTACAGTTTATGCGTCTGTATTTTGTACTATAAAATAATAAGAATACTCATTTCTCAAAAATAAAATCCTTTTTCAGTCGACGACAAAATTAAAATGACTAAAGGAAACCAATAACATCGCTTCAACACTTCAGTGGTTAAACAATACTGTTGAAATTTATATCACGTAATAAATTAACATTTCGTGATGGGAAACCGCGGCATGAAATTACAAAACGTGGGTTATAATAATTGTTGTTCATGATAAACTCGATAAATACAAGGCTCTGTTAATCTAGCACTAGGATTTTTAATTCAAAATTATATCTATTTAAATTTTTAGAGAGAAAATTAAAGAGGATTATTTTTATATGGAGCCTGGCATACAACTGTCCGCCATTTTGATTTTAAGTTTTAGGTTTCATACGTGGCCGCAATTTTGAAACAAAAAATGGCGGACAGGTAGGTATACCACGGACCTTCAAAGCCCTTTGAGAGCAGTGGCCCAGTGGTAATGGCCGCGACTTACGACTTGTGCATCGTAGGTTCGAACCCAGTCAGGTGCTTTACTTTGTGTAAATTATTTCATCACTACTGTTCTCAAAAAACGGTAAAGGAAAACAACGTGGGGAAACCGGCATGTTAAGACATATTTTAAGACATGTGACATCTACCAACTCGCACGGGGCCGGCGTGGTGGAGTACGGCCCATTCCCTCTCACTGAGAGGCCTGTGTACCAGCAGTGGGAACATTAAAGGCTGATTATGTTATTTCAATAAAATATTTCCCAGCTTTAGGCTATATTTGGATATTTTATCCAGATAATATTTATCTAAAAGGTATTTATAATATCTTTTCAATGTATTTTACACGGAGCAACTGGGTGACCAACACTGAACACGATCGACTGTTACATTATTGAATCAATATTAAATTCTATCACTAATCAATTTGCCTAGCTTTTTCCCAACTATTTTACAACCTCCACAACCCAGTTACTGGGTAACACAATACCCCTTGATGAGAGTGGTTGTCAGAGTTTTAGGCTTCTGACTGCCTGTAACGACTGTCAAAGATCTACGAATGGCAGCCGGGACCAACTGCTTAACGTGCTTTCCAAGGCACGGAGGGGTATCGATACGTAATGGTGGATAACCCATCCACGTACCTACCGCGGCAAGCGTAGCTTAACCTTCGATTGACCCATGCGGCTGTTATATTTTATTATCGAAATATAAAAACAAATCAACGATTCATATTTTTTTTATTAAAAAGTCTATAATAATCTACTTCAGTATCTACTATTTAAGTGCCTCAGCGAACTTCATCAATCCAGCACTGACCTCCTTTGCAGCGAGCAATATCTTTTGAGAGGGAATGATGTCCAAACCATTTTGACCTCTAGTTTCTATAATATAGGAATGTTTTATGTCCTTGACAAAATGCATCCAATCCATGGCCATTCCAAAACTATTTGTCCCCATTTTTATGATGTCCCGATTTAGGAACTGTTGGTTATCAATTTTACGCATTGCCTGTAATTAAATAATAGAAATAAAAAAATTATCATGCCTGCATTCCCCAAAGAGGTAGTTTCACGGTTTTTCATTATGTTTTAAGTCCTATGTAATAGAGGGCGAACCTGTAGCCCAATTCGGCCCTGCACAGCTATTCACAACCATTCTACCGAGGCTACCGAGTCAAAAATGACATATTTTCGGTTACAAGGGCCGCAACTCTGTATACCTAGTAATTATTATTCCCCGCGTAAACTTACCACATGCAAACCACGTATGGTTGTCAAACGTGGTATTTTGACAGTTCAAATAAATCCAACTTCGCGTTTTTTGGCGCGGTTTCGTTCATTGTGTCACAGAGAACACGTTATTAGCAGATGTCACGGTAAGCTAAGGAATTGACGTGTTTTCGAAAAAAGGAATCATTAAGTGGTCATAGTGAAATAAGGCCCTGATGTTGGGCCACAAAAGGGATGAACGAAAGGCAATTGCATGCAGCAGAGATGAGAATGCTAAGAGGGATGTGTGGTGTTACACGAATGGATAGAATAAGAAATGAGTACATAAGAGGAAGTTTGAAAGTGGTACCGGTGACCGAAAAGTTGTGTGGGAATCGGTTGTCATGGTATGGGCATGTGCTACGGAGAAATGAGGAAAATGTCGTGAGGAGAGTTTTGAGTATGAATGTCGATGGCTATAAGAGTAGGGGAAGACCAAAGAAACGATGGATGGACTGTGTGAACGATGATATGGCTAGAAAGGGGGTGACTACCGTGATGACGACTAATAGAGAAGTATGGAAGAAAAATACATGTTGCGCCGACCCCAAATAAATTGGGATAAGGGCAGGAGAATGATGAGTGAAATAAGGCCCTGATTTGCCTAGTGGACCGCAAATAGCCATCGGAAGAATACTGGTCGTCTATTTGGTTAAAACTGTCCATATTTGGTTAAAACTGTCCATATTTGGTTAAAACTGTCCATATTTGGTTAAAACTGTCCATATTTGGTTAAAACTGTCCATATTTTCGGGTTTTGGATATGTGAACAGCGTTCAGAGGACTCCATCGATAACACTGATTGATGTTGGATTCGGTACGGATGTTTATCGAATTTTTGTAATAGCTATGCTGGTCTGGATTTAGGGCGGAGTTGGCTTTGGGTTGCTTATTCCCAATGGAAAGCCTATGCGACCCTGTGGATTTGAATCCCACAGACTTATTGTTGACGTTTCCAAGCCATAAAGACCAAACAAAAGCAGGTAGGATGAATTTATTAGTAGACCTGACATATTGAATGGCGTCACCTCATAGACCATTGGCACTGACTTTGGCCTACGACGGCATACCTAATCTGATCGATGGCATAAATACGGAAAAATGAACGTGTAATATTCAACTGACCTTCTAATGATAGACACTTTTTTAAATTAATGAACATCTAAAAACTTTCTGCTCTTCTAATTATGCACATCTTTTTAAATAATTAGTCGCAGTTACTTGGCTGTTTAGTATTTGTAGGACCCCGAATCATTTGGGGTTCACAAAAAGAGGCGCAATCATTATATTACAGTATTCAACAATATTTTTAGGAGCGTATAATAGGAATTATTAGAGTTTATATTAAATACATTTGAAGATAAACTAACCAGAGCAATTTCCTTGGTCATTAAAAGATGTTGGCGATGGTCTTCACGATCTGCCCCCAATGGATACAAAACTTTTGTACCAGCTGAGTGAACCGATAGGTACCCAGAAAAATGTGTACCGTCTGTTAATCTCTGAAACAATTGAACTCAGAAATTCAGGAGTTAGATGGCTGGTTTGAAAACAAGATATTTTTTGTTTTAGATATTCAGAGGGATCCCGTTGAATTGAGTGCCTGCATATTGGATATAGTTTCAGCAATACATGGCGTCTTTATTTTAGCATGTCATCCCACTCGGAAATCCATAGAAAGAAATAAAGAAAGGATAACGTTTATTTGCGCTAAACTTGACGCAAAAAAAGAACACAAAAAAAGAAAAAGTCGAGGGAAAATATGCGTCACTGCCACATAAAACGGTCATCGCTCAGCATAATTCTGCGAGCCTATGCGAGACAGAGCCCCAGCACTGATTTTAAGCGACAGCTGGCGTTGACGTGATGACGTCAACCGGTGAAAAAACAATGACCAAAAAAAAAATTTTTTTTACTGTTATTCACAGCCTCTTTCAGCTCACATGCTTCTGCTAATCTTGATAAGGCCATTGCGACAATTTTATTTAGTTACGTCATCGCCCTATTACGTATACTATTGGTTCGTGTACATTTTCCTTACCTTAAATGCTTTAGTTTCTTCCTCAGAGAAAGGTACCGGTCCACAGTAGCTTTCACTGCATGTGTCTAGTGTACTAGCGTGCTTGCCCCAGTTGTAACTTCAGAGAAACACATAACAAAATACATTAAAATGATATGACAACAAACCTTGGGCGTGAGGAATCGTTCTTTTTTTGGTTGGATTCTACTGTTTTATGTGATTTTTGTAAACAAAACGTAGTTCCGTTCCGAGTCGTGATTGTTGGCAAATCGTTAGGGTTTGCCAACAATCACGACTTGAACGAATCATCCATGAGTGAATGCGCTTCTATAAAAAATAATAATATAAGTAAGTATAATAGACCCTACATATTCGGAAGTGGCAACGGCCATATTTGCCTCGCGCGTGAATTGCTTCCACGCCACTATGCGCAAGAGAGGTACGTCGCTGATGCGGCGGTTGCGGGGGAGCGCTAACAGCATGCTGGCCGCGCTCGCGGTAAGGCTTGTTTGCTCCATCATCTCCCACTGTTGTAAGCGACATGTGGCAGGCTGATGTGACTAACAAACCTCGTTTATTTATTTTATTATTTATGTTTTATGTAAATTGTTAATTTAATTGCGATTATTTTTTATTATTGTTTTATTTAGGAATGAAATTGAATTTGTAGTGTTGTGTATGTAATGTGACTGTGTGAGTATATTATTTCCATTATGAGTCAGTGATACTTGAATTAAATGATTTTATTTTATTATTTTCATTAGAACCGATGACCGTTAAGGTACACGTGTTCTGTGACCACGAATCGGCATACGTTAGGTAGGACGCCTTCAGGTTCGCTAGTTGTAGCGACGATGTTCAAAGAAAGGCTGTAAGCAGCAGGATGAATTATCATCCAGCTGCTACCAGCCTCCCTCACGCCACACGCCACACCACGCCACGCCCAGCCACGCCACGCCATTCAACTCGATTTTCGGGAATTATCCCGAAAATTTAGTTGAATGGCGTGCAATAGGAAAGACCTATGTCCAGCAGTGGACTGCTGCAGGCTTAAAATGATGATGAAAGGTGACCCCTGCATGCTGCTCTCCACATCGAAACAATACAAGCAATTAACACTAATCAAAAATACCGATTAGATGCAGAACAGTGGTGGCACAGTGGTAACTACCGCGACTTACGAATTGTAGGTCGTAGGTTCGAACCCAGAAAGGCGCTTTACTTTGGTTAAGTTGTTTCATCACCACTGCTCTCAAAACGGTAAAAGAAAACATCGTGAGGAAACTGGCATGTCCTAGAACCAAAAATTCGAAGATAATATATGTGACATCTACCAACCCGCACGGGGCCCGCGTGGTGGATTACGGCTCACTCTCTCTCACCAAGAGGTGGCCTGTGTCACAGCAGTGGGAAAATTACAGGCTGGTAATAAAAAATACCGAACTAAAATACACCAGAACCAATCCTAGCTACTTACTGACATAAAAACGCAAACAATATAAACGAAAACGCCACCAACGCTATTGGCGTGAAAAAAATCAAAATAAATTATCATAAATCCTTTCCACACACCAGAATGTAATTTCGTATCGTGTCAAAGAAAATTCCGTGTCTTTATGAATTTTTGATTGCATTTTCTCTATCGGCTACACACTGCTTTGAAAATTGGAATTTTGTTATAAAAGTGATGGATTTTTTTCCGTATTGTCATCAAAGATATTTTAGTATTCTGCTCAATAAAGGTAAAATATGGGGAGCTTAATGTATAGTGTTATTGCCTGTTAAAATTAAACATTTGACAAATGACTTCATTTTCTTTTGATGTATGTGGAAAAATGTAATCGATTTGTTTGTTGGTCCCATGGGTCACGCGAGCGACGGGGGACGGTGGGATTCAATGGAAATAGCAAATAGGACCCATCGTTAATATCAAAAAAATGAGATTCGAAAGTGGGATCCAACGAAAAGCGTGTTCTATCTCACTTACTGCGTATCTCAACACGCACATGACTAATGAAATTGGAGATCAAGCCCTACAAATATAATGTAGGTTTATAAAAAATAAATTGGAAAAAGATCTATCTTCCTCCATAACGCTGGGTACGATTTCGTCATTTTTATGTTGAAATGGGCGATCATAAAAATAACCAAATGTTTCCTACATTGTTATGGAAGAGGTACTAAGTAAAAGAAAATGCTGAATTTAAGCAGGATGGATTATTATAGTCTCGACAAACCAGCGAAACACAGTTTTTTTTTTTGTTTTTTTTTTTATTATTTATATTTTATACACGGGCAGTGTCGTGGGCACAGATTGTCATGTAGATACAATTATTTGAATACAAATAAAGGTAATAACTAACATTTGAAATCGTTTTATATACCTGAAATTTTGTTCACTGTTAGTTAATTACGAAGGTTTTCATAAAGCAATCGAAGGCCAATTCTCGTTATTAAAAACATTCAAAATCTAGTCGCAATATCTCAGCGACAATCAATGTCAGAAACTTGTCAAAAATGTAGGGAAATTAGAAGTGTTTTTGACAGATTGAGACTGAGATCTGAAGGCCAATTCTCGTAATTTAAAACGTTCAAAATCTAGTCGCAGTCTCATCTCAGCGACAAACAAATGTCAAACACTTGTCAAAATGTATGGAAATTAGAGGTATTTTTGACAGATTGAGACTGAGATCAGACTGTGAACGTTCTTAAAATTACGAGAATTGCCCCTCAGACTGTGAACGTTCTAAAAATTACGAGAACTGGCCCTCATACTGTGAACGTTCTTAAAATTACGATAATTGCCCTTTTTTAGTCTCATCTTTGACAACGCAATATCCTTATTGACTCCTAATAAGTACCTTGAGCGGTCGCTATGAACCATTCGGCTATCACCCACGAAAAATAGTTACCTATATACCGATGGTGGTAACGAAAATTCAGATTACCTATAAACTTAGGTCCATAATGTTGTTTGTTGATAAATAGATTATAACTAGCAGCGCCCCGCGGTTTCACCCGCATAAGTGTCGATCCCGTGGGAATATCGGGATAAAAAGTATCCTTTATGTTATTCTGATGTGTAAGCTATAATATTACTGTAAAGTTTCATCAAAATCCGTTCAGTAGTTTTTGCGTGAAAGAGTAACAAACATCTTACTCCTTCCTTACAAACTTTCGCGTTTATAATAGTAGTAGGTTAGATTAAAAACAGCCTATGTTCTATGTCTAACATGAAAGAGTAACAGGTTTTTTGAAAAAAAAAAAAATGTTTTACAAAACCGTACAAGGTAAAGTTTAACAAATCGCAATAATTCAGAAACTAAGTTATAAACGTAGTTATCCAAGAATTGTACCAAACTCATACTAAACTAATTCATCACATACCGGGTGTTTAGTTTCGTTGCAATTTGGGGATGTAACGCTAGACTATGAGGGAGAACGTTATTCCCCACTCGACGCAAGTTTATAAATAGGGGTAGCTTGCTCTGTAATATAACGCCAGTTATAATAACAGCGTCGGCAGCCGCGAAATGTACAGCCATAGAAATAATTGCGAGGAGAAAGTTCGCTTGTCTCATTATAATGATATTGGACTAGCTTTGGGTTGTGACTTTGCCTTCGAGGTTGAGAGCAGTAAATTACTGTCTTTGAAAATTATGCGAAAGGGTAACTCAAGATAACTAATGACAAATAGCAGGAGGCTGTCAAACTAAAACCCACTGCTTACCACGGAGTTGTCAGCTCGATATTAAGGTTTGATGTTATATTTTGGGGAAATTCCACTAATAAGGAAATAATTTTTAAGTCACAAAAAAGTGCATTAGGGTTATGATTGGTTTATAAAAAAATCTGCCTTCCTTGTTTATATTTGAAGTGGCTAATTTCTTACAAACTAATCCCACACTATTTCAAAAATTATCTGATGTTGACAGGATAACAATAATCTGATCAACCACGGCACTAATGCGTAAAAGTATTTTCTCTTTAGCACAAGTTGTTTACAATAAAAACCCTAAACCCATTAGACAAATGCCCACCCACAACCCTATTTAAACTACATCTAAAAAAGTACCTGACAGCCAAATGTTATTACTTATAGCCTAACAGAATTTTTAAATGATCGACGATACTTAGTTCCTACTAATGTCATTTCTTCGATCTCAAAAAAGTAACACTTTTTTATTAGTTAGTTTTAAAGTTTCTTAGAATAGGTTAAATTATAGTTTTTTTTATTAATATTTAAAACATAAACTGTCTTTGCTGTCGCGCAGTCGGGTAAAAAGATACAGATGCCATTCCAAAGATACCGTTCAAAATTATGTTTGGGCAAGCTGGTTGTTCAGCCATTACCGTTAGTGACCCTAAAAAATTATACAACAGAGCCTCCAGCCAACACTTCATGAATAAAAATGAGCGGCCAAGACCACATGGCCTCCGAAATTGTATTAAAAGTTCAGAGAAAACCTTCAAAATAAGTACCCAAAGTACTAATTGTAGATTTGGCCGAATTAACGCCATCCTCTTCTCATTAAATACAGAGTAGCTTTCCTTTTGCTTGCTTTGTTGTGAATTTTAATAATTTTTTCGTTCTACTCGACCATTTTTCATACTTACACTATGTACTTGACCAGTCCTTATTTTTGGTAAGTATAAAAAAAATTCTGCAGACTTCTTTTGTTTTTAAAAGTTTGCTTTTTAGCTAAATATTGGGATGTTTACTTTTAGGACTAAGCTTTTACATACAATGTTAGCGTTTTTTTAAACTTTAAAGAGGTCTTTACTAAACGAATCCGAAAGTTATGAAAGATACCTACCTTAATACCAGTTTTTTATTCATAGTAATAATATTTATACTTTACTTCGGGCTATAAGTGCTCACAATCCATACAGAAGCAGTATTAGTAACAATGACTTAAAAACGATGTTAGTTAAATTTTACAGATTAAAAAAATTATGTGGCGCAACCTCCGTGGGCGCAACACACGTCGGCACGTGCCTCCGTACCCAGTGCCTTACAAAGGGACTGTCCACTTTGTCTATTATAGTTTTTTTTTTATTATGCTGTTGGAGCTTCTGCGCAAACTACCTATCATTGACGCTGTTCTCTTCCTGATATCATCATCATCTGCCTAGCCTTTTCCCAGCTATGTTGGGGTCGGCTTCCAGTCTTACCGGATGCAGCTGAGTACCAGTATTTTACATGGATTGACTGCCTATCGGGCCTCCACAACCCAGTTACTGGGTAATACGATACAGGGTCACACTTTCGGGCTTCTGACGACCTGTAACGACTGTCAACGATCCACGAATGACAGCCGGGACCAACGGAGGAGTCTTGGTATGTAAATATGGTCACCCATCCACGGACCAACCGCGGCAAGCGTAGCTTAACCTGATTGATCGACCCGTGCGGCTGTTATTACTCAGCCACAAGCCCCTTCCTCATAATGCTATGAAAATCGTCAACACGGGCTTCCGCGAACATCTGCTAAGCGCTGTAGAAGCACGGAACTCGGAAGCCCCCATCAACATGATTAATGCTTGGTTCGGTATAAAAAACAACATTGTCATACTGAGAATATTTTTTTTCATTTACCACCTAAGTACACTTTGTGAAATGCAATAAATGATCAATTTAAATTTCCAATGTAATAAAAACATAAATTTCCTAAAATTCCATATATTATGTAAGTCTATGAAAATCTCAAACACGGCGCAAATATTCTGCGATTTTATTGGGACTTATAAGTTCGAGCCGTGTGGAGTTGAAACACTAGGGCCGAGTTCCCACTTCGTTTTTCGAGACAACGCCATGCCGATGGCCTATTTTTTGGCTAAAGAATCACCGTTGTAATACAACGTGGCAATGCTGCCAGCTTTTTGGACCCTTTTTCTGATGACAGCGATGCGGTCTGCAGAATTTTTTGTTGCCCTTAAATTCTTTCCCGCCTTTTTTATAAAGGTTTATGATTTATTCAAATACTCAATTTTAAACAAACCAATGTCCTAATATTTATTCAAACACATCCCCAAACACTGTTCGATCAACAAAGTTCCGACCACGAAAACAACTATTAAATTAATGTGTCCCCCGCTGCTAATAACAAAGTGTGAAACAATAAAGCTGATTCGGGTTTTAGACAAAGAAGGAAAATTTCATCCCATCTCGTAGTGTTGATTTTGTGAAGCTCGTGGGAAAGACCACGACAAAACAGTTTTGTACAGTGTAGAGCAAATAATTCCACAGTAAATGAAAACAAAGGCAATACTAATGTATAGAGTATTTTGAAACTATCAGATAGTCCTAACATCTAAATTAATAATTTTCATCATCTAGATTGGTTTTGCCAATCTTTGTGACTAAACTATAGGATATATTTGGATTAATTTTTGTATGCAAACTGGGAATGTTATTTGATACACGAAGTTTAATTTATCGTCATATCCACCTTGTAATCGTTCTCAAAATAAGTTTTTCAGTACACTTTAACAACGAGATTGCTTAGTTGTGCACTTCATTTCATAAAAAATTTTTGCGCTTGAATTTTGATTGCGTACACAAAGTCAGTTTGCGAGTCAGTTCAATTTCAGTCGAAGACTTTTCTCTACTCCTTCAAATGTATTCATACTTGCATCTTCAAATCCATTTACTTAATCAAGAATGAATGAAGAAAAAATAAAAGAAATTACAAATAATTAGGATGGGACACTGGGATACTTAATTACCTACTTATAAGTAGAAGAATGAAGAAAATGTCCTCAGGAAAGTTTTGAGTATAAATAGGATAGCTATAAGAGTAGGGAAATACCATAGAAACGATGGATGGACTGTGTGAAAGGTTAGTATATGGGTAGAAAAGTGGGTGACTAACGAGATGACTAATAGAGAATTATGAAAGAAAAAGTCATGTTGCGCCGACTCCAAATATTATAAATTGGGATAAGTTCAGGAGAATGATGAAACTCTAATCAGCTTAAAATGTTCCCACAACTGGGACACAGGCCCCCTCTCTGTGAGAGGGAGTGGGCCGTAATCCAGCACGCGGGCCCAGTACGGGTTAGTAGATGTCACATGTCTTCGATTTTTTGTTTCATAACGGTTTCCTCATGATGTTTTCCTTCACTGTTTTGAGAGTAGTGGTGATTATATCACAATCAACATATAATGTTCCCACTGGTGAGACACAGGCCTCTTAGTTAGAGGGAGTGGGCCGTAATCCAGCACGCGGGCCCAGTACGGGTTAGTAGATATCACAATGTCTTCGAATTTTTGGTTCTAAGACATGCCGGTTCACTCACGATGTTTTCTTTCACCGTTTTGAGAGCAGTAGTGAAGAAATAATGTACACAAAGTAAAGTGCCTGCTTGGGTTCGAACCCACGACCGACTCGTAAGTCGTGGCCGTTACCACTGGGCCACTACTGCATAAATAGGTAGGTAAGTATCTAGTGCTTCAAATAGCTTTTTTCTGCTTTCACCGTGACCACTACACAACAATAAAAAAAAATTGTTTCTGCTTACTCAAAATTCCTATTGAGGTCAACGCCGTAGCACATCCCACTCATCCTCCGTCTGTTTTTCCTCCACATTCGGTCAGTAGTCAGACTGTAGTCATACCCATCTGGATTCAGCACTGGTATAATGTGCCTGAAAAGAAAATTACACAATTGACAATAAACAGACTTAGTATATTTCTGTAAATTACAATTATAAGTAAGCAAACAACCTACCTAAAAAACCTTAAAAATACCAAAATTAAATCCTAATAGTTACTAACAAAAACAAATTGCGTCAAAAAATTCATCCGCATCACTGTCGACTGGTAATGTACCCAAGAGACTGGCGGAATTACCACGTTGTAAGGCAATGCTTATCCTCTGGCCAAGGTAAAAGCCCGCCCTTGGGTCGCGGGAAGTGTCAACCAGCCGTTTTGAAATTTCCTTAAAAAGACCATGAGCACTCGGACCCCACGGCCCGAGGGTTTCAACCTCAAACGGCTCGAAAATATAATTTCCGATAAGGTTATTATACTTTATTTAATTGACAATTAATCAATAATATTTTAAAAACTATATTGATAAGCGAGATTAAGCTGCGTTACCAGGGGGCGCCTAAACTCATCTTGGTAGATATTGGACTGATAGATGCATCTCGGGTGAAAACTGGTCACCGCCGCTACCACAAATGCTTTGCCAGCCCAGATCATAATCAGCCTATAATGTCCCCACTGCTGGGACACAGGCCTCCTCTCGGTGAAAGGGAGTGGGAAGTAATCCACCACGCGGGCCCAAAGCGGGTTGGTTGATGGTGGTAGATGTCACATGTCTTCGAATTTTTCGTTCTAAGAAAGAAAGAAATCAATTTATTTAGCACAGACTAAAAGATATATACAATACACCAAATACACACATTAGATAAAAACAAAAAATAAAGATCAAATAAAAAGTGTAAAGTCCGATGTAAGAAATTAGCAGGAAAGTGTGCCTCACGGCTGCGCCAGAAAGGCTCAGTTCAGCAAAAATGCCAGACAACTAGTGCCTGACGCTGGTTTTCAACTGGACCAGATGTGGTTCTAGGACATGCTGGTTTCCTAACGATGTTTCCCTTCACCGTTTTGAGAATAGTGGTGATGAAATTAAACACAAACTTTCCTGTACAAAAAATTCTACTACTACATTTTATTATTACTATATCATACCAATCTCTTTTGGTGATATACTCAGGTTGTTGGTAAAACTTCCGAACGATAGAATCGATGAAGTAGAGTGTTGATATCACAGACGTCCACTCCCGACCATGCGTCCCACTGTCCACGAGTATTGCTCTATTGTTCCGGTCGCCGTTTGATATTTTTAACATCTGAAATATAAAGGTATATGTGAATCCAATCAATCTGTATAGCCTTTTCCCAGTGAAACCAGATGCAGCTAACACAAGTATTTTACATGGAGCACCTGCCTATCTGAGCTCCACTACCCAGTTACTGGGTAGGACGATACCCCTCTGTAAGGCTGTTTGTCAGAATTTTGTGCTTCTGACTACCCGTAATGACTGCCCAAGATCTACGAATGACAGCCAAAACCCGCGGTAAGCGTAGCTTAACCTTAGATCGACTCGTGCGCCTGTTATTAATTAGCCACGAGCCTTTCCTCTTTTTATCCTCAATATTTGCATAAAAAATATGAGATAGAGAGTTTTTTTTTTCAGGCCGAATTTGTTATGGTATGACTATTTTGATGATGAAATTTTATTTTATAAAGGCCACCCTTTGACATTTTAACAAATTATCTAGTTATTACAGTACACATTTTCGCAATTAAAAAACCCATTGACTATTTTTACAATCAGACCGTGGAACCATTCTCCAAATCGAGGAAGACCGCGTTATTCTTATAAATTACAGAAAGGATTTTGATGTAGTTTTCACTATACCTAATTTAGAGAATTTATTATGTGTTTGAAATTACATAATTATATTTTTTTTTTATCTGTATGTTTTGTCTAGTCGTGAAAACTTTGCGAAACAGGGTTGCCAGTACTTACATATATAGGTTTGAAGTGTAATGTCTTCCCAAGAGTAATTATCTTGCAATGCGTCGGATAGGTGGCAGCCATTTTGTTTAAATAATCGTTGATCTCATGCAGTGACGGATAGTTTTTCCATGTAAATGAATCTCCAGACACAGCTTTATTTGTAAGGAAATTAAAATACAAAATTATGCTTTAAGTGAAAGACTAAAATATGATAGTAGCCTGGCCATAATTAACTGTTGAATACAAAGATGCACTATCCAAACAAAGTTTCAACAATGGAGTTGATGACTTATATTAGAAATGAGTGAACAATTAATAATGTAAAAACCAGATTATCAAAAAAATCTGTAAAATCTATGGGAATATGGACAAGCTACATGCTTTAAAAGTTTTTGGAAGAGATTATTCTCGTCCTTGTCGTGCGGTACGGATAATGTGTGGCGCTAGTAAGAAGATACATAATCGTTATGTCAATTCTGTGACAGTGCCGTCTTTGTCTAGCAGTTATTTGAAAACGCTTATAACTTGGCAATTTCTTAAGTTTTTACACTTTTTGCAAAAAATTTTTGTTTATTGTTTAATATGTTTTTATAAATTCCTATTTATTATCTAATTTCTTCAAATGATTGCATTAAACGCGCAATTAAATGACTCTGCGTAAATGGAGCTTAGCGACTGAATCGACAATAGGTCAGAAAAACACGATGGATACAGTCAATCGCTCTTCAGTGATAACTCTCGCACTACGAATATCACCCTTAGGTACTGCTACGATATAAGGCCGCTGTACATGTATTTTGTTTACCACTTATGTGCGTAACAACTTTAGCATAATCAGCCAATACTGTTCCTACTGCTGGGACTTCTCTGTGAGAGGGATTGGGCTATAATTCACTACGCGGACCCAGTGCAGGTCGGTGGATGTCACATGTCTTCGAATTTTTGGTTCTAGGACATGCTGGTTTCCTCACGATGTTTTCCTTCACCGTTTTGAGAGCAGTAGTGATGAAAATTAATACTCGAAGTAAAGTGTCTGCCTGGCTTCGAACTCACGACCTACAACTCATAAGTCGGGGCCGATACGACTCGGTCACCACCACACCACCACTGCCCACCTAAAGGTACAAATAACAGAAATTAAAGTTAAGAAAATTTACACTCTCTTATTTTGCCGTGTTGAATGACAGTTGTGATTTGAATATACAGACAATTTAACTTGGTAGTTAATTTGCTTATCAATTAATTACTCTGACTTTAGATAGTCTAAAAGTTCTGTCACCTTACCGCTACGCCTGGTAGGAAAAGTTTGCACTAAAGCCTCGTCAATTTTTTCACGTACATCCTTTATCAGGACCGAATAGGTAATTCCATGTTTTTTCAGGAAACCAATTATATTCTCCTCCTCCACATTGAACAGAATAAAATCTATTGTCCTGTTATCTCTTATCCAAATTTCTTCTCCTTTGCTTGCTGTGTGCGATAAAAGATGAGTTCTCATTATTTTATAACCGTAATAAAACTACCATTGCGGTACAGTATCATTATCTCACGAAGCGACGCGCGCTTTACTTGTGGTTAGCAAGTGTAGAAGCACACTGTGAATGTGTGTGTAAGCGTAGGAGCTCTTGCACTTCGTACGACAATGTCGAAGTCGGAAATGTGTGTGTGTGTGTGTGTTATGTGCTGACACTACTCGTCTACACACACATTTACTGCGTGTTTGTCGTGAGATAAAAATACTATAACAAATATATTAACTTTTTAGTGAAATTCAAAATAATTGAGAAGTATTTACGAGGTGGGTTTCAATGCAACAAATGTAGCAATGGATTTTGTGGTATGATGAAAATTTCACTGTTTGTCATTACAAGAAGTGTGTTTGCAGATAGGATGCGGACATCAATCCGTTAGCAAATCATTATAATCTTCCGATTGACAATTATTTTGGTTTATTTAAAGCCACACTACACACTTTTTCATTACGTCATAGTGAACATCAATACCTTAAAAAAAATTGATATTAATCAAGATTACCTCTATCGTAGAACTTGTTCAACACATTGTCATCGAAATCACCTTGTGCTCTCCATAACTGCACACCTTTTAGCTCAGTTTCCGCTAAAATACCTGAAATGATAAACTTAAACTATTAATAAACAAATTTATATATTTTGCTAGAGACCAGAGGTGGCAATTCTCATAATTTTACGAACGTTCACAGTCCGATCTCAATCTCAAACTGTCAAAAATACCTCTAGTTTCCCTACATTTTTGACAAGTTTTTGACATTGATTTGTCGCTGAGATGAGATTGCGACTAGATTTTAAACGTTTTTAATTACGAGAATTGGTCTTCCCCTTCTCCCCTTTAAACCCCCTTAATCTCCAAAGTATTAAATTACACAAACACAAAATAATAACGCAAATATGATGAACCTTTTAAAATAAAAAAAATAAAAAGTTTTAACAAAATCATGTCTACATTGAGAAATTAAATCAATTCTCCGAAGGCACACGATAAGGAATTTTATAGACGTATAAAACAAAATTACCTACGTTTGCTTACAAAATTAATTGACTGAGCGTTTTTTTAGACAGGACTATTTAATATTCACTACCTAAAATACTTAGAAGAATCTCTCTTTAAATAAAAGACACGCTCCGTTAAAATGTTCAACAGAAATAAAATTAAATAAAAAAACGAAATTGCAACGAAAAATATCACGTATTAAAAAATAAGTTATCTCCATACATAGCTCATCATCTGGGGGTCGGCTCCAGTCTAACCGGATACAGCTGAATACTATTTAGTACTATTTAGTAGTATACTATTTAGTAGTATTTTACATGGAGCGACTGCATATCTGACCTCCATAACCCAGTTACTGGGAAATACGCCCTCTTGTCAACCAGTCCTACCAGACTGTTTGTCAGACTTTCGGGCTTCCGATGACCCGTAACGACTATCAAAAATCCAAGAATGACAGCCGGAACCTTAACGTGCTGTCTGAGTCACAGAGAGACGGTGGAGTTTCTGAGTCTCAGTATGTAAAGATGGTCACCCATCCACTGACCAACAGTGGGAAGCGTAGCTTAACCTGATTGATCGACCCGTGCGGTTTATTATTTAGGCACGAGCCATAAAAAAAGATGTATTTCGCAATACACACAAATGTCACACAGATTGTATTCTGCAGGCTTCGACATTCTGTCATCGTTATAATATACAATTCACATTGCCAATACGTAACTTGTCACCCAGTGAACATGTTCCTAGAATCTCCGTATGTTCTGACGTTCCTATGTATTGTATTGAACATAAATTGGATTCAAGATTGAAATGTCGACTGATTGCAAACGGAATTACAATCAACGTTATGCTGTTTGATAATGTATTGGTTTACTGTTCCTTTTATGCTGGTCGACAACATAAACATACGTAATTATGGCACGTGCTTGTTTATATTTTTCGTCCTACAAAACGTGACAAACGTGCTTTTTATATAACAAACCATCACGCATTGTTTTCCCCGAAGGGTTAGGCAGAGGTGTACCTAAATTACACCTATATTTCGCCAGTTATATTAAGTCTAGAATAAATAATAAGGAGTCAGCCTATCGCCATCAACCGGGCACAAATCCGGATTCCGGGCTGCTGCTGAGAAATTTCAGACACACGAGTGATCCTGTAAGGGTTCAAGGGTTCCATTTTTTCCTTTTGAGGTACGGAACCCTAAAAGTAATCTTACAAGTTTTACACTTACAGATGTTTTGGGCTATAAACGACGTGATGCAGGTGCTACTTTGTGTAAATTAATTTCATTACCACTGCTCTCAAAACGGTGAAGGAAAACATCATAAGGAAACCAGCATATCCTAGAACCAAAAAATCGAAGACATGTGACATCTACCAACCCCCACTGAGCCACACTAGCAGTGGGATCATTATAAGCTGATTATGTAAACGACGACGTGACGCTATAACATACTTTCTTGAAAGACGCTAATATAACCATGCATTTATTCATAGTCAATCGTAAAAATTCGGACAAAGTCGTAACTTTTGTTACAAAATAAATGTGCCCAGGACCACAAATATAAGAAAAAGGCAACTTTAATATTATCTACGGCCAATTCTTATGCTAATTCCAACTTATAACCTACCTACTTAGTTGAAAAACGGATATAGTACGAATTTTAAGAGAAGAATATTAAATTTTCCACACGCTTTTATTAACACGCTTTTTTATTTATTAGCTTCACCTTGTAACTAACAACGTAATAAAATCTTAGAAGTAAATTTTCATCTACTTCTAAGTGTTGTATTGAAATAAAACTTTGTATGTTTAGGTAGTTCGAAAGACAAAACTATAATTTGGTATTTTGGAGCTGATCTGATGATGGAGCAAGGAAGTGGATAGTGGAACTCTTCATTGGCTACTATAGTAAACCCCTCGAGTTGGGGCTCATATGATTTGTTTTGACAAGTCCAATAGATCGCACTTTGTGTCGAGGGTCTGATGATGGAGCCACTAGGTGGATAGTGGAACTCTTCCCTCGTTCATTCCTGACCCGATTTCAGACACAACTGACAGAAGCAACAAAAAATATATTGGATATGGGTTCGACGATAATTAAAAACTAACACACAGATTATAAATAATTTATCAATTAAACGACCAGCGGTACTATTCTGTAAAAATCTCACCGTGATAACCTAGGTGAAGTGAGCTGTCATTCCACCTCATGCTAGGGAATTAGGGATTGACACTATTGACAGCTCACTTTAAGCTCACTTTACTGATGTTTTCACGGTGAGATAAATTACAGAATAGTACTACTGCTTCCTGTGTGTGAGTGTGTTCCCAACCTTTCGATATTCTTAATTCATCCAGAATCGTTAAAAAAACATAAATGTTTTTTCTTTTGAATGTTCAATACTTGTCATCGACTGCGTTGTCGGTACATCGCTAGTGTTGTCAGCACCTAAAGGCTCTGAGACATTAGGACTAGGTGTATGCTCCGGCGGAAATTTTTCCAATATGGCGTCGTCGACGTTCTCACGCACATCGTCCATCAGAACTTTATGGGACACATTGTATGCATCTAAAAAATCCGCTTCATCTTCGGTCTCTTCATTGAATAGTAAAAAATCTATTGTTCTGTTATCTCTTTGCCAAATGTCTTCGGTGAAATGTGCTGTGAAGGATAAAAAAAGATTTGTTATGTATTTTTTTATTGAAATAAATAAATTATATGTATTATTTACTTTTATAAAAAATTCGGTGCCAATGCCTTTCATTTTGAACAACATTTTGATTTCCAACAACATCCATTGCGTTATTTACGTTGTTGAGCAGACAATTTTTGAAGCATATGAAACAATGGATTAGGAATTTCCTTCAAAATCCTTCAAGTTGAGATTGGAGGTTACACAATTAGGATGCTGGTCATGCTCAGTACAAACATCTGAGGGGCAATTCTCGTAATTTTAAGAACGTTCACAGTCTGATCTCAGTCTCAATCTGTCAAAAATACCTCTAATTTCCCCTACATTTTGACAAGTTTTTGACATTTGTTTGTCGCTGAGATGAGACAGGGACTAGATTTTGTATGTTTTAAATTACGAGAATTGGCCTTTTGATCCTCCGTATGTACCCAAATGTACATTGCAACTTTTAACTTTTACGTTCTGTTTGACTGTTTTAACTTAATAACTGTCCTGAGGTCGCAAAGCGATGACTCTGGTCATATAGAGATCATAGGTTCTCAACGTGGGCGATAAAGCCCCCTCGTGGGCCTTTGCGACTTTCAGGGGGACAACAGAAGATCCTGAGAAAATATATATCCTATCTTACGACTATATAATATTACGCGTTTCGATATATTCGTGGCAATAACGTTTTACATTCACGACGGACGGTAAGTAAAAAAAAACCGGACAAGTGCGACTTAGACTCGCACACGAAGGGTTCCGTACCACCATACAATATTTAACTAAACTAACTAATAAATAAATTAAATAAATCTGTGAAATTTTCAACTGTCTAACTATCACGGTTCATGAGAAACAGCCTGGTGACAGACGGACGGACGGACGGACAGCGGAGTCTTAGTAATAGGGTCTCGTTTTACCCTTTGGGTTTTTTAGAGACCCCATTTTTAGGGTGCCTTACACCCTGAAAATGGGGTCTCTAAAAACATATATATTCTCAAAGTGGGCAAAATAAGGTTGAGAATCTATGATATAGATAGATACAAAACCAGATAACTAATCCTAATAATATCCACATGAATCAAACTTTATCTGTAGGTACTACAGCTGCACCTACAAGGTTTACACATTAGTAACAATTCAAACTGTTAGTTTACGGATGTAGGAGGGGCCCGTGGCTAAATAATAACAGCCGCACAGATTGGTCTGTGGATGGGTGACCGCCTTTACATACCCTGACCCCTCCGTGCCACGGAAAGCACGTTAAGCCGTTGGTCTCAGCTGTCATTCGTGGATCTTTGACAGTCGTTACGGGTCGTCAAAAGCGCGAAAGTCTGACAACCAGTCTTACCAAGGAGTTTCGTATTACCCAGTAACTGGGTTGTGGAGTTCAGATAGGCAGTCGCTCCATGTAAAATACTGGCACTCAGCTGCATCCGGTTAGACTGGAAGCCGACCCCAACATAGTTGGGAAAAGGCTAGGCAGATGATAAGTTTAAGGATATAGGAACCGGCTCCACTATTCGCCTTACCATACCCCATTGACTTCTTTGTGGGACAGCTCTATTGTGACCGAGGCTTTTACGAGGTCACATTAGTGGGATTATAGTGTACTTTGGTAGCTAAAACGTTTACAGTGAAATGGGCCGGAAGACGCTTCTATACTTTTGCTACAGAATAGTACAGAAGGTCGATACCGTACAATGAGCAAAAACAGACGCACGCACGCAGTAAAGGTCATCATTCATTATAACAGTACCGCTCCGACACAGCAAATAACTTGTCATTCGAGTTAGGATTTTAAATCAAATGCATTAAAGTCAATTTTACGATGATAATACAGAACGGTGGACAGCTCACGGGCAGCGTGCTGCCAGCCCCTGTCAGACGTCGACGGAACGCGCGCGGTCCTCGTGCCGCTCGCACGGCTGTGTCCCTGTCGCCCGCAATTATCCTCGTTCACGTAAAGTAAACTGAGATATAAAGTAGAAATGCATGCTTTTCACGCGAGATCACTCACTAACGTTTGCAAAACCGGTCTGTAAGCTGAAAACTAGCCGCTACCAAGTACTAAGCATCGCGTGAACAACAATCTAGCACCACACCAGTGCCGGTGCCGCGCCAGCAGCGAGCGGTCATCTTGTTGACGGCGCGTTGGCGACAAAGGGGTGGATTTTTCTCAGGCCGTTGTTGCTACGCTGGAACGATGCAGTTATACCTAATTAGTGATGACCTAAACGCGTACTACGGGCGACGATCTCAAACAAATGACAGTCGCGAGTGTGCTTGTACTTGATGTACATGAAGCGTGTCTATGTGTGCGTGCGTTCTCGCTCGTTGTATGGAGCCGACCTTCTGTACTTATCTCCTTGGTGCTTTTACTATAATGGGAGGCAAATGTCTGTTTATTTTATCTTTCTTTCACTGAGTTTAGCGGGCCGAAACGGTACTGATACTTTCTGGTCTATATGTGGGGGCTTATGGCTAAATAACAACCCATTGATCTATCTACTTGCCTGTCCGCGGATGGGTGACCCTTCTTTACACATTTAATCCACTGAGTGACTAGGAATTAGTTTCGGTTGCCAAGCAAATATCTACACATAATCTTATACATAATCTTTTGATTGACTGCTGCGCAGCACTTCGCGGGTTCGATTCCCGCACGGAACAAATATTTGTACGACCTACAAGTATTTATTCCGGGTCTGGGTGTTTTATCTATAATATGTATGTATTTACAAAAAAAAAAGTATATGTGAAAAATAGTGCTATGTTCATGATTACCTACCTCTTTCCTCAAATTGTTCTAACACATCCTTATCGAAATCACCCTGGGCTCTCCACATTTGCACTCCACTTCGTTTCGTATCATTTGATTCCGTTTTATTTGTTTCCAATTCGTCAGCCAAGGTACCTGAAAATAACACTTTTAACTATAAATTTTAGAGGGGCACAAAAACGAAAAACACTTTATCTGTTATATAACCCGTTGATCGCTAAGTATTTTACACAAACTTAAAATAAAAACCTTTTAGAATTAAAAATAGAAAAAGTTTCAACAAAATCATCGTACTTTCAAAATTAACTCTCAGAGAATAGGTACGCACCGCGCGATAAGAAATTTTATTGTCATAAACAGAAGTACTTTTACTTAGAAAATTAATTGTCTGAGTATTTTGTTTATACGGAAAATGATTATATATTTTTGACCTAAAATAAGAAGATATTATAATATATACGCACCACAAAAAGGTTTGCCAGAATTCGTGAAATTAAATAAAATTACTTTTTTACCTACATTCTTAAAAATAAGTAAGTATGACAATATCTTGGAACTACTTTAAGCTATGTTGTTCAGTTATTAGTACTTAAGTAATTATTTTATAACACAAAAGAACTATCTATTTTACAGTAGTAGTAAAAACTAAAGTCAAAGTCAACTCATTTATTTCAATTAAGCACATAAACGGCACCTTTACACGTCAAAGTTTACATAAAATATAGAATTGATTCTAGTCTCCTTCCAAAAGGTACAGACGCCAGCACATCAAGCTTCTACAATCTGTCAAATTTCTTTAATAGATTTTCAACTTTATTGCTAAAGCATAAGGTTCATGGTTGATTGGGAAAATTTTACAGTTTCGGGTTGCTTGATTGCTGGCATAGAAGAATAAACTCCACCGCTACTCTTATAAAATGTTTTACCATTATTTTGTACACATTATAAATGCTACTAATACTCTTTATATGAAAGAGCGCCCATGTTTTAGCCCCAAAACCTTTTGCCCAGTAAACTACGTCTCATAAATAAAATATCGCTAAAATATCGAAAAATGCTAGCTCAAATAGCTAGACGCCCTTGCCTACATGTATGGTCCACGAGTGTTGAATAAGATAAAAAGGCCAGGCAAAAGGCATACGTCTTTCTAGCCTTTTTCAAAGGAACACCTTGAACGTCTGACGCATATTTTGCGTCCGCACATTTTCAAATAATAGGGCAGAAGGTTGGCTCCATACAACGAGCTAGAACGTATGCGCACATAGACACGCTTCAAGTACGGTGAGTGCAAGCGCACTTGTGACTGTGATGGCGTTCGGCTGAGATGGACTAAGATCGCCGATTTATTTATTCATTAACAGACTAAAATACACACAATACATTAGATACATTACATCAGATAAAATCAAACGCCCAGTTCAGCAAAAATGCCAGACACCTGAGTACCTGACGCTGGTTTTCAACTGGACCTGATGTGTGAAGCAACGGCTGTAAATCAGTTTTATACTACAACGTGACGTGTGTATACATACTTAAATAAATAAATAAAATAAATTTGTGTCAGATAAAAACACCAAGAAAAAAAAAATTAAAAAAAAAAAAGACGATGATGTGATGATGATGATGATGATGGTGAAATAGTGTGATATTGAGAAACATTGCAAAAATTAACAAAAAATACTGATAAATAAATTTACTAAAAATAATTAGCTTCAGCACGCGCAACAGTGCAACATGGAGGCACAGCAAACAGCCTGTGCTTTCTGCCGCGGCAGTAATTCGGCCTATGTGTTCGTGGGCCTGTTTTCGCTCATCATTTGGAGCTGACCTTTTGTACTATTTTGTGATAAGACGGTCCTTTGATTCAGTAGGTAGGTACATACGCTTCGGTTCAATACGTTGCCCAAGCGAGCATGAGAGATATGAATCATAAATCTACAGCAGACTAGGGAAAACGTCGCGTGATTTATCTTCGCGCTATTTATTGAAAAATAAACAAGTGTACCGGGAAAAGACTTATATGTGTGCCCTGCTTTACTGTGGTCCTTTTTAAAAAAGGGGCCCGTATAAACAGAGACCCGGTCTTGTTAAGACTTTAATTAAATCTGAATCCATAGCATAAGCATAGCATTAATCAGACTATAATCTTCCCACTGCTGGGACATAGGCCCCTCAAACAGGGGGGAATCTAAAGGAACGCAAAAAATTGTAGACGTCACACACCGAAGGAAATGTCTTGCACAGCCACATCCAAAATATGCCATAACCTTAAGGGTAATTCTTGTCTGTTTATTGCACGATACTCAAAACGGTGAAGGAAAACATCGTGAGGAAACCGGCATGTCCTACAACCAAAAAATCAAAGACATGACATCTACCAACCCGCACTGGGCCCGCGTGGTAGATTATAGCCTAAACCCTCTCGAAGAAAGGAGGCCTGTGTCCCAGCAGTGGGAACAATATAGGCTGATTATGATGACTGCACGATAGAATCTGCTTCATCGACTCAACAATTTGTGTTGCGTCGTTATGTAGAATTACATTCGGCCATCTTCTCTACATGTCAGACCATTTTAATAATGTGACACTGACAGACTGTAAAAATTAAATTATAAATAAAATAATTTATATTTAATACTAGCGGCCCGCCCCAGCTTCGCACGTGTGCAATTTTTTTTTCCAACTTTTATTTTTCTTTAATACAAACCTTGTCCTGACAATACCGAACACAACAAAAAAAGAATTAGCGAAATCGGTTCAGCTGCTCTCGAGATTTGCGCTTAGCAACACATTTAGTGATTCATTTTTATATTATAGATAAAATTATCAGGCCATTAAAATGGTTTAAACTTGATGTTGACTCGACATTTTGGTGAAGTATGCTATTTTTAACCTTCGTTATCAAGTTATTAAATAAAATGTTCTATGCATTTGTTTGCTAAGCACCGTAACTTCAAAAGCATTGTGTCCCGACTTTATAAAAGACAGAATTAGAAAACACTGACGAAGATAAAAAAGATTCGTCTGTAACTATCACCATCATAAAATATGATTATTTTTATATGGCAGTAAAGATCATCGCACACATCATTGGTTCATCACCTCGCATCCCAACGTAAGAAAGAAAGAAAGAAAAGAAAAAAAAAATAAAGAAAGGAGAGAAATAAAGAAAGAAACATAAGAAAGAAAATAAAGAAAGAAAGAAAGAATATAAATAAAACAAAGAAAGAAAATAAATAAAACAAAGAAAGAAAATACATTTATTTAGAACAGACTAAAAACACACAATATTATAATATACAGCAGCAAGGTAAGCACGTAATTGTAGAGGGACGAGGCCGGTGTCACCCTCGTCCCGCTACGGTTACATTCTTACGTAGAACTTAAAAATTGCTAGTAAAAAGTGGATGCACTATACACCTCCACTTTTACCCCTTCGAGGAATACAAGGCGTGATATTATTCTGAGAATGCTTATGTCCGTTCTGATGACGTAACCCTTACCCCATTTCCCAACCACGTGAAGCGCGTTTTATTTACCGTAAACCACAGTACAAAGGATACACGTGAAACTAATGCAAAACAAACAATCACGAACCCCACGTAAAACATACACGAGTATAATATTTACTTTATAAAGGTGAGCTTTATATATATGGACGGTATTATGAAACTCGTATATCTGGAAAATGGCTAGTTCGCTGGTCGTTTCCTTGTTAGACAGTAACAGAGACGGTAGTTGAAAACCCGATAGAATGGCAACACTGGCAACACTAGCGATCCATGCAGCTTTACCCGACTTTTAAGCTTTTCTTATAATTATGTAACATAACTAACGCAAGACCTTATACACCCCAATTAGAGTATTGAGTTAAAAGCATAATACAATGATTAAAACTAAATTCTTTTAAAGCTAACTATTATTATTATTAACAAAATCGTGTTGTCCTTAGTAATACTAGACGCATCTAAAATTGAGTCTTATTGCCTTGAAATAAGATTAAATTTGCTTTGGCTCAATCGACGGGAAATACGGCAAAATATAAATTTTTTGAAATAAAAATGTTTTATTAAATGTTACTGAAATCGATTCAGTAGTCAATTATGAACAAACTACTTTCAGGACTTGCGTTTATTCTGTCACACCTTGTATATTCTTTTGAGGTCAGATGTGAAATGGAATATAAAGTCTTTTAACCCGACTAATATGGCGAAGCAAAAATGAAGGATATGAGCACGACTATTCTCTGAACATTACTTTGTATTAAATACATTAAAATAGATTACATGTAAGTTAGACGATAAATATTGAATATTAGGAGGTGCTCGTGGCTAAACAATAACAGCCGCACAGGTCTATCGATCAGGTTAAGTTATGCTTGCCGCGGTTGTTTTGTGGATGGGTGACCTCTATACATACCGAGACCCCTCCGTGCCTCGGAAAGCACGTTAAGCCTTTGGTTCCGGCTGTCATGTCGGATCTTTGACAGTCGTTCTGGGTAGTCAGAAGCCCGAAAGTCTGTCAACCAATCTTACCAAGGGGTATCGTATTAAAGGCCTGTTCAAACCTAAGCGGTATTCGCTACCGTCTGCGGTAGAGAAAACCGAGTGGGTATGCGGTAATATTACTGTTCATACCAAAGCGAATTTCGCTATCCTTGTGGGTAGAATACCGAGTTCCAGTTTCGCTCAGGAAGGTGCACTTCTACCCACACCGGCAGCGAATACCGCTCGTCGCTTTAGCCGCGGAACTTGATACTAAATAACTGAGCGAAACCCGCGCGGTATGTACCTCTACACACAGCGGCAGCGAATACCGCGTAGGTTTGAATAGGCCTTAATGTTTGTAATAGAGCTCAGGTAGGCAGTCGCTCCATGTAATATACTGGTATCTATCTGCATCCGGTTAGACTGGAAGCCGACCCCAACATAGTCGGGAAGACGCTAGGCAGATGATGATAAATATCGAACTTGGCATCTTGGCTAGTCGCCTAACGTGTATCGAGGGATTTTAAGTCACGATGCTCTTTACAAACTTAAAAAACAGTCTCATTTCTACTTATTTACTGTTAGTAGATACGATAAAGTACTTTTGTTCTTATATAAATAAATAAAATAATAATAAATAAATTAATTAATATCCTTGAACATTTCACACAACGCCAAATAGTCCCAAGCTAAGCAACCTAATGCTTGTGTTATGGTAACGAGATGGCTGATAAACTACATATATACTAAAAAAAACTAAATATTCAAATAATGTATGTATCTTTACTACATGCATACAACGGGTTGCAATAGAAGTCACAAGCACAACTAGTACATAATTTAGTAAAACACTAACTAATTAATGAACTTAAAATAAACAATAACATAAAATATTAATTAGTAGCCCCAAACAACTTCTATTGTTGTTTGCTCCAAGATAAAATACAAACTATCAAGTTCTGCGAATTTTGTCTGCCAGTAACGATAGCAAATGATGAATTCCAAGGAATGGTAAAAATTGAATTTCAGCTGAGCGAAAGAAAAACATTTAAAATTAATTTGTTTGTTTGTTATTTGTCATTTATTTATTAAAAGGGATAAAATTATATACAATGGACAAACTTCTTTAAATTAACTAACAAACTGTTGAAATAAAAATATGATTAGGTACCTAACCTACATACATAACTAAAACTATTAAACGCAAAAATATGGCGTCGAAAAATGGCCGCATCGCTGTCGAATGGTAATGTGCCCAAGAGACTGGCGGCATTGCCACGTTATTGGCCAAGCTAAAAGCCAGCCTTGGGTCACAGGAAATGCCAACCAGTTTTGTTATTTTAAATAACTATGTACTCGTAACAGCCTGAACTATTTGATTTGACACTAGTTCATGCTAGGGACTAGCCAAAAACAACATATTGAAGGTTGAAGTTTCAGCAATTAAATCTCTTTATCTTTAAACGTTTTTAATGAAATTTTTAAATTCAAATACGCGTTAACTGATTTAAGCGACGCATGCGACACCAGAAATTATGCCCCCTTCAAGCCACTTTATTTTTCATAAAAACGAGATAGTTTTCATGGTTTTCGAGGGTACCTAAATATCCAACAACATAGGAAATACTGCTCTCACAAAAATTAACTACAGAAAGATCTTTTCTACGTATATTTACGTCAAATGATTTACGACAAAAATATAAAGACGTCGCGAAATACACTAAATATATAAAAGATACCATTGAGACTACATCAAAAGGTATGTTATGGAACTTAATCTCGCATCGAAAAGATATCACAAAACTGTTTGTATACAACTTCAATAGTTTTATTTTTCTTAGGGGTTACACACGTCCGAATTACAAAATGGAACCCTTATAGGATCAGTTGTTTTTCTGTCTATCTGTCACAGATAATTTCCTCCGAATCTAATTGACCGATTAGGTTAAAATTAGGTACACATATGAACTTTTGTGACCCTAACACGAACGTGTAACGTAAATAAATTAATTATGAATACAAATTTTAAATTGTTCTAAAGTTATTTAAGAAAATAGAGAACAATTTAATTCCATAATAAAAACACAGAAAATGGTTCTATACTTATTATATTACAAGAAAACCTATAAAAAGTATATGGTCTTAAAATGACATCACTTAATATTGTGAGTACAAACTCACATTTTCAAATCAATTTATATTATTCTCAAAATGATTTATTTTTTCAAATACTTTCTCATAATTTTCTTTTTTACCATTGTTAATAGGTATTACAGAGGATTGTACACAGACAACTGACTGCCATAATTCCCGGAGCCTCATAAAACTAGCTGCAAACTGTCAACCTTGCCGCAAAAACCTCTTTTACTGTCAGCTCGTGTTTACGTTTTTCTTAAGAAAAATCCTGTTTCTTTCCATCTCAAAGGTCCACTTTCTAAAACTTCTAAAATAAAAGACAGCGAAATTGTCTTTGGCTATTTGAGTCTAAGTGTTTTCTTGGAACTGTTAAAGATTATAAGCATTTTCTGGAAAATGTTTCCTTTCAGGTGCAATAAATAAGAACTTGAAGGTAAGCTGTCAGCCCCCCACTGGCGGGCAGGACGGCCCCGGGGCCGACGAAGGCGGCCTCGTACGCGGCTGCTGCCGCCCCTAAGCCCGGACCGTCCGGCCGGGCCCAGGCGCCGACCAAACCGGTGCCGGCAGGGGGAGCCTCGGTGACGGCGAAACCGGCGCCGCCGACTGGTGGAGCCCCGGCGCCGGCAAAACCGGCGCCTGCCAGGAAACAGAAGGGCCGTCCGGCAAGGGGGGTGGAGGCCGCGGCACCTACGCCCCACCCCTCCCAGGAGTCTCCCACTTCTCCCACGACCGCCGCCGAGTGGCAGGTGGTCGGGGAGAAGAAAAAGGCGGCCAAGGCGGCGAGGAAGAAGCGGCAGAGGAGGCGTCGCAAGGAGCGAGCCGTCGCGGCTAGGCTTCGCTCCCCAAAAACCGCGGCTGTAGTGATTACGCTACAGCCGGACGCGGTTAAGAGGGGAGTGACGTACCGCGACGTGCTCACCAAAGCGCGGGAGACGGTGGACCTCCAGGAGCTGGGGATCACCGGGGGCCTCCGGCATAGGGTGACCGCTACTGGCGCCCGCATGCTTGAGATCCCTGGTGCGACGAGTGGCCCCACCGCTGACGCCCTAGCTGAGAAGCTAAGGGCGTCCATTAACGCGGAAGAGGCTCGAGTCTCCAGGCCCGTTAAGTGCGCAGACATGCGCATTTTGGGCCTGGACGACTCCGTAACGGAGAAGGAGGTAGTGGCCGCTGTCGTCAGGACGGGCGGGTGTCTCGCCGATCAGGTGAAGGCGGGCACCGTACGTCCTGATCATTCGGGCATGCGAACCGTTACGGTAAGCTGCCCCGTGACGGCGGCCAAAAAGATCGTGGAGGGCCGAAGACTCCTGGTGGGCTGGGTTTCAGCGCAGGTCAAACTGCTGGAACCCAGGCCTCTGAGGTGCTTCCGATGCCTCGTGGGGCACCACGTTGGCATCCAGTGCACCTCGGAGGACCGCAGCGCTCTGTGCTTCCGCTGCGGCCAGCCCGGACACAAGGCCGGCTCGTGCACTGCCGCGCCGCACTGCGTTGCATGTGCGGCTGCTGGCAAGCCGGCCGAACACCGGGCGGGGAGCAAGTCCTGCGCTCCGCCCGCCGGAACCAGGAGGAAAGGCAGGCCCTCCGCCACCGCCACCGTCACCGTCGCCGCCGCTTCTGCCGCCGCCGCCGCTTCTGTCGCCGCCGGCGCTTCTGCTGCCGCCGCCGCTTCCGGTGCCGCTGCCGTCAGCGCCGTAGAGAGGCCCTCACAAGGGGCCCGGGAGGGGGCTGAAATGGAGGAGTGACGACTCCATTGCGCCTCCTACAGGCGAATATCAACCACTGCGCCTGTGCTCAGGACTTGTTGCTCCAGAGCATGGCGCAGTGGTCGATTAACATCGCCGTGGTCGCTGAGCCGTACTTTGTCCCGCCCAGGGATGACTGGGTGGAGGACCTGAGCGGCTCAGTGGCCATATTATCGTCGGCTGCCGCCGGTACCCCGTCCCTTGAAGGCGTCACGAAGGGACAGGGGTGCGTAGCAGCACGGTTCGGAGAGATAGTGGTAGTGGGAGTTTACTTCTCTCCGAGCCGAACTCTCGCCGAGTTCCACAACTCTTTAACAGAGTTGACTGTCGTCGTCGGAAACCAGTCCTTCCCCGTGTTAGTGCTCGGGGACTTCAACGCCAAAAATCTGGCCTGGGGTTCCCGTTGCACGGACATGCGGGGAAGGATGGTGGAGGACTGGGCTCTGGAAACAGGCCTGGTCGTCCTAAATCGGGGTTCTGTTCCCACGTGTGTGCGGATGCGGGGCGAGTCGGTGGTGGACATTTCGTTCGCTAGCCCCGCTCTGTCACAGCGAGTAATTGACTGGCGCGTCATGGAGGAGGTGGAGACCTATTCCGATCATCGGTATATCCGGATCGACGTCTCCGCCCAGACCTCTAGCGCGCCGGTCCAACAGACCCCGAGTGGTCCGCGGTGGGCGCTGAAGCAGCTGGACCGGGAGCTCCTCCTGGAAGCCTCAATCGTGCAGGCCTGGGTGTCATCACCAGACAGGCCTGCCGACATTAACAACGAGGCGGAGTGGTTCCGGGAGGCCATGTCCGAGATTTGTGACGTGGCAATGCCCCGAGTTCGGCCAGGATGCGCCCGACGTCAGGTGTACTGGTGGTCGCAGGAGGTAGAAGTGTTACGCAAGGCGTGCGTTGATGCGCGACACCTGTACACCAGGCACCGCAGGCTACGCATCCGCCCTCCGGATGCGGAAGCCGCGGAGGCGGAGCTGTACGAGGGGTACAGAGCGGCGAAGACCGCCCTCCAAGAGGCTGTACAGCGGGCCAAAGATATGGCCCGCGAGGAGATGCTGGAGACTCTGAACAGAGATCCGTGGGGGCGCCCTTACAAAATGGTGCGGAACAAACTCCGCACCTGGGCCCCCCCGCTGACGCAGAGTCTCCGCCCCCAGCTGGTGGAGGAGGTGGTGAGCGCTCTGTTCCCTTCACGGGGGGAGCATACTCCCCCGCCTATGGCTCCGCCAATTGCGGTGCCCGAAGCGGACCACGCGGACGACGACGACGACATCCCTGAAGTGACCGGGGTAGATCTGAGAGTGGCGGTATGTAGGCTGAAGGCCAAAAATACCGCCCCAGGGCCCGACGGCTTGCCGGGTAAAGCCTGGGCCCTGGCCTCGACGGCTCTCGGACCCCGACTGGAGGCGCTCTTAAGCGCATGTATGGAGAGGGGCCAGTTTCCACTCCGTTGGAAGACGGGGAAGCTGGTCCTCATTCGGAAGCCAGGGCGCCCTGCGGACTCTCCGTCCGCATTCCGGCCCATCGTGCTGCTCGACGAGGTCGGCAAGCTCTTTGAAAGAGTGATTGCGGGCCGCCTCGTCGGGCACCTGGTGAGGACGGGGCCGGATCTTGCGGATAGCCAGTTTGGCTTCCGCAAGGGGCGCTCTACGGTGGACGCCATCATGCGCGTGAGAGCCCTCACGACGGGGGACGCGGTGTCCCGGGGTGGGGTGGTCGTGGCGGTGTCACTCGACATCGCCAACGCGTTTAACACCCTGCCCTGGAGCTGCATTGGGGAGGCACTCCGGTATCACCGAGTGCCGACCTACCTCCGTCGAATAGTCGGGGCGTATTTGACGGACAGAGCCGTCATCTACCCCGGTCGCGATGGGGAATGGAACAGGCGAGAGATGTCGTGCGGTGTCCCACAGGGATCGGTCTTGGGACCGCTCCTGTGGGACATCGGTTACGACTGGGTGCTGCGGGCAGACCTCCCTGATGGCGTCAGCGTAGTTTGCTACGCTGACGACACGCTGGTCCTGGCGCAGGGGAGGTCGCATCAGGCGGCGGCCGACGCAATGACACGCGGGGTTGCGATAGTCGTGGAGAGGATCCGGCAGTTGGGTCTCGAGGTGGCTCTGCACAAATCCGAGGCCATGTCTTTTCATGGGCTTCGGAACGGGCCACCATCGGGATCCCAACTGACGGTAGGAGGGGTTCGCATCGGCGTCGAGACGACGATGAAATACCTGGGTCTCGTCCTCGACAGCCGGTGGAACTTCGTCGAGCATTTCCGACGTTTGGCCCCCAAACTGGAACGGGCTGGGGCCGCTTTCAAGCGGCTTCTGCCAAACCTGAGGGGGCCAAACGCCTCCTGCCGGAGGCTTTACGCGGGGGTCGTGCGGTCCATGGCCGTATATGGCGCCCCGGTGTGGGCGCGTTCACTGCGGCTTCGAGCCGCCCACTACCTGAACGCGCCCCAAAAGGTGGTCGCCATACGGCTGATACGGGGGTACCGCACGATCTCGCGCGAGGCGGCAAGCCTCCTTGCCGGACTGCCGCCATGGGATCTGGAGGCGATAGTCCTCGCGCGCCTGTATGAGTGGCGCGCGGAGGCACTACGCCGGGGGGAAAACCCGCTTCCGCGGCAAATTGCTGCGGAGCGGACGGACCTCCGGCGCGATCTCATGGCGGCATGGAAAGCGCGACTGTCGCAACCCAGCGCAGGGCACGCCGCGATAGCGGCGGTAAGGCCCCTCTTTGAGGAGTGGCTAGAGAGGCGTCACGGCGCCCTCACCTACCGCCTGACGCAGGTCCTCACCGGACACGGATGTTTCGGGAGGTTCCTGCACATCATCAGGCGGGAGGAAACGCCCGGGTGTCACCACTGCGAGGATCGCCCTGAGGACACGGTGGAGCATACGGTGGAGGTCTGCCCGGCTTGGGCAGAGCACCGCCGTGTCCTCGTAGAGGCGATCGGCAGCGGCGGCGACCTCTCGCGCCCGGCCCTGGTCCAAGCCATGGTCCGGGGTGAGAGGGAGTGGGAGGCAGTCACCTCCTTCTGCGAAGCAGTCATGCTAGCGAAGGAGGTGGCGGGATGGGCGAGGGAGAGAGCTGAGAGAGCCGCCCGTCCCAGCCGCCGCGGTAGACGCTCCGGGCGTCGGGAGCCGCGTGACGACTCCCGGCCACCGTAGGCGCGGGCCTGCGGACGGCGAGTAATGGGTAGCTCGCCGTCCGATCAGGACCAGGCCCGTGCCGGACGGCGCGTATGTGTTCCACGCGCGCCTCAAAGAGATGTCAGCATCGAAGGAGGGGCCCGTCAGGGCCGAAGCCTGCCGGGGCAGCGGGATTGTCCGAAAGGGTTACCGCTACCCCGGAACATAAAGGGCTAAGGAAGGAACACGGATGGGTTTTAGTCAGTAAGAGTCTGACACTCCCTTCCGCTCCACCCAGAGCGGGAGGGGTCATTTGATGATTTCCCATCCTAAAAAAAAAAAAAAAAAAAAAAAAGGTAAGCTGTCAGAAACCTTTTTTTAAATGAAATACTTAGTAACTTTTTAAATGAAAGTATAATCTTAGAATTTGTTATAATTATTATTTAACATTATATCATTTGGTTTTAATAGGTTTCATTTGGTTTTAATAGGTTTTATATTTTATTTTTTATTAATCCTTTTGATAGATTCTTTAATATTTTGTAAATATGAGGAATTTATAGGCCTTGTAGACTTTAGATCTGTAGACCCTTTTTTATTATGTACCACCACACAAGTACGAATATAACAACAAATATTTATCCTACTTTAAGACCACCGTACGTTATCACGCAAGGGACTTCCGCTCATCACGGACAAAATTGAAGACAGTTCGGGTCCCAATGCGCCAATGTCCAGCATTTTGAGGGAACTACACACGCGATAAGCATTTATTGCAAGGAAACAACAAACGTAGAGATGCGAAGAGTAAACAACGGATATTTTCCTCAAGTTAGGTTTTATGGGTACATTTTTTATGATTATTTGCGTTTCCCTCACGTAGGTCATTTGACATTTGACTTGCAGGTTCGTTTTGTAATCAGCTCATGAATAGTCCATACGGGACCCGAAAGAAACTTCGTCCCGAAACATGCACGCAAATAAAACTTTTTTTTGCCTAAGAGAGGCCTTTTTTTTTTTGTTTTCGGGGGGAAACCTTCAAAAGGCGCCCGACCTCTGGGGAAGGAGGTCGGGGAGGGTGGGATTTTTACCTCACTAAAACCACCCCGGTGATCACCATCAGCACATAAGGGTGGTCCCGGTTCCTCTTAAAAGACCAATTCCGGAACCCCCCCGTGCAACGCCTGTAAGGCACATCCCTGGGGAGACTGTAAAGGGGCCTCCCCTGAGCCTCGCTATGCACGGCAGCACGTGACCACTGTGCCACCGTCTTCCCTGGGGCCACTTGGTGGGCGGACAGAGTCCCCGCCTAGGAGAGGCCTATGTCCAGCAGTGGATTGCAATAGGCTGAGTTGATTGAATGTTTTCCCTTTTTTTGTTGGTTTTTTACTATGTGTTTGCCCCGTTGGTCTCATGGTCGCAAGCGCGACTGCTGAGCGCGGGGTCCTGTGTTTGATTCCTGGGTCGGGCAAAGCGTCATCGGGTTTTTCCATTGGGAATTCCTTAGCAACAGCATTACAAGTGGGAGGTGTGATACCTCCGTGTCTCGGAAAGCACGTTAAGCTATTGGTCCTGCACCAGAGGGGCAATTCTGGTAATTTTAAGAACGTTCACAGTCTGATCTCAGTCTCAATCTGTCAAAAACGCCTCAAATTTCAGTACATTTTGACAAGTTTTTGACATTTGTTTGTCGCTGAGATGAGACTGCGACTAGATTTTGAACGTTTTAAATTACGAGAATTGGCCTACTGATCTCTTTCCGGACATATAGGATTACCGTCACATCGGAAAATGAGAAAGAGAGAAGATAGAGTGCACCTTTGTCTGCGCACACACTTGTGCATTATAATATGTGCCGCGTCGAAGGCTGGCCTCCGCTGAGATCTCCGCCGTGGCCGAAAATCGGTCTGGAGAACTATTTTTATTTTTAAATGTCTCAGGCATAATGTTTACCCGTCCACCTAGAATGTGTCTTACGATTACGTACGAGTAGGTACGTTATATTTTTAGAACTATATTCGTTTTTCTTTGTAAAATAAAATCAAACAACGGATCTGCATCACAGTTGTATTTTCGCTTCTCCTCGATCGCAATTCCTCGTACCTGCAATTGTTCAAAGGGCTAACCAATTACCTAAAGCTATTTCCCGATTTCAGGTCAACCTAAATGCCGCAGACACGTTTTCGGCCTGCCCGGTTGACATGCTAAAATATCTGTCTGGAACCGAAATAATTTAAACGGAAATATTAGCTAATTATTCATTCAGAGGTTCCATTCCGCTAGTTTTCACGGGCGGATATTTTAGTGACTGTATGCGTCATCGTTGTCGTCATACTCATAATTAGACTGGAATCCGACCCCAATATAGTTGGGAAAAGGCTAGGCAGCTTGATGCGTCATCGGTGTATTTCGGTTAGACTGGAAGCTGACCCCAACATCATTGGAAAAAGGGTAGGCAGATTGATGCGTCATCAGTGTATTTCGGTTAGACTGGAAGCTGACCCCAACATAATTGGAAAAAGGGTAGGCAGATTGATGCGTCATCGGTGTATTTCGGTTAGACTGGAAGCTGACCCCAACATAATTGGAAAAAGGGTAGACAGATTGATGCGTCATCATCATATTCATTGTTACATGTATTTATTTGATGTGGAAAAAAAAACTAAATTAAACGAAGTAAAAATATAGTTACCTATTATTTAATTTTTAGTAGCAGTCCTTACTCGTGATGATTATTATAATATCTATAACATATCGTTGTTTTCACAGGACGGGTAGGCAGAGATTTTGTAGTTAGTCACATTTAGTTAGTTTTTTTTTTTGCTAAATGGGCCCGCTCTTGATCCCGATCACTTTTTATAAGCCCCGTGTAGGATAGGGAACGCCATGCCATAAACACACGTTAATTCAAACTATATAAGTGTAAAAAGTAATTGAAACCCATAAACTCGGATCGAATCCAAGATCCGAAGGAAAACGACAATAACGTTATTATGATAATAGATGGCGCTACGTGTCTTGACCGCAGACGAAGTCGCGGGCAACAGCTAGTCATATATGAATGCACTGTAAAACGTATTTAGAGTTTTCAGTTTAGGTTGAATCGGTGTGGGTAAGTCTATAACATGGATTTTTCTCGTTTCCATTCAAATCTGAGGCGTAAATAAACCGTGTATTATCGTCTTTGTCTATTATCATCTTTATATATTGTATTGTCTTTATCCATGCAACTGTTATCAGAAAGATTGTATGTAAGAACTTGGCAAAGTAATGGCAACTACAAATGTAAAGTTCTGAGGAATGTTTATTTTCATAAAGACGAAGTAGGGTCAAAGATTAAGATAACTCGGATGCGTGGCCGAAGGGCTGAAAGATAATAAACATAAAGTAAGCCGACTGCTTTGATGGGATTACTAGTAACATCTTTTTTGTCTTGCACGCGGTTTAGATGGGGACTACATGACCTAAAGCGCGGTCTTTGTCGGACTGCATTGAAAAGAAAGAGAAGCGCTATGACACAACGCTGGTAATTTCTTGCAAAATATGAAGCATATTGCTATTTACAAAAAATCTATTATTTGATCTAAGCAATTAAAACACTAGAGTTTTATTATGTTGCTTGTAGAATAATCTGACAAAAAATCAGAATGTATATTAGTATGGTTTTTATTGTAAAAAGAAAGTTTTTAGAGGTATCTTCATGATTTTTTTCTACCGTATCAAATTAGATGTTTTATGTTTTCAACACACTACCGACCTTGCATATATCCTGAAGAATATCATATATTTTTCTGATTTTGTTTACTGTAGTCGATCATATACTTTTATTGTTTCTAAAACTTGCGTTTTTGCGTTTAGGTCCTGTAAGCCACTATCAGGCAAGCTTTTAATTTCTGCGCATTTCAATAAAAGTAAATTAGTTTTGTTGAGCCGTGTAACGTTATCATACATCCATGCGACAGCCATTAAAACCCAACCAATTTAGAAACTCATAATTAATATCCGCCTAACTCACAAACTCAGTCAGTTTCTGTAAATGGCAGACCTTTGAGCTGATGGTTATGTACCATTCTCTCATTTAACATTATAAACAGGATGGACTTGGCAAACGCAGCCAAATTCGGGGTATAGCCCCCGGCTAGTTGAATCTCTTAGTGTTTGTGTTACACGCTGATGGTAGATTTAAGCTGTATTGATTTACTAGAATGTACGGCTAGTATTCAGTGTAGTTTCCTTTGAGTGAATATTGCAATTTGCAGTACAGAGAAGACATATTGTATGAATACGAGCGAATTTAATAGTTTTGGCTCCAAATAGATATACACCATATTGGGTCTGAATACCTGAATTTGTCTAGTTATTGGTGCAAGAGAACAGTGTTTCTGCGTTCGGTTACAGACACAAATGACACATAAGATGCACATTGCAAAGCCAGACATATCTACTGCATTTAATTATACGCGTAGGCAATCGAAGCTGACATTTCATCCGCTAGTTAAATGTTAACGTTGCAATTACTCCCTCTGGATTAAAATTGGTCCTGTATACTGCATGCGTTTACGAACACCATCTGTACGTACATGTGTTTTATTTACACACAAGTATTTATCTCGCTGCATGCGAGAAGCACAGAACAATATCCTAATTGAGTAACACACTATCCATCTCATTCTTAATCATTTTGAAGGATATTGCTTATCCATTGCTTCATATGTTCGAAAAATGTGTCAGCTCAACAACATATAAAACGCAATGAATGTTTTTGAACTATCCAAATAAAACCCATTTCTACTGATAGTGTGTTTTGCAATTACCCCGCTGGTCGAAGTGACGGTGCTTGGGCCTATGTCCAGCGGTCCTCAAAATTATCAAAACTTTAAACTTTTATTGCTTAATACGAAGCTTTTAGGTACTTTTTATTGCGAATTTTATGTGCGTCGTCTTCTACGGGGTCTGCCGCCACTCCTTCTAGCTGTGTCAGGGCTCCACGAGGTGATTATTTTGGCCCACAGCTCAATGGGTACACGGCAGACTAGGCCAGACCAATCCCACTTCAGCTAAACGGCTTTTTAAGCAACGTCAGTGATCTGTGTTTTGGAGCGCAGTGTGGTGTTGCGAATATTTATGGTCTGTCAATTTGACGCCTAGAATACTGCGCTACATTGCACGTTGGCTTTTGAATGTTTGTTTTGACAAACATAGTCCAAATTCAAGGTTTTATCCATAGGTCAAAATGGGAAGGATGCACATGTCCATATTTTTTCGCTTCAGTGGCAAAGGCAGATTTCCTTTCATAAACTCTTTCATGGACCAGTAGCTCTTCCAGGCATTTTCGGTTCGTCTTAAGACTTCCTTGTCTTGTCTGGTCTGAAAAGAGACTAACTGGCCCAAGTAGATGTATTCATGGACATATTGAATTTGTATATAAGCATACTGTAACTGGAACCAAATTTATACAATTAATTATACCACATGCTTATTAACGCCTTTTCTGGCGATATAGAAATAAAAAAAAAATGGGTCGCGAAAAAAAATCTGTTGTCCCTACATTTTACTTAACAATTTTGTTTGAACGCAGTAATCTCTGGAACTAGAAGTGAGATTTGAAAAATTATATTTGCATTTGATAGGCTTAGATAGACAGATAATTCTTGAGAAAGGTTATAAGGCTAAAGCTGTGGAGCCGAGCCAAAAGAAAAAATGGCAGAAAAAACGCTAAGCTAAAACAAGATAATAGCGCGAAACAAAGAAATTACACGCAAAGTCGCGGTCGCAGAAGCTAGTTATTGAATAAAACAATATTATTAAAAACAAATGATCAACAAAACAATCTCAAGGTCAAAGTTTTCAAAATGATAGACAAAAAATGTTTTGTTTATAATGACCACAAAGTTTAAACGCAGAACAGATGGCCGATGGGGCCGAAAGCTTCTGGAGAGACATAGCGTTGGAAGGCCTCCTACACAGTGGCGTGCACAGAGATTTCAGACAGGGTATGCACAAAAAAATCGCGGCTGATTTTAATTTACTATTTAAACACACTTTGCCGCCAGCACAGGTCAGGTCTCACATGTATAATTTTCCATTTTTTACAATAGACTTACTAAATAATTACACGTCAATCGTTAGCGTATAGGGCCAAGAAAAACAATAAATGGCGAAAAAAACTTTGTAATTTATTACGTTACGAACTAATACGAGCTAATTAGTCGGTCATTTGGTCAATCCGACTAAAAAAAGTCGACCCTCTGCAATCAACAATTAAGCGGTGCTTTTACGGGTTCTCAATTTGAACGGTTTGCAACGTAAGCTATGCTTCTAAAACTCCAACACGCGCACACATTTCAACGCACACAGTCACATTTTGCTGTGTACTACACGAGATGCGTTGTATGAAGAATAAGCAAGGCGTAGTATTGCTTTTGCTCACGGGAGCGCTGCCTGCGCGGGTGGCGGGTGTTCGCAGCTCCAACGAGTTAGTTCCAAAAAAAGTTATAGATGGCGCGAAGATAAATAACCATGTTTTTTTTCATTATAGTTATTTATTATTTAGTTGGGCATGTATGTATGGGACTACAGGGTATGCAGAGCTTATTTGCATGTATGGAGTGCACGCCACTGCTCCTACAAGGTGGACCTGCAGGAATCCGCTAGAAGCGAGAAGCACAGAACCGTTCGATGTGCCGGTGCCCGGGGGAGGCCCATGTCCAGCAGTGGACGTCTTTCAGCTGTAATGATGTTACACCCTTAAGGGGTAATTTCGGGGAAAAAAAAACTATTCTCTATCCTTCCCCACAACTCAAACTATCTCCATGCTAAATTTCATCTAAATCGGTTCAGTGGCGTTTGAGTCCCGGGATAGTTTTTATCCCGATATTCCCACGGCAAACTTATGCGGGTGAAACCGAGGGGCGCTGCTAGTTGTTAAATAAGGCAAGACTATGATGATAAAATGAAGATGTGGAGCAAAGTTACTCCTAAACAAAAATAAAGAGAAAAGATAAAACATTTCTTATTTATCTTTCTTCATTTCCAGAAAGTCATAAAATACGCCATGTGAATCGCTTAAAAAAATATGATCGTACCTTCCCCCCTCGGTTTACGTTTATGACAAATCATTTCCGTATCCTCGAGCCGGCGAATACGCACAGAAAAGACATGTTTATTCACTTCCTTTAATAAAAAAAATGAAGGAATCTTATGAAATACACCTAAGTATCCATCTATCTTCTATATCTATACTTATAATAAATCTGTAGAAGTGAAAATTATGTACATTGAAAATATCAAAAAGAATTATGGCAGGGGGTGTTACTAGACCGACACCGAACCCAAAAATGTGATTAAAAAAATTTTTGCCTGTCTGTCTGTCTGTCTGTTTGTTCAGGCATCACGCAAAAACTACCGATTCGATTACGATGAAACTTTGTATAATTATTCTTTAATATCCTGGGCACCACACTGGGTACTTTTTATCCCGGAAAAGTATATACAATAAAAACAAACTTAATTTTGCGGTTCGATCCCTAGACCCGATTACTGTACCAACCGCAAATAATAAGTTTGTCGTAGGTTACGTCACCCGCGGCCGCAGTGGAGTTCACTAAGGGGCGCTGCACACGGCTAAGATACTATAATATTTTATCTTAAGATACAATATTGCTCGCCATACAATTCAATGGACTATCACACACGACGAAGATAATAAATAATATTTCATATTTTCGTATCTTAAGATGAATTTGTATGGCGAGCGATATTGTATCTTAAGATAAAATATTATAGTATCTTAGCCGTGTGCAGCGCCCCTAAGTTATGCTATAAATGTAGTGCTGAAGGTTGAATTTGGTTTGCGACCACTCGCCGTTCGACGCTCGCCGTGGACGGTCGTGCTGCCCGCTCTCGCTCGCTGCACGCCCCCACCGCCTCGCCGCCCCGCCACCGCCCGCTCTCGCTACGCTAGCCGTAACGAGATCAGTAGTCTCCGGACTACGCCCGCACCCTGTCAATAGCCGCCTTTTTCAAGGCGTGGTTGATAGAAGTTGTTTCTTTAAGAGAGAATCGTCATCACACGTGTCGTCGAGGTTTTTGGCCCCTTCCGGGTAAAAACCACAGTTTCGTGGTCCTTGGTGGATACCTCACGGTGCCAACGAAGCCAAGGGGGTGGTGCCCCAATCTCACCCGCCGAGCCCCATCAGGGCGAGGCTGTCAATTGGAATCGGGAGCTAGAAGCTTGGCCTTGGGGGTGGCTCCTAGTCAGCTCTAGCTTCGTAACTAATCCCTTGTCCACAGCTCGCGTCTAGTACGGTTGGGTGTGTCAACCCCTTCGTACTAGAAGCCGGTCTAGGGTGTCTCTACACCCATCGCACAGACTGGTTAGGGCCCCGTTCGCACAATAAGATCGGCGACGGGTCACAAGCTTAGGGCTCACTTCAGGTACTCACCTCCCTGTCTCACACCCGACAGGGAGGGTAGGATCTCACACCCCCGGGCCCATCCACCCGGGGTGCTAGGTTGTTAGGGATTCACGCCCCCTATGGTTCTTCCCTCTCCCCGCCCCCATCCCGATCATGGCAGACGCGGTCATATTGGCGTTCGTTAAAGAGGTCCTCTTCAAGGACCCCTCTTTCGTTAACCAGTATGCCCAACGTCTTATAAATTTTAGACGCCCTCCCGGTTCGGTCATCGACATTGACTTTAGCGACGCGCTAGTCAGCCCCCTCTTTCCGCCAAACTCAGGCGAAATCCCCGAGGCCGCCGCCGCCTCCCCTCCCGCACCCTCCGTGCCAGCCCCCTCGCCTGCACCTTCTGTGCCAGCCGCCGCCCCCAAACCAGCACCTTCCGTGCCAGCCCCCAAACCCGCACCCTCCGTGCCAGCCCCCAAACCCGCACCCCCCGCGTCAGCCCCAAAACCCGCACCCTCCGTGCCAACCCCAAAACCCGCACCATCCGTGCCAGCCCCTAAACCCGCACCCTCTGTGCCCGCCCCAAAACCCGCACCCTCTGTGCCAGCCCCATCACCCGCTCCCTCCGTGTCCGCCCCGAAACCCGCACCGTCCGTGCCAGTCCCCGATCCCGCACCTTCCGTGCCAGCCGCTACCGCAGCAGATACTCCAGAGAGTATGGACACGTCCGTACCCCAATCTCAATCCGACTCAGAGGAAGCCCTCTCTGACTCTTCGTCCTCCTCGGAAGACGACTATATAGTCGTCGGAAAGGGTGGCAAGAGAAAGAAGAACGCCTCCTCTCACGCCAACAAGGCCAAAAAGTCGGTCGCGGTAATCCCCTCTAACCCCCGCCCCCCCACCCCAACCCCCGCCGCACCGCTGGCCAATCCCGCGTCTAGCCTCTCGGCTACCCCTCCCGCTTCGAACGCAAAGAAGCCACGACCCCCGCCCCCCATCTATGTCCAGGATAAGTCCAAATGGACAGAAATCTCCAAAGCGTGTGTTGATCAAAAGATCAACTACACGAACGCCCGCTCAACCCAACAGGGTATTAAGGTAACGGTCGCCTCGTCCTCGGACTACAGGGACCTTACCCGTCTCCTCCAGACAAGGGCTTACCCCTTCCATACGTACTCCCTTCCGGAGGAAGTCCCCACCCGCGTAATCATCAGGCGCGTCCCCAAAGAAATCCCCACCGAGGAGATCAAAGAAGACCTTGCTTCACAAGGCATCCCCGTCTCAGCAGTCCATCGCTTGCACAAAGCATGGAAGGGCCTAGTCTACGACATGGTCCTGGTCATCTGCGACCCTACTGAAGGACATCACCCCATCTTCAAGGTGAAGTCAGTTTGCTCCCTCTCGGGTATCTCTATCGAGAAACCCAGGAAGTCCAACCTCATCGGACAATGCCACAGGTGTCAACTGTATGGCCATTCCCAATCCCACTGCTACGCGACACCTAGATGCGTCAAGTGTCTAGGTGCCCACGGCACGTCAGACTGTCCCCGCCCCAAAGACCGCTCTCAGTGCACAGAGCCACCGAGCTGCGTTCTTTGCGGCCAATCCGGGCACCCGGCTAACTACCGTGGCTGCCCCAAGGCTCCCAAGTCTTCTTCTCCCAAACTGACGAAGCGCGCGAGCGACCGTCAGCAAAGGGAAAGCCCCTCTGTGAGGATCCCGATCCCTTCCTCCCAGATGCCCGATAGGCTCAGTCCCCAAAGGCCCTCCCCATGGGCGAACCTCAACCACCTCAAAGCTCCCGCAGCTTCGGTGCCCCCCCCACCCCCGACTATCCCAGCGCTGATGGCAACTGTCGTCCCCGCGCCATCAGTAGGCCCCTCGGTCCCAGTAGCCCCACCGGTAGCCCTTCCCGCCGCCGCGCCCAGGGCTCCCGCTGGTCCCAGTAGGTCCCCCCCGACCCCCGCCTCCCGCCCCCAGCCTAGCAGCATGGAGGTAATAATCGGTGCTTACGCAGCTTTTATTGCCCCCGCAAATGCCATGGCAGCGGAAATCCAAGCCTGTAACGGCAATCCTCGGCGCATCGCCGAGATTTTCAATGCGTATCCTCAGATTACGCAAGTCATGCAAACCCTCAACTTCTAAAAAGCTCCAATGGCTTTACAAAGAATGAGCGTTACCAAACCCCGATCCCTTAGACTAGGGTTTTTTAATGCAAACGGCATTAAAAATCAACGCGATGAGATCGCCGCGTTCCTCCGCGATCACCAGCTCGATGTCCTCTTAGTCCAGGAAACCTTCCTGAAGCCCCATCTGCGGAACCCGAACATTGCCAACTACAAGATAGTTCGCAATGACAGGGCTCGCTGCCACAAGGGCGGTACCCTCATCTACTATAGGAAGTCCCTCCATTGCATCCCGATAGACCCGCCCGCCCTCATCTCTCAGCTAGAGATCTCTATCTGTCGGCTCGGCATGACCGGTCACCCCGCAATCACCATCATCTCCGCCTATATCCCGCCCACCAATGGTGCGGAGGATCCCATCTCTCTCACTACCGATTTCACTACCCTCTTCGGTATGAGTGACTCCGTCATCATGGCGGGGGATCTCAATGCCAAACATCCCGCTTGGAATAGCAGCACGACCTCTACCAGAGGTAGGATCGTGTTCAAACTAGGCGACTCCCTCAATTTCGATATCATCGCTCCGATGTATCCCACTCATTTCCCGGGCGACCCCGCCCAACTTCCTGACGTTCTCGATGTAGCGCTTCTCAAGAATGTAAACCTCCGTTTGCAGTCTATCGAGACGGTACAAGAGCTTAACTCTGACCACCGCCCGGTCATCTTGCACCTGGCCCCCTATTCGGGCCCCCCGCACGACCCCAACCAGCCCCCCCCGACCAAAACAGTCACCGACTGGAGGAAAGTAAGCGAAAGACTGAAATCCACCACGTCTCCCCACCTAGACTCCATCCCCGAGCAAATTATCTCAGTCGCAGACACGACTGGGGCGATCGACTCGTTCACAGAGCACGTTCAATCCGTACTGACGGATTGCTCACGGGAAGTTCCAGTGATGGAAGACCATCGCTGGAAACTGCCCGATGACGTACGTGAACTGATGACCGAGAAGAACGCTGCCATTCGTGCCTACGACTCTTTTCCCTGCGACGCGAACAAATCCCACATGCGCCATTTACAGCGTGCTGTAAAGAAACGCATAGGGGAGTGGCGCTCCGAGGGATGGGATAAGTTGATCGGCGAACTCGAGCCCACCCACCACGCCTTCTGGCAACTCCAGAGGAAGCTCCGCTCCTCTGAAGAGGCCACAGTTCCTCCCCTCACACGCCCCGACAAATCGGTCGCTTTCGAAAACCTCGAAAAGGCCGAATGCCTAGCCGACAGCCTAGAGGCTCAATGCACTCCCAGCTCTCAACCAGTAGACAGAGCGCACCTCGACGAGGTGAACGCTGAAGTCGAACGGAGAGCCTCCCTCCCGCCAGTCGAAGACCCTGATGATCCTCTGCCTCCCGTCACTCCCGACGAAGTGCAAGACATCATAAAAGGACTCGCAACCCGCAAAGCCCCCGGTTCGGACGGTATCACCAACAGGGTGTACAAACTCCTCCCCGCCCCCCTCATACTGCTCATGACCGCCATCTTCAATGGCGCCCTGAGCAACAACATCTTCCCCCAAATGTGGAAAGAAGCCACAGTCATAGGCATCCCAAAGCCAGGCAAGCCCAAGTCTGAGCCCTCCAGCTACCGCCCCATCAGTCTGCTCAATGTTTTCGGTAAAGTCTACGAGAGGCTTATTTATAAGCGCCTCAAAGACTATGCCGAAGCAAAGAGCCTCATCCCCCCCGAACAGTTCGGTTTTCGCACGAAGCATTCGTGCATCCACCAGCTCCACCGCATAGTCGAGCACATTAGCGCTGCTTTTCAGCGAGGTGCTTCGACAGGCGTCCTGTTCTTCGATATAGCGAAGGCGTTCGACAAGGTCTGGCACAATGGCTTATTATATAAGCTGTACCTGCTAGGTGTGCCAGACCGTCTCGTGCTCATCTTACGAGATTTTCTGTCGGACCGCACTTTCCGCTACCGTATCGAGGGCGCTCTCTCTCCCCCTCACCCCATCCGCGCCGGAGTCCCCCAGGGTTCCGTTCTGTCTCCCCTCATTTTCACCCTGTTCACTAGTGACATCCCGAACAGTAAAAAGGCACAGTTGGCGCTCTTCGCCGACGACACTGCCATATACTGTTCGGGTGTCAACCAGTCATCCATAGCTCGAAACCTCCAAACCTCCGCAAGCGCCTTGAGCGATTGGTTCCGGAAATGGAGAATCGAGGTCAACCCCGATAAGAGTCAGGCGGTCATCTTCTCGAAACCGCGCAAACTACCCCCCCCCCCTCCCGCGCCCGATCTCTATGTATGGCAAGCCGATCCCCTGGGGAAAGCGAGCCAAATACTTAGGTGTCATCCTAGACCACAACCTCACCTTCAACGAGCACATAAAGACGGCGCGTTCGCGCGCCTCTTTCGCTCTCGGTAGGCTCCACTCCATGATAACTGCCCGCAGCAAATTGTCACTCAAGTGCAAATTGCGCCTCTACACCGCGGTCATCCGTCCCATCATGACCTATGCTTGCGTAGTCTTCGCACACGCCAAGCCGCGATTTCTGCATAAAATGCAAACCCTCCAGAACCGTTTCCTCCGAAAGGTCACGGGAGCCCCCTTCTATGTCCGAAATGTGAATCTGCATCTAGATCTCAGACTCCCCACCATCCAGCAGTTCATGAAACACCTCTCCAAGCGCTTCTTTGACTCTGCCATAAAGCACCCCAATCCCCTGATTGCGGCGGCCTCCCGATACACTCCCTCCCGCATAAGTAGGATTCGCCGACCAAGGCATACCCTCACTATCCCCGACGACGCCACTACCCTCCTCCAGGAGAGCAGTAAGGCCACGAGTACTCTCAGTCGACAACACAAACACAAGCTCAGACATCCGTCCTTCCGTCCTCGCCGCCGAGGCCCGTCGCGACGTCCCGCACCATCACCGTGCCCGCCCCGACCCTTGCTCGAGCCAGCCCGAGCAGCTGAGCCTGTAGTTTTAAATTCGCCCCTAAACACTAATAATAATACCGATCCAGCCTGTCCCTTGCTGTCCTCTTCCAGCGACGCCCTGAGCCGAGGTCCGAACCCCGCAGGGGGTTACCCTTAGCGCTGTCGCTTAGTTTTTAAGTTATTGTATGCCCTGGCTGGAGGCCTTAATTCGAGGCATCCACAGGAAAGTCCGGTTAAGCAGTAGCCATCCTCATAAAGGATGAACTGCGAGATGCCATTTATAAAAAAAAAAAAAAAAAATGAATTTGGTTTGCACCGTTCGCAGCACACACGTGGCGCGCGGCCACGGATCTCTACCGTATATAAGGACGGAGTCTGATCATACATTTTTTGAACTTTAATTTCAACGGACGTGTCGAGCGGCGAGCGTTCGTTCTTATTAGCATTCTATAAATTGTATGTTTTAACTGCTACTTGACAAGATAACTTGATTGTTATTGACAGTCGTCAAGCGTAAATTAATTGCTGGTGTTCGTTGGGCAATTAAGTTGTCTTTATTACCAAAAAATTCAAAGTCCTGACTGACTGATATATCAACGCACAGCCTAAACCATTGGTCCCAGAGACATGAAATTTGGAGGGTGTGTTCTTTGTCAAGAATAGGTATCTACTAAGAAAGAGTTTTTCGAAATTCCACTCCTAAGAGGGTGAATGGGGGGAGGGTGAAATTTCACGCGGACGAAGTCGCGGGCAGAAGCTAGTTAATAATAAAGCTGAAGAGTTTGCTTGTTTTTTGTTTGTTTAATCGCTAATCTGGAACTGCTGGTCAAAAATTATTTTTGCATTTGGCAGCCAATTTTTGAGCAAGGCTATATGCTGTATTTAACAAGGAAAAAAGTATAAATCGTCGCAGAAATTCGTATCGGCTTTCAAAGAATGTGCTTTACTAACTTTTTAGACCTTTGTATCCAGCTTATGCGTTTGAAGTTTCATTAAAATCGGTTCATTCATTTCGAAAAACAAGGGCTTAAAAGTTTGTATGAAATGCCGTACGTCGTAAACGCTCTTAATTGCCTCTGAAAATAAGCAGAAAACAAAAAAAGGAACAATAATGGTAGAAAGAAAGCATATTTACTAGCCACGGAACACAGCCAGAAAATAATTAAGAACATAAAAGTGCTTAAAAGCACTAGAAAACTGATAAAGCGAGGCAACTTGCAGACCTAAATAAAAGACAACTTCATACTCAAGCTCTCAAAATTTCATCTAAAAACGTATTTCAGCAGAAAATCAGCTTTTGTGTCGGTGAAAGCGCGTTTTAGCTACGAACACGAAATGAATGGGCTCCAATTTGTATGCATTAGGTGCACGCTTGATGCCGCTGCAACCTCCCACCTCTTCGATAGGTTACGTTCAAACTCATTTAACACACCTTCTCTTTGACAAATTTTCTACCCGTGGTTTCTTGTCTATTTTCTGGGTACTATTACGTTTTACTAGAACTGAAAGCGTGTATTAAAATAGCATTCTAAATTACGACGCCCGGCGCACCCTGCACCACCCTACCAACTTTGTACACACAGCAACACATCAAGTATACATTTCCAATTTTAGCTAACCTCGGATTGTATAGGTTTTTCGTACTGTCAGAAATCGGCTTATACTGGTAAAGTATAGCTTGATGTGTAGACTATAAGTTAGATGCAGTAGAACTCAACTCCTACAGTCTCCTTCCTATAGTTGGAGAGAAAAGGCTTCACAGTTGTACTGAGCATTGTAATACCAATATTGCAACTTAATAATATATCTGAAGCATAGACTTATAAAAAAAGATGGACTCCGCGCCACGCAAATCGCAAGTGAAGCACCGTACCAATCTATGTGTCCGTGAGTGACGATTGACGCTGTCGTGTCACGTAATGGCGGCCGGTCGGCATACTATGATGTAAATGTGAGCGTGAGGCGTGCTTGTACAAACGGTCATACATACGGGCATACTTACTGTGCTTCATTTTCGATATGCGTGGCGCGGAGTCCATCTTTTTTTTATAAGTAATCTGAAGTAATTAGTACCTGCAAAAGTGCACATAGCATAGCAATCAACTGGATGCGTTACCAGTTGATTGAAACTCTAATCACAGTGTAACCGGTTCCATTCATCTCAGTATCACTGATCAACAGGAGGGGATGCATCATACAATAGGGAACAATCCGATCTTGTTTGCATCACTCCTGTCAACCGAACAAATTGAATTCGAGAGTCAGCTGAAGGGAACGCTTAGCTGTCGCGTATGTATCGCGAATTGTTATTTAATGAGATTGTGCGAGATTTGTTGTTGATAATTTTGTAAATACATAAATTATATTATTTTTTGTATAGGCGACTCGTACGAATTTTATTTATTTGTGGGCTAGGCGAAAAGGACTCTAGCGCACAGAAGTGATAGGAGTTAAATATGCATATATATAGCATGTACTTTTTTCTTCAAAATGTGCTAATTGCCTAATATATACTATTTCTGGAGATGTCAAGTCGCCCACAAATAAATTACTACTAAGTATACAAAAAATAATATTATCTAAAAGTGACGACACGTTTCGGACTATTCGGACAAGTAAATTCGTGCGAATCGACTAATAAGCCGACTAACTATATTTCTGGTAACCCTAAATATGAACTGTTTGCGGATAAATATGAAGTGTTTGCGGATGAATGGAAAAAATATATACGTGTAAGTCTGTTGTTCTGTGAGAGAAAGTATGTATTCAATTAAATAATACATAATTGTCAACATAATTATTGTTGGTACCTTTTTATGTTTTTTTTTTTATTATGTAGTAATAAAAATAAATGTAGAAATTTTACAAAGGGTGACACAGTGGGCAGTCTTATCGCTAAAAGCGATATTTCAAAGACAACCTTTGTATACAAAACTGTAGGTAGTCTTCCATTTACATAATACACTGTAGAGCTGAAACAAGATATTAGAATTTCGGCGAAAATGTAATTGGTGTTCAACCGTTTTAACTAACTATAAGTAATTATATCAATCAATACAATAATATGTATGCATTAAAAATATCATTAGCGAAATAAATGAATTTATATTCTTCGGTTTATTCGCAAAATAATGTTTATATTCCCCGCCTCACAAGCGCGCAGTGGGACATGCACCATTTTATGACGTCACAAGATTTACTCGATCGTAACACTTTTAAGAACTTTAACCTGACTTTAGAAGTGACTCGCATTTTACTTTCAACTCATTTTATTTTTATTTTCCTGACATCAAGTCTTTTACTGTCCTGTAGACGCAAAGGGTCTATAAGATACTTTTATTTGTGTCTTTCCGTCATTGGCAGAACAAAGTTTGTGCTTTCCTGAGGTTTAAATAAAACTGAAAAAAAATTAAAGCACTTCTATCACCGTAGGTACACGGGAAAGAAGTGGACTTTTTAGAAAATAAAGAATAAGGGAGATTTAATGTCACAAACAATAAAATTTCACTCTCAATTCTCGACCACTTATCGAATCGCTGCCTAAAAAGTTTCACTTCAAAAATCGGTATTGGTGAAAAAATATTTATGGACGTCAGTGCAACTTGTCCCAAGTAATATTTTCCCCGTGCGGTAAGCATTATAACCACGTAACCACGTACGTTTTTATTTTCTGAAATAACACAATATTTGTTTGTTTTCTCCAGCTCGTCCCGCCAACTTCTACGGGGTCTGCCGCGACGTCTTCTGGCTGCGCCAGGGCTCCTGGTAGTGTTTACTGACCCGTGGTCCACTTTAGCCCTGGATCGAGACATCTGGAAGTCATGGAGAGAGGTCTTTATCCAGCAGTGGGATGATGCAGGCCAGCAGAAACAGTAACATAAATATTTTCCTCTCTCATAAACTTAGTAGGTATTTTATATACCAAAACTCACATAAAGTTATATTGGCACAAACAAGTGAACAGTGAAGCGTGACGTAAGTTTTATATCTCGACGTCTGTTTAGGAGCTGCAATGCGCAAGGTAAGGGAGCAGGTGTATTCCATTCAAACGACTCGAAAAGCAGCTGTCCCTGAGATATTGACTGTTTTCGGTCTCATTTTTTGTACAAAAACTTTGTCCTGAACTGTAACTGTTTGCTGAAATAAAGAAAAACATTGCTTCAACGGACTTCTAAATACAGTGAAGGAAAAATAAACAAGTGTCAGTCAATGTGCTCAGATGATATTTTATTTATTCTTATATTGATTTTTATAGGAAAACATAACTTTTATTGTACATAATAAAAGTTATGTTTTCCTTCATCCTTTTGAGAGCTGTCATGATAAAATACCTAAATTGCACAAAGTTTTTTGTGTTTCATATTATATTTTCATAGGGTCCGTGGCTAAATAATAACAGCCGCACAGGTCGATCGATCAGGTTAAGCTACGCTTGCCGCGGTTGGTGTGTGGATGGGTGACCATCTTTACATACCGAGATCCCTCCGTGCCTCGGAAAGCACGTTAAGCCGTTGGTCCCGGCTGTCATTCGTGGATCTTTGACAGTTACGGGTAGTCAGAAGCCCGAAAGTCTAACAACCATCCAGTCTTACCAAGGGGTATCGTATTACCCAGTAACTGGGTTGTGGAGGTCAGATAGGCAGTCGCTCCATGTAAAATACTGGTATTCAGCTGCATCCGGTTAGACTGGAAGCTGACCCCAACATGGTTGGGAAAAGGCTAAGCTGATGATGATTATATTTTCATAGATAATGACGTTTCTGTCTTTTTGTGCATGTTGCGTATACATGTCTTATAAGCATAAAACCAGCACTTTTATTTTATTTTGTTTTCTAAAAATGCCTTATAGGTACTGCCGTTCTTGCCTCTCAGCCTTTTAAGGTCGTCGATCCCACAAAAATATATTATATTTATGATAACCAATTCTTCTTCAGCTCACTGCTCATAAAACAGTATCTAGGTGTTATCCAAACATTATGGCCATCTTAGGAGTAGTAAATAACGTAATCACAACAACGATATAGCGTATCTAGCCTCTTTTATTGCTCGTAAAGGCTATTCTAGGAGAAAAATGGCACCCAATATTTTATATTAACTGAAAATATCTAGACATGGACATGGGCTTATCTTCTAAAAAGTTTAGGCGATATTGTACTGTTACATAAATCAAAATCAAAAGTCATTTATTCAAACTAGGCTGAGAATCAGCACTTTTCGAACGTCAAAATTACAAAAGACAGTCCCCCAAAATGCCCGCCCTTCACCACTTCCTAGTGCTTTCGCTGGGGAGAAGAAGTGGCGCAACAAACTCCCCAGCAGCACAGCTGTCAGTTAGAAAATACTTGATTGTATATATGCAAAGTACTTAATTAACATTACAGGACGCAGAATATTACATTAAATTATTTGCCATATTCAATCTAAATCTATACTAATAACAAAGCTGTTCTGTTAGTTTTGTCATGGTCTGGTAGTTTGAGTAATTTATGTGACCTATCCAAATGTCATTTCTTTGGTATTGTTCGTCGAATCGTTGAGCTCCTTAATCTTTGAGTTGAGCTGCACGATTTCTGACAAATGCGAGCACTGACTGGACCGGTCCTCTCAATCTGTGTTCTTTCCTCAAAAGACCATCTCAGACATCGATCTACATGGTCTTCATATGATCTGACCAAGATTATGTCTGGACTTTAAAAGAGACTGAGACCTCTGAGTTTGTTTCTTCCTTTCTTCTCAGAGTAGTCAGATAGGAAATGCCGACCTCATCTAGTTAAAAAAAAATGTGATTGACGTGTAAAAGTGTTTGTATGAACCTACTTACAAAATTAAAATAATTTCTCATTAGAAGAGTTTGTTTGTTTGAACGCGCTAATCTCCTACCTCTACAGGTCGGATTATTTTTTTTTTATTTGATAGCCCAATTCTTGAGGAATACTACAGGCCATTTATCATCACGCTAGGACCCTTAGGAGTCAAGCAAAAAGAAAAAAGTCAAAAGGAACGCTAAGCGTAAACGAAGTAATAGTGCTGGCAAGTGATGTGATGCGACGGGGTGAGTCGGGGAACAAGAAATTTAACGCGGACGAAGTCGCGGGTAGTAAATAAATAAAATCTTCACTCTCTCTCTCAAACACATTCTCTCCTCCCTCGAAATTATCGTGACTTGATCGATTAGCCTTTGATTTTATATTACATTTTTACTAACGTAAGGCAGGATGTTATTTTTGTTTCGTTTCTGTTTTTATTAGATGAGTTTTTTTTTTTTGTTTTCTCATTTTCTGAGTGTACTTTGTAATTCTTTTTTAACAGCCTCTGGTTATGTTTTCAATAACATAAACCGGATGTTTGTAAAACCATGTCATCATCATAATCAGCCAATAATGTTCCCATTGCTGGGACACATGCCTCCTCTCTTCGAAGGAGTGGTCTGTTATCCGCCACCCGGGCCCAGTACGGATTGGTAAACGGGGCAAACTCAAACTCAAAGCATTGATTTCAATTAAACCATTTACAGGCACTTTTGAATTGTCAAGAGGTCAGTCAGTACAAACCACGGGCAAACCGTGGCAAACCATGTAAACGGGGTTTTAATTCTAATGACAAAATTTTGTTGACTAGGGATTACCAGATACGAAATTCTGGGATTTTTGGAGCGAAGCTCCTTATTGCACGTAATTTTCGGCACACTTGTCAAATATGAGCTAGACCAAAAAAGTGTAATATTTGTTTTAAGTCTATTTTAAGTCTATTTATTTATTACCTACTTGACACCAGTGCCAAAAATGATGGCTGCTTTTGTTTCTCTAACATAGACTCAGATTAACAGTTTAAATCGACAGCGACCAGGAAACCCGGCCGACGCCTGTAGCAAACTGTGACAGGCCATACGCGACGAAACGTCTTCCCCCTCCTACTTACTGTCTACCAACAAAAGAGAATTTCCCTGCAGGGTGTAACCTATCGTGGTCCACTTGGAAGTCACTAAACCGCCTACGGACAAAAGTGGAAAGATGTAACTCCAACCTATTAAAGTGGGGCTACCTGGACGGAACGGCAGCAGGATGTGGAGCTATGTCGCAAACTGTGCTCCACCTCCTATCCTGTCTTTTGTGTCCTAAAACATGCAGTCAAAGTGACCTTTGCGCTGCCACCGACGACGCCGTGGAAGTGGTCAAGTTTTGGACCAACAAGATCTGACATCCAGTCGTGCAAGCGACACGAAGACGAAGAACCATTTTAAATACGTACTCCTACCATTCTCTCTTCGTGTGCTCAACTAATAGGTTTTTTCCAAGGTTACACACCCGAAAAAGTCAGCTTTTATTTTACGTAACAACACATATTTTATAAGCAGGAAAATTCCACTTACAGAAGAAAAAACAGCCGTACTTTTTATGCCGTCATCGCAATATTTGCAATGATTGGCACAATCGTGAATAAAATCGAATAAAATACGGCGGCAGCAAGTAGGGTGCCAGGAAATAAGAGCACTTCGCCTGACCTCCACGACTTATTAGTCTTGCAGACGACTAGATTAGATTAATATTCCTTCAAAGTACTACATCGGAAATAAAAAGAATTCTTCCAAAAAATGAACTAAAATTCTCTTTTTTTCTTCACCAGAGCTTGCGGTAGGAGTAAACTTGGAGAAATCGTCACATAACGCAAAAGCGTTGTGCGACGATGCGACTTTTTATTTGTATAATAAAGAGTCAGAGAGAGAGAGAGCGATAGTTTTCATGGTTTTCGAGGGTGCTGATGCCGATAGTGAGGTCAAAATAAAAATCCAAAACGGCGCCTACAAAAATAGTGTGTGTAATAAACTATTCATTTTCATAAAAAATTGCGCCCGTTCACGTGTTGTTTTTGATGTGATTCTGGTACGAGTGATAGGCCTCTTAGCGTGTCGATGGCAATCAAAAAAGAATACGCCCAGAATTTGGCAACTTCAGTAGCGTCCATCAGCTCCTATAACTGTGCTTATAGGTAGGTAATCACTCTATGAAAACACTGGCATGCACAGGCACACTTACAATAATACAGTCGTAAAGTTAAAGTCAATGTTTTGACAACTTTAACTTGAAAATTGTTTAATTGTGGGTGCGTATAACTCTACTGAAAACACTGTTTCGACACCAATTTTTTTTTTGTAAAGAAATCTCGTATTGACCTTGAGAGGTCGTTATTACTTAACCGGACTACCCTGTGGTTGCCTTACTTCAAAGCCTCCAAGCCAGGGGCCAATATCTAGTATTCTAAGCGACTCGATATTCGCCATGGCTTTGAACAGAAAGCCAGTTCTTATACTAAAAAAAAACGGTCAAGTGCGAGTCGGACTCTCACACCGAGGGTTCTGCACAAGTTTGTAGGTATTTAACTACAAATTTACGGTTATCTGATTTTTCCTTTACTTGTGCTACATGACATTGTTTCTTGCCAAATTTCATGACTCTAGGTCAACGAGAACTAGGTATTATTTAGGTTTTGATTCCCTTGCGAGTGTCAAAATATTCGACATAAACACGCCCGTATCTTTTGATTGCGTTGACTTAGTAATTTGATTTTTTCACTGCTTCAATGGATTGCAGCCCTGAGTATTTGATATTAATTGAAACAGTCTTGACAGACGGATAGACAGACGCACAGCGAAGTGAGGGTTAAGGTTAGTTATAAGGGTTCCGATTTTCCTTTTGAAGTACGGAACCCTAAAAACGTTTAAATTCAAGTAGCGATCTCATCTCAGCGACAATCGATATCAAAACTTGTCAAAAATGTAGTGAAATTAGAGGTCTCTGGTCTGCACCCTGCCTACACAACCTCTACGATTCCAACAAAACTAACCTTTACTATCTCAGCCTTCACAAATATTCGCCCACAACCACTTTATGCAAGAGTTTTTATTATTGTTTGTTCAAAAATAGATCGGTAATAACCACAACAATAGCTTTGGGGATCTTTATTGACTTTCTGGAAATACGGGTTGCTGATTTGGAGATGCCTTTGGAATGGGTAATTGATTTTAACTGAGGAGGACTCTTTTGTCCAGGGCATCCTTTGTTTTTTTCTTAATGGAAAAATTTTGTGTATTCAGTGGATTTACATTCGTTTGTGGTTGATCTCTACTAATAATAAAGCTGAAGCGTTTGTTTGTTTGAAACTACCAATAGGATTTGAAAAATCTTTTGTATTTAATAGCCTCATTCTTAGTAAGGAAGGCTATTTATCATCACGATACGACCCTTCGTAGCTGACCCAAAAAGATAAAAAGTCGGAAAGAACGCTAAGCGGAATAGAAATGATAACGCGGTTGGACGATGCAATGCAACGGGGTGGGTCGAAGGAACTAGAAATTTTATGCAGACGAGGTCGCGGGCGAGCAGTGGTGGCCCAGTGGTAACGGCCGCGACTTACGAATTGTAGGTCGTAGGTTCGAACCCAGGCGCTTTACTTTGTGTAAATTATTTCATCACCACTGCTCTCTAAACGGTGAAGGAAAACATCGAGAGGAAACCGGCATGTCCTAGAACCAAAAATTCGAAGACATGTGTCATCTACCAACCCGCAGTGGACCCGCGTGGTGGATTACTGCCTACTCCCTCTCACAGAGAGGCCTGTGTCCCAGCAGTGGGAACATGGTAGGCTAATTATGTTATATTGAAGTCGCGAGCAGAACCTAGTTAAACAATAAAAAAAACAGGATAAAAATAATAAAAGGTTTTCCCTTTGCCTGAAGCCCCCGAATTAATTAGATTCTATTCTCAATGCGAAGTCATTGTACACTTTAATGTCCATTTTATTCTTATTAGTAAGTCTTCGTAAGTAGCCTGAATTTCAGACCACCCAATTCAGAAACCTCCTGTTTGTCACTGATTTTGTTCTCCAATAGGTACCTACTAGCTAGTTATTTGCAACGAAGACCTCCCTAGTGCATGAGAATATGTATTTACTGTAGCGAATACACGTAAGATGAATTGCCTAGAAGTTAAACCTTATCTGCCCTCTGCAGACGACCTCTTCAGAATACAAAGTTGCACCCTCACTGTGCAACGTAAACAAGGGTTAATTTATTGTACGCTAGAAGTACAGTTATGAGCAAGATGGTCGTGAAGTGTACCAAACTGTTGAATATAACTAAAAAGCACTAGAATGTGTTTGATGATACCATTTGCCAAGCAAAGGGCACGACATATTTAATTTAATGACATTTTAAATGAAATTAAATCCAGTTAATTTCGTTTTTAAATAATCTTAGAGTACTGATGAAGGAACGTGAAGTGAATGAAAATATTTTCAGTCGATTCTCTATAGAAAAAATACTGAAGATACATTTTATTTTCTGCTCTGTTAAATAAATGATGATCTATGTTTTGATTATTATGAGTCAATCGAAATCGCAGCTCGAATTATAATAACAGTAAAAGCATACCTACATGATTGCATTCGACTGTACCACAGATATCCGTGAACGGAACCTATTAAACTTACTTAAGTTGGTACAAAGTTGTGAATTATCAAGTGACCCGGAACGGTTCACGGATAAACAAACTGCCTTCATAAGTTATGAAAACTGTCAACTTTTGAAAGATGAATGAATGAAAATGGTTGTTATATAACATCACGCCTTGTGACCTCGAAGGGTTGGGCAGAGGTGTAGGTATAGGACACACACATTTCGTCTGTTATTATGTTTAAGTCCAATGTAATAGGGGGCGAGCCTATTGCCATCAACCGGGCACATAGGCCTCACTGCTGGACATAGTCCTCCTTTAAGCACAGCACAAACCAGTTAACTGGTGCCTAAACGTGACGCGTCCTTGAAATTTCACTCTTAATTCTCGTTCAATTTTTGAATCGCCGCTTAAGAAGTTTCACTTCACTATTATTCTAAAAAGTTCAATCACCTACATACATAGTTTTACTTTTTAGGGTTCCGTATCCAAAGGGTAAAAACGGGACCCTATTACTAAGATTCCACTGTCCATCTGCCTGTCTGTCTGTCACCAGGCTGTATCTCATGAACCGTGATAGCTAGACAGATGAAACTTTCACAGATTGTGTATTTCTGTTGCCGCTATAACAACAAATACTAAAATCTGAATAAAATAAATATTTAAGGGGGGACTCCCGTAAAACAAACGTAATTTTTTTGCTGTTATTTTATATGTAGTTTTAAATATTGTATGGTGGTACGGAACCCTTCGTGTGCGAGTCTAACTCGCACTTGGCCGGTTTAAAAGTTTAGGTACTTCCAGATAGGCTGCAGCGGACACAGGCTCTATCGGAAAAGCTGGATATGTTAGCTCCCTATCACCCCAGACACAAAGCGAAAGCGACGTCGGCATATCGATTATAAATCGATAACGAACACTCGATTAACCTTACAAGAGAAACCCATCGTACAGACACTAGCTTTAATTATTGGGGTGCCAGAATTAATCAGTTTCAAAACTGTGGTACCAGCCCTATTCGCAGACGATGTTAGTTTAGGCTAGAGGGTATTTGGTAACTGGAATGCTGATGTAATATTTGTATGCAGGGATAACGGGTGAATTTATGCGCTCGCGATGATTTGTAGACGAGTTGCATTTCAATACATAGCATAACAAATCCTGTCGTTGCCTGTATTCTACAAAAAGTTAGGCAGAAGTTGACCTATAGCACCCACATTTTGCTAGTTATGTTTAGGGTAAGCCAACAACCGGGCACAAATCCAGCCTCCGGGCTGCTATTGAGAAATTCCGGAAAACCCAATAACACTATTCCCGACACGGGAATCGAACCCTAGCTGAACCTTAAGCTCAGCAGTAGCGCTTGCGACCACTAAACCAACGAGGCAGTAAAATATATCCAGAAAAACACATTCATGAAAAAAATTACCAAAATATGTTTTAAAAATAATCACGGTACACAATATAACTGCGGGTTCCGTAACCAGAAATTAAATCTTTCCTTATTGGATCTTTAAATGTGTACCGACAGCAAAACCGGGAGGTAAGTACGCAAAGAAACGTTTTATTATAATATGCGTGTAGCGCATACCTTAGACAGATCTCACACTATGCACCACGCACCGTGCCCCGCGCGTGTTTTTTATTGCGTTTAGCTCCATTTCCCGCGTAATGTGAGATCCGCCTTATCGAGACATTAAGAGCTTAAATATTTATTTAATACTTTAAGCACACAAATGTACAGAGGCTAACTTAATGCCGTAGGCAATTTCTACCAGTCAAACAAAAAAATAATATTATTAATAATAAATTATGCTCGTAAGTGGTCTGCATGCCTAAACATTTTGCCGAGAGTACTGTCTATATGTATACTTTATTGCTTTTCAAAGTGTGTGTCGTGATTTATAAGGGTTGTTTGCTCATCCTGACAGCTAGCTATGTGGGATAAAAGAATTAAGCGATAAAATAAATTATTGATGAGAGCGTATGTTCAGGTAGGAAGCTGAAAATGTATGAGGATACAAAATAACATAGCATAATATTACGGCTGTATAAAGGCGGAGGCTGAGTGTTGTTATATGTAGTGTATAACTCTCATTTTAAAGGCCGTTATAAAAAGGAGCGAGTCTTGCCTCAAATTCAGATTCCGGGCTGCTACTGAACACCCGAGCAGAGGATCGTACCTAAGCTGTCGCGCTTGCAATCGTTAAACTAAGTTTGGTTTTTCATAACGCGTCTGCATCAAACAATTTCAAAAAAAAAAAAAGAACCACCGACATAGCTCACAGAATAAGCAAACTGGAGTGGTTATGAGTCGGCCATATTAGCCGTAGAACCGATGACCGTCATGGTTCTTGGGATAGCCATGTTCTTGAGTAGAGACCGCGAATTGGAAAACGTAAGGTAAGACGCCCTCAAGCTAGGTGGAGCGACGATCTTCACGGGTGGCTGGTAGCAGCTGGATGAGAGTTGAATGAAAATCAGTTTGAATGGCGTGCAATAGGAGAGGCCTATGTCCAGCAGTGGACTGCTGTAGGCTGGTTAAGATGAAAAAGAACCACCAACACAAACGAACATATCTATAGTGTTTGACTGGCTCGCTATGTGACATAGATATTACATACTAGCAGCGCTCCGCGGTTTCACCCGCATAAGTTTCGATCCCGTAGGAATATCGGGATAAAATCTCTCCTGTGTCCTTTCCCGAGACTCAAATTATCTCTATACCAAATTTCATCTAAATCGGTTCAGCGGTTTAAGCAGGAAGCGGTAACAGACAGACAGACAGACACACTTTCGCATTTACAATATTAGTATGGATGTAATTTAATATGCAACATTAAGGCAGATGTTCGACACAACATATTCCTTTGTTTCCCCTTCGAATATTATCATAGGTTTAAAGCTTATAACATCGTGTAATCGCTTTCTCTTTTCAATGAATTTCATGCCGAATTGGTTTTACCCTTCACAAATCGAGCGAGTATGTTTTGTTCACTGGCATTCTGTTATTCCTTCATACGATCATATTGTCAATTCAGTGAATATTATTCATATATTGAGAACCATTCCAATGTATGTCTTGTTTCAGATTTCATTTGTTGTAAATCGTATCTTGTCTCACCTCCGGCGATGTACGAGTAGCGAGTAAAACTAGCAGCTGAAAACGAGTTGGCGAGCAGCGAGCAGCGACTGTATAATTCCGATAGTTTTGTCACTGGGCTATCAGCGAGTGTCCGACTGCGACGGGCGATTACTCGCACCACTCGCTCGGGGCGGTTAGTCCCGCAGAGGTTTCAGTCGGTCGGTTGGTCGGTTGGTGAGCTCTGACTGCCAAGCGAGCATCGCTGAGCGAGTATTATCTTTGATAGCTCTTGTCGCTCAGCGACATACAATTGGAGCGAGTCCTCGCCGGAAGTGAACAGTCAGCGATCAACTATTAATATATTCATCTGTTTAATCGCTTCGTACAATGTGTGTTCGTGATTTCGAGGGTATAGGCACAAAATACAGAGAGTACAGAAGTCAATCTACATACAAAGTGCGCTCCCGGACACGATTTCTCGGAACAGGTGGGGACGATATTCTAGAAGAAACAAAAAAGCATCGTGTGAATTTGGAACAAAACTACCGATATTGAGGTAAAGTAAACTTGACATGGAGATTGACAACTTGAACCTTTTTCAACGTTGCTAACGAGACCTGTGGTACGGAACCCTTCGTGTGCAAGTCCCACTCGTACTTGGCCGATTGTTTTATTTCCATTTATATTATTACCTACGAGTATTACGAAAAACTGTTACGATTACGTTAAACCATAATAGGTATATAACAGATGGAGAAATAGATCGTTAGATAGAATATACTTACTTTATTGTAGACCAAAATAATAACACAGCTCACCCAGTGAAATACTCGTACTCGTGTATTGCATAAGAGAGAGTAGCAGCGTGCAACATAAATATCTAAAACAAAAAATAAAGTCTCATAATTTTATAAAAAAGCTGAAGATTTCACAAAGTCCGCTCCGATTTGTAACAGAAACGAGGTAACAAGTTGGACAGCGCATGTATTCCGATAGCACCAACAATCTGGGACAATCATATCGACGATCACCGGTAACTGCGACGATCTCTAAACGCAGTCCGAAATGAGTTATTAAGAAGTGTCATTTTGCTGCAGCTAATTAAAAGTCGGAGTATAGTTTGTGATTGGTTGCGTCGTGTACGGACCGCCATTAAAATACTAGTTCTGTGACATTCTGGCTACTCATTGGTGATTTGAGTTTGTTACACGTAACCTTTGAGTAGCGTCGTGGACGAGGCCAAATTTTCATAAGTACCCCGATACACTTTTTTCTGTAATGTAAATTTTTTACTTAGAAAATTGTTTATTTACCTTAAATATGTCTGGAAAAAAAATGTTATAATTCATTTTTGTCCTTCATCACGTAGGTACACACAGCCAAAAAGTTAATGTAAACCGAACTAATTGGCTTTGTGTACATCATAATATTATCATCAATAGAAGTGGTGAGAACCGTCAGTGTTTCACAAGTTTACGACTACTAGCAGGGGCGAATGTACTTGCATTTCTTCCTACACTACTTCCGAAATATCGGTCATAAAATGTAGGCATAAATACGCCATGTCACAAGTAACTACGTATTATGTACAAACGCCAGCACATCAAGCTACCCGAAACTGTTCAATCCCAATGGACTTTGAACCTTATGCTGTAGCGATAAAGTTGAAAATCTATTAAAGAAATTTGACTGCTGGCGTCTGTACCTACATAGAAGTACCGGAATAATGGTTACTGCTATAGAGGGGCTTTGGTTCCCTGAACCGTAATTTCGTAACACACTTTCAATCAGTCAGGTCAGTTAGCAGGTTTAATTTTTCAAAGTTATGAAGAATGGTTTAGGAATTTCCTTCAAAATCCCTAAAAAAAAATTCCTAAACCATTGCTTCATGGGTTTGAAAAATTCATCTGCTCAACAATTTAAATAACGCAATGAATCTTGTTGGACTGGTAAAATGACCATTATTAGTGTGTTGCGCATTTACCGCGCTGGTCAATTACAATTCATAGCTTAAGAAAAGTGGGTATGAAAAACCTTAAAAATAATAAGAATATTCAAAGATCGTTCAGAGAAGTAGTACTTTCGTTGCCGAGTTTCTGTGTTGGATTCCAGAGTATAGGTAAAAACCGTTAAATCGTTAAATAAATTAAAAAATAAGATGATATATTTTGGCATTCATAATAAAGGCAAAATATCATACAAACGCCTCGGTCGCGGCTCGGTCACAAAATGGCAGCCAAAAACGCCCCTTATTATTTATCGTGTTTGACTAGGCTCCCTCGCTCAATAAGATTTATTGGGCTGAACCAATAAATTCATTTGAACGAAACTTTGTTTTTCTTAACTGATAAAGCTATGAACAGACCTCGTATAATGGGGCATGCTCCTGCATAAGACTTCACAAATTTTACTGAAAATGGTACTTAAAAGCACCATCGTAGCATGAATCTATCAAAAGATAAAAAAGGAAGTCAGAATAATAGATGGTTTTATTCTTTTTAAGGATAGCTGTGGACTAATCCGACGTTCGTGCTCAGATATTCGTGTTTTTTCCGTGTTCCAGCGGATTAAGTCAGTCGGATTAAGTCGGTTTTCGTTCATAATTATGCGGTATTATTTTTGCATTTTGTTGACGACGCGCGACGATAGCCCTATTTGTCTAAAATGTTACTTCAGACATCTCACAAAATTCGTATTTTAAGGTACAACCAGAATTAAATTATGTAGTATGTAACAGAATTTTCATTTATGATCTTTCTAAAAATATGAAAAGCAGATTGTGAGACGTACGCTTTTGTTCGACTTTGAAATTAAAACGCGAAGTTTCTTTCAAAGTTTCTTGTTTTTACATTCTACAATTTTTATTAATCATGAAACGAAAAATTTAAGAAAGGTATGCTTCGGTATAAATATTGTTTTGAAGTTTCTAATTTCTTATTTCAGTGCATAATAAATATTTCATTTACATTCTTAGAAATGGTGGACAAAGGTAAACTCTTTGACAACCATAGTTTGACATATATAAATTATAACAGTCTTAATTATCCGGATTCATAGGTATTATTGTCATTTACTATAGGTAGCATAAGCATAATCCGCCCGCGTATAATGTTCCCACTGTTGGGAAATAGCCCTACTCTCTGTAAGAGGAAGTGGGCCGTAATCCACCACGTGGGCCCAGTGAGGGTTGGTAGTTGTCACATGTGAATTTTTGGTTCTAGGACATCCCGGTTTCCTCACAATGTTTTCCTTCACCGTTTTAACCACTCAACTGTCATCCGCCGAAAATAGATACGACCCGGTCATGTGAGTGGTTAAGAACAGTGGTGATGAAATTATTTAAACAAAGTACCACCTTAGCTTGTTTAAATAATTTCATCACCACTGCTCTTAACCGAATTCAAAACCGGTTCGAACCCACGACCTACAACTCGTAAATCGGGGCCGTTACCACTGGACCATCACTGCTCTCATGATTCTAACAACATGAAACTATCAGCATCAGTACCAATGTTCCTAAATTACTACTACGGAACTACCCTGATCACAACACAGTCAACGGTCAAGCGTGACCGACCAATCTGCATTAATTGCAGGTTTGGTAATCAACCGCTTGGTTAACGGTTGTGGCTTAGCAAACGGTTCTGTCGGTCACCGGTATAAATTACCATTAAGATTCATGATCGTTCCGGTCTAAGTAGACAGATAGGTTTTAGATGAACTTGATAACCTATTAGAGAGAATAGCGGTCGTTTCTCTTGATTCTGAGATTTAGGTCGGTAGATGATTCCTAAGAAAACGGTCTAGTTAGGGAGATATGCAGAGCTCTATGTTGACATCGATGAATATTACGGATTTTTATAATGGCTGTAATGGTCTTAAGCTCGAAGTGAAAGAAGAAAAAATGTAATAGCTTTTTTGCACGACGATTTCGTCGACGATGGCAGCATACAACAAAAAAAACAAAAATTGTCATTTGACATTCTATTAAGAAAAGTCTTTATCAAAAGTTCCGTTGTGTCGCTTACAATGGCCGTCAATTTTAACCTCGTATTGTGACGAAGGTGGTTGCCCAAAATATTTTGGGATTTCAAAAGTGCAGTGTCTTGCGCTGCGTATACCTTAATCCTGCTTACGGCAGCAAGACTAAACATTATAAAGCCTTTCCTGTCTAGCGTAGAACTGTGCTCACTCTTCAAAGCATTCGGAGTTCTTTATAAGCATATAATATCGCGTTCACAGAAGGCCTCGACATTTTGTTGTCGAATTAGTGAGCATGCGACAAAAAAATGTCTTCCTAAAAATGTTGCCTCTGTATAACTCAATTTACACTGTCCTAGTTTTGAGCCTCCGAGTATGAATTTATTGATTACATTAGAGAGAGTTCCTTCACTTTACGATGGTCTCATAAATATTTATGGAGAAACTTTGACATTCCTTAAGAGGTTTGCTTCTCCATCTACATCATCTTTAAGGTAAAAATTCATTTAATTATGCAAATGCAAATTATGAAAGGTATCGAAGCGGTACAGTGGCTAATCATGAGAGAAAAACACAGTAGTTCAACTCTGTACGAACATTACACAATATCACGCCTGTTTTGCCCGAATGGTTAGGCAGACGTATACCTATTATGTTTAAGACCCATGTAATAGGGGCGAGCCTATTGCCATCAACCGGGCATACATCCGGGCTGCTACTGAGACATCCCTGATGGAAAAGCCCAATAACAGTTTCCCCGACCTGGGGATCGAACCCAGGACCTCACGCTCAGCAGTAGCGCTTGCGACCACTAGACCAACAAGGCAGTCTAGACTCTGCACGAAGTCAAAAGCAAGCGCAAATGCACCTAAACCTAATCAATGACGATTTTAAAGATTTGTGACTTATTTACTTCAATTTTATAAAGTATCTGGATTTTACAACTTCCTCAAATAAAAATAAAACAAGATTCTTTTCGGCTAGTTAAATTAAAATCGTATTTTAGTGTGGCGAAGCTGGAACTCAGACTTTCGAGCACAAAACTCCGATTCCTATCTTTTGTCGGTTTAATTATAGTTTTAAAATATGCCATCAGATTTATAATGCTACTCATTAAGTGGACCTTCTGAAAATCAACCTTACTGTTGAAAACGAAGTGAAAAAAATAGAGTGACAAGACTTGTTGACTTATGGACTTAATTATATTTGAACGGAACATTTTATCATTTTAGTCGTTATCAATTTACCTACCTTTAATCGATTTTGAAAAAAATCGCCATAGTTCAAAGGTTCAAAGGAAGAAATAATTCTAAGTCATTTATTTTTCTTTCAGCAATATAAGTGTCAAAATTCAGTTTTTAATGAAAATACTTTAAAGAAAGAAATATATTTAATTTGGGACACGCGCAGAAAATACAAACATTATGAAAGGAGCATTTATAATAAAATATATTATTTTATAATAAATTTTTTTCATTTATAATAAAATATAATAAACAAAATTACATTCAAAACATAACAAAAACTCTTTTATTTTTGCAGCCTATTTGGGACACAAAATTGGCAGCAAAAAAGTGCTGGGCAAAGGCCCTTTTTTCATCCAAACCTCCCTTCTCCTTCTCGTCTTGTGCGATCTCTGGCCATGTTGGCCCTGCAAATGATATTAGATCGTCACCACCACCACCACCAAACAAAAACTAAATAACAGAAAAAAAGAAAGTAGACAGCAAGGGATAGGGAGGATAGGATAGTTTTATTATCTAAAAGATACAGTTGTGAACTCCATAGAATAATTTGTTTACAGAATAGCAAGGACCGGGTAGGTACCTATGTGACACGTGTATAAAATAATCATTTCATTGTAATGATATACAAATATCTCTAATTAAGCTAGTATTGTAATGGTCATTATAAGGAAGAGCGCTGATGTCTGAGATACAGATATTTTTTTATCTAGTTCAGACTCAGATGCCTTCATTATTAAACTAAGAAAAAAAAATTAAATTGTCCTGTATATCTGTCTAAATGTAACATACGTTTTTGTGATAAATAAATTATTATTAATTATTATTATTATTATTAATTAATTATTAATTTCGGTCTTTTAGAGCAGTGGTGGCACAGTGGTAACGGGTCCGACTTGTGAGTTGTAGGTCGTGGGTTCGAACCCCGCAGGCGCTTTACATTGTGTAAATTATTTGATCACCACTGCTCTCAAAACGGTGAAGGGAAACATCGTGAGGAAACCGGCATGTCCTAGAGATAAAAATTCGAGGATATGTGACATTTACCAACCCGTACGGAACATTATAGGCTGATTATGCTTTCTTTTAAAAAATAAAATGTGTTTCATGATTTTAGTCGCATTCTATTAATTATGAACACTTACACCCTTCGCGCAGCGCGCTATGGAGCGAGCTATGCTCGGAGTCTCTGAAGGATATAATCAGGAATGAAATTATCCGGAAAAGAACCGGAGTTACCGACAAAGCTTGCAGAGTAAGCAAACTGAAGTGGCAGTGGGCTGGCCATATTCATCGATGGACCGATAGCCAGTGGAGCAGACAAGTCCTGGAGTGAAGACGACGTATCGGCAAGCGTAGTGTGGGACGCCCCCAGCTAGATGGACGGACGACCTAAAGGTGGCTGGAGTTGACTGGATGCGGAAGGCGGAGGACAGGGTGCTGTGGCGCAGTTTGGGGGAGGCCTATGTCATGCAGTGGACTGCGATAGGCTGATTTGATTGATTGAGTTGACAACCTTCACAACAGTTAAACGGCAGAGCACAAGTCAAGTTCAAATCCGTAATATAATTCCACAAATACCTTGTACTACATTTACAGCGCTAATTGGCTTCCATAAGTAGCAAGATACTTGTTTTAACCAACCTTATTAATTCAAAATATTAACGTTTTGTTTATAACTTTTAATTAGAAGTTAGAACCTAGTAAGTACCTATGTTTATTATCTTTCAGTTGTTTCAGTGTTGAATAAAACATGGTTCGAGGCAACAAGTTAACTCAGCAAGTTTGTGAATAAACAGTTTTGCTGTTGGTAATTGATTTAATCAATTTCTGAAAGGAGTGTTGTACAGATGGTGCCCACGACTTTCCCTTTACTAATAAACGTTGTATAGCGTCTGTATAGTTACACAACGCTTTGTCTTCTTCTTTCGAAAGTCAAATTACTGATGACTAAAACAGAGAAATAGGTGTGTAACTATTCATCTGATATAATACGTTTATTAGTAAGGGGGTTTGTGTATAGCAGGTAAATATTTCACTCTCTAACACACACACAACACAAGAAAGATAACAAGAATGTATTACTTACGTCTTTATTTTTCTGGTCCGTTAAAAGTCAATGAAACTGCCTCTACAATCAAATTAAACTATCATTTAATAGCCAATCTTGCTGGGTCATCAATAAACTAAATCTATCTGTCTTCTGGTGATCAAAGACATTTCATTTCCCTGTTTCGCACTGTTTATACAACTTTGACAAAACATCGAAATTTCCATATTATAACTAAAGAGATATGGGAATCAAAGTGTAAAGTTCACTCATACTCTATAGAAAAGGGAGGATCCTCCGACGGGACTCGTGTCTGGGGGGATACTGCCCGACGATTAATGTCGGGACGTTGTATACGAGTATAATATGCTAGCCGCGCGGTGAATTCTGCTTGCGCGATGCAGGATTTCGTGTGACGTCAGCGTATTGCGTAGTTCGCATGTCGCATTGTAGATGCCTCCACAATACCTACACTATATTGTAAGTTTAATCTTAATGTATTTTTATCTAAATTATGGTGAAGTGCAATTAAATCCGTTAAGTAGTTTAGAACAACAGCGCAGTCACACAGACAGACACGAAAAGCGTCCTTAATTCATAAATTACAGGCACTGTTGAATTGTCAAGGGGTCGGTCAGTCGGGCAGCGGGATTGTCCGAAAGGGGGCAGCGGGATTGTCCGAAAGGGTTACCGCTACCCCGGAACATAAAGGGCTAAGGAAGGAACACGGATGGGTTTTAGTCAGTAAGAGTCTGACACTCCCTTCCGCTCCACCCAGAGCGGGAGGAGTCATTGGATGATTTCCCATCCTAAAAAAAAAAAAAAAGGGGTCGGTCAGTCTGAAAGATGAAACCATTCCAAAGTGTAGTAATTTCTTAGAAAAAAAACGGGCAAGAAACTCCACGGACACTCTTTTATATTAATCCATACTAATATTATAAATTCGAAAGTAACTCTGTCTGTCTGGTTTAGGCGTGAAAAGGTAACATACAGACAGACGCCTAAACCACTGAACGGATTTCAATAAAATTTGGCAGAGAGATAGATTGCATCCCGGGGAAGGACATAGGATAGTTTTTATCGACATGCCTCGCGGGCGAAGCCGCGGGCGGAAGCTTGTTATTTATAAATGATTCCCTTACATTACCTTACTTTTTATTCCCTTACAGACATTTACATTGAAATTATTATATTATCACATATAATTTTTTTTTACTACAGATATGTATAAGCAGGGGCCCGCCATGGAATCGGGTTTACGAGTGACGTAATTTGTTTGCTTTCTCTTTTTTTTCTAATGTTTTTGACATTTCCAATGAAATGGAGTCGACTTAGCGACATAGAATGAAGATTATTTATCAAATGATACGGAGCACCTGTGATATCAAGGGCACTGTCGAAAAGTTGTACACAATATTATAATATATAACATCACGCCTGTAATATCCGAAGGGTTAAGCAGAGGTGTACCTAACTAAGGTACAGTTTCAGTTTCAGTAGTTGAGTTAAATTAGTCCCATTAAAAAGGGGAAAGCTTATTGCCTCTATCAGGACAAAAATATAGGCTGACAGTTGAGCACCGCGAGAAGAATCGATAATAGGGGAAAGGCACCGTATATCGGATAGTTGCGCAAATTCGGATAGTCGACTATCTCGAAATTTTCATATAGCGACATCTATTTTGAATTTCATATACTTTTTGGTAATTGCAAAACAGCGCCACTGCAGAAAGTGTGACATTCTAAAAACAAAAATGGCGGAACAGTAAGCCGACGCAACATTTGTCGTACGTGAAAAAAATATTATTGTATAAAAAAGTGTTGTTTTCATTGAAGTAAGTACAATTTATTTTTGACATTGCTATGTTTTATCAAGGGTAGCAATTATTCTGTTGTTTAAACGCATTTTATGTCAGAAAATAGCAATTATTTAAAAGTTATTGTTGTTCATATTCACCCATGTTAAATCTCAATATCGGATACCTACGCGTGCCCAATATCGGATATCTGATATAACGAGACTCGTATTTACATGTTGTAAAATTTTGGTTTTCCATGTCATTACAATGTTTTATGTTTTTCTTTCAGTTTCACCATGTCTTCAAGATTAAATAAAAAAACATGAGACAGCAAATCCATGAAAATTGCCTACCTTGCTATGAAAAAAAAAGAAATGGGATATCTTAAGGCTTCGAAATTATATGGTGTTCCCAAACGCACTTTAGAAGACTATGTTAAGAGTCCCAAGAACATAGATGAGCTCCTAGCAACTAAATTAGGCAGAAAATCTACATTTGACAAGGAAATAGAAGAAGAATTAGTTGAATACTGCCTTTTGATGGTAAAAAATACTATAGGGTTCGGGAAAATGATATCAAACACTTTGCATATGAACTTGCCGTAAAAAAAAATAACACCCCGCATCAGTTCTACCACAAGGGTCAGGCTAGGGCAGCGGGATTGTCCGAAAGGGTTACCGCTGCCCCGGAACATAAAGGGCTAAGGAAGGAACACGGATGGGTTTTAGTCAGTAAGAATCTGACACTTCCTTCTGCTCCACCCAGAGCGGGAGGGGTCATTTGATGATTTCCCATCCATAAAAAAAAAAAGGGTCAGGCTAGAAAAAAGTGGCTTGCTAGTTTTTTTTAAGAGGCACCCACAACATGCTTTTAGAACACCTGAAGCTACCACAGCTTTAAGAGCGAGGGATTTTACTATGGTAATACTAATTATATGTATATATTTTCTTATTTTAAGTGAGATTTTTGAAGATATGAGGCAATATGCGTCTACCCAAGCGAAATAAACATAATTAAGACTGATTTTAATAATTAATAAGATTACACAATGTAAAACATGCACCTCGGTGGTAATTGGGCCCTATTATCGGATATCCGATTAAGGGCAACCTTTTTGAAAACCACAATTTCTACCGATTTTTGTAAAACAAATATAATTTAAATAAATTAAATGTAATGCGTTAAAACGTTTCCGGTTTCTTATAGAATGTGAAATGCAGATAGTGAAAATGTCAAGTTTTAAGGTCTGAGCCATTGTTTACTATTTTATTTTAAACAAAAGTATCCGATAATCCGTTCCTCTCCAAACAACAAAAAAACTTGGGCCGCCCAGCAAATGTGAAACATCGAAATTGATGGTTATTGAACGATCTTCTAAGTAAGAAACCAATAAATAAATATGAAGAAAAAGAAATACATTTTTCTAACATAACGGGACATGGCAGCTGAGAGAGCGCCATGCCGTTTGCCGTCGCGACATACGAGTTGATTTTAATTCGAAGGCTACAGATGTTTCGCATCAAAAACAAACTTCTGATAAGGGTTTCATGCTTCATAAATAACAACATTTTAAAACTACAAATATAACCTCTCAAATATAATAGGTATATAGAATGAGTACCTACCGTACTAATAAACCACCAGCATACCATGACAACGAACCTACTATACCATACAAAACCACCATACCATTATTCAATTATCCTCAAACGAATCCCTACAGCACCGCAATAAGCCGACCAACCCATCATTTTCATACATCGTATACAATTTCGTGCTATAGAATAGATATGGCCGTTCGCGAGCTGAAATATATGGAAATATAAATCTGTACTGGCGTAGACCACGATGCAAACCTGCAAGAAATTGCCAGGCATTCTAAGAGCATCCTCGTTTGATATACATGGTAGTATTATATACCAATATAGGTAGTATTATTCAAAGGTTTGGGTTAGATTCTACCTTAATTTGGGAATATATATGTATATTTCATAAAGAGGATATGCATAAATCTTGTTCGTTGATCTGAGGATGAAACTGTCGGTCCTAATTGAACGCCACCCACGCGACCATCGCACGACTTCATCGCAGTAATGTCAATTATGAATTATTTATTTATTTGCTCTCATGTACATTTTACAATAGATTAAGCGTCTGTTTTTGTATATGAACTCTTTGTCAACCAAACCAGGGCACTACAAACTGATGTTTTTCTGTTGAATTAGTGAACATTAAATTCCTGTATTCCCGGTGTCCCCGTAGGCCATGTCCCCGTAGGCCATGTCCCCGTTAAAGGGGTCAAAGGGAATTTAATAAAATAATTAAAATTCCTTCAAATTAACATAAATTTTGTCCACATACTCCAAACACTATCCAAAAAATAACCAGATTTGCAATATCATTTTTAAACACAAAACAATAAATTTCAGAAATAACGCGACCTATTCCACTCGTTGTACATTTAATCGGGGCTTCACGCGCAAATGGAATTCATCGCGTGATCCCATTCTATTAGTACACGGCCTGACAGCCGCGCTTGTGATCACCAGATGATAAGACATTATTATATATTTTATAGGTATATTTTTTACAGAAATCGAATAAATTAAACCCTTCACCACTGCCATTTTCATATATCCAAACAGTAGCTGCAATAACATCGAGTGGTTTCCTATTGTTACTCCAGTCAATGCGACAATTATGATAAGCAGCATCATAATGGCGGTGGCCACATTTACATATGAATGCGGCACAAATACTGTAACTGCATTATGCAAATATAGTCGCGAGGTGGACTGTGTGTTGTCATTAGAATTGTTAACACTTTAACAGTGTTGTCATGTGGTTTGTTGATATATAAGGGTTGCTGGTATATCTTCAGGGGTACTACAATTTAGAGGGGTAACCTATTAATGCTGACTTCTAATCATAGAGAAATATTTATCCTGTAAAAAAAGATTACCAACAATGTTTCTAGTCACTGTGCTATTTGGTGTGGGCCAGAAAACTGACCTCTTGAAAAGGAATGCTGTAATAAACTCTGAAGAACTGTGGAACCTCATATGTAACCAGCGAATTAAATTAGTATTAGTTAACATTTCTTACTTAGTGATGGACTATGGACTCCTTATAATTTCCTGTAAACAAATTGTCGCAAATAATTTAAAAAGGTTTAGATAATTGTGTATATTGGCAACTGCAAAGCTATATGAGATATGGAATCAGATACAAAGCACATTTCACGCATAGAGGAAGACACGCGGACGTGATGGCGACGTGACAAGAACATGAAAGCTCGTCAGGAGCATTCCAGCCCGTTTGCAGTACTATTTGCATGAATCATCACGCAAGGGATAAATGTCCGTGTTACGTACGTTGTCCACGACTCTTCATTTCGAATAATTAGTTATGTACGTACTGCACTTTACAGATATGCACGTTAAACTCAAAAACTCAGCTAAAAGCTTATGAAATTCGTTGAAACTCACGTCTTTCTAGTTTTATTAGGCATTCGTTAGGATGACGTTAGTCGTCATTCTCACTTCCAATTGCACCCAGTCCAGTTCAATCAGGGCATTAGACACGAACACACAAACCTCCACCGGCTTACATACGGCGCTTCGGAACTATAGGTCGAAAAAGGTGCACGTGAACACTCAACCGCTTTTCTAGTATCAAATACACATGCCTTGAAGCAACATCTCATCACAAACTAAAACATCTGACCTCCGAAACACCAAAATTACATTTCCATTACACTTCCTAAAGGTACACACTTGGAACAACCGCCACCACGCCACACATTCTCATTGGCTATCAACCAAAACGTGACCTCGCGAATTTACTTTTAACCAATGAGAAAACAACGTCTATACCGTGTAAGATAGTGTTTCAAATCTATTCCCAGCTGACAATGTAACACAGACATAAACGTTTCGACGGCTAGAATTCCAAGCATAGAAACCGTCCAACACGTTGGCACTAACACATAGTGTGCCCAGACAGTTTCCAACTGGAGGCAAGTTATGGGTTAGGTCGAGAACTTGCCTGTTTACTGGCGCCAGTTCAAGTTGCTGTGTACTGTCGGAAAACTTTCATAATGTGGGGCGACAAGACATGTGTTACTTTGTAATTTGCCTGTTGCTGTGTCTTTGTTGGGAGTTTTCTTGAGTCTTGTATTTATTGCACTGTGTTTCAAGTTATTTTGAGCAAACTGCACGCTCATGATACCTTATGCATTGAGCAAAATTCTCAAATCACTGATACAGAAAAAAATGAAGACAAGAAACTTAGAGATTTTCTAAATTGATATAGTTTAGTGAGTTAACTTACAAAGTTATTCTTAGCAAAAACTTCAATAAATTTATGACAAAGACCTTTTGAAAATCACGCACCACCAATCGAGCACCACCATCAGATTATTAATTTTTATTTCATGGTTTCATTTTTCATTCTTTTACCTATTGTGGTATAGTAATTTTATGTTAGGTGCATCGTCTTCACATATTATTTATTATATAATTAATATATGCAAAGTATTGTAAAACATTTTAAAAGAGTTTCTTGCCCATTCTTCTCCATACGAAAACTACCTTTTGGAAGGGGCGACTAGAATCAATTCTATTTCATTGTAATTTTTGATGTTCAAAAGTGCCTTTTATGTGCCTATTTGAAATAAATGCTTTGACTTTGACACGCACTTAGGCAAAAATGTTGACGTAAGTATCCCTTTATAGTATACCTACGATCAACGGAATAATTTGTAGGCATTTTTAAGCATAAAAGCCCTTTTAGTGAGGTTAAAGAGTTTTAGAATATTACTGAACAAAATTGATAGCAACAAATATTCCTTAAACAAATGAGATGTAAAAAAACTGCTTGCCTATTAAAATATTAACGAAGATATTATTGATCAGTAACCCTCTGTGTGTAGGGTGACAAAGCTTTCATTCGTGAGTTTAGATTGTTTATGAGTATAACAAGTTATTGTTCTCTTTACATGCACCTACCGCAATACTTACCAAGAAAACGATGATATCCAATACAAAATCTCTAAATAACATAACATTAAGCCTGCAGTAGTTCCTGGAGGGGTGGCTAGAAGTGTATAGTACATTTCGACACTAATGTTAAGTTAGTCAAAATCTGACTGGATTTTGACTGACACTTAAAAACTCAAATCAATTTACTTATTTAAGTTTACATGCACAACATTACAGATTAGAATAGAATCCTAGGGCGTTGTACAAAGAAATTTACAAACTAAATAAAAAAATACACACATGACCTACTTTTGTGGTTTGGTAAAATACAATTAGAAAAAAATTTAAACACGAGGAAATAATAGTATTAACAAACAAAACACAATCAATGAAACTCAACATTTCCTTGTCCTGATGACACGTTGCAAATTCCCTGATAACTATCGTTTTCTCATTACACCCCTCGCAGGACTGTGTCTGCATAAATAATGACTTACCAAAAATTCAATTAATCACTTTATTGACAAAACTGTCAGCATGAGACGGACAAGGGACGAACAGTGCCTATTAGCGCCATCTCGTGTGTGGGTTACGTAACTAAGTTAACCGATTACCAGCCGTGAACATCGATAGTTTTCGTCCTATCCATGTATTGGATACTTCAACAATAGTTTTAGCAACACAGTTTGGTAACAAAGGTAGGGATTTGGTAAGAATTTAGAAGTAAAGTCACTGAACAATATCTATGTAATACTAGCTGCGCCCCGCGGTTTCACCCGCGTAAGTTTCGATTTAGGAGTATGAAAAATAAATAGTAGCCGATTCTCAGACCTACTGAATATGCATACAAAATTTCATAAAAATCGGTCAAGCCGTTTCGAAAGAGTATGGTAACTAACATTGTGACACGAGAATTTTATATTTTAGAGAGATTATAAATTATTATGGCATGTTTCAGCTGATCTGAATTACCTATCCTCATTGCAGATCACTAAAGATAAGCTGTTTTAGACGGTAGGTACCTACTATGAAGCTGTGTGCTAAAGTCGACCTTACATTAGTAGTGCAGGATGGCAATCAAATAACTCTGGTTGCATTCGAACAGTCAAGCAAGTTTAAAATGAGCTTTCAAATTTTTATACTAAGTTTTTGTGTGAACGAAAACAGTGATAATTTAGCGGGAGTAAGGATGTAAAAACGTTCGCTTGGAATAGAAGTAGAAATCATAACGTTGTTTGATTTCTCACAGTACTGACAGTAGGTCATCATCATCTGCCTAGCCTTTTCCCAACTATGTTGGGGTCGGCTTCCAGTCTAACCGGATGCAGCTGAATACCAGTATTTTACATGGAGCGACTGCCTATCTGACCTCCACAACCCAGTTACTGGGTAATACGATACCCCTTGGTAAGACTGGTTGTCACACTTTCGGGCTTCTAACTACCCGTAACGACTGTCAAAGATCCACGAATGACAGCCGGGACCAAAGGCTTAACGTGCTTTCCGAGGCACGGAGGAGTCACGGTATGTAAAGATGGTCACCCATCCACAGACCAACATCGGCAAATCTATCGACCTGTGCGCCTTTTATTATTTAGCCGTGGGACTGACAGTAAGTATTTTTCTAAACAATTATCAAGAATCTTTTGATCAGGCTCAGTTGTTCTAGTCCCGATATATCCAAGGATGGGTGAGCACGGTGGTTTTTAGGGTCGGGTATACTGAACATGATATATTATACGCCACGGCTTCAACCGTGCCTAAAAGTTGATTAGTTCATGCTAGTGATTTACATAGTAATCTAGGCAATGACAAATGGCAATCGTAAACGGGTGCTGATATCTACGGCGGCCATTTTCTACCATAGATAGCACAGATAAATTTAAAAATAAACATTTTTATTTACGAAGGTTCCAGTGGTATTAAAATAAAAATACTAAATAATAGTGCTCACAAAAAAGCTTACACAAATACAATCTGATGCCAGAACCAATTTTACAAATGGAATATTTATTCGGATTTCCAATTCAATAAATGTGAGTGGATGTATAGTAAATAAATAAATATGCAATCTAGTATTTATTATACTTCAATTGTTTGCGCCCTTCCATTAGGTACTCTTATTTATGGGATATTTTGAATAAAGATTTTGCTTCAAAAGTTACATACGACGAAGAAAAAAAAATACCGACCAAGTGTGTGTCGGACCACGCACAATGAAGGGTTCCGTACTTGAGATGAATTTATCCCAACAACAAACTTAACTTTGTAGTTGTTAAAATGTTCTCCAAGCATCGATATACGTCACGGTGAATTCTCCAACTGTAAATGAAAGTTTGTAATCGTAAAAAAATGAGATAAAACTTGACGATGTTCGGTCTTTTTTCTCTACTTGTGCTGTGAGATCTTGCTTCTTGCCAAATTTTATGATTCTAAGTCAACGGGAATGGATTTCGATTTAATCGCGAGTATCAAATTATGTCGCATAAATTTCCGTATTTTTTATCGAGTTGGTTCAGAAGCTTAATTATTTTAAATCTCTAAGGGACCATAGACTTACGTACTTATTTGATATTAATTTCAACTTAATACATTCACGCCTTCCTGAAAAAAAAAAGTCTTGACAGACTTACAGACAGACGGACGGACAACGAAGTGATCCTATTAGGGTTTCGTTTTTTTTCTTTTTGAGCTACGGAACCCTGAAAAGAATAAATAAAACAGCAAAACCAATTGCAATCAGCGGAATAGAAAGAATCTCATTCAGAATTGCCTGCATACAATGAGAATGGAAACAAGAAAACTTAAAAGGAAAAATGTTGCATTTTCCATCAATTCGATATCACTTTAATATTCAGAGAATCGCTTCTGTCAGTTCGCTGCATTCTTGCAAATAATGAGATTCCATTGAAGATAATATTCACCGTATATCGCGATCGAGCTGACAACTACCTACGTAATACAATATCCAAGAATTTTTTAATATATCTGTAAGTAGGTATTCACATCCACATTTTTCCATGAATTAGATGTACATAACATCACAGTAACGAGCATAAATATATTACTATGGACAGCTAGCAAAAATATCTGATTTCATGATTCATCCATTAATATATGACGGGAAAATGTGATAATTTATGGAAGCATTGATCACAACTAAATATCACATTTTTCTGAATTTAACTGAGTAAGCAAATATTTATAACGCAATACATATCCGTTAATATTGCATTGACACATATTTTTGACGCCGATGCAGCACCCTATATTTGACATCGCTTGTTTCGCCAGATATTGTTATTTCGATGTCACATATTTGTACTACCACTTGTTTATGCCTTAAATAAATACTCACATATATTTGCCGTCATATGTTAATAGATGAATCGTGAAATCAGATATTATTGCCGGGTTGTCCATCTAATATATAAAATTCTCGTGTCACAGTTTTCGTTGCCATACTCCTCCGAAACGGCTTGACCGATTTTGATGAAATTTTTTGTGCTTATCCGGTATCTATGAGAATCGGCCAACATCCATTTTTCATCCCCCTAAGTGATAAGGGAAAACTTACGCGGATGAAACCGCGGGGCGCAGCTAGTAGTTATATAATATTTTATGCTCGTGACTGTAAATTCTATTATGAGCATCAAACAATTTTTAAGACGCGATCTATGAAGCCCAGCTTTTTTTAATTGAGTCTCTGTGCTCATTCTACTATTTTGCCTGCATTTAAAAAAGGAAAAATAATAGGTATACTTCAGAGCAGAGGCCTCTCTTTCCGTTTCCACACACTTTTATTGTTAGCTATAGCTAGACATTCCTTTTGGTAAGTGATATTTAGTACGGTTTATTTCAATTTTAATTGAAGCCTAATCGGGATCTTTCGTATAATCGTTCGGGGTTTATTGACACTGGCTGAAACCTTCATTATGAAATCCATAATCAATAGAACTCCATTTTCAAAACGCATTCGAACTCGTAAATGCACTAAAATGCAACGTGCCAGTTACATACGTGCCAATCAGCGACGCTAATAACAGCGATGAGCATTCAGTCGCTATGACACTAATTGGACGGCCTGGTGACACGTTATGGCGTCGCAGGAGTTAAATTATTGGAAATTTCATCCATATTACAGGCAAAGTTTATGACTAAACACTGATTGGGCACTATATTGCCACTGAATTGATTTGGCGCATGGGTAATTGGTATACCATCCTTTGTAAACAATAATATGCATGAAACGAAGTCTTATAAAATATCTTCATCTTTATCTACACGTTGAGACGGCAAAATACCGAGAGACCAATGATACATAGACCCAAATATTTATGCAAAATATTTCACTACGAAACAAGCTCAATTGAACCTATTCCAGCAAAAACATGAACATCTTGATCTGAGGGTTATTGAAAATGTTATATGCAGTTATGAGGGTCACGAATTTGAATCACAAAGTGGCCAGATTTCCTGCGACAAGGAGGCTTCATATCAAAGTAAATCTCGGATCACTAGGTCACGATAGTCTACGGACCTTTGAGTATTATTCGAGAAAATTAATGGTATTTTCTTGTGATTTTCCGTGTGAACTGAGATGAAAAATGTCGTAGATGAACATGGCGGAAGAAATTAGCTATCAATGTAGGTACCTATAGAAATGGTGATCTTCGAAAAGATCTATCGTAAATATGTAAATCCGTTTGAGAAATCTGCATGTGGTTGACCTGCCATAATACTACTTTATTAAGACTGGGCTCAAAACATTTTGTATAATTTTCGACCTTTTGTGTTGTCTCACTGCAGAGCAAAACCAATGCTTTCTCTAGACATCAAGCTCGACCCAGCAACTTTGTCTGGGTCAACTTTGTCTGGGTCTACCGGGATACCGTTAGACGGTCTCTGGGATCAGTTTAGGTTCACAGATTGATTTAGATTAATCTAAAAAGAAATATAGTAATTCAATTGACAGAGCAATGTGGGTTACTTTTTTTTAATTTTTATTATTCTCTCTGTTGTGTTAGTTTTTGTCTAGGTCTGGCAGTTTGAGCAATTTATGTTTAGAGTTGAGCTACACCATTTCTGACAAATGCGTGCACTGACTGGACAGGTCCTCTCAATCTGTGTGGTTCTTTCCTCAAAAGACCATCTCAGACATCGATCTACATGGTCTTCATATAACCTGACCAAGATTATGTCTGGACTTTAAAAGAGACTGTGACCTCTGAGTTTGTTTCGGCCTTTCTTCTCAGAGTAGTCAGATAGGAAACGCCGACCTCATCTAGTTTTATAAAAAATATGATTGACGTGTTAAAAGTGTTTGTGCAAACCTACTTACAAAATAAAATCATTTATCATTTATAAACCAGTAATTTACAGATCACAGTATGAAAAGGTCATAAAGGTCAAAGGCGTAAAATTCGTAAATCTTTGTCGTCAAAATCCCGAAAGTCTGACAACCAATCTTACCAAAGGGTATCGTATTACCAAGTAACTGAGTTGTGGAAGTCAGATAGGCAGTCGCTCCTTGTATAATACTGGTATTCAGCAGCATCCGGTTAGACTGGAAGCCGACCCTACCATAGTTAGGAAAAGGCTAGGCAGATTTTTGTGGTGAACGTACCTATTCTTCGATTTCTCTCGTATCGGTATGAAGTATATGGATAAAAAAACTTTTTTACAAAAAAAAACAACCGACTTCCAAAAAAAACTACAAAGTGATAAATAACTTTTATTTCGGAAGTCGGTGTCGTTGGTTCTGCATTTTCGTTTATTGACACCGACTTCCGAAATAAAAGTTATTTATCACTTTGTAGTTTTTTTTGGAAGTCGTTTGTTTTTTTTTTTTGTAAAAAAGTTTTTATTTTTAACTTTTTAGTGAGAGAGTTTGTAATTTATCTAAGTTACAATAGCCTAACGTCAACTGCTCATCACCTTTTACAAAATATTGCTTTTCCCGACGCTGGGACGTTAACTGTTGAGGAGTTCTCCTGGTAAGAACCTGGAGAACTCCACTCCACCACCACACGCATTGTGACGAGCATGAATTGCTTAGCAACCATATTAAAGTAATCGAATCGCAACCCGTGAAATATTTTTCATTGATTAGTTCCGATTGCCGTCTGTAGTCTTCATCATCAGCTCCACTTTACCAAATGATGATTTCCGAGAGCAAATGCTCAAGTTACTCTAAAAAATATCCAAATCGCTATAGGTTTGCCAATAAAATTTGAGGGTTTCCCTCGATTTCCATGGGATCCTCTCATCAGATTCCAACTTGCTGACAATGGGACCACCTTGGGAGTATACCCTTCAAGTTACTCTAAAAAATATCCAAATCGCTATAGGTTTGCCAAAAAAAGTTGAGGGCTTCCCTCGATTTCCATGGGATCCTCTCATCAGATTCCAACTTGCTGACAATGGGACCACCTTGGGAATATGCCCAATCAAACAAAAAAATAATTTTCAAAATCGATCCACAAATGACGGAGAAATCGATGAACATACAAAAAAAAAAAAAAAACATACATAAAGTCGAACATATAACCTCCTCCTTTTTGGAAGTCGGTTAAAAATAACTCGTGCTTCAGTAAAAATGTAAACATATAACATAGACTTATAAAAAAATATGGACTCCGCGCCACGCGTATCGAAAGTGAAGCACAGTAAGTATGCCGGGAGCGCTTGTACAAACACGGCCTCACGCTCACATTTACATCATAGTATGCCGACATTGCCGACCGGACGCCATTACGTGACACGACAGTGACCTCTGAGTTTGTTTCGGCCTTTCTTCTCAGAATAGTCAGATAGGAAACGCCGACCTCATCTAGTTTAAAACATTATGATTGACGTGTAAAAGTGTTTGTACAAACCTACTTACAGAAATAAATCATTTATCATTTAGTGTTAATCGTAGATCGGTACGGTGCTTCACTTTCAATATGCGTGGCGCGGAGTCCATCTTTTTCTATAAGTCTATGACATATAAGTTAGTTGTAGTAGTTGGCTATCAAGGTGGTAACCAGGCTTTAATTACACGATTAAGGAATCAATTTCTTATGGAATTGGTTTATGGAAATATGCCAAACTTGTTCTGTAAACGAAACGGAGAATTGTGCGAGTATCTCTATGCTAACATAACTGGAACCGCACACAAAGTGTTGGACTACCCTGAAAGCCGGAAGCAATTAGGGGGCCATTTTGTCGCTTGAACACCTTATTGCCAAAGTTTGAATCCCTTGATAAGGAGTTTGTTGATACAAACTCGTTTCTGATTGTTGATACTCGCATTTTAATTTGCAAAATTATTGAATGACGACAAAAGTGCGACAGCACCTACATTTATAAAGTCAAAGAAATTGATTGTTAAGCAAATTGACTACCAACTTAAATTGTCCGTACCTACGTTCAAAACACGACTCGGTAAATTGACGTAGGGTGCCAATTTGATTAATAATTAATTTACTCAACTGTACTTTAATAAATAACGAGATTGATGTTTATAGGTACCCATTCTTAGTTTGCTTTAATTACACAACAAACTACCGAAGAAATCAATTCTTAATATTTATTTATGGAAATATGCAAAACATGTTCTGTAAATGAAACGGACTACAAACATCTCCAAGATAACATTTAACTGAGACCGCACACAAAGTGTTTCGTTACCCTGAAAGCGCAGAGATAAATTCTAGCATAAAATCAATAAAATCAAAATCAAAAGTCATTTATTCAAACTAGGCTGAGAATCAGCACTTTTCGAACGTCAAAATTACAAAAGACAGTCTCCCAAAACGCCCGCCCTTCACCACTTCCTAGTGCTTTCGCTGGGGAGAAGAAGTGGCGCAACAAACTCCCCAGCAGCACAGCTGTCTGTTCAGTTATAAAATACTCGACTGTATACAAAACAAAACATTACAGGACACAGAACATTCAATAAAATTATTTGCCATATGTTAGCTAGCCACGCCAATATACCAACAAATACCATAAAAATCTATACGTACTCAAGCTAAAATAAAAATACTAAATCAAAAGTAATTAAAAAAAAACTACCTAAATAAAAGCCTCCAGGTATAAAGGGCGTGACAACTTACATATTTATGCAATGCTGGGTTCTGTTCACATAGCTGTCACTTGAAGTCACAAATGATAAACTAGGACCATCAAAGTAAAAATTAATAAACAAGTTATTACTAATAACAACAATAAAACCATGGTCAGCAAGACGACCAGTCACCACAAGCAGCACCCGTTCACGAGCATAACGCAAAGATCAGCCATTACCCCCCTCGCCATAGTTTTATATTAACCTTCTTTGTGTAAGGTGTTATCTATTTTATCATATGTACGGGTGTGACTCATTTTTTATTAGACTCGAAAATATTACTAGCAAAATATGAACTGTCTTGATAATAAAATATAGAATCTGCCTACGAACGTAGGTAACTTATTATAGGTAGATATAGTATTGTCAATCAATCTGCCTATTCTTTTCCCAACTATTTTAGGGTCGGCTGCCAGTCTAACCGGATGTAGCTGAATACCAGTATTTTACATGGAGCGACTGTCTATCTGAACCCAGTTACTGTGAATCGGTGTATTCATGTCAAAACAAAACATCTTCTTTAAGACGATTCTAGACGAAGCGAATGTATTATTTTTTAAGGTATTGCTACGCTGAAAACTTCTGTAGGCAAGGATCAAAATTTAATTTGAAGACTCTGTAAGTAGTTAATTGTAAAACCTAATATACTCTATTCAATTTGTAAATAGTGATAAATTTCAATCAATTTTCTTCTTTCTAGATTTCTGTAAGAAAATTATTTTAGTGCTGAACAATAAAATGGCGCTCGTCCTTATTTCACGGAGCAGTGCAGTGAATAGTCTTTGTCCACTTAAAGAAGCTGTTATGAAAGACTTCCGGGTCCATTAGAGAATACAATTTTTATTAAATTGTTGATTTTGTAACACCCCTTAATGGCGCTCTGATATGATGATTATTAATGTTTAGAAACACTATTAGGTACCTACTTCAGTATTCTCACCACTCCAATACTTTTAAGAATGAATGAATGATCAATTGTAGTGACGGAATTATATTCTGTCTCGACAATTCATCTTAAAGTGATAGACACCTTACGACCAATTAACTGTTAAAATCAAGGAAAAACCAAAACCGGATTCCGCTAGATGCGGAAAGCACAGAACCGGTCGAAGCGGCGGTGCTCGGGGGAGGACTATGTCCAGCTGTGGACGTTTTTCGGCTGAAATGATGATGATGAATGATTCAATTGCCACACCTACTTGTCATCTCTACTCCACAACGCTTGACATGTAGCCTAAGGGCGCATACACACGATTTTTTACGCGCGCGCGTCGCGTACGCATCGCTCCCTCTTTAGAAACATTGGAATTAAATGCTTTTCTCTTTTGAGGGAACGACGCGTACGCGGCACGCGCGCGAGTAAAGTCACACTCGCGTGTACGCGAAATCATGCTTATACAACCCATGGATACGATACCCATACATTGATAGATAACGTGAAATTCATATGCCAACTTCGCCTCTCAAACTACACATCCGAGCCTACACCATGTAACATCGTCATTAATCTTTGGCTATTTGTTAAAATGTGATCTATTCCTGTAACAGTGGAAAATTCGAGATGGTGAGATGAGTTTTCGTGATAGATTGCCTGATATTTAGGTCTTTGTGTGACGGGTGGAGGGATTTTTGCGACTGTGCCGTGTCAACCAAGGGCCAAGGGGCAATGTATGACCGCTGGAGTGGAACCTTTTAGCTTAGTTCTTGGGATTTTATGCTTTGAGGACTCGGTGGAACGGATAGGCATTAAATTTTTTCTTTACGATATAACACATAGCCAATATAGATTTTAAATTGCCGTCACACCACTGTGTGTAAGAATCGAACTCTGATCATCACCCTTGTAAGTGTACAAGGGGGTGGTGATCCGTGTGAAATAGGCCAATAATTATTATTTTTGATGCTGCAGAAAAAATATTGAGAACTTCTAATGAGGTTACTTAGTGTTACAAGCATCTTTTGGCGCCTCAATGGCAGGGGGGCGTTGTTGGTGAACGTATGTGAAATTGTATTGAAAAACAGAGAGAGATGGCGGCATTAGTTACGATTTTGGCCACGAGCAAAAAGGACCTTGTACCTTCCGTTGTAATATGACTTCTTGAAAAAAAAAAAGGATAGACTAGCTAAAATTGTGCATAGCATAAGTTTAGCTAGCCTATCATTATTTTTTCAGAGTGGGAACTACCGATAACTGCTTCTTTTGTACATCATAGAAAATAACAAAAAAATAACATTTTAAAATGAAAGCGTAATAGATTGTCTGTTAATTGTAAATGTCGATCGAAAGTTTGAAATGTTTCAAGCGACGAAATAGTGCGACTGCGATTTGTGTTTCATAGTTTTGTTTAAAAAATTGAAGATTTAGTATTGAAATAATTGAAAAATTAAAAACAGAGAAGTGTAGTGCTATAAATATATTATTAAATGATGCCTACAAGCCCATGTGATTGATCAATTAGTTTTTAAGTTTATGTAAGAACGCTTACATAAACTTAAAAACTCATTAAATTCTGAAGTCTCGCTAAATGGTTTTATTTTCGAAATGTCTAATAAAGAAGCACGATATTTCGTTGTTTTCGTGTTTTTTTATAATTATAAAAATTATGTATTGTCAATTTTAAACCTTGGGATACTCCCCGTCACTTGTCCCTAAAGGTTCATTAGAAAACCAGCGTCAGACAGCATGTGTCTGGCTTTAATGCTGCAATTAACCTTTTTGGCGCAGCTGTGAGGCACACATTATTTTCATTTTTTTATTTTATTTCGTACTAGCGGCTGCCCTTCGACTGCGACTTCGTCCGCATGAAATCCTAACTAATTCTAACTTCCTAACTAATATTATAAAGATACAATTTCGCTCGCCATACAAATTCATTTTAAGATACGAAAATATGAAATATTATTTATTATCTTCGTCGTGTGTGATAGTCCATTGAATTGTATGGCGAGCGATATTGTATCTTAAGATAAAATATTATAGTATCTTAGCCGTGTGCAGCGCCCCTTAGTGAACTCCATTGCGGGTGACGTAACCTACGACAAACTTATAATTTGCGTTTGGTACAGTAATCGGGTCTAGGGATCGAACCGAAAAATTTAGTTTGTTTTTTATTACTTTTTACTTTTTTTTTAACTTTTTTATACTTTTCCGGGATAAAAAGTACCCAGTGTGGTGCCCAGGATATTAAAGAATAATTATACCAAGTTTCATCGTAATCCAACCGGTAGTTTTTGCGTGATGCCTGAACAAACAGACAGACAGACAAAAAATTTTTGAATCACATTTTTGGGTTCGGTGTCGGTCTAGTAACACCCCCTGCCATTTATTTTTTTGATATTTTCAATGTACAGAATTTTCACTTCTACAGATTTATTATAAGTAGATTTTGTGTTTCACGAACTGTGTCCAAATAAACTTTTTTCTTTCCTTTTATTTCGTAAAAATTTTGGTTATATCTCGTTTCATAAATCGACTTTTGCTTGGAAAAAGTTATACCACTATTTTGATCGAGCGCGATTTTGATGGTTTTTCAGTCACTTGACCCATTGCGAATTTGACCAAACGCAAGATTTCCCTCTAAACTTCGTTCAGAATGACTGAACAAGACGTATTGTAACAAATGAAGATAGTAGTATCAAAAACGTTAACTATATTTGAATTAAGAATTTGAAATAATCTTCAAGTTATGAAACAACAAACTGAATGTCATACTCAAAAAAGTTCAAATTCCATTGCAACCAAAAACTAATTAGGACCTTTCTGTTACAAATCGTCACTATAAAATCAGCTTAGAAGAAGTTGATAACTGATTAAGTGTGATGGAATGTAAATTATCTGAGATTATGAGCACTGCTATAGAGCAACTGCCAAGTACCTCAGTGTGGAAGGTCGTTAATTGGAGGATTATACAAAAGCCTTATTCCTGTATAGATAAGTCTTGATTGATGATGGTGACAATGATGTCGATATTTAATTTATTTTCTTTGATCTCTTTGCTTCTGCAGTCTATGTAATGCTAATATGTAATGCTAATATGTTTTTTTTAACATAATCTGATAGACTCGTCCTATAAAAGTATTTGTAATACGAGACCTGTCTAGGAGAACGTACGCTCAAGACCGGTTTTTCAGATTCTTAACCAGCGACCCACTTTCGCACGGTTTTGCGATTATTATAATTATGTGTTTGATGCATAGACTTATAAAAAAAGATGGACTCCGCGCCGGACCGTTTATACAAACACGCCTCACGCTCACATTTACATCATAGTATGCCGACCGGCCGCCACACGCGACACGACAGCGTCAATCGTCAATCACGCATACATAGGTCGGTACGGTGCTTCACTTTCGATATGCGTGGCGCGCAGTCCCCTTTTTTTTATAAGTCTATGACTCATAAATAATGTTTTACATACTTTGAGTTAGGACTAAATTAAATAAAAAAAACTTTTTCACAGAATGCTACGGCGTAGCTGTAAAATGGCGTCACGGCTACAGCTGCTACGCTTTCGTAGCAGATATCCAAATTGCTACGCGAAACATACATTTGATATATTGTGTTCTAACGGTATTGTAAATATTATATTCAAGTCAAGTCAAGTCAAAGCATTTATTTCAAATAGGCACATAAAAGGCACTTTTGAACGTCAAAAATTACAATGAAATAGAATTGATTCTAGTCGCCCCTTCCAAAAGGTAGTTTTCGTATGGAGAAGAATGGGCAAGAAACTCCACCGTTACTCTTTTAAAATGTTTTACAATATTTTGCATACATTAATTATATAATAAAATAATATGTGAAGACGATGCACCTAAAATAAAATTACTATACCACAATAGGTAAAAGAATTAAAAATGAAACCATGACATATAAATTAATAATCTGATAGATACATGGTGCTCACATATTTACAAAAATGGAAAAAGTAAACGATTTTGATTTAAAAAAAAAATATATATATATATAAAAGCTATTTTAACAAGTAATAAGTCAGGGTGTGAGTCAAGAGTAATTACAGAATGTAAACAAAGTAAAAAATAATAAATTTACAATTAATTTAGCAACCAGTTTGATTTTGTCTAGACTCTAGATTGTCCTATGGAGCAGGACCAGCATGTTTCCAAGCGTTCTTATCCTGGATATAATCTTCTAATTTATAGTATGCTTGTTTACTAAGTGTACGTTTAATGCAAGTTTTAAATTGTCTTTCATTTAATTGCAATATATATATATTATATGGCTATTCAGATTTTTTTAAATAGCGGTAGTGTTATTAAGTAGCTGCCCACTTTTCTAATATTTTTAGGAGTAGGCTATATTACAGATTATTTCATTGTCAGGTAAATAACAAAACCATAAAATAGAAAAATATCATCGTTATAGTCAGGGTACTTTACCCAAAAGAAGCTCCAACTATGGTGCGTGTAAACCTGTAAATTTGTATAAACACGATGTATGTACAACAGTGTGAGAATTATTATGTTTTTTAACATAGATCTGAGTATCTAACTTTAATGGACGGCTCGCGAGGCGCACGAGTCTGCCCGCCGAGCCCGTGCGCAGTTACAGGGCGCTTGTGAATCATTAGCGGCGCTGCGGCGGCGCGCGGCGGAGCGGTATCATAGGGTTGTGCCGAACCGTAACTAGTTACATAACTTGACCGGCACACGACGAACTCTAGAAGAGCGGGGAGTTGATAGGGGTCGTGCGAAAGTGTAAACAGCTATGAAGGTTTGCTTAGGAAAATTAGTAGTAACAATTGTTACTACTAATTTTCATAGCTGTTTACACTTTCGCAGATGTGTCCTCATCCTTACAAAATCTTATCTACGAATACAGCAGTTTATTGTCACCTGTCATCGAAGCGAAAATTTATCACAATGTCAGTTCACCTGTTTAATGAAAGCATCAAGTCGCCAGTCGCCCTTCGTCACGCCAACGCTGAACTTTCAATCTGTAATGACGTCAAGCGCCCCTTTTCACAGACTTTCAATTAGCCGGAGTGACAGCGTGAAGAGAGAACCGACGACGTTTCGCACGCCACATGGGCGACGGCCTTATGCCAAGGAATGTAAGTAGGTTGGACGAAGAAGTTGGAAAAGTATAGTTTAGTGTTCGTTTGTTTTTTTTCTGTGAATGCTACCAAAATACCATAGACATATTTTTTTATTATTTCTGGTCACACTGACATAATAAAAAAGATGTCTATGGTGTTTTGGTAGAATTTATGTCAATTCAAATATTACAATTCATTAATACCAAATAACCCCGAAAATCGGAATAGCATTCTACCGGTAGCCTCTTACTATTTTATAATTTATCATTGAAGAGCGGGGCCTCCTAGCACAGGTATATCTTTTACTTAAAAAGAGGTCCCTATGTAAGATTTACTGTAAATTGTAAAAGTTTCTGCAATAAACTTTTTGTATTTGTAGGTAGTTTATTAGCAATCTTGACTATTTATTCAAATTCAAGATTTAGACATTAGAAATCTCCAGATGGCTTTACTCTTTACCATAGGCCTCCCCAGGCTTTTCCATAGCTCACGATCGTGACTTTTTTCCTCCATGTCCCTCCCGCAGTAATTTTCAAGTCATCTTCCCATCTTTGGAATGGTCTTCCTCTTTCCCTCTTTCCTTCTCTGGGATACCATTCTATTACTTATCCGGCTCATCTTCGGTTTTTACCCGTGATGACATGACCTGCCCACTTTCATTTTAATTTTTACCCGACTACGGAGTCGTTTGTTTTTCTTCTTATAAGATTAAATATACAGTACCTACCATCAAATAAAACTTTCCTCCATCTCCTTTTCTAAATTTTAAACCAAATACATTGCCGAGTTACTCCATTAAAATGGCGTCGACTGTTTTAATTACTGCACCCTACATGTGGAGCGGTGATCAAAAGCCGGCCGCGCCTTAATGAGTGCGGACCGACCCTACGTGAGAGGAAAAATTGTTTCATACACGTTGCGGATACTTTTATGTGCTGGGGTATTAAGTTTAATACCCATAACATAACATCACGCCTATAAATCTCCGAAGGGTTAGGCAAAGGTGTATTTTTGTATTATTCTTGTTTTTAGAGGGGGCGTTACTTAGACATACTCGTATCATTACGGAGGCGTGGTTGATGACGGTGGAATCTATAACCATGACGGTTGCGCAAGTAGTGGTCCTAATCATTAGTTATTTTCTGGTTTATACAATTTCAACGTGCCTCCATGACTCGGCTGTCATTCATAGATCCTTGAAAGTCGTTACGGGTCGTCAGCCCGAAAGTCTGACAACCAGTTTTACCAAGGGGTATCGTGTTACCCAGTTACTGTGTTGTGGGGGTCAGATAGGCAGTCGCTTCATGTAAAATACTGGTATCCATCAGTATCGGGTTAGACTAGAAGCCGACCCCAACATAATTGGGAAAAGCTAGGCAGGTGATGACATTTTCTTTTTCTGTATTTAGCGGAACCTCTCGCCACGTTCCTGTAAAGTTACATAAGAGCCCACAACATCTTTTTTCCTAAAACAGTAACTATTCATAAAAAACTAAGTTCGAAATGGCTACCAAATGGCCACATACAAAAATCGCCTGCAAGTAATGCCGCTATAAATTCAGCGACGTACATTGTATCATATTCAATTTACTTTTATAGCACAGGAGTTTTATTGTTTGAATAAATGGTAAATAGTTATTTTTTTAAGCTAACATTTACGATAGGAGTTTTATTTCACGAAAAAAAAGCGAATTAATGAATGGCTTTTGTTATTTTTTATCGAAAGGTCAAAGCGATTACAAAATGGACGTCCGACTTTTTTATTTGTTACCCGTAGTCTCATGTTACCCAGTAGCTCGGTTGTGGAGGTCATATAAGCAGGCGCTCCATGTAAAATATTCGTGAACGGGCGCCGTCAGTTGGGGCAGGTCATCATTTACCTGCCTCGGCTTATTTTAAATTATTTTATTTATGGATTGTTGTTTTGTTAAGTACCTACTATTTGCTGTACTCTGGACGCTTTTAACGCGTACATCTTTTTTTTTATATCGTTCTAACATTTAATTATAAATTCAAAATTAATGATCATCATCATCTGCCTAGCCTTTTCCCAACTATGTTGGGGTCGGCTTCCATTCTAACCGGATGCAGTGATGATATGAATACCAGTATTTTACACGGAGCGACTGCCTATCTGACCTCCACAACCCAGTTACTGGGTAATACGATACCCCTTGGTAAGACTGGTTGTCAGACTTTCGGGCTTCTGACTACCCGTAACGACTGTCAAAGATCCACGAATGACAGCCGGGACCAACGTGCTTTCCAATGCACGGAGGGGTCTCGGTATGTAAAGATGGTCACCCATCCACAGACCAACCGCGGCAAGCGTAGCTTAACCTGACCGATCGACCTGTGCGGCTGTTAATATTTAGCCACGGGCCCCTCCAAAATTAATGATGTACTTAACTAATATTATTGTAACTACCGCGGGGCGCTGCTAGTAAGTATATATTTTCTTTGATTTGCACAACTGATTACTCATTTTATAATGACCAATCTTTTTTTTTCGTTAGCCTATATTGTCCCACTGCTGAACAAAAGCCTAATAACCAAACTAATAACTTTTTTATTACCTACTCAATCGTCACAACCAAAACAAACAACGTTTTTTAGTAGGTATCTAGTAATTGAAATAATTCACCTAAATAATCTTTGCCTCCACTCGGGAACTCCGCCAAAACCTAGTTACAATCGAAATAAAGGTGTAAACCGACTGGCTGGTAACCTAAAGGGTGACAGATGAGTGTTTTATTTCAGGCAGCTCCGAGTGCCGCGTGATTGCAGTCACAAAGACTTGTATATATATACCCAGTCGTTTGTTCCGCCAAGAACGTACCGCAGCTACCAGTCCAAAGTAAAATGTAGGTGACTCAGAAGTAATACTCCTTTTAGCCGTAGTAAACGATGAATGCTGGTCTAACGGGTCAAATTAAATTAGCTAGCAAAACTCCGCAAACGTGTTGGGTACCTATCGATATCTAAATGTGATAAAACAAATTAATTTGATGTTTTTTGTGGGGTCATCGACTGCTGTTAGTGTATTAACTTGGTATATCAGTTTTTTTGTGTAAACTTCACAGACGTGATTGGTATAGGTATTTAAAAAAGATAAACCACATTTTCTCAACTCATATTTCAAATAACAATACTGCCAGAGGTCGTTGACCCCTAAGAAAATAAACAACTTTATATTTTTATTTTATCGTATTTAGTTATCGATATCCATCACGTCTGCAGAGTTTTGCTAACCAATTTAACTTGACCCTGTATAAAAGGTTAACACAGCCGAGAGTGACTTGTTCTTCCTCTCATTGTGATATTTTTTTTGTACTGGCCCATTCCTGGGAACCGGGCTACGGAAATATTGAATGAAGTTCAAAGTTCCAACTTTTATTGACGTTATTTTTACGAAAAAAAAAAAAGTTTTATAGTTTTAAGTTAAGATATTATTTAAGTTCTTTTGAATCCCTACATTATTAAATAAACCTAAACTTTCCCAGTTTTAAATGTTATATTATATAACTTAATTTTATACTTACCCCCTTACTAATAAACGTTGTATAGCGTCTGTATAGTTACACAACACTTTCTCTTTTTCTTTCGAAAGACATTACTGACGACTGAAAGAGAGAAATCGGTGTGTAACTATTCATCTGATATAATACGTTTATTAGTAAGGGGGTTAACTTTTATTTAATTGCCCCCACGACGCCTGTACCGTTTCATGCACCCATAAGTACAATGATTTGCTTCCGTAATTTTTCCCGCTAACGTAAACAGTGAAATTATTTACACCAAAAATAAAAGCCGTTTTCCAGCAAATATTTTTGTACAGTGTCACATAATTTTTTGAGAATCAGTGCTCTGAGTGAAATACCCCATGCGTATAATAAGTAACGGTTTTCGGATGGGTCTTTTTACACCCTGTATAAAGTAAAGCCCTTTGACCAGCAGTGCGACAATTATAATAATGAGATGTTAAACTTTATTGGCGTCTCGTCATTACCATTATAAAAAGAACTGGTATTTATGAGACTTTTACAAAGTGATCACCTGCCTAGCCTTTTCACAACTATGTTGGGGTCGGCTCATCAAACCAGATGCAGCTGAAAACCAGTATTTTACATGGAACGACTGCCTATCTGACCTCCATAACCCAGTTACTGGCCTGACGACCCGTAACGACTGTCAAAGATCAACGAATGACAGCCGGGACCAACGGCTGAGGCTCTGAGGGTTCTCGGTATGTAAAGATAATCACCCATTCACTAGCTTAACCTGATCGATCGATCCGTGCAGCTGGTATTACTTAGCCACAAGCCCCTCTTTTACAAATATAGTGTCCTTATTAATATTTCAGGTTTTCACACTTCACTGATAAATATGATGCGTGTTTTTAATTTGTTAACAGTCATCCTACTGTGTTTTATTGTAATGTGTACCTATTGTTCCAGCGGTTCTAGCCATGTCATTAGTTCTGACCTATTTTACAAATTACTACACTTTAATAGAGCCGTAATAAAATTAAATGAAATTATTTATTCTGTAAATAGAGTATCGGAATCACTTTTACACGTCATATTATGAAAAATAAATAAGCTAGATGAGGTCGGCGTTTCCTATCTGACTACTCTGAGAAGAAAGGCCGAAACAAACTCAAAGGTCACAGTATAGTTTTAAAGTCTATACATAATATTGGTATAATGTGAACACCATGTAGATTGATGACTAAAATGGTATTTTGAGCAAAGTTCCACACAGATGAGGTGAGGCGCGGCAACGACACGGCTCGGCCCGATGACGACTCGCTTCAACGGACTCTCCACCGCGACAAACGATACTCCTAACTTAATTTATTGTTTGTCCGGGAAAGTTTATATTTGTAGATCAGACGGCACTATTGCCCCTAAAATACAGGCTAACAACAATTGACCATTCATTGTTGAGTGGTGAGAATACAGAAGTACCTAATATAGTGTTTCTAAATATTAATAATTTTCATACCGGAGCTCCATTACATAATCGCCAGCCATACAGGAGCATACATGTACAGGAGCGCCATTAAGGGTCTTACAAAATCAACAATTTAATTTTAAAAAAATCTCTAATGGACCCGGAAGTCTTTCCTAAAGGCTTCTTTAAATGGACAAAGACTATGCCCTGCGCTGCTCCGTGAAATAAGGACGAGCGCCATTTTATTTTTCAGCACTAAAATAATTTTCTTACTGAAATCTAGAAAGAAGAAAAATATGATTATAATTTATAACTATTTGCAAATCGAATTGCTATTTAGTACTAACAGGGTTAAAATTACGTTTTGATCCTAGTGCCTACTGGAGTTTTCGGTGTAGCAATGCCATAATTATGAAAAACTACTCCATATTAAATAAGACATTCACTAAGACAAGAATCGACCTAAATAAAGAAGATGTGCTGTCTGTTTTGACAGTAATACACTAGGTACACCTATTAATTTAATTCAGAATGAATCTACTTATAATGAGTCACTTACCTTCGCGGCAGATTCTACACTTTATTTTCGAAACAGTTCATATTTTTGCTAGTAATATTTGAGTCTAATAAAAATTAGTCACACCCCTACAGCCCAGACGGTACATTACCTCTTGTGATAAAATAAGTAACACCTTACACAAAGAAGGGTAATATAAAACTATGCTAGAATTTATCTCTGAGCTTTCAGGGTAACGAAATACTTCGTGTGCGCTCCTAGTTATGTTAACTTGGAGATGTCTGTACTCCGTTTCATTCACAGAACATGTTTATATGATTATATATATAACTAGCGGCCCGCCCCTGCTTCGCACGGGTGCAATATTTTTTTTCGAATTTCCAAAATTTTCTTTCATACAAACCTTATCCTGACAATACCGAACACAACAAAAAAAGAATTAGCTAAATCGGTTCAGCTGCTCTCGAGATTTACGCTTAGCAACACATTTAGCGATTCATTTTTATATTAAAGATTTTTTTTAAATATAAAAAATCGGCATTTTGATACTCAGCGCGGTAACCGTGACGTGCGAGCGAGCTCTCAGGCAGGCAGGCGTGCGACAGCCCACTGTCGGTTGTACCGACGGCGATACGCGAAGCGGTAGGCATATAACGCGTGGTCTTGAGCGAGTGACGAACGCCTGGCAACGGGCCGAACAGCAGAAATCGTAATATTTTAATTTCGCCATAGCTTCAAAACCAAACGTCCAATTTTAATCATTCAAAGACCAAATATTATCTACATAAACTGTACTTAGTGATGAAATAATTTATTTTGATAAGGATTAATAGCATGAGTAAAATAAACGCGTTTAAATGTAGTCCAAAAAAATTCAAGATTTTTAAATAAAAAAATGGTTGTTGTGCCTCACTCGACATAGATAGGTATAGTGTGTCACTGACTTTTTTGTAGATATTTATAAGATCTACAATTAATTAAAACATTGTATGGTTCTATCTTTTATAGTTTAGGCAGCGTACGCTAAATAAGTAACTTTTCTGGTTGATTTTGACACCTTGTGTCCGAAAAACCCAAATATCTTACGGAACCCTATTTTTTTTCAAAATAAAATATAGTCTATGTTACTCGTGGATAATGAAGCTATCGAATGGGGGAAGAATTTTTAAAATCGGTCCAGTAGTTTTTGAGCCTATTCATTACAAACAAACAAACTTTTCCGCTTTATAATATTAGTGTAGATAAAATATTCTTAACTAACTTTTTAGACCTTTGTATCCTGCTAATGCGTACAGTTTTTTTCAAATCGGTTTATGCATTTCGAAAAACAAGGGCTTGAAAGCTTGTATGAAATGACATACGTCGTAAACGCTCAACAATATTCACACAAAAACAATGAAAAAAAACGGATAGTATTGTGTCTCACAGCTGTCATATAATTATTGTCACTCTGCGTCAATTTCCCGAGTCGTGATTTGAATGTAGACCGGTACTGACAATTAAAGTTGCTAGTCAATTTGCCTAACAATGAATTTCCCTGACTTTACAAATGTAGGTGCTGTCGCCTTTTTATCGTCATTCAATAATTTTGCAAATTAAAATGCGAGTAACTTTCAACAATCCGAACCGAGTTTGTTTTAACAAAAGTATCAAGGGATTGAAACTTTGGCAACAGGGTGTAAAATGACAAAATTGCTCCCTAATTACTTCCAGCTCTCAAAGTGGAACGACCTTTTCATTCTGTGATCCTGTTAATTACTGGTTTTGAAGCTCTATCAATTTAACTGCTGTATTTTTTTTGTTTTAGATGTATCTTAATCTATTTCTGGTCTTAAACTGATCCCAGAAAACGTCTCACGGTATCCTGGTAGACCTAAGCGAAGATTGTGGGACGTGCTTGATGCCTAGAGAAAGAATTGGTTTTGCCCTGCAGTGACAACACAGGTAAAAAATAATAAAAAAATTTGCAGCCCAGCCATAATAATGTACCTAGGTTAGTCATGGCAGGTCAACCACGTGGACCACCTGGGATTGGTGCTCGACAGCCGGTGGGATTTCGGCCCCCACTTCCGGCGGCTGGCCCCCAAGTTGTTGGGCCCGTTGCCCAACAACTTGGGGCGCTGTCAACGCTGCTTCCCAATCTAGGTGGCCTACGTGCTCTACGGCTCAACGTGGGGATCGTGCGATCAATGGCCCTGTATGGGGCCCCGATCTCGGCGGCTGACCTGACGGCCGGTAGCATCGCAGTTCTGCGAAAGCCGCAAAGAGCGATGGCCGTCAGAGTCGTCCGGGGGTATCGCACGATCTCCTACGAGGCGGCTTGCGTACTGGCCGGTTCCCCGCCCTGGGACCTCGAGGCGAAAGTACTCGCGTCATTGTATCGGTGGCGCGAGGAAGCGCGGGCGCGAGGCAAGTGGCTGATGCAGCGCCATATGAAGCTGCGTCAGTCTCAGCTTCGCGAGGTCCTGGTGGCGGATTGGCGGGACAGGCTTTCACGCCCTACCGCCGGCCTCGTCACTATCGAGGCGGTCCGGCCGGTGCTCGAGCGCTGGCTCGGGAGGAGGCACGGCACCATGTCATTTCGGGTGAAGCAGGTGCTCTCGGGGCATGGTTGCTTCGGGAAGTACCTGTGTCGCATAAACAGGGAGCCGGACGCCCGGTGTCACCACTGCGTCGACTGCCGGGAGGACACGGCGTGGCATACGCTGGCAGAGTGTGCCGCTTAGGAGGCGCCGCGCCGTGCCCTCATCTCAGAAGTAGGCAGTGACTTATCGCTGCCGGCCGTGGTCGTGTCGATGGTCGGCAGCGAGGAGTCCTGGGACGCGGTAGTTTCCTTCTGCGAAACAGTCGTATCGCTGAAGGAGGCTGCGGAACGGGAGAGGGAGATCTCGTCCACTCACCCGGCCCGCAGCAGGCGCACCAGGCGTCGGCGGAGGGCGGACAACGCCCTCTTCCAGCCCCCCAAATGGGTCCAGGGGTGACGGACTCGGGGACGTCCGTCGCCCCCCACACATGAGGACCCGAGGTGGCGGTGCGTAGTGTTCCACGCGCGCACCTCTTAAACGTCACGGGGGGCGTCAAAAACATCACTCCCCCCCGGAACAAAAAAAAAAAGGTCAACCACGTGAAACCTCAAACTTTACGATAATCTTTTTAAAGATCACCATTTCTATAGGTACATACATTGATAGCTAATTTCGTCCGCCATGTTCATATACGACATTTTTTATCTCAGTTCATACGGAAAATCACAAAAAAATATTATTCAATTTCTCGAATAATACGTAAAGATCGGTAGAATATCGTGACGTAGTGATCCGAGATTTACTATATAAAGCCTCCTTGTCGCAGGGAATCTGGCCACTTTGTGATTCAAATTCGTGACCCTGCGTAATGACGTAACTGCATATAACATTTTCAATATCTCCCGGATCGAAATGTTCTTGTATTTGCTTAAATAGGCTAAATTGACCTTGTTTCCTAGTGGCATCTTTTGCATTATCATTTGAGTCTACGTATCATTGGTTTCTCAGCGTTTTGCCGTCTCAACATGTAGATACAGATATTTTATTTTGCAAATACGGGAATAATACATGGTGATATAGGGAATAAGTTCAGCCATATGAAATGAAATGAAATTGTTTATTCTATAAATAGAAAGAAAGAATGAAAAATAGGTTTATTTGTCACAGAAACACGCGCATACTGAAAGATAATTAATTCTAATAACAGGAAAAATAAAAATAAAAACAAAGTATATCTATAATCACGAGCACAAAGTAGAAATATTCGACGGCTGCACGTCATGAGTGTGACAAGATGGCTTCCACTCAGCATGATGCTGTGCTATAAGGACCCACAGCACAGCGCTGATTTTCAGTGGTAACCCGAAAAGGACCTTCGGAAACCAAGTCAGATCAAATGATTCTAATAAAATAAAACAAACAGTACTTATAATTTACAGCAACTACATAACCAAATAAATAGGTTATCGGAATCACTGTTAACCGTCATATTTAAAAAAATAAGCCAAATGGAGCTACATTTCCTATGTGAATACCCCTGAAAAGGAATGGCGTAACAAACTTAGGGCTCTAAAGTCTCTCTTGAAGTCCAGACATAATCTTGGTCAGATCATGTGAGGACCATGTAAATCCGCGTCTGAAATGGCCTTGAGGTTATGATACCAGTAGGCATGCAAAACTTACAAAATTATAAGCTAATCCACGATCGATTCATTGATCCATGTTTTGCGTGTCGCTCGTTTTCACAAGCAATTTTTATCAAACGAATCTTCATAAATTTTTTAGGTTTCATTCTATTCCTGACTTTTTCACTATTCTTGAGAACCATTTTTTCTCAAGATGGCTCTTGTAATATAAAACCACAGAAATAATATAAGTAACTACAGCAAAAGGTTAATAATAGTTTATTAGTTAATAACTGCAACAAACAATTCGAAGTCTGGGTTTGTAATATAATTATCTCAGTTAATAACGATCAAATTGAACGTTTGCTCCGAAATTATTTGTAAAATTACAGAGCAAACTGTAATCAAGATAGAGTAGTTCGGTTCGTGTAGACTTTAATACAAATTGGAAACTGTATGTTGTGTCTAATTTGTGGTACTGCTGAATATCATGTAAAGTTCAACGTACTCGTATGTCTGAAGACGAACTAAATGTTTGCTATGCTCGAAATAGTAGGATAATACATAAATACATAATTAGGTAGTGAATAAATGTAATTGCTTTTATAGTTTTTTAAGATACCTTGTTGACGCTCTTTTGATTTTCACTACTTTGACGGCCTCATGATCTATAATATCGTCGGTTCAAAGGTAAAACACACTAAGTGACATTTGACCCAAAATGAGATTTTGCTACTTTCGCTTTCATAAAGAGAAAATCTACGATAAATTAAAAAAAAACACTATTATGAAATACATAATTTCACATGTTCACAGAAAGTTTCAGTACCCGTTATCATTCTATTGATTTTTCAGTCTAAAAAAAACGCAACATCTTAATTATCTCCATTAGTCAATTATGCCCCTAAAATAGTTTTACTTTGAACCGACGATATATATCTATACGTACAAATAAATAAAAATTGAAATGTCTGTTTGTCATGTCAAAATAAAAGTTTTTTTCTAAATGCAATTAAAAGTAGGTATACACGAAACTTACAACAAAAAAAAATTATCTGTCTGTTAGTTCCGGCTAATCTTGAAAACGGCTAGAACGATTTCGATGAAATTTGGTATGGAGTACTTGAACCCTGGAAAAGTTCTTTTTATCGACATACGCGGGCGAAGCCGCGGGCAGAATCTAGTTGGTAATAAAAAATTACAATCGTAGGTAATGCTCACCTTTTACATCAAGGAACATCGTCGTGATTATGTACAGTAAAATAACGGACAATTACGCCTTTATTTTATGACAGATAGAAAATAAATACACTGAAAACAATGTTCGTCTACGTAAAGCGTCATCACCGGAGATGAAAAATTAGTTTTAATTTCGACACAACACTTTGACGAGTAAAAAAAATTTGAGGTAAAAATCCTTTTGAGTTTTCTTAAGCATTTTGAAGACGAAGATGGATTACGTTTTGCTTCTATTTCACACCTCTTTACGGCTTGATTGCCCGAAGTGGTAGACAGAAGTGTAGGTATTGGTATTACACCCATCAGATATGTTACAACTCCCATTTTACAGGGACGCGACCATGTGATTAATCGGACGCATATCCAGAATTTGGACTGCTACTGACAAAATAGCCTGGAACACTTAAACTAACCCTGGAATTGAAGCATGTAACTTACGTTCTGCGGTCTCGCATGCGACCGATGATAACGATGCGCAGTCAGCGGTTCAGTAAGGGGCCGCCTCCACGAGCGACAGAATCGCGGCGATATTATCGTCGTGCCACGTATCTCTACACACTCTCTTAGAACGTGTCTCCACACGGCGATATCATCGTCATCTCTTGCTCGTGGAGTGTAGAAGATTGTTCTATACGTCAAATAGGTATGCATTAGGAGAGGAGTGCGGTAGTGGCCTAGTGGTAACGGCCCCAACTTACGAGTTGTAGGTCGTTGGTTCGAACCCAGGTAGGCGCTTTACTTTGTGTAAATAATTTCATCACCACTGCTCTCGAAACGGTAAAGAAAAACATCGTGAGGAAACCGGCATGCAATGCTATTTAGTACTAACAGGGTTAAAATTACGTTTTGATCCTAGTGCCTACTGGAGTTTTCGGTGTAGCAATGCCATAATTATGAAAAACTACTCCATATTAAATAAGACATTCACTAAGACAAGAATCGACCTAAATAAAGAAGATGTGCTGTCTGTTTTGACAGTAATACACTAGGTACACCTATTAATTTAATTCAGAATGAATCTACTTATAATGAGTCACTTACCTTCGCGGCAGATTCTACACTTTATTTTCGAAACAGTTCATATTTTTGCTAGTAATATTTGAGTCTAATAAAAATTAGTCACACCCCTACAGCCCAGACGGTACATTACCTCTTGTGATAAAATAAGTAACACCTTACACAAAGAAGGGTAATATAAAACTATGCTAGAATTTATCTCTGAGCTTTCAGGGTAACGAAATACTTCGTGTGCGCTCCTAGTTATGTTAACTTGGAGATGTCTGTACTCCGTTTCATTCACAGAACATGTTTATATGATTATATATATAACTAGCGGCCCGCCCCTGCTTCGCACGGGTGCAATATTTTTTTTCGAATTTCCAAAATTTTCTTTCATACAAACCTTATCCTGACAATACCGAACACAACAAAAAAAGAATTAGCTAAATCGGTTCAGCTGCTCTCGAGATTTACGCTTAGCAACACATTTAGCGATTCATTTTTATATTAAAGATTTTTTTTAAATATAAAAAATCGGCATTTTGATACTCAGCGCGGTAACCGTGACGTGCGAGCGAGCTCTCAGGCAGGCAGGCGTGCGACAGCCCACTGTCGGTTGTACCGACGGCGATACGCGAAGCGGTAGGCATATAACGCGTGGTCTTGAGCGAGTGACGAACGCCTGGCAACGGGCCGAACAGCAGAAATCGTAATATTTTAATTTCGCCATAGCTTCAAAACCAAACGTCCAATTTTAATCATTCAAAGACCAAATATTATCTACATAAACTGTACTTAGTGATGAAATAATTTATTTTGATAAGGATTAATAGCATGAGTAAAATAAACGCGTTTAAATGTAGTCCAAAAAAATTCAAGATTTTTAAATAAAAAAATGGTTGTTGTGCCTCACTCGACATAGATAGGTATAGTGTGTCACTGACTTTTTTGTAGATATTTATAAGATCTACAATTAATTAAAACATTTTATGGTTCTATCTTTTATAGTTTAGGCAGCGTACGCTAAATAAGTAACTTTTCTGGTTGATTTTGACACCTTGTGTCCGAAAAACCCAAATATCTTACGGAACCCTATTTTTTTTCAAAATAAAATATAGTCTATGTTACTCGTGGATAATGAAGCTATCGAATGGGGGAAGAATTTTTAAAATCGGTCCAGTAGTTTTTGAGCCTATTCATTACAAACAAACAAACTTTTCCGCTTTATAATATTAGTGTAGATAAAATATTCTTAACTAACTTTTTAGACCTTTGTATCCTGCTAATGCGTACAGTTTTTTTCAAATCGGTTTATGCATTTCGAAAAACAAGGGCTTGAAAGCTTGTATGAAATGACATACGTCGTAAACGCTCAACAATATTCACACAAAAACAATGAAAAAAAACGGATAGTATTGTGTCTCACAGCTGTCATATAATTATTGTCACTCTGCGTCAATTTCCCGAGTCGTGATTTGAATGTAGACCGGTACTGACAATTAAAGTTGCTAGTCAATTTGCCTAACAATGAATTTCCCTGACTTTACAAATGTAGGTGCTGTCGCCTTTTTATCGTCATTCAATAATTTTGCAAATTAAAATGCGAGTAACTTTCAACAATCCGAACCGAGTTTGTTTTAACAAAAGTATCAAGGGATTGAAACTTTGGCAACAGGGTGTAAAATGACAAAATTGCTCCCTAATTACTTCCAGCTCTCAAAGTGGAACGACCTTTTCATTCTGTGATCCTGTTAATTACTGGTTTTGAAGCTCTATCAATTTAACTGCTGTATTTTTTTTGTTTTAGATGTATCTTAATCTATTTCTGGTCTTAAACTGATCCCAGAAAACGTCTCACGGTATCCTGGTAGACCTAAGCGAAGATTGTGGGACGTGCTTGATGCCTAGAGAAAGAATTGGTTTTGCCCTGCAGTGACAACACAGGTAAAAAATAATAAAAAAATTTGCAGCCCAGCCATAATAATGTACCTAGGTTAGTCATGGCAGGTCAACCACGTGGACCACCTGGGATTGGTGCTCGACAGCCGGTGGGATTTCGGCCCCCACTTCCGGCGGCTGGCCCCCAAGTTGTTGGGCCCGTTGCCCAACAACTTGGGGCGCTGTCAACGCTGCTTCCCAATCTAGGTGGCCTACGTGCTCTACGGCTCAACGTGGGGATCGTGCGATCAATGGCCCTGTATGGGGCCCCGATCTCGGCGGCTGACCTGACGGCCGGTAGCATCGCAGTTCTGCGAAAGCCGCAAAGAGCGATGGCCGTCAGAGTCGTCCGGGGGTATCGCACGATCTCCTACGAGGCGGCTTGCGTACTGGCCGGTTCCCCGCCCTGGGACCTCGAGGCGAAAGTACTCGCGTCATTGTATCGGTGGCGCGAGGAAGCGCGGGCGCGAGGCAAGTGGCTGATGCAGCGCCATATGAAGCTGCGTCAGTCTCAGCTTCGCGAGGTCCTGGTGGCGGATTGGCGGGACAGGCTTTCACGCCCTACCGCCGGCCTCGTCACTATCGAGGCGGTCCGGCCGGTGCTCGAGCGCTGGCTCGGGAGGAGGCACGGCACCATGTCATTTCGGGTGAAGCAGGTGCTCTCGGGGCATGGTTGCTTCGGGAAGTACCTGTGTCGCATAAACAGGGAGCCGGACGCCCGGTGTCACCACTGCGTCGACTGCCGGGAGGACACGGCGTGGCATACGCTGGCAGAGTGTGCCGCTTAGGAGGCGCCGCGCCGTGCCCTCATCTCAGAAGTAGGCAGTGACTTATCGCTGCCGGCCGTGGTCGTGTCGATGGTCGGCAGCGAGGAGTCCTGGGACGCGGTAGTTTCCTTCTGCGAAACAGTCGTATCGCTGAAGGAGGCTGCGGAACGGGAGAGGGAGATCTCGTCCACTCACCCGGCCCGCAGCAGGCGCACCAGGCGTCGGCGGAGGGCGGACAACGCCCTCTTCCAGCCCCCCAAATGGGTCCAGGGGTGACGGACTCGGGGACGTCCGTCGCCCCCCACACATGAGGACCCGAGGTGGCGGTGCGTAGTGTTCCACGCGCGCACCTCTTAAACGTCACGGGGGGCGTCAAAAACATCACTCCCCCCCGGAACAAAAAAAAAAAGGTCAACCACGTGAAACCTCAAACTTTACGATAATCTTTTTAAAGATCACCATTTCTATAGGTACATACATTGATAGCTAATTTCGTCCGCCATGTTCATATACGACATTTTTTATCTCAGTTCATACGGAAAATCACAAAAAAATATTATTCAATTTCTCGAATAATACGTAAAGATCGGTAGAATATCGTGACGTAGTGATCCGAGATTTACTATATAAAGCCTCCTTGTCGCAGGGAATCTGGCCACTTTGTGATTCAAATTCGTGACCCTGCGTAATGACGTAACTGCATATAACATTTTCAATATCTCCCGGATCGAAATGTTCTTGTATTTGCTTAAATAGGCTAAATTGACCTTGTTTCCTAGTGGCATCTTTTGCATTATCATTTGAGTCTACGTATCATTGGTTTCTCAGCGTTTTGCCGTCTCAACATGTAGATACAGATATTTTATTTTGCAAATACGGGAATAATACATGGTGATATAGGGAATAAGTTCAGCCATATGAAATGAAATGAAATTGTTTATTCTATAAATAGAAAGAAAGAATGAAAAATAGGTTTATTTGTCACAGAAACACGCGCATACTGAAAGATAATTAATTCTAATAACAGGAAAAATAAAAATAAAAACAAAGTATATCTATAATCACGAGCACAAAGTAGAAATATTCGACGGCTGCACGTCATGAGTGTGACAAGATGGCTTCCACTCAGCATGATGCTGTGCTATAAGGACCCACAGCACAGCGCTGATTTTCAGTGGTAACCCGAAAAGGACCTTCGGAAACCAAGTCAGATCAAATGATTCTAATAAAATAAAACAAACAGTACTTATAATTTACAGCAACTACATAACCAAATAAATAGGTTATCGGAATCACTGTTAACCGTCATATTTAAAAAAATAAGCCAAATGGAGCTACATTTCCTATGTGAATACCCCTGAAAAGGAATGGCGTAACAAACTTAGGGCTCTAAAGTCTCTCTTGAAGTCCAGACATAATCTTGGTCAGATCATGTGAGGACCATGTAAATCCGCGTCTGAAATGGCCTTGAGGTTATGATACCAGTAGGCATGCAAAACTTACAAAATTATAAGCTAATCCACGATCGATTCATTGATCCATGTTTTGCGTGTCGCTCGTTTTCACAAGCAATTTTTATCAAACGAATCTTCATAAATTTTTTAGGTTTCATTCTATTCCTGACTTTTTCACTATTCTTGAGAACCATTTTTTCTCAAGATGGCTCTTGTAATATAAAACCACAGAAATAATATAAGTAACTACAGCAAAAGGTTAATAATAGTTTATTAGTTAATAACTGCAACAAACAATTCGAAGTCTGGGTTTGTAATATAATTATCTCAGTTAATAACGATCAAATTGAACGTTTGCTCCGAAATTATTTGTAAAATTACAGAGCAAACTGTAATCAAGATAGAGTAGTTTGGTTCGTGTAGACTTTAATACAAATTGGAAACTGTATGTTGTGTCTAATTTGTGGTACTGCTGAATATCATGTAAAGTTCAACGTACTCGTATGTCTGAAGACGAACTAAATGTTTGCTATGCTCGAAATAGTAGGATAATACATAAATACATAATTAGGTAGTGAATAAATGTAATTGCTTTTATAGTTTTTTAAGATACCTTGTTGACGCTCTTTTGATTTTCACTACTTTGACGGCCTCATGATCTATAATATCGTCGGTTCAAAGGTAAAACACACTAAGTGACATTTGACCCAAAATGAGATTTTGCTACTTTCGCTTTCATAAAGAGAAAATCTACGATAAATTAAAATAAAAACACTATTATGAAATACATAATTTCACATGTTCACAGAAAGTTTCAGTACCCGTTATCATTCTATTGATTTTTCAGTCTAAAAAAAACGCAACATCTTAATTATCTCCATTAGTCAATTATGCCCCTAAAATAGTTTTACTTTGAACCGACGATATATATCTATACGTACAAATAAATAAAAATTGAAATGTCTGTTTGTCATGTCAAAATAAAAGTTTTTTTCTAAATGCAATTAAAAGTAGGTATACACGAAACTTACAACAAAAAAAAATTATCTGTCTGTTAGTTCCGGCTAATCTTGAAAACGGCTAGAACGATTTCGATGAAATTTGGTATGGAGTACTTGAACCCTGGAAAAGTTCTTTTTATCGACATACGCGGGCGAAGCCGCGGGCAGAATCTAGTTGGTAATAAAAAATTACAATCGTAGGTAATGCTCACCTTTTACATCAAGGAACATCGTCGTGATTATGTACAGTAAAATAACGGACAATTACGCCTTTATTTTATGACAGATAGAAAATAAATACACTGAAAACAATGTTCGTCTACGTAAAGCGTCATCACCGGAGATGAAAAATTAGTTTTAATTTCGACACAACACTTTGACGAGTAAAAAAAATTTGAGGTAAAAATCCTTTTGAGTTTTCTTAAGCATTTTGAAGACGAAGATGGATTACGTTTTGCTTCTATTTCACACCTCTTTACGGCTTGATTGCCCGAAGTGGTAGACAGAAGTGTAGGTATTGGTATTACACCCATCAGATATGTTACAACTCCCATTTTACAGGGACGCGACCATGTGATTAATCGGACGCATATCCAGAATTTGGACTGCTACTGACAAAATAGCCTGGAACACTTAAACTAACCCTGGAATTGAAGCATGTAACTTACGTTCTGCGGTCTCGCATGCGACCGATGATAACGATGCGCAGTCAGCGGTTCAGTAAGGGGCCGCCTCCACGAGCGACAGAATCGCGGCGATATTATCGTCGTGCCACGTATCTCTACACACTCTCTTAGAACGTGTCTCCACACGGCGATATCATCGTCATCTCTTGCTCGTGGAGTGTAGAAGATTGTTCTATACGTCAAATAGGTATGCATTAGGAGAGGAGTGCGGTAGTGGCCTAGTGGTAACGGCCCCAACTTACGAGTTGTAGGTCGTTGGTTCGAACCCAGGTAGGCGCTTTACTTTGTGTAAATAATTTCATCACCACTGCTCTCGAAACGGTAAAGAAAAACATCGTGAGGAAACCGGCATGTCCTAGAAACAGAAATTCGAAGACAAATACACTGAGCCCGCGTGGTAGACTATATAGCCCACTCCCTCTCGAAGAGAGGAAGCCTGTGTCCCAGCAGTAGGAACGTTATAGGCTGATTATGCTTATGAAATTTCCGCGCAACTATTGATGGCAGGATGATGTCAACACAAACTAAGTTACTGGATCATATGTTATTGCTACTCCGCCATTATAATATATTCAGTCTGTAGCCACAAGAAGCTGCGGCGGACGGAGTGATATTTTCTCGATATATATTTTTCTTTCTCCTTCTTTGAAGACATTATGATTCGATTTGCGGAAGAGGATTCTTTCCTTTCATCCTTTTTGTTATTCCAAAGAAGTGTGAACATTATACTGAGTTGAGTCAGTAGAATGTTTCCATTTTGTGTGATATTTAAGAAAATGGTGATACATATTTGTAGTTGGGTGAATCGACTTGTCAATCAATTCAACGTGAAATGAGCATCGATTTTAAGCCTCAATGGTTTTAAGTCGACGCTCATGTTTTGTAAGGTATCCTCGCATTCGTTTTCACCAGCCTAAGTCAATGAGACTCTAAGTGTCTAAACACATTATGCCGAAGGTACGCGACCGAATTCGGCATGATTACGCCTGCAATGCTATTTGAATTACTGACGACACATTATGCCGAAATTACGTTGCGTTAAATAGCATTGCAGGCGTAATCATGCCGAAATTCGGTCGCGTACCTTCGGCATAGTGTGTTTAAACACTTAAGATAATTTAACTTAAGTTTCAAGTAGGTACAGCTGACCGCATGTGGGTAATAACACTTTCGACATTGAGCTGGCCTAGCATAGTGTATAGATTTTGAGGCCAGCTTATACTGGATTTGTTACCACAGACGTGACGTCCGCTGTACCATAGAAAAAGTCACATTGTAACTGTCAATCTGGTGATACTTACAGAGTCAGAAGACAAATCATTCCGTAAAATTCTCTTGGACAATGTACTTGTAGATGCGAAGGCTAAAGTTTTAGAAGCAATTAGCTTTTCCCTGCGGGTTCGTCCGCGTGGATGTCAGAGAATATCTCACGGGAACATACTACTGGGATTAAATGTACCCTTTGTGCTAATCCAGGTTATAAACTATCTGGGTCAAAGTTCATCCAAATCAGTTCAGCCGTTTTTGCGCCAATCCCAAACATGCATCCAGATCAAACAGATAAAATATCTATATACCCAAACGAACGTTTATCTATATTAATATCATACAAGACTTTCTTAATATAAAATCCCATAAACCTACTGAACGTAGGTACCTAATATCTAAGTACCTACATCTAAATGTCTTCCAACAATGGTATACCCATTACCTAAAGGAACATTTCACGCCAGTGGACCAGCCTTGGTGGACTACTTTGAATGTGAATATGTGATTCTGATGTAAATCTTCCATCTACATAAGTAGATTTTGTTCGTCTGTAGTAGTCTGTACCAAGAGTAGGTTCAGGTTTCAAATGTCACGTTAACTTAATGTATTCCTTATTTTAACATTTATAGATGGTATCGACATCTAAACAAAAAAGAATTTAATTTCGGAACAGTATTAAAAATTAAGTACAGTATGCTATACATAATCAGCCTATAATGTTCCCACTGCTGGGACACAGGCATCTTCTCTGTGAGAGTGGGCCATAATCCACCACGCGGGCCCAGTGCGGGTTGGTAGATGTCACATGTCTTCGAATTTTTGGTTCTAGGACATGCCGGTTTCCTCACGATGTTTTCCTTCACCGTTTGGAGAGCAATGGTGATGAAATAATTTACACAAAGTAAAGCGCCTGTCTGGGTGCGAACCTACGACCTACAACTCGTAGGTTGCGGCCGTTACCACTGGGCCACCACTGCTCATATCACAGGTGCTCCGTATCATTCGATTTATAAACCTTATTCTACATCGTCGCTAAGTCGAGTCCATTTCATTAGAAATGTCAAAAAAAAAATATAAGGAAAAAGAGAGAAAAATACAAACATTATGTCCCTCGTAAACCCGATTCCATGGCGGACCCTGCTTAATATCTGTATTAAAACTTTTTTTAAGATAATATAATCATTTCAATGTAAATGTCTGTAAGAGAATAAATAATCGCCGTCGGTTTGGTGTGTATGTCACCCGAATCATCTGTACTTATTATAACAAAATGTCCGTGGTGTTTCTTACCCGTTCTTCTCCATAGGAACATACTACGCTTTGGAATGGGCAACTAGCTTCATCTTTCTGACTGACGGACCCCTTGACAATTCAAAAGTTCCTGGAATTGGTTTAATTGAAACAAATGCTTTGAGTTTGAGTTGGAATTAAAGTCGCTTTTCGTGTTCCTCTGTGTGACTGCGTTGTTCTTCTAAACTACTCAACGGATTTTATTGCAGTTTTCACTATAATTTAGATAAAAAAAAAACATTCATATTAAAAGGAGAGTTATAAAAGCTCCGACAAAAAAAATAAAAATTGTTCTTACTCAAAATATTAAATCTACTGCCTAAAATAATAACTTTCCGACTACTTTTTTCCGAATAAAAATGACGAAACGACCGAATGAGATAATGAAATCTTCGAAAAATAAACATAACTGTTTATTGCTATAACACTTTTCAGCTTAAATTACGTTTTAATATATACCTAGGTAAAGGTATTTGCATTTGCTCGCTCTTGTATCCTATCTCGACGGAGCCCCTGTAAAGGGCTTAAAGTAACCTAACCAAACCGAACCTCGGAGTGCCCTTCGCTCACTCTTGCATCCTAAGTCGACGTAGCCGCCGCGTATATATTTAATATGATTATTCTGCCAAAACCTCTGTTGTCGGTAACTTAATGATTTTATCGGAGGTTCAGTATTTTTTTTATTCGGAAGTTTAGTATTTCGAAGATCCATTTTTATTAGTCAGCTACAGATCGCTGGAGATTAATTTGTTTTTCGGAACCATTATTATTTCCCATATTAAACTTACACAATGAAGGTACAAAAAGGTGCGAAGCAGGGGTGCGTCGCTAGTTGGGAAAAAAATGTCTTTGATCACCACATTACATAATATGAAGAATATTTAGTAGGTATATTTATGAACCAGCAAGGTTGGACATTATCCGCCAACCCGCACTGGGCCCGGTGGTTGTATTACGGCCCACACTCCCTCAATGAGAGGAGGCCTGTGTCCCAGCAGTGGGAACATTATAGGCTGCATGATTATGCTGAGGTTGGACTATTGAGTTGATTTTGATCGACCAAAAAAGAGTTACATATTACATTCTTTTTCTCTTTCTCGTGTTGCGTATTTTGAGCCAAGTTGTTACTTGCAACACCCGTTGCTAGAGAGTAAGATAGGTACTTACTTGCTATAAACAAAGTCGCGGGCACCATCTAATGTATAACACTCCTCTCCGAAATTGATTAAATCAATTACCAACAGCAAAACTGTTTATTCTCAAACTTGGTGAGTAAACTTGCCATGTTATTCAACACTGAAAGATATTATAATTAAAAGTTATAAACAAAATGTTAATATTTTGAATTAATAGGGTTGGTTGAAACAAGTATCTTGCTACCAATGGAAGCCAATTAGCGTTGTACATGTGACACAAGGTACTTGTGCAATTAAATCATAGAGTTCTTTTTTTTTAAGAGAAAGACGAAGTGATTGTTTTATACGCACGGGACGTCACATACTACCATGTCCTTGCTATTCTGTAAACAATCAATGTGTCGAAGTATCGAGTTCGAAACTGTATCTATTTAATAATAAAACTATAGAATCCCCTTTAAAAACGGAATTATAACACAAATATTGGCAATGCAGAAACAGAAATGATTAAGGGACGTCCACGAGCAACTTAGTTGCCCAGCAACTTTTTTGTCTCTGTCGCTGTCCTGTATTCCCGTTGTGATTTGGACGATGCGATGCGCACACGGGAGCGACAGCAACGCTACATTTTTGTAAAATTTTCGGTTGAGCGGCAACTGACTAACCGGCAACTTCTTTGTCGCCGTGAATTGAAATCAATAGACGGGCGATAGTTGCATCCGAACCCGCGGACAAAAAGTCTCCCAGCTGTCGCGTCGCTACATGGCGCACTTTTATACAAACCCGTAGACTTAATGTAAGAGACACATTAGTTGCGGAGATAAAAGTTGCTTGTGAGCGCCTTCCTTAAGAATTCTTTCATCCACATAATTAGCTATAATGTTTCCCCTGCTGGGACACAGGCCTCTCTGTGAGAGGGAGTGGGCGCCTTTCGTTCTGATGGCCTTTGAACTATAGCGAATCTTCTCAAAATCCATTAAAGATAAATTGATAACGAATAAAATGATAAAAATTTCTCTTCAAATATAATTAAGTCCCTAAAGCAGTCTTCTCATTATTTCACTTCGTCTCCAGCAGTAAGATTGATTTGCAGAAGGTCCTCTTAAGGACATTATAAATCTGGTGGCATATAAAACTATTATAAAACGGACAAAAAGATAGTTATCGAAGTTTTGTGTTCGAAAGTCGGAGTTCCGGCTGCGTCACACAAAAATACGATTTTAATTTAACTAGCCAAAGAGAATGTTGTTTTATTTTTATTTGAGGAAGTTTTCAAATCAATCCAGAAACTTTGTAAACTTGATCACAAATCTTTAAAATCGTCTTTTAGGTTTAGGTTAGGTTAGGACTTAGACATCGTACAGGGACTAGACTGCCTCGTTGATTTAGTGGTTGCAAGCGCTACTGCTGAGCATATGGTCCGAGGTTGGATCCCCAGGTCGAGGAAATTAGGGTTTTTCATCAGAAAGTTCTCAGGAGCAGCCCGGAGTCTGGAAGTGTGCCCGGTTGATGTCAATAGGCTGGCCCCCTATTACATGGGACTTAAACATGGCTGGCAAAATGTAGGTGCACACCTCTGCATAACCCTTCCGGAAAAACAGGCGTGATATTGTGTTGTACAGAGTTGAACTACTGTGTTTTACTCTCATGATTAGCCACTGTACCGCTTCGATAGGTTTCATACATTTGCATAATTCAATGAATTTTCACCTTAAAAATGATGTAAATGGAGAAGTAAACCTCTTAAGGTATGTCAGAGTTTCTCCATAAATATTTATGAGTCCATCATGAAGTGAAGGAACTCTAATGTAATCAATAAATTCATACTAGGAGGCTCAAAACAAGGACGGTGTAAATTGTGTTATACAGAGGCAACATTTTTAAAAAGACATTTTTTTGCTATATTTTTTTTGTCGCGCGAGGCGTGTGAGGCCTTCTGTGAACGAGGTTATTATCTTCTTATATAAAATGAATCGCTAAATGTGTTGCTAAGCGCAAACATCGAGAACGGCTGGACCGATTTCCCTAATTCTTTTTTTATAATATTCCTTGAAGTACGAGGATGGTTCTTACGGAGAGAAAAAAAAAATTGTTCGAAAAAAAATTGCACCCGTGCGAAGCTGGGGCGGCCCTCTAGTTATGCATAAAAAGAACTCCAAATGCTTTTAACAGTAAGCACAATTCTACGCTAGACAGGAATGGCAGAATATTATTAATTTAGAATGTTAAGTCCTTCCTGTCTTGAGCAGGATTACAGTATACGCAGCGCAAAACACGGCACTATGGAAACCCAAAAAAATGATGTGCTACCGCCTCATTAAGAGTGGTACCGTCACAAATAACAGGTGAAAAATTACGGCCGACATGGAAATCTGTCATTTTTACCTATGTCAACATTGGACTCGGTATATATCTTAGGAATCATCTACCGACCTAAATCTCAGAATCAAGATAAACGACCGCTATTCTCTCTAATAGGTTACCAAGTCAATCTAAAACCCATCTGTCTACTTAGACCGGAACGATCTTGAATCTTAATGGTAATTTATACCGGTGACCGACAGAACCGTTTGCTAAGCCACAACCGTTAACCAAGCGGTTGATTACCAAACCTGCAATTAATGCAAATTGGTCGATCACGCTTGACCTTTGACTGTGTTGTGATCAGGGTAGTTCCATAGTAGTAATTTAGGAACATTGGTACTGATGCTGATAGTTTCATGTTATTAGAATCATGAGAGCAGTGATGGTCCAGTGGTAACAACCCCGACTTACGAGTTGTAGGTCGTGGGTTCGAACCCAGGCAGGCGCTTTACTTTGTTTACAAAATTTCATCACTACTCTCAAAACGGTGAAGGAAAACATCGTGAGGAAACCAGCATGTCCTAGAACCGAAAATTCGAAAACATATGACATCTACCAAATTGCACTGAGCTCGCTTGGTAGATTACAGCCCACTCTCTCTCAAAAAGAAGAGGCCTGTGTCCCAGCAGTGGGAACATTATAAGCTTATTATGTTTATGACAGAACCAGATATTGCAACATGTCACTACATTCAACAGCGTAGTGTCATGATTACCTACTTATATATTAATTGCAAGTTTGAAAGTAACTTGTAACCAATATGTAGGTATCTAATTATAACTCGACTGAATCAAATAGTATCCTCTTACTGAATTCAAGTTGACATTGTCAATTGATCGCATAATATGAAATGAAGCCTGAGGCACTTAATTTAGTATACTACAACCAAATTTTTACTTATTTACCTAGTTTACCCCACCTAATGAGTCTCGCAAACAGGCACAAAATCCATAAAATATTCAAGAAGTCTTCGTGAAATAAAGCCAGAATTCGCCTCTTCTCTTACAACAAAGAAATGGACGTTTTAATTTATTTAGTAACCCCTTACAAGTTATGGTCAATGCCACCTTGATGCCACACCACAACCACGCTAGTTTTAAAGGCAATTTCAAGCATTACTAACTTTTATTCCTAGTTTATAATGTACATAGCAATAAAACGTAAGGATTGGCGACACAATCATCAATCCTTTAGCGTTTTATGGCGAACGATTTACGGCGGGGTCGACACAACATCGGTATTGTTAACGTTGTATTGAGCGGGCAAGGGTTGAGGCACAAATGGTACAATTAGAGAAGGCAAATGTACCGTGGGACGCCCCCCGGTGAGATTGACTTACGATGTTACTTAGGATTTATAGCGATACTTAGAAGATAGTTGTCGACTATGATAGGCTAAGTTGATGATGATCATCATCTGCCTAGCCTCCACAACCCTGTTACTGGGTATTACGATAGACTCCGACTTGGAGTTTAATGTAGTGCTGTTCCACAAACGATGGGACACTTAAGATCGTGTCCTGCGTGTCCTGTCAGATGTACGTTATAGGAACTGTTAGACTTTGGTAATGGCGCCAAACAAGTAGCCGTATTCTGGGCCGAGTCCATTTAGATTGGTATCGACATGCTACCAATGCTAGCAGTGCTAGCAGTGGTAGCCCAGTGGTAACGGCCGTGACTAACAAGTTGTAGGTCGTAGGTTCGAACCCAGACAGGCGCTTTACTTTGTAAGTTACTGTGTAAGTTATTTCATCACCATTGCTCTCCAAACGGTGAAGGAAAACATCGTGAGGAAACCTGCATGTACTAGAACCAAAAATTCGAAGTCATGTGACATCTACCAACCCGCACTGGGCCCGCGTGGTGGATTACGGCCCACTCGCTCTCACAGAGAGGAGGCCTGTGGGGACACAGGCCTCCTCTCTGTGAGAGCGAGTTAACACTGCTGGGAAGCAGTGTTAACATTATAGGCTGATTATGTTATGTTATGTTATGCTAATAGGCCGCCTCCACGAGCGACAGAATCGCGGCGATATTATATTATTTCTATACACTCTTTTAGAACATGTCTCCATGCCGCGAAAATTTGATGGCACGGCGAGACTATCGCCGCGATTCTCTCGCTGGTGGAGGCGGCCCCTAAGAAAAAGACAGTATTTTACATAGAGCGACCGCCTGTCTGACCTCTACAACTAAGTAGTTACCCCATACGCTTTGGTAAGACTGGTTTTCAGATTTGCAGGCTTCTGACTACCCGTAACGACTGTCAAAGATTTACAAATGACACCCGAGACCAACTGCTTAATGTGCTTTCTGAGGCACGGAGGGGTTTCGATATGTAATGGATGATCACCCATTCACGAACCGCCGCGGTAAGCGGACTTATTTTTCGATAGATTGTTGTCATTTAGCCCCGATCTCCTACCATAGTTGATGATGATAATATATTTTATTGATTTCTCTGCCATTCATAAACTGAAGAGCAGTGAGTTTTTCTGGCCCTATTTATTTAATGATCGTAACTGCGGCCATCGCGCTACGCACATCAAAGTGATTGATTGGTTTAATTTATTATTTTGCTGCACTTTACCACCATTCAATTACCTGCTGCAATCCAGATGATTTAAGTTTGTACCCATAGTGAATGACAATAGTGTGGCTCCCTTAAAACTGTCATTTTGTCAAACTATGGTTGTAAAAGTTTACTTTTGTCCGTCGTTTCGGAGGATGTTAGTAAATATAAGAACTGAAATTAGAATCAAGAGATTATTTCAATAAATTTTTCGTTTACATATTTTTTTAAAAATATAGAAAGTAAGGTCAAGAAACTTTGAAAGAATTTTCGCGTTTTAATTTCGAGTCGTGGTTATTAAGAAAAGCGTACAGTCTCAAATGAACCTTTAATATTTTTGGAAAGATCAAAGATGAAAGTTCTGTTTGAAACTATGTACTTATATAATTTATTACTGGAACTAGCTACCTTAAAATACGAATTTTCTTAGATGCCTGAAACATTTTAGACAAATATAGCTTCTATCTTTGTCTACAGAATTCAAAAATAATCTCGCATATGAATAAAATACTTGTACTTAATCCTTTGGAACACGGAAAAAACACGAATATCTGATCACGAAAGTCGGATTAGTCTACAGTTATCCTTAAAAAGAATAAAACCATATATTATTCTGACTTCCTTTTCTATCTTTTGATAGATTCATACTGCAAAAGGTGCTTTTAAGTACCATTATCTGTATAATTAGTGAGGTCTTATGAAAGACCATGATCCATTTTACTAACCTGTCTGATCATAGTTTTATCCACGGGTTTTATCAGAGAAAAACAAAGTTTCGTTCAAATGAATGTAGGTATTGTTTCAGCCCAATACATCTTATCGAGCGAGGAAGCCTAGTCAAACACGATAAATAATAAGGGGCATTTTTGGCTGCCATTTTGTGACCGAGTCGCGACCGAGGCGTTTTTTATGTACTCTTATGATATATTTGCCTTCATTATGAATTTCAGAAAGATACCTTCTACAAAAAAGAAAGATACCTTCTTACTTCTGTAATTTAAGATAACAATTTAACAGCACTCATACCTTGGATTCCAACAATTGAACTCAGCAACGCTGTCCCTGAATGATCTCTGAATATTCTTATTATTTTTTAAGGTAACTGTTGGTGTTGCGCAATTACGGTTCAGGGCACCAAAGCCTCTTTATAACTTTTATGCCGATAGTTCTATATACGAGTAAATACATACTACAACAGTTACTTATGATATGGCGTGTTTACATTTTATGACCGAAATTTCGGAAGTAGTGCAGAACGAAATGCAAGTACATTCGCCCCTGTTAGTGGTCGTAAACTTGTGAAACACTGACGGTTCTCGCCACGTCTATTGATGATAATATGAAATCCCTACGAGATGAAGGACAAAGGATTTTTTTTTTTTTAGGAAAACATGTTTAATCTTCTTAATACAATAAAATGTTCTAAGTAAAAAAAAATACATTACAGAAAAAAGTGTATCGTTGGTTGGTATATGAAAATTTGGCCTTTCCATGACGCTACTCTAAAATAAATCACCAATGAGTAGGCAGAATGTTTCCACAAACTTTTTTGTCAGTTGAGACTTGCTATTTTTACAGTGTTGATATTCTTTCGTTTGATCGTCTTGTCAGTTGCAATGCTTTAGTTATAACCTACATTATTATCTAAAGGCAATACATAAGACGAAACTTCATCAGAATAGACAGGCATAACTGTATCAGACAACATGAGCTAAACAAAAAGTTTGCATATGCGAAGGACATAGAGAAAATATCTTTCTGTCTCGTTCACTCTTACGACTAGATCTAATACGTGTGCTTGTCTCATTATTATTATTATTTACTGATTTTTCTTGTCTGTGCTCATATTCTGTCTACGATACAGAGCGACTGAACAATACAGAAAAAACTGCTCTCAACTCAACTCAAGAAGCAGTTGCAACTTGCGATAAAATAAAACCATTTTTCAAATAACCAGATATGGATAAATCGAGCTCCAAAAACCATGAAAACGTGATCGAAACTTCCTCATCTTACAAAACACTTTCTATGTCCACCCCATGCTTGACGCAGCAGAACCCCATAAAAACTTCATATTGTAGTGATGCCTTAACTATGATTCGACATAAATGAGTGACCCATAACAGTGTCGTTTGTTGAATTTATGTACTTTCCTATTATTATGTTAAGAGCTTAAACAATGTGGGCTTATTTTCTAAATAAGCAGAATTTTGTGGGTCAGTGAACACGAGAATTGTTTCAGGTTTATTTGTTTTTCGTTCTTTTGTTCACCGTTGCGTTTCATTTACATTATTACGGTCCTTTTTGGTTAGAAGAAAGGGTGTCATTAACTCTTCATACAAACCTTTATGCGGTAAGCATTAACTGTTATCTTTTACTGCGCAAACCCGCACAAGTTATAGTAATTGTTTCCATCAACTTCTGCTTCTTCATCAACGAGATTTTCAATGAGCTTGTGATGCGAATATTTTAATAGCTATGTGGCGTAGTATTGTTCGTAACCATTCCCATATTTTAACTGATATTTTATCCTCTCTCCAGAAAAAACATTACATATTCTTTGATCTATCTTTATTTTCAAAAATCTTCCCTCAGAACGTTTGCGTCAAACAAGCGAAGTAAACTGTCCTCAATCAAAGTTCACGCTCGCTGCGATTGCGCCATGTCAAACAATATGAAAAGATGGGTAACAGAAGACCTACTCGTTACAAGACGCTTATATGCATTTAAATAGGTAATGTAAGTTAGTGTGTTGGACGCACCCTGGGCAGCCATCAATTTGCTGGGTTAACATTATATTACAACGGCAAAAGATGCGAAAGAACAGTTCTGGGCTGGTCAATGTTACTTAGAAGAACAGAATGCGTATATTTCGGCTTATTGACTGGCCTTTTACCACCCAGTATAAGTGAACCTTCTGTACTGACTTGAATCATGTCTATTCTGTGGTGTCATGTCAAAGTTACCGGTGATCGTCGATATGATTGTCCCTGATTGTTATCGGAATACATGCGCTGTCCAACTTGTTACCTCGTTTCTGTTACAAATCGGTGCGGACTTTGTGAAATCTTCAGATTTTATATAAAATTATGAGACTTATTTATTTTTTATTTTAGGTATTTATGTTGCACGCCGCTACTCTCTCTTGTGCAGTACACGAGTACGAGTATTTCACTGGGTGAGCTGTTTGTGTATTATTTTGGTCTACAATAAAGTAATTATATTCTATCTAACTATCGATTTGTCTATCAGTGACTCTAAAATGTAACTACCTATTTAATTATGGTTTAACGTAACCGCAACATGTTATTCGTAATACTTTTAGGTAGTAATATAAATAAAAAAACTTTTGGTGTCATGATTTCGTCAGGAACGAAGTTCAAACCGAAATTTCTAAATGGCGGCTTCGAAAATGTTTAAATGACGAAAAATTTTAAAACTTTTGCAGTGGACATATTGGATTTTCATTTTGCCTCTACTGGCTTCAGCACCCTCGAAAACCATGGAAACTATTTCTCTCTGTGTCTGTATTATTTATAATAAAAATTTGCAAATTGCTTTTTCATTATGTGACGATTGCTATCAGTTTACTCCTACCACAAGCTGCGTTAAAGAACTTCTCCCCAAAAAATAAAAAATAAACACTAAAAAAGGTTGACGTTGCCTAACTCCACGTCAAGTATACTTTACCTAAATATCTATAAGTACCACTGACCTCTTTTAAACATACTTGTTTAATGGTCAGTGATGAGTACCTATTCGTTTTGTTCCAAATTCATACGACGCTTTTTTGTTTTGTACTTTTATGCTACAATTTTGTCATTGGATTGGCCATTAGGTATGGTAACTCATCATTGCTACAGCAAGCAGATATCCATTCTGAAACTTGTCGATTTGTGACGTCCAGGTTTCTGAATATCGTCGTTACAGGCAATCAGAGTCAAAGGGGTCAGTAGAGAACCAAACTCAATGGCTAAATGTGTTCTCCTAAGGCATGCCAAGGCATTTCATTCAATTGAAGGAGCTAATTAACTCCCTAGTCTTAGGTCCATTTTGAAAATTAATCTGTTCGCTTTGATATGGTGATATTGCGATGTCATGTCGGCAGGACATGCAAGAATACCTCATGACGTGACTATTTTCGAAATCACGAACCCACACTGTACGTAAGATAAAATGCATATCATAATCAGCTTATAATGTTCTCACTGCTGTGACACAGGCCTCCTCTCGGTGAAAGGAAGTGGGCCGTAATCCACCACGTGGGCCCAGTGCGGGTTGGTAGATATCACATGTCTTCGAATTATTGGTTCTAGGACATGCCGGTTTCCTCACGATGTTTTCCTTCACAGTTTTGAGAGCAGTGGTGATGAAATAATTTACACAAAGTAAAGCTCCTACGACCGAACCTACGACCTACAACTCGTAAGTCGTGGTCGTTACCACTGGCGATACCTACAATGTAAAACAAACAAAATCTGAAACAAGACATACATTGGAATGGTTCTCAATATATGAATAATATTCACTGAATTGACAATATGATCGTATGAAGGAATAACAGAATGCTAGTGAACAAAACATACTCGCTTGATTTGTGAAGGGTAAAACCAATTCAGCATGAAATTCATTGAACAGAGAAAGCGATTACACGATGTTATAAGCTTTAAACCTATGATAATAAACTCAAACTCAAAGCTCATTTATTTCAATTGAACCATTTACAGGCACTTTTGAATTGTCAAGAAGTCGGTCAGTCAGAAAATATGAAGCTAGATCTATTATTCGAAGGGAGTACAAAAGAATAATATGTTCTGTCGAATATAACCTTTATATTCCATATTACCTACAGAGGATGTCAAATACGGTGCGTGCCCTAAACTATACGTTCGTTGGTGTTAGTAGTTCTTTCTGGTGGACATAGATCTCTCCTATTGCACGCAATTGAACCCGATTTTCATTCAACTCTCGCCCAGCTGCTACCAGCCATCCTACGAAAATCGTCGCTCCACCTAGCCTGAGGGTCTCCACTCAAGAACACGTCTACCCCAAGGACCCCAACAGTCATCAGTTCTACGGCTAATATGGCCGAGCCATTACCACTTCAGCTTGCTTATTCTGTGAGCTAAGTCGGTGGTTCTATTTTTCTTTGGAATTGTTTTATGTAACAGTCTGTAACCAAACTGCAATAAAACTGACTGCCTCTTGGTTTAACGATCGCAATCGCGGCAGCTGAGTCCTGGGTTCGATTCTCAAGTTGGGAGTTCCGTAGCAGCCCGGTGTCTAAATTTGGGGCAATTGGCTCGCCCCTTTTTATAAGAGCCTCACATTTTAAAATGAAAGGCTAAATGAGGGTGTCTCCATTACCCTGCCGGGGCAGCGGGATTGTCCGAAAGGGTTACCGCTGCCCCGGAACATAAAGGGCTAAGGAAGGAACACGGATGGGTTTTAGTCAGTAAGAGTCTGACACTCCCTTCCGCTCCACCCAGAGCGGGAGGGGTCATTGGATGATTTCCCATCCTTAAAAAAAAAAAAAAAAAAAAAAAAAAAAAAAAAAAAAAAAAAAAAAAAAAAAAAAAAAAAAGGGTGTCCATTACATCTCCACCTCCGCCTTCGTATACAACTGTAATATTTTGTTATGTTGTTTCGTATCCCCATACATTTTCAGCTGCCTACCTGAACATACTCTCTCATCAATAATTTATTTTATCGCTTAATTCTTCTATCCCCCTGCTAGCCGTCAGGATGAGCAGACAACCCTTATAAATCACGACACACACTTTGTAAAGCAATAAAGTATAACAGATAGACACACGGAATTTTTTTAGGTATGCAGACCACATACGAGCATGTTAAACCAGCTATAAATAAAAAAATAAAAAACAATACTCGCCAAACCTTCTCCATTTATGGGCGTCGGTCGAAAACAAAAACTCTGTAATTAATCTTTTTCTACAGTAATCACACTAATAACTCTTCACCGTGTAAACAAATGACAAAGACGAGCAACATTAAAGACACGCTTAGCAATTTAAAAAATTAAATTGTGCCCGGTTGATGGCAATAGGCTCGCCCTTTATTACATGGGACTTAAATATAACTGACGAAATGTGGGTGTACTATAGGCACATCTGTGCCCAACCCTTTGGGGACACAAGACGTGATGTTATATAACGTCCATTTTCATTTCGCCATCTTTCAAAAGTTGACAGTTTTCATAACTTATAAAGGCAGTCTGTTTATCCGTGAACCGTTCCAGGTCACTTGATAATCCACAACTTTGTACTAACTTAAAGTAAGTTTAATAGGTTCCGTCAGCAGGTACAGTCGAATGCAATCATGTAGGTATGCTTTTACTGTTATTATAATACGACCTGCGATTTAGATAAACGTAGATCATATATCATATTAAACATAGGGACCATTCTCGTAATTTTAAGAACGTTCACAGTCTGATCTCAGTCTCAATTTGTCAAAAATACCTCTAATTTCCCTGCATTTTTTACAAGTTTATGACATTGATTGCGACTAGATTTAGAACGTTTTAATTACGAACATTGGTCTACTGATCAAAAAAGTTAAAGGTACCTTTGGTATTTTTTCTAGAACCGACTGAAAAAAAAAATTTTTCATCGCATGTTCCTTCATGAGTATTCTAAGATTATTTACAACGAGATTAACTGGATTTAATACCATTTAAAATGTCATTAAATTAAACATGTCATGCCCTTTGCTTGATAAATGGCATCATCAAACACAATCTAGTGCTTGGTAGTTATATTCAGCAGTTTGGTACACTTTACGACCAGACATCTTGCTCATATGTACTTCTAGCGTACAATAAAATAACCCTTGTTTACGTTGCACAGTGAGGATGCAACTTTGTATTCTGAAGAGGTCGTCTGCAGAGGGCAGATAAGGTTTAACTTCTAGGCAATTCATCTTACGTGCATTTGCTACAGTAAATATCATATTCTCATGCGCATGGTCTTAGTTGCAAATACAACAGATAGCTAGTACAATATCCTATTCCTGAATTGAAAATTGAAGTTGGACAACTAGTTCTCAATTTATAGAAATTGTCTAACTTCACTTAAGCAGTACTTATGGTGAAGAATCCTTAAAAAAATGTAGTCCGCGAAATTAAAAAACCTTGCATTTTTTGCAAAGAAAAGAATTTCACGTAGAGTTTGATAAGTTCTCAACATCAAATTCTCAATTCAGAAATTTGATGTTAGGGTCTAGTAGGTGATTAAAGGTGAATGTTGGGTAGGTATCATAATAATAACAACACATACAATCACAGAGAAAATATTGTAATAGAAACAAAAAAGAAAACATTATTTGCCCGTAAATCTACTGAAAGCCGACCTGTGTGAGCATTCTCACCCATCGGCCAAGCATTGGGGAGTCCCACCGCTCACTCAATGCCCTCAACACGACCCATTGATCACTGACATACACTGACATACTCGTACAACGCACTGCAGAAAATTTTTATACTTTTGGCGGTCTCGCTTTCATTCGCTAAGTGTGCAAAATTAACAGGTGATATGGAACTTCTTTTCAAAAACAAACGAACACCAAACAAGATACTTGTCAAACAACACAACTCCTTCGTCCAACCTATTTATATTCCTTGGCATAAGGCCGTCGCCCACGTGGCATACGAAACGTCGTCGGTTCTCTACTCATGCTGTCACTCCGGCTAATTGAAAGTTTGTGAAAAGGGGCCGTCATTACAGAATGAAAGTTCAGCGTTGGCGTGACGAACGGCGACTGGCGACTTGATGTAACTTGATACTTTCATTAAACATAGCTGAACTAACATTGTGATAAACGTCGGCTTTGACGGCAGGTGACAACGAATTGTTGTACTCAAGGCCAATTCTCGTAAATTAAAATGTTCAAAATCTAGTCGCAGTCTCATCTCGGCGACAAACAAATGTCAAAAACCCGTCAAAATGTAGGGAAATTTGAGGTATTTTTGACAGATTGAGACTGAGATTAGACTGTGAACGTTCTTAAAATTACGAGAATTGCCCCTCTCATATATAAGATTTTGTAGGGGTGAGGACACATCTGCGTCAGTGTAAACAGCTATGAAGGTTTGTTTAGGAAAATAAGTAGTGAATTCTGATGAAAAATACATAGGTATTTTTTCATAAATTTACTGTTTTTGTTATTCACCTGACTACCATATAATCTGTTATTGCCTACTCATAAAAATATCTTAAAAAGTGCGCAGCTACTCAATTACATAACCGCTGTTTTTTTTTTTTTCTGAATAGCCATAATATGCTTACAATACCGTTAGAACTCGCACAACACAAAAGTATTCCACGCGTAGCAATTTCGATATCTGCTACGAAAGCGTAGCAGGTGTAGGCGTGGTGTTATTTTACAGCTACGCCGTAGCAGTCTGTGAAAAAGTTTTTTCTATTTCGTTTAGTTCTACAGAATTATACAGAACGGGTAAAGAAACAAGAATAAACCATTTTTATGAGTCTAAATTGTGTGCCGTCTGCGTTGATGTTCCGAAATATGTGACCGTCATAAATTAGGGAAAAGTAAGTACGTTCATGTAGGTACCCTTTTTATTGACCTCTAGGCTTCTGTGTAACTGTTCGTGTCTAGATTAGATAAGACCTTGACCTCTTAGTCCGTTTTGATGTTTTTTAGGGTTCCGTAGGCAACAAGGAACCCAGTTTCGCCATGTCCGTCTGTCCGTCCGCAGCTTAGCTCAGAGGTGCTTCCGCTCTTTTCATTTAATTTTCCAATTATTCAATAGGCGGGCAAAAAATGCCGATTTCCGAAATCCCAAATCTATGGATCGGTGCACTAATGACTCCACTTTGATAGATACCGAATTAAAGGAGAAAATGAACGAAAAGTGAAGCGTCTGATATCGGCTTAACAAACATCTCGGAAATAATAAAAACAAATAGTAGTTCAGTCACAAAATATGTCCACATAGGTGAACTTACACATCACTGACTAAAACCCAGGTCCAGACTAAACAAATACTAAAATTATCGGTAATTACAAGGCAGTTAATTCGAAATGATATTTAGGGCGGGTTGTGTCACGTCCAATTGACGCACGCTTATACGTCAAAAATGGCGCCAACTATCGAAAAACAAAAGAAAGCGTTGTTCCAAATTACAATTACAAAATTATGGCCTTACCGTACGTCAAATAATCGTTATTAACCGTTTGAAACAACAAAATATCGTGTCGAATTAACTGAATTATAATTAACGGTAATTTAACGATCGAGTGATCGTTAAGCCCAGAACCCTTCCCAGATCAAGATAAGCCCATGTCCCTAACTAACTTTACATTTTGCGTCAAATTCCTAACACGTATGATTTCTATCAGTATATTCGGGTTGTCGGCGGTGTTATAATATGCTGGTGTGCAAAACTACTCAGCAAACCCGCTCGAACTCCCTTTTGTTGTAGTGGACTGTATAATATTGGTGTTTGATTTCCAGGAGATGAAGGATGGGAAGAACGATAAATAACACGCACTTCTTACCTTGAATGCTATTTAGTAGACATCTTTATTTGCAAAAGAGTGTCCAAGACAACTGACAGATGATCTGTCAAGATGACAGTAGTACAATGTTACAATGTGTAAATATTAACTAAAATGTCAACTTCCAACACAGTACGAATTATAAATGATAACGGTCAAATGTGGGCAACCAAGAATCTCGGAAAAGGTGTATGAAAGGAAATTGGGCTTACAAAGCAGCGACATTTTTCTTTACGGTAATATTAATAAAAACGATGTTCGTGTTTCTTGCTGAATCTTAACAAGCTTTCAAGAGGGCTCATGTTTTAATAGTGAGTACCGTTTGACGTGGATTTATTTTTTTAAATTGTTACTAGCTTCTGTCGGCGACTTCGCCCGCCTGAAATTTCTTGTTCAACCCATTCACTCCGTCGTCACGACGCATCGCTTGCCCGCGCTATTACTTGGTTTTCGCTTAGAGTTCTATCTGACTTTTTTCTTTTGCTAGGCTCAGTCTAAGGGCGGTTTCGCACTGCGTCTAATCCGAATCCGACAAAAGCCGGTCCGAAGTGACCATAGTCCTATTTGTATGAACGGTTGCGCACTAGATCCGAACTCTATCCGTCAGAATTTAGAACATTCCCAATTCGGATTGAAGTCGGATCCTTAATTCGGATCGGATGTAGTGCGAAACCGCTCTAAGGGTTCTAGCGTTAAATTATGTTGTTTTGTATAACTGTATGTGATCACAGATTTATTAAATATTTTCTATACATTTCTCAATATGTAAGTCAACCGCGTTATATTCTTTTTTTAGAAATAATTTTTTTTTAAACCGAAATAATCTATACCCGTTGGATGCGACAATCATAGAACCGGTCGAAGTGGAGGTGCTTGGGGAGACCTATGTCCAGCAGTGGACGTCTTTCGACTGAAATGATGATGATTAAAAATTACCGCAACAGTTACTTACATAAAGCGTTCAGCAATAATCAAAAGATGCAGATATTTCCAGAACATTTTGCAAACATATCTCCCAAATCCATCGGATAGACACGGCTTTTACCCCAACCGGTGAAAGAACGAAACGGATTGCGGTTTTTTGGCAGTTTAAATGGAATTCTCGACTGTACCGGATCCGTTATTTTTTTAATAAAATTTGAAAACAGATTTCTGCTAGAGCAATATTTTAAAAGTCGGATTATTAAGTTTAAAACTTAGTTAAAGGGTCGACATTTAATAATCATATCAAAAACTTTTCTTCTTGTTTTTGCTTTTCCTAATTCGATATTTACTTGCGTTTGACCTTGTCAAAGAATAACAAACTAAATAAAATAAACTTACTTAACTCATAAAAACCCCAATTAAACACGTAATAATATAAATCGCCAAAAAAAATTACAACGTGATTATTTATCAACAAAAACAATGATTTCCAAACTGACAAGGACCCTCTTTTCCCTTGCTAACGACAATCACCATATTATTTCCCGAGAAGATACATTCCCATTTGCATTATGATAATGAGAATAGGACATTTACATTTTTCTTATATCTACGTAAACATAACAGGAAACTTATAAAGTGGGACATCCATCGTACTAATGGCCAATTTATGTAAACGCCAGTCCTCAGCCTGTCAACCGAAAATAAAGGGATGCCTCAAAGATAAATTGAATAATAATGGGAAATCGAGGCTAAAATTACACAAAAAAAAATTGTATTTAAAAGCAGAGTGGTTTAAAATGGCCGTTCAGCACAAAGACATACCGTTGTCCATTTTGAATTTAAACGAAAAATATTAACACGTTTATGTCGATTTGATCGTAATCTGAAAGCCAATTCTCGTAATTAAAAACATTCAAAAACTATTCGCAATCATGAGATAACTCAGGGACCAATGATATTATAAGTGTATACTTAAAATATCATTGTCAGGGACGATAAAAAAGCTTGTCAAAAATCTAGGGAGATTAGAGGTATTTTTGACAGAATGAGACTGAGATTAGACGAACGAACGAACGTTCTTAAAATTACGAGAATTGCTCCTCTGTTCTCTGTCGCTAATTATTATTGTTGTTCATTTTGTCGGGTTCGATTTTTTCCATATTATCTCCGAAAATTTGCAAAGCGCACCATTTTCACAAACACAAGAAATTACTTCGTATCAAAACAACACACTTAATTTAAAATATGCATGAATTGTTTACAGGGTTTCACAAAGCAAAATCTTCTTTCCGCTGTTTTTCACATCCTTATGCACAATCCCGTCTTCTTACATTCACAATTTCAGTTTATAACGAATATTTATGTTCTAAACTTGTTTGTTGACAACACGGGAAGTAACGGCGTTTGTCATATTTTCCATACGTCTTGAAAATCTTTACTCGCGTTTCAATTCGGCAAAAATACCTATGGGTAAAATAGAATTCCTATTAATCCCTCAAATAATTTCACGAGTCAAGGCTATTGTATGCTTACCTAAAAGTAACCTATTCTTCAAGAATCCTTCAAAAGATATTGACGTTTTATTTGAACTTACTTACCTAAATCCTGACACGTTTGGCAGCTTACAGATTTATAACAAAATCAGTAACAAACCTATTATTCTGAAATATTGGCCAAAGAGTCAGTATCGCCATACAACGTGGCAATGCTGCCAGCCTTTTAGGCACTTTTCCGATTGACAGCGATGCGGACGAATTTTTTATACCCTACGATTTTTTTCCTTATTTTTTTTATATACATGTACATATGTTCTGATTGTGATTTTGATTTTAATATTTATTTTAACTTTGAGTTTAAGTTTAATTTTTCATTGTATGTCTAACATAGTTTGTAAGTTCTAAATACTAACTAATACAATATGGATGATTTCCGAAATAAATGATTTGATTGATTGATATTATTAATATTGTTTTAAGTCTGTTTTAGCTTATATTATGTAAATATTTTCTGAACTTGGTAATTAAATCCTCAATGTTAACCTTAAGTGACAATTTGACGGAGACCTCGGAAGGACTTCTTGTTTCGTGTTATCTTGTCAATCGAACAACAAGGGCAACGAGAATACTTAGGAGTATTTAAGTAGAAGGGAGCGTTCTCTTCATTAAATAATATCTTTGTCAACAAGTCTTTGAGATTGACGTCATTATATTTACTCCGGACCCACCACACCCCTGGCCATACCCCTGGGGGTAGGGTGGGGCTGAACCATACCACCATAGAGATGTGCCACCCTAGTTACGTACCTATATATTGATTTGTAGGAATGGAACTACTGCGAATAACATGTAGGTAGGTAAGTAATAAATCTCACACTATTTCAATTTTGGAATATTATTTTGTCAATAATCGAAGTACATTTTGTTGTATTACTAGCTGCGCCCTGCGGTTTCACCCGCATAAATGTCGATCCCGTAGGAATATCGGGATAAAAAGTAGCCTATATATTAATCCAGGGTGTCACCTCCATACAAAATTTTATAAAAATTTATCCAGCCGTTTGAACGTGAAGAAGTAACAAACATATAAACACACACTCACAAACTTTCACCTTTATACTATTAAATTAGTGAGATGAAAACCAAGCTACTAGGTACTTTTAGCTCTGACATAGCCCGAAGGCGTCATCGCGGACCGCGTGGAAGGTGGCGAAACAGCTGGTAGCTGCAAAATTAAGTTGGTAGGTATGATATTATTATGGTAGGATGGTATTTATCGGCGCCGACCAAACGCCGACTGCCTAGTAGCGCCCTCATCGTTTGATTGGTTATTTCTTTTATTTTAGAATGAAAACGCAGAAAATGAGCACGTTAAGTTGTGCTCCACAAGATTATACGTTAATGGACTGAAATAGCTGGAAATCATGGGGGAGCCTTTGCCCAGCAGTGGGATGATACAGGCTGACTGTTAACAAACCAGAAGACGTTTTCATTGTAGATTGTTTTCATAATCTATGCAGGGTTACCTATTGGAAAAACACCAACAACCTTTTAAGAGGTCATTGTAATCATCATTATGAACAACTTTTCCTATGGAACCAAACCTGAAATCAAGAAAAAAAAACAGCTGTTCCCTACATTTATGTTCGTTTATCTCGTCAAAATATAGGGACCAGCTGATTTTTTTTTCGCGATTTCAGGTTTGCTCCCATAGTAAAAGTTGTTCATAATTATGAATACAATGACCTCTTAAGAGGTTGTTGGTGTTTATCCTATAACCCTGTATATATAAAATTCTAAGTCCTGACTGACTGACTGATATATCAACGCACAGCCTAAGCCGCTGTTCCTAGAGACATGAAATTTGGAGGGTGTGTTCTTTGTGAAGAGTAGGTATCCATTAAGAAAGGGTTTTTCGAAATTCCACCCCTAAGAGGGTGAATGGGGGGAGGGTGAAATTTCACGCGACTAAGTCGCGGGCAGAAGCTAGTTAAGTATAAAGCTAGTCAATTATGTTGATGACCGATGAGTAATATTGAAACGAAAAAAGAAACATATTTCCCAAACAGGCCCGGACGGTTGATCGGGTACTTATAATCCCCGGAAATTGCCCCATCTTCTGTATTCAGGGTTATTGTAATCTTTTAAAAGTAAGGAACCGATTGTTATTGTTCATTCCGAAGCAATGTTTTTTTTTAAATGGCAACAAATCTGTGTTAATTTATTGTTATTATGGTATGTAACGACTAAAATCTATTGCTGTTTTATATCATCACATAAATCTTTTTTATGTTCCATTTTGAGTGGAGTCTCCTAACACAAGCCTTGTGTACCAACCAGCGGTCGTTGACCCTTAAAAAAAACATTAAATATTGTTTATTTTCATTTTATCGTGTTTAGAACTTTAGATATCGATGTGATCATCACGTCTGCAGAGTTTCGCTAATTAATTTAATTTGACCCTGTATACAATGCCTTACGCATTTCAGATACTTTTGGTCAGATAAGTTTCTGTGCAACATTAATCATTTTCATACAGACACCAATATGACCAAAAAATTGTAAACAAAACATTTTTCCAAACAGCTAGATACGTTTAAAAAAAAAATTTTACTGCTCTTCAGATACTCGTACATAGGTATGTTCACCGACAGTTGATTGGAAGACCAATGAAAACGGACGGACGCACGGAAATTGGAAATCTCATGGCGTAATAGAAATTTCACTGTTCAACTGCATATGCAGCTTTTTGAATTTCCTCTGGACCGTAGATACATGTATCTTTCGTGTTTTAACTTTGAATACGCGGAAATATGCTGTTCCTACCGAATTGCGGAAAAATAAGTTGTTCAAAACTTTAATATTTTCTTTCTAGTAGTGTTGTTTGAGCGTCGTGTACAGTACACGCAATCTCGGGAGCGTGATATTCAAAACTGATACTTAAATAAATATGGATTCGAATGAATATGTCTGTAGGTAGGTATCTAACATAGACTTATAAAAAAAGATGGACTCCGCGCCACGCATCCGTACCGATCTATGTGTGCGCGATTGACGATTGACGCTGTCGTGTCACGTAATGGCGCCGGTCGGCATACTATGATGTAAATGTGAGCGTGAGGCGTGTTTGTACAAGCGGTCCCAGCATGCTTACTGTGCTTCACTTTCGATATTCGATATGCGTGGCGCGGAGTCCATCTTTTTTTATAAGTCTATGGTACCTATCTATCTAATTATAATTTACAGAAGTACCTACATCTAGAGTGGAGGAGACTTCTCTGACTTCAAAACCGCATTCCTGCGTTCTCATCAACATACACTAACTTTAAAAGTCTTCGCAGATGCATATAACACAGCGTGTTGTACCAAATATTGTGGCTTAAAGGTTCATCTTCCGTAACTCAGGCTTACGAGCGGATACAAGAAATTATTGATGGGTGCAAAAGCAATGGCAAGCGTGATCTATTTTCAGGAAATTACGACGTTCCCCTAATGTAGGACTCTAAGCGTCTCGTCTACTAGACGTTGCGAGAGCTGTAGAATGTAGGAAGGTAATAGGTACTGTAAAGGCTATCTCCTTACCTTTAATGCTACGGGCTGGTCATAATTGACAGCGTGTTCCATTCGAACGTTTAACTACCTGACACATACGGGTACATATAACTAAATTAAACCGATGAGCTCCAAGCTTCTCTTTAAATAAGCATAATCAGTCTTTAATGTTTTCACAGGTGGGAACTGGGACACAGTCCTTCTCTATACTCAATATATCTATTGCTTCCACATGTGAACCTAAGGTTTTATGTGAGAGGGAGCGGCCAAAATCCACCACGCGCACGCAGGCCCAGTGCGGCTTGGCGGATGTCACATGCCTTCGAATTTTTGTTTCTAGGACATGTTTCCTGTCGATATTTTTCTTCGCCGTTTTGAGAGCACTACCGCTACATACATAATATCTATCTATATGACGGCGCGACCATCAATTTCTAGACGAGAATGACAGGATTAGATTGTCATTCTGGCGGAACGTCAAACGGGCAACCATCTTGTGGTACTTTTTTAATGGAGCGCGACAGAGATTACACGTCATCGACGAATCGCCTTTAATCTGCTTTAAATTACGTTTATGCGAGTGTTAATCGATTTGGATTGATTAAATAAGTGTGAGAGAATCATATTCCGCCTTAATTTTGATCTTACCTGCCCATATACCCACGCAAGATGGACCCACCTAATGATGACGGTACAGAATTGCCGTTATATACAAATAATTAAGCTGAAGAATTTGTTTGTTTGAACGCGCTAATGTCTGAAAGTACCCGCCGGATTAGAAAATTTTTTTTTGCATTTGATAGCCTATTTCTTGAAGAAGGCTATGGGCTATTTAACATCACGCTAGAGCCCTTAGGAGCCGAGCAAAATGAAAAAATGTCAGAAAGATTTCTAAGCGAAATCGAAGTAATAGCGCAGACAGGCGATGCGATGCGACGGGATGGGTCGGGGGAACCATAAATTTCACGTGGGCGAAGTAGCGGGCAAAAGCTAATACCTAAATAAATTATACCGATGATTTCAAGCTTCTCTTCACATAAGGCCACACGCAAATAAACCAAAATAAACTAACTAAAAACCCACACCCGAGACATACTCACTCACTGACCTTTCTTGATAATTTAATATCCAACAAATTGTGACAACCGTAGCTCCGGTCACAATTCAATGTAGATTAGATTCCGGGATGCGCAAATATCCTTTATCCCTTGAGATTAGACTCGGGAAACCGTATCCGGAATATTGTATCTTAGATTTAAACGTACATTACACACACAATGCACATGAAAAAAAAAGAAAAATAATGTTTGCGTCCACGGAGCCGAAGATCCAATAGCGATGATAATATGAAAGGATGTTTTGAGCCCTTTTTATTGATAACTAGCTTCTGCCCGCGACTTCGTCCGCGTGAAATTTCACCCTACCCCATTCACCCTCTTAGGAGTGGAATTTCTAAAAACCCTTTCTTAGTGGATATTTATATACACTTCACAAAGAACACACTCTCCAAATTTAATGTCTCTATGACCAGCGGTTTAGGCTGTCCATTGATATAATCAGTCAGACAGGATCACAGGACTTTGAATTTTTTATTAGATTATAAAAGTAAACCTAAGTACCTACCTAATAAAAAAAAAACTCAATAACAGAAAATAAAATCTATATCTATACTTATAATAAATCTGTAGAGAGGTCAATTCTGTACATGATATATATTTTCAAAATAACTAATTGTCCAGCCAAATATTGAATGAAGCTCGCGCTCGGACCTCCCGCCTTTTTATAACCTACCGCCACGACCTGCGTCGAGCGCGGCAACCGTTACACAAAAATAATCCTTATGGCATGATTCAGTATTCACGCGCGACGGCGCGATGGCTTATTAACGTATTTCATGTTTAAGTTTGGTGTTTCTATACCGATTACTATGATTCTTTTTTTATTGAATAGGTAATAATATTAACTTCTTTTAATTAGGGATGAGTGAGAGTATTATAAACGTAAGAGTAAACAAATATAATCAGAAAGCTCCGAACTGCTAAGGTATCGGGAGTTACACGTGTTATTGTGAGTCAACCATAAAAGATAGACATATGCTGTAGTAGGATATTTTTTAGATAATTTTATGTAGAACATTTCCGTCATAAATGATTTCTATGTAGCTTTAACCATTAAGGCTGCACACGCGACGGAAGCTTAAAAAATGGAGCAAATTCTCCCGTTTTCCCAACATTTCCTTTCACTGCTCTGCTCCTATTCATTGTAGCGTGATGAAAAGTACACTATAACCTCCCCAGGAGTATGAAGAATAATTGTACCAAGTTTCGTTAAAATCCGTCGAGTAGTTTTTGTTTCTATAAGGAACATACAGACAGACAGACAGACAGACAGACAGACAGACAGACAGACAAAAATTTTACTGATTGCATTTTTGGCATCAGTATCGATCACTTATTACCCCCTGATAGTTATTTTGAAAATATATGTCATGTACAGAATTGACCTCTCTACAGATTTATTATAAGTATATAGATGAATGCCGATGGCTGTAAGAGTAGGGGAAGACCAAAGAAACGATGGATGGACTGTGTGATCTGTTCTGTGGTGTGAATAAAGTATGACGACTAATAGAGAAGTTTGGAAGAAAAAGACGTTGCGCCGACCACAAATAAATAGGGATAAGGACAGGAGAATGATGAGTCCTTTTTATTGATTCTTTATGACTTACACAAATACAACCTGCTTGGTGACTCAGAGAGAAATATGAAACCGAGGCGGTACAAAGCCACAAATAATGATGGTGCCGTGTATGTGAAAAGTGCCTTTGCCAGCGTGCGTAGTGTGAAAGAAAAAGAAGTGTATTTATAAGTATCGTAGCACGTGGCATTCTGAAGTTTTGTTTTTCTTATTTCCTTATGAAAAATGGCGTAAGTTTACGTGTGTTCCTACTTGTATATTTTTGTATTTTCACTTCAATACATTTTGCTTTTCTATCTTCGATCCGGAGTTAATAAACCGTACAAATTGAACCTGGCTTTACAAACGTTAAGGTTGGAAGTGATTTCAAAGCAATGCTCAGGAGAAATACATTTCTAGTGTATACTTAGGAAGGCCGCAGACGACAGACTTTTAGGAATCCGCTGTAAAATACGGAACAATTTTAAAGTCGTCGTGTCCAGTTACACAGAGTTACTTATAATTCGACGTAGGTACCTATAACCGTCAGGAGCTGATAGGGGGGCCAAAATGCAACAAATTGAACCCCCATATGTACGGACGAAATTCAATAGTTTTCGAGATATTTAAATTTTAAGGGTTTTTCGATATAATTCCAAATATTAAAAAAAATACATATTGAAAGTAACCAAGTAACCCTGTATATTAGGTACTTCATAGTGTTTTAAGTGAAAAAGATTACGCAGTAGGTAATGTTCCTGATGACTCCATTATTTACTGTCCAATCGCCAATAAATTCAACGTTATTAATGACGTGTATAGCCTGCCTCGCTGGTTTTATGGACGCAAGCGTGTTATTGGGTTTCCTATCTACAATTTCTCAGTACCTTTCAGCTTGGAGTCCGGTTTCGTGCCCGATTGATGGCAATAGGCTCGCCCCCCATCACATGGGACATAAACATAAATGGCTAAAAAGAGGGTGTACCTACTATTAACTATAGAAACACCTCTACCTAACCCTTTGGGGAAACCAGGCGTATTGTTATGTTGAACTGTCACATTCTAGTAGGTACGTGAATTTGACAGTCATTGAGCGCAAAATGTCTAATCTACATTCGCGATTTATTAGCCAAACATGTAAACAAATATGAGTATTTGGAAAAATAACTTTAATGCTCACACAATAAAGTTCGGTTTACGCTACAACTTATAACTTTTTTAAATATCTACGGGAGTGATGTTCAAGAACAAACCTCCATTAAAAAAAAAAAGATTTAAAAAAAAACTTTTTAAATAGGTACTTAGTGCTAGTCACTCTGAAATCAATCTAATATTTGTTTAACTTAAAAACTTAAACTAAAACTTTAACTTGAAACATACATTTGAATAGACCTCAAATATATGTTTCCAATTATTATTATTATTACTATCTATTTTCGCCGACCAAAATCGGCCACCGACTGCACCGACAGTCGGATAATGTCTGCTGTCATTTCCCTTGCCTGCCCAGTGGCAGTGGAACTAACTTCGTTACATTCCTACATCCAACTGTAGTGCTCCAAGAGATCCTAACAGGATAGCTTCCCAGAAAACACGGAATTTGTACTCGATCAGACAGGACAAGTTAAGTACAGACGCCAGCACATCAAGTTACTACAATCTGTCAAATTTATTTGATAGATTTTCAACTTTATCGCTAAAGCACAAGGTTCAAAGTTGATTGGGAAAATTTGACAGTTTCGGGTAGGTTGATGTGCTGGCGTCTGTACATTAGGGTTTCTTGGCAAATGCAATTTCATACATTAAATTGAGGCCAACGATGAATTTAGAGCTTAGGTAATTGTTTCAAAACTCTATTTTATTAATCGCTTAATGACCGCTAATGAGGCACAATTGATTTTCTATTGTACGTAATGGGCCGCTGTGGGCCAGCGCCGGGACGGAGCGATAAAACTAGTTTTTTTTTTTGTTGAAATGACACTAAAGTGAAAATGTGCTGTGTACAAGTTGCAAATGTATATTATTTACAAAACACATTACTTTTAGATTAGTGGGTCTTAAAACCCTGCAAACTATGTGGAGAAACGATTTGCATGAGTAGACGAGGAAGTTACGACGAACAAGAGAAAATTAATAGTTGACTCTTGTAAACTGCACCAAAATGTCCTCTCGCGTGGGCTCCGCCTTAATTATCTTCAAATAAGTGATAGGTACCTATTAAATGTATTGTAGCTAACAATAATTATCTGCGAAAGTAACTTGAGCAAATTATTTGTAAATCAAATCTCGACAGAAAAGAACAATAGTTACAGAGTCTCTGTATACATATTTATAAACTTGCTTTGCTTCCATGTTTACACATCGTATTTTACATCAATTGAAGCAAAACTTTGTGGAAACACAACCTCATCGACAGCTTTCCAGTAGATACCTAGTTTTAGTCCAGTTTACATCATACGATTAGTCGCAGCGATCTCTTGAAGACAAACGATAACAGCTCATCACCATTACAACATAAAGACGCCCACTGCTGGACATATTGATTAATTTTGTGCTTTTCGAATCCAGCGGATTCATGTGGCCTTCCCCGGTCCACCTTTTGGGAGGCCTTCCAAAGCTACGTCTTCCAGTACCCAATCGCCACTCCAGAACCTTTCGGCCCCATCAGCCATCTGTTAAGAGAACGTTCACAAAAAAAAATAGTAGGTGCCTACACCTACTTTTTTTTTAAATAAAAACACAGAAATCGAAAACTTCTTAAACCTATAAGCATAAGCATAATCAGCCTATAATGTTCCCACTGCTGGGACACAGGCCTCCTCTCTGCGAGAGAGTGGACCATAGGTAATCCACCACGTGAGAACTTAAACCTATACTGGAGCAACTTGCTACATTCCCTACCTATACATTCGCTCTTGACGTTAAAAGTCTGCTAAGTTCGTTCTAAATCTATCCAATTTTTTACATACATCACTGAAGTTGCCACTTCGTTATAGCTAAACAATACTACCTACTTAAACATTTCTATGATAGTCTCGTCGAATTTGAACTTCTGTTCTAGATGCGACGTGACTTTAAAACTAGTAAACTGCATCTGGGGTCTAGATATTCGTATCTGGTTCAATTTGGATGAAACGATAAGTTTTGGAACCAGAGTACCTACATTTGTAGGTATAAGTGGAATGTACAGATAGGTGTATTTATGTAACCAAAAACCCATTCCAGTAATGGTTAATAATAGATAGTTTTACAAAACATGAAAGCTAATAATTTGATGTATTTTTGGGTGTTTGCGAATTGAAATCATGCATTTATGCATCATGGTCATGGCCCACCTTTTGCGTCTACTTATAATTTGCATAGATCTCGAAAAAACGTCGGCGACACCCGGACAAAAAGGGGGGATATTGTAAACATTTCGATTTACATTTGTTAGGAACCTTAAAAATTGTACGTACTTACATTTTCTTTCTGCAAACAAATATAGGTATTAAACATTCGGACTTTTATAACTGCAGGGCGGACATAATTGGGTCGGTACCTACCGTACAATGCACCCTAATAAAATTGTTATATTACCTCGCTAGGAGGTAGAGCCCCTTTAAGATTTCCGTCAGAATCCTGTCTGTCCCTGGATTAATGTGTAGGGGCTTAGAAACGGGGCTTTCCATACATCTTGCGGACAGTTGACTGTACCTGAGATTACGCAACCTTGGTCGTGGAGAGGCGAATTGTCTGCTAAGATTCCATCTGTCAACAGGAATACTGCAGGAATTTAGTGGGTTGAGCCAGTGGAGTATACTGTCTTATTGTAGATAGGTAGGGTCCTATTGATGATAAAAGACGCTAATATGGCGCCTGAATGATAAATGATAATGAAAATACTATAAAATATGTTGCTTGTTAATTTGTAAGCCGTTGAGGCCAAATATGACTGTGATTTTGCATGCCAATACCTATGTGTGTAGGTATACCATAGACATACAAGGCAGATATAAACTCATGTTTTGTACAAATAAATAAGGTATCCTATTTGCAATGTAGGTATATTGATAATGTGTGTAAGGTAGGTAGGTCAGGCGCCGGCAGCAGCCGACAGTCCGCAATATACGATCTAACCGGGCGCCCGTGTTTTATTTACGTCATCCGCCGTAACAAACATCACAGTGGCGACGAGGACAATTACTGGTGTTAATTACCAGTGGATATCGCGAGCGTATATTTTGATTAATAATCGATATGTCGATTGGGAAATTAAGCGAATTTGATGTGAAAACGGGGCAGTGGACATCTTATGTGGATAGGTTGGACATGTACTTTCTTGTAAATAAAGTGGCGGTGGAATTGAAGTTACCTACTTTGATATCTACAATCGGAGATGAAGCATACGAGTTACTTGTCAACCTATCAAGTCCAAAGAAACCGTCGGAATTAAAGTACGATGAAGCTATCAGTTTAATGCGTCAGCACCTTCAGCCGACGCCATCTTCATTAGCGGAAAGATATCGTTTTCGACAAAAAAGACAAGGAGCGGACGAAAACGTGGCGACTTACGTCTCAGAGTTAAAAAGATTAGCTCGCCATTGTAAATTTGCAGAAAATTTAAACGAGAGCTTACGGGACCAATTTATATGCGGACTCAAGAGCGACGTCATCAGGCAACGACTGTTTGCGGAGGATGACTCAATAACATTTACACAAGCCGTGAAGTCAGCGAACGCAATGGAGGCGGCAGAAAGAGACGCAGCTGTAGTGGATGGAGCGTCCACATCCAGTCCCAAGGCGGAAGCGGTGCATTCGGTCACATCGAATAAGGGGGACAGCAACGGTGCGAGTCGCAGCAGGAGCGGTGGCAGCATGTGGCCGCGCGGGCGCCGCGGGCCGGGCGGCGCGGGCGGCGGCGGCGGGCTAGCCGCGAGCCGTGTGGGAGGCGCGACTTTTGCATCGGGACGCAGCAACTACTGCACAGCTTGCGGAGCCACTAACCATAGTGTGGCAAGCTGCCGCTACAGGGAGTTCGTGTGCAGCAAATGCCAGCAAACAGGGCACTTACGTCGTGTGTGTCCGGGGAATGTTGAACAATCGTCACGGGAAACAACTTCACATCGTCGCGGTCGGCGGAATGGAAATATGTATTCCGCGGAGGCCGTAAGGGAGTCCGACGTGGAGGACATCGAAGAGAGTTTGAACCTAATGGGACTCAATAATTACAAGCCTGTAAGTTTACCTATTATTGTGGATGATACCGAACTACAAATGGAAATAGATACAGGAACTGCAATTTCATGTATAAATAATTGCACCTACGAACGTTATTTTTCACATCTGTGTCTTATGAAGGACGATACAATTCTAAAATTTTATGATGGTACTAAAATAAAACCGTTAGGTATAATTCGCCCACGAGTTCGATTCCAGGGGCAGGAAAAACGGCTAGAATTGTTTGTAATAAAAAACGGTACTACATCTTTGATAGGTAGGCAATGGTTAGCGGAGCTACAAATAAAAATACCTACGCTTTCAGGTAAAGGTATGAGTAACATGAATTGTGTGCTAATTAATGAAGGGATTGTAAATATTCTCGACAGATATAAGGCATTGTTCAGTGGCGGACTGGGTCGGTACAACGGCGGCAAGGCTACGCTGCGAGTGCGCCCGGAGGCGACGCCGGTGTTCCAGCGCGCGCGGCCCGTACCATACGCGCTGCGCGAGCGCATCGACTTTGAGCTGGATGCCATGCTGCGCGACGGCATCATCGAGCCCGTCGACTGCTCCGACTGGGCCTCACCTTTGGTGCCGGTGACTAAAGCAGACGGTACGTTGCGAATTTGTGCGGATTATAAAGCGACTCTTAATCCCGCCTTGCTGATCGATCGTTACCCACTTCCTAAGATTGAAGATGTGCTCGTAGGCCTGAACGGGGCACAGTTTTTTAGTAAAATTGACCTTTCCCGTGCGTACAACCAAGTAGAACTAGACGATTCAAAAAAATACACGGTTATTAATACACATCGAGGTCTATTTCGGTATAATAGATTAGTTTACGGTTTGTCGTCAAGTGTAGGGATTTTCCAACGTATAATGACGAATTTGTTAGGTAATATACCGAATGTGCAAGTGTTTCTCGATGATGTCATAATAGGTGGGAAGAATAAAAGCGAGCATTTATATGCACTCGAACAAGTCTTACAGCGACTATCTGAGAGTGGGCTAAAGCTAAAGCAAGAAAAATGTGTTTTTTTGGTTCATGAAGTGACTTATTTAGGCTATGTTGTTTCTAAAGAAGGGGTCAAAGCGGACAAATCAAAGATTAAAGCTATAAGTAAACTAGAAGCTCCGAATAATATTAGTGAATTACGTTCCTTTATAGGTATGGTAAATTTTTTTTCTAAGTTCATCAAAAATTTTAGTACCGTGTTAGTACCTTTATACCGGTTATTACGAAAAAGCGTAGACTGGAACTGGGATGGACAGTGCGAAAGTGCGTTTAGGCAGATTAAACAAGTTTTAATGGGTGCTGAAGTATTAGCGCACTACGATCCCAACAAGCCACTAATCGTTACGTGCGACGCGAGCGCGCGGGGCGTGGGGGGCGTACTGACGCAGCCGGGGCCAAAGGGCGAGCGCCCGATAGCATATGCGTCACGTTCGCTCACCGTCGCGGAGAAAAACTACTCGCAAATACATCGCGAAGCACTGGCGATTATATTCAGTATACGGAAATTTCATCAATATATTTACGGAAGGAAGTTCATTTTACGCACTGACCACAAACCCTTAGTATCAATGTTAGGCCCACAGACGGGGATACCTACCATGACGGCTAGTAGGATGCAACGGTGGGCAGTGATACTGTCGGCATACAATTACGACATAGAATATATTCGCACGAATGAAAATTGCGCTGACGGCTTATCACGTCTGCCAGAAAATAATAGCGTTAAAAATGAGAAGGAGGAATCAATTCCTGAGCAAACATACCTGCACTTTGCTCAGGATGGTTTGCTGCTAGATTATACCGAAATAAAGAAGCAAACGGAGAGGGATCCCTTATTAAGTAGAATTTTAAACTACCTACGAGACGGTTGGCCAGATAGGTGTGAAATCGTGAACTTACAACCGTATTATAATAGGAAAGCGGAACTGTACGAGGAGTTAGGTTGTGTCATGTGGGGCCACCGGGTGGTGATACCGGAAAAATGCCGGGATAAGATTTTAAAAATCATTCATGAGCCCCACATGGGCATAGTAAAGTCAAAAGCGTTGGCACGCAGCTACGTATGGTGGGCGGGCATCGACGAGGCGGTGGAGCGCGAATGCCGCGCGTGCACCGTGTGCGCTGCGTCCGCGGATGACCCCCCGCACGCTGCCCCCCGCCCTTGGCCCTGGCCCGCTAGGCCGTGGTCCCGGCTGCATCTGGACTTCATGGGGCCTATATGTGGGAAAACTTATTTAGTAGCAGTAGACGCAACAACCAAGTGGTTGGAGGTATTTCTAGTTCCCAGTACTGCAGCGAGCCATACGATGGTTAGGTTGCGCGAATTGTGGAGTAGGTGGGGAGTCCCTAAGCAGATAGTCACTGATAACGGACCTCCGTTCACTAGTATTGAGTTTGCACAATTCACGCAGAGTGACGGTATCCAACATATATTCACAGCTCCCTATCATCCATCATCCAATGGAGCCGCGGAAAATGCAGTTAAAACTTTAAAAAGAGTAATTAAAAAAGCATATTTAGATAATAAAAGTATAGAACTCGCTTTAAACACATTTTTGTTGTATTATAGGAATACAGAACACTGTACTACTGGAATAAGCCCATCAGTCGCACTAATAGGGAGACGGTTGCGAACCAAGTTAGACGTGCTAAAACCCGATTTGGAAGTTAGAGTACAAAAAGCGCAGCAAGGGCAGGTTGAAAGTGCGGGAGGAACGGAAAGGAGGGTGGAAGTAGGAGACGACATTTGGTATCGCCAATATCTAAAGGGGGAGAAATGGTTGCCCGGTACTATAATTAACTCGTCAGGGTCAAACAACTATAAGGTACTAGACAGTAATGGTAAACAGGTGCACAGACACATCGATCAGCTTAGGCGTAGGACGAGGAGTTCTTTAGTAGTCCCCACAGAGTTGTCACGTTCACCGGAAACTTCAGCACCTACAGTAGCACCAACATCGCCCCACGAGGGCCGGTCGGAGCGGCCGGGGGCCTCGGTGGCGTCGTCGTCGCCTGCACGGGAGCCTGCGTCGTCACCGCCTCAGAAAGACGAACAGACTGACCGAGATAAAGTGGCAGAAGAGTTCTCGACACCACCGTCCACACCTGTACCGCCCCAGTCTCGCCCCATTAGGAAATGTAGGTTAAATAAGGATGTTAATTATAAAAAATAGTTGAAGATTTACTTATGTACAGTAAGTTGTTGTTAATTAGTGGTGGAGGGATGCAATGTAGGTATATTGATAATGTGTGTAAGGTAGGTAGGTCAGGCGCCGGCAGCAGCCGACAGTCCGCAATATACGATCTAACCGGGCGCCCGTGTTTTATTTACGTCATCCGCCGTAACAAACATCACACTATTATCGTTTGAGTATGAATGTCGATAGCTATAAGAATAGGGGAAGACCATAGAAACGATAGTTGGACGGTGTGAATGATGATATGGTTAGAAAGGGGGTGACTACCGAGATGCGAGAAGACACCTAATATTATAGAAGTATGGAAGAACACGACAGGTTGCGTCAACCCCAAATAAATTGGGATAAGAGCAGGAGAACGATGATTATCTTATCTTAGGTAGGTATCTTACGAACGACACTGAACTATACCTAAATTATACCTATCTACGGCCTTTAAGCTATTATGTAAAGAAAGGTAGGTACTGAAATAGGTGGCTGAAATATTACTGGATGCGGAAGGCGGAGGACAGGGTGTCGTGGCGCAGCCTGGGAGGAGCCCATGTCCAGCAATGGACTGCAACAGGTTGAGTAAATTGATTGAGGTAGGTACTGCCATCAGGTAATTTGATACCTACCTACCTAGTAAAAAAAACAATATACTTTTCCAACCGAATGAAAATTAATCTAAACAGTCACGTTATCACGCTGCTTGGCAATAACTGTCGGATACTACACAAAGCCTTTGTGATAAGAAACCTCGCCAACCTCCCTAGGGTTATAGTTATGACAAATATTTAACTTTTTGTTTGTTATAGAAATATTAGGTAGGTATGTAAAACATTTTAGCCTCCAGGGAGCTCTGATAAGAAACAGTTAATTTTATTAATAGGCCCGGATTTATATAATTTATTAGATTTATAATCGAGAACGAAAGCGGAGGGAATGAAATTATAACCTACCTAGTTAGCTATATGTAGGTACCTATTTAGATTTCCAGAATAATAACACAGTAATAACTAAGTAAGAATTGGATATAGGTAGGTACACACGGCTACACATCAAGCTATGCATTACCAGTTTGAGTTGACCTCGCATTGTTTAGGTTTTTCGTACAATCAGAAGTCAGCTTATACTGGTTATGTATAGCTTGATGTGTAGCCGTGTGTACCTAGGTATTATGCACGCACATGATATTATATTTCTGTGATTGCTATAAACAAAGACATTAAATTAGTGTACCAATCTTAAATCTCTGGCAATAATGCACAACAAAATTTGCGATTTTAGCAAAGCCAGCATCGGCTACCGTTTTATATGGGTACCTATAGTTCAGTAGCGGACTTCTTACTTTCCATAACTTTTGGTTATACTATCTACTTATTTAGGTGAAACTACCAATGTAAATAACGTAGGTGAAAATACCTACTGGCCCATTCGGGAATCGTAGTCGGGTTCGCAAAACTCATACTCGACCAACACACTATACTGGCAGCACACGTTAAAATGAAATCGCTGACGTATCGCTCATTGGTGCCAGAATGTTTTTTTTTTCTAAGTTTAAATTTGAAATTGGAAGATAGCAGCGCCATTTTAGGTCACGAACGTCAGTAGTCGTTTCCCGCGCCAACATTTTGATAAAATCGGTCCCGCCCGGCAAGGCAATACATTTTTAGAGCCACCGTAGTTGTTTACAGTACGCAATTTCCACACAAAATAGAACCCGTCGAGTTGTTATTAGTATCACGTCCTTAGACCTCACAGGATTATTCGCATCACGCTTTCGGATAGCTTTATCACAGTTATCATGTTGACGCAGCCTCCCTCTTCCCTTCACGTAGGTACCTACCTCTATTATTTGTCCCAGACACTCGTTATGAAATTAAGTTAAATATAAATTGGTTTGTTTTTAGAGCTTTGTTTATTACCTACTAAGGATAATCTTTTGAAATTAAGTTTAGTTAGATACTGAATTAAGTTGTTCTAAGTAGAAAACCTTTTAACGTCTGTCAGTCTAGCTAGCAAAATGTAACAAGTCCACACCCCACCATAAATATTTTGTGTAAAGTAAGTTTCCAAGACCTCAGTTAACGCTTTCACCATTTAAAAAGTTATCTAACGTAGAGCCCAGCCCATAACTCTACAAACCTTACATCTTGGCCAAAATGTAGGTATGGCTGTTCCGTTGAACTATTGCATGATGACACGCTTGTTTTTGGCTCGTCTTGGCGGGGTACGCGACGCGTCAACGCGGGAAGTCATCATCACGCGTCGTTGCGTCTTTCGCGGGATAAGCTAACATGGCTCGTTAACTGAAAGCTTTATGATTTCTACATTCGTTCTTATTATTTTACAGAAAATATGCCAGCCATCAGATTACCTAGGTATATTTTAAGTTTCATTTTTTAAATAAAAAGTAAACCCTTAGGCCACGTACGCACGGGCACTAATTTTACCGCACCCAGAGTTGAAAATACAGTGCGCGGTAAAAAAAACCTCACGGAAAAAAGCGCTGTTGCCAATGTGGGCTTATGAAGTGGAGATTTCTTTGTGCTGCTAACTACAAAGTGAACTTTAGTGATAATTCACAAGTTAGGTACTATAAAGTGTCATCTGTTCCTGTAACGTGCAGCTAACACGACACTTAGGATATGATAATAAGTGTCCCATCATTTGTGGAACAGCACCACAACCCATCAGGGGGCCTAAAAAGGCCACTTTGGCAGAATCATAAAACAATTCATATCACGCAATTCATCTGTTTGACAGTTTCACACGTATTATATATCCCTGAAGGGTTAGGCAGAGGTGTAGGTATTTATAGCACTTTACGAATCTCCATACAAAACTGTCATAAGTACAGATGAAATTGCGTGATATGAATTGTTTATGATTCTGCCAAAGTGGCCTTTTTAGGCTCCCAGATCACTTGACATGACTTTAATTTTGACACGTCACCGTAGTCGCGGAAATCGCTGTCGTCGAGTCGTTGATTTACATTCCAGCGGCGGGTGTTAGATGAAATGCAAGTTTGAGTTTCAAAAATTACTTTAATTTTACTAAATTACAAGTTGATTAAGTTTAGTAAATATTTTCAACATATAAATTGTCGTTTTTCTTTCAGTCACGCGTAGCCAATGGCAGTATGAAATGTTTGAACACACAAACGACAGACGCAAGACCAGTCTATACAAGTAAACACACCTTCCCTTCCATTATAAAAGGATAATAAACGTATTATTGAAATCCTTAGAAGGGCCTTTCCTTTAACCCTAGTCCCTAACTATAATAAAAATGAATCGCTGTTCGTTGGTAAGCGCATCACTTGAGAACAGCTGGGTCGATTTGGCTATAATGTTCGTTACAGTCCGAATCAGGTTTTTATAGAAAGAAAAATTGGAACAGTTTCCCGGAAAATCTTCAAAATTCAAGAAAAACTGAACGTCCTTCTTTGTATGAATTGTCGAAATGTGGTCAGGACAACGACAGTCGGGTCGGCTAGTTTATTATAGTAGTTCTGGTGTGATGTTAAATCGACTGTTAGTTCCAGAAATTAGCGTGTTCAAACAAACCAACTCTTCAGCTTTATTATAGAAATATCACGCTGTTTTTTACAATGTAATTGGTGGGTAGATCGTAATTGCATTCTCAAGGTAGAATATGGCGTCACAGGCAATATCATTTGAATAGGTACTTGTCGAGGTAAATCGTTTGTGTGTAAACAACTCGACGCTTAATTCAAATACATTGTCTCATTGTGCGCTATTTCAGTAGTAGGTAGATACAATAATATACCTAAGTATGAAATATATGTTTATATATAATTATTATATATAATTACTCTCGCCAAGTTTGTATAATAAGTGCAATACAAAAAGAAAAATTGATAATTTTTTAAACGCTGAATAAAGTATCTACCTTTAGTTCATTGTTTAGTTTTATTATAATCCTTGAAACGGATAATAGTGGCCACTATTTTCCGATTTAAGGATTAAAATAAAACTAAACAATAAAAAAATCTAGATTGTAATAAATATTAACGTATAATCTTGTGGAGCACAACTGCACAACTTAACGTGCTTATTTTCTGCATTTTCATTCTAAAAGAAATAACCAAACAAACGATGAGGGCGCCACTGTGCGGTCGGCGGCCCTTAACTATGGGACCATCACGAAAAAAAAACAGTTGTTTCATACATTAGTCAAGTAGGTATTGAAGGTTTGTATTCTCTGAAACTCCCGAGTTGGTCCCATAGTGAAAGTTTTTCGTATTCATGGGTAGAACGCCCTGTAAAAATTTGAAACCGGTTAAAAAAAACATCCGGTATAGGTACAACTCACGCCTTCTTCGCATGAGGGTATCATAACATATTCCTTTTGCTTTATTTACTTTCACTTAGTATATTATATTATTATTCCACTTAGCTTTGTAAATTTTGTAAATTCTACTTTTTCTATTATAAGCCTGTACTTTCCTACCTTTCAATTCTCTCAATTTTCGAAGGAAAACATCTAAGATGTCCCGCTGTCTTCCTCTCGTTGTTATTCTACATTTTTACCTAATAAGCACTACTATGGTTACAGTGCGGCCGACGAGACAATGCGGGCCCAATGCGGGTTGGTGGAGTCACATGTCTTCGAATTTTTGGTTCTAGGACATGCCGGTTTCCTCACAATGTTTTCCTTCACCGTTTTCAGTGCAGTGGTGATGAAATAAGTTACACAAAGTAAAGCACCTGTCTGGGTTCTAACCTACGACTCGTATGTCGGGAGCGATACCACAGGGCCAACACTATGGCCCTAGGCCCTAGGCCCTAGGCACTAGGGCCCGCTAGAATTGTCGCACTGACGTCAGGAAGGCATCATCTCGGCGGCCGGACTGTAACTTATTTTCTACTGTATTTTATTTGAATGTAGGCAGTAAGGTTACTTTAAACTGACGTCGACATTTAAGGATTCCTAAAGTATTAGGCCACGGACACGAAGTTAGCGATTGCGGGGCGGCGGCGGCGGCGGAGGAGCGGGGAGCGGCGCGGCGACGCAGACCCGCTCTCGCGCAGCGCTAGAACGGCGTAGTGTTGTATTTATTATGAGAAATTAGTGTCTCCTTTCGCGAACAAAATGTATAAACAGCGACGACATCTTTTTGATACAACATCAGTCGTTAAAAAGCAAAAATTAAATGCACAAAACTACGTCAATGCAGACGCGCGCCACGCCGCTGCCTACGAGGGTAGTTCCATATAAATCTATGCATTGAAACGCGCCGCTACCCGTGGCCGCTGACTTCGTGTTTGCAGCCTTATGGACTCATTCTGCGTGAACTTACGCTGCCGTCCCCGAACAATACAATATAATTATTCCTATTATCGTGTATACATAATAGGTACATACTTTTACAATATTCCAAAAATAAAGCAAATCACTCAACACAGTTGGGAAAAAGGTGAGCAGCTGATGATGGCGGGACGAAAGTCGTAGGAAATTGAAAAATTGACCATCGGTGTAGAAACACTAGGACCAAAACCCATGTCATCATCATCTGTCTAGCCTTTTCCCAACTATGTAGGGGTCGAGGGGTCGGCTTCCAGTCTAACCGGATGCAGCTGAGTACCAGTATTTTACATGGAGCGACTGCCTTTTTGTCCTCCACAACCCAGTGACTGGGTAATACTATACTATGTTTTTATTTTTCCTAGAGCTATATCATCATGATTCTCTATATTTAATTCATCTACATAGGTACTTATACATTTTTTATTTAAATGACCTTACAATATATTAGCAAATGCCATCTGCCGATATCCATAAAAACACGGCTTGTATACATAATACATCTCACTTTTATTATTGAACACTTGATAGCTAATATTTAGTGAAATATTAACAGTACTAAAAACTGCGTGTTAGATCATAAAACCTTTACGTCACTAAAACTATTACAATAATATTAAATTTAAAGAAAAAAACAACAAGGTGCTGTCCAAGCATTGTAGAATGTATAAATTTAATAATAAAATACAGTACAAACAACTCCATCCATCTTAAAAATAAATATTTACAAATTTCAGGCGCATATTCATCACGCAATAGTCTAGCTACGCTAAATCTAATCATAAGGTAGGAACTTTGGGAGCAGCTACAGAAATATGAACCTTAGCAAAATAAATATCACAGAATAAAATAAATTAAAAGTTTGGAGTAGTAAAAGTATTAAAACCACAGTTTATTTTTACGAGAAAGCTACAAGCTTGAGGACAACTTTCACCATGCATCACTAAACATAATTTTAAAAATACATTTAGCGTTAAACATAGTTATAATCACCCTGTCTCTATCATCTTTAAACAATTGGCAGAAATAGACAGACATAAATACGTTTAGAGCTAAATATATTCAGTGATTTGTGGTGCAAGTGAGCCTTAGATATATAACCTCATCGGAACGCCATGGCGACTTCGCCAACTAAATGTATACAGCTATATTGCGGGTGGCTCACCTGGCCGCCTGGCCTGCTCCGCTTGGTTAGCCATAAAATGTATGGCATCCAACAATACATTTTGTTGGCGACGCGTCCTGAATTACTTAAAACATTGCTTAAAACCTAAAAAACATATCTATAATCATTAACAAAATCAATGGCAAAATATTTTTGGTACAATTCAACAGCTGCAGTTTTCCTAAGACCACAAATCCTCGTAAAAGAATTTTAAACTTGAAATATAGCTTGAATGGAGTATAGTACCTACTCATGAAAATGAACAACTTTTAATATGGGGGAGTAAAAAATATGAAAAAAAAAAAACTGTTCCCCTACATTTTGTCCAGTTATGCGAACATAAATGTATGGAGCGGCTGGTTTTATTTTCTCGATTTCACTGTTAGTCTCTTAGTAAAATTTGTTCATTTTCATGGGTACGACACTCCCCTAAAGTATGTCCCTCGTTTAACCTGACAGACTTACTGTATAATAAACATCATAAGACACAGTTAGTTCCAATATTGGCATTTAGAATTTTCATAATGAGCTTCATTCAATGTTCAAATAGTGGAGAAATATCTTTACTTTTAACTAGTCTACATTTATAAATATTGAAATAGATTTGGCAATTCAGTGTATATTATCAACTAGGTGCCAAGTTAGTATGTTATCAACTAAGTGCATGAGCTATATTCAATGTGGTTTTCTATTCTTCCCCTAATGTACTCATAAAAGCATACTTAGCCTACTTGTCACATATCACACACCCTGAATCAATATTAACATTGGTGTATATGTTGTCATTTTTAGGGTTCCGTACGAAAAGTGTGTCAACGGGACCCTATAACTAAGGCTCCACTGTCTGTATGTCTGTCTGCCACAGGGCTGTATATTTTGAACCATACTAGGAAGATACTTGAAATTTTCACACAGTGTTTGACCGCTATAACAAAAAATAAAATGAATTAAAGGGATTTTTAAACTGCAGTTTTAAAGTGTGTGTATTGTATGGTAGTATCGAAGCATTCGTGTGCGAGTTCAACTCGCATTTAGCTGCATTTTTCCTAATTCAGAATGAAATTTCACTTCTTTCTTACAAAAAGTTATTGTATCTTTGAAGTTAGTAAGGCTAAATTGAAAATAATTGATCTAATGATGACAATATTCTTATCAATGTGACAGCTAAGTATAGGTTTTGAAAAATACAAGCAAACGCTTAGATTAGATATGAATGAAAACATTGTAAGAAATCTAAGACCTTTTTCTTTTACAACTATGTAAACAAAAATTTATTTTTCCATACAAAGAACTAGTTTGTAAGGGAATTTGAGTTATAGAGCTTGCTCATATTTTTTCAATAAACTAGTATAGTTATTCGAAACTGAGTGTTAGCATGACAGCATAAATGTCAGAGTCGTATGCTGCATTGTGGCCCAGAAGTAATAAATGATCCCAACAAAGGCAGTACCAAGCTAAAGAACAATGGCCACATCTGGTATCATTATAGTACAGTTTTCATTTAGTTGTGGTGACTGGCACTGCTTGTATTTCGGCTCCACTTTATCTAGATCCACTTTAATGCCTCTCCTTTTAGCCATTTCTACTACATAACTCTTCAGCTTCAGATCACTGAAATTGATAAATAAGTATATTTAGTAATACGTAAGGGTTTCAGTATTTTAGGAATACATTCTATGTTAAAAGATTACCTTTAACCCAGATGTTACTGAAACAATTTTTTCTAGGAATGCCAGGAAAAGGTGGCCTTTTATAAGGCCCGTCTTAATAGAGGGGGCGTTTGCATTTCGTACTTTTGCGTTTTTAAGTCTTATAAAAGGCCTGTCGCAGTATCTAGGTTAAATCTTCTTACAACAATCGTTACTGGGGGCAGGTCCACTTAAATCTGAGTAGTTCTTTCCTCAAAAGATCTTTTCAGACATTAACCTGCATGGTCCTCATATGGGCCAACCAAGATTATGTCTGGACTTTAAAAATGAGACTGTGACGTCTGAGTTTATTTTGTTTAAACACCGGTTGCATGGCTAAACACCAAACTAATCTAGTTTTAAAACACAATTTAATTTTGACAAATAAAAGTGGATTTTTGAATGAATGTACAGAAATAAATATCATTTAACTACAGCAAGGAGTGCTCTGCTTCTTTTGAAATGGAGGGCAATTGTGATTGATTGTAGAACATGCTTGACAAGTCTTTCAATGACTAGCTCAAGGAAGTCCTCAATTGAGCAATAGAGCCAAGAGATGCTTGACTAGTCTTTCAATTACTGGCTCAAGGAAGTCCTCAATTGAGTAACCGAAGCCAAGATCATATTATGATTAGGTGTATCAATACCAACATATTTAGCAATGTTATTTAATATTTAAAACAAAACTATACTAACCTGAATTTCATACATATACAGCATAAACAGCTCAGCATTGCCATGCTCAATAGTACTCCCAATGTAGTAAACACCATATCCATCAAGCTCCCATCAAGCATGTTTACCAAATAGTTTTTATTCCATGTCTGAAAAGAGATTAACATTATTATTAGTGGACAGCGTTGGAAATACGTTTCTAATTCTGCATCGTTATTTACAGAAATAAGCTCGAAATCAACAAAAACAAATGAAAAAAGCTGAATTGACGCAAGTGTTTAAAATACTGAGTATGCTCTCGTAATACTTACAATGTACAGACATCTAGTTCTTAACTGAATAAAATATGTATTTATTTGTGTTCTCTCATTCGATTTTGTAAAGTTGGTCACGACAAAAAAAAAACACTCTGTATAACTGGGGTTTGGTTTGGCCAAGTTCGGAAAACGAAAACACTAACTGTAACTGTAAGTCGATTCAAGCAAGCAGCAACAGCAACCATGTCGTCTGTCTGTCACTGTCAAGTGTCACTGTCAAACAAATCTAAAATTCTAAATGTCACCTAATACGTCAACCAGAAATCCACCAATGACCATTGAGTTATGAGAAACATGGAGATGCCCTATTCTGTGGCATTGTGTTATTCTATTTAATTTTATGTAATATGGGTCTTACCTGAATTAAATGAATTATTTTTATTATTCTACTATAGAAATAATAGTTATACAAATATCTATCATATCGACACACACATGTCAAAAATCGTTCTGTTTCTTTTTAACTAATCAAGAGCTGCATATTATTATGAAAAGACAAGTACTAAATTTGGCAACACTTTTGTGTGACGTCAATATCATGTCTATGCGTGACGGGCCGCCATGTTAAGTGCCTAGTTTTATGAATGGTTTTGTGGTAAATGTGCTGCCAAACGGTTGATTGCTCAAAATATTTTTGTTTTCGACAGAAATACGTCTAGAAACTAGGTGTTTTGGTGTCCATTATTAGGAAAATCATGCCCTCGTATTGTATAAAACAGTGTGGTGCGAGTAAAAACAAAAAGAACCCTACGAAAGGCGGCCATCTTTAGTGCCCGATTTGTGTAGGTATACACGCTAATTTTGTAGGTATGCTCAGTCCATACATAGGTTTATTTAGTCATTGCCAATGACTATGAAAGGAATACTGATTAACCAAGGCCGCATTCCGAATTGGCTATAATCGCTATCGCTATTGGCTATAAGCACTCACATCGTCTCACATGCGTTCCGATTTGGATATTACGATTATGACAGCTGAGAGCTGTCAACAATTCGGAACGCTCGTGAACGCGCTCACAGTGCTTACTCGAGGTCATAACGATATTATTACAGTATTTGTTTGTATAAACACCACATTTCTTCTTTTTGGTTAGGTGGCGACTGTCAGCCAAAAGCACAATTTCGAAAATGCTACGTGATATGATGCAACTCAAAACAAAACATACACTGACACATCCTCACACACATACTGTCGTTTTTGACAGCGCTCGCGGTGATATATTTGCATGGCATAGGCGGCGTTATCGCAAGATGGCGCATGTATGACGTCATCTATGACGATTCACGGGACATCGTTATCGCGCTCACGCTAATTCGGTACGGGTTTAAGCACGCTCAAATCGATTACGTCGATTGCATTCCCAACTCGGAACGCATCCCAATAGAATGCGCACTCTACGTTCTTTTGTTTCGTTCGAAAACTAACGCGGGAACTATGCCCGAATTTCAAACATGATTTCTATCATCGAACATTATTTTCCTCCTACTCCCCAGCTGTCTTGTGTTTTTATTAATCACTAATGAGCTGAATAAAATAATGAGATTACTTGATTACAAATGGTTGAAATAAAGTATCTGGTGCTTGGACCTGCTGATGTTTGGCCTTAACGCAAGAAATAAAAGCACTTTTTTTATATTATTTATTCTGCCAAAGTCAGAGGCGAAAGCGTCAGGTTAGCCCCCGAAATTTAAAGCTTACGTTTTTTGCAATTTTCAGTTCAGCATCACGATCTTGATCAAGATGTTGATCTAAATAATTATGATTCGCGGCCGTAACAAATATTTATTTATTAAATTATAATCATAAAATATGACATTTGGCCAGTTCTAACTCAAGGAATTGTATTGCTGATTCTAATTATTATATTTCTATAAAGTCGTATTTGTTACGGTCGCAAATCATATTTTACTGCATAAGTAATATACAACGACACTGACATTCAAATTGCAAAAACCGTCAGAAAATTTAAATTTCGCGGACTACCTCAGCGCATCCCGCTTAAACAACCATAACGCCCGCTGGTTCCACAAGGACACTACAACTTTCCGATATCGCCGGCAACGGCGCGTGCTTTGGAGCCACCTTCTTAGAGTTATAATCTCTTTTCAGTTTCTTTGCCACAGCCTTTACATTTTTTTTCAACGTCCGGTCTCTGGAATAAAAATATAAATATTCATTCTGCTATATCGTTAACAATCAGAGGGTCGGGCAAAGTGTTACTGAGTTTTTCTTAGTAACAGCCCGGAGTTTGGAAGTTGGCGGTGTGATGCCCCCCTGCTTTGGAAAGCATGTTAAGCCGTTAGTCCTGTACCTGATCTCTCTCTGGTCGTGTCAGATTGCCGTCCCATCGGACTATGAGAGTGAGGGAAGAAGGAGTGCACCTGTGTCTGCGCGCACACTTGTGCACTATACTATAATAATATGGCTCATATATCTCCCGCGCCGAAGGCTAGTCTCCGATGAGATTGGCCGCTGTGGCCCAAATACGGTCTGGAGAACTTTATTTATCAATCAGAGGTATTTGTATAGACTTTGTTTCTGCTTTATTTTCTTTTGTTAGCCTGTGCTGGCTGTTCCACTGCTGGGCAAATGCCTCCCTCCAATCCTTCTATCGTTCACGGGCCAGCGCGTCCTCCTTCTAGTTTTGGCGGAATCTGTACCTAAAAATAATTTTAAACGCGGCAAACAATCGGCCATCGGATTTGACCTCAGAGCAAAGAATGAAAACAGCAGCTACTCCAGAGAGTACTTTAGACTGTAGTGGGTAGGTACTCAGCCAAACAAGGATTTGTACTTTCGTAAAGTCAACCACACAACAATTTGCATTGACGTGGATGTGCAGTTGACTGTACTACCTATCTATACTGCATGGTTCACGTGTTCTAGCTTTAATAAGATGTAATTAGTACATCAATAGCACTTACGTGTAACTAATACGGCAACAGTATATGCAGGCAGATACAACACAAACGCTTGCGCACGCTATGAAGAGGATAACCGAAATCAGGATGCTTCTAAACAGATTCTCCCCTTCAATGTAAATTGCTTCTGAAAATAGAGATAAAAATGTTTTTAAAGTCTTCTAAAGAACTAAAGGCTCAATACGGATACCTAAATTATCAATACATTATTCCTTAGCAGCTAAGCTAAATCACAACAGCGTTTGTTAATACAAATTTAGGAAACAACACATAACCCCAATGAACATTAAAGAAATCGCAAGCAGGATTACCGCTATGGTGTGTGCTTTAGTTTTGTCTAACTTTTTCTGACAGTAAGTGGAATTTCAAATGTAGGTAATAAGTATGTGCAAAACTGCTAAGCCACAAAAAACTGTCAGTTCGTGCTCTAACTTACTCGCCATTTCGTCATCAGCTAAAATCTCAACATCTGTAAAATCAATTTGCTATTTAAATTATGGTTTATTTGTGTGTCTTGGAGGACCCATGTGTTCTAAAGACAGTATCAGAGTGAAAAGGCTGTACTGGGTTACCTTAAAATATCCAGTAGGTGTTGGGTATTCATTGAGAAAGTGTTGCTGGTCTTTCTAGAGGCTTGCTGCCGAACTTGTCAAAAAGGCTCCAAGTTATGACAGAATTGTAGTTATAGTCTTGATTGTATAAGTGCTGGTGTATTGTAACTTCCTCACGATGTTTTCCGTCACCGTTATCAGAGCAGTGGTGAAGAAATAATTTACACAGTAAAGCGCACCTGACGGAAAACATCGTGAAGAAACCGACATCTAGAACCAAAAAATCCAAGACATGTGACATCTCTACCAACCCGCACTGGGCCCGCGTGGTGGATTACAGCACACACCCTCTCAAAGAGAGGAGGCCTGTTTCCCAGCAGTGCGAACAGTATAGGCTGTGTATTGTTATGTATTGTAAATTTGTAACATAATAATAATATGTAGGTAACACTTACCACTACTTCCATAAACTACGACTCTCTTCTTAAGTTTCTTGAAATTAATACGACACCTATCTTCCACGGCGTCGTAGATAAACACACTGAAAACCCAATCGTTTCATTTTAGGCGGCAAAAATATTGCAGTAAAAATATATTAAGGATAACGTTACGTACTCATCGCAACCGCATATCGCTTCGCAGGGTTGCAAAACCTGTGGGAATAGAAAAATAATAAATGAGGGAGCTTGATTTTGTCAGGACAAAAAAGGACAATCATCTACTCTAGGCACTCTGATGATGAGAAGATGGAGGAAACAAGCTATAAAACATAGGATAGCTAGGAGACCAACTCATCCCCAGCCTTCGGGGACTAAAGTACAGACTACAGACGTAGTGTCATTTTATAAGGGAACTGAATAAACTTTTGAAAGGACTTCTCAGACGTCTGCTACGAATTCTTGTAACTCTGTATTTAAGATATTTGTAGGTAAGCACATATTACCTAATTGATGAGTATTAATTTACTTACTGCATCATCTGTAGGAGCATCAACAACAGCTTCTGCAACTGTTATGACAGAAAATATAGTATATTTATTACTTAGAACTGTAATGTCATATCATAAAAATAAGTGTTTTTTGTTATTATTTATGTCCTGCAAACTTTCGAGGTCAACTAGCAGGTACCTAATCATGGCAATTTTATTTTTGTCCACTTCATCACTAATTATTTAAGAAGAAAAGGTAACTTACAGGTAATCGGACACAAAATAAAAACCCCAAATAGTACCACCATGTTAAAATTCTTGTCGATCATATCTGTCCGTACTTTCATCATATTTTACACTTTACACTAAATATTTTACGAGACCCGATTATTTACGGCACACACTGAAATCGTCTGGCCCCGATTTACGAACTATTTCTATAAATAAACCACTAGAAGTTACACTGTGTAAAATTAAATCTATTAAACTATTGATAAACTACGAAATATCACAAACAGAAATTACGAACTGCAGTACCTACTGTACTTTCAGTCGACCAACGGCAGTTCGTATTAGCAGCGTGGGTACCGAAATAGATGCATGACCTCGCAGCCATTCAGGTAATGGAGTTAATTATCCAATCAAATCTGAGAAAAGCATTATTCTGTTATTGTCTCGTGTTATTTTGGGGACTTTTAATCCAGGTTAAAAATTCGTCGATTAATCGATGCATGATAGTGATGATTCTTGATTGATGTTTTAGCGCAAAAAAAATATTGTCTACAAAGGCCTATTTACATAAGCATTTGGTATTGTTACTAATACCAAAATACTAACAAAATTATGGGCCTAGTCCGATTTTTTTTTTTTTTAATATTTATTTAAAGGTATGTCAAAGCAGCTACTGCGTGATGCTCCATCCTCGTGCATGATCCTCGGCATAAGACTGTAGACATCGGAAATCTCTTTAATTTTAAACTCGTAACTTCAATACATAATATAACCTGACCAAGATTATGTCTGGACTTTGAAATAGACTGTGACCTCTGAGTTTGTTTCGGCCTTTCTTCTCAGACTAGTCAGATAGGAAACTCCGACCTCATTTAGTTTTTAAAAATATGATTGACGTGTAAAAGTGTTTGTGCAAACCTACTAACAAAACTAAAATAGTTATTAGCCTCGCTCAACCGCGCAAGAGCTAGCACATCACTGCAGTTACTTTACAATATCATCCCCTCGATGAGTAAAAATGTTGGTACTGACTGAAGATTGTTTTGTTCTCAAAGCATAACCAGCCTGATGGTAAATGGTCAGGGGTCAGGGGTTCACAGAAATCACATATCAAATAATTTGTTTATTTTAAGAAATTTAACAATACTTTGAAATGATGGTGATGATGCTACCTAAACGTAATCGACATCGACAAAAATTTATGCTTAGATTTAGTAGTAATAAAATGTTGTATGATTGAAAGTTGGTAAATTAATATAATTTCAAATTTTCCCGGAATTGGTTTTGTTACTTGATTCCCCGCTTCACCTAATATTGCTGCCCGTAAAGAAACGTTTACTTTCGTTCAGGAACGCTCGAATCATCTTATGGTTTTTGTACATAGAATTTCGGATTTAACAAAACACAAGGTAAAAAATCGAGCACATATTTTATTGAATTCACTAATTTAAATCACTACGTCCATCCAAGTTGATCTAAGTCCAACGCAATGACAGCGATGGATATGCATGCAATAAGCAGATTAAAGACTTGCAGACTGAAATTATTGCGATCTCTGTTTAACTTTAAAGACATCGGCGCATATTTTCACGTAAATGTGAGATAGCAACACTTCTGACATATGATTCGAGTTCGGTGGGTGCTTGCAACGTAGCTCGCTCTCGCTCAACAAATTGAAATCAAAAAACCAGTTTATTTACCGACCACATCCACAACGCGCGCGTCAAAGGTTTCGTGCATAAAATTTATAGTCCGTGTTTTCTCACAGAGATTAAAATCACAAAATCAGTTATAAGTGCAATTATTTTTCGTGCGTCTTTTTATCATAATAGCAAGATTCTAGAGTGATAAAACAATTTTCGAAAGTCCCTACTACAGTACCTAGTGGGAGTGTTAAAAAGGTGTGTCGTGGTTCGAATTTTGAATCGTGAATAAACTTTTGTGCATTCACGTGAAAAATACAGGTGTTTTGTTTCGATGAGTTTGTGTGTGTAAAAGAGATGTTGATACGGAAAAGGTTTTCAATCATAAATTGATTGTCAGTTGCATAGTTGAGTGATCTTCGTGTGATTTCTTCAACGAGAGGAGTTCGCAAGGTAACGTGATAAAGTTACGATAAAATAACTGTTTCTAGCTTTAGATATTAGCTGTTCACTGTTTGAACCATACAGGTTCAATTAACACGATGAAAAGTTCCCACTGGGTGATTCCAGTGAGATTTTAATTGGAAATCATTGTTGTGCATTCCAATAAGAATGATAATAATATTATACAGTGAACCGAAATGTTTTGATTTGGCATTCCTTTGTGCCGTAACGTTACTATCGAACCAAAGAGATTTATTAATGTCTTTGTATCGAACGAAGACCGGTTTGCGTACTTTAATTACACAATAATGTTTATGAATGCAGTCAAATGTCGCTTTGGCTAATATATGAGTGTACGCAACAAACTTTTAGCGGTTTCAGTCATAAAACACTGTAGCTGCGGGCATTGCATACTATTCAAATTCTTTTCCGTATTTCAAATGATTTATCAGACTTAGAACATGATTGAAACTTGGTATTGATAAATCATACCTGTAGAGTGACCTCATTTGACCTTTACCCATCATACTGTGAAATACATAATACATAATAACAACACTCACATGATCACTATTTATCTTCTTTTGTTTTTAGTGCATTGTTGAAAGAAACACTGCAATAAATCATGAAAACAAAACACTATCAAGAACATAAAAAATTTGAAAAAAGTAGTTTTGGTATTTTTTTGTGTTTTCAGATAAGCAAGATTAATTTTGAAGTCTTCCATCATTCATCAATCAATAAACAGCCTTATTATTAGCAATTCTCAAACAGAGAAATTAAAGGGACTTATTTAAAAGTTCTTAACCTATTCGTTATTTATCATCTACGGTTTGCTTAAGCCCTGTTATTGTTCCACAGATGTGTGGGTCAAGACTCCGCACCCACCGAACAAGCGCTCATCAGCCCTGATGTTGTCCGGAACATTCCATGAAGTTGGCTGACATGCAGCCATGGCCAGTGGCAAGGCTCTGTATTCAATAGCGGTAGTCGCATTTGGCTTCATTTGCTTCGTAGTTGGCGCTATCGCAGTGGGGCTACCTACTTGGGGCAACTTCGCTAGCTGTAAGTATTATTAATTAATAAAGCTTAATGTTTAAGTCTGTGCAAGATGATGCCAGTAGCTTGCGCAAGTACCTAATCAATAGTGCTTGTGCTGTAGGCAGTCCCTTACATTTTTACAAACCAAAAACCCAATGAATATTACAGTTATGGGACTTGCGCAAGCGCTAGAGGTTGTACATCGTCTAAAACAGGCTTAATTAACATTAAACTTTATAGATTAGTCACAAGTTTTGTATTTCGTGTACAGTAATAATCACCTACTTAATAGTATTAAGAGAGATAACATTAGAAGCTAGAAAATCTATATGTAGAACATTGACTAAATTACAGCAAAAACTGTAACAAAGTTATGCACGGCTGATTTAATAATACAGCTCAGCTATTTACCTAATTGGTCAATTAATACTGATCATTTTACAGTCTAATTACACGTCATATGCTTGCACACAGCTAAAACAATATGAAAAGAAAAAACAACTGTCTGGCATATTATATTACTTGTATTAACAAACAATACAGAAAAACAATGGAATTAAATGAATCTGGCAAGCTTTGTTCGAATGTAGGCTAATGTATTACTCTCAGGGTTAGTACTCAAACACACGAGCGACACGCGTCAACAAGCCAACAGCAGAGGCAACTGCAGGTGTTGAAAACATGCTGCTCGTGTGTGCACTGTACTCAAATACACGAGCAGCACGTTGTCGACGGCTGCAGTTTCCACTGCCGTTAACGCGTGCCGCTCGTGAGTATGCACACTTACTCCCGTATTACAGAACCCTACCCAAGACTCGAGCATTACTTAAAACTAGTTTCGACCAATCAAATGGCTCTAAAATGCTTGAGTCTTGAGTGACATTTTGTAATACGGGCCTTAGACATTGGTAGCAAGTCAGTGGCACTAAATTTTAACAGACGTAACACTTTCTGTCATAATTACATCAAGTATAATGATAAAAAATAAAGGAAGATCAATTGAGAAGAAATACACTTGTTATTCTTATATCTTTTTTTGTTAGGGTATATTGTGTCCCACTGCTGGGCAAAGGCCTCCCCTAACTTACAAAACCTACTTGTCTTGTGCCAGCTCTGGCCATGTTGGCCCTGCAAACTTTATCAGATAGTAACACCACTGTCGCCCTGGTCTACCTTAACGGCAATGGCCTCCCTCAGGGGTGCAGTGAGTGATCTTTGCCCGGCTCTCCAGGTGCATTTGCCTTAATATTAATTAAATGGTGTAATTATGAGGAAATCAATTACTTTATAATTTTTTATGGTATCCCGTTTGTTAGGCATTTTGTTATGGGAGACAATTCACAAAGTAAAGCCAGCTAGAGAGAATTATGGATTAACTTGTTGGTTATTATGATTTACTAATACGATGTACTTATTTTCCTGTATTTTAATGAGATACTTATTGATATTTAACTATAGATATTTTCCTTCTCATTATGTGTACATACAGGGAAAAAAGATTATTTGTCAGAAATGTTTGTCTTAAGTTTCCTCATTTCAAGTGCAGAAATATCAAACATTGGAATTCAAATGATAACTGTGATTCATCAGATTAGTATTCAGGGTCAAATTAAATTATCTAGCGAAACTCTGCAGAAATGATGGGTATCAAATATGAATATCTAAACACTATAAAATTTATAATAAAACTGGTGTTCAATCCAATGAAATGCCACCCCTTCTCACACGTAAGAATAGAAAAGCATAATTGTTTTGTAAATATGTAGATGTACCTATAATAATTATAGGCAAACCAAAAAAGCAGGTCCTTCTTGCATGAAAATGGTGATCTATCCAGCATTCTATAATGTTTGTGGCACTCGCTTTTTAGGTCGGCCTATGCACTTTAATGTCACTATAGATAATTGCTTTGCACCTAGATTTGTATAAATAAACTAATTCTTTCAGATGACTCTGACTTTCAACTCTCAGTGCCTGGGTACTTTAGTAAGTATACTATTAAGTTTTATCAATTCTTTCTTATACAGCGCATTCACATTCAGAATGACATAAAACCATTGGTAAGTCAGTGTAATTCTTATCTCATTGTCATAAAGTTTAAATTAGAATTATTGCTGTGAGTTTGATAAAACTCTCGGCAATCATTCTAATTTATACCTTATCTTACGGAGATAAGAGTTACATTGCTATTACTTAGTAATGTTTTGACGTCTATCGTGAATCCTACCTTAACCCTGCTTACAGAAAGGCTACACAAATGAATACCCGTTTTCACTAACACTAAGAAACACCTAAATGTCATGTCTAAATAAAAGCGCGCTGTTGGATTTTCAACGCTCGGCTCAACACCGAAAGTTAAAAATCCAGCAGCGCTTTTGCTCTGTCAAAGGTCATGTTAACTGTTGTTATTGGTTGACCAAAATAATAACGGCCTATCAAATGACTTGATATGAGATTTTACATCAGGTCAAATTCTAAGCTTTCATAAACCGGGTGGTAAATCATTTAAATCTGTAAATAAAAATAATAATGTGGTGAAAGTTTTATTAAACTACTAATAGCTAGCTAGAGATTTAAAAAATACAGGGACATCGACACACAAACTGTAACCATAAATTCAGAAACGTGTGGCACTGTGTTGAAAATTTTGGACGTTTATAAAAAAAATCTGCTGTTTCATAGAAAAGTGCAATACATACATACGCGGTCAAAATGTGTGGAATAGCAATTTTTTTTTAATAACCGACAGGCAACGCAGGTTTTAGAATCATGTACTGAATCTATGATAACAGGCTGCGCGTCGATCTCCCATCTTTTAACTAATTGACATCTAACACGTGTTTTAAAGTTATCTACCGAAATAAATGAAGAGATGAGTACCTAGTTACCTACCCACCTACATGGCAGGGTAAAGTAAAAAATGGGATTAAAGAAATTCCGCGAAAAAAAAAACTGCTCCCTCAGCGGGAGCATTCGCCTGTAATGCAACCTTTTTCCGGCGACCTAACCGTGTTACTTCTATCTTTTTTTTTATTGCTGAATGGGCCCGCTCGTGACCTCGATCATGCCTGATGAATGAGGTCTATGATGGAACGAGCGTGCCCAGAAGATGCCTAAGGCACTGGAACTCCCACGCATCGACGAAACAAAGCAGACTGCTTGACGCTGGACTCCGGTGGGAGGGTGGTCGCAGACCAGGCGGGCGTTAGCCCTAACACCGCAAGGGAAGAATTGGCCAGTCAAATAAAGTGTTGGGTGTTACTGTCCAGGATGCGCCGAGCGCCCGGTTCAGTTGAGTAACTGGCGGAACAAACTGCGCTACACGAGGAGGCTTCTTCATGCATTCCAAAACCACCTATTTAATTTGTATGTATTAACCTAGCTTGCTTGTTTCAATGGTGGTCCAGTAATAACTGGTAACGGCCCCGAGTTACGAGTTGTAGGTCGTTTGTTAGAACTCAAGCAGGGGCTTTACTTTGTGTTAATAATTTCAACCTCAGTTCTCTCAAAACAGTAAAGGAAAACATCGTGAGGATACCGGCAAGTCCTAGAACCAAAAATTCGAAGACATGATGTGACATCTACCGACCCGCACTGGGCCCGCGTCGTAGATTACATTACAGCCAGGGAAGGGAGGAGGCCACAACAAACATCATTGGAGGAACATTATAGGCTGATAATGCTGGTTTCAATTAGCTCTCTACACTCCAGCGCAGTTCACTTGCAAGCCCCACAGTTGAATCTTAGATTTTCACATTACAGGCGCATTCTCCCGGTGAAGGACCGCCTTTAGGTACCTACTTATTATTGAAATTATGAAGATAGTTGTGCTTTTATGTTAAAACCACAGGTTGGAATAAAGCAACAATCAGAAACGTGTCTTATCTCGTAATAGTTTCATCAGTAAATAAATAAATAACTATGCTCGTATAAAAACCGGATTGAATAATAAAAGGCGTTAGTCTGCTGTGTTAGATGCAGAATACGAAACTCACAGACATTATATTATTATACAAGTTGCGCTCACACTTATCTACTGCTTTAGGAAGGCGCATACCAAGAGGTTAGTTGTGTCTTGTGTAATCTTTAGAATCTTGAAGTAAGTATTTTGAACAGACGTACTAGTTCCGTCACACGGTTCCGGTTTTCATGATTAGTTCTAGCTGGACATTTCATCATCTGCCTTTCCCCAACTATGTAGGGGTTGGCTTCCAGTCTAACTGGATGCAGCTGAATACGAGTCTTTTACATAGAGCGACTTCCTATCTGATCTCCACAACCCAGTTACTGGGTAATACAATACTCCTTGGCCTTAGTAAGACTGGTTGACAGACTCTCAGGCTTCTGACTCCGTATCGACTGTCAGATTTGCGAATGATTGCTGAGACCACATGTTTAACGTGCTTTCTGAGGCACGGATCTAGCTGGGCTTTCTTAACACTCATAACGGTCCATAAGAACTCCCAGACTATTCTATATATCTATCTTGAATTTCAATCTGCAAAGTTGAAATAATTCATTCTTAAAAAAGGTTTGGCTTTTACGGCGCAACTTGCTCCAAAAACCTAAAATACCAAATACTGTCTTTACTTTTTTTTTTTGTTGATACAACCTTCATGCATTGCTATGTAAACACCAAAACGAAGTGTGCGTTATATGGGTGTGTGTGTGTCCCTTTAACATAACAGATAAAAGAGGTTTTATCTGTTCTGTGGTCCCTTCTATCTCGGGGCACACAACGGAAGTCGCAGGGCCAAGCTCAAGCGCACTAAAGTGGGCCAAACCGCGCTCCTACCTTCGTCTACCTTTGCCTTTCTAACGTACCTTAGTTATTTAAAAGATAACATCAATGATTGCCCGTCAAATCTAAAGTTCTCCTGTTATTTGCGGGAAAGTTATACTGTAAACGTTCGTTGTTTGCGTAAGATTGTAATAGTTAGCCATTTCTAAATCCATCTCGAATTTCGGCCGTAGTCGTGACATTAACTTCACTTTTAAAAATAAATTGAAATAGTCAAAATTACTTTTCACTTTTACTTCCTGGTACAATCAGATTGGAAACAGAAAATTAGGATTAGGAGACAGTTATTGTTGAACGTGGTTTTTCTCAGTAAACGTTACTGACAAAAACCACGTCTTAACTAAGTATTCTATCTCTGCAAGTAACTAACTGTATCAAGTAAGATAAAGCTTAAATTTAAACTTCACAGTAAGCAGCACCACTATTATTGTAATTAACTCGTACGCTGGCTGTTCTCGATGTTTACTTGGGCCGGTAACTCAGTGCATTAAAAAATGTGGCACGCCCGCCAAACGGGTTATTGACCCCGAGACCTTTGTGACAAAACTTGTGGGAGATGTGCCAGCGGTCGCTGTTATGGAGTCTGTTTTTTTTTATTAATTTATACAGCCATCGTGCATTCAACCTCTTTCTAGAATATTAAAATTTGTATAGGTATATCGTGAATGCTAAATCACTTTATATTCGTCACGTACCATACGTTGTAAGTCTTGTAAGGCGGATTAAATTTTGAAGTTCGATCAACATTCACATCACTAGACTTAAAAAAAAGTTTTTTAAACTGGATTGAAAAAATATTGTAATACTGTGCCGATGTTATAAATAGCTGACACAAATATACATCCAGAACACTATTCTTTAGACTAATTTAAAGGTTGTCCTTGTCGGTGCCAAAAAAAGTAGGTATAATCTGTTCCAAAAGTATCTAATGAAAAAGTAAACAAAACGCCTATCTGTGATGCCAATTTGTAGTGCCATTAACAAGTGAAGTTCTTTGATTTGATTATTTGAATAAGTACTAAATCCCGAAAATCTAATTTTAAATCACTCTATAGATATTTTTCATTTGAAATTGGAGGTTTTTTTATAACCTCAATTTTCGTCGATGATTTTTCAATTACAATAAAATAATCAAACGAAAAATGTTAGAAAAAGTGGTGAAATATAAAGATGAAACCTTCTAAATTAGATGAATGTGGTACTAAACTAATTCCCTTTAGTAAGTTATTGCGTGAGAATTTAACGTGGACAGGGTTTTTTCACACTTTCAACAGATACTTTCCAAACAGACCACAAGTATCCTACTTTCAATGTATTACCGCAACATCCTCCTTGAGCTCTCCAAACAAAACAGGTCTCTCGTTCCTATCCCCGAGTATTTCGACCTTTCACGGTCACAAGTTTGGGTCCACGACGAACATAGCCTCTCAAAGTTTCGAAATGTTTTACTGCGAATATCATTATTCTTTATTTTGACATCATTTATTGCATGTATAGATAACTATCTATTTACACTAGGTACAAAATAAATGAATATCTAACTGTCTATAAAACACTGGCGTGATGACAATGCTAATTATTTTGCCAAAGAACGACCCAGCCTTCTGGTCACGTGAACTGTCGAAAAGCCGGCGAGAAATTCCCCGCACTCTTAAGCCCCATGACCCGAGCGTTTCGACCCCAAACGGCTCAAAGCTGTAGTTTACCCATTAGGGTTACAGTATTTGCGCCACTGGAGGGTCTCAGCAGCCGCAGCAGCGGCGCCTGCCAGCACAGCGAATATTATAATGAAAAATATCATTAACTTTACAAATAAATGTACCTACTTATATATTTTTATATTATTTAATATAACTATAACAGTTTTGTATATATAGGTGTGAAACTGTCAAACAGATGAATTGCGTGATATGATTTTTTTTTTATTCTTCCAAAGTGGCCTTTTTAGGGCCCCTGTTGTAATACTAGCGTAAAATTAAATTTAACAACAGGCTTCTGTGTAATAGCACCATTACATTGCTTCCCAGACGACAGGCTATATTCACGCCCACCGTAATAACGGTATCGTCTAGAAAAATAATAGCTTATTAATTTAAAATCAATGCATGTCTAACAAACTGTCGAAAGCCGTTGCAGCTGTTGTTACGTACCTCTGCAAAATATTGTATCATACTATATAATATAAAAGTGGTATTTTTTTTTGTTTGGTAATCTCTTGAACTACCCTTCGGATGTGAAATAGTCATTTTGCGTTTGATAGGTATCGCAATTCTTGAGGAAGATTCTAGGCTATTTAACATTGTGCTACGGAGCCGACTACCCTTAGGAACCTAACAAAAAGAATAAAGACAGAAAGAACTCTGAACGAAAACGAACTAATAGCGCAACGGCGCGGCGGATGCGATGCGACGCGATGCGGTGGTTCAGAAGAACAAGGACATTTTACGCGGACAAAGTCGCGGGCAGAAGCTAGTTGAATTACTATATCTAGGTACGAGAATAAAGGTCTCAAGGTCTAAATTCTAATTGGTAACCGCTGGATTGTCTGTCGACATGACATGTGTTAGATTTCCCAGACTTTGTAATAAATACCTGACTATGTATAAACCTGACGAAATTGTAATGTATAAATGTTGGCGGTTGCTGAAAGGCAAGGCAACACAAAAATTATCCACCACTTCGCAACCACTAATAAACCGTCAAACTCAAATACCGTCAAACTGCTGTGATTGTGCGTTTCTATATATTATTTCTTGAAGGAGGTTTTTGTCCAGCAGTGGACGCCTTTCGGCTGAAATTATGATGATTTCTGACGTGACAATATTACAATAACACAGGGAAGTAAAATATATGGAAATAAAATGAAGACGCTTTTCAATAACGTGCACGTATTTCCATACAGTTTAAGGACGTGGACGGGCGGAACATCCAGGATAAAATCGTGACGTTAGAAATGATAAAAGCGCACATTGGCTGACTGAAATAAATGCCCAATTTCGAAAATGATTTTAGACAACTGCGATCATCAACCGCCCCAAGAGACTGGCATATACTTGAATTCGGACAGAGACTCTGGGAGTCTACTCCCTAAGCACGAAATCCGTAAATCCGGGCGTTTACTACTCCATATCAATTACGGACATAAAGTTAGTTCAGGGCGCAAACTAGTAGTAATAGTGAATGACAACAAGATTTGACGGTTGTCCCAAAAACATGTGTTTTTGCCCGTCTGAAAAAATTTGACACTTGTTTTGTCGGATTTACTCCCGGCCCGTATCTTCGTTGAGTCGTTGACGGACTTAAAGAGTAGTGAACCGGGGATACATGTGGGATGATTCTTAATGGAGAATCACCTAATGATTTGTGCAAGACTTGAAATTGGTTGCAATAATAACCGATCGCATATTAAAACACAGAAGAAAACAAAACAGCGAACACAAAGCGCTAAATCTGAGATAACTATTCAACTCCAAGCCAGATGCTACAAAACTCCTAAGATTGATGTCATGTTGTGTAAGTTACAATAGTGTAACTGTTGTAGTTCTGCCAGTACCGAGCCATCAATGGTCAGCATGACAATGCCATTTTTTTAACTGACAGGCAACGACCTCGCCTCAAACGCAAGCACGATACGCGAAGATCCTAAGAAAGAATATTTTTTTTATCGAAATGTTTTTGTTTAACGATTAGTCTTCTCCGTCTTCATTGTCCGTGGCATTGATGCCAAATGAAGTGTCTAGTCTGGTATTTATAACAGTTAATTCTGTAACAGAGTATTATGCATTTCTTTTTACAAGCTTGTTGATATATTAAGACTTTGACGCCATAGCGACAGCTGTATTAAAAAGAAATGTTTCGTCATTTTGAAGTACAGTGTTTCAGACTAGTAGGTACAAAAGAGCGTCTTTTAAGTCGTGATGTTCAAGAAATTGATATTTTGTTCCACTTTTCGTGGTTCATTTAAGCAATATTGGATGGAGCATTATCTTTTAACGATTTTTTTTACAGCTTTTAGTACTTTTGATTTCATTGGTCTTTTTGATAATGTTTCTAGGTGCATAGAAACACACTATTGCTCCTTAATCTAGGCTATCGGTTTACCGGGACTGGCCTGGATCGTAAAATTTATCGTTGCACTTTATGACTTATTGTTCCGCAGAGTTCTTTAGCGTTCACAGTTATATTCTGCTTCGCGGCTGTAAATTACAATCGCAGTCACGAATACCTCTTAACACTACTATGTTGATCCATGTCTTCGGATGGACAGGCTAACAGACAGATAATTGCATACAATTATAGAAATATTTTAGTAACACGAAATAATTCCAAATCATCACTTCATCTGTATACAACCTGAGTTTTGGTTATGATCCGTTTATGGCTTCAAAAACTTTCACAATCATAATACTGTATTTTTTGTAGAATCTCCACAGACTTACGTATTTATATTTTTTATTGCAATTCGTTCCAGTCCTTACTTCTTTACTAAGAACCGTTCGTTATCGATTGGCTTCTGCCAGTGTATGAATATTAAATTTAAGCTTCCATAGACTATCATTGATTTCGATACGCAGTTTGAATTTCTTCGACCCTCGTAAACGACCCGTGACAAAACTGAAATGACAGAAATCTTGCGTATGGGATTTAGCCAATATTAGCAAAATATGCAAAGTTCTGCGAAATATCTTGTTGCTATGCTGAACTCTCTGTTCCATTGGAGCTTTGTGTGCATCTTTTTTTAGGTTCCTTTTTGTTATTCCATTATTCTTCTACGTTACGTCCAATTACGTAACGTTTCAATACACAATGTTTAGTCAGTCATGTGCTGTATTGATCCGAACACTAGGTGAATGTCGGTCATCGTGTAATCAATTGACATATGACTTGTGACTCATGTCATTATTAATGAAGTGCATACGGCCATCCTAATGATCTGATTTGGTCATAATCATCTTTTACATTGCCTTTTAGATGTTGTTACCAGCTCTTTGAACGAGAAACGTGCATCTTCACTATAACGGTGGATTCCGCAATAGTCACATATTTTTGCTATACATTACGCTATACATTTTTTGGCCTAAAAAGGTGTATAGAAAACGTCAGTCTACCTAGTGTACCTACTTATTCAACAACTTAATCGTCTATTATTGTTACTTCTGAACTTAAGTTCTAAATGGCTTGTATAACTACTATAGGTGGCAATAATATGAATATTGATTAACGATAACTTGCAATAATTGAGTTTTCTAGAAGCTATTAACTACCTAATGATCTTTAATGCAGGTCGGGCGATACCTGGTATTAGATACTCAACAATTAATTAATAACATTTTAATGCCTTATTCGTAAAGTGGTTGTTCTATTGTGAAACGAAGTTCGTATTAAAGATTCAGAGACATATTAGTTAAATCGATAAAACATTTTCCATTCCAACCTCCACTAATTGAGGCTATGTGTTTCCTTGAAAAGGATGAAAGATTGAAGAGAGCTAGCCAAGTATTGTTAGACAAATTAGCAAGGTCTCATTCGCAACACACTATGAATTAAATTAGTATGCAGCCAGGAAATCGTGACGAGGCCCTCTGTATTCCTCATCCTCTTAGAGTGTCGCCGACCTTCAGATTTGCAGGCCTTCAATGAGTTCTGCTCAACTAATAGGCTAATTGTCATAGTACTCCTAAACATGACTATTTCCCTTCGTGAAATACGACCTTGTTTCAAACTCTTTGATGCGTTCACTTATTGTAATTTATGTCCGTTCCTATTGAAACTCCATGTAATATTCCCACAAGGTTCCTTTGGATTAGTTTCACTTACTTCATTCATACTTCGGAGTTCTACTTTTAGTACATCCTATTACTATTATAAATGTGAAAGTTTGTGAAGATGTTTAGATATTTGTTACTCAATTACGCAAAAACTACTGAACGGATTTGGATGAAATTGGTACACAGATAGTTTATAACCAGGATTAACACATAGGATACTTTTTATCCCGATAATCCCTCGGGATCGAAACTAACGCGGGTGAAACCACGGGGCGCTACAAGTTTACTAATAAGTTATGTCAAGATTTTTCAATAGCCATAACTTGTCAAGTAGCATTGCCTACATTGAGGTCTCATAGCAAACATGTTTGCTTTATTAAGGTATTGTTACGTCAAAATCTGTTTAAAGTTATGCATGTGTAGGTAGTTTTGAGGTCGTCAATGATTTGCGTTTGGATGCCAAGTCAATATTTTTTAGGTTACGTCACATATGTCTTTATGTAGTTTTCAATATCCCCTTGACCTCCTTCATGAGTATTCAATTACTTAGGCCTAAGTAGGTTGTTTTGTATTCTGGGAATCAGTCATTGGTAATGCGCCAAGAAATGCATGAATTTTATTATAGGTAGTTGCGTTTATTTATTTCTTTAATTAAAACGGTTTACTACCAATTACAGAAAATAAAGACACAGTTTGTTTAGACACATAAAAGATAAAATCTGAAATCATCAAGTAAAAAGTTAACAACAATCTGACATGCCGACAAAATCTCGTTTAGTCCACTCTCGGTCCCTCGACCCCCAATAAATAATGTGTCCACTGGACCCCTAACTATAGTTTATTCTCGACCCTTGGGGGTCGAGAGTGGATTCTATTTTCCAGCCAAGTTTTAGTTTCCTCTCGACCCCCAAAGTACTTCGTCCATTCCGTCCGCAAACATCGTTTGTTGGATTAGAGTCCATGAGATCATTAAGTAAATAAATAAAAAAAATCTTTATTTCACACAAAAGCCATAACATTACAAAAACCCAATTCTAAAGAGCTTAAAGGCTTATATCTAGGTCACAATAATTTTAATACCTACTCTGACTCCTAAACTAGGTGTAGGTGCCTGTGCCTTAGGAGTCACTGATTCTTCTTTACAAACAAAGCCATATTATATTTAAACGGGACGCTTCAACAATAAGCAAATGGTGTAAAAGAAAACAGGATAGTGCGGCCAGAGTACGTGGTACTGAAGACTTAGCACGCGCAACTGTGCGATATGGAGGCACAGCAAACAGCATTTTTTTTTTAGAATGGGAAATCATCAGATGACCCCTCCCGCTCTTGGTGGAGCGGAAGGGAGTGTCAGACTCTTACTGACTAAAACCCATCCGTGTTCCTTCCTTAGCCCTTATATGTTCCGGGGTAGCGGTAACCCTTTCGGACAATCCCGCTGCCCCGGCAGGCTTCGGCCCTGACCCCTCCTCTGATGACAGCAAACAGCCTGTGCTTTCTGCCGCGGCAGTAATTGTCTGGCACAAAAAAGTGAGCCAGCACTGCATATAGATCAGGAGCGTCTTACAGGCTATGGTGATCTGGTCTTTTGCTCGCCTTACCTCTAACGAGTTATATCCGAAATCCGAGACTACTAACAACTACCGCGGTGATTAAGATTTATATTGAAAGGAAATTGGAAAATCCCGTAAATGATAGCAGAATGTTGTTTATCAGCGTAATTTCGCGGCTTTCCAGCAATGTTGCCGAGTGCCGGTGGCTACTTTCCTATATTTATCAAGACTTGCCACTTTTAGTTAAGCGCGTGATTAAATCTCGGAGCCTACATATTTTGCTCTGACGTAATTGCGTAGCCTTGGGAGACAGTTTGTAATTTATTTTAATACTTATCATCATTAATGGATTATGGAGCATGTCAATTAACAATGCACGGTGATGGTTTGTAGAACCTATCTGTTAATGCTTTATGTAATCAAGACCATGTATCTTTAACATGTTAAGTAACAGCAATGCTACTCTAAGGAAATACTCTATCGAACTAATTTTTTGTTTCCTCAGTTGAAATCAGAGTTTTCACATCATTAATAATCGAGTCTATGGTCCTGGGTTCAATTCCCAGGTCGGGGAAAGTGGTATTGGCACAGATGTAGATACACCTAGATAACGCAAGAGCAACTACTTCACGTGCCAAAAATCGCACCAGCTTACAAAAATCGTAAGCCGCCACTTTCGCGCTCAGTCCAGTGTACTGCTACCTGGTTGAGCGTGAGCGCTGACGCTAGGACCCGGCGCACAGATTGGTGGGGCGAGACGGGTGCCGCACGCTGCGGCGTCTTTGAATCGATTTGATTTACTCATCACTAAATAGTACTTATGAAGTTGTGACGTCATAGTAGATAGTCAAAAAATGGCAGGCTTGGTTCTCATACAGATCGTGATACTTGCGTTATCTAGGTCTGTCTATATCTGTGGGTATTGGGTTATTCCATTAATAATTTCTCAGAAGCTGTCTGGAGGCTGGATTTGTGCCCGATAGATGGCTATAGGCTCGCCCCTATTACATGGGACTTGAACATAACTGGCGAAATGTGGGAGTACTATACGTACACCTCTGACTAACCCTTCGAGGATTACAGGCGTGATGTTATGTTATGTAATGATTGAGTCTGGATTCAAAATTGAGTTCGCTAATGAATGAAGACTTAACATAACACACGTTAAAACTAACAACGACTAAGTGCTTGGCCAGACTGGCAGCGCGGGCGTGGGGCGGGCGCGGCGCGGCGTACTCAAACATAAGAACTTCATTTGAGTGTCCATAGCGGGCACGCGGGCGCGGTGAGCGGCGCGGGGACCGCTCGGGTAACTCACGCCATAGCTTGTTCATACAAGTGACCACAGTGGGAGCGCGGGCGGCCCGCACTGGGACCGGAGTTCTCAAACTAGTTCGAGATTTTTTCTAGTAAAAATAAGTTCTCTTCATAAATATTTTATTTTGACAAACACTGGACAACACACCGATCACACCCGCGCTCGATCGCGGACAGGCAGACTGCGCGCGTTCCCGCGCCGCTTCCCGCCCCGCGCAGCCAGTCTGGCCAAGCACTACGCGATATAGCATATTTGTAACATCATGGTATTAATGTTATTTTTCGTTTGTTCACAGTAGAAAATCCGAACTTCGACCAGGGCTACTTCGGACCATGGCGGGTTTGCAAGAAACTGCTATACAACAGAGAGAAATGCGGCACGGACATTTCCAAGTTTCATCCGTCGAGTAAGTTACTTATTTGCATATATTTAAGGACAGATTCACACATGTTGTTTGAAAGCCGAAGGTAGCATGCTCATTGATTAATGTTTCTATTAATAGATTCATTCAAGCTTTTGCTAGGGTTGTATCTTATTCTCAGCAGATGACAAGCCTGGGTTCCGCACAGGAAGCCTTGCATCAATTTATGTACCACTTGTGTATCAAATTACACATAAAAATTACCCTTGTCCAAGACTTGCCTGCGGCTTCGCCCATGTGGATGGCGAAAAATATCCCACGGGGACGTAGTACGGGTTTAAAAGTACCCTGTGACCAGGTTATAAACTATGTATCTGTGTGCCAAAATTTATCCAAATTCGTCCGAAACATACATCCAGACAAACAGGCAAAAGATCTAAAAAAAAACAAAAATATTTTCGGCATCAGACACCTCGTAACAGTAATTGTCTTTTTTTTTTTCAAAATTTTTATTTTACCGGTTTGACTTCGTTAGGTACTTGGAAATAGATATATACTTACCTCTCTACACAGTCACTGTTGTTTGGGGTTCAGCATTGTTTGAGACTAGCGCTTTCAAACAGACAACCAGTCAATACGCTTCCGTAACGTATCGAAAATCAATCAATGTTATCGTAGGAATCCTCTAAACGCTTTTCACAAGTCCAAAACCGGAAAATTTTGTCTGTTTGATTAAATCAAATTCCACTATTATAAAAAAAATACTAAATAAATACACTATTCTATATATACCACAATTCTTCAAATCAGGTTATCGAAATGTGTCATTTTCAATACTAGATAGCCTGTCGGATGGTTGTGAATAGCTATGCAGGTCGTAGAGTATCTTCATGGTGTTCAGTCAGGTATGATGCAAGACATTCTACAACTAAACATGAAATCGTTTTTATAGTTTCATCGTGATGGAGCAACAAACATTAATCCAAATTTTAGCATTTATGATATAAGTGGAATTATCCAGCTCACCCTTGAGCCGTGCATTAGACTTCTGTTTCTTATCCAATATTACGAGTCGGTACCTATACAGAGATGCGATTGCGACATTTGATTATCCGTTCATAAGAACGGATAATCAAATGTACAGGCTGACTTAGAATTTATTGGCAATCTTTGAGGGGGTGAAAGTATTCATTCATGAATTTATGATTCAATTTCTATGGGGCAGAATGAGAAATACAAATATCATAAATTATCTGCTGTTCCTACATAATGCATTGGATTTGGACCAACAAAACGATTTTTTTTATTGCTATTTCATTTTCCCTAAGTAGTATTTTATAAGTTCTTTCAGCCCCTGAATTCACAGACAGCTTTCGCTTTCGTGTCTCATGTTCCAGCGCCATTAATTTTCAGCTGTGCAGTACAGACAGAATAGATTGACCTATTTTTGTAGGCAACGCCCTTAGTTTTCTATGTCGTTTTAATGCTTATTTACTAATTGTATTATTTAAGTTAATTAATATGACTTGTTTCTACATAGAAAAACACGGACAAATTATATTTAAAATTACGATTTACGCCGCCATTAATTTAGTCACTTGGATTTGTCAGCTTTTTAAAAAAAAAACTTACTATTATTAAACGTGTAACGCGAATTTAACCATTGTTCTAATGTTCTATGAAATGAACTAAATATTGCAAAGCAAGTAGCTCTGAACTCGACAGGTAACATAATATTTTGCTCAGAGGGGAGAGTTAAAAAGGAAGCAGGCGTCGTTGGAACGGAAAGTCAGGGAAACGGCTGCGTTGCCTAATGCCTTTGCCTCTATTGATTATTTTCTAAAACAGGACACGCTTTGATGGCTTTGTTCCATATTTTTTTTTTATGTATTTAGGTTACATTCTAATGTGAGGGGCTAAGTAATAACAGCCGCACGGGGCGATCGATCAGGTTAAGCTACACTTGCCGCGGTCAGTCCGTGGATGGGTGATCATCTTTACATACCAAGATCGTCTGTGCCTGGGAAAGCACGTTAAGCCGGTAATCCCGCCTGTCATTCGTGGCTCTTTGGCAGTCATTACGGGTAGTCAGAAGCCCAAAAGTTTGGCAACTAGTCTTACCAAGGGGTATCGTATTACTTACCCAGTAACTGGGTTGTGAAGGTCAGATAGGCAGTCGCTACATGAAAAATACTGGAATCCGGTTAGACTGGAAGCCGACCCCAACATATTTGGGAAAAGATTAGGCAGTTTTTTAATCAATTACTTGTTCAAAACGTCTGCATGAATTATTATTTTGTCTCTAGAGTAGTCTCTACGTACAGGAAAACGAGTTGTTTTTCTAACACAATGCATGCTAACCAGTAGAAAATTGTCAGGTTCTGATTACGACACAAACCACCAGAATATAGGTTGTGGTATCTAACAAATAGGTAACTAATCAATTTAAAATAAAGAAAGTTGTAAACTTGTAAAAGAGGTTTAATATAAAGCTGGGAAAGTACCTACATCTAAAGTTGTCATGAGCCAATATAGACTAGACGTAGATTACACGTGAAAGTCTCGATAAAATAGTCTCAACGACAATTACTTCACAAGAGACAGTCCGTGAGCTAAGGCCTCGTTCACGACCTCGAGCGATGCGACTTGCGACGCGACTTGAGCCAAGCGACACAGCGTGTTATGCATCATTGGCTGCACTCTAATTGCATAACACGCTTTCAATCATAATCTGAATCATTTTGAAGAATATTGCTAATCCATTGATTCATATGTTCGAAAAATTTGTTTGCGCAACAACGTAAATAACGCAATGAATGTTTTTAAACAGTAAAATTTAAAGCCATTGCTACTGTTAGTGTGTTACGCTATTACCCGGCTAGCACAATATCCGTAATATCGGACGAAGTCACGGGCGTTTCCGAAACCGTCCGTATCACCTACGGACTTGCTCGACCTAAGAATGTACCTGGATTTGACAGTTGTCCCTACTCCCCAATGTGTTTTTACGTCCGAAGTAAATCAATCGGGTGTAGGGTTTTCTACGAAGTTTCGAACTACTTTCTGACGGGTCTGTATCATCGTTGATTGACTAGAGAGTACCTAGGTGTTTCCGTCCATCGCTCCGCAAGACGCGTTGCGGCGACTTGTGAAACAACTTCTTTCATTTGTTTTCTCTGCAATCGCTGTCGCAAGACGCCTGTCGCTTGAGCGTGAACTTGTACCTCGTACCGTGGCCATCTTACCCCGTGGGGTAAGATCGAAAATAGATAGAAGCATCGTTTTCTTTATGTTTTCAGACCACTTAGGAAATTGTTTAGTTCTCTAATTGAATTGATGTTTGTGACTTAACCGCTCCTAGTTTATTTTGCTAACATTTTAATTGCTTAGTGTACGAGTATGTACTAGCAAGATCCCGTCACGTGTGGTGACTTGTGAGTTTGTGAGATTCAATAGAATAACATGATACCGTTACGGAACGCGTTAAAAGAATTCTGATACGTGCTTGGTATGTTTGAATCTGACTACTGTCGAATGTACCAGTGTACCTGCAACGAATTTGCAATCTTGTCATATTTAATGTACAGTCAGGGATAAAGATTGTTTAGCAACTTACAATAATTATTATACGCGGGTGGATGTCGAAAATTATAGCACGCGAACGTGCTACCGGAAGAAAAGGTCCTTCCCTAGGATGCCATCTATCTCCTTGGCAAATTTTACCGAAATCGTTGAGTGGTTTAGGTGTGAAAAAGTAATACAATATAGAATGTACAGCCAGAGTTACTTCCGAATTTAAAATATTAGTAGGGATTGTTAAAATATTTAAATCACCAAGTACCTATATGACATTCTTTATCATTCGTATGAAATGGCTATACTATAACAAGGTCAATTCTTGTGTTGTTTCAAATTGTTATTATCCTGACTGTAAAAAATTAATAGTTATAATGATGTATTCTGAATAGCTCGCATTTTTTCGCATCATCATCACTTGCCTGGCCTTTTTCCAACTAATTTTTGGGTCGGCTTCCAGTCTAACCTGATGCAGCTGAATACCAGTATTTTACGTGGAAGGTCTGCCTATTTAATCTCCACAACCTAGTTACTGGGGAACTCTGGCTGTCGCTTAAAACAAAAGTGCGATCATCTACAAATTCTCGTGCTTCCACTCAATTAATTTTCGTCTAAATGCATCTTAATGTTTCCTTTTATACAGTCTTCCATTACACGTTATTTCTGTCAAGCATGCTCTAATTACGTTCATCGAATTCAATCACTTTGGGCTGACCGCTCAATGAACAGCTTCACATACTCTGAATATTTCGTATGCCAATGTTAATGTGCGTTTAATTAACAATCCGCCATTTTTGCGTGACTTTACTTATTGAATTATTACGTTACTGTTCTCAATGATAACTGAATATGTAAAATCCTACTAATATTATAAATGTGAAAGCTTGTATGTATGTTACTCAATCACACAAAAACGGCTAAACAAATTTGGATGAAATTTGGCACACAGATAGTTTATAACCTGGATTAACAGATAGGGTACTTTTAATCCCAATAGTACGTTCCCATGGAGCAATTGTAGCCCAGTGGTAACGGCCCCGACATTAGAGTTATCGTGGGTTCGAACCCAGACAGGCGCTTTACTTTGTGTCAAATAATTTCATCACCACTGCTCTCAAAACGTTGAAGGAAAACATGTTGAGGAACCCTGCATGTCCTAAAAGCAAAAAAACGTAGAAATGACATCTACCAACCGGCACTGGCCCGCGTGGTAGATTACGGCCCACTCCCTGAGGCCTGTGTCCCAGCAGTGGGAACATTATACGCTGATTGTAACGAGTACGTTCCCGTGGGATGTATTCCAACATCCGCGCGGGCGAAGCCCTTGGCAAAAGATAGTCAGAATTATTGTAGTAAAGTAACCTACATTTTCACTACCACTTAAAATTTATGACATTAGGGTGTTATTCGCATGTCACTAAATAATGAAATTTCATGCACGGTCTACCGGTTCAACAAACAACGCCGTCCTAAGCTAACAAGCGATTGTGGAGTAGAAATAGACGTGGGAATTTGGGAATATCACAGGAATGCCAGATAGATTAGTGTGGCGACACAGGAAGAAATGTTTTTTTTTTATACAGGGAGATTTTTTAATCACCATCCAAATTTTTACAGTGTGTTCTATCCATGATTATGAAAAACTTGCACTATGGGATCAACTCTGAAATCTCGAAAAAAAATCAGCTGTTTCATACAAAAGTTCAATACCTACTTGACCAAAATGTATGAAACAGCTGTTTTTTTTTCGTGATTTCATAGTTGGTCCCATAGTGAAAGTTGTTCCTATACATGGGTAGAACACACTGTAAAAGTTTGCATGGTGATTAAAAAATCTTCCTGTATAACACTTGGCCTCAGGGTTTATTCGATTACTTTAAAAACCGCAACCGTGCTTGAATCCGCATTCCAGTTGAGCTATTTTTATTTGCGTGGATACATAGGTAGATAAATCATTTATTTAGTGCGCACAAAAGAAATGCACAATACACAAAAGCGTAGTCAAATAATAACCAGAATCATAACGCTAGCCGCGAATTGGTGCTTTTCAACGACCATCCACTATAAAGATACACACGACGACATATCAAAGCTGCTTATACATTTCCAGTTTTAGCTGACCTCGCAATGTATAGGCTTTTCATACAATGAGAAGTCAGCTTAAACTGGAAATGTATAGCTTGAGATGACGTCGTGCATATGCCGCAGCCAACTGGTTAAATTAGCCGTTCAGTTAACTGCCTGGCCTTTAGAAGTAGTGCTCGCCTCGCTTCTTCCCTCGGCTCGCACGCGGTTGATCACAGTTCTAACCTAACCCACTTGGTCGGGGTGCAATGCCTTAATTACTGAGACCAATTCGGCTCGCGCGTGATTGGTTACAGACTTCCAACCTAAACTGTAATTGAATATCATTCAGGCCGTTAGTTGAACGGCCTCCGTTTAGTTGAAAGGCTAGGCGGTTAACTGAACGGCTAATTTAACCAGTTGGCTGCGACACATTTAAGCCTTTATTCATTTGTTCCGAATTTCGTACCATATTTTGTGACAACAAAAAATAAGAGTTTTAGTGTGAGAGACAGAGAGAGAAAGCTGTATCTTTCTTCTCTCTCATGTAACGAAATGTGCCTAAACGTGACGCGTCCTTGAAATGTCACTCTAAATTCTCGTTCAATTAATTTCGAATTGCCGCCTAAGAAGTTTCACTTCGCCTGCTAAGCCCACTGGATGGTATTGACTTCTTTCTTTTGTACCGAATTTCGCACCACCCTCTGTACCGACAACTAAACGAGTCCCCATAAGTAACAGGTCAGTTCGTTCGATAGACCCATCTGTCAGTTCTCGCAGTTCAACAAACACGAGCGATGGTTAAACTAAACGTGTTAAGTAATTAACTGCTAGTTAACTTTGACTATCTGTTACGGCGGTATGCAATCGTTATAGTCATTAACAACTGTGGAAGATTACCGGATTTTTACGGAAGGTGATGTTAGTTAATGTTTTTCTCAATTAAGTATTCGTTTCCTTGTAGTTCTGTCATTTATATTTTGTTGGTTGACATATAATTGTTACTATTCAGACGTATGAAAGGTTCGATTCGAGAGGTTCTGGGGTGGCAACCGCGTACCGGAAGACGTAGTGTTGGAAGGCCTCCCACAAGGTGGACCGATGACCTGGTGAAAGCTGGAGGAATCAGCTAGATGCGAAAAACACAGAAATAGTACTTGGGGGAGGCCTATGTCCAGCAGTGGACGTCTTTCAGCAGAAATGATGATGAAATTTATGAAAATGTCGCTATTGCATCCACTTGATCCATTGCTGAACGTAGGGCTCCCAAACTACCAATGATCACTAGTACGATGATCATTGGCAATCGCCAAACTCAACAGTAACCCTCATAAGGTCGCTGCAGTTGTTACTACTTACGTCCACTGCTGAACAAACCCATCCCGCAAGTGTCGCCGTATCGACAGTCCTGTCTGTACTTCATCCAGTGGATTTCCTGGGCTACTATTAAACCTATTAATAAAAACCTATTAGTTTCATAAACTTTGCCAAGAAGTGACTGTCTCTTAACGTTTGATCTCTAGGTCATCCTTCACGACATCCACGGTTAAAATACGATTTCCTAGAAAAGCGATGGTCGCCACTGACGTCCGCAATGACGGCTGTCATTAAAATAATGGCAGTGGCAAAGATTTAAATCATTAGATTCGCCCTACCGCTTACATAGTCGCATTTCTGATTCGTATGTCAACACCTCTGACACACAATGACGTAGTGACTTCACTTGATTGTCATGGAAGCAATATTTTATATTGTGTGACCTGAGATCACGTTTTCAGTATGGACACTTTTTTTTCTAAGTACGGTGAGGGCAAATCTAGCGATTTGAATCTTTGGGCAGCGGGGTTAAGATGACAGATTTTCATGACAGTCGTTAAAATATGACGGAACTGCTTTCCTAGGAACTTCTTCACCGCTACAGAGAACTGCCGAGACACTTTCCGTATGAATTGGTTTATGAGGTATTGTTACACGTGGGACTTGAAAGTAAGTAGTTAACAACAAGCACAATGTATGAGACTGCGAGTACCAAGTTGTGCGTATATCACACGCGCCACTTATAATAATTGAAACTATTCGTTTATATGTATTAATCTTAACCGTGAATGACCGAGAGAAAATGTGCTCTATTTACATCCATTCACTTTCACTGAGCTTAACTCACGATTTTCAAAACTCCGACCCTTTTGTTTAGATGTTGGAATGGAAAGAGCATTGATCATTGTAATGATAGAATGGTATAAGTAGGAGATTGATGTCTACAATCCTTTCCAAAGCCTTTAATTATCGTAAAGTCAGGGAAAATGATTGCTTAGAAAATTTACTATCAACGGAGTAATTGCGTACAACACACTAAGTCACTAACAGAAGGAATGGAAGAACGGATTTGGATTAAATTTGGCACATGGGTACACAATGACCTGAATTAGGACATAGGATACTTTTGATCACGATATTCACGCTGGACAGGACCTAAACGTAACATAAAAACATAATACAACTAATAAGATACGATAGAAAAAAAACATGAAGATACCTCTAAAAACTTTCTATTTACATTAAAAACCATACTAATATACAAATAATCATTATAATTTTTTGTCAGATTATTCTACAAGCAACATACTAAAGCACTAGTGTTTTAATTTTTTAGTCCAAACAATAGTTTTTTTGTAAATAGATAATTGCTTCATATTTTGCAATAAATTACCAGCGTTGTATCATCGCGCTTCTCTTTATTTTCTATGCAGTCCGACATAGACCGCGCTTTAGGTCATGTGCACGACGAGGCCCAGCTAGTACACACGGCTACACATCAAGCTATACATAACCAGTATAAGCTGACTTCTGATAGTACGAAAAACCTATACAATGCGAGGTCAGCTAAAACTGGAAATCTATAGCTTGATGTGTAGCCGTGTGTACCTACAAAAAGTAATTACAAGTGGCTAAGTTATCGCATTCGTAGCAGCCTATTTGCCTAGTTGCCACTTACAAGGTATGATAAGCAGCTCAGTTTTCTTGAAATGGTTTTCTTTCATCTATAGGAAGTTATTAAATCGCTTTTAATCTGTGTTACAAGAAATAGAGCAATTCTCAGTAGTATAAGACGTTATTGGAACGTAGAAATTATTTCTTCTGCCTGCCCTTGTAGCCTTGTACACACGACTACACATCAAGCTATACATTTCCAGTTTTAGCTGACCTCGCATTGTATAGGTTTTTCGTACAATCAGAAGTCAGCTTATACTGGTTATGTATATCTTGATGTGTAGCCGTGCGTACCATGTTACTTGGAGTCGACGCATTTTTTTCTCATACCTTCTCTTCTCCCTGCAGCTGTCACGTTTATTTATTCCTTTTTTTTATCTTTTATTTGGTCTGTCTCACTGCGTCCTCCAACCTTTTAAGCCCTAAACCGCGGTCCGTACCCCACAGGGGGTGACCTTAGCGTGAAGTCGCTTAGTGTATATGTTCGATGCCCTGGCTGGAGGCTTTAATTTATTAAGGCTTTCATAGAATTCCGGTTAAGCAGCCGACAACCTCCTAAGTTGATCTGCAAGATAAATAAAAACTAATTGCTATCTGTAAACTAAAAATTTCTTGACAATTAACTAGACACATTAAGATTTTTTATTTTCAAACATGGTAATTTACATAACAGACTACATACATAATAATAGTACAAAACACATAACATACATAATAGTACATTGTACAACTAGTGCATAAAAGAAGCCATTTTACCCCGAGAAGTTTAAGTCAATCAGTCGATAGCTAAGTCGAGGGGTAAAATGGCTCGTTTATGCATGAGTTTATACACTCTGATTTTTACTTCATACGGCCAAGTCATAAAAACGTTTCTTTGGGTTTTTAAATAATAAATAACAACTATTTTAATAATAATAATAAAAAAAATGTATTTTATCTGGTTTTATTAAATTAACGATAGAAAACACGGAAAGATAAAAAAAACAAATTAAATAAAATAACGACTGGTGGCTGTTGGGCCTGGTTATCTTAGTCTTAGAAAAAAAAAATACTTTATGCACTAGAACATAAAAAGCGACTTTATGTCGCCTACGCGTACGTACAAACTTTTAGTTAGAGCATGAGAAGTGAAAAATAATAATATGTACTTACATGTATATAAAACAAGGGTAACGTATAAAACAGGCGTATAATATTCTCATCCATAAAAATATAAAGTTGAAAGTAACTCTGTCTGTCTGTCTGTCCTGTCTGTATGTTACCTTTTCACGCCTAAACCACTGAACGGATTGCATCCCGGGGAAGGATAGGATAGTTTTTATCGACATACCTCGCGGGCGAAGCCGCGGGCGGAAGCTAGTAACGTATAAAGTTCCTCCGCATCGTTGTCAGCGGGAAAAGTACCCAAAAGGCTGCCAGCATTGCCAAGTAGTATGGCGATGTTGATTCTTTCTTTGTTAGCTAGAGTACATACATGGTTTACTCAATATGATTCGTGTAAGAAAAACATTACTTTTTTAAAAGTTTAGCGTCATTTCACACGGTCAATTGTTAGAGCAATATGCTAAAAATCGCCTAGGGCTTTATCTTGGAAATTCTGAACAGTTGGAGGGTTAGAATAGTTGCTGATAAATTGCTATTGGATCTAGTGAGAATACCGTAATCGCCTAACTGTGAATATACGATGGTACTTGTATAAATAAACCACTCAGATTGGACCCTTGGGAATTGCAAACGCTGTAGTTATGTTTATTTATGAACTTTACACTCACGTTTCTGTTACTCGTATACAATATCCTACAAATATTATAAATGTGAAAGTTTCTGAAGATGTTTGGATGTTTGTTACTCAATCACGCAAAAACTACTGAACGGATTTGGATGAGGTACACAGATAGTCTATAACCAGGATTAACACATAGGATACTTTTTATCCCGATATTCCCACGGGATCGAAACTAACGCGGGTGAACCCGCGGGTATTGCCTTGAAATAAGATTTAAGTTTCTTTGACCCAATCGGCGGTCGGTACGGCAAGAAACATTTTTTTTTTTTAATACCTAGTTATATTAAAAGTTACTGAAATCAATTCAGTAGTGAATTATAAACCAACTATAAACAAATTACACCTTGTATAATTTTAGATACTTTTTACTACTTTGAATATTATCATTATCATACTCACCGTTTAAGGCGGCAACTGTTATTTCATTTCCATTGATTGAAAAAAAGGGCTTGTGGCTAAGTAATAACAGCCGCACGGGTCGATTGCCGCAGCCCGTCTGTCCGATGGGTGACCATCTTTACATACCAACCCCTCCGTGCCTCGGAAAGCACGTTAAGCCGTTGGTCCCGGTTGTCATTCGTGGCTCTTTGACAGTCGTTACGGGTCCTCAGAAGCCCGAAAATCTGACAACCAGTCTTAACACGGGGTGTCGTATTACCCAGTAATTTGGTTGTGGAGGTCAGATAGGCTGTCGCTCAATGTAAAATACTGGTATTCAGCTGCATCCGGTTAGACTGGAAGCCGACCCCAACATAGTCGGGAAAAGGCTAGACAGATGATGATGACTCTAGTTTTGGTTTAGTTGGTGTCACTTTATCAGTATCAACGGATAGTCCACCAAATTTAATCTTTATCAGTACTAATACTAAAGCTGAAGAGTTTGTTTGTTTGAACGCGCTAATCTGTGGAACTACCGGTCGGATTTGTAAAATTATTTTTATATTTGATAGCTTAATTGTTGAGGAAGGCTATAGGCTATTTAACATCACGCTAGGACTCTTAGGAGCCGAGGAAAAAGAACGAAAGTCAGAAAGAACGCTTAGCGAAAGCGCGGACGGGCGATGCGATGCGACGGGGCAGGTTGGGGGAGCAAGGAATTTCACGCGGGCGAAATCGCGGTCAGAAGCTAGTACAGAATAAAGCCACTAGTCCTTTAAAACCATGAAGATGGTAATAATACACTCCCCATACTTCAGTGACTGTTTACTGCGAGTCCACGCAACGCTAAAACAATGTCATTGTGCAGTTGACGAGTGTTTGTGTAATGCTTTCATTGTTTCAAAGCATCCTTCGTCTAATGCTCGAGGCAATGCCGTGGAACATTATTAGTATGACTATCAATGCAGTTTTTACCTTGACCTGATGCTGACGTAAAAATATATAAAAATAAAAGTCAAACAAAATTATATTAGAATGTCGATATGCAGTTGTTTCTGTCGAGATTGAAAATATTTTGAAGCTGACATCAAACGATGATGAAACCAGAAGGCCAATTATCTTCATTTAAAACGTTCAAAATCCAGTCTCAGTCTCATCTCGACGACAAACAAAATATGTCAAAAACTTGTCAAAATGTAGGGAAATTATTAGTATTTTTTGACAGATTGAGACTGAGATTTGACTGTGAACGTTCTTAAAATTACAAGAATTGCCCCTCTGATCGAAGCCGAAAACAAATGAATGTGTCTGATACGATTAGTTTTAAAAAGAAATTGCCGAGATGTAATTCGGATTTTTTAACCATCAATCATTGGCCAATATTGCGAAGAACTCTCCTTAGTAACCTCTGAAGTCTGCAATGTCCTCAATTAGCCAAAATTGGTTAATCCCATTAAAAAAACATTCAATTTTCCGATTGGATCGAGTGGTGTATCCGATCCGACAGGCATCATCAAATAAATTCTGGGCTGATAAACTCATAAAAGATTTCCTAACTAATTCTATTTGTTTTCACGAGTAATTCAAGAGCCGTTTGACACAAATTTAATAGGGAACTGAATGAACGGCTAGTGAATACCAATCCTATTGTAAGGACAGTTTACACAGGTGTTCAATGCATCGCTTTAGGATTCACTGCGGGCCGTTAGCCATATTCGTGAATCGAGATCTTGGTCGTGGATGTACTGAACAATAACTGTGCGTCCTAGGTAGTAACGTATTATATACAGTACTTGTTACGCAAAACTACAGTACCGTACTTGCATACTCGATTTAAGTTAGAATTCATTATATTAGGCAAAACTACCAAACATCGCCGTTCAAGTAAACGTTCGACCAATTCTTTGCAGAAAAGACACCAAGGTGACTTATGGCAGACTTCTATAATTCACGGACTGTTTTTGGTTAAAATTTGACTCTTGTAACTTTACCAATAATGAACCAAAGACCTCATAGGTTTGCATAGTGCTTACTTAGACCCCATTATGGAAGTACCTAACTGTCACAAGTATAATTAGCTTACGAATTTATGTGCCCAGTTTAGCAATAAAAAATGCTAGGTACCAAAAAGATTCGTTTTTGTTTGTAGGAATTTTAGATGTCCAGTGTGATTTATTTTAGGCCAATTATTTTAAGATTTGCCATCATTGGCTTTTACAGAACCAAAACTTTTATGACAAGAACTTGAACTCTAGCATTTATTTGAATTAAACCATTTACAGGCACTTTTGAATTGTCAAGAAGTCGGTCAGTCAGAAAATATGAAGCTAGTTGCCCATTCCAAAGCGTAGGTACCTATGGAGAAGAACAGGCAAGAAACTCCATGGTCACTCTTTTAAATTATATTTTTACAAAAACATTACACCACTAATGTCGAATTTATAATAATTATATGAGAGAAAGATGTAAAAAGAAAGTCGTACGCGTTAAAAGAGTCCAGACAGAGTACAGCAAATAGTAACAAAACAACAATCAAACATAAAATAATTAAAAATAAGCCGAGGCAGCTAAGTGATGACCAGCCCCAACTGACGGCGCCGGTTCACGAACATGACGCATAAGATCAGCACCATTCAACTCAACCGTTTTGAAGGGAGCTAGAACAAAACAAAACTTAGTGCGAAATTCAATTGCATGTCTGCCTAGTTATATTTCACAGAAATGCAAAAGTCGCGACATGTCAAATAACCTTGAAGGTTTTATTTCGCAAGAAACAGGAATTCTGCTTATCAGTATCTTGGTTTCAACCTCAAAAGATCTTGAGTTGTTTTAAACATTTTGTAACTGGCCCACTGTCAGTATGTAAGTACATTACTAACCATTCTGGTTTAATAAAAATAAAATAATTTTACCAATGTATCTTTTAGACAAGGTAATGCAATAAAGGATTATTGACTGCGAAGGAAATTCCCCACAAGCCGTGCCATAATTATTTAAATAATATTACTGACATAATGGATTGTTTGTGGTTGACATACTCGTAATTTCATTCGGGAAATCCAACATCATTCGTACATTTTCTTTACAGACAAGACAAGGACTGACCGAGTCATAGGAGGAAGGTCTGATCTATAACATAATACTTTGGTTGCAGTATACATTATACAACCTACAGTGAGTCATTGTAATCAGATGCAGTTCACGATTACGTGTGTACTCAATCTGTATTCAACAGCGTCCTTTATCGTAAATGAATCTAGAAAACAATAACGATACTTACGATTATTTGCGAATGTTTAGTCACCATCCTGGTCGAGGTCTTATTAGACCAAGAGGCTTTTACTCTTGCATGGAGTTGGGAGTCTCAACATTTTAGAATTAGATCAATCAGACTAAAAGTACATCTTACATTTCTTTTTTGTTACCTTCAAACCTCCCTGTCTTGTGCAATTTCTGGCGATGTTGGCCCTGCAAACCTTATCAGATCTCGTTGTCACACTACCTTTGCCGTGGTCTACCTCGACGGCGAAGTCCTCCCTCAGGCGTCCAGTGAGCAGGGACTTAAAAACACCTTCATAAAGGTTATAGAATTATAAGTGTCACATATTGAATTGATAATAGAATCAAATACCAACACTAATAATTTCTCAACTACTTGCGTTAACCTCTTATAAAATAGCCAGAAAAAAAAATGCGCATAAAATTATCATTCTTATAAATAAAGAACTTACTACACCAGCGAGTGGCATAATCATCTACGCTACTAATTAAACTTCTGTGACATAGACGTGATAAAATCATCCTTAACTTAGAGGCATAAACGTTCATATTAGCGTGAACAATATCTAAAAATTTTCAATCCTGCTGCAGACGGGCGCTAGTCATCTACTATGCTAAAGATGTGCAGCATATTTATATTGTTATCCTAGGATATCATTACAATCGAAATGTATATAACTTTATTGTCGAGTTTTCCTTCAAACTTCGAAAATGTTGTCTGATAGATTTTGGAATTATCTGGTCAAAAACTTTTTTTTTTATCAAATTCGGTTCAGCGTTTGGGAGCGATGGCGCACACAGACACACAGATACACGTCAAGCTTTAACACCCCCTCTGTTTTTGTCTGGGATTAAAAAGAAGTCAAATTCAACTCTCAAATCATAATTTTATTTCTTATTCTTATTGTATACTAGCTTTTGCCCGAGGCTTTGTTCGAGATGTCGTAAGATACACAATATACTAAAATACAGCACCCATGACGGCGCCGCTTTTACTTCGTTTTTGCTTAGCGGTCTATCTGACCTTTTATGGGTTTGCGCCGGCTCCTAAGGGTCGTAGCGTGATGTTAAATAGCCTATGACCTTCCTCAAGAATAGGCAATCACATGCAAAAAAAAATGCATTTTAAATCCGACGTTCCAGAGATATTAGCGTTCAAACAGAGCAAGTAGAGAAACTCTTCAGCTTTATTATTAGAATAGATTTGTTAGGTACTACTTGCTACGTAATACTAACTTTTTGTTTATATATCTTTGTAGGTATATACATGTACCGATTGCATCTCATGTAACCACCTACCTTTATATAATATAGACAACCTTGCGTGTCGTGAGTCTTGTCATTATAACGATTGTTATTAATGTAACTACTCATTTCAATTTATTCTATCACAGTTTTTTTTTCTATCGGCAACTAGAAATTAACCAGCTTCAGCTTGTTTAATATTATTTCAGGGTATAAAGATCAAAAAATTCAAATCAAGTTATTTTTTTTAATGCTTTGTTATATTAATTTAATTATATTCCAAAGCTGTGATTGACCTCTTGTTTCCCAGGAGACGTCATCCGGCTCAAGTTAATTCATTCACACTTTATTTTCTACTACCTACCTTTATGCTAAATCGCGAATCTGAATTAATTTCCTCTCGTACTAAAATCTAAAGACAAGTACATTCATTAACGAGGACATTTATAATCGTGTTTGAACGGGCATGACTCACATCTTCGTCAAACGTGCAAAAATGTCGCATGTCTCGGCGACAGTGGAGACATTGCATTGTCTGACTTCAAAACAACCGTCTTTTAAATTGAGAAATTGTCAATTCGACCAAGAATGAAACCAATCAGCACGAATGATTCCGTTTCGTAGACAATGTTCCGCATATTCGCCCCACCTAATCCGCACAAAGGTTCGTGAAAATAAACATTTGCTCCAAAAGCCTGAGTTCGTTGAAGAGTTTCACTTTCGAAATTTGACAATCGATGTGAACAGTAATTGCAGGGTTGTATACGCCAGTATGAGAAGGAATTCATGGTTTTAAATGCCCATAAAATATTACGATTTCTTCGTAAGTAACCAAAATTCTGGAAGTAAACTACACTCTTTTCTTTAACAATAGGCAGGTAGGTAGGTATAGCAACAAAATTTCTCCAAAGACATGGTTACAATTTGAATATGTGATGTGATACGAGGCAACATTATAATGACGTCATCCTTAAATTTGCGACCCCAAAGCCTTATGGTGCAGGAGTTTAACGTCAAGTTGATACAACCGGTCCCGACATAAACGCTCTCCAAAAACATGCTTATTACGTCATCGCTAAAGAGCAACACTTGGACAGGAATGCGCTTATTGCCACACCTGTTATCATAATATTTTAGTTCATTATTCTTTTAAGACTAAAAACGGTCCTGGGAATTTCTTTCATCGTACTATTCAACAGCTATGCTTACCATGGGTTAGTGGAAAACGTTGCTAAATCCATATAGGATCTATCAGTGATTACAGCACCTTAGAATTAAAACATGATGAAGTCAAAGTTTAGTGCAATCGAAGTTTTGTGTAATTTTCTTTAACATTTTTAGTTTATGATTTTTGATGTTTCAGGTTTGCCCAAAGTCCCGATTACTTTTGGACCTATAGTCTAAACTTTTTTCGCATTTCATTTCATCATGAGAATTCCATGTGGATGCTTATCTAGTAATAATCTACAGTAAAACCATGTCCCCAATGACATTGTTGACATCATTTTCCGTCATTGCATCTTGCAGTTTCTAGGAGACAATCATTCACGACCGGTTGCATTTTCAATGTCACGCCATTGTCTCATGGATGATAACTGCTTTTTATGTAACCATAGTTATGTACTTACCTGCTATTACTAGCCATGAGCCCACGACTCTAATGTTGTGTACTGATACAGAACAAAACCTACCTGCAATCTTAGCAAATAAAATTGACTTTTGACTTTAAAAACCATTTTTCAAATAATGATTAGCTACGAGAGAGATTCCAAAAAAAAAACAAAACAAAGACAAATAAAGAATGACACAAATATTCTGAACATCTTTTGGTAAAGGCTAATGAGAGTGTTACTTTAACTCAGAAACTATATAATGACTACTAAATCACTACATGTTATAAATCAAAGATCCCCGTCTGTCTGTCTGGCGATAAACTCTGGCGCGATAAACTCAAAAACTACCGAACAAATTTTCGTACGGTTTTCACCAATGGACGGAGTGATTCATGAGAAAGGTTTGGGTGTATAATTCATTAAGATTTTGAGTAAATTTGTTGAAATATGAACGATGATTGTTGAAGATGTCGGAAAAAATCCTGCCGAGTGGGAGCTTTACTGACGTGCGCCGTGTAAACCAATCCATACTAATATTATAAATGCAAAAGTGTCTGCCTGTCTGTTACCTCTTCACGCTTAAACTGCTGAACCGATTTAGATAAAATTTTGGTATAGATAGTTTGAGTCCCGGGAAAGGACATACAATACTTTTTTATCCCGATATTCCCACGGGATACGACTTATGCGAGTAAAACCTCGGGGCGCAGCTAGTAGAGTTATCTGAAAACAATGTAATACGGAATTAATACATTGTTTACCTGGTTTAACACATAGGGTACTTTTAATTACGGTAGTACGTTCCCGTAGGCTTCATCCAAGCGGGCTAAGTCGCAGATAAAGAAGTACTGGATAAAAATCTTGTTGTTTCCAGCAAAGTTCATACATATTTCACAAGCTATAGAATGTTGACTGCAATCTATCTATAAGTAAATTCCACGGATTACGTCATCATCAATAGCGACCGGCCTATCGAGATAACTGGCGCCCAGCTCATCTCATTATACGTACTCATGCGTAGGTACTGCTCATTTAAAATACTTAGTCGTATTTGCAGTATGCACGTTGACATTTTCTAAACACGAAACGTATACTGAACCTTTGCAAATCAGTAATGCAATTTATGTTTTGTTTGGAGCCTTGCGTCAAAAGAGTCTAATCTTTTTGAAATTGAGTATTCTGCGTAATATAGCTTTTGTATTGCACCGTGTGATGCGAGACGCATAGGACAAGATCTGGCGATGTGGCAATGGCTATGCATTGAGACATATCTGGCTGTGATCGCCTTTCATATAAAATAGTCCATATAATGATGAGGTCTGATTACCACTAAGGCCTAAGGGATGTCACGACGATAGGCAGCATTGTCTAAACTGCTAATAACACCGTCGGTACTGAAGCTGCCATTACTAATCCGTTTGCCAAGGATGGTAATAAACACTGAAAATTTTACGTTCTTACAATACAATGGGCTTTTATGACGGAGCGCCATTAAACATAGAGAATACAATTTTTGCTTCTAGGACCCAACCACTTGTCTATTGCCTAGGTACCTCTGAGCTGTTCATAAATTACACCAGCCCCTCTTTCTGCTTAGGTAACCGTTAAATAGTTATTTAATACAATTTCAGTAACAAACGATGTGGACCGAATTGTTTTGGATACACTGCGGTTCGATTGTATTTGTTGATACTCATTTGGACGTCCGGATGTCGCGTTGTTTGCGATTCATTTAATGTTTCCTTTGAGTTAGTTCTGTTTTCAACTCGTGTTGTATCCGGAAAATGTTGATGCTATAAGTTCATCAAACTTGACTGCAGTTTGTGACAAGTCACCTTAAGGCCAATTCTCGTAATTTAAAACGTTCAAAATCTAGTCGCAGTCTCATCTCGGCGACAAACAAATGTCAAAAACTTGTCAAAATGTAAGGAAATTAGAGGTATTTTTGACAGATTGAGACTGAGATCAGACTGTGAACGTTCCTAAAATTACGAGAATTGCCCCTCTTATGTTGGGTATCGTGATTATTGTTATTTTAAATGACACTAGTTTTCTCTGGAGCTGCTTTATATGCACTACAGGACATTGGTCTCCAAGTGGACTGCTGTACCTAATGGATAATAGTTGCAGACAAGCGTGACGCGCTTCTGGTAAAGCAATTTCCATGAAGTTTTCATAAGAAATTATTCTACTAGAGTTGCGTCGCGCTTGTCCTGCGGGAGTCTTAAAAGATATGACTGACGTGTTGTCCGACAAAGGTAAAGGATGGACATGCATGATCCGTACCAAAATAATTTGCAGGCAGTTGTGCATGTGCAGGGCTGATCAAGGTCTGTTAATAGTTGCATCACACAAGATACAAAATCGCTTGACAGTTTTGTTAAATATTCCGTGTTTGGAAACCCCTCCGTTATATATATGTTTAGGGCTATGTCCAATATATTTAAAAGAAAAATAGTTGTAGCACAATATCAAGGCACTCCTTGAAACACGTCCCATTATGTATTCAACACGATTATGAAACAAAATAAAGCGTGTTACATAACATACCCACTAATCTGTGAATTATACAAAACATTGTTACAGAGGAACCTATTAGCTTTTAAAACTGACCTGAAACATGTCAGTGTGCCTTGGAGCTCGACCCAAATATGCAAAACACATAGGCAACACATTATCGTACTAATTACATGAAAACCGAAACTGTGAACTCCGGACAAATTTTGACAACTTTGCCGGACTTTAATGGCTGTACTGTACGTGCTACTGAAAGTTTCAGTCTATCAAGTCTGACAAGGTACTACGCTACAATATTAAAAGGGTTACTCTAGGCTACATATTTAATGAAACAGCCATTCAATAGGGTTATATGAACGAAGGACTTTGATTGATGATTTTGGTGATTATAATTCAGTAAACATACTTGTTACGGTCGCGAATCATATTTTGTGCAAATTGCAAAGAACATAATGAAAATTTGTATTTATCAGGCACCCTGGCGCTTCCTCCTTTACATAGAGACAAATTCAGATGCCTGTTCTCCGGTATACAAAATATTTAACGTTTTAAAGTGCAACTCAGCAACATTACAGCAACGCTGTTTATAGAAATAAGTACCAATTGTGATAGCACTGGCACTGCTTCGGACGAGCCCATTCACACAGAGCTTAACTACAACTAAAGTACCTACTCTGGGCCTTATCCACAATCCATACTAATATTATAAATTCGAAAGTAACTCTGTCTGTCTGTCTGTCTGTATGTTACCTTTTCACTCCTAAACCACTGAACAGATTTCGATAAAATTTGGCAGAGAGATAGATTACATCCCGGGGAAGGACATAGGATAGTTTTTATCGACATACCTCGCGGGCGGAAGCTAGTACACCATAAATCCGTTGAAATTCAGCTGAAACCCACACCCGACGTCCAGAGTTTAAGTCGTCAGTTTTGTGAAATATAATGAGTAAGAGGGAAAGTAGTAGGGTAGTTGCGTGAGTCTGGTGTGGCCTTTATGTCAGTCACTTGTCTAGTTTGGACCCATCCCTTAGTGCTAACGTGTGTGAAAACTTTTATTTGCAATGTGATAATTGGCTGGTTTCATTAATTAGTTCAACGGAATTGATGTTCCATTGTGTCAGCCTGTTTGGTGCCCATGTTTTTTTTAGTTTAAATCGATTGGTCGTAACCGTCTAAACTTATTCTAAAATCAATTGGAGTTTCATTTCAATTGCGGTGGACGTAAAATATGTTTCTGAACAGTGGCGATAACGCTGGGATTGTAAGAAAGACATTTTTGTAAATCCTGCTTTTAGAAAAGGTACGTTCAAAATAGAAAGGCCCAAATCTTCAGATAAATTAATAATACACATACTTACACCTTCTTCAAGAGAGGAGGCCTGTGTCCCTGCAGTGACAACATTATAGGCTGATTATGGATCATTATGGATTAATTATAGACGAAACCAATTTAGCCGGGTCCGGGTTTCAAATAAAAATATACATGCGGTTTTTCCTGCTACTGACTTGAAATTATAATGACAGTAATTGACTAAGTATGTACAGTGTATTTTTCCTTACATGTCTTTATTGGTAAACAAACAGTACGAGACTATTAGGTTTTTTTTTCAATCCTCGTTAAATGATTTTATTTCTGTAAGTTTGTACAAGCACTGTCACGTCAATCATATTTTATTTAAAAACAAAAGTCGGCGTTTCCTATCTACTAGGTACTCTGAGAAGACAAGCCGAAACGAACTCAATAGTCAATAGGTCACAGTCTCTTTTAAAGTCCCATAATCTTGGTCAGATTACTAATGAACTCTTATATTTTTTCAGCGGCGGTGTACATAGCGGGCGTGGTTGCGTCCATCGGCGTCGCCGTTCTCGGCGTGTTCTGCGTGCTGTCAGTGCTGCAGCTGGCCATGATATCGTCCAAGGAGCGCGTCGCCTTCAAGTACACACACCTCGTCATGATGAAGTTGGCGCTGGCGCTTCTAGCCAGTAAGTATCAGTTATCATCATTTTTAATGTTATTTGGATGGCTTTTTAATATTACTTGAATGGAGCGAATTGTGACTGAGGAAGGGTTTGTGGCTAGGTAATAACAGCAGCACGGGTCTATCAATCAGGTTAAGCTGCGCTTGCGGCGGTTGGTCCGTGGATAAGTTATACCATCTTTAAATACTAAAACCCCTCCGTGCCTCGGAAAGCACGTTAAGACGGTGTGCTTTCATTCGTGGATTTTTGACGACCCGTAACGACTGTTTCTTCGACGGTTTCTTCCAAAGAGTATCGTATTACTTAGTAACTGGGTTGTGGTCTTGTGGAAGTCAGATAGGCGGTCACTCCTTGAGCTGCGCCCGGTGTGATGGCTCAATGTTTTGGTGTGGTCTATCTCACATCTTGTCCTACATGCCCTAACACCTGCACCAAGGAGGAATTGATGAATGTATTAAATGTTTGTTTCCAGCATTGCTGTCCATAGTCGCAGCAAGTTTGTTCGCCGTACAAGGCGATGACAGGGGTTTCTTCGTGACGAGGGGAGAAGCATTTTATGTTCAGGTATAATACAATTTTCTATGCAACATAATTTACCGATAGTTTATTGCGTAAAGGTACTATATTTTGCCTCATAACATTTATGTGCCGTATTAATTCCTTGTCAGCGCTGTTATACAGGGTAGTTTAGGTTTCAAAACAAGAAATAGATAACTCCTTTTTGAAATGATGTGATGTGATCCCTGGCACAGGGCACTGTAAATAAATAAAAAGTTTGTTTTAGTTTTTATAACTATTTTGCGTTTTACTTTTTTATTACAAAAACTCACCATGAGTGTGAGGGGTGAAAGGGTTTTAAAGGTCCGTGGCCTGCAGACTGTCGCGCCATTTTGTTTTTTTTGTTTTTACAAAATGGCGGTCACCACAAATCGATACTTGACATAGAAAACATACGCCTCTTTATTCATAAACGTTGCTTAAAGTTAAGTGGTGATTAGCGACTGTTTAACCATAAATTTTTGACGTTTGAACGTCATCATCATCATCAGCCTACAGCAGTCCACTGCTGGACATAAATGACTCCTGTTGCACACCGTTTAACTCGATTTTCGGCAACTCTCATTCGCCATCTTGCGAAGATCGTCGCTCCACCTAGCCTGAGGGCGTCAACCGAACACGTCAAAAGAACACGTCTACCCCAACGGTAATCGGTTCTACGGCTAATATGGCCGGCTCATTGCCACTTCAGCTTGCTTATTCTGTGAGCTATGTCGCCAACTTTGATTCTCTGCCAGATCACCTCGTTGCGGGTTCGATCCCTCAGAGAGACTCCAAGCATAGCCCGTTCCATACGAACGAGTTGTTTGAAGGTCACATAAATTTTACGATTATAAATAAACCCCAATAAGACCAAATCCTGTAAAGTGTCACGTTTTCGTGATATTAACGTTGAAAGTTGATTAGGTACGTTAAAAAAATATAGATGATCTTTTTAAAACATGCAGAGTGATTATTTCAAACATCTATGCAAAAAGATGTACGCATGCTCAAAAAAATGTGGAGCAACTTTGAACGTTATTATCTCGGAAACGTGACACTACGGGGTTTATTCCTGTACCTAATATTTACTGTTTGCATTGATGTCAGCTATCGATTTATATAGGAATCAAGGGAGGCCGCCATTTTGAAAAAAAAGCTCATAAAAAATCTTCAATCTTGATTGCTATTAAAAAAAAGTAATAGCAATCAAGTGGTAAAGGTACCACTTGATTGCTATTACTTTTTTTTACCAATAATAGACATTATTGTTTCATGCATGAAGAAAAAAGTGAATTGTTTTATATACATAATAACATAAATTATGATTATAAGGCACTCACATAAAACTTTTTCTTTACAGATAGTGAGTATAGTAATAAACTCGATCCTGTTTATAATGTCACTGTACGACGCACTCTTCGCGCGACGAGAAGGCGGCGACCCAACCAACCAGCTGGGGGAACCTGAAGGTACCACCATCAACAACCCTGGCTTCAAAGACGGAAGAGGTAAATAAAAATGCATTTATTTGCCGCCTCAAGACTTCTTAAAGCTGAAAGAACACTTGCCTCCCTGTCGCGAACTGCAGTGGCCTATTTGGAAAGCACTATAATAATAATAAATTGTTTATTTGTACACACACAAAACCATATAGTACAAGGAAAAGTCTTAGGATTAAGTTGTACAGCAATGACACAGTTTAAGGTCGAAAACATCTGACTCCTAAACTAGGCAAGAAGCCTGTATCTTAGAAGCCGAAGTTCCCCCAGATTTCATGGACATACAACAATATAAACATTGATCGTCGTACAAGTACATCTTTGTTTGAGAAAATTAGCAAAAAAATAAAAAAAATTAAAATAAAAAGGAAATAAACAAGACCATAACACCTACAGTATTGTTAGGATATAATCATCACTGATACGCCTACGTACCCAAGTACGCTACTGCAAACATAATATAGCCAAATGGGGCATTATCCTTTCATCCAACATCGAGCGCGAGTGAAGTGCTCCTGAACAGACTAAGCCCCATATGCTAGTGTCCCAAATGTCCGTTCACCTGCACCCTTGACGATCTGCACAACGCCTCTGACGCCACAATAAATGTGGCCACCTATAACTGGGCCCAAAACAATATAAGTAATATAATAATATCCTTGGACATTTCACACAACGCCATAGCTAAGCTAAGCAAGCTTGTGTTATGGTAACGAGATAGCTGATAAACTACTTTTTTTTTTTTTTTTTTAAATACATACATAATTATAGATAAAACACCCAGACCTATATAATATAATAAACATAGAAGTACCATTGGAACAAAAAGAAGATTTATTTGTCTAAAATATATATTATTATAGGTATTAAGCTTAAGACTTGTAAAACCGAAACCAACGTTTATTAAAACTAGCTATTTCCTTTACCTGAATAAAAAGTATCCAATGTGTATCCAAAATACAATTCACATCCCGCGTCGTAACCAAAAGCCGCGTATTTGCGCGACGATGTCTTTTGTTTAGGCCAATGCCCTAAACTATCTGCGTGGATAGTTTAATATGTATAAAAATCTGTTCAATCATAAACTGTCACATTTGGGTCATCTTAAACAGTGCATTTGCTCTTTGCTTTCAACTTTTTTTTCATGTATTTATGCAAACTGTCAGTAACGCATTAAAATCAAACGACGATGCACCTAAAATAAAATTACTATACCACAATAGGTAAAAGAATTAAAAATGAAACCATGACATATAAATTAATAATCTGATAGATACATGGTGCTCACATATTTACGAAAATGGTAAAAGTAAACGATTTTCATTACAAAAAATATAAAAAACAATTTTAACAAGTAATAAGTAATAACTATATTCCCCTTTATTTCATAAACGTAAAGTTAAGTAGTGATTAGCTGTTTAACCATACATCAACAACGTCACTTAACTTTAAGCATCGTATAAAAATAAACTCCATTATGTCTATGGTATTCATATAAATAGTAAAGAGTGAAATATGTTTTCAGGGATCTCAATGACGGACGCGTCAGGCAAGCCGTATAGCACAAATGGACACGGCAGCGTGGCTTCAATGAACACAACGGCAACCACGCTCACTGGCTTATCGGATGCCAGCACCATCACCCGGTCTCCCCTGAGGTCCTCACTCAAGAAGCCGCGTCCCAGAGAAGGTGAGCCCGGCGGCCTGGGCATACAGAACCCTGGCTATTCCGGCCATTCACCCCCACTAAACAGGAATGGAAGCCAGAAGAAAGTGCGCATCCAAACACACAGTACTGAGGTGTAAATGTGCCCTTAGTTAAACTAGTTATGCTGAAATGCATCTTCATAAGATTTTTGAGCCATTTTTGGTAAGCAAGTACGATGCAAGTTACACAGTCAAAGGCAAAAATATGTACTTATGCACTTAGCAAAATGCAAGTTTCAATTCACTAAAGAATGTGCGAAGATGCCATAAGCACCTCATAATATCAATCATACTAAAAATCGTTTTTCACTGAGTGTTCACGTATTGTTACCCTCGTCTGAATATGGTTGAAGGATATCTTGCATGCAAGTTGCTAAGTACCACACAAATCACGGCCTATTCGCAGGTGTGTTCTCGTTCTCGTATCTACTTGCATATCAGAATGGCTTAGAAAAAATTGCAGTTTGCACACTTGCTCCTTCTGTCAAAATTGTAACAATTTAGAAAAAAAAAAAAAACATGCATTTGAATAACAATTTACTAACGTATTGTAATATACAAGGTGGCGCGGACATCGACCAATTCAGCACATGATTCTAGCCCTCCTGCATAGAAATTTTGCGTCGGTTATCATAAAAAAGTCTACTGTTTCTTAGAAAAGTGCAATCAATATCTACGCGGTCAAAATGTATGGAACAGCTATTAAGCTCCACTCTTCTTACTAATCGCTAGTGGTTATCGCTAGTTAATTCCGCTAGCGTTTTAGTTAGTTGGCTGTCGCAGCCAACTGGTAAAATTAGCCGTTCAGTTAACCGCCTAGCCTTTTAACTAAACGGCGGCCGTTCAACTAACGGCCTGAATAATATTCAATTACAGTTTAGGTTGGAAGTCTGTAACCAATCACGTGCGAGCCGAATTGGTCGCAGTAACTAAGGCAGGGCACCCCGACCAAATGGGTTAGGTTAGAACTTTGATCAACCGCGTGCGAGCCGAGAGAGCGAAGCGAGCCGAGCACTACTTCTAAAGGCCAGGCAGTTAACTGAACGGCTAATTTAACCAGTTGGCTGCGACATATCGACTAAACCAAAACACTAGCGGAATGTTGTGTACTGTAAGCGATTAGGAAGAAGAGTGGGGCGCGTCTTCGTGGATGGCACTACCTTTACTGAATCTGCCATCCTGTACTTATTTAAAATCATTTTTTTTTTGTACTTATGTAAGTTAAAACTTAAATATTATGGTGGTAATAATGACAGCAAAGTTTTATTTTAAAAAGTAGACTGAAAAGGCAAAAGTGCACTTACCACCTAAATAAGCTGAATATTATAAGATAATCACATATTTTAAAGACCAAATGAAAAAAGGTCTGTACTACAGTCAACCGCACATCTATGATAACAGTTTGTCATTAACAACGCTTTTTTATCGTAAGCAGTAAGGGCAGTTTTCGCAATTCAAACATTCGGATGACTGTACCAACAATTTTGGCTGAAGGTGTCAGTGGTTTATTTATTTAAACGGAAGTAGTGGATGGGTGTAGATGAAGATTGAGTTTTTAAGGCCTGAATTCCTGTTATGCTAACCTCGGTTGCGCGTGTGAATATACATTGTGTTCTTTATAACGCCATACTGCGACGCTGACGTCAGCGACGCGTATGTTGGTACTGACCGTACGCGACCGACGTCAGCGTAACAGGAATTCAAGCCTAATAGTAACAAGACACTGATAGATTTTAACACTATAGTGTTAACATAATTAGAACTTTTATATTTAATATATGTATGTCAAATCAACATTTAGGTACCTTTTTACTGTTTTATAATAGCATGAACATTTCTACAAAGTGTGCATACAAAAATAGTTTACTAAGTTAAACTTCAATTCAGAATCTCGGATAATCATCAAGTTTTGGAACAGCAAACCAACCAAAATTTACAAAGGACCTTTTTTTCCTAATTCATTTATTGGTGTGATTTTTGGTACATTTTACACGAGATCTTAAAGGTGTACACTGTTTCACATAATTTGTAATTATTATAAAAAGAAAAATAATTACAACTAAATTAAGAAAGAAAAAAAACAAGCAAACATTATTGGTCATACAAATATTTATTGGATGTGTATTTACGTATGGAACCGGGCAGTGCATTATTATTATAAGTCCACAGGGCAGTGTGGCAGAAAAACGGGGAGGCCTGTGATGATGACATTGCGATAAAAGTTGATATTTGAGTAAAAGGCAAATAAAGAGGAAGCGCCAGAGAAGCCCGCGAAATTCAACATAAGTTATTTTTTTTGCAATTTGCAGGTTGTATGTTGAACAAAATATGATTCGCGACCGTAACAAGTATGTATTTACAGAATTATAATCTTCAAAAATATCAATACAACCCTTTAAGTTCATATAAATGACAACTTCATGAAATATCATGATTACAAAAATAAATGAACTTTTTGATTTTCGCAGCCTACCTTAGCTCATGCCTGTGTTGTAAATTATCTAAGATTCTGAATTCAGCCTAGAATAGAAGTCGATGCACTGTCGCAAATTGAACCCACATATCACAAGCTGATATACCTACGTATTTTGTTTTACATTATAAGTATATTTTTATTATTTACAATTTAGAAGACATTGCAATCATCTGTATATTTCGTTTGAACAAAGTTCTTAATTGAATATTTTATTGTGTATAAAGTGCATATGTGTACATAAATCAGCACAAAGTGTTGTAAGTTAAGAAACTTTTGGAATTTGTTACATTATACAGCTTTGTTGTATATTGACATGCAGTTTTAATATGTTAACATTTATATTTTAGAATTAAATTCCGATTTACATATTTATAAGATTTAAGTTAAATGTAGGTAAGTGTAAATATACATACAAACCCACCAGCCTTTATGCGAATCATCACATTTTAGCGACCTATTGATTTGTCTTTTATAAACTGCTTTGTATAAAAATTCGATTGGGAGAATCGTGCCTTACCTTTAAAATCCAAATTCGTGCCTTATGTCCTAAAAGCCATTACCGACTCTGAGACATTACCTAGGTAATACGTGCTGTTGTCCGCAACTCCACGTCAATGCGCGTATTTTGCGTACATTACCTATTAAAAATTATGTACAGACGCCAGCACATCAAGCTACTACAATCTGTCAAATTTCTTTAATAGATTTTCAACTTTATAGCTAAAGCTTAAGATTCAAAGTTGATTGGGAAAATTTTACAGTTTCGGGTAGCTTGATGTGCTGGCCGTCTGTGCAGTGGCCTCCAAAAGCTAGTTGACAAGTTTTCCTCAGCTGTGCCACACCACATTATGATTCAAAATTCTAGTTCCAAATGTTCGAATTGTACACTAACGTTTTTATTGACTAATTCAATAAAAAAATAATCAAGTGACCCCTTAGAATTACCTGGTTATTTTGTTATATTAAATCATAATGTGGCATCACAGCTTATGTCGAAAATTTTCAACTATCTTTTGGAGGGCACTGTATCCTACCAACCTTAAATTTAGTCACACCGTCCAAATGCCGAATTTAATTTTCATTTTGGAAGCTTCATCAAATTGAAAACTTGTTTATATTTTGCGCATAAAGTTGAATATTTTAGAGATTTCAGTTAATTAAGGTAATTTCTTAGTTTAATAAAAATATTAACATAGAGTATTATTTTTTACTCTGTCCGTCCAAATTCTGGTCTTAACTTTAGTTTTGACGTAACTACTTAAAAATGTAGTGGATGCAAGGAGGATTAAATCAACTTTATTATTGTTACTTTTGTATTGTTGCGGTAAATGTAATATTTTATCTGTATTCTGCACGCGTAGGGACAGTCGTTAAAGTTCTGTATAGTTAATTAAATTACTGTAATTTTCCTAAATTAATACTAGCACTTCAAAACTAAAATAAACGTATTATTTATATTTTTCTTTTTTACATGGTACAGATTTTTGCTTTATACTTTTAAATATACGGTATTATACAATTCCGTCCAAAATATCCCATTATGTTAATGATCTGATATTTAGTTATTATTCTTTAGTAATATTTTGCTGAATAAAAAAAGCAATTGTTTTACAACCAGACTTGATTGTTTTATTGTTTAAACAGACCTATCGAAAGCAGAAAAAAATAGAAGTTTAAAATGGATTATTTTAATGTGTTTGATGCCTAAATTAGCACATTCATGATCAACGTAAAACCGTAAGTCGTTGCAATTCAGCTCTTTTCTCTGTAAGGTAAGGTATAAATTAGAAGCCGAGGGTTTTATTAACTCTTACTTCGAATGCCCATACATAATGATTATGTACAGAGGCCAGCACATCAAGTTACCCCAATCTGTCAAATATCTTTGAAAGATTTTCTACTTTATTACGAAGGCTTAAGGTCCTTATTCAATTGGGAAAATTTTACAGATTGGGGTAGCTTGATGTGCTGACCTCGGTACATACCAAGAGCCCCTCCGTGCCTCAACCCTCACGCTAAGAGCGGTTTCGCACTACATCCGATCCGAATCCGAATTGGGAATTTTCTAAATTCTGATGGACAGAGTTTGAATCTAGTACGCAACGCCTCATACAAATAGGACTACGGCCACTTCGGACCGGCATTTCTCGGATTCGGATTGGACGTAGTGCCAAACCGCCCTAAGGTGTTGGTCCCGGCTGTCATTCGTGGATCTTTGACAGTCGTTACGGGTCGTCAAAAGCCCGAAAGTCTGACAGTCTTACCAAGGGGTAACCAGTACCCCCAGGGGTACAGGGGTTGTGGAGGTCAGATCTATAGGCAGTCGCTCCATGTAAAACTCTGGTATTCGATTGGAAGCCGACCCCAACATGTTGGGAAAAGGCTATATAGATGATGACTTCGAATGCATAAACCGTTTTCTAGCTAACCTAACCATACCCACTTTAAGCTCCTACTTGCCTGCCGGGGCAGCGGGATTGTCCGAAAGGGTTACCGCTGCCCCGGAATATAAAGGGCTAAGGAAGGAACACGGATGGGTTTTAGTCAGTAAGAGTCTGACACTCCCTTCCGCTCCACCCATAGCGGGAGGGGTCAATTGATGATTACCCATCCTTAAAAAAAAAAAAAAAGCTCCTACTTAGTTATGGCAACCGGTACTAGCTAGAAAAAAAACGGATAATAGTGGCCACCATTTTCCGTTTTATGGATTATTATAAAACTAAACAATGTAAAACTACCGTTTGTAATAATATTAATGTATAATATTGTGAAGCACAACTTACTGTGCTTATTTTCTGCATTTTCATTCTAAAATAAAATAAATAACCAAACAAACGATGAGGGCGCCACTGTGCGGTCGGGGCCCCTTAACACAACTATGTTTCATCGTTATATTAAGTAAACAAAAGTATATTAAATTAAATTAGGTCATATGATCATTAGAACTTTTGTTATTATATCAAACATTACACACCCGTTAGGTAAGGCGTTAGTTCCGATCTTGGCCACGCACTAAAAGATCCTTGTATGTACAAAAACTGACGCTTAATCTGTTGTCTGCCTGCTGTAAGTCAAGGCGCTGGCTGTGTGGCTGATAGTTTACGTGCTGAACTAATAGTCTAACGAGATCCAAATAAGGTTCAATAAATGCCTGAAGGGGTGCCTATTACACACACATTTGTCCCTATGGAAAGTCAGTACTATCTTGGAGAAAAACTCTTTGAAGGAGGAAGAAGATCTAGAAAGATAGGTGCAAGAATTAACATTCTGAAGTTTTTCAGTGCAGGTGTCAGAAAGATGATCTTCGCGTTGGTCTATAACTCTGATCAGGTTATTTCTGTAGTAAGCCTCTAGTCTTAACGGCGCGCCGACGCCGCGCCGACCAACTAGTGGCGCCCTCATCGTTTGTTTGAAATCGCTCACAGCACTCAAATCGTCTCACTTGCGTTCCGTATTACAGTGCGTTCCGAATTGGGAAAATAATCGATGTAATCGATTTGAGCGTGCTTAAACCCGTACCCAATTAGCGTGAGCGCGATAACGATGTCCCGTGGATCGTCATAGATGACGTCATAACATGCGCTGTCTTGCGATAACGCCGACCATGCCTTGTAGTAATATCACCGTGAGCGCTGTCAAAAATTACAGTGTGTGTATGTTTTGTTTTGAGTTGCAAATTATATCTTTATATTACCGTGGCATTTTCGAAATTGTGCTTCTGGCTGACAGTCACCATCTAAACAAAGAAAAGGAAGAAATGTGTGGTGTTTATTATTAATTTATTTATTTATTAAGAACGGTACGTGGAATATCGCAAAACGAGAAATAGAAATGAATCTTGTAGATTACAAAATGATTTTAAAAAGAACATAGGTCCGAAAAACACGGAGATAAAGAAATCGAGACTAGTTGCAAGAGGATTTAGGCAAAGACCTGGAATTGACTATGATGAGACATATTCTCCTGTTGGAAAGTTAAGTTCAAGTAGAAGAGTCATCGCTATATCTGTGGAAGATGATTTGAAACTTAACCAAACGGATGTCACAACAGCTTAAGATTACTTGGAAGAATATGTGGCAGAAATAATGGTGGAAGAAAGTGGTAACAATGATTTAACACTGTTCCATAAAGCTAAGAAAATGTTAGAGGACTTGAAAATCATAAAAGGAGAGAAAGTATGCAATCTCGAAAGAGCACTCTACGGCTTGAAGCAGTCCAGTCGGTGATAACACTATTATCAAAGGATATGGAAATGCTTTGACGGTCGACAATGGTACCTGAAACTGAGTAGCGAGCTGGAAAAAATGGTGTTTGTCCCATCAGAAGCTGATCCTTGCGTATATATGTTAAAGAAAGGAGGAGCTAAAATGATGGTAGCAATATACGTAGATGATTTGTTAATAGCTTACTCCTGTGACTCAAAATTAAAAGAAATAAAAAGGATGCTAAATGAAAAAAATTAAATGAAGGATCGCCTGAAGGAGAGCCTGAACAACTTCTAGGAATTCAGATGAAAAGGCAAGGAGGAGATGAAATAAAATTAAATCAAGAACGATATATTGAAAAAGTGTTGAAGTTTAACATGGAAGACTGCAAGCCAACAGTTACACCAATGGAACTTAATCTAAAATTACAGAAAAATGAAAAGTGTGATGAAAAATTACCATATCAACAACAATTGATTGGCATACTGGTGTATTTAGCCGTGGCTACCAGGCCTGATATAACGTTCAGTGTGAGCTATTTGTCACAATTCAACAATTGTTTTGGAGACGAACATTTTAAGACCGCAATGCGTGTACTACGTTATTTAAAAGTGACGAAAGGCATGGGCCCGTGCTATAACAAAACCGAAATGAAGTTGTATGGTCAAGCTGATGCAGATTTTGCATCTTGTGCGATAGATCGAAGATCGTACAGTGGCTACTGTTTAATGTGTGCTCCCGTTAGCTGGGAAAACAAAAGAGTGTAGCCTTATCAACGGCCGAATCAGAGTACACGTGTGTGGCTGAAGCTGCTAAGGAAGCAATCCATCTAAGACGTTTAATAAATGACATATCAGAATGGAGGCAACCAATCGTCAAAATATATAATCATAATCAGGCTGCCATACAATTGACGAAAAATCTTATGATTGGCTCTATGACAAAGCACAGTGATACGAAACTACATTTCATACGATAGTTAGAAGAAGTTGAAATAGAATACCGTCCAAGTGCCCCATATGGAGGCAGATATGTTGACTAAGAGTTTATCTGGACCAAGACTTTAATGGTAGAGGTCCTCACTTTGTTTAATAGCGACCATGCTAGTGATGAGGAGGAGCATGTTGAAGTTTGTATCACAGAGCATAATCTCCTTGGTACAAAATACCGTTGCCATGCAGTTTTTCAAACAGACTTGTCATTCATTCTTATTCCTTGTATCGATAGCTATTGTGTAACATCTAAATAATATAATGTGTGTTCAATTACGTTTTATTTGCATCGTACACTGAACCTAACCAGGTACCAAACTATCACATGGTCGGCGTTATCGCAAGATGGCGCATGTCATGACGTCATCTATGACGATTCACGCTTGGGACATCATTATCGCGATCACGCTAATTCGGAACGGGTTTAGGCACGCTCAAATCGATTACATCGATTATATTCCCAATTCGGAACGCACCCCTGTTCTGTGCTGTCACTGCACTGTCACTGTCACATCCAATCACCTCTCCACTCACCACCATAGATAATATTACCAAATGTCACCACCACCAGTCACCAGACTTCAAATTGAATTATTAATCACACTCACAGAGAGAGAGAAGTTAAGTTATTGCTGTGTTGTTCATGTTGCTCTGCTGAGCTGCAAAATTAAATCAAAATCATCCTTTTATTTCTAGGTTGTATTTGTTTATGAGGTACGGTCCTAGAAAGGTGTTTTTATTCTTACTCCTATCCTGTCGTTTCTTAGAGAATCGCATCCATTTTGTAGTTCGGGTAAAGTAGGAGTTCTCATTTTATTTCCGTGTAGTAAGGATCTATCCTTAGACTTTTGTATTTTATTTTTAACTTGGTTTAGGTAATCGCATGATACTACGTTTTCCATGGGTAAATTTATTTCTCGCAAGAAGTGCATTTGGAGTTTTATTACTGGTGCTATGTAGGGTAAACAGTATAATTATTGCCCACAGCTACCTCAAGACACTATAGAGAATACACAAAAATATAAAACGGGTACTTAGATGTAAATGAAATATTTTTTTAAATATATGACATTCAATGGTATGGCTTACATACTCTTTTGCCATCCACGTTTTTAATAAAATCAACATAAAGTTACAAATATTGAATTATCGGTTATTGGCCACCATAATTACATTAATTGGCCATGTAATGTTACAGTTATTGGCCATAGAAAACAAAATAATAATTACCATTCAAAAACAAAAACTTTAACAAAAATCCAATAGCCCTCACTAATTAAAAAATGTTCTCATCATCAGAAGGCTCGGAATCATTGTTAATTACGTAACATTTGTGGCATATAAAATCAACTAATTCATCATCATCTGGAATATTTTCACAATGTCTATTGTGTATGCAGTGATTATGATAGTATTTCTCACATGAACTACATTTTAAAGATGAACTTTTTAAAATTAGTTGATTGCACGCATTACATGTGAACACCTGTAAGTTTTGTAATATCTTTATCTTATTAGTAGTATCACATAAAATATTTTCATTTTCAGTCTCAAGTTTCGGGTTCCGTATTTCTCATGTACATTTTTCTGTACCTTTACCTTTTTTCGTCTACTCAATGGCATTTTGTTTCTGTGCGTCTGAATTTTTTCGTTCTCTTTTTGTTGCTTTTCTAATTCTTTTTTTTTTCAATTGTTGCTCTAAATTTCTCAGAAACGTTATGACGTATGGGGTCTTTTCTATATTCCTAATGAATTTTCTTTTATTGTCTGGTGGATTCTGCAAGTAATCATTGATTGATTTGTTAAACTGAGGGATGTATTTTGATGTAGATGGTGCACACAAATCTATGTTCTTCGTAGGGGTCATAGTAATTCTTACTGTTGTCATATTATCTTCACTGGTCAGATTTACATTTGTTGTTGTATTATGTGGAGTTTGTATTTCAATATTAGTTAGTTCTTTTTGTGGCAAACCGTCTTGAAAAAAACACCATATCGCCGTACCCGGAGAATAAAATGATAACTACAAAAATGTTACTTTTCAGGAAAAATAAAAAACATGTTTTCGTCGATTGCTTTTTAAATACTGAACGTAAACAGATGATTGTATGCTTTTAAAAAAGGTTATATTTCGTTTGTTCTAAATGTTTTAGTGAAATACGCCTAAGTATCAAAAGAGAGATATTATTTAGAAAATAAGAAGTTAGTCAAAATCAATCATAGTCTAAGTTGAATAATGTCGTCTATCATTTTATTCTTCGTAAAGCCTGACCAGAATCAAATATTGCACTCTTCGCTTATCATTTTATTCTAAGAGTTTTTAAGAAGAAAGTGATACTGATAATACTTTAATATCGTCTTACTCTCGTAAATATTATAAAAAAAACTATATGATAAGGACTTTGAATTTGATTTCCTAATAAAACTATGACATGATAATCAACGTTAGTTTTATTCAAAATAATAGTAATAAACAACAGTATTTTTCTTAATTTACTCTTATTAGTCTTTCATTAATTAAAATCAGCCTTATGATCACATATTATGTGAATTATGAATACAATACTAATTAAATTATTAAGAAATATAATCTTTTACACAATTTGTTATCAATAAAACAGCCTCATAATTACATTTATCACATAAAATCAGTTTATACAGGATGAAATTGAAAACATGCGACAAATCGAAATGGGAGATTGTGCTAATCATTATGAACAACTTTTACTATGGGACCAAACCTGAAATCGCGAAAAAAAATTCACCTGTTCCCTAAATTTTTACGAGTTAATGCGAACATAAATGTAGGAAACAGCTGATTTTTTTTCGCGATTTCATGTTGTTCCCATAGTAAAAGTTGTTCATAATGATGAGTACAATCTCCCATTTCGATTTGACGCATGTTTTCAATTTCATCCTGTATAGTAAATAAAAAAAAATTAAAGTTGATTAATCATCATTATCTTCCTCATTGCCGTCATTGTCACCAGAACAGCTACTGCCATAAGTCAAGGACTCGTAGAAACCACAATAGTAATTTGGTATATCTCCTGCCTTACAGAGGCTTATAAGATCATCGTATAAAGCCTTGCTTATTGGAACAGGCTCAGTGTACAACGTTTGGAGTTCGGGAACACAGCTAGGACTTGGGCTTGGTATCTGTCTGGTACCCCGCTTGCTTCTTATTCTTCGGACAGGCTCTGTATTTAATTGGGAATAGTCGGAATCAAAGTTGTATTTATATTTTAAAATTGATGGATTTGAATGTGAGGCAGTCACTTCCATGATTTGAGTCCATGATATTTTTTGACCCTCCTCATTTTTTAACCAGTTCTTATTCTCTATTAATTCCTTTATGTTGTAAAACTCTATTTGCGTCATCTCTTTAACTTGATATTTTTTTCCATGTACCTTCGCGTTCATAATGATTGTGTACATCTGATCAGGCGTGTATACAACTCTGTGTTTTAATTCACGTTCAATGTTGGAATGCATAGAATCTCCCTCGCACTGGCCATGTCCGGTTTCAAAGAATCTATGTGTAATGTTCAACTGAAGCTTTTGTGCAGCAAAAATATATAGAGCGAATATAAATCTGTTTTTGTTCTGCCCGCAACAACCGTCGGAGTAAAACGATATGTTCTGGATGCCTCTTTGCTTTTCATTAAGCAGAAATTGCCATAAGCAACTACCAATTTCATTGACTCTGAGTAGCATCATACACAGTGAAATTATAAATGGGATACTTTCTTTTGTAGTGAAACGATCCAACTTCAGATTGTGGGATGCTCAAAACCTTTTCTAAATCGAAGATTGCCACGGTTGTTTCTGAAGGATCAACTGATTCTTTTTCTTCTTTTTTAATTTGACGTACTCTTTCTTTGTTTTTTGTATGTGTATCATATTTTTCTTGCAATGTTTCTTGAGTTTTTGAATCAGCTTGTCGATAACGAGTACACTGAGAGCACTGATCTTTTTTCGGTTTAAAAAATGAAAAATTAAACTTGGTGTTAAATATTGTCTCGTATTGACGTTTAGTTGCCAAAGGACAGTCAAATCTTTGCTGTCCAAACCAAGCTGTGTAGAGGCGATACATCTTGGATATATTAAGAAGTTCTGAGAGGTATTTTCTTGAAGAATCTTTTCTAACGTAATGAGACTCAACAGTAGGGAACAATTTAATGTGCTTTATGATGCTTTCTTCTGTCAAAATGGGCATTTTACGTGGCCTATTTTCATGTCGCCCTCGTTTGTCCATAAAGTTTTCTTCAGGTTTGGATTTTTCTAGTGCTGTATATACAGTTTGATGTGAAATGCTTAGAGTATTAATGAAAAAGGTTTTGCACACTTGAATTTTGTTTGAATCTATTGTAAAGAAGTATTTGATCGATTGAGTTCGGGTGCGTTTTCGTTCTACTGTGATTCGCTTAACATCTTCGACTAATGTATGATTTACGATATATTGCCATTGTCTCTCGTGATCTCCAATTTTATAATATTGCTGCATTATGTATTCTCTTTGCTCATGAGTTACCTTTTCACCACATTTCTTTGTGCACTTGCAGCTAGCTTTTAAAACTTTTTTGTCATACATTTTCTTCGATCTACAGCCTTTATAGGCTTCACCGGAATTTTTTAATTTTTTTTTTCTTAACATCTTGATTTTCATTTAAATTTCGTTTACGTTTTCTTGTATTTTTTCCCTGTGGTGTCGATTCTTGAACTGTACTAAATGAATGCATTATGGCTTGGTCTTCTCCATCATGGTCACCATTATAATCAGGGCTCTGATGGTCCGCTACGTTACTGTTTTGTTCTGTTTGTGTCAGATTTTGAGGAGTAGGTATTATGTTTTCTTTGTTAATAATCGTTTTGTCCAACAATGTACAATCAGAAATATTTGCGGGTTGTAATGTTTCATCCAAATCAAAAAGAGATGGTACTGATGATTCTCCTTCTTTTTCACCCCCGTGATTATCAATAATAATACTAGTATATGAGGTTGACGGCTGATTATCGTTTAAAAATAATTTATTGAGGCATCTTTTTGATGACAGCTTTGTTTTGTATCTAGACGGTCCATTATTTTCATGTGTTGAAGTTGGTGTCAAATCCAAAATACAGTTTGTGTGTGCTTTAGGATCATTGTCTTGCAACTTATTAGCTTCAAATATGACTGAAGGGGATGCTATGAAGTCTATTGTGTTTAAAACTAAAGATATGTTGGAAATAGTTGATGGTGTTTTTACTATTTTCTGGCTGGCTGTTTCTATGTAATCTGAGTTTCCTCCAATACTTGATGAACTTCCGCTTTTCTGTAAAATTTTCATTCTTTCTGGGCTCGGCAAATACTCAGATGCATCCGGTGAGAAATCTTCATTTATTTCATTTTCGTTTTCCTCGCAGTAAAATGCTTTTTTCGTCTTTCGTAAAATATATTCATGAGTTTTAGCAATAAATGCTTCAGATGTCGTAGTAACCACGTCGTTATTTCCTCCCTGATGTTGTTCTAAAAATAATAATAGAATAGATAAGTAATAAATGAATAACAGTATCCAGATGATACTAAATAATTGCACTCATATTTGCGAAACTAAAATTAATTTAATGCCTGAACCGATTTTGATACTTAAATGATTAGGGTGTAATTATTTAAGTATCAAAATCGGTTCAGGCTTCATTAAAACTGGATGAATGTACAGGATATTCATAAGCAAAATTAAAATAAAATCAGCCAAGTGCAAGTAAGACGTGCACATGAAGGGTTCAGTTCCACCGTACTAAAAATTCTCGAATTATTTATTATTATTGTAGTACATATATATTATATATATTGTATTATATACATTGCGCTTACGTATTTAGTCAGTAAAAAAAAGTTGAACGTGTCGCGGTATTCAAATTATTGTGACTAGGTTCTACCAGTTCTACTTACCATTATTAAAATGATTTGGCCCTTCTTCAATCCATTCTACATTATTCATAATGGCATTTAAACGCGCGTTCCTAGTTTGTTTGCTCATTACTGTAAATAACTATTATTATTAAGCTATTACACTTCACTTAGAAAAATAAAAACAAAGAACTTAGCACTACAATGTTTACGCAATGACGCATAGAAGCACACTGACCAATCGATATTTTATAATTATCTGCCATTGCATTTGCATTTGCGTGAAATCTAATTGGGCGAAGAGGATGACAATATGTCTTACTGTTCAAAACCATAACAGTCATTTTACTAACACATCTTATACGAAGCGACTGGATGGTTTTGAACGAGAATAAAATGATAACTGCGTTTATCATTATCTAGTCAAATATTTTTTCACGGGAACATAATTGTATGACTATTTGTCATAATAACAAGTGGGAATACATTTTGATAACATTATATTAACACTTTATTCTTGTAATTTAAGACCTGTTTTAAATATTTGAATACTATTGTAGTATTTTGTAACTTCGTCAATAACTGTATAAAAAGTACGAAAATAATTGAGCAGGTGTATTAACACCCACAGATCCCAAAAATTACATAACACTAAGACTAAGATAATGGCAGTTATCATTTTATTCGCTGGGGACGGCGATATCTTGTACAACGTCGGAGAACTGTCATTTACTGGTGTATCCCGGGATTGAAGGTCTTTCAATTTGTTGATCATATCAATTCCAGCAATACTTTCAAAATCTTTTAGAGACATACGTTCCTCTCTTACATCAGACTGATCAGACACTACCTCCGTATTTGTTGTGGGTAGACATTTTGTGTAATCAATGGCGTTTTCATCAAACGGGTACAAATCACATGCTCTGAAGCCATTAATTATATTGTCAGACTTTAAATCATCAACGACAGTATTTAAAATACTAGCAATATTTAATTTTGTCACAACCTCGCCAACGTTTTCTGCCTGAAATTGTCTGACAGCTTTTCGGTACATTTTCTTTAAGTTAGGATATAGAGCGATAAGTTCTATACCTAGCTCCTTACAGGTTACGATAAGCTGCAACATGATGTGACTTTTATGGCCATCGATAAACAAAGTAACAGGTCTTTTAATACTATTTTCAATGAGATACGGCGCAAATATTTCGGTGATAAATTAATTGAAAACGTCTGCCGTCATCCACCCTGAGTCACTGCGGCCAATGCCCCATTTTGGCGACACTGATGATGCTATCCTATCCGGTAAACGTTTATATGGAAAGACAATTGAGTAGTCCACTTGCGAACTACGTTATGTTAATGAAGCAATTATTTGAGAAAAGTAATAAAAATGTTTATCCTTACATACATAATTAGCCTATAATGTTCCCACTGCTGGGACACAGGCCTCCTCTCTGTGAGAGGGAGATCCTTACAATTAATATATAAAGGTGTTTTAATTTGCGTTTTAATTAAGTGTAGGATCATAACAAATTCATTTATGTTAAGAAATGAAATCACTGTTCATCAATAATCATTTAATTAGCATTTTAAAATGAAACATAGACAGTTTTGCAGAAGTATTTTAAACATAGAGTTGTATTAAATCAACATAGGCAGTTTTCAAACAGTTTCATATTTTAACTTCTATCTATCTATTCTTAAGAATCTACAATTTTAATCTATTATTACACTCTTACGAGTATGTCTATTTCTTCATGCATTAAAGTTTCTTCTACAGTAGTTTCATTTTGCTCTTCTTGAAGAAAACTGTAAAAGCGCAGATGATCGTAAGAAGCCCAATCTTTACCGAAATGTTTTATGAGAAGGTTTAGTACATCATTTAACTTTACTGTTTTTACAGGAACTCCAAGATTCATTAAAACGGGTTCAATATTTTCGAATGATTTGCCTCTTTTACAAATGTTCCCATAATTTATTAGGTCGGATACATAATTAGGTTCCCCTTTAATTCTGTTATTTGTATATTTTCTTAAAAATAATCTTTTAGGCGCAAAATACACAGAAGTGATGAAAGATTCGGATACGATGCGGATGAGAGACGGATACGGCACCGATGCGACTTAAATTACATATAAAAGGCAAAGATCTGCATAAGATAAGCATGATAAGCATAAGATCGTTATTATACAGGCTGACTTTGTTGCAAAACATGTCCTCTTCAGAAGTTTTTCTTGTACGTAACGAAAATGTCATAACTAATTTGTTGTAATGAAATTGTAACTTGTAACAAAATTTTTTTTTTTTTTTTATTTATTTCATAACAAAAATACATTTGTGTCGAAATATTTGCACAGCACGTACACACGAATAAGCACACAAATAATTATAATGTAAGTCTATCCAAATTAAAAATACCAATCCTACAAATATTACCATTCTTATTAAAAAGCTACAAAAATACAAATACATTTAATGTCAAAATATGAAGTTAATAAAAATAAATAAAATGAAGCAACAATTATAAACAAAGTCAAAGGGCAATGGGTGCACATCATTTAATTTAAGTTTAATTTAATACTAGTTTTTAAGATTTTCTGTCATTACAATATTCGTCAATGCTGTAATAGGCTTTATTGATTAGCAAAGCTATGAGTTTAGTTTTAAATATGTTCACATTCTGAATACTCTTTAATTCTGCTGGTAATTTACAGACTGATTAACAGACTGTACGCGTGACGAGTGTTTGACAACATTAAGCTTTGCCTGCATGACACTAGGAAGATCTTTTCTGCGTGTATGTACTCTATTTTTTCTTTCATTGTCTGTTTCAAACTCGTTTAAGTTTTTGTTTAAATAAGTAAGGAGAACCAAAATATAAAGACATGGTACCGTTAAAATTCTAAGTTTAATAAAGTACTCATAAAATGTAATTAAGTATTAAGCTTTATACACACAGTGTTAAATATTTTTGTTTCCTCTTCTAATTATTTATTTATTATCATCATTACACAGGACGCGATGTGTTCAGTAGTCGATTACTTAATCAATTCAAATTACTTTAACAATAAAAACCAAATGAAATATGAAAATATTTTATTAGAGAACAAAATTAGGTATACTTTGGCAGACCTATAGGTACCTATAGCCTATAAAAAAGTCAACTGAATGAAATGAAGGTTAATCCTTAAAAATACACCAGATCTTCATCATTCATCAAAACATTAACTTTGGGATTGTCACGAATTTGAAGCATTTGAAAGATCAGGCACTACATCTTGGTCTCTGCGCTTTGGTACAGTAAATGTGAGAGTTTTGCCTGTATAATTAGTTCTGTAAAAATTTATGGATAAGGAGGAGTTCTGTAAAAATTTATGGAATAATATGTAAAATAAAAGTAGGTAGGTACCTACCAGTTGCACCAGTTTTTAATCCTATCTCTGCCCATATTTTATCCTGTACACTTCTATTACAGTATTCAGCATTAGTATAATCGTAAATAGCAGGATCAGGTCAGGTCACGCATTTTTCGTTTTGGTTGCTCAAACTTGTATTCGTACTGTATAACAAGCGATACGTGCTCTTCGCACGGCGGTCGGTCGCAACTGCAAGCGAGGTGGCGCGGATTCTCAAGTGGTAAATCCGCGCCGCATCCTTTCTGTGTAATTTACGACGCATCTGTTTCATACATTTTGTACGAATAAAATTTCAAGCGACAACAAATCCGATCTACATCCGCGTCGTATACGAATCTTTCATCGCTTCTGTGTATTTTGCGCCTTATAGGCATTGAATTGAAAGTGCCAAGATCCAGGTAACTTTACCTAGTAAGTTTTTGACGCTCGATTTCCAATCATAAAAATAAAAGTCGCTTCCGAGTCTGAGAACCGATCCATACTTTTTAAAAATATCGAAATACGTCTGGGGTTCCACAATGATTTCCAAAGGTCGTATCTCTCTTTCGATATTGCCGAATACGCGGTCGGGGGGCAAAAATGAGTGCCCTACTACTGGGAATATTACTGTAATCTTCTTGATGTGACGTGGAGCTTTTGTTTTTAGCCAATATGCCAACATTCCCAAAACTATTGAGTTTTTATTTTGCCCCCCGCAACCGTCGCAAAATAATTTAACATGACTAACAGTTTCTTCAATATTGGTATTCATTAGCTGATGAAATACTGCCGAAGCAATTTGATTAGATCCTTTCATAGCCTCGGTTTCCAGCCACGTGTAAATAAATGTGTTTGAACTGCTTCGAGGCCCACGAGATGATCCTTGGCATATTGTTAAGTTGTACAAATAAAGTTGTCGTTCGCTTTACTGGTTTTAGTCGCAATTTTCTTATAACTGCACCTTTTGTGACACGTTTTTTTTTGTTGGAGCACTATTCTTTTTGTCCTGTTGAATTTTCCACAGCAATAATTCTTCAAATGAGACTGATCGATCGTGTTGTGATGGGTTTTGAAGTGGTACTTGCGATGCTTTCTTTATGACTGTGTTTGATATTATATTTATTTTGGATTTGGTTGACTTCGAATTCTGCAAACATGCTGGTATTTGGCTCGGGTGTCTGGCTTCAAAAGGCAACATTTGGGCATCATTTCTTGATTGTTCAGATAGCAGGGCGACGTAATTATTTTGTCATTTCTATCGTCTCATTAGCAGTTGCAAACTGATTGTTGAATGATTCAATGCATATTTCTTTCGAGTGACTTTGGCTGTTTGAGTGTGTGGGCAAGTAAAGTTTTCTTATATATTTGATAAGCGTCTGGATCATATTTATCAATAGGTATGACATGTGCATTGAAAGGGTATATTCCCGCCTTTTTAAATCCACTCTTTATAACTTCGGGGTTCGTTTGTTGCCATGTATCTGCCATAGTTTTTGCAAAAACGTTTTTTGGCATTTTCGTACCAACGTTTCTTCTCTGCCATTCTACCAGTTGTGCATCACATATTGCTTTGAAAGATTTAAATACTGATATATCAAGCGGTTGCAACAAATGAGATGTATGTGGGGGTAACTTGAGGATAGTTACATTGTTGCGGATGGCAAGCTCCACAACCCTGGCATCGACGTGCGTTGAATGCCCGTCATAAATTATAAGGGCTGGTCGCTCTTCGCCGAGACTTGGGATGAGTACTTTTTCGAAATAATTACGAGCCTGTGTACCTGTGGTCTCTGCGTTTCTAACCACTGCTCCACAAGTGCTGGGGAAAGGTCAATCACATCATACAAAGATGGGTCAACGACGCTAAGTAAGAAGTTCTTCGCCATACACTCGCCGATGAAATGACGAGTGTTGCAGCGGTCAGTTAGCACTGGCGCGTTAAGGTTTCGATTTATTAGTTCCAGCAGTGCTTCACGTTGGCTATTCTGTCGCTTCGCGGGCATCATGGTGCTTAGCACAGGTGTTAGAGTCCTGTACTTTCTTGGTCTAAAAATAGACTTTCCCGGTTCTATCGTCAACTTGTCAACGCCTAGTTGCAGCTCACACATGTCAACGCACATTTGGTCATTCTCATAGAGAACCCCGCTTGTTCTGTAGGCGACGGCGACGTCTGTATCGATTCCCACTACACGCAACACCTCAGGAGAGGCGTGCTCCACCTTTGCAGAGTAGTAGTAATCCTTTAGCCTGTGTGTTATGTACGGCAGACCTGTTAACAGAGCCTCGCAGTGAGAGCGCATTTCCAACCTCCTCCTCACTGAAATAACTCACCTAAAGCCACGTAGCCGCCTGCCAGAGAAAGTTGTATCTGTGTACTGGTTTGGAACGTATTATAAGCTAGCTACAATACTGTCCCGAAGACTTTCATTCTATCGCCTAGAATCACACCTACTTGAAGAAGGAAACAATCACAGCGAGAAGGTAGGACTTATCACGAATTTCGATCCCTATTTTCGAAGGAAATTGATACGAGATAAGTTCGATATTCTGGTTTTTGTGTGACCTTGTGATCAAAGAATAAGGGTTTTGAAGAAATCCGCCATTTTCAAGGGTTGTCCTCCTATTTCTAAGATCCATAAAGATGAATTGACCTGATATGGAATCATCCTATTCCTAACAGATATGCATTGATCAATCCTGTGATTGGGATATAAGGAGATAGCAATTGGAATTGGGATTGGAATTGGAATTATACGGAATGGAGATCGTTTCACGATCTGTTTATGGCATTGGATACACAGAAATGAGTCATTGGAAGATATACAAAAATTTCATTACCTTGAGAGCAGCTTGAAAGGAAACGTTGAGGTTCTTTTGCGCCAGTTTGCCATCACGGGTGAAAATTTTGTCGACACGTGGTCAATTTTGAAAAAACGGTATGATAATAAAAGGTTCATTGCTAATTGTGTATTTAAAAAGTTTTTTGGTCAAAAAACAATATCTCAAGAGTCGGCTTTCTCCTTGAAAAACTTGTTAGATACATCGGTCGACTGTATGAATTCTATGAAAAATCTTGGCTTACCGACAGCGCAGTGGGATGCGATTGTGAACCATGTGGTTGTTTCGATGCTAGATCCTGTAACACATAAACAATGGGAGATTATTATTAGTGAAGATAGTTCTGATGACTGTTTTGTAAGGCTGAAGCCTTTCCTGGAGACTCGGTTTCGTACGTCAGAAATGGTAGAACCTGAAAATAAAGTTAACAAACCAATTAAGCCGAAGACACATCACGCGACTGCCACTAGTGGAGAGAAGCACTGTCCCTTCTGCAAAGAAAACCATTATATTTTTAACTGTAAAGAATTCGCTAAACAACCGATAGAAGAAAGATACAGCTTCGTACAGAAAAACAACTTATGTTTCAACTGTCTTATTCCAAATCATTCCGTATATATGTAAACAATAAAATACATGTAAAATATGCAAATCGAGAGAAACAAGCCACATAATGAACTAAAGAAGAAACCACAACAAATAAGCAAGAGCCATGCTCACATTTGTCAAGAGGAGAACAACCTGGTCAACACATCTTGTTGGCAACAGCATCGGTAGACGTGACAACGAGGACTGGACAATCACACCTTTTGACACCTCTTCCGTGCTCTGATTGATCAGGGCTCAGAGGCTTCATTCGTGACTGCGAGAGCAGTCGAGTTATTGGGTCTGAAGAAGACTCAAATCAGCGGTGAGGTGAGGTCTCTGGTGTTGGCGAAAGCAACAAACTTTGTTTTAATAATTTAGCAGGCTTACATATTAAGTCGAGGTATGAAAGTAATTTCTTTAATGATGTTAAGGCGTATGTATTAACAATAACACAATTTTATTTGGCATGCGATAGTGACATATATTAAAAATACTTAAATTAGTTCTTTAGCTGATTGTGTAGACTGTAGTATAATCTTAATCTATTAGAAGTTTCACGAGGACGTGCGTGTTCCATTATTATTTTTATGTTTTACTAACACTATGTATCACGGCACTAAAATAAAATAGGTTCAAGTCCGTTTTAACTCTTATAAGTGTTAAAAAGGCACACCGCTGCCACCATGTAGTGAAACACACGTAGGTTGGTTAAACACTGGTTTATTTACGGAACCCTCGCATACAATTATTATGATCTTATGTTGACATACCGTCAGACTACTTAATATACTACACTTATGTTTTAACTTTTAACTGTAATTTACAGAAGGGTTATTCATGGTTACGTCGCAGAAAAAAAACTGTCGAAAAGTTAATATTTGTAGTCACAAGACTTGAAAGATCATCACAGGGTGTCACTTTTTGAGATTTATTTTTGAATCCATAAAATTTTAAAAGTACATGACCAAGATTTTTTTTTTTTTTCTCTTAACTGTCACGACTTGGCCTATTGCCCGTTTTCGGCTTGACGTTGATTTCTGGGACACGTTGTATAAGAATCAATGATCTGAGAGGTAATCTTTGGTGTGGGTAGTGTTTCAATATCCGCTTACGTACTGTAGACGTGCCAGTATTCTTGGATCTTTTTCGTTATTTTCTATATTTCAAAATTAATTTAAAAATTATTTTCAAGATCAACTATACAGGTCAACGGGGCTTCAGTATTTTCGTTGAGTACGAAGGAGCATAAAGCAACACAATAGTCATTTTTAATATTTTTTTCTTCGGGTGTGGACACTGTTTAAATCGTTGCGGCACCCGTGGCTTCTAACCGCTCAAAAGAAGTTCTCTAGGGGATCTTGATTAAGTTGCCACATCTAGATTGATGTTACCCCGTATCCATCACGCAATTTTTTAAGTAAGACTTGAATTCCCTCCAGTGTCCACATCCATTTCTTTAAGGTAGGAACAGCTTTGACCCTGCCAGCAGAAGTTATAAACCCCATAAAAACTCTTTTTGATTCTGCCCATGTATTTTTATGGGCAGACGTTGGCGTAGCTGGGCCTAGTGGCTTAGCATTTTTATTTTTGTTATTACTTTCATTGACAGAGTCTAAGAGGTTGGTCCATAAATCACAGTAGATCTGCGGTTTCCTTGCATTCTGCGGGTAAATTCCTTCACCTGAAAAAAGAAAAGAAAAATGTTATTCATTGATTCATACACACATCTAATTGTCATATTATGACTGTTAAACATTATACTGCAGCAAGTCGGAGGTTTCGGTAATTCTGTTAGGTTTGGGGTACCTAGTAAACGTTTTATGATAACAAACTTCCTGAAAACTGGTTTTTATTGTACAATAATTGTAAATCTCAAAAGAAAAAAAAAATATAAATTACCTCAGATATATTGGATGCCATAGTGCGACTAAATACCTGGGATGCAAATTTTACTTTCATTTTGTTTAGTTTTTCAGGGTTTAAGTGATATTCTGTTAGCTTTGGTATCAGTCGTATGCCTTTATAATAGCCAGGGTTTTCTTTAAGAAGCTGCAATAAATGAGGCCATTTGGTAGTTTTGGTCACGCCATCTTTTTTAAAAGTTTAGTTTTTAGTAACTAAGTTGTTCCTCATGCCCTTGAGAAGGTGTGGGTGTGGGCATAAAGGGGAATGATTTCTTTATCATTTATTAATAGGTATAGCATTTTCTTTTGTAGTTTCCCCTCTTCGTAAGTAGACCCCCTTGCTGGTCTCTTTATTAACAAACGTATCGCCTGTTGATTGTTTGTCCCTTGGTCTGATGCTACCACTAATAACCCTGCTTGTTGCAACTCAGTATTTACATTTTTAAGTTTTTAATTAGACCACGCACCATGAAGACTTGGGCGTGGTTAGCAAATTCTGGTTGCCTTTGCTAGCCATTATCTACTACGCCTATAATTTGCTTTTTTTTTTTTTCATTATATTTTATTTGTGCTTTTCATGATACTTCATCAAATAACAATATACACAATCTTTCTGTAACTTTTCAGCCTTCTTTTTTAATTGCGAAAATATATGTTTATTTAGCCCAGGTCGAAGATAGCATTTTTGTATAACTTTGGCGAGTGTCTGATTTGCGGGCAATATAAATATTTTTCTTAAAAATCTATATGCCTTAGGACTTTGTTTGAAAACCGATAATGCTGCAATTTTTTCTTGCAGCGTGAATCGTCCTCCTTTATAATTTTTATTTGGCATCTCACCACTATACCCGCGGCAATAGTTTTGCAGTGCTTTAGCAATTCCGCAGTACATCTTTAACGGTAGCTGGGACTTTGTTGAATTAAAACTCAGTCATTAAGAATGTAAAAAGAATCGTTTTTTTTATTTTGGAAATGCTCCTGTTAGAAATTTCAACATAAATATTTACAAAAATTCGGACCAATAGACTTAGGTATATTTATGGCCAATCAGATCACAGCACACTGTTGTCCATTCATTCCGTGCGGTGTCTCGCGGCGCACCGAAGCTATAAATATGGGTCTCGCGTAAATGTCGGTCCTTTTCCTCGCGCGGCCGTCGTCCAGTGCAGATGTGCTCTGCTGCTGCGCTCGTGTTTGTCGCGACGGTTGTTCTTTTCAGAACCGCATGTTTCCTGTAAACAGAACGTCAAAACGTGTGATAAGAGTTCTTTTCAGAACTGCTTGCTTCTAGGTTTCTTGACACAGATTGTCAAAACGTGCTGTGATGAGGGGTGGCTAGTGGCTACACATCTGGTACTGCAGGATTGGCAACAATTTTATTTTAATTTATTTATTCTTTTTTTGGCAGCCATTTTTTTCAGCTGTAATTTCTTTCTACCCTGGCGAGCTTAAGCGTCCTAGCAGATATTTTCCTGCCTGAAAAGTAGAAAATGATTTTGTATGACTACAAAAGTAAATTATTTATTTATTCATTTAATACTTCAAGCACAAAAATGTACAGAGGCGGACTTAATGCCATAGGTATTTTCTACCAGTCAACCTTTGGGTGATGCAGAGACAAACAATGGTAGGTGCAATCATGAAAATTGAGAAAAAAAAATATTAGGTTGGGGAAAAAGTCTTTTCGCATTATAGTATGTATGAACTTGTAATAAAATCTCATTGGCCTATTTGTATCTGGCTGGTTTTGGTATCATTGAAAGTTTAAATTTTAAAGAACATAACTCCAAATTCAAATTAGGAAAATGGGTGTTTTTTTTTTTTGTTTTTCTTACTGTCAAGATGAGTGAATCTAATGAAGAAATTCGATACCTTTGTGCAGTGTCTGTGAGAGTAGCACAAACTTTCAATCCGGAAATTTTGATGTCAAAGATGCACGTCGCTCTGGTCGCCCTATTACGGAGAATATGGATGGCATTTTTGAAAAAGTAGAGCAAGATATCAGAGGGGCAATTCTCGTAATTTTAAGAATGTTCACAGTCTGATCTCAGTCTCAATCTGTCAAAAATACCTCTAATTTCCATACATTTTGACAAGTGTTTGACATTTGTTTGTCGCTGAGATGAGACTGCGACTAGATTTTGAACGTTTTAAATTACGAGAATTGGCCTTCTGTAGTTAAGACGTAGCTGAAGAACTCGAACCTGACCTCCTTACTTTCCCCTCCTTCAGTGGTCCCTGGGGGCGAGCTTGACTCTGGCAGCTCATCCTCCGTTTGGTCAAGGTACTCGGGTAGCCGGGTGTTCCAGTTCTGGCGTAGCGCCTCCTCCTTAGCCTTCCTCAGGTCAGGGATATCCATTACAACCGACAAGATTTGAAAAAAACTGGGTACACAAAAAGCTCTATATTTGGGTACCTCACAAGCTCACTGAAAGAAACGTAATGAATCGTGTACTCATTTGTGATTCTTTATTACGACTTAATGAAACCGAACCATTTTTGAAGAAGCTGATAACTGGTGAAGAAAAGTGGATCACGTACGACAAGAACGTGCGAAAAAGGTCGTGGTCAAAGGCCGGTCAGGCTTCACAGACTGTGGCGAAACCCGGGTTAACTCGCAACAAGGTGATGCTGTGTGTGTGTGTGGTGGGATTGGAAGGGCATTATTCATTATGAGCTGTTACCACCAGGCAGGACCATCGATTCTGAACTCTACTGTGAACAACTGATGAGATTAAAGCAAGAAGTTGAGAGAAAGCGGCCGGAATTAATCAACAGAAGGGGTGTGGTTTTTCTTCTTTATTTTTATAATGCTTATGTCTATTATAATACATTTGTGCTCTTTTTGTACCAAAATACAATTTGTTATGTTGAGTGAACTTTGAGTACATCTAACCCATAGGCTGCACAAATACATAAAGTTACCACTAAATAAATAGTAAGTATAACTGACCTGGTAAATTAAGGGATGGAATGGCTTCTGCATTTATCCGGTTATTGCGGTTTCTGTCTTTATCAGTGAAATGAATATCGCAAACCCTCTTCTTTTGATAATATTCATAATCGGAGGGAGACTCCAATTTTCCACCAACAAGAATTACCCAGCTCTTGAACAGGTCAGGAAACTTATTAACCGATTCCGTGCGGAGGTCTTTGTAGCAATCTTTAGTGCCTGGCGTCGAACAAAAATTCCGTGATACCTGTGGGGCACCAAGCGCCAGAGAATTAGATGATTCCCCTGGGGAATCATCCGCCGTGAATTGTAACTTTTAGCTTTTTTTCGTGTTTCCACTTGCTAAAGAGTCATTAATCAAAATTTTCGTTTACTTTTTGTAGGCTAAGTATTTATTGAATGACCCTCGTAGACCATGTCATGTGCCGGTGATCATGAAAAAGGTTTCAAAGGAGTAAGTGGTGAAAATTTAGTTTAGCCAGAAATGTGGTACGAATTTATTTATATTTTGAGCTTTACATTAACAAATGTAGAACGTCTTTTGATGGCTAAAACAAATAACTTTGCCGAGCAATTTAACTCGATAATAGCTAAATTTATTGGCGGAAAACGGGTAAACTATTGTCTGCGCGGTTCCTATGTGGTTGCTCGGAAAAGGCTAAATTAAACAACAAAATCAACTTGGTAAATAGTGAAGTGGGACGTTGAAAGACGGCGTGAAGGCACAGAGAAAAATCGGTCTTTTATAAGGGTTACAGGGGTGCACAGTACCTTTCTTTCGTCCTCGTCAGCAGCTCCTCAGCTCGAATCACAGCGGTTTCACGCACAAAACACGCAAGTTTTCCAAGTAATCTAGGAAGCACAATGTTCTCGACACGAAAGTTTATAGCCAACGACCAAAAGTCTAGTGAATGTCTAATGACGGCTCACTTCCGCTCGTTCGCCAGCTCGCTTCCACGAGTACGATAGGTTCCGTGCAAGAAAGCGATGGGAGATAGGGATGTATTACCAACCAAATAGTAATGTTGCCAAATAATGAAGTTTAATCTGCGATATAAAATTGGCGCAACCACTATGAAATACGATACGTTGCAGAAGTGGCAAAACAAAAAAAAAAAACAGAAATAACAACAAATATTCAAAGCGTTTTGAATCAAAAAATAAAAGGAAAGCAGATACAAATAGAAATGCGAATAGAAGAAAAAGAAATGTTGCACTTGCAGATGAGCATTACGGAAATATGGAAAAGGAAGCTGAAATCGTCAATTAAGTTTTTGATAAGAAGAAAAACGATAATAATAGTATTAGCAAAATTTTTGTCGAAACATATTAAAGTACCCAAGGAAATGAACATTATCTCTACGCGTGGTTACATAACTCTTCGCGACATTTAACTCCATTTCAATATACTTCTTGGCAACTTCTGCCATATCTACAAAATGTACAATACCGCCCAATACGAAAACTCCGTCATCTCGGAGGAAAATCTTATCCAACGGATGTTAAATATTTATTACTGAATCTATTAAATTGGTCCAACATGATCCTGATGGTATACCACCTGTAATTAAAAATCTCTCACCCTTACATGTTCGAATTGGCGTCTCTTCGTTGAGACGCCAATTCGAACGTAGTCAACCATTTTCTTCCACCTATGACGAGAGATAGTGGGATCGACGTCCCAAAACGGACCATCAGCGTCACAAACACGCGACATATCAAAATATTCCTTAAGGATATCAAAAGCATCCCTAATAAGTTACGGGGGTATGGTTTTGTTGAAGCTCTTCCAATCTGTACGTGCATAAGTTTTTGTTTTGTTTCTATCTAGCATGCGATTCAACTCTGACATACCACCATGAGCGGTCTCATACCCATACGCAATCGGCAGATCATGGTTACGCGCTTTTATTTGATTCTGCAACGGATAGAAGAAACGACCTTCCTCCATATATTTACACCCTAAGGATAACCCCAGGTTGCACGAATCTTATCCTTATCAGCACGAGCCAACTGCACGAGCAATAAGACATCACAAAAATGCCTATGACACCCACGACCAACATCCTGCCACATCCTATTGATGTCATGAAGATGACCATGTTCAAGAACTTCTCTTTTTGTTTTATAACCGAAATTTTTGTATGGTAATCCTGGCGACTTTGATCCGGGAAAATCAGACCTAGCTGGAACTGCACCCATCGTCAGAGGAACGATAGGGCCCCGAAGACTTAACAAATCCTTACGCACGTTAGCACTAAAATGTGTAAGTGTAATTTCTCTTGAATAACTTGCAGTACTCTGTTTTCTAACCTCCTTCCTCTTAGTATATAGCTTTTGTTTCTGCCACTTTGTAACCTCCTAATATATGTTCCATTAAGGTTCCATCTATCTTGCAATGTGCAGCTTCATATAATTTAGAAGCTGCATTTAATTTCTAAGAAATGATGAGATTATCATCATTTATGACTTTCTTCAAATAATCTCTAAAGTTGAAATAGTTATGTACAGTTTTCTACATCAATAAATTGTAACATGAATGATGACATGAATATTTTTCGAATCTGATTTATTTCCTTCACAAAATTTTAAAATCAGTGAGTTTCCAATATTCCTTCGTTTGCGGTGATCAGTTCGCCAAACATTAATTCAAAATTTTTAAGCAACGATTGGTAAAAACATTATTTGTCATTTCATCATTCTACAACAACAAGTTTACCAAATATTACAAGTAGCAAAAAAAAATTTAATTACGTATTATTTGACAAACAATTCATTATTTTTTCATTTTATTTCATAAACAACGTTTGGAATAAACCCCCAAACAAACACAGATGCTGACAGAAATCCTAACCCTAGACGGTCGACGTCAGGGGCACCCCGAGGTTCGGTTGGTTAGGTTCCTTTAAACCCTGCCGACAGAAAAATAGGAGCCCCGACGACCTGCTGACAGAAACCCTAACCCTAGACGGGACGATTTATCCAAATTAATCTAAATGAGAAATTAAAAAAATTTATAAATGATTAAATATCATCTGATGCATTTGTTAAAAGAATTGTTTGCCAAATAAAATTAAATGTTTGTAAAACGAGTGTTTATAAAATAAAACATTTGCGAAATAAGTTGTGAAAGAGATAGAACGTTCCCGCCACTCTCTTTGCTCTGTGCCTCTGCGCCGGTGCGCCGCCGCTGTCTATCTACCTATTTTTCTACACAAGTTGTGACCTTATCAGCTGTTGTTTATCACTTTATCGAATGAATCTTTGAAAATGTTGACACGGTACTTTTAAGCACAATTGATAATTGTTAAAACTAAATTTAACACTTCACTACAATAAAAAAAACAAAGTCGCCGCGTCAGTCACATAAAACCTTCTGTACCTAATTTATTATGACATCTACTTGACGGCCACGGAGATGCTGTTCAATATGACCACCTTGTACCTCAACACATTTGTTGCAACGCCGAATAATATTCTGACGTACGCTTTGCAGAACGGCGGTATCGGACTTGATGTGGTCAAATGCTGCTACTGTGAACGCATTTCGACCTCTGTGTCGTACGTTTTTTTGAACACCTGTTGCTTAACAGTGCCCCAGAGGAAAAAATCTGAAGGCGTTTGCGCTTTGTGCTATAAGCAACTTAGCCTTAGCATCGTCTTTCTTAGACTTATCTGCAGTAATTTCACCTTCCCATAATACGTATTCCACTTGCTTTTCTTGCAAAATTAGTTTTAATCGGAATTTACAAGTACTGAAATTCGATTTTTCATCCAAACACGGCAAATTAGACACCGCAGCGTCCGCCATTTTTCTTCTCTGAGTTTTCTTCACTTTCAGGAAGTTTTTAATATCGTGCGGATTTCATGACGCACGCGGGATTGGCCCGTATGCGGAAAATTTCACGCAGCGTGAGACACGCCAGCCCACGATTTAGTTTTCTGCGGGCTGCCATGCATTGTGGTTGTGTACAGTCCGCTTCATAGAAAAGGAACCGCCCTTTGGTACTGACATCAAACTGTTAGACGGCGCGTTGGTCTAGTGGTTAAGACTGCAGCTTAGCAATGCAATGGTCTCGAGTTCAAATCTGCGACTGACAAGACTTTTTTCTTTTTTTTTCTTTTCTTAATAGGCGATTAGGTGATTTTTTTTGTTGAAGAAATCAAATATTAAAGTAGGTATGAGGTTTGTAAAAAAAGCTAGGCATTTTGCATATACAACATTCATTTATTTCTCTAATTACATTTTTAGGCCTTCATGAAATCCACTTCCTGGTTGAGTATACAGTTTTTTTCTATCGGTGTTAAATTAGGGTTATTTAGAATATTAACTAAATACAAATTATATGTCTAAATAGATATATAACGGTTAGTTTATAGTAGATATTTCTAGAAACATAACTACAATAATATTTATTTAATTAAAGTTGTGAAAACATTAATCTTAAAAGAAAAAAATCCTGGTTTAAAAAATGAAAAGTTGTCATTTGTGCCTGTGACTTACAGAGGAAGAACCAACATGCTAAACTATAACAGTGTAGCAATATACATCTTTCTCTTTTATCACATTTTCTGATAACCCTTATTTAACACAGCATTAGAAAAATATGTGAGGTCAGATGGTGCACCTTTAACACATTACAAGACTACGTGTAAACAAGAGTAACTGGATTGATAATAATAAAGGTTGCTTATAATTGATTAACTACGAGATAATGATCCTACAAATATTGGGGATTATCAACACTTGCTGATACGTTCCAATGCAATTTTATCAGATAAGTTACACAATCAATCTGCCGAGTAAATAACGGAGAGAATGGCAGTCACTGTCACTGTATATCACTTCTTGAAGTCAGCACTTGAACGCGTAGTTTTGAAGGGTGCCATTGAGTGAACTTCCACAATATTACGGTGTCGCTCCGATTCATTAGTGTAGGCACTGTAACCAATTGGGCGAGGGCCTTGGCGATCACATTTCACATCACCCATCGCTTGATAACTTGTATCCATCTATGAACTGTTTTTCTCTGTAATGAAAATAATAGTATTAGAAATATATAAAAAATCCAACTTGTAAGTAATAATGCAACATGGTTGCAACAATAAATATGTGTTTAACGTGAATCTTACCGTTATGCCCATATCTCGTGCTATTTTCTTTCTGCTTTGTTCTTATTCCCAGAGAACAACAATTTTAGCCTTCAAAAAAGTTTTTAATCGAACCATACTATCGGTTAATAGATCAACTGTTCAAAAACTTAATAAATTGGATAATATTACGACGAAGATATTACACAAGCGGATCGGCATGAAAACGAAACGATTTGAAAAATAATTATACCCCCAATCACAGTTTAGTAAATAAGGCAAAGAAGTATTGTAAATTCAACCTTAACTCGCAGTTCATACAGCAGTTTTTCTGAAGTAAAATTACGGTAGTGCAACAATCGGAATCAAGCACATTCTATTCAACCAAACAAGAAATCAATACTAATTTCAACCTTATCTTTTAGGTAATTAAGGAGTTACGCATTGCATTTTTTGTAAAAACAAGACGGAATGGTGCTAGTAATGACTCGTGGTAGAAGTTGAAATTTAAACCTTAATGTCTAGAAGATTAGACCGTTATCAACCTTGTTCGATAGACCGAACGGCCAAAGCTACACAAATTTCAAAACGAACAATAACGAGAATTCTTAAAGAGAAGGATCAAAATACGATTGAAAATACTGCTGGGCCTTCTTTTAGAACGCCAAAAAAGGGTAAATTGAAAAAAAAATATCGTAAGGAATTGGACGATACCAGCCATTCGCAGGAACATTTATGACATTCACCGCGAAGAAAAACAGGTAGTCACAATGAGAGCGCTATGGGAGAAATTGAAAAGAGATATCGTCTTCGAAGGGAGCAGAGAAATTCTGCGCCGAATCGTAAAAGAGATAGGATTTAAGTTTAGGAAAACGCAAACGAACCGTAAGTTGCTGGCGGAAAAAGACGAAGTAAGGCTATTAAGAATAGGGCACGCCGCGATAGCGGCAGTAAGGCCCCTCTTTGAGGAGTGGCTAGAGAGGCGTCACGGCGCCCTCACCTACCGCCTGACGCAGGTCCTCACCGGAAACGGATGTTTCGGGAGGTTCCTGCACATCATCAGGCGGGAGGAAACGCCCGGGTGTCACCACTGTGAGGATCGCCCAGAGGACACGGTGGTGCACACGGTGGAGGTCTGTCCCGCTTGGGCAGAGCACCGCCGTGTCCTCGTAGAGGCGATCGGCAGCGGCGGCGACCTCTCGCGCCCGGCCCTGGTCCAAGCCATGGTCCGGGGCGAGAGGGAGTGGGAGGCAGTCACCTCCTTCTGCGAAGCAGTCATGCTAGCGAAGGAGGTGGCGGGATGGGCGAGGGAGAGAGCGGAGAGAGCCGCCCGTCCCAGCCGCCGCGGTATAGGTCGGGAGCCGCGTGACGACTCCCGGCCACCGTAGGCGCGGGCCTGCGGACGGCGAGTAATGGGTAGCTCGCCGTCCGATCAGGACCAGGCCCGTGCCGGACGGCGCGTATGTGTTCCACGCGCGCCTCAAAGAGATGTCACCAGACATGGAGGGGCCCGTTAGGGCCGAAGCCTGCCGGGGCAGCGGGATTGTCCGAAAGGGTTACCGCTGCCCCGGAACATAAAGGGCTAAGGAAGGAACACGGATGGGTTTTAGTCAGTAAGAGTCTGACACTCCCTTCCGCTCCACCCAGGGCGGGAGGGGTCATTTGATGATTTCCCATCCTAAAAAAAAAAAAAAAGGCTATTAAGAATAAGATTTTTAAGAAAAATAAAAAGTATCGGCATGAAGAGAGACCTATTGTGTATGGCGACGAGACTTATGTTCATTCGACCCACACCAAGGAACAAGCCTGGTCTGACGGTCAAGGCAAAGGCATAAAAAAACCAATTTCGAAGGGATCGAGGTTGATTATAGTGCATGCTGGTGGTGCTAATGGATTCATACTAAATGCTTTGCTCATGTACAAATCGGTTCAGACCACAGGAGACTATCACATTGAGATGAACAAAGTAAATTACGAGAAATGGTTGCAAGAGAAATTAATTCCCAACCTCCAACTGAATTCTGTGTTTGTCATTGACAATGCGTCATACCATAGCACATTAGAGGACAGGGCACCGAACAGTAACTCTGCAAAAACGATTATGCAGGATTGGTTAAAAGATAAAAACATACCTTTCAATATCAAAGCGTATAAACCGGAATTGTACGATATAATTAAACGCCATAAGCATCTCTGTAAAGTACTCGCTTGATACCATAATGGAAGCTCACGGCCACACAGTGTTAAGGCTCCCTCCATATCATCCGGACTTCAATCCGATAGAAAAAAATTGGTCGCAGGTGAAAGGTCACGTAAGCAAATTCAATGTTGCCATGAATTTGACCGAAGTGCAGCGTCTTTTGTCTGAAAAATTCGCATCCATCGGGTTAGACGAGTGGAAAAAAGTTGTAGATCATGCCATCAAATGAGGAGATTTAAAAATTTAGTACAACTGATGAAAATTATGTAAATTTTTTTTTTGTTACCGTTCGGGTTTCTGAGTAACTGAAATAACGTACTTATATTCATTCTCTAGTAAAAAAAAAATAATACATACTTTACGTAGCGATAGTATTTATTTGTTAAAATATTTAATATTTTACAAACAGTTAAAGAGATGAGCCCAGACATAGATGTTATCCATTACTATTCGGACGGCCCAACCTCTCAGCATCGACAGAAAAACAATTTCATTTTACATTCTCTATTTACCAGGCAACTTAATCTCTCTTACTCGACATGGTCATTTTTCGAAGCTGGTCATGGCAAGAGCGTGGCAGATGGAATCGGTGGCAACATAAAACGGATGTTGGATATGAAAGTATGTAATGGCGTCGACATAAAAAATGCTAGAGATGCATACGAGGCAATTAAACAATCTGAAACAATTATACAAGTTCACCTTATTGAGGAAGAAGCTATAAATGCAATTTCAAATAAAATTTCTGAAAATATACGTGTGTTACCCGGTACCATGAAAGTGCACCATATCATTACAGACACACGGACAGATAGTCATAAAATAAAATACAGAGATGTCAGTTGTTTTTGCGAACCGCTAAGAGGAAAGTGCTCTTGTTTTTCTCTGGGTGAACACTATCTACAATTAACCAATAGTGATTCAATACAACCACTTATATCCTGTGCAGAGTTGGATGACTCTGATTTGTTACATGATTTAGTTGAATTTGATCTTCCATCACGCCCACCTTCATGTTCTATTCTAACAGAAGAAATCGCTTTATACGATACAGTTGATAAGGAAGAAGATATTATAGATAGTACGAGCAGTATTTTAGACTCGGCACTGGATATCGACATTTTATTATTTTTTATTATTTAATTACCTTTTATTATTTTGCCTACCTCTCCTGGCCCTAGTTCAAAGCAAACTAACGCACACAATACGCCAAAATTTTGCACTTCTAAGAGAAAGATAAATTTTCAAAATTGCAATAAATGCAGATGTACAATACTAAGCCAGGTGGCTAAATGCATGGCTTGTAAACAATTTTACTGCGAAGATTGCGTCGGCGGCGGTCCCAGTTTTTTTGATTATAATTTTGTGATAAATGCTTTCAAGATAGTGAAGGTAGTTCCCCCTTGACTGTCGTTCTAGATTAAATTATTTTTACTCAATTCACTAATTTTCCTTTTTTTGTACATTGATTTCCGTCCGCGGATTGAGAGGCCTACAATTCAATTTTCAAACTGTGACACATACGCTATGTCTTTCAAAGCACTGAGGCTTCAACTACTGGTATAGGTAGGTGTATAGTAGCTATAATATAGTAGCTAAGCTTGTGATTGTATGTCTATAACTTCTTCTTATAGCAAGTCACGCTCGCCTATCGTTACCTAGAGGTTTCCAGATCGGCCTAAGGTTCCTAAATTATTATTTTTTTTATTTTATTAATACTAGTTTTTTTTATACAACGTGGCGCTACCACGGTGACATTAATTTAACAAACATATACGTTTTCACATTTTCATTTCATGAAGAAATTATATTTCCATTAAACGTTATTATTTACGGATTTATTTAAAAGTTTCTTATAAGTTAATTATTTAAACAGGTCATTTTCAAAATATAATTACGTAAACGTCTTTTCACAAATCACAAAAGTCTCATTTTTCTTTACAGATTCTAGCTTATGTCGTTAAACTAGTTACATCTAAATGAATCAGCCTATTTACAATGCAATAACACATAAGCTAACTTATATAATCATGAAAACAGTAGGTAAACAATGAAACTATATATTTTACTCTACGTACATAAGAAATAGGCTATTATGTTATGGAAACGTTATGTACTAACGAATCTACCTTATGTTGTCGTGCACACAAACCAAAAATTAAAATTTTGCTTTTCAGTTTCTCGCTAAGGTAAACTACATACAACAAGTTGTTCAGAATAAAACCATGCATTTCATTATCAATTTATTATAAAGAACGTACCAATAAATAATTAAATGCATTAGTACAAACCTGACGACGAATTTCTTCTTATCCAACCGGTAACCAAACACACTCACTAGCGACGAAATGACACTGGCGTTCAATTTTTAAGATGGCTGATCTACTTAGGCTATAGTGTTGCCAGATATTAGAAAAACTGAAAAAACCAATTGGTAGAAAAAAATTAAGAAATTGACGTAACAAACCCGACTTGTCCGAAAGTAATAAATTTCGGGGACACTAATAGTTTTTAAGTGTTAAAGAGGTCTGAGGAATTAAAGCTTTTTTAATTATTTTAAACAAACTGTAAATAAGTTTATTTTTTGTGAAAACAGCAAATCATGCCTAGTTGTTTCAGAAAATATTGATAGAAAGAACTTAAAGTTTTCATTTACACTGGCGACAAGCCTAAATGAAGGGGGGTATTGAACTAAAATAATTTACATATATTTAATTTTACCTGGATTTCATTGGAATTTAGTTAAAAACGCAGTAAAACAGGTAAATTTTCAATCAAGAGATTATTTTAACCCAAATAAGTACAGAGGTTCTTTAATAAAAAAAAAAGTTGAAGGACATGCCAAAATGTGAGTTGTACAAAATTTTTGAATCTCCTCAAATGCGAAGACGAATTTATGACATAGGAAGAGGCCAGCGATGATAGATTGGACCAATTTGTAATAAACACCAACGAAGATACATCATCCTCATCGGATAATTCGAGTCGTGATAGTGATGGTAATAGTAGCGACGCTCAGGGTGATATTGGGATAGCAGGAGTGCGGCCTTTAGATTAAGTTTTTTCAATTGTTTACTAAATAAATACCTATTTGTTTATTAAATCCAAAATTTTAAATAACCTGTATTTTTTATTAAATATATATTTGATGAAAACTGGTGGCCCAATAAAATTGTCACGAAGTGTAATTGTGCGGAGGGGCGTGACTTGCGAGTGAGACGGAACTAACAGCTGCAGTGTATTATGAACCTTATAGTAGTGATCTAAGATTGTAAGTTTTAAGCAGTCTTTCGTTAATCTTCGGGGCCATACTTTCTTTTCTGTGCGAACGTTGATTCACGACGTGACTTATCAGTTGGGTACCACTGTACCTGATTGTAAACTGCTGTCTTGAGTTTGTTCTTGACAGCGTCTCATCTACATCTATATCATTTATTTATTTATTTATATATACTTTATTGTACACCAGAAAATACATAACAAAAAATACGATTATTAATACAAAACATACAATGGGCGGCCTTATCGCTTTCTGCGATCTCTTCCAGGCAACCTTGGAATGGACAGTGATTGCGTAGATATAAAAAATGGGGTTGTCAGTGGTGCAAAATAATATAGACACTAAAATAGATACATATATATATATATATATATATCTATTCTCATTTGTTTTATCAAGAAAAGTCAACAGAAACGTGAGGTATAATGATCCCCTTATGGGAAAGACTTAACCTTATGGAAAGACAAATTCAGTTCTATTGGCCTAGACCTGAACCTTTCAAAATGCGAAATTTATCTTCCCCAAACGACTGACAGACAGACTACCATAGAAAAATTTAATACAATAGCTCTAAATATCAAAATTACGGAAAGAAACTCTCTTCACCTACTAGGGTCCCCAATTTTTGACGAATCCTTTCCAAATTTCATTGAGGAGAAGATACAAAAGATAATAAAATAAATGTTAGTAGAAATTTTAAATCTGGCAGGTTAGTTGGCTCACTCACTTAGCAGGTTACCTAATAGATGTACGTTACCGTTACGCTAACCTGCAGCAAGAATAGAAACGAATATATCGTGGACTTAAATAATTATTTAAGAATTGGGTAATTAATAACAAGAAAGTTGACAACACTAACCTGTCGCTGCCGAAATTCGTTTGTATATTTGATTAAATGGAATAATCGGAGACCCCGCCCGAGCTTCTTTTTCAAAAAAGGTTTTAACCTTTAGAATAATGTTTCGAGCATCACTTGTAATAGCTTTCGGCATATTTAACTTTATAAATTCAGCAATATCACGACAAAACAACCAGAGAACCCGAATGTAGTAGACACTGACAATCGAATGACATTTCAACATGACGGCCGTAGTTCCAATTTTCGCCATTTCACAGATAAGTTGGTAGGAGTGTAATGCTATCTTCACATAATCACAAACAAATCAGTTACATTAAAACGTCTATAAGTCGTCAGCGTAAAGATGATACGCACACTGAAGCTCGGAAGTTATGAGATCTATGAAGATAGAGAACAAAAGTGGAGATAAAATTCCGCCTTGAGGGATGCCAGTTTCAAGATCACCAGCTGGAGTAAGAGTTACCAGCAAGAACTGATTGCTGACGCCCCATTCCAGAACCTCGTGAGAGACCATGCGATAGGAGAGGATGGATAAAAGGACTTCGTGACTGACGGTATTGAAAGCATTAGAAAAATCGATCAACACTAAAATCGCAAGTTTAGTGTCTTCCATTCCTCGCCTTATATCGTCAGTCACTTTAAGGATAGCAGAAATGATACTGTGCCCGGGCCTGAAGCCGGATTGGAACGGACTGATAAGGGAGTTTTTGTGAATGAAGTTGAAGAATTGATTGATTGAGAATTGAATGATGCCAAAAACATTGTCGTAATTATTTTCCAATGATATTTAAAAACAATTCAATAGATCCTGTGCCTAAATTATACTACGAATCAAGATCTAAAATTGAGCAATTGACTTTTGATTTAGCAATTGACGTTCCTTCGTTATCGAATGTGCAACATAATTTATATAAATTGAGAAATCAATCATTAGGAGATTTATTCAAGATTTGATAATGAGGCACGCATCAACGTCATAATGAGTCATGCATCGTGACGTGATTGCAGTAGTCGCAGACACTCGCACCAGAAGTTACAATCAAACGACTTCGCAACGTCAATACTCCATCAGCTTACAACCGACCACAAGTCGTGCTAATCCACAACCAAGCAAGTCACGAAATCTTCGCACAAGTAGCCCTGTTGAACTTACGGCGCTGTCGCCCCCTTTATCTCCATGCGTCAGCAGCATTGATGTTTCTACTGTTTCTATGGTATGGCCCTAATAGTCCAACATCAGATACATCAATTACTTCAGTGGACTTTAAACGTGAGCTTAAGAATAATTTGTAATCTGAAGGAGATTGAAGAATTTGAAAGAAAACTTGACCAACCCGATACAAGAGATGAACTGTGCAGAAAAAATTCTATTATTTTAAACCTAGGTGTAGGAAAGGGGACAACTAATGCGTACTCCCACATCGATGCTATCTTCGATAGGTAATTGTTCACACAATGTTCATGGACTGGAGTCTCAAAGGGAGATGCGACGAAAATTTGCTTTAAAGGGTTTACAACGGGCAGCGGGATTGTCCGAAAGGGTTACCGCTGCCCCGGAACATAAAGGGCTAAGGAAGGAACATGGATGGGTTTTAGTCAGTAAGAGTCTGACACTCCCTTCCGCTCCACCCAGAACGGGAGGGGTCATTTGATGATTTACCATCCTTAAAAAAAAAAAAGGGTTTACAAAGACAATTAACTTTTTCTTTAATATAGTTCACGAATCCGATAAAACTTTCACTAAAGCACAGTTGACAAAGTTGAACAATGAACAGGGGAGGATGTCTGCTCAAAGACAAAGGCAAAAAGGGAAATCAAAGACGAAAAAAGGTGTCCCAGCTTCATCACAAGATAATTTGCAGAATCACCCATCAGATCAAAATCTAAAAGAAAGAAAAAATTCTGTGGCGTTGTTCCGGACGACAGTTATTTACGAAAACAGTTTTTCTTGTACATATCTTTAAAGGCAAGTGGCAGAGACGATAAGCCGCTTCTGGTGTACCGTTGCATCGTTGTCCGAGGATCGCCATTGAAACAGGAAACAGCTGCTTCCACACATCATTACTTTGACGTTTTGCTTTTTGAACCGCTTCCCTCACAAAATCGCCACAATCATTGGTTTCACGTTTGCTTGCATACTTGGCAATATAATAAGCGACTGCTGTTAAGTTTCCACAACTGTATCCATGTTGACTCCCCAAATTTTAAGAAGAACTGGATTATAGTTGTATGGAATAAAAATGCGTGGAAACGTTGTAAAACTTTGTAATTCTATTTTCACAATCAGAGCACACAGCCGCTCGTAACCAAATTTTTAACAGGAAGGGGCGCAGCATAGGCACACCACAAAAAATACAAATTTCCGTCTAGTGTTGCAAGTTTATACATAAAAAAAATATTAGGTAACGTTCACACTAGTAATTTCTTAGTTTCTATGTTTAGATTGTTCTAAGCAATAGTTGTTGACCATAACTTCGTCTGCATTTCTTTGGAGTACACAAAAGCGTCCATTATTGCGCAGGGCGTCATCCGGTTCTAAGCAGTTCGTTGTGTTGCTTATAGGCCTTGGAAATCCGAAACGACAGGAACTAATATTTCTATCTTTATAGCACGTTGTGGAATGTTTGTGAATTTGTAACCTTTTAACCTGCTCAGCATTATCACCGTTAAGTGAGCAAGACACAAGCTGGTCGATTACTCACAGCCCTTCAGGACTATCGAAATTCGGAACAGAGTTGCACCACAAAAGCATGTAAATGGCTTCCTCTGTTTTGAAATTGTATTCTGTACCAAAAATCTGAAAGACCTCCTCCTAAGTATTCGGGATTTGCTTTTAAAAATCTTATCAAAGCATTTAACCTAAGTGTAAACTATCTCGCCACAACTACTGGGTATTTTTATACTAATTCGAGTCGTTCATCAAACGGCAAGTCTTCAACTGTATCAGGCATTGCATCGGGGCGTCCATCTTTAATGAGTAATGCTTTGATCATGTCTGTCCAGATCAGATCGTTACATGAAAATGTAACAAACCAAGTTGGAGGACCAAGACTTTGCACCATGGCAATCAACTCAGCGCAACGTCTTTTTTTCAGCAGCCGATCCTGTTACGTTTCTCATCGTTAGGTGCATATTATCGACGAGACCGTAGGGTGTATGTTCACCTTGCTTCATTCGACACGAGACCTAAACACTTGCTTTGGCTTAAAAAAACGACTTCCAAAAAAACTACAAAGTAAAAAATAACAATTCGGAAGTCGGTGTCAATAAAAGAAAATGCAGAACCAACGACACCGACTTCCAAAATTAAAGTTATTACAATTAACTAATTGGGTGCTAGAGGATACCTTGTTGGAGGTGAGATTAATAATATTGTTATTGGTATCTTCTGTTGTCTTACTGACTAGTTGAAATTATTGTGGCTAACCTAACCTAATTACATCAGTCTTCTACATACTACTTATGTCTGAGTTAATAATAAAAGCTAATAGCCGCTAATTATATTATGCCGCTGCTCTTTGACGTCTAAAACTAATAGGCAGATACGCTGTATCCCCTAGCCGTGTTTAAATTCTCCACAAAAGTGTTGGTGTCAAAAAATATAAGTTTGTCACTATAGTGATTAACTAGTAAATGCATATGGTTATTTAGCATATGTATATAATGCTTTTGCCTACTTAATAAGTGCTCAAAGTATGGGAAAGCACACAATATTATTTTCTGACAATGAATCTTTAAGATTTCAGAGACACTGTCAATGATGTCATTTATTTTTACATTTGCACTATTACCTACAAAAACAGAAATAATGGCATTTGGATTATACTTATTGCAACTTATTGATGACATTATCTCTTTGTAGGAGTTCCTAGGCATACAATAATTAGCAGCAGATTTACTCAGGTTGTTTCTCAAGAATTTACCTAACCCTCTCCCTAAACTATCTGAAAACATATGCCCAAACATTAACTCCAGGTGATCTTGAGACAGTCTGTATGCAGGTAAAAACTGAAGTTTTTTTTTTCTTCACAAGCTAGTTATACCTTTAAACTTTGGATACAAACTATGAATCCTAGGAAACTCGTTTTTCTGCCAGAATTGACGAGTTTGAAGCCCTTAGGTAACATTAACCTGGTCTATGAATGTAAATATAATTGCTTCATTACTTTCATTAGTGTTTGTTTCAGGGATGTCAAAAGTGATCGTGCTTCTTCACTACAGAATATTAAAATTTTAATTGTGCCGTCATAGAAACTGCTAATAAAAAATCTTGAAATGGTTTTGGCACCTCAACGTCTTCATAATTATTAGTATGTATTTTAGTGACTTCCGTAACCGAAAGAAGTTTTCGATATTTTGTCCTTTTTTATTATTTAAATTAGGGATAGGTTGTTTTGAAGCTAAATCTAATCCCTTTGTTTTAATTGTAAGAGTGAATTTTCGGAATACTTTTGGAGCAGATTCTTGTCCTTGTGCTGCCTCATCAACACATTGATTGAGCAATATATCTATATCATTTTGTGTTTTGTCCTGTTCGCAAGAATGGGCAGCACCATCCTTTGTAATCACGTCTTCTTCCTAAAAAACAATTATAAATTATTATCATCATTATCATGAGAACCGTGGTAATGCACACACACATCGAAACTACTTGACGTTAGATATAATCACGGAGCACAAAACCAGTGGAGAGAGCATCGGCGCGTTTTTGTTCTAAATCTAAGTCACTAATCAACTGCGGGGGGAGAGGTAAGCTTCGCCCGCTGTGATTGGGTGAGGAATTGACAACCAAATGACAACTGATTCTCTAGGGATTCCAAAAAAGGCATTTAAAAAATATCGATATCGATAATTTATTGTTCGATTAAGTAGTATAAGGATTTGTTTGTGATACAGAGATTACGGGTTCGATTTTGAAATAAAACAGATGTTTATTAAATTAAGAAAGCTTAGTTAAAAACATTTATTTACTGGTTTTTAAAATGGATTAGTTTTGAATATGTTTTTCTTATATAATCTTTTGGATTTGTATTATTTTTCGTAATAAATGTCAGTCGAGTATCAATATATTTTTTTGCTACACATGAAACTAAATCAATTAAGTGATTAATAGATTCTACGTCAAATTGGTGAAAGTTTATATCTGAAAAGAAATCGTATCCCACAAAAGATTTTAGAACAACCATTTCCAAGTAATCTGAATTGTATTTAGATGTAAAAGTTTTTCCGCCACATTCTGCCAATGCTCTTTTGATGTAAATTTCACTGCGGCGACATATGGTTATTACTGTTGTTGATGCGTACATAAGTTTGTCTCTCACATCTTTCTGATATTGTAGGCTGTCTTCTCTTGGCCCTCCAAGCAAGGCTCCAATACAAATTTGGCATTTTTTTTTTTTACCAAAGCGTGGACGATGTAACCTGCTATGTATTCAACCACTTTCATGCTAAATTCTGTGAAATAAATCTCTTCTTGCAATTCAACATCAAAATCGTCACTGGTTTCTGATACAGTATCTTGATCCTTGCGCCGTGTAGTAATATTAATACGATCTAAAGCAGATGTACATTGTAAAATCGAAATTTGATTAAGTGCTCCACAATTACCGGTTCCCGTATTCTTGATTTGGGCATAAGTCAGTAATTTTTTATAGATGCTTTCAAATACTTGAGCGGTTGGGTTGTTGTTCGATCCCCCGTGGCTTCTGACACTGCCAAAAAAGTGCTCAAGGTGGTCCTGACTTATTTTGTGCAATGGCAAATACTTAATTGGGCATTCCTTATTAAGAACCAACTCCTGAATCAAATGTTTGGCACTTTCAATGCAGATACAAAATCCCAGAAATCCGGTGTGTCGTGGAGTATCAATAAGTTTAATAGTTTTTTTATCATTTCCTTTTGCCAATTCAGTAGACAGTTTCAGAATTTCATGTTTCACCAAGTCTAATTTATGCGTTACGCAAGCAGCATTTTCTTCATTTACTGCTCTCTTGAAGTCATAACCATGAACATGCGAGTCTAAAATATCAAAGAGGTCATTCATCATTTTCAAAAAATCTATTGTACCCGTAGATGCCTGAAATTGTGGTAAATGAAGCTGATTTTTACAAAAATTGAGAGCATCTGCGACACTCTTGCTGAAAATCTGAGTTGCTAGACTCACTTTCATTATTTTACATTTAAAAAATATATGAATAGCCCTCAACCGGTTCGCTAAATGGAAATGTTCCTCTGTCTGTAAATTTACCAGATGTTGCCAAGATATAATTTGACCATATTTATCCGAAAAGCGTCCGTAAAATTCAAGAGCATTCCTTACAAGTTTAATCATGTGTGCAGGATCTAAAAAAACTGCTACTTGCGTATCATTGCATGGATTTTTGAATGTAGTATTTAAGTTATTCGGATCTAAGGTACAGCCTAGTATTCTAGCCATAGACAAATTCGCAGGGCAACCATCAAAAGTTACGGCCACTACTCGGATACCAACTTCTTCAATCAAATGTATAGCTTGAGTGAGGAGAGACGCTTTTTGATTGCTACTGATCCTTTGATCAAGAAATAGCCAATGGGGATTTTAAAAGAAGCATTTACCGGAACCAGAAGAAAAACAAGCGCTTCTTTGGCTTCAAGTTGGCAATCTGATTCCAAAGCAGCTCCATAGTTAACGTGACCATAAAATCTTTTTCCATGAGGATGGTATTCAATGCCACTTTTAATTGCCATTTCGTCAAATATTATAGTGCCATAAATCTGGCTCCCCTGTTTTGCTACTATTTTAAGAGCATTGAGAGCTTCTTGAGTAAATCCGGGTTGTCCATCAACAGACTGATACCATTTTCGAAGAGTGCTAGGACAAGGTAAACATGTGCTAAAAGTTTTTCTTACAAAATCATAAGTCTTGGGGGAATAAAAATGTAATGTTATTGCAAATGCTCGGATTTCTGGCGAGTATTTTGTTTTTGGTATGTGTCCTGTCAAACATTTTTGCTGTTGTCTTTTAATCAATTCCTGGTTTTCTACACCAATACCTTTTAAAATATCTCCATTTTCTTGACTTAATAATGATTTTTCTGTAAGTGTATTTACAATTTCTTGTAAACTTGCGACTTTCTTTTTCAATTTCCTTGTTTTGTCTTGAAGTCTCTTCACATCCTTTTTCTTTTTATTCAAACTATATATAAGATGATCTATGTGACGTTTCATTTTTCTTTTTCTTGGTGTTAAATCTGCGTATTGTTCTTCAGGCCTCTTATAATTGTGTTCATCTAAACTCTGAAAGTGTTTTAAAAAATACAATTTTATAATTGCTTCATTGAAAATAGTGTTACACAGGATATTCATAAAATTCACAAAAATTAAATTGCTTGTAGAAGGTTTATTCTCTACATCTCCTGGTGAAGAATGTTGAGCTTGGGTATTAGTTAAATCTGCTGATGGCGCCTGAAACATTATCTTATTTAAATATAGCCACCAGTAAGTAGATATTTAAAAAATGCACACTGACTGAATACATAAAAATTACGATACTGATTATTTCGTTCAAAATTCTGTAAATTCTGAGTATTACAAATACATAATTATGATCAGTTGAGGATAATTACAGAAAAAGTCAAGATTAAAATAATAAAATCATTGTTATTTGTGAATATTACCGTGCTTTTAGAATATTCATTCTTATCTTTTAATAGAAACGATTGATCTTGGTGATGGGTGTTTTTTGAATCATCTGGTAGTGTCTGTAAAAAATAAATATTTTAACAAAAAGTGAATGATCAACCGATGTAAAAGTAAATAACACACTATCTATAAAGAATACCTACCAGAGCAGGTAAATATAAAGTAGGTACTGATGACCTATATAATCGGCGTCTATTATTTTTTAAATTTTCAAAGCAATCTGTCGTGAAATGTCTAGAACATACGACACTACACTTTGTTGGAAAAAAATTGTCTTTATGTGTAGCTTTGATCCAAATTTCTTTCTTCTCCATGTCATCGTTGGGAAATCTGCAAATTGTAATGACAAAATAAACGTTTTTAAAAATATAAGGTAAGTACCTATATTGGTATGGATTATATCGATATAATCGTCGCGATGCTGCGAACAGCACTATCGAGAAAAAAAGAGACAACTGCTAATGTGTCAATCAGTGTACCAGAAAGAGACAGCAACGCGAACATTCCAGAACTTAAAATATTTGATTTAATTTTTCATTTTTAATAAAATTGAATAAATGCAGTAGAAAACCACTTACCTGTGAAATGTTATCCCATCTTTTGTGTAACTTGAAGTAGTAGTACACTTTCCACACCATTTAATTGCACAACTAGGCATTACTTTTCGTTTTATTTGCTTTAAAAACGGGAGCGCGTGACGTTCGTACGTAAGCCTACAATTGCTGCGACTGACTAAAATTCCGCCACATAGACTTGGTAACCGTTATATAACAAAACTCTGCCTCGCCCACGTTTCATGAAAAAGACTCGCCGTTCGACGCTCGCCGTGGACGGTCGTGCTGCCCGCTCTCGCTCGCTGCACGCCCCCACCGCCTCGCCGCCCCGCCACCGCCCGCTCTCGCTACGCTAGCCGTAACGAGCTCAGTAGTCTCCGGACTACGCCCGCACCCTGTCAATAGCCGCCTTTTTCAAGGCGTGGTTGATAGAAGTTGTTTCTTTAAGATAGATTCGTCATCACACGTGTCGTCGAGGTTTTTGGCCCCTTCCGGGTAAAAACCACAGTTTCGTGGTCCTTGGTGGATACCTCACGGTGCCAACGAAGCCAAGGGGGTGGTGCCCCAATCTCACCCGCCGAGCCCCATCAGGGCGAGGCTGTCAATTGGAATCGGGAGCTAGAAGCTTGGCCTTGGGGGTGGCTCCTAGTCAGCTCTAGCTTCGTAACTAATCCCTTGTCCACAGCTCGCGTCTAGTACGGTTGGGTGTGTCAACCCCTTCGTACTAGAAGCCGGTCTAGGGTGTCTCTACACCCATCGCACAGACTGGTCAGGGCCCCGTTCGCACAATAAGATCGGCGACGGGTCACAAGCTTAGGGCTCACTTCAGGTACTCACCTCCCTGTCTCACACCCGACAGGGAGGGTAGGATCTCACACCCCCGGGCCCATCCACCCGGGGTGCTAGGTTGTTAGGGATTCACGCCCCCTATGGTTCTTCCCTCTCCCCGCCCCCATCCCGATCATGGCAGACGCGGTCATATTGGCGTTCGTTAAAGAGGTCCTCTTCAAGGACCCCTCTTTCGTTAACCAGTATGCCCAACGTCTTATAAATTTTAGACGCCCTCCCGGTTCGGTCATCGACATTGACTTTAGCGACGCGCTAGTCAGCCCCCTCTTTCCGCCAAACTCAGGCGAAATCCCCGAGGCCGCCGCCGCCTCCCCTCCCGCACCCTCCGTGCCAGCCCCCTCGCCTGCACCTTCTGTGCCAGCCGCCGCCCCCAAACCAGCACCTTCCGTGCCAGCCCCCAAACCCGCACCCTCCGCGCCAGCCCCCAAACCCGCACCCCCCGCGTCAGCCCCAAAACCCGCACCCTCCGTGCCAGCCCCAAAACCCGCACCATCCGTGCCAGCCCCTAAACCCGCACCCTCTGTGCCCGCCCCAAAACCCGCACCCTCTGTGCCAGCCCCATCACCCGCTCCCTCCGTGTCCGCCCCGAAACCCGCACCGTCCGTGCCAGTCCCCGATCCCGCACCTTCCGTGCCAGCCGCTACCGCAGCAGATACTCCAGAGAGTATGGACACGTCCGTACCCCAATCTCAATCCGACTCAGAGGAAGCCCTCTCTGACTCTTCGTCCTCCTCGGAAGACGACTATATAGTCGTCGGAAAGGGTGGCAAGAGAAAGAAGAACGCCTCCTCTCACGCCAACAAGGCCAAAAAGTCGGTCGCGGTAATCCCCTCTAACCCCCGCCCCCCCACCCCAACCCCCGCCGCACCGCAGGCCAATCCCGCGTCTAGCCTCTCGGCTACCCCTCCCGCTTCGAACGCAAAGAAGCCACGACCCCCGCCCCCCATCTATGTCCAGGATAAGTCCAAATGGACAGAAATCTCCAAAGCGTGTGTTGATCAAAAGATCAACTACACGAACGCCCGCTCAACCCAACAGGGTATTAAGGTAACGGTCGCCTCGTCCTCGGACTACAGGGACCTTACCCGTCTCCTCCAGACAAGGGCTTACTCCTTTCATACTTACTCCCTTCCGGAGGAAGTCCCCACCCGCGTAATCATCAGGCGCGTCCCCAAAGAAATCCCCACCGAGGAGATCAAAGAAGACCTTGCTTCACAAGGCATCCCCGTCTCAGCAGTCCATCGCTTGCACAAAGCATGGAAGGGCCTAGTCTACGACATGGTCCTGGTCATCTGCGACCCTACTGAAGGACATCACCCCATCTTCAAGGTGAAGTCAGTCTGCTCCCTCTCGGGTATCTCTATCGAGAAACCCAGGAAGTCCAACCTCATCGGACAATGCCACAGGTGTCAACTGTATGGCCATTCCCAATCCCACTGCTACGCGACACCTAGATGCGTCAAGTGTCTAGGTGCCCACGGCACGTCAGACTGTCCCCGCCCCAAAGACCGCTCTCAGTGCACAGAGCCACCGAGCTGCGTTCTTTGCGGCCAATCCGGGCACCCGGCTAACTACCGAGGCTGCCCCAAGGCTCCCAAGTCTACTTCTCCCAAACTGACGAAGCGCGCGAGCGACCGCCAGCAAAGGGAAAGCCCCTCTGTGAGGATCCCGATCCCTTCCTCCCAGATGCCCGATAGGCTCAGTCCCCAAAGGCCCTCCCCATGGGCGAACCTCAACCACCTCAAAGCTCCCGCAGCTTCGGTGCCCCCCCCACCCCCGACTATCCCAGCGCTGATGGCAACCGTCATCCCCGCGCCATCAGTAGGCCCCTCGGTCCCAGTAGCCCCACCGGTAGCCCTTCCCGCCGCCGCGCCCAGGGCCCCCGCTGGTCCCAGTAGGTCCCCCCCGACCCCCGCCTCCCGCCCCCAGCCTAGCAGCATGGAGGTAATAATCGGTGCTTACGCAGCTTTTATTGCCCCCGCAAATGCCATGGCAGCGGAAATCCAAGCCTGTAACGGCAATCCTCGGCGCATCGCCGAGATTTTCAATGCGTATCCTCAGATTACGCAAGTCATGCAAACCCTCAACTTCTAAAAAGCTCCAATGGCTTTACAAAGAATGAGCGTTACCAAACCCCGATCCCTTAGACTAGGGTTTTTTAATGCAAACGGCATTATAAATCAACGCGATGAGATCGCCGCGTTCCTCCGCGATCACCAGCTCGATGTCCTCTTAGTCCAGGAAACCTTCCTGAAGCCCCATCTGCGGAACCCGAACATTGCCAACTACAAGATAGTTCGCAATGACAGGTCTCGCTGCCACAAGGGCGGTACCCTCATCTACTATAGGAAGTCCCTCCATTGCATCCCGATAGACCCGCCCGCCCTTATCTCTCAGCTAGAGATCTCTATCTGTCGGCTCGGCATGACCGGTCACCCCGCAATCACCATCATCTCCGCCTATATCCCGCCCACCAATGGTGCGGAGGATCCCATCTCTCTCACTACCGATTTCACTACCCTCTTCGGTATGAGTGACTCCGTCATCATGGCGGGGGATCTCAATGCCAAACATCCCGCTTGGAATAGCAGCACGACCTCTACCAGAGGTAGGATCGTGTTCAAACTAGGCGACTCCCTCAATTTCGATATCATCGCTCCGATGTATCCCACTCATTTCCCGGGCGACCCCGCCCAACTTCCTGACGTTCTCGATGTAGCGCTTCTCATCTCAAGAATGTAAACCTCCGTTTGCAGTCTATCGAGACGGTACAAGAGCTTAACTCTGACCACCGCCCGGTCATCTTGCACCTGGCCCCCTATTCGGGCCCCCCGCACGACCCCAACCAGCCCCCCCCGACCAAAACAGTCACCGACTGGAGGAAAGTAAGCGAAAGACTGAAATCCACCACGTCTCCCCACCTAGACTCCATCCCCGAGCAAATTATCTCAGTCGCAGACACGACTGGGGCGATCGACTCGTTCACAGAGCACGTTCAATCCGTACTGACGGATTGCTCACGGGAAGTTCCAGTGATGGAAGACCATCGCTGGAAACTGCCCGATGACGTACGTGAACTGGTGACCGAGAAGAACGCTGCCATTCGTGCCTACGACTCTTTTCCCTGCGACGCGAACAAATCCCACATGCGCCATTTACAGCGTGCTGTAAAGAAACGCATAGGGGAGTGGCGCTCCGAGGGATGGGATAAGTTGATCGGCGAACTCGAGCCCACCCACCACGCCTTCTGGCAACTCCAGAGGAAGCTCCGCTCCTCTGAAGAGGCCACAGTTCCTCCCCTCACACGCCCCGACAAAACGGTCGCTTTCGAAAACCTCGAAAAGGCCGAATGCCTAGCCGACAGCCTAGAGGCTCAATGCACTCCCAGCTCTCAACCAGTAGACAGAGCGCACCTCGACGAGGTGAACGCTGAAGTCGAACGGAGAGCCTCCCTCCCGCCAGTCGAAGACCCTGATGATCCTCTGCCTCCCGTCACTCCCGACGAAGTGCAAGACATCATAAAAGGGCTCGCAACCCGCAAAGCCCCCGGTTCGGACGGTATCACCAATAGGGTGTACAAACTCCTCCCCGCCCCCCTCATACTGCTCATGACCGCCATCTTCAATGGCGCCTTGAGCAACAACATCTTCCCCCAAGTGTGGAAAGAAGCCACAGTCATAGGCATCCCTAAGCCAGGCAAGCCCAAGTCTGAGCCCTCCAGCTACCGCCCCATCAGTCTGCTCAATGTTTTCGGTAAAGTCTACGAGAGGCTTATTTATAAGCGCCTCAAAGACTATGCCGAAGCAAAGAGCCTCATCCCCCCCGAACAGTTCGGTTTTCGCACGAAGCATTCGTGCATCCACCAGCTCCACCGCATAGTCGAGCACATTAGCGCTGCTTTTCAGCGAGGTGCTTCGACAGGCGTCCTGTTCTTCGATATAGCGAAGGCGTTCGACAAGGTCTGGCACAATGGCTTATTATATAAGCTGTACCTGCTAGGTGTGCCAGACCGTCTCGTGCTCATCTTACGAGATTTTCTGTCGGACCGCACTTTCCGCTACCGTATCGAGGGCGCTCTCTCTCCCCCTCACCCCATCCGCGCCGGAGTCCCCCAGGGTTCCGTTCTGTCTCCCCTCATTTTCACCCTGTTCACTAGTGACATCCCGAACAGTAAAAAGGCACAGTTGGCGCTCTTCGCCGACGACACTGCCATATACTGTTCGGGTGTCAACCAGTCATCCATAGCTCGAAACCTCCAAACCTCCGCAAGCGCCTTGAGCGATTGGTTCCGGAAATGGAGAATCGAGGTCAACCCCGATAAGAGTCAGGCGGTCATCTTCTCGAAACCGCGCAAACTACCCCCCCCCCCTCCCACGCCCGATCTCTATGTATGGCAAGCCGATCCCCTGGGGAAAGCGAGCCAAATACTTAGGTGTCATCCTAGACCACAACCTCACCTTCAACGAGCACATAAAGACGGCGCGTTCGCGCGCCTCTTTCGCTCTCGGTAGGCTCCACTCTATGATAACTGCCCGCAGCAAATTGTCACTCAAGTGCAAATTGCGCCTCTACACCGCGGTCATCCGTCCCATCATGACCTATGCTTGCGTAGTCTTCGCACACGCCAAGCCGCGATTTCTGCATAAAATGCAAACCCTCCAGAACCGTTTCCTCCGAAAGGTCACGGGAGCCCCCTTCTATGTCCGAAATGTGAATCTGCATCTAGATCTCAGACTCCCCACCATCCAGCAGTTCATGAAACGCCTTTCCAAGCGCTTCTTCGACTCTGCCATAAAGCACCCCAATCCCCTGATTGCGGCGGCCTCCCGATACACTCCCTCCCGCATAAGTAGGATTCGCCGACCAAGGCATACCCTCACCATCCCCGACGACGCCACTACCCTCCTCCAGGAGAGCAGTAAGGCCACGAGTACTCTCAGTCGACAACACAAAAACAAGCTCAGACATCCGTCCTTCCGTCCTCGCCGCCGAGGCCCGTCGCGACGCCCCGCACCATCACCGTGCCCCCCCCGACCCTTGCTCGAGCCAGCCCGCGCAGCTGAGCCTTTAGTTTTAAATTCGCCCCTAAACACCAATAATAATACCGATCCAGCCTGTCCCTTGCTGTCCTCTTCCAGCGACGCCCTGAGCCGAGGTCCGAACCCCGCAGGGGGTTACCCTTAGCGCTGTCGCTTAGTTTTTAAGTTATTGTATGCCCTGGCTGGAGGCCTTAATTCGAGGCATCCACAGGAAAGTCCGGTTAAGCAGTAGCCATCCTCATAAAGGATGAACTGCGAGATGCCATTTAAAAAAAAAAAAAAAAAAAAAAGCCCACGTTTCAGTATTTCAAAATCCATCGTCCGTGCAAGCAATTCAATATTTGTTAAATTATTATTTACTTATTACGAGGGTTCATCTGTTAGCCACGCTGGAGTCAAAATTGATGATCCGGATGACGGACAATAAAACCAAAATGTGTTTAAGTTATAGATAAGATATTGACGTCATATTATTGGGAATTTCATAATGTAGTGCATAGCTGAAAAAAAAAATTCAATTGTTCGTGTATATTTCTCATTAGAATAGTTAGTGCATGGCTGAAAAAAAAAACAGGATTACTGTAAGTTTTCATTCAAGAAAAGTATATTCAAAGGTGTAAATTTTTGCATTTTTTCGAGATATTGAAACGTGTTAGTTTAGCATGAAATCTGAAATATTAATATTTTCTTTTAAATCTAGTAAATTAAGACATTTACGTTCTAAAAACATGGTTCTAATTTTTTTATAACATATATTTATTTTACTATGAATTATTTCGTTCTGCTATATAATCGGCGCGGATTCACGCCAGCGCTGTGCCGGCGAAATACTACAATAATATGGTTCTTGTAGTATTTCGCCGTTCTTGGTTACTTTCAGAGGCAGGACGTGTGTCGCTCCCGTCGCCGCATGTCGCGTAAAATATTATCGTACTTTTGCGAGGATTTAGCGCGACTGGGATCCCGGGACATCTTGATACATTTTATTATAATATATTTTTATTATGACTATAATTCTGTAAATACATATCTACTATAGTCGCGAATCATATTTTGATCAAGATACAACCTGACACCGACCTGCAAATTGCAAAAAAACGTTAGAAAATTTGAATTTCACGGTCGTTTTCTAATATGACCATATAAATTGCAATGCCTTAACAGGCAACTAGGTTCTAAGAACCTATCTATTGTTACCATCTTCAACATTCTGTACACTAAGTTCCCAATAAAGAATTTGAATTAACCACTGCGCATCCACCTTAAGCGGGACGGCCCGCGGCGGTGACGCGGTATGTTCCTTAATTAAAATTTAAAAAAGACTGTTTTTCCCAAATTGTTCTAACTACTACTATTTTTTACTTTCCTTATATTCGAAATGAAAAGTAGAGTGTTTAACTTGGGTGAAAGTCATCAATTCTATATAGCCGCCCTTGCTGCGCTCGGGCGTCTAAATACCTCGTAGAGTCATGTGGGTCAAGTGTGCGCAGCGAGTAAGTGTGCGCATTCAAAATAACTCGAAAACGATTTGTAAGTAAGAGACGGCATCTCCCCTCTTCAGTACCCCGCGCGACGTCCTGCGAAGCGCTCGTGTCACAGCGGCCGCGTGCGCGCCATTTTATTTTCACAGGTAAGTGAAGATTTTTGCTAAAATTCTTACGATATTTTGTCATATTTGACGCGTAATCTTTTGTAGTCATGTAAACGTTTTGAAAATATGTTATTTACTATCGAGTGCTACATAATATCTAGTTTGATAATTGCTAGTGTTTAAGTTGTTATGATGACGCAATAATTAACGATATTCATAACATTTTGTCTTGATGGTTTGGGTTAAGTGTTCGGAGAAGCTTGTCGTATGCCGCTTGTATAGCTTTGTACATGTGGTCCTATTTTTTGTTTTAGAGTCCCAAGATAAACGTTGAAAATGCCTCGAGCTTATCAGAGGAAAGCTTCGGATAGATGCGTCGTCACAAATGAACAGCTGGAAGCCGCCAAATTATTAATTTCAAACGGTGCCAGTAAACGAAAAGCTGCATCTCAAGTCGGACTTAAGGAAAGTACTCTGCGAAAACGTTTAAAAGCTGGGAAGATGGCTACTACCATGGGAAGATTTTCTTTGACGTTCACTAAGGAGCAAGAGAATAATATCTATCAATATACAGGGTGAAATTGAAAACATGCGACAAATCGAAATGGGATATTGTACTCATCATTATGAACAACTTTTACTATGTATTAAACGAAGTGATGATCTTTATTACGGTCTCACTATGCAGAACCTCCAGAAGTTGATTTATGAGTATGCTGAAGTAAATAACATTACGCATCGATTCAACACATCCTCAAAATTAGCTGGACGAGAGGATATATGGGTTCCTAAAAAGGTTTCCTGAATTAAAATTGCGACAGCCAGTCCCAACTAGTATTGCCAGAGCAATGGGATTTTATAAAACACAAGTACACACATTCTATGATAACTTGCAGAGCCTCTACAACAAATACAAATTTTTACCCAACCAACTTCGAACACGGCACGTTTATTTGTGATAGATGTATTGATTGATTTTGATTTGATTTTTTTTCTATTTGATCTCTAAAGTTTATTTGTTTTTAAGATGATAAATATGTTGATTACTATTAAAAAAAGAGTAATAATATTGTTTGTTTTTATGTCTAGTTATAAATGATAGCTCAAAATGTCGTTTTATTTGTTGCGTACACTTACCCGCAGTGCTGCGTACTTTTACCCCCATACTGGGGTAAGTGTACGCGTTCGGAAAGTTTTTTGTTTTTCACAATATCTTAAAATATAAGCTATTGAAAATACTATCCTTGTGTCAAATTGTTGACAAATAAACAGTCTTACTAATTTACATGGGTTCGTTTCATTCTACAAATAATTTTCGATTTTATTAAGCGTCAAAGTTTAAATGCGCACACTTGACCCACATGACTCTATGGGAATTAATTTCTTTCGACCCGTGTATAACAATCTACTATTTCAATTTCCTCACTATTCTATCAGTTATATACAATACGTTTCTTGTCATGCAAGGTTTTGACATCCAGGAAAAACAACACTATAAATATTACCAAATATGGTACATGGAATAAAAATACAAGGCGTAAAAAAATTTGATAAATGTGACATCTGTACACGAGCACAGCAAGACTACCATTTGACACAATAAGAGCTAGAGCCAAAAGACCATTGCAAATCATACATACTGATGTTTGTGTGTGTGTTGACTGAGCAGGTAAGAAGCGCATTATTTTTATTCAATGGTGTGGTAGTAGAGACAGCAGGCGATTCTTTGTTATATTTTTTTATAAAATTATGAAGAATGCAGGTTCTTTGGGAGGGCGTGTATTCGTCGGTTGTAAATTCTTAACTTTTGCGTTAATTGTCCAAAAGTATTTTCCACTCCTCGTCTAGCACGACTTAAGCGATAGTTAAAAATCCTCTGACATGTATGTAAATTCTGACCAGGAAATGGCCGCATCAAGTAACTTTTGAGTGGAAAAGCTTTATCACCAACATCAACATAAGGAGTATTTTACGAGTGAAAATAGAAGAAATCCTATAAAAATAGTGTAAAAATAATATTTTTATGTCACAGTGTTAAAAATTAGTACAATAACTTTATAATTTGTGGTTAAAAACTACTTTTTGGGCGTTTGTGTAACTAATGGTGGTAGACCGAGCACATATTTACCTGGGCTTTAACATATCCAACACAGGGTCTTGCGAAAAAGAGATCCGTAGACGTATAGGCATGGCCAAGAACGTTATGTCTCAGCTTCAAAAAATATGAAGAGATCGCAAAGTTTCGTGAAACACCAAAGTGAAATTTGTCAACACGCTGGTCTTTTAAATTTTCAGTTACGGAGCGGAAACTTGGACCATGAGAAAGGCCGACCGTACTCGTATAGACGCCTTTGAGATGTGGTGTTGGAGGAAGTTGCTTCAGATACCCTGTACTGCATTCCGCACCAACGAGTCCATCCCACGTGAGCTCGGAATAAAGACCAGACTCTCTACGACCTGTCTCCGCAGAGTTTTGGAATTTTTCGGCCATATAGCGAGGAAAGATGGCAATAACCTCGAACAACTGATGGTTACCGGCAAGGTGGATGGTAAACGACCAAGAGGTCGCAGCCCTTTGCGATGGTCCGACCAGATAAGCTCTTCACTTCACACGAAGTTTCATGATGCGCTTCACTTAGCCAAGGATAGACAGAGATGGCGTAACATCGTCAGGGAAAAGGTGTTTTCAAGGGAGGATCACGACCCTCAGTAATGAGGAGTACCTACGACTTGAGGAGGAGGTAAAGTGAAAACTTAAGCGATAAACGATGGCAATAATGTTTTTGTTTAAATCTTTATTAGAAGAGGCTCATTTTGGATAAAGTAGTGTGCAGGACAGCCGATCGCATAGTTTAAGCTTGAGTAAAATAGTTATAGGCACGTGTTATTTTTATCTTTAGGCAACAAATAGGTACCATAATATAGAAAATAACCATTTTTAGAAAGTAGATGATGCCAGATGTTTGAGACCATGCGGCGTTCGGGGACTTTTGGTCACTTATTTTATTTCTGCTTATTGCCGAGCTTCGTAGTAAAATTCATAGTTTTATTAGTTGCTTAATGTTTTATTCATAAAAAAATATGCATTTCTTAGTAACCTTTTTAATAAATGTTTTGTGCCGACAATGTTATCCGCACCAAATGTGTTTACGATATCTTTTAATAAACAATAGCGTAGCGAGTACTGTTGTGGTTGTGAGGCCCATAACGTGGGAAATAGTAGGGGGAAACTGACGCCACTGGGGCATAGAAAAGGGCCTTGCTTGTCCAAACAAAGTTAGTTCCTATTCAGATCTGGTACAAGACAGTAGGCTGAGCAGACTTCAGTACTCGCTACCTTTGACAGTGGAAAATTGTATTTTCATTTAAGTACTTCCACCGTGATCCACCGTCCATCTTCACAGTGACTAGTGTCCCGTACGTATTTCCACCCTTCAATCCAGCGCACTGTGCGACCCATCGCACAAAAGTAGAAAAGCGTCGACAATCTAACCAAATTTGAAATTTATATTTATTATCCCGAGATGACGACTATGTAAGCGTATATAGATTGTCAAAGGAACTAATTGACCAAGTAGAGTATGAGTTACTGCCTCTGATAAAGCCCACAAAACCTTCAACTCGTGTAAAAGTAAGTGCTTCATTTTATTAAGTAGGTTTAAAGATTAGATTTTTAACCAAGCACAATAATATATCGCTAAACTCATGAAAACACTTTATAATAAACAGGCCCTTTAGGTTGTTTCCCTGCTAGCTATGTTTTCGTGTTAGTCTAAGGACCTGATATTTATAGTTATAATATAGTTATAACTTAGGTACTTGATATTATTATTATGCATGTAAATAAAATTGGTCCCTATTTTGTTTTGACTAGATCTAGATTACTTTTTTTTTTATTGATTTATTGTTTCACAGATACTCGTATTGTGCACCTTGTCATTCTTGGCTTATGGCAGTTATCAGAAAATAATAAAATAAAATATAAGGACATATTTATCGCAACTATCATCAGCATCTCGTTGCATAAATGAAGTATTGGAAGCTCTTAATAATCCGGCAATAGTAAAAAAATATTTAAGGTTCCCTCAAAATATACAGGAAAGACAAATGTTAAAAGAACGATTAGTAGGTACCTATATTAAAATTAAAGTGACCCTTCTTCGATTTTTACATTTTTGTGATAGTTAATCATGTAAGTGGTTACTTTAAATTACAGGTTCTACAAAAAATTTGGCTATCCAGCAACTCTTGGGTGTGTCGATGGAACTCTGGTGGCATTGAAAAAACCAGTAGAGAATGAAGAACGTTTCAACTGCCGCAAAGGTTACCATGCAAGAAATGTGCAATTGGTAAAATTAATTTCAATGTTGTAATCTATTACTATTAGGTACCTATTCAGTTAGTTATTAAATAGTCTTATTATATTAGTATTTCCTTTATTTCATTATATATACATATACTTTATATTTTTAAATATGCTGATATAAAAATATAAAAACATTTAAAAATATATAAAATATATTATTAACATTTCTTTTTTATATTTATTTTTTCAGATAACATGCCGATCTAAATATTTTAAATGTGGATCCAACATATGGTGGAGCTACTCATGATAGCTTAATTTTTGACGATGGTGTTATAAAAGCCCACTTAGAGGCATTAACAAATGCTGGTGAAGAAGTTGTTTTGCTCGGTTAGTCAATCCCTCCCTATCCCTACTTCAGAATATAAGCCTAATTTGGTATAAAAACTACGTAATTATTTGATACTTATTAATTTGTTCAGGTGTTTCAGGATATGCTCAGCGCGCTTACCTTATGACGCCAATTAGTGGATTAGAAGATAATTCCCCAGAAGCTTACTACAACGACCTTCACTTAACTGCTCGCAATTCAGTAGAGAGAACAATTGGTCTCCCAAAAGGGCGACTTAGGTTAGGTTAGTACACAGAGTGCTCAATTATCATCCAGACGTACTTGCAAAAATAGTTATTGCATGTTGTGTTTTCGCAGGAATGCCATTCACAATTTCAGAAGAAGTGAGACTAGAAGAGCTCCAATCAATTGCTGAATGAAGTTCAAAGGAGGCAATCTAGGGATTTGCCACCTAACGCCGATTTAGCTCTAGGGCAATTACGTAGGCAAAACTTAGTAAATAGGCGTTCACGTCATAATTAATTTATCGGTGGTTTCGTTTAGTACATTATGTCATATATAGCTTGATGGGTGCTTCACCAGATGGAGTAACGAAAGATTATTTTATTGAAGTCAAATGCCCAATGAGAGCCAAAGCATTTCAAAAATATGTTAAAAACAATGAAATATGTGTTAAATATAATATAAAGCTCAAATAAATCTCCAAATGAATGTGATGAAAATGAATGAATGAATATGAAGAATGAATGTGCACTGTGTATCTGGAGTATTTACAAAAAAAATCTAGGTCAGGGACGAAATTAATCCTGAGCAAAAATCCACCATTGTTCCTACCAGCTATGTGGTCAGTGTCTAATCGCACTTATTCTATTCCGAAAACACAAAATGCTCTGGAAGCATGGCATAACCGTTGGAACACACTTTTAAATCGCAAGAAGTGGAATATCTTCCAACACCATTACGGAGTTTGCTAAAGAACAAAAACATACCGAGTGCGAAATCGAGCGCATCAATGCATCTGAGCCAATTAGTGAATAGTCCCGGGAAATCCCGGAACCGAAAATAACGGGAAATCCTGGAAATTTGCGTAGTTTTAGGAACCGGGATTTTTTAAATCAATCCCGGTTCTTTCGGAAAAAGATATCTCGCGATTAGAATATTTTTAATTTTATTGCCTAGAACCTGACCACTTAAAGCGAATATATATACATACACTATACATAATAATAATAATACATAAATACAATACAATATAATAATACAATATAAATAATAAATAAATAATAAATAAACAATAATAATAATAAATATATACAATAATAAATAATACAATAATAATATAAATATACAATATAAATATACGAATACACTTGCTACCTAGTAGTACAAGAGCATGCTGCGCGAGAGTGCGGAGGTGCGAGAGCGCCCGGTGGCAGCCATCGCGTCTTCGAAATGTTGTGCTAGTGAGATTTTGGTGAACAGTGCTCTGCAAAAAAGACCCAAACAAGACTGCTTCTTTTGGCCTGAAATGTAGGTACTTCTCTAACGCACAATGCACATGAAGAAGATTTGTCAGTGTTTACCCGGACAAGTAGTGACGAAATGTGTAGGAAGATAGTGACACTGCTAAGGCGTACTTTAGATATTTTTTTGGAAACAGCTCAATTGCCGTCAGATTCAGATGAAGACATAGAAGGTGAACCTCAATAAAAAAAAGAAGAGCTTAAAAAAGCTACTGCTTGTAAAAGAACAAGAATGACACAGTGAAGATCTTAATACGAAAAAGATTGCAATACAAAAAAAAAAAACAAAAATAAAACAAAAAAAAAATTATAAAAATATAAAAAAAAATATCAATCAAATCAATCTCACTGGGCATCAAAAAATTCGTTCGCATCGCTGTCAATGGGATAAGTGCCCAAAAGGCTGGCAGCATTGCCACGTTGGATGGCGATGCTTATTCTTTGTGTTAAAAATAATAATAAAAAAAAAATATTATTATTAATAATATAATAATTATTATTATTTAATTTAATTTTGTTTTTTTTTTTTTTGTTTTTTCATCTTGTTTTTTATTTAAAATCATTCAATATATCAATTTAAATCAATCATAAAATTGAAGTTTAAAATTATATTTTTGTTAAAAAATATATAAATCTGAAAAATGCATGGCTAATTGTCTATTTTCCAAAATGTCTATTTTCATTTTTGATTAACGCACTTGATATTCAGCCATCAAACAGAACGGAATAAATCTTTATATTTGTTCGCAATCTGAATTTTATTCGAGAAAATGCAGTTTCACACTGACACAGATATTCACAGTCCTCCTCAGGGTTTGTATGTAAGTTCTTATACAATATGTCATTTAAACCACACATAACGTCAGCTTCAGCTGTCACCGCATCCTGAATTTCAGGACCTAGTTGCGGAGCGCGTGTAAGGTAGTAAATTATTTTGGAGATGTTCTTCAAAACGACATTTTTTGTGTTCTCGTCTAAGCCATTTTTTATTATATTGTTACACAAGTCTTTCATTTGGTTGTTCATTTGCAACTGTCGCGCAGTCGCGTGGGGTCCTGGGTTCGATTCCCGGGTCGGGCAAGAGTTTTTCCATTAGGAACTGAGGAATTCGATGACAAGATCGGCTTTCCGCCCTTGCTATTCTTTCAATCGAAAATGACGTAGCTTATTCATTAGATTATTGTGCTTTAAAATTTATCATCTCTGTATTTGTTAATTTTGTAAATCTTTCAATATAAAATATTTTAAAACTAAAATTTGATTTATTTGTAAAATTTAAGCATTTCTCCTTAAACATGACAAATACTTAACCAAACAACCAGACCTATTTTCGCACGAAGGGCAAAGGGTCTCGCAAAGACCTGCCGCCCGGAGCCTCGCAGTGGGTTAGGCCGCCACTGGACACCGCCAATTGCAATGAGTGGCAAACACATCTGACTAGAATTAAATTAGGTACGCCATATTCCGTTTTTAAAATATTATGTACGCCATTATTGACTCCAGTCATGACAGAGGCATTATCCACTCCAATTCCAATTAAGTTTTTTAATAGAATACCATGTGCCTGTAAACAGTTTACCAAGGCAGTAACAATTCCACGAGCATCCGCGCTCCTCAGTGGTTCTAATGCTAGAAATGCAGATACTTTATTTTGCGTGCAACTAAAATATCTAATTACTATGCCCAATAATTTTGATACACTGAGGTCAGTGGATTCATCTAATAGTAAACTATACTTTTGTGATCCAATATCATCCAATAGCATCTGTTTGAAGTGAGGAGCTAACACATTTTTTATTACTGCACTGCATTTCGTTCTGTGCATTTTCATGTCCATAACACTCTTGGAATCAGTAATACATTTTTTAAAGCTTCAGTGAAGTGGTCAATTTGCTGTATGGATGTGTGTTCTACAATGAACAGGGACAATGTTCCTTCAACTTTCAACGTGTTGGTATTATTTTTAGAAGCGGGCATTTTTACTCGGCAAAGTGCCGAGTAAAAATGACCTGTTTCGGATCCTGGATCCAAAACACAACATTCGATAAATATCACTAAAAGTCATCAAATAATTTTTCAGTGATTTTTTTATCAGAATATCACTGTCTAACTCCTAAAATTCACTAGATCTAGTGACAAAATCACTAAAGTGGCCACACTGCGCACTGCTCTTCTACACAATTTGGACGGGAGCAGCGCAGGCGCGGGGCGGGAGCAGCGCAGGCGCGGGGCGGTGGCAGCGCAGGCGCGGGGCGGCCGCAGTGAGTACACGTTGTATTACTACGTCCGCCATATTGATTACTCACACCAAAGCAGTTGAGCGTGACAGACGCAGCGCAGGTCGTAAACGGTTGTGATTTTTTACAACTTTATCATGGAAACGAATCAAAAATTGATTGAGTTGGTGAGGAAATATAAATGTTTATATGATTTAAAGGACAAATATTATAGAAATACGGTTTACAAGATGCGGCTATGCGTGAAGATAGCTCAAGAAATGAACATGAAAAGTAAGTTGAAACTTTTATTGATTGTTATTAAAGTATGATACAAACTTTTCTCTCACATGAAAAGCTAAATTTGACGATCTTTGATTAGTACGTCTTAAGGGTGCCAATGCATCCAGTTGTGATGTTGTTTCTTGCTGTGTTGTAGCCGCCATTGTTGCCGTAGTAAAGGTGTCTTGTATGCGACCATCTTTTATTCGAACATAATTATGTAAACAACACGTTGCTTGAACGATACATATAGCTGTTTCAACTTTACATTCAATAGGCCTGTGATAAACACGCCATTTCTCTGTCAAAATACCGAAAGCGTTTTCGACAACGCGACGTGCCCGACAAAGTCTGTAATTGAATTTTTTTTTCTCTCATCGTTCACAACTGAGTTTTTAGGAAAAGGTCTCATTAAGTAAGGCTTCAAAGCGAATCCTTCGTCCCCAATCAAGACCTGTGGTACAGGATCAGTGGACCCTGGTAGCGGTTTAGCTGGCAAAATTTCTCTTCTTGCTATGTAATTATTATAAAAAACAGAGTTTTCAAATATGCCACTGTCACTGTGCCTGCCACAATTGCCTATGTCGACAATCAAAAATCTGTAATATGGGTCGACTATTGCTAATAAAACGATTGAAAAATACGATTTATAGCAAAAATAATTAGAGCCACTATTTGGTGGACATTCAATTTTCACGTGCTTACCATCAATACTGCCCACACAATTTGGGAATCCCCATAGTTCTCTATATCCTAACTCAGATTCCTTCCATTTTTCATCAGTTACCGAAGGCATGAATATTGGTTGCAATACTTCCCAAATAGCTTTACACACTTCTTCGACAATCTTCGAAACTGTACTTCGTCCTACTCGAAATGAGAATGCTATAGTTTGAAACGAATCTCCTGTTGATAAGTATCTGAAACAAAAAATAGTAGGTATTGTAGGTAGGTAAATATGTAGGTATTGCATAATCGTTATTTGTCTTGTGTGAAATGCCGTCCGTTTTTTTTAATAATAATAAAAAAAATGCATTTTTTTTTATTGCAGATGATGCGGTGAAACACAAGTGGAAGGTTTTAAGAGATGGATATGTGCAATATAAAAAACAGCTTGCTGGCCAGACAGGATCGGACAGAAAAATGTTACTTTTATATGGTGGGAACAACTAAGTTTTTTGGATGATACAATAAAACCAAGATCATCAAAAACCAATTACATTCCAGAAATAGTTGGAGATCCTCAAAATAATGAAACGCAGCAGTCCAATTACTCAGGTTCAGAGACTTCCGTGATGGATCAGACACTTCATTCAGACAATGTAAATGACACCGTGAACCTAACAACATCTTCAGACACACAAACGTCACAAACCGCTTCAACATTGATGTCAACGCAAGAACTTCAAACTCCAAATCCTCCTCCTGCATTCTCACCGGCCCAGGAAATCCATGGGCAAGCTCAAACTCGAAACCGCAGACAGCCGGAGTCTGATGTTGATAAAGCTTTAAAATATTTGCAATCGAAAAACCGACCCGTTCATGATGGTATCGATCACTTATTTCTAAGCTACGCAAGCACCTTTAAAACTCTTTCCCGTCGTAAACAAACCGAATTAAAAGTGAAGCTGGCAACAATATTCGCCGAAGCCGAGTATAGTGAAATCGAAGAAACACCGGTACCATCGCCCGCCTATTCATTCGTCGCGCAAGGTTAATCAAGCACGCTTCTTCCACAAGATCTCACGAGTTACAGAAATGATTTATATTCACAAAATTTGTCAACAACTACTCAAGAAGACCTGCTCGCTAGTAACAGAGACCAGTACAATTTGCATGATGCACCACAAATGAATACAGGCTCACCTATTCCTGAAGACATGACATTTGAAAATAATTTCACACCTTTGTAACTAATATAATATAATATTATATTTGTACAAGATTAGAGAAATACCTGTTAGTCTACAGTCCAATGTTCACTATCTTAATTAAAAGCATATCTGTGATTTTAAGAAGAAGATTTATCTGTGATTTTGGGAGAAATTAATGTTGTTCTATTAATGTTGATTATTTTAATATAAACCATTTTTATGATGTTTATTTTTTACTAAATATACGTTTTGAATTAGGTATGGTATTTCTCTTTTAATGTGTGCTATTTTTTTTTCATTTAACCCTGTATCAGGTATGTCATAAACAGACGCTTTTTTTGATTACCAGACAATCTATTTTTGATTCCGTATGTGTTCTTTACAGACCCCCTGTTAATTACTGATTTAATACAAATAAATATTATCCTTCACAAAACAAATCTTATAAATTGTACTTACCGCAAACAAATTGCCAGCCGCTCTCTTGAAGAGATGGAAGCTCTGTAGCTTGTATCAGGTTTCATTATTTTCAATCGTATCACTTCATGCAATTCTTCAAAAGAACTCTTCGACATCCGAAAATAAGTGTAGAACCTATCTTCAAAAGATTCTAATTCCCGACATAGACGATGGTACTCCCCATATTCTTCTCTTCTCTTATTTACATCGTGAACCCATATTCTTTTTTTTTTACTTAAAGCTAGAAGCAACAATAGCTCCTCTTCGTCAGAGTCAGAACCGTTCAACATCTTGAAGTGAACTGAGTGTGGCTATCGATACGACACACATAACGCAGTTATAAAGCAGGAGGCGCCTTCAAACTGCTCTCTGACTGCTCATGTTTCTGGTGTGACATGAACCGCGGCGCAACTGACCTGCCCTGCTAAGGTGCTGCGCCTGTCCTGCTTTTGGTGTGCCCAAGCCTTAAGAGTGAGGAAAGAGGGAGTGCACCTGTGTCTGCGCGCACACTTGTGCACTACAATATCTCCCACGCCGAAGGCTAGTCTCCGTTGAGATTGGCCGCCGTGGCCGAAATACGATCTGGAGGACTTTATTTACAAAGTATTGTCAGGTGCTTTAACATGGCCCATTTTTCCAAAAGGTTGGGTATATGACCAATAGAGTGGAGTATTTTCTACTTCATCCGCTGAATCAGATTCAATAATTATCCGGCTTCTCTTTTCAATTGGTTCTGGTTCGTCTGGGAAGAAGATTATCAGGTTAATGTGTCACATGTACGCGCTCGTAACCTGCCTATTAAGTTGTGAAGGGTATGCGGTGGTCAGGGCACGCCGCGATAGCGGCGGTAAGGTCCCTCTTTGAGGAGTGGCTAGAGAGGCGTCACGGCGCCCTCACCTACCGCCTGACGCAGGTCCTCACCGGACACGGATGTTTCGGGAGGTTCCTGCACATCATCAGGCGGGAGGAAACGCCCGGGTGTCACCACTGCGAGGATCGCCCAGAGGACACGGTGGTGCACACGGTGGAGGTCTGTCCCGCTTGGGCAGAGCACCGCCGTGTCCTCGTAGAGGCGATCGGCAGCGGCGGCGACCTCTCGCGCCCGGCCCTGGTCCAAGCCATGGTCCGGGGCGAGAGGGAGTGGGAGGCAGTCACCTCCTTCTGCGAAGCAGTCATGCTAGCGAAGGAGGTGGCGGGATGGGCGAGGGAGAGAGCGGAGAGAGCCGCCCGTCCCAGCCGTCGCGGTAGACGCCCCGGGCGTCGGGAGCCGCGTGACGACTCCCGGCCACCGTAGGCGCGGGCCTGCGGACGGCGAGTAATGGGTAGCTCGCCGTCCGATCAGGACCAGGCCCGTGCCGGACGGCGCGTATGTGTTCCACGCGCGCCTCAAAGAGATGTCAGCAGACAAGGAGGGGCCCGTCAGGGCCGAAGCCTGCCGGGGCAGCGGGATTGTCCGAAAGGGTTACCGCTGCCCCGGAACATAAAGGGCTAAGGAAGGAACACGGATGGGTTTTGGTCAGTAAGAGTCTGACACTCCCTTCCGCTCCACCCAGAGCGGGAGGGGTCATTTGATGATTTCCCATCCTTAAAAAAAAAAATAGGGTATGCGGTGGTAGTTCACTAATAATAATCACATGCGCTAGTCCCCACGGCACCCCCGCCGCGAGCAGTTCGGTTTTAAGTCGCTCCGCGCATAATAAATCCCAAAAATTGTTTTTTTCGCGAAATCTAACAAGTGTGATACATCGTTAGAAGCGCGCTGCTGAGACGCACGCGAATGTGAAAAAAAATCTGTGAAAAGTGAAAAACTGAACAAGTTATCGGTGAAAAACTGTTTCGTTGAGTCTTTACAGCTCAACGCTGCGCGATTTTCAGTGAAGACTTAAGAATCGGCGACTGCCGCCGGGTGCGCCGTGCAGAGACCTACCCCTGGACACTAATATCGGAATTTTCCGACTTGGGGTTTCTGAGATATCAAGGAAAAACAATATACCACGTGCAACGTGGTCAGAGATCCCGAGGGTTCCGACTGGATCCGGGAACATACACTGTTGGCGATACGGACGAGGAGCCGGGAGGCTGCATGACATAGATGAAAATCCTCGAGAAACACCCGGAAAATTAAGGTTGAAAGTTAGTGTAATTTTCAAGACCAATTTTCCGGGAAACCAAAGCGGCAAGGTACACTTTTTATAGTTTTAAAAAATTTGCTATAAGCATCCCTTTTAGGGTTTTAAATTTTGTTTAGAACGTATAAGTAGTTTTTAAGTTATTTCGTTTTTAAAAGTTTAAAAATTTAGAGGTTGGTTATTTCAACCCCAAAAAAGTCCAAAAATTTTTAGTGATAAATACCTGTTAGCCGGCTGTATTTGGTGAATAATTGTGATATTTTTGTTTTTATTTGATGCCGTGTGACAGTCTTTGTAGTATTAGATTTCAAAACACACAATTTTAAATCAAAATTACACCCCCTCAGGGTAACATAAAAATCTAAGTGTAATATCACTGGATGGGGAAAATTGTCCTCTATCCAGTGATATAAATAAAACCCACCCGAAACACTTATTTATATAAACTTTCAACATTTTCTCAGAAACCTAAAATAGTCCCCGACCGCAAAACATATTGTGGTCGGTCGAATTTTAAAATTATTATTCCTATTTATTAATAAAAAATTGACTGAGATAGCTAAATTTTGCAAATATCACTTATTCTAACAAAGCTTCAACTAAATCCAACTGGTGGTTCTCGGGATATAGACACTCCCAGGTTCGCGACATTTCCCCGACTCCCACCTGTTTACAGGTGATACAGGAACGACCATAGCTGGGTAACGGGAAGTCATAGAGGGAAAATAACAATTTACCGGATGATCTGAGAAAGGACATTATTTATCTAGACGAAAGCTATATTCTTCCTTCCAATAAATAAAAAAAATGCTGGCAGTCTCTTCGTCAGTGGAATAAAAGAAAGTGTCCAAAGGCAAAGGTAAATAGTTGCTGAAGTATGCTTTATTTAATGCGTTGTGTGTGTTGTACGTTCTGCATGTTTATTTTTTCTCAGGTACATTATCATACATGCAGGGATTGAAAATGGTTTTGTACCAAATGAGTTGCTAATATTTTGAGGGAAAAATAAAAATAAAAGACTACCACTCGGAAATGAATAAGTCAATCGGGAATGAGTAAATCGGGAATGAGTAAGTACTAAATGGATTAAGTAGACTAAAACCGAATTTTTCTAAACCTTCAATCGTACTAATGGATAACGCTCCCTACCATTCAGTGATTCGTAATAAGGCACCTACCTCTGCATCAAAAGTTGGCGAAATAAAGCTGTGGTTGACTGAGAACAATGTGCCGTTTGAAGAATCAGCAAGGAAGCCGAACCTGCTCATGTTTGTGAAACGACACAAACCCATGCCCATCTATGAAATAGATGAACACCTAAGTGAGGATGATCACACGGTGGTAAAGCTCCCACCTTATCACTGCGATCTAAACCCTATTGAATTGATCTGGGGTCTAGTAAAATATAAAATTGCCTCACATAATGTAGGATCAATTGACATCAAGGTATTTTGATATAATTATTTCATTTTTAATTCATTATAATAAGTAATTGCAAATGTTTAGTTGTTTTTATTTTATTGTTCTAGGCAGTGGCTGAAGAAGCGTTTCAGAGCATTTCAGTTGACGAATGTAAAAATTCATGTCGACATGTTATGAAAATAGTTAAAGGTTATTTTCGAAGGGGGCAAACTCCTGTATAGTGACATTGGAAAAATTATCATAAACCTACAAGATGAAAGCAGCAGTAGTGACACATATGAAGATAGCCAGCAGAAAGAGAAAAGGAAAGAGTCAAAAAAACACTGCTGGAACATCACGTCATTGTCGGGTGTCCGGGTTATTATTTCGGACCCAGGTTCAGGAGATGCTCATCAACGAAATATCAAACATAATGGTGCTCCCACACAGCAGTTATATAACGTTAGAGACTGACTTTTTTAAACAAATTATAACAACAGTTATAAATTGTTTACGTCAAATAACCTAGTTCTCAATGCCAAGAAAACTAAATGTGTAAAGTTCGCCTTACCAAATGTTAGAAATCTAGGACCCAACATCGTCTTAGATGAAGAGGTGCTTGAAACTGTGGGCTCGGCAGTATTTCTGGGAATAACAGTTGATGCCAAACTTCAGTGGGCATGAACACATATATCCAGCCTAGCAGGAAGGCTCAGTTCGGCTGCCTACGCCGTCAGGAAAGTAAGACAATACACTGACGTTGATACAGCTCGTTTAGTCTATTTTAGTTATTTTCACAGCGTTATGTCCTATGGTATTCTGCTGTGGGGCAAAGCCGCTGATATACAAAATATATTTGTCCTGCAAAAACGAGCTGTTCGAGCAATTTACCAGCTAGGTGCCAGAGTTTCTCTAAGGGATTTTTTTAAAGATATTGGTATTCTCACGGTTGCATCACAGTTTATCTTTGCCAACATCTTATATTTAGGCAAAATATACACTTGTACACTAAAAACAGTGATATTCACAATGTTAATACTAGAAATAAGGACAAACTACGAACTCCCTTTCACCGGCTTCATAAGGTTCATAACTCATTTGTTGGGCTTGGTATAACCTTTTGTAACAAGCTACCTTCCTCTTTGCTAGACTTGCCTTATAATACGTTTAAAGCTCAAGTAAAATCCAACCTTTGTTCAAAGGCTTACTATTCCATCAACGACTACTTAAACGATAAGAATAGTTAGTCGGCCTGATTAACTCAAGACAATGTTTATGTTCTTTCTCCAGAATTAGCTTACTGACAGGTTATAGGAGTTCATGGAATTGTTTTTTTTTTTTTTTTGTTGACTGTATAAGTAAATTCAGTTTAATTTTATTTTAATTTATCAATTCATTTAAATTTTTTGTAATGAGTTGATTGCAATAAGTGGTTAGCTAGCGACCTCTATGATTGATCATTTTATTCTTGCCTGAGTAACCGGCAGCAAGTTCGTCATGCTCCCTTAGATGTCACCGCTTGCGGTAGCGTCGGGGGTCGGGTTGCCTCCTTCCCTCAAATATGGCGAGGGGGGTAATGGCTGATCTTTGCGTTATGCTCGTGAACGGGTGCTGCTTGTGGTGACTGGTCGTCTTGCTGACCATGGTTTTATTGTTGTTATTAGTAATACCTAACTTGTTTATTAATTTTTACTTTGATGGTCCTAGTTTATCATTTGTGACTTCAAGTGACAGCTTCGTGAACAGAACCCAGCATTGCATAAATATGTAAGTTGTCACGCCCTTTATACCTGGAGGCTTTTATTTAGGTACTTATTACTTTTGATTTAGTATTTTTATTTTAGCTTGAGTACGTATAGATTTTTATGGTATTTGTTGGTATATTGGCGTGGCTAGCTAACATATGGCAAATAATTTTATCGAATGTTCTGTGTCCTGTAATGTTAATTAGATACTTTGCAGATCTAGTTTTGTATACAGTCGAGTATTTTATAACTGAACAGACAGCTGTGCTGCTGGGGAGTTTGTTGCGCCACTTCTTCTCCCCAGCGAAAGCACTAGGAAGTGGTGAAGGGCGGGCGTTTTGGGGGACTGTCTTATGTAATTTTGACGTTCGAAAAGTGCTGATTCTCAGCCTAGTTTGAATAAATGACTTTTGATTTTGATTTTGTTACAAATTATAATAAATTGTTATTGATGTTATACAACTTCATTTAACAAAATGTTTTACAACTGATTACAATATGATACAACAAAATATAACTTTTGTTGTACAACATCATCAGAGCCTCAGCGGGACGTTAGCGGAAGGGCGCGGGGGGGTTGCGCGAGCGTTCGTCTCCGTCACGTACACAGCTTTAGTCGGTTCATTCGGTGCAATGGTGAAGCACGTGTTATATGTGATTTGCCAAAATGTCTCGTTCTACTTGGAGTAATGAAAATGTAATCAAATTGATTGAACTATTTCAAGAGACAGTACAAAGTGATAAATAACTTTAATTTCGGAAGTCGGTGTCGTTGCTTCTGCATTTTCGTTTATTGACACAGACTTCCGAAATTAAAGTTATTTATCACTTTGTAGTTTTTTTTGGAAGTCGGTTGTTTTTTTTTGTAAAAAAGTTTTTATTTTTCACTTTTTAGTGAGAAAGTTTGTAATTTATCTAAGTTACAATAGCCTAACGTCAACTGCTCATCATCTTTTACAAAATATTGCTTTTCCCGATGCTGGGACGTTAATTGTTGAGGAGTTCTCCTGGTAAGAACCAGAAGAACTCCTTAACAACCATTCACCATAAGCATTGTGACGAGCATAAATTTCTTAGCAACCATATTAAAGTAATCGAATCGCAACCCGTGAAATATTTATCATTGAGTAGTTCCGATGGCCGTCTGTGGTCTTCATCATCAGCTCCACTTTACCAAATGATGATTTCCGAGAGCAAATGCTCAAGTTACTCTAAAAAATATCCAAATCGCAATAGGTTTTCCAATAAAATTTGAGTTTCCCTCGATTTCCATGGGATCCTCTCATTAGATTCCAACTTCCTGACAATGGGACCAACTTGAGAGTATACCCTTTCAAACAAAAAAATAATTTTCAAAATCCATACACAATTCACGGAGATATCGGTGAACATACAAAAAAAAAAACATACATAAAGTCGAACATATAACCTCCTCCTTTTTGGAAGTCGGTTAAAAACATGACGCATGGATGCAAATTGCGGCTGAATTTAATTTAGATAAACAGTCGATTGAAAAAAAAAATGCGGTCACTTATAGGTCAATTTCAGAGAGAGAGTAAGAAGCCTAAATCAGGTGCAGGGGCTGACGATATACCAAAATGGTTTGCGTATAAAAAATCTTATTTTTAAAGGATCGAAACAAGCAAGAAGAAACTGTTGATGGTGGATTGTCGGTGAGTAATAATTTTGACTATGGTTAATAATAGCTAGGTGCCCAATCCAGTAAACCTTCATATGAAAAATAATCAGCAAACTCATTTCTTATCACTTTCCCATCTTCTGTCTGTGTTTCAACTGGTTCCAGAGATGTTAACTGCTGCGTTTCTGATCTCCATTCTGCAGAAGTATGCGCAGCACCTGAATTTTCCCTATCATAATATCCGCTTCAATGGTAACGGTAACGAGACTTCGGCCGTGAAGCGATCCGCGGGATCTCTGATTCCCAACGGCAAAATTTCATAGTGATGCCCGATTTATTCGTTATTGCTTTAGAATTAAGTAGTACTTTCTATTGCCATACATTTAGAATAGTTCGTTCATAAATTCCGCGCATTTTGATGTACGACAACACTACAAGCGACTAGTCTATGATTTAAAAAAATATTATTTAGTTGTCACTTTTTTCGTTCGTTGTTCGCGGCGGTGCACGGATACTTAGTTAGCGAAATATCTATTAAAAAAGGAGAAAACCAGGAAAAAAACTATTTGTGTGTGTTCTTTATAATATATGTAATAAGAATTAGTACAGGATTGAAGTGGGTGAGTAAAACAATACGTGATTTCTGTACTTTCCTCAACCGGCGCGGTTCAAACGATACATGTTGAATTTTTTTTGTGTTGTTTTGGTGTAATTACGTTGATTTCTTGTATGATTCCTTCAAATCATCGAACCATTATTATATAAATGAATATGATGTCCATTGAATACGAAAACATTACAACGTAACTTCAATAAATGTAAAAAAATGCACGCGTCCAACGCCATTCGCCCGCCATTTTTGTAATCTAACGGAATTTTCTGTAAAGCTTAGTGTACATGGTGAATTTTCGGAATTAAAATCCGGATTTCGGAATGCGGATTTTTGTAAGTATAAATCATTGTTAGAATAATTTTACGTGGTGGTGTTTTCTGTTTTTTTATTTTGCGCTTTTGGTGTTCTACGTTGCATTTTGAATATAGCCATGGGTGATAACGATTGGACGCCGTCATAGACGTCTGCCCGGGCGGGGTCGTGGCACCCTAAGCCAGCCTCGTGGTTCACGAGGCGGTGTTGGTGCTGGGCGTGGGTCACGACGCGGTGCTCGTGCTCGTGGCTCACGAGGTGCTGCCCGTGGATCACGAGGCGGTTCTGGTGGGGCCCGCGGACGTGCGCGAGGTGGTGGCCGTCTTGGTGTGGGACCGTATGTTACTTATTGCTTGCTTGCTTGAAATAATTTATTGATGTCTGCTGTAAAGGAATATTCTAAAGTTTTGTTACTTTTTTAGATTCCTTCCGTTGGAAGAAAACCAGCCGGAAGTTCAGCCCTCACCGTATGTATACTATTCAAAATTTGTCTCTTACTATGATATGGTTGTTTCTAAATATTATTATTTCCTTTTAGCTCTCAAGCGCTGGCAGCAGCGCTCAAAAAGGTCCGGGACCAAAGAGTCACCAATAAGAAGAACTTGTTACGCTTGTCGGTGGCTCAGAGGGAAAAATATACTGAACTCAGGGAGCAGAAGGAAATGGGCCTGGTTTCTGCTCCCTGATGCTCCAGAGCGGAAACAGAGGAGGTATGTTTTTATTTTTTTTTAAATTAACTTGTTTTGTCTTACTTTCAAATATTTAACAGAAAACCGTCTCCTGATAGGAAGGCGTGTCCTTTGCTGCCGGGGACTCCGACAACTCCACCTCCCAGAAAAAGAAGGCATTGGGAGGTGGAACCCCAGCCATAACAAGCAGAGGTTTGTTCTTTTTATTTAAATTTATTGTAGCTTGCACATTATTATATTATTATTGACTTATTGATAGGTCGCAGCCAACTGGTTAAATTAGCCGTTCAGTTAACTGCCTGGCCTTTAGAAGTAGTGCTCGCCTCGCTTCTTCCCTCGCACAGTGGAACGAATGTATGGGAGCGGTTGGACGTAGACATGTCCGAAAAAAAAGAGTAAAATTATGCCAAACTAATGATGCCATCTTATTCGATTACTTAATGCCTTCATAACTTGTGGTGATGAATTTCTTCATAACTCCCATATTTCGGGAGTAATTTGAGAAAATGTGAAATTTTACTATGAAAATGAGTGTATCGAGCTCTCTCCCTCCTGATTCCGGGCTTGTTTCAAGTAGCGGTCTCTAATATCATAATGCTAATACTAAGAGCTATATTTAATACTAAGACACATAGTGCGCCAAATGTGCACTTTCTGGGATAAAGAGTGATGTTTATTTTATAACACAATTTTTTTATTTTTTGTTTATTTTGTTGATTAAAACCGTTTTTCTAAAGGTTTACCTTATTACAATAACATTTCTGAGCAGCCAATTAGAGAAGATATAAGCTAATTAGGATATATAATTAGGGACTTAAGGTTTACATATAAAACTGATGCACTAATGATTACTGATAAGAACGTTGCTATTATTTAATTACTAAATGGCTCTTAATACACTAATTTAGCATGCATCATTTACTAATTATCACAATAACTAATTACCTTGCAATATTTAACAAAGGATACCTGGGATACCTGGATTTTATATAAATAGGTCACTATTAGTAACTTTAAAATCAGTGTTGATTTACACCTCGTTGTATCCAAGCTAATCTCGCAATGTATTTTCCAAATTTTAATACAAATCTTGATATTCACGTTGCTTTATGCGCACGCGCACATAAAGATTTACGCGACTTTAACTATTTGTTCAGTGTTTTAAAAGATAACAGTTGTGTTCAGTTATGTGAAAGTGCTGAAACAAGTTTAAAAGACTGGTGTCGTCGATTTTGCTACCGCATTTATGCAAAATGGACACAGTCTGGAAGAAGCACAGATAAGTTTCGGAAGAAACATGAGATTTGGCTACAGGCTGCAATTCAATGGCCGGAATTACAGAATGAAAATATGGAACCTTCTACAGAAAATATAAGTGACGTCATCGAGCCCATAATTTCTCCTGCTAAATCTGATGCTTCAACTTGTACACATCCTAGTCCTCGTAAATCTTTTGAGGACCTTAGTAACCGGCAAAAAAGAAGACACACTGAATATAGTCTTTCATGCAGCAGTAGCAGCGCTGAAATTATGTTTTCGGCCGAAAGGGCGCTTCAAAAGGCAGGACAAAGCGATACAGCTTATGTTATGAAATACTTGACGGAGAATCCAGAAGAGGCCTCAAAAATCAAAGCCTTCATTGAAGGTAAATCAATTCAGGTACGGGAAATATCCCCTTTGAAGGCATTGGCTCTTTAGGTATCGATGAACTTATCGAAATGGCGCTATAACACTCTTCGGGATTTCAACACTCAAGAAGGAGCTCTTCAATACCCGAGTTACTACATGTTGGTTAAAGAAAAAATTAAGTGCTATCCGGCCAAAGAAGATCTCACAGTTACAGAGAGCTCTGCAAAAATCAAATTACAAGCCTTGATGGATTTAACCTCAAGAAGACTTATTAGGTCGTTAGAAACCCCTGTTGATCCCAATCAACAGCTCGTATTGACCAGCAAATGGGGTTTTGACGGATCATCTAGCCAAAGCATTTATCATCAAAGGACGAGTGAAGATGAGCAAATCGATCTTGCTAGTAATTTTATGATTAGTCTTGTACCACTGCGGCTCGTCTCAAAAGGTGTAACAATTTGGGAAAACGAGCGACCATCTTCCACTTCATTTTGCCGGCCAATATTGTTTAAGTTTATAAAGGAAACCAAAGAAAATGTGCAGAGAGAGATGGCTGAAATCGAAGCAGAGATTGAAGCCTTAACTCCATCCACCATCACTGATGGAATTAGTGTCAAACACCAACTGCTGTTGACAATGATTGATGGTAAAATTCATTCCATTATATCCAATACAGCAGCTTCAGTGTGTGACATATGCAAGGCTTGTCCTAAAGAAATGAATAATTTAGAGTTAATCAAAGATAAACACGCAAACGAGGACATGTATAAATATAGCTTAAGCACCCTTCACGCTTGGATTCGCTCAATGGAATGCTTATTACACATTTCCTACAAATTAGACATAAAATCATGGCAAGTAAGGGGTGATATAGCAAAAAGGCAAGTTGATGACAGGAAGAAAAGAGTTCAAGAGGCTGTAAGAAGAGAAACGGGCTTACTTCTCGATGTTGTGAAACAAGGCAGTGGATCCACCAACAATGGCAACTCGGCAAGGAGATTTTTTGAAAACTACACTAAATCTGCTGAACTGACCGGAATAGATGCTATGCTTTTAAGAAAAATCTGTGTGATCTTGCAGTGTATTTCATCAGGAGAGAAGATCAACGTAACTAAATTCCGAGAGTTCTGCTTTGATACTGCTAAGCTTTACGTGGAGTTATACCCATGGTATTATATGCCTTCTTCACTTCATAAAATTTTAATGCATGGGCCAGACATAGTTCAGAACATGTCAATTGTGCCCATTGGTTTTCTATCCGAAGAGGCATCTGAGGCTAGAAATAAAGATTTTAGAAAATATAGAGAGGGGCATTCTCGAAAGCATAGCAGTATCTCATGCAATGAAGATATTATGCACAATCTTTTACTGTCTTCTGATCCACTTGTTACAAGTATCCGTCCAAAAGGAAATAAGTTTGTAAAAAAATCTTCTTTTAAGGAATTTTATGAGCTTACGGATTCTGAGAAAAGTGATATCGAATTTGTTAACATAAATGATTTAGCGGACATCGATTCTGAATTTGAATTAATTGATGATGATGATGATGACGAAGATAATTAAATGATGTTATTGTTTTAAAATGTGTAACTTAGTAAATTAGAGCTTACATCTTAATTATTTATTGTACTTTTAATGAAACTAGGTAATTTATTATCAACTTACTTAAAAGTCATACTCTCATCAGTTCTTGTGAATATTTTTGTTAATATATATTTCTGTATATATATAATATATTTATAGACCTCTTAATAAGTCTGTCTGCGGTTTAAAGTAAATACAAATGGGGAAAAAACGTTTTTTTTTTTAATTTTCATTTCCTTTTATCCCAGAAAGTGCACATTTGGCGCACTATGTGTCTTAGTATTAAATATAGCTCTTAGTAATAGCATTACGATATTAGAGACCGCTACTTGAAACAAGCCCGGAATCAGGAGGGAGAGAGCTCGATACACTCATTTTCATAGTAAAATTTCACATTTTCTCAAATTACTCCCGAAATATGGGAGTTATGAAGAAATTCATCACCACAATTTATGAAGGCATTAAGTAATCGAATAAGATGGCATCATTAGTTTGTCATAATTTTACTCTTATTTTTCGGACATGTCTACGTCCAACCGCTCCCATACATTCGTTCCACTGTGCCTCGGCTCGAACGCGGTTGATCACAGTTCTAACCTAACCTAACCCACTTGGTCGGGGTGCAATGCCTTAATTACTGCAACCAATTCGGCTCGCGCGTGATTGGTTACAGACTTCCAACCAAAACTGTAATTGAATATTATTCAGGCCGTTAGTTGAACGGCCGCCGTTTAGTTGAAAGGCTAGGCAGTTAACTGAACGGCTAATTTAACCAGTTGGCTGCGACAGATACATTACATCGTGTGCTCTTTTTAGATACAACTTATCTGCTGCCGTGCAGCCCTACAACTGAAGGTAGTTTGCTTTAAAATTACCTCATTTCACATAATGATGACCATATTTTGGCCGAAATCAGCGTTTGCGCACACACGCGTCAAGATCTTTAATGTCGCGATCGCGCGTGTCGTGTCCGCCATTACATCAAAGTGCCGTTTCATTTTATATTACTTCAATATAAATTAATAACTAAAGTTGAGAAGATTTATTTCACCCCTCAACATTATGGCAATGTTATTTTTACAGACTCGTCTTTACGCCATCGACGGGGGTGCACACGGCGATGGAGGTGGAATCGGTGGATTCGGAGGTGGACGCAGACTTCCATATGGTAGCTGCGGACTTCGAGTTCATCGGTTTCACTCCCAGTGAGTTAATCAAATAAGTAAAAAAAGTGCTAATGAAAGCTTGAAATGAATACATTTTTTTTAACCAATAACTTCTTTATTTGTAGCATCCAGTCCAGGTCCAGCGCTTTCGGCGGTCGATTCGTCTCCCACACCATCTACGTCCTCCGTCACGAATGGTGAGTGATGTTTTACCACTTTTTGTTAACTTCTTAATATGAATATAATTTAATATGTGGTTTTATTTCAGAACCATCTATGTTCGATGACGTGGAGGTCAACATCGCCGAGTGGGAGCGGTCGATCGTGGAGAATCCTGGATCGGACGTGGAGGAGGGGGACCTGCCGGATATGGAAGCAGGTATCGATTTTGGTTTTCCACGCCAGAGGTACGCTGCGGAGTATCCGGCAGACCAGGACGACCTCACACCGGACCTGCTGGACAGGATGAATGTCCTCGATGCTCGCGATGATTTCGCATTGCGGAATTACGTTGGCAGCGGGGACATGCTAGATTTTAGGTGGCACAGTGATGCCACCACTTTTACTGGCCAGCGGGAGGTGTTTACAGGTTTGTCTGGACCAACCTTTGTAACTGACGGGATGACACCTCTGGATATTTGCGAGAGGATTTGGGATGAAGCTTTCATCAACCTCATTGTCGCTAGGTAACAGGTAACAGGTACGCCAACCACCTGTTTGTCAGTACCGCTATGAAGCGACATGCCCACATGAAAAGTGGACAAATGTCACCTCCAGTGACAAATGTCCCGAAAACATTTCGTAAAAGATTCAGGCCATAAGTTACACAAGACAGAACATCAGAGGAAGCTTTGAAACTCTTGAAAGACATGTATGAGAGCCGACGCGACAGAGATGAAACTGATATTTTTGGAGAATATGTCGCAAGCAAACTTAAAGAAATCAAAAATACTTATGCCAGAAATACCGTGCAATATCATATTAATAATATTTTATTCAATGCTTCCATGGGAGAATATGATTGGCCAACCAATACGATAGAAACACCCAGTAATGCTGCTGGTGCTTTCAAAGGATACAACAGTGCACCAAGTCCATCCACTTCCGCGGTTAATATTAGCACTGGTGGCAGAGAACACATCAATACACCAAGTCCATCCACTTCATCGGATAATTGTTCAATTACTAACGCCACACAATTCAGAGAAGATTCTACGCAATCATTAGATGATTTGTTGCAATCAATCCAAAACAAATGATAACTTTGGATCAACATTGATTTTTAGTTTGCTTGCTGTATTTTTCATTAAAAATACTGCAAAAATTAATTTTTAGCTTACTGTATTTTCATTGAACATTTCTGAAAAAATATTATTAATGTTAACATTGAAATAAAAGAACTGATTTGTACTTACGTGTAAATATTCTTTAAATCCCTCGTTGAGAGCCTCTCACACTTCTGGTTTGATCATACTTATAAGTTGGTGTGATATTTCGAACACATCTCCAAGACTACCATAACTGCTACCGGTTGCTAAAAACCTTAATGTAACTGCTAATCTTTCTGTATAATTTATTGCTTTTCTCCAATTAGTATCCTGCTTAGCAATATTCTTTCCGATTAAGTTCAGGAGAAATTCGAATTCTGAACTGTTCATTCTTAAAAAATCGTTCAAACAGCCATCAAGGCCCAAATCTTCCAAATATTCTGTAGCACTGTACTGTTCTCTCGCTTTCAGAGTTCGACGCATCCAGTAAGAGCGCCTTTTCTTCTTTTTTTCAAACAAAAAATAAACGCCAAACCTGTCAGCACTTCCTCCATTATTGGGTCACTACCACCTTCCTCGAAAGACAAACCCAAACTGATTGAACATAATGTTATACGATGTTATACAACGAGTTCAACCAATTTGGGAGCGTTTATAACATATAACATTTCTTAACATGTTGTAGAGTATTGTTACACGCTATTATAAATGTTATCGTGTTACACAATGTTGTATAACGTTATATAACTGCTGTGTGGGAGCACCTAAACATATACAACATTGCTATATAACATGTTTCAGATAATGTGGACACTGAATGTTATACAACATGTTATACATTATGTTGACGGGTGTAGACGTGTTCATTTTTTGTGGTTTTTAAAATTGAATGGAACAAAGAGAACACTGCATTACTGATTGAGCACTTTAAAGAAAAAAGAGAATTGTGGGATTCGACAAGTGAACATTTTAAGGATCGCAACAAAAAACATGACGCATGGATGGATTTGGCTAAGTTAATAAGTAAGTTCGATACAGAAAAAAGTGTTTTTGAAAAGAAGATGCGAAGTTTAATTGGACAGTTTCAAAGACAACTAAAAAAGCCTAGATCGGGGGCAGGAGCAGAAGAAATTTCTTCAAAATGGTTTGGATTCGAGTTGCTATTATTTTTAAGAGATAAAAATAAGGTTCGCTCTACAAGAAAAGCGGGCGTTTCAGAGGTAAAAAAAATATATTTTTATCATAATATTTTAGAATGAAGTACCTAAATGAAAAACACATATTGTAATTATAACTCGTTCTTTAGAGCCTTTATTATGAAGTCCTAGAAATTTGTGGTTTAGGGTTTGTAAAAGAATATTTCCATATCTGTCTAAAAAGATAGCAACAAAACTGACCACTACATGCCATGTTATTGTAGCTACTGCAATATTGTATAATATTTGCAGAGCTCGTGGTGCTATTGAACACATTGAAAGTGAGAGAAATACACAGCAATCTGTAACAAATATTCCACAGTCAAGAGGAGAAAACAGAGAAGGTCTACTTTTTAAAAGCATGTTTAAATCCCGTCATTTTCAATAAATAACATTTATTATATTATGAAGTTTTATTTCCAATCGGTTTAGTTAACAGTTCAAATTCTAATTTAGCCTTTTGAATTTGTAAATTTTGGATTGTTTTTTCATATTCTAACAAATTAGTTTCTCTTGCTATAAAATTTTTCTCTCTTTGTATTCTTAGCTCGTGCAATGCCTGTTCCTGTTGCATATTTATTGAGGTGCGTTTGATTCTTGCATCAGTTTCGCTTACAAGTTTCTTTTGATCTGAAAAACAAATTCATCTATAAGTACTTATAAATTTTATTAAGTAGTACAATAAGGTATTTTATTAATGTATCCATTTCCCTCTGCTTTGGAAAAGGTTTAAAATAGAAAACAGATTTATCTGGTACAAAAAAATAAAATAAAAAAGAAAAGTAAAAAGTAATTAAGTATGATTAATTACTGTATACAATTTTTATTCTCCGGTTCAGTCCTTCGCATTGTGTGGTTTCTTCATATCATCTGAACATTTAAAACAATTTTTTAAATTAAGTTGGTATGCAACAAAATACCTATTGTGAAAGATAATTTTAGGCATAATTGATTACATCACACAAATATTGTTGAAATAAATCTATTATAAAATACCTGTTACAGTAATTAGATTTCCATTATCTGGTTCCAGCTTCTTAGCATAATCTGGTTCAATTGTATCGGCTAAAACTGAAAACAAAAATGAACATTTTTATAAAATAATTAAGAAACAATTGTCTATGAATGTTTAAGGATACCTACTAACTTTCAATTGTATTTGAATCAATTACACCTGCGACTCTCAAATTGATAAATGGACAGATTGTGTCTATGACATTATCAGCTACCCGCTATGAAGTCCATTTTTTTAAATAGCATTCGTATTACAGAATTTTGTTAGGAATAAGGAAAAGTCGGTGGACATGAAACTGTTATGAAATAGTCCAAAATTTTGGTTTTGACGGCGTAAAGAGGCTTCTCCTTGTAAATGTACTCGCATAGCTTGATTGTTGCGTAGTAAAATCCATCTACGAGTGAAGTTCGTTTATTTGAAGCTAGTGTTACCGTTTCTTTCCATGGATGGCGTTTCAAGTTCAGCAATAAAGCGAAGTTCTTATTAATAAAGCTTGTAGAACTTCCACTATCAATCAAGGCATGAGCTTTATGGTTATTGACAGTGATTGAAACTGTAGACTTGTGTATTATTGACAGTGATTGAAACTGTAGACTTCTGTATTATTGACAGTGATTGAAACTGTAGACTTCTGTAAACTGGAGATGCTGCTAACATTGCTGATGCTTCTGACTCCTTTGATTGCGCTACAGCGTTGCTAACTGGCTTATCTGCGGAGTTTCTGCTTCTGCATACTTTGGCGAAATGTCCTTTCTTTCCGCAGTTTTGACAAGATACGTGAAAAGCCAGACATTTTATTCTCTGATGAATATTTCCTCCGCAGAAGAAGCAACGTTTACGTGATGTGGCCGCAGCCAGATTGGAAAAATTTCCCGTTTCATCTGTGTTTATGATGTTTGGAACTCATTAGAATTTTTTTCAGCCATTTCAAGCGACATAGCCTGATTGCATGCTTCTTCTAGGCTTATTTCTAAATTTTCAAGTAGCCTTTGACGAATTTTTTGAGAACTTAAGCCCGCAATGAAAGCGTCTCGGACATGTTCGTTTCGATATTCTTCAGCAGAAACAGATTTGAAACAACAATCATACGCTAGTTTTTGCAACGTGCGTATATAGTCTGCCAGTTTCTTCAGGCTTTTGTTTGGTTGAAGACAGTACATACCGCGCCTGAATTTCATTCTTCGATTTCAGGTAAATCTTATCTAAGAGGCAGAAAGCGTTCGCATATTCTTTTGTTTCTCTGATAAACGAGTAAACGTTAGGAGACACATTATTGAAAAGGATTTTTAGCTTTGTTCCATCTGGAATCTTGACTTCCTTCGTTTCTTCTGAAAAATAGTTTAGAAATGTTTCTTTCCAGTGCCAATATTTTAGCTCGGCGGTTGGAGTACCCGGATCCACGTCGAACTTTTCAGGCCTGAGTAGCCGCGCAATAGAAGCCATTGCCTTTCTTCACTGCGTTTTTATTTATACAATAAATTGATACGAGAGAAATAGAAAAACCATTAGATATATGGTATTATTGTATAAAAAATTGCAGATAGTAAGTAAGCTACGTCAAACAGTAACCGTCTACTTTCTTTTAATATTTAATAGGAAACATAAGCAATAGTAAAAAGTATTTACACCACAACCACATAACTAGAAATAATATATTAGAGAGGAATCTCTCAATTCCAAAAGCTTTGTTCTTGACCCATATGCTGCAACAAAAACGGACGCAAATATTATGTCTAATGTAATGAATGATGGAAAGAATCCCATACATATTTTTTTACATCCGGAAGACGTATTTATTTTGGACAGGGGTTTTAGGGACAGCGTAGGTGACATTGAAGCCAATAGCTATGAACCCCACATGCCACCAACAAAAAATAGAAACGAGACACAGTTAACCACTGAGCAAGCAAATGAGTCGCGCTCAGTTACGATTTGCAGATGGGTTGTCGAGGTGGTTAACGGGCGTTTTAAGCGAGATTTCAAACTTTTAAGACAAAAATACTTTAATAAAACGCTTCCAAACATGTTTGTTGACTTTAGAATTGCTGCAGCTATGTTAAATCATTTTCATATTCCTATTACCGACAACATACATGTAGAATCCTTTCTCAACTAATCGAGGTAGGTTGACTGGTAGAAAATGCCTATGGCATTAAGTCCGCCTCTGTACATTTTTGTGCTTGAAGTATTAAATAAATAAATAAATAAATCGAGACTAAAATAGATACACCAAATATTTTATATACTTACGAGTATGTCGAAAGAAAACGATGGAATGCGCGTAGAGCTAACTTTGAAAGAATAGAAGCTAATGATATTCAAAACTTCCCAGAATTAACTGAAGAGGAAGTTATTTTACTTTCGTTGGGTACTTATCAATTGAAACTCACCCGTTCCTATTGCAACGAACATCTAATAGAAATATATCAACAACATAACCTTGATGACTTATCAGAATATGGTATAAAATTATAAATGATGCCGTCTGGCTCTATTACGCGGACGAATACAGTCGCGTCATGTACGTTCTAGGACGTATTATTGTTATATTATGATAAAATGTAACCTAAGTCAAAACAACAATATATTACATTATTATTGCACATGCTTAACTGGGCGACGTACAATGGGCACTTGCGCGCATATTATTTCTATTATATGGTACTTAGGATATGCCAGACGCGAAGGGTTCCTTGCTCCAGCAGCATTTCTCAATGATGTCATTTGTAGACAACGAAAACAGTATGTTTTTGATTTATACTTGTATTTTTTTACTCAAATAAATAACTAACTTGAACGTAAAATTACTTTAAGCCATGAGTTTTTGTTATAAGTGCCTGATTTAAAAAAAAAATTACGTATTTTTATTCTTAGTGACTACTCACACCCGCATGTTAAAGCAAAAACGCATGACACAAAAATCGCTCTAACTCCTTAAATACTAATATTTGAGACAAGCGCTCAAGTTTACATTATTCTACACAAAATACCTATTCAATGATGTATAACATGTTTCTATTGGAGCGGGTACTAGATTCCATACATTCTGCCCATCATCCTTTGTGTTTTATTACAATTTTCATTTCATTGTGATTACTGTTTAAATACATGTCAACAGTTACATAAATTCAAGTTTCATGAAAAAAAATTATAATACCAAATTATCAAATAACTTCTCCCGCTCTGGGCGGAGCTCCCGAGAGCGTGTCAGACTTTTACTGACTAAAGGCCGCTGCATATGTGACGAGTTTTTTCCCGGACGGGACGGAACGGGAAATTTTGGAAATATCGTTTCATACGAAATGTATATGGAAGCGCATATGTCACGGAGACACGGACGGGATGGGAACGTGGCACTGACGGGGCGGGAAAAATATCGTCGCCAACGATGTTTAGCACGTCCCGCCCCGCGCGTGCCCCGCCCCGTCCGTGTTTCCGCTACGTATGCACAGTCACTCCGTTCGTTCCGGAGAGGGAGGTAGTGTTGGACTTTACATCAGCGTCGAAAATGGACGACGAAAAACTAATCGAGTATGTACGCTCACATCCAGCATTATATAATTTAGCTAACTCAAAGTATTTAGACACTAAGTACAAGAATTATCTGTGGCGTAAAATTGCAGTCGAATTATCACTCACTGGAGACGGTAATCATTTATTGCATTCATAACTTTACAACAGGTAGAACTTGGAGATGTCGGCGCGGAGTGTTGCTGCGCATGCGCCGCGCACGCCAAGGCTCAACGAACGTGACCTTGATCGATACTTGTCGAACGATCTGTTATATTATAATATTTCAGTGATTTCAGCTAACTACTTTTATTTGTATAATTCGAGTTATATTTTTTTTAATACTATACTATCTATGGACTTGCAAGTGGAAGCATAGTGTATGTAATTTCAGAGACCTCAACAACTTTGAACAAAGAACGAAGATCCCTAAAACGCCCAAATCTTCTTATCAACCAAGATCCCATACCTTCAAAGCGAAGAATGCCGAGTCGGGAAAGTCCTACCCTAGAAAGGCGACAAAGCGTAGCCAGATCCCCAGCTCCAGGGACAAGTTCCACAGAGAAACTGATGCCAAAAAGCCTAAGAGATCCTGACTTACAGGACTTCAGAGGAGGGAGGCCAGGCACTTATGTAAACATATGGCGGCTTTACGGGGCTCCTCCTGGAATATTAAAGATCATAAAAGGATATTCCATTCCATTTGCAGTCAAACCCCCTCTTGTCCCTCTAACGAGCAACCGCCTGTCCACATTTCGAACTACAGGAATGGACTCTGAGATAGAGGCGCTGATAATTCAGGGAATTTTGGAGGATTGTCATTCCCCGTTCGGTTACCTATCGAAGATGTTCCCAGTTCTAAAGTCCGACGGGAGTCTTAGCTCTATTATAAATCTACGCGGACTGAACAATTATCTATGCCCAAAGAAATTTCGCCTCCTGAATCATCTCAAAGTGCCAGATTTCCTTCAAGAGTCAGATTTTTTTGCAAAAATAGACATTACTCAGGCATGATTCCACATACCTGTAAAACCAGGCCACAGAAAATTCTTAGCAATAGTAGTAATTAAACAATCTTCTACTGCTCAACCTGTAAAAGATTTGATTACTACTAGTTTCAAACCTGTATAATTTTATCTATCTTCAATAAATATAGTACCTTTCCTACACTTACTTTTCTTTCTTTATACAACCTACTTAGTAATTCACAGCACGCTTTCCTCTTGCGTCGTCAGAAACTAAAAACCTCTCACATGGTCAAGCCGACGGCACAGACCATGAAATAGACAACGTTTTCCCCACAAAGGGAAGAAAACGATATATTTCATGTCTTGCCTAGGCTTGACCGGAATAAGCTCTTGACGACTTTACTGAGAGGTACTGGCGACGCGACCGCCTGCGCTCTCCCGCCTCACCCCGCGCGGAGCGGGGGAGCGCAGCGGCCGCGACTAGACAAGTGGACACTTAGGGTCAACTCACACCGAAAGAGCGGCGAAGCGGAGCGCAGTTTCAGTTTCATATGAATTTTAACTTTATTATCATTACCATAATACTTATTATCGCATGAGAAACTCGAACGAGTCGCGCGGATGCCCGCGGCGCCGCAGGAATTCCGGGGAATTCCATAAACGGAGCCGTGCGACTGCGTGAGAAGTTGCAGGAAGTCCCGAGAATGTTCGAGCAGTCGCGAGCGGCCGCTGGCAATATCCCGCCTCTCGCGCCCGCTCCCCGCGCGCGTCTCTTGCGCGCGAGCATTCGCATTCGCATTCATTCCTTTCAGTGCAACAAATACAGAAGTGATGGAGGACGAAGAAAAGCTTATTTGTTTGGTGCAAATGTACGACTGCCTATACAATACCAAATCAAGGCATTACAGCAATAAACACATGAAAAATAACGCTTGGCAAAAAGTGGGCGCTGAAATGAATATGTCTGGTAAGTATGTATTTCTTTATATATTTTTATTTAAAAATTAAAATATAACATTTTATTTAAAATTAAAAAAAAAACTAACTTGTTGCGATGTCGTCAGCAAATTGTAGAACTCGTTAGTTTACATACGGCGCAGTTTTTTGTAAAACTTCACACCATTTTGTTGTTACTACCCGTGCGCGATAAGTTGAGACCCGCGTGGAATGCGACACTCCTCCCCCATCCCCGCGCACCTACCCGCGGCCGCCCGCGGTGTACAGTTGAAGCCACATTTTTTATCTATTAGTTTCGTACTGGCTTACGTCACGTATCGACGCGCTCCGAATAAGTTGTTAGTTTTGTTATAATAGTCCGTGTTAAGTTTATTTGTTATTGCTCCTGTTACGTTTCTTTATTGTTAAAGTTTCTGTTACGTTTTTTGACTGTTTTATTGTTATTATTTTTTTAATAACAAGCATTGTAATGAGGGGTAAAGCTTTGCGTAGTGGAGAAAGAAATCTCGTGCTGAAAGTGTTCGAGTTTTTCGAAAACGAAAAGCGAAACCAGCAGTTTTGTTTACCTGTTGACCAGGCAATCAAGAGAACCTGCATGGCAACGGGAGTTTCCAAGGCGACGTTGATGAGGATCAAAACTGAAGCTAAGCGCTTGCAAACTGCTTCACCAACACCAGGTTCGTCTTCGGCACTAAGTGATGTGAATTTATCAACACCGGGCAAGAAACGTAGACCTAAGAGTAACCGCATCCAATTAGACAGTTTTGACATGTGTGCCTTGAGGAATATAGTTGATAGTTTCTACACGGTCAGGAAGGAAATACCTACCTTGAATAAGATACTCAGTTTGGCTAAAAGAGACCTTAACTTTCAAGGGGAGAAAACGTATTTAAGACGAGTGCTAGTGGACAAACTAGGATACAAATTTAAAAAATGCAAAGATGCGAGACACTTTCTCGTTCAAAAACCAGACATTCGAGCGTGGAGAGCGAGATATCTAAGAAGATTAAAAGAAAATGATGATTTGGGCTCGGCAAAAAGGCCAGTCATTTATATTGACGAAACATGGATTCACTCTCATTATACAGTTAGCAAATGCTGGCAAAATAGTACTGATGCTACTATTAGAAAAAATCACAGTCCGGGGCAAAGATGGGTGATTGTTCACGCAGGGGGAGAAAATGGTTTCGTGAAGGGGGCTGAGTTGCTTTATAAATGTAAAAGCAACACAGGTGACTACCATCACGAAATGGATACAACAAATTTAAAAAAATGGCTTATCGAGAAGCTGATCCCCAACTTGCCGCCGAATAGTATTGTGGTACTAGATAACGCACCATACCACTCTACACAAGTAGAAAAACCACCTACAAGTGTAGCAACGAAAGCGGTAATAAAGCAATGGCTGTTAGACCACAACATTGAATTCGACGAGCGAATGACGAAATCCGAGATGTATCACCTATTGTACATAAATAAGCCTCCAAAAAAATATATTATTGATGATCTTTTAAAAGAGCATGGCCACGAAGCTGTTCGTTTGCCTCCCTATATGTGTGACCTCAATCCCATCGAGTACATTTGGAATTTGGTCAAACAACGAGTAGCCGATAAAAATGTGAGCCAGCTAGAAAGAGACATAGAAAAATTAACACGTGATGCTATTAATAGTATAAATGAGAGTGACTGGAAAAAGGAAATAAACCATGTTGACAGGCTTAGACAGAAGTATTGGGAAGATGATCACCTGCAAGAAGACATTGAGTCCCAATTAATTATTAACTTGCAGTCTGACACCACCAGCTCAGATAGCGAAAGTGAGAGCGAACCTCAACAACTACCAGAGGGAATAGCAATAATTAGTAGTGATGACGACTAAATAATTACTGAAAAGTTATGTGATATGAATGATAAGGGTAGGAGGATGATGATGACGACTAAATTATTGTTGAAAATAATCTAATAAATACTTATACATAAAAGCATCTTTTATTTAATATAACACCTATCGGCTTTCACTTTTAGTGATACATAATAAATCTATAGTCTGACAATTACGATTAATTATTGTTATAAAATAACTTAATATTGTAAATAATTTCACTATGGAAGATGACTACCTAAAATTCGCAGATACCGCCGCATGCGGAAGCTAGTTACATTTTTTGTTTGAACTGTACTTGTCAGTGACGTCACCGCGCTCAGGTCTCAACTTATCGCGCACGGGTAGTAAATCTATTTAATTACGGGAAATCATTTCGTTTTGCCAAGAAACGGCACCACAAGAATTAAAATAAGTCTTAAATTTATCTCTTATACACATAGCATTTTCTCGGTAAACAGAATCCGCTTGAAGATTTTGTAATATACTATTTATTGGCACTGTTTCAATTATGTTTTCAAATATTTCATCATTTATTAGGTAATTATGTAAACAAGTGCACGCTAGTGTCATAATGTCCAGGTATTTGGGTTGCATTCTAATTCTCTTTTGAAAAACCTCAAATTTTTGTGTTAGTATTCCGAAACTGCTCTCTACAATACGTCTTGCACGGCTTAGGCGATAATTAAATATTTTCTTCTCGACGTCTGTCGACACTTGGCTTCCAGGAAAAGGTCTCATTATGTGTTCATGTAACGGGAAAGCCTCTTCTCCAACAAAAACATGTGGCAATGCTTCTGTCGTACCTGGCAGACATTTATTAGGTGGTATATCTAGTGTATTATTATTCAACTAGCTTCTGCCCGCGACTTCGTCCGCGTGACATTTCACCCTCCCCCCATTCACCCTCTTTGCAGTGGAATTTCGAAAAAACCTTTCTTAGTGGATACCTATATACACTTCACAAAGAACACACTCTCCAGAAATGTCTTTACATGACCAGCGGTTTAGGCTGTGCATTGATATAATCAGTCAGACAGGATCACAGGACTTTGAGTTTTATATTAGATTATAAAAGTAAACCTAAGTACCTAACTAATTAAAAAAAAAACTCAATAACAGAAAATAAAATACCTACCTACCTAAATAAACCTATTTCTGATGATAACTAATCTAAACTCAATAAATAAGCAGAATCCCTAAAAACTAATATCTATACGAATGACTAATCCTACCTAACAGATTTATAAAATAACCTACGGTCACTACGTACACTATCAAATATACTACCCATACTTTAAAATTAAAATCTATACCTACGACTTATAAAAATAAACCTAAATAACTCTTAGTAAAAACTAAAAGGAATAAAAAGGTCGCACTAAAAAGCACGGTTTAGAATTGCAAGTAGCAGTTAAAACATACAATTTATAGAATGCTAATAAGAACGAACGCTCGCCACTCGTCCTAATCTGGAGCTGCTTAAAATGCCACTATCACTATTGCGACCGTATGCTCCAATATCGACTACAACGAATCGGGATTTTTTTTTATAGTTATAAAATTGACTGCCGCTGTTCCAAGGTGCTCTTATATTAACATGTTTGCCATCTATGGCTCCTATACAGTTAGGAAAATTCCATTGCGTTTCAAATTCTTTTGCTACTTTGGTCCATAGCTCAGCTGTCGGTTTAGGCATAACACGCGGCCGTAAACACTTCCATATCGCGGAGCAAGTTTCGTGAACAATTTAGAAGTACAGTACTATATCCCATTCGATACTCGTGAGCTAGTCTTTGAAACTGATAGCAGTAGTTAAAAATCTGAAACAAAATATGTATAATTATTATCACCAGTTATAGTTACACATATTCACAAATCAAGAGTAACAGCCCCGGTAGTTTGTCTACTTCTGTCCATGTGTATATATTAATATCTAGATTATTATGTTCCATCATAAAAAATTAAAAACCATAAAAACATAACAAGATTGTTATATTAATAATTATATTACTGCCATTTTCAGTGGAGGATTGCCAAAAGTCTTGGAAGAAATTACGAGATAGTTATAGAAAGGGCATTTCATTAAGAGAGAGTAGAAGTGGGTCAGCTAGAACAGTAGGACGCCCATTAAAATTTGAAAAAGAATTAGAATTCATAAAACCCTTCATAAAAAGCAGGAAACAAATTTCAAATTTAACGAGTTCGCCAGAAGATTCAGATATTACCACACATGGTGAATATCAGTCTATGTCACAAAGACCGTCACCACGGCCACAGTCGCAGCTATCAAACCGGACCTCTTCATCCAACGAACAGCCTCTCAAAATGTCAAATTTATTATTCAAACAATATATTGAAGGAAAGCAAATAGAAGATGACCCAACCATTAGTTTTTTCATAACCATGGGCCGAACTGTGAAAACAATGCCTAAAAATATTCAAGCCAAATTAAAGGGCGAAATTTTCCGCCTTATAAATGAAACGGAAATAAGACTTGCCGATGACACCGGTGGTAACATGACACGATATACAGATGAATTCAACTTATCTGCCACAGAAAATAATACAACCATGCCATCTTCTTCAAAGTATCCATTGGAAACAACCAGTATCAGTCCTAGATCTGTAACAGAAAATTACAATGAAACAAACATTCCAACCACATCCTTTTCATACACACAATCAATAATACCGGAAAATATATTACATCTTTTTCATACAAACCATCTAAAATACCGTCAACTTCAACAAGTTATCAAGAAACGAACACAGAAAATATCTACGAGACAAACTCCCCACTTCCGATTTATTCAAACTTAACTTCCAGATCTAGTTCATTCGACCCACCTCCGTCGCCTTATATACCACACGCTATACCGAAATCACAACAAAGATCCTCTGATTCTGTATTGCGCGAAGAGGATTACGAAACCGATATCGATACGACATTTGACTATTAAAAAACTGTTACCTAAATTTTCTTTCAAAGTATTTTTTGTTAGAATAGTGTATTTGAACAATAAATAACAATACAATTGAACCATATATTTTTTATTTATTTACTCACCTGAAGAAAGACTGTCAGTCTGCCTGACAGTCTTTCTTCAGCGGAAATAGCCAATCTATAATTGGTATTTTGTTTTTGAATATGTGGCCTGAGAATTTCCAATAAACTTTCAAATTTGTCATAGTTCATTTTATAATAGTCATAATGAATGCTAGGATACAGATGTAAATTTGTGCAAAATGTTTGAAATTGGCCAAACAGACGTCTTTTCTTCCACAGGTCGTGTACCCAAAAGTTTCTTTTTCTTTTAAATCTTTCCCTCCTTATCTCTTCGGCCTCTTCCTCTTCTTCTTCAATTATATGTGCAATAATAATTAAATCCAAAATACCCATTTTCACTGCTTAAACACAAGTTTCCTCGAGTTTTGTTGAAATTGTACAGCGCATAGGAGAGCGACCCATGAATTCATCGCGGGTGGGCTCGGGAAGGCGCGCGGATTCCCGCGACTGCTCGAGAAGTCGCTGGAATGCTCGAGAAGTCGCGGGACTCCGTGACTCCGCGCTTCGCTGCCCTTCGCCGCTCTTTCGGTGTGAGTTGACCCTAAAAGGACTACTTGTAGACAAGAATGGGATCCGGATAACATGAAAAAAGCTGTTCAAGCCGTATTTGATGGCACCATGGGTTACTTGAAAGCTGGTGATGAAGCCTTACTAGACCTAATAACAATAGATATGCAAACCCTTCAAATTGTTGAAAACGAGGGTTTTATAGCATATAAAAAAAAATCCTGATTATGTATTGCCATCAAGAAAAAACAGAAAATGACGCATACCTACATTTAAAAAATGGCGCTGTGTTAGAGGTCATTTCAAAAAGTCGCGCCATAGTTACTCATTTTAGGCAGAGCGTAAAATCCTCCAATGCACTGAGAGAAATGCAAACCCAAATGAATTTAGATGTAGTAAAACTCAAACAAGACGTACACACGGCTACACATTAAGCTATACATAACCAGTATAAGCTGACTTCTGATTGTACGAAAAACCTATACAATGCGAGGTCAGTGTAAACTGGAAATGTATACCTTGATGTGTAGCCGTGTGTACAAAGGAGGTGGAATTCAAGTTTTTATATTTTGCACTTGTTCTTCACTCAAGCATAAAAAAGTTTTTGCCAAACCGGCCTTCTGTTGCTTTGAAAGGCAAGGAGCCATATTTATACGTCTTTACGCTGTGAACACCGGACGGATTTGACAAGTTGTGTCAACCACCGACCGTGCAGAACGAATACAAAAGTTGGTTGACGCGACCAAGGTCACTTCTGTCGGCGGTTGGTCTGGATCGTGTAGAACGCCTTTTATTGTTGTGTGTTACTTTTTACGCTTGTAATCTCTCGTGCACTTGACGATAATTTATTTATTTATTTATCCATTTATTTCAGGCATCAAGGCCCATAAAAACACATACAATACAATATTAATATACCTAAGTAATTTAAAAATACTATAAATACATACAAAATTTTACTAAAAAACTAACACTATCATACACGAAGTGTCTGCGTCGTATTTCGCTGACTGGTGTCATGTAGCCGGCCACGAAACACACGAACACTTCTGGCCGAAAGTGTTGTGTACCGCCGGTTTCGTGGCCCACCACACGTGGCGTGACACATCATCTCAAGAAGTTCCTCAAGGAAGACCTTGAGGAACTTCTTGAGATGATGTGTCGGAACACGCACCACGAACGACTTGAACTTCGTGTTGTGACGCGACTCCAACTTCTCGACCCTCAAAGTCCAGTTGGTCTTCACACGCATGTACTCCACGACCTCCTCAATGCTGTTAGTCGAAAAAAATTACGTGTAAAAGTGTTTTTAATAGATTTAAAAAACAAACACGTAATTTTTTTTTTTTCAAAATAAATATTTATCTATAATATATGTTTTCTCTTTTTAGTTTAGAGAAGAGGACAAAATCTGTAGACCTCCCAATAAAAATTTACGACGTTGAGTAGACGTTTTGGTGGCAACTTAATGTTAGTTAGTATAATCGTATAAATGTCATATGGACGTTTACTCGACGGCATTAGGGCCCATTTTATTCAACTTAAGGCGCTAAGAGTTTCGTGTAACAGTCATATAAATATCTACTTAGTCACATAGTAGTCGGCGATTTGACTACATGTCATGTAATGATAGCTCTCGAGTAATGGCACACAATATGACTTTTATATAATGTAATCGTTGTGTTATTGTCATTTAAAGATGATGCTTATATTCAACGAATTATATTATAAAACATTAATTTAATTTGGCAGTGTTTTTGACAGCAGAGTTAATATTGCATTTTTTCTGTTATTTGAGGAGATAAAACCATTTCATCAGTTGTAAACTATTGTGCAATCAAGTTTACTGATTAATGTGAGGTAAGTTTGTAACAAACTTTTTATGCGCTTTTAAAATTTTAAGGTTTTCACATATTTTTATTTATAATTTATTAAGTGATATCACGCGTTATATCACAACTATATAACTTCCCGACCTATAAACTGCGTGTTCATTGTAAATGTGTACGCCATGAAAGTTAATTTAGGGATCAATAATAAAATAATAAACGCCTAGCTAACTTAGTTCAAAGAATTTTTATTTTAAGAACAGAAGGATTTGCGTGATATATAACTTAGTTAAGTCTAAATACTTAATACTTTTGTTTTAGGTAAACCTCCACAATGATCTATAATTATGCGGATGTTGATAAGTTTTTATCAAAGATGGACTTCATCGAAATGATACGCGCACATTTGACATGGCCGTGGTCATTAACTCATTTTATCTTTTGTTCTCGTTGTTATGGATGTGGTTTCCAGATAGTCCGTGGAAATAGACTGTTACATTTTGTTTTAACAGACAACAATGTAAATAATTTATAACGTTACGGTTTATTTATTTTGGTGCCCACATTTTCCGGAAGACGAATGCGAATATTGCAATTAGTCAGTTAATCATTAAATAAATTGTAAGAATTATGGAAACACGCTTCAACTTAATAGGTAATACTTATTATATTTTACTAGTATTTGTACAAGTTAACAAAATCTCTACAGTTGTAATTATTTTTACGCCTCTCACACTATTAGCTATAAAAACTGAGTTTAGCATTTTTCATAACTTTTATTTATTATGTTAGAAAATGTGCAATTATAACTTGTTAAAATTTTGTAGCGTAATTTATCTATTGAATCCGAATAGAGTTAAGTATTAGCCAATAATTATGTCGCTCTCGCTCAGTCTTTAGGCCGGCCGATGCCGCGATGTCTCGATTGCAGGAATATCTCCTCTAATACGCAGAATCTACCTTTGCTTCTCGCTTGCGCACTTTCGCTTAGTTAGTCAGTACTCAGTTGTAGTAGGTCGGTAATAGCAAATGGGCGCGTGGCTCTTAGATTTTAAGAAACCCAAATTATCAAGTAGCAACAAAACTTTATAGGTACATTTATTAAAGTGCTAATGTTTTATTTTTAATAAGATAATTTAATAACCTATTGTTACTTAGTAAGTCTTTGTTGTCCATAATAACTTGTTTACTTATTTTGTAGCAAAATGCCTTTTAAAATAGTGGAGACCACAGAAAATGGTAATTCTTTATTAACAACTGTGCCAGCTCAATGGGAACAACGTGGAACTTTATATTGGCCACGAAAGAATGAGGCTATTTTGATAAAAGCTGAGGATTCTATACCAGAATTAAATTGGAAATCGATGCCATGTATCCTGAAGCGAAATAATATTCCCAATTATTAATGTTCCGAACAACAAATCGCTTTTATGTCGGATATGTCCGACACGGATACGGACCAGGAGATTATTTCAAAAACCCAAAGACCTAAAAAATCGACCACACAAATAAATTTGAACGACCTGGTAACTAACTGTCTATCGGTAAGTTTATTAACTTTACATAATATTTATATTTCCGTCATGAGGATCTCGACCCCGAAGGAATCAGCATTTAATATCTTAACTTAATGTAAATGTGAAAGTGAGTTTGTTTGTTTGTTTGTTACTCCTTCATGTTTAAATCGCTGAACTAATTAAGACGAAATTTGGTACCGAGATAGATTGAGACCCTGGAAAGGACATAGGATAGTTTTTATTATAAAATTATCATCAAAGGGGAAGACGGGTAGAATCATGTATGAAGTATTACTTCCATGCGGACGAAGTCGTGGGTAAAAGCTCCTTAATCTAGTTTTGCATAAAGCGAAACTGAGTTTTTTTTTTTTGTTACGCGACGAAACAATAGAAAAACTATTGTGTCTCATTAGCGGAGCTTGACAGATGAAACTGCTGAACCGATTTAAATTATATTTGGAACGGAAATAGTTTGAGACCCTGGGAAGGACTAGGTTTTTATTCCAGAAATCATCACTAAAGGGAAGTTTGTATGAAATTTTGATTCCTCGCGGACGCTTGTGATTTATATTTTGTTTCTTTTAGGAAAATACCAGTGGCGCTGAATTAATTGATCAAAATTCCAGTCATCAAGACTGGCATTTTGCACCACATTCATCTCAAGTCCTTGGGGTTATAGAATTACCCTAAGATCAAGCTACTGAGACCAAAGAAATCCCAGGAATTAGTGCAGAAAAACTGGATAGTATAGCGCAAAAGCTCGACCATTTAATAAGCGTGGCATCAGCGAATGAAGTAAGTGCTATTTGATAGTCAGCAAAATATTTTACAAAAACTTGCGTTATTGGACACCAAATTAGAAGAATTGGTGACACGTATTTCGATACCAGTAACTGACATTAATCGACAGGACAATAATGATAATAATTTCAAAATTATAAGCAACCTACAGGAACTCACTAGTTTCGAGAAACGTTTAAATAATCCGCAAGCTGAAGAAAATATTATAAAACTACTTTCTGTAACTTGTACGAAAGGCAAAGGTCGCGCATATAATAATGCTTATGCATTAGTCGATGCCATGTTCACTCGGCAATTTATGATCCAATGTTCTTGGGCTGGAGGTACTAGAGGAGAACCAAAAATATGTTTTAAGTTTTATAATATAACTATAAAATTATTTTTTTAAGTAATACTCCAATCTGACAATAACTTCACAATACCAAAGTGCGAATTATTTTTAAAAAACGTTATTAAATGAATCCAAACTGCTGAGGGCTTCTGCTCAAAAGAACATATCAAAAAAAGGAAAAGTGTTGCAAGAAAATAATCACCAGTCAGGTGAAGAGCAACGTGATGTCCAGAATGTAGAGCAAGAAAACACACCACATCAGAAAGAAACTGTCTCACCACTTGATTTGACCAGCTAGATTGGGATGCAGTTCCTATGATGGTCGCGTATACGGACGGTCACGATAGATAAAGCCCCCACCCTTTCATTCTCTCGAATATTTATACCTAAAAATTCACAAGTAGTCACTAAATATTTGCGTTCAATCAAATGATTATTTGCGTTCTAGTGACTACTTGTTAATTTTTAGGACTATTTGATTATTACGTGATTATTTGCGTTCGGTTGTTCGATAATTTAAAGTTGTATCCTATTTTTTTTTTCTGTGTTTTTTTATGATAATTTTGTAATCTTTTCACTTACGAAATAATTATATAATAACTTCTAGTTAACAGAATCCTTCCACTTCTTAATTAAAAAAGTAAAAAGATTACAAATTTTATTTTTACTTTTTGTTATGTTGCGATTTTGTATGTTTTATTTGTGACATTTTATTTTTTGTAGTTTTAATGACAATATTAGATGATTAAAATAATATAAAAGTTTCTAATATCGCAAGTTTAAAATAGTAGGTTTGTATCGATTAACGTACATTACGCTATAATTTTTAATGGTAATTTTGTAATACATATTTTCACCTGCGAATTAATTATATAAAAAAAGTGATAAAAGGATTTTGTTAACTTCCAGTGTTTGAACTTAAACTTGATTTTTGTTATGTTGCGATTTTGTATTTGTTTGTTCTATTAAGAAGATAAAAGTTCCTAATATCGGAAGTTTAAAATAGGTTTGTATCGATTAACGCACATTACCGGGTTTAAACGCGATTAAAACATTTACCAAAGTCTTATTTTTAGTTTTCAAGAAATATATGTATAAGTTGCCTGTTATGTAGTAATTTTGTATGTTCCATTGTGAGATTATTAGCTACTTAAGATGTTTCAATATGGAAAACTAAATGAAGGTTTGATTTCGTTAATTCAAAATTTCTGGATCAAAAAGCGATTAAGTTTTTCCAAAACTATTATTATATTAATATTTCAAAGCTTTGCTTAATTTTGATTTCCAATAAGTGTCACATTTTGACTAATTTGAAATGTTAATTAGGTACGTTCCTGGGGATAGTTAAAAAAATGAAACAATTTTTACTGTCTTTTTAATTACCTATTTCTTAAATGTATGAATAAGCGGAGCAAAATATATATTTGAGTTGTATGAAACACTAACCAACTTACCTACACTTTATATCAGTAATATTATATATGGCTTCAGTTTGCGATATTTCGTTCTCATATATATATAAATATATTAAGATATAAAGATTTCATAGGCGTTTCAAAAACATAATTCCATAAGTTTTCAATTCGATTTCCAATTATCTGCATACGTCCCTCGTTGCAAGTAGCAGAACGCAATTCAACAAGGTGGTTGTTGTTAGTCAAAAACCACTTATCTCCATTATCAGTTGAGAGTATAAAGGATTCTAGTTGAAGAACTGTCTTAAGTTTACTTCCATATTTGTAACTTTTTATCGTAGGGTAGTTATGACTAGTATCGTTCCTTAAGTTCTCTACTTCAATATTATATTGTCTCTCTCTTAATCTATTAGCAATTTGTTGAAGTGGCTGGTTTCCTTTTCTGATCATTCTCTTTATTGAACTCAATTTATTTTCAAAAGGATAAGCATTAAAGCTCTGCAAGGTTCCTAATCTCTTTACTTCTACTACGTGTATTAAATTGTGAACATTGCTTGTAATGTACTCTTGGCCATAAAACGTGCCATAATTGTCAACGAAGTGCTTTAACATTGTTTCTGCGACTGGTAGAAGTTGAAAGTGTATCTCGCTTGTACAAATAGTTACAGCTGAGAAAAAGAGCAGAAAATGATGATATGCTGCATTATCTAAGACATCCTTTAATATTACAAAACTTAAATAGAGCAGAAAAGTACGGAACTCAGAACCCTTCCAATGTGACGAGTCTTTAAGGCTTCTAACACTCCTGTGTATTTCCTTTGGCATCTGACAGCATAGTAAAAATTGAGAGACTTTTCCCATTTCCCTTGCAGGCCATTTTGTACTCAGATTTCCTAAATTTCCATCCCTCCAACCAAATAATAACCGTTTCATAATACCCAAATCAATAATATGTAGAGAATCTCCTACAGGAAATTGTTCAATCATATCTATTGGCAATGCCAGCAAAGCAAGATTGGTATGATACGAATATTCATGAACTTTTTATCCTTTTTTCCTTCTGGATGATGCTCGGAATCATCCGGATGCCCTCTCCTCTATAAGGTCTTATTTTACAGTAAACCCCCTTGTACAGACCAACATATTTAGAAAGATGTTTAAAACTGTTTAAGTTGTGTGATTTATGCGATTAATATTTTGTTAAAAATATTATTTCTATTAGCAAATGGGTTACAGTGAATCATGTGGTAATGGGGTTCGTTGGATCGTGATCCACTGCTCCCCAAAAAGTTTCGAGTTTCAAAGTATACCTACTAGTTTACAGGTAAACATGCCACGTGATAGACAAAGGAAGACACAGATTGGTCTTCATACAGAAGAACAAATGCGCAACGCTTTATAACATGATAGTGGAGGGTCAAACCATAAGGGCCGTTTCAAAATTTTCGTTTTTTTTTTCATAAGTAGGTACCTAATTTACTATGTTCAAAACATTGATAGCTCGTAAGACAGTTTGATTTTGTAACAATTATTTTTCGTTTTTGCAAGTTTTACGTGCAATTTTGTTATTATGATTTGTTCTATTGTTTATGTTGTAAAACTAAAGAAAAGTACCTAGTAGAAGTTGCCGATTTTGTTTTCTCTTATAAATATCCGAACTAATAAATAAAGCAAGTACGAGGGGCGTTCAATGTATTCTCGGTATCAGGGTGATTTACTAATGATGTGGGTAATTTGATTAATTAATTAATTAATGACATTCTCTAAGGGTATAAAGGTAAAATTTTATATAGTTGTGATCATTAGTTTGCTAGTTATCCTTAGTCAACGACAGCTGGAATGGCTAACGTGACAATGTTAAAGAAAATCGAGCACCGCGCTGTTGTAAAATTCCTTACCAAACAAGGAAAAAGTCAAAAAACTGTTCACAAAGAGATGGTGGCTGTTTACCAAGATTCTGCACCTTCGTTATCTACGGTTCAAAAGTGGTCAAGTGAATTTAAAAGGGGCAGAGAGAGTTTCGAAGACGACACTCGCGCGGGCGGCCCGGTTACTGCCTCTACGGAAGAAAACGTGAATAAAGTTGAGAAGCTTATACTGGAGGATGCCCGAATGAAGATCAAAGATGACCCACCTCTCTGTTGGTTCCGTGCACAGTATTCTTCATGACCTTCTATACCTTTCAAAAGTCAGTGAAAGATGGGTGCCGCGAAAGCTTACATAGGAGTATTGCCGTGTAAAATCCGGTCAAAATTATTTAATGGGTAAGCACTTGAAACTGTAACACACTTGAAATAATATAACACACTGGAAAATAGTAAAGTCTAGTGCACACAATTGATAAAATAATAAAACTAATTTATATTCGCGGCTTTGCCCGTAAGATTCTAAAATAAAATTTACATACTAAAAAAACACAAATATATACTAAAAATCTTTATTAGAACTTTATAGTTATACAATCTAAGATTCATTTATCTACTCTCACCGGTAACAAACTCCAAATATAGGGACAATAAATTTCGGTAACACTTAATGTCACGCTTGAAAGTAGCGCGTTTAGAAATTTAAAGAGCAACAAAATATACTGGTTAAACGTAATTTAAAGTATACATTCTTAAACAAATCAGTCTTCATTGGTAGTATTCTCTTAAGCATATGAGATCAGTTAGGCGGCAAACAATTCAATTAAAATAAACCTCATCACAACTGTTTAATTAGTAATATTGTGACTGTTGTAGCATATCACGCTTTAATTCAATCTTCTTGATGATCGAGTCTCTCTCTTTTCTAGAGAAGACTGCAACAGGGATATTATTAATAGATTGCTATTAAGTTCCGATCCTTATTTAAGCTCAATTCGGCCAAAACCGCAATTGAAGAGAAAAGTGGTTAGTGAGTTAGAAACCTATGGTTTTATAGGTGTAATGCCAGAGTCAAATAGTGGACGAGCATCGCAATTAACAACGGTACAGGCCAATAAGTCAAGGTTGTGTACAATATACCGTTGGCCCGTTGAGGTCGTAAACGGAAGATTTATAAGAGACTACAGATTGTTTCGACACTTATTTTAATAAATCCATGTTGCACATGTTCGAGGACTTCAGGATTGCTGCAGCACTAATTAATGCTTTTTACATCCTTCTCGTAGATAATCGTCATGCTGAGGAATTTCTTGAAATAATAAGAAACAGAGTCCATGTTCCAAATAGATTGGCAGATTACGGGGACGAAAATAATTTAAATAGACAGAGAACGTTCTTCTTTAATATTACGGGGGATTTACCTAATCTTCCTCAGTTTCCTGTATTGTCCGAAGATGAAATAATGATGTACTCGGTAGGCACTTACCAACTAAAACTTGCTGCGAGCTATTTATAGCGAGCATGCCCGCGGAGGCGAATATATTATTGAAATATGTGCAGATACGCAAGGCTTAGATGAGTTTGAATTGCCATTTGAGAATGTTTGGTTATTGAGAGCGCGTATTAAAAGCCGACACAGCAATTCTAGAAAATATTTTTGCTATATATTAATAGATGGTAACTCACAAGGAAGAAATTGTATTAGTAACTATTGTTGTAGTTGTTTGACGGGCAGGAGAACTATTGGTGTTTGCGCTCATACAATGACCATAGTATGGTTTCTTGCGTGGGCCAGACACCAAGACACCATTCACCGCCCTGCCCTTTATTTGGATAGCGTTATAGTTGATAATGATTATTAGTAATAATAAATGCTATCTGCGTCTATTGGACTATATTGTATTATTTTTGATTCTGAATATCCTATCCTAAATCCTATTTAGGTGTTCTATTGTTCATATGTTTACAATTGGCGATAATTTATAACAAACAAAACCTCTAATAAGTCATATAAAAATCGACACTTTTTTCAAACATTTGTTACCCTGTATATTTTTTTTCCTGGGATAGATTTATTTGGCCCCATAGTAAAAGTTGTCATGAATTATTACTACTAACGTTTGGCATAGGTTTCAGCTATGTACAACAGGTTTAATTTTTTTTGGATCAGCGGTCAAAGGAAAAGTTGCATTGTCCTTTGGAGCTACATGGACGAGAGACATTTTGATTTTGTATGAAGCTGTAATCAACCTAAAATATTAATCGAAAATTTACGTAAATAAATAAGATGTTTTTGGATTTTAATTAAGCCATGCTGAGCAGGGATGCTCTAAATATTGATAAAACTGTAAATGGTATTAGAAATAATAATACCGTCGTTCTTTTTTTCAAATTTTAGTACGGTCCACGTTTTATTTTTGAAATGAAAATTTTTTCGTGGCCTTACCCTAATGGCTTATTTAATAATAAAACATTATAATACGATTTAATATAATCTTTAATGATAATAAAAAGTACATTCATAGCAAAAAACACGTTTTATTAACTTAAGTTCTTAAAATTATCTTAATTGTCCTCTTCGTCTTCATCTAAACTTTCGCAGCTGACGTTGTCTTCTGTTGACGTTGATGGTAAAGATGGCGGCGCAATTGCGACTATCAAGCGCCTCTTTGGAAAAACGTTTTCTCTTCAATTGCGGTTTTGGCCGAATTGAGCTTAAATAAGGATCGGAACTTAATAGCAATCTATTAATAATGTCCCTGTTGCAGTCGTCTCTAGAAATTTTTCTAGAAAAGTGTAGCCTGTACTGCCTAAAGTTTTTATTTCGGGCCTCAGCTGCCTCCTCCGACAATTGACCAATAGGAACGATAGCTTGGCTTATGACTTGAGCTCCATGCATCAAAACTTTGTGAATTGTAGGTGACATAGGATACCATTCATACAAATCGGTATACAACTTTGCTGTTGCCTGAGCGTAAGAAGCAAACTTTTCAACATTAACACTGATTCCGGTGGCAATTACTTCTAGAATTACTCTCAATCGCTCGATGAGGTCTAAATTAATTCCAGTAATGTGAGATGAAGTTTCTGGGTCTGCAAAAAACCTTCGTGATGTATTTCCATCATTGGTGTTGCCAAATCCTGCTTTTGGCACGTCTACGAGCAGTCCCATTTGTTCTCTAAAATCTTTTTGTATTTGCTCTTTCGTTTCCATAACAGTTTTTTTTTTTCTGTTGGTGTACGTGCCTGCCATTTTTTTATGGGAGTTTATAGGCGAGGTGGACCAGGGACTCAAAAAACCTTATTCTGGCGTGAAGCACAGATAGTCTACACTGCAAAGCTTCGACATTTACGTCCTGTTTAGGTACTTCTATTAACTTGTTAAATTTTTTTGAAGTCTGTCCACAAATATAACATCGCATTGTTGATGCTGTGTCAGTAGCAGCACTGCATACTTTGCCATCAATCATTGTGAACAGCATTGTATGTTTTATTTTCACAATTCCACCAGGAACTGTAATTTCAGTTTTTGATAAATTATTTTATTGGCCATTAACATAACTTATCTCCTTTGGTAATATCTTTTGATTCACTGATAAATCTGATCCGTATTGTTCTACAGAATCTAATTGAAGATGGTTTTGGGTTTTGCCAAATTATTTTAATTTCACCATTTATATTGACAATCAGTCGCAAAGGAACTTTGAAATAAACTGAGCTGTTTTGGAACTTTTGCTTAAACTGCGATTGCTGCGATCCATCGCATCCCCATTTAGATATTAGTTCCATATTTTCTCTTTCTTCCTTTGTACACGTTTCTATCACCTCTACAAGGTATTTGTACAGGCGAGATGCTGTATGGTCTAGTAATCCTTGCAGTTGGATTTCCATGCACGTTTCAGTGACGCGTATTGTTTCTTCCTTGGGGTAACAATCCTTTTTTTTTATCACACCAAACGTACAGTTCAAACTCCAATGCAGTGAAAAAACACAAGCGCCGAGAACAAAGACATGTGGTTTAGACAACGACTGGGTTCCGACTGCTTGTGCGGGAAGGGTCTACCTGAGTCACAAATGTGTCCCTTTTTCAATGGACCGGTTATTATGCTGCAAAAATATGTGGCTTTAATAGGTTTTTATTTAACTTCGTAAATTCGACTTTTGACCGGATTTTAGATGGAAATACTCCTATGTGCGGCGCCTCAATAGCAAGTGCGAATCGAGTGCTGTAGAGAGTTTTTAGAACTCTGTGGTGAAGTTCCATCAATTATTTTCGAAAAAGACCCTCGTGGGAAACGATTTTCCAATGATGAAGAGCTCAAGGCGGCAATAAATGGGCATTTTTCAGAGAAACAGAAAAGTTATTTTTTACAGGGTATTGAAAAGTTAATTTCGAGATGTAATAAATACATTGGGGTAATGGGGGATTACATTGAAAAATAAAAATTATTTTAATTGAATTAGCGTCTTTTTTCATGCCGATACCGAGAATACATTGAACGCCCCTCGTATATTGTGATTTTGCAACTAAGACTGATTAAACCAATGACTGATAATTATATTTTATTTGTAAAAAATAAAAGAGTTTAATTAATATAATAAATTTTATTTAATTACTCGTGTAAACGCTTATGACTCATAGTACCCCATTCGATCCACTGTAACTCAAACCCTGATTCAGTGTGACCCATTCTTGGGTTTATTCACCTAGCTATGTTGTTGTTTATTAATAATTAGCTGATTTTTTATCATCAAAGTGTATCTAAAAGTCATATTTCTACAGTTAATTTTATTTCTAATTTTACAGACACAAAAACACTTCCAGTGGAGTGCAAAGATACCGCCGACGTCTTGTTGTTTTTCGACGAACTCTTCGATTCGATGAATGGCAGTCATGACAATTCGAACAAAAGAGCAGAAAATTACTTGTAAGAGCAGTCACACCAAATTCTGAACACAGAAAAGTATGGGCAAGGCCAAAACAAATATTAAAATCAATTAAATTCGTCACTAAAGAAGGATGGGAAGGTAGTGTGCCATCGGTAACTAACTGGTTACGTACGCTGGAAGGCATTATTATTCAAAGAGCATACCTAAAGTAAAATCATTCTGGTTGCGACACTTGAACTAAGATCCATTAGATATTTTTTTCGGGTGTATACGTTCTCATGGTTACATAGGAGGGCTGACTGATAAGTTTGCGAAACGATGAACGATACGCAAAAAAAAAAATTACATTATATTCTGGCATCTTTTCGAAAATAGAACGCCAAATTTGAATTTAATCGAACGGATGGAATTTGTATTAGAGGACCTAGAACTGTCTCTGTTGTGAATTTTCTTAACAATGGAAAGAAACGAAATTCGTGCGGTGATAAAGTTTTACGTTTTAAAAGAGAAAACAGATTAAAGTCAAGCTAGACAGTGTTTTAGGTAATTCTGCTCCTGCATTGAGTATGATTCACACCAGGGTAACTGATTTGAAACGTGGATGACAGAGCTGCGAAGACGCCCCCAGGTCTGCCGTCCAAATGAAGTCACGACACCGGACATGATCAAAAAAAATCATAAAATTATACTGAACGATAGGCGCTTAAAGTTGCGAGAGATAGCAGAGATGGTGAGCATTTCATCTGAACGGGTTTTTAATATTTAACACCAACACCTTCTGTGCCAGCCGCAGCCCCAAAACCCGCACCTTCCGTGCCTGCCGCCATCACAACTGATATCCCAGAGGGTATGGACACGTCCGTACCCCAATCCGACTCAGACGTACCCCAAACCGACTCAGAGGAAGCCCTCTCAGCCTCTTCGTCCTCCTCCGAAGACGACTATATAGTCGTCGGAAACGGCGGCAAGAGGAAGAAGAGCGCCTCCTCTCACTCCAACACGGCCAAAAAGCCGGTCGCGGAAAACGGTCCCACCGCCCCCCGCCGCACCGCAGGCCACCTCCCCTTCTAGCCCTAGGGCTATTCCTCCCGCATCGAACGCAAAGAAGCAACGACCCCCGCCTCCTATCTACATTCAGGATTAGTCCAAATGGACTGAAATATCCAAATCGTGTGTTGATTAAAAGATCAACTACACAAACGCCCGCTCAACCCAACAGGGTATAAAGGTAAGTCTCCTCGTCCTCGGAATATAGGGACCTTAGCCGTCTCTTACAGACAAGGACTTACTCTTTCCACACTTACTTCCGGAGGAAGTCCCCACTCGCGTTATCATTAGGCGCGTCCCCAAAGAGATCCCCACTGAGGAGATCAAAGAAGACCTTGCTTCACAAGGCATCCCCGTCTCCGCCATCCATCGCTTACATAAAGCATGGAAAGGCTTAGTATACGACATGGTCCTGGTCATCTGTGACCCCACAGAAGGACATCACCCTATTTTTAAGGTGAAGTCAGTCTGCTCTCTCTCGGGTATCTCTATCGAGAAACCCCGCAAGTCCAACCTCATCGGACAATGCCACAGATGCCAATTGTACGGCCACTCCCAATCCAGCTGTTACGCGACACCTAGATCCGTCAAGTGTCTTGATGCTCACGGAACAGCAGACTGTCCCCGCCCCAAGGATCGCTTTCAGTGCTCAGAGCCACCGAGCTGCGTTCTTTGCGGTCAATCTGGGCACCCGGCTTACTACCGGGGCTGCCCCAAAGCTCCTAAAGCGTCCTCTCCCAAACTGACAAAGCACGCAAGCGACCGTCAGCAAAGAGAAAGTCCCTCAGTGAGGATCCCTTCCTCACAAATGCCCCAAATCTCAATCACTTAAAAGCTCCCCCGACCATCCCAGCGCTGATGCCAACTGTCATCCTCGCGTCATCAATAGGCCCCTTGGCCCCAGTAGGTCCCCCCCGACCCCCGCCTCCCGCCCCCAGCCTAACAGCATGAAGGTAATAATCGGGGCATACGCAGCGTTTATTGCCCCCGCAAATGCTATGGCAGCGGAAATCAAAGCCTGTAACGGCAATCCTCGGCGCATCGCCGAGATTTTCAATGCGTATCCTCAGATTACGCAAGTCATGCAAACACTAAATTTTTAAATACTCCAATAGATCTACAAAGAATGAGTGTTACCAAACCCCGATCCCTTAGACTAGGTTTTTACAATGCAAATGCCATCGCTAGGCAACGCGATGAGATCGCCGCGTTCCTCCGCGATCATCAGCTCTTCAGTCTTCTTAGTCCAGGAAACCTTCCTGAAGCGAAACCCGAACATTGCCAACTATAGATAGTTCGCAATGACAGGTCTCGTTGCCACAACTTCTCTGCATCCCAATAAAGAATCTCTATCTGTCGGCTCGGCATGACTGGTCATCCTTCAATCACCATCATTTCTGCCTATATCCCGCCCATCAATGGTGCAGAGGATCCCATCTCTCTCACCAACGATTTCACTATCCTTTTCGGTATGAGTGACTCCGTCATCATGGCGGGGGATCTCAATGCCAAACATCCCGCATGGAATAGCAACACGACCTCTACCAGAGATGGATCGTGTTCAAGCTAGGCGCCTTCCATAATTTCGATGTCATCGCTCCGATGCATCCTACTCATTTCTCGGGCGATCCCACCCAGCTTCCTGACGTTCTCGATGTATCGCTTCTCAAGAATGTAAACCTCCGTTTACAGTCTATAGAAACGGTACAAGAGCTTGATTCTGACCATCGCCCAGTCATCCTGCACCTGGCCCCCTATTCGGGCCCCCCGCACAATCCCAATCAGCCCCCCCAGACCAAAGTAGTCACCGACTGGAGGAAAGTAAGCGAAAGACTGAAATCCAACACGTCACCTCACCTAGACTCCATCCCTGAGCAAATTTTCTCAGTCGCAGGCACGACGGGAGCGATCGACTCGTTCACAGGGCACGTTCAATCCGTATTGACGGATTGTTCACGGGAAGTTCCAGTTATGGAAGACCATCGCTGGAAACTACCCGATGACGTACGTGAACTGGTGACCGAGAAGAACGCTGCCATTCGTGCCTACGACTCTTTTCCCTGTGACGCGAACAAAGCTCACATGCGCCATTTACAGCGTGTTGTAAAGAAACGCATGGCAGAGTGGCGTTCCGAGAGATGGGACAAGTTGCTCGGTGATCTCGAACCCACCCACCAAGTCTTCTGGCAACTCCAGAGGAAGCTTCTTTCTCCTGAAGAGGCCACAGTTCCTCCTCTCACACGCCCCGACAAAACGGTCGCTTTCGAGAACCTCGAAAAGGCCGAATGCCTAGCCGACAGCCTAGAGGCTCAATGCACTCCCAGCTCTCAACCAGTAGACAGAGCGCATCTCGACAAGGTGAACGCTGAAGTCGAACGTAGAGCCTCCCTCCCACCAGTCGAAGACCCTAATGATCCTCTGCCTCCCGTCACTCCCGACGAAGTGCAAGACATCATAAAAGGGCTCGCAACTCGCAAAGCCCCCGGTTCGGACGGTATCTCCAATAGGGTATACAAACTCCTTCCCGCCCCCCTCATACTGCTCATGACCGCCATGGTGCGCATGGTGCTTCAATGGTACTCTGAGCAACAACATCTTCCCCAAGTGTGGAAAGAAGCCACAGTCATAGGTATCCCAAAGCCAGGCAAGCCCAAGTCTGAGCCCTCTAGCTACCGCCCCATCAGTCTGCTCAAAGTTTTCGGTAAAGTCTACGAGAGGCTTATTTATAAGCGCCTCAAGGACTATGCCGAAGCAAAGAGCCTCATCCCCAACGAGCAGTTTGGTTTTCGTACTAAACACTCGTGCATCCATCAGGTCCACCGCATAGTCGAGCACATTAGCGCTGCTTTACAGCGAGATGCGTCGACAGGCGTCCTATTTTTCGATATAGCGAAAGCGTTCGACAAGGTCTGGTACAATGGCTTATTATATAAGCTGTACCTACTAGGTGTGCCAGACCGTCTCGTGCTCATCTTACGAGATTTTCTGTCGGACCGCACCTTCCGCTACCGTATCGAGGGCGCACTCTCCCCCCTTACCCCATCCGTGCCGGAGTCCCTCAGGGATCCGTATTATCCCCTCATTTTCACCCTGTTCACTAGTGACATCCCGAACAGTAAAAAGGCACAGTTGGCGCTTTTCGCCGACGACACTGCCATTTACTGTTCGGGACTCAACCAGGCATCTATAGCTCGAAACCTCCAAACCTCTGCAAGCGCCTTAAGCGATTGGTTCCGGAAATGGACAATCGAGGTCAACCCCGATAAGAGTCGCCTGACTCTTATCGGGGTTGACCTCGATTATCTTCTCTGAACCGCGCATTCTCCCTCCCCCCCTCCCAAGCCCGATCTCTATGTACGGCAAGCCGTTCCCCTGGGGAAAGCGAGCCAAATACTTAGGTGTCATCCTCGACCGCAACCTCACCTTCAATGAGCACATAAAGACGGCGCGTTCGCGCGCCGCTTCCGCTCTCGGTAGGCTTCACTCCCTAATAACTGCCCGCAGCAAATTGTCACTCAAGTGCAAATTACGCCTCTACACCGCGGTCATCCGTTCCATTATGACTTATGCTTGCGTAGTCTTCGCACACGCCAAGCCTTGCCATCTGCATAAAATGCAAACCCTTCAAAACCGTTTCCTCAGAAAGGTCACGGGAGCCCCCAACTATGTCCGAAATGTGAATCTACATTTAGATCTCAAAATTCCCACCGTCCAGCAGTTCATGAAACGCCTCTCCAAGCGCTTCTTTGACACTGCCATAAAGCACCCCAATCCCCTGATTGCGGCGGCCTCCCGATACACTCCCTCCCGCATAAGTAGGATTCGCCGACCAAGGCGTACCCTCACTATCCCCGACGACGCCACTACCCTCTTCCAGGAGAGCAGTAAGGCCACCAGTACTCTCAGACAGTACAAGTCCCGACATCCGTCCTTCCGTCCTCGCCGTCGAGGCCCGTCGCGACGCCCCACACCATCACCGTGTCCGCCCCGACCCTGGCTCAAGCCAGCCCGCGCCGCTGAGCCTGTAGTTTTAAATTCGCCCCTAATTAATACCGATCCAGCCTGTCCCTTGCTGTCCTCTTCCAGCGACGCCCTAAACCGAGGTCCGAACCCCGTGGGGTGGTGCCCTTAGCGCAGTCGCTTAGTTTTTAAGTTTATTGTTAGCCCTGGCTGGAGGCCTTAATTAAGGCATCCACAGGAAAGTCCGGTTAAGCAGTAGAAATCCTCATATAGGATGAAATGCGAGATGCCATTTATAAAAAAAAAAAAGTGGTCTGGCATTCCGAATCCAGCAGTGTAAGCAGTAACATCAAGGAAATAAACAGAAGAGTCTCTGAAGATCAGCGTTATTATTTACTCCTCCGGCTACCACCAAACACTCTCCAGTCAACATCCCGCCAGCGAACCTACTCCACAACATCAACACAAAACACGAGCGTCAACAACCATTGAGTACCATCTTTTTCTACCCCCAACCACTTCTGAACTTGGTGACTTCTGATCTTCAGTTGGGAGGCAAACGGGCGAGGTCAACCTTAACAATGGGGGCTGTTTTAACAATTTTTTTGTACCGCGTTTGTGGAGGGTGTCTCTTCAGTGTAGTCTCCTCCATACAGAGCTACTAGGAACTTCGCTCCGTCCATCTGCGATGGCTTGGTGGGCTGAATTAGGTTGGAGGAACACTTCAGCTGTGGTGATGGGTTCAACGTTTTTCTGAATTGCGGTCCACGGTTTGTTTTTCCCATACTACAAAAGGGCAGAGGTGGTGTCAAACCCAGTGAAGGCGTGGAGTAACAACTCGAATTATGAACTTCCAAATCTCCACGATTGACTGAGGTTGAGGAATATTGTAAGGGGCCAATCACCTCTGCCACTTTTCTGGAAATAAACATTCTTCACAGCCGATCCCAAGCCATTAAGAAGGACAAGGAAGTCCACAGCCTGTCCAATGATGAGCACTGATTTAAAAGAGGTGCTCTTGTCAAGTGCCACGTTGACGATGTCGCAGTCAGCATCCTCGACTGCCTGCTTTATTTCAATTTCCTGGTTTTGGAAGGCAGAGCATATCAGAGCTGGTTCTGATCTCAAATTGTAGCAATTTTAGTCTACTTTAAAAACGTAGATGTTTTTTAAATGCAAAGTTTTGGAGTTATATTGAGAATACCAAAAAAAGTGAGAAAATTTCGCAGTTTTTCGAGTGCTGCAAAGCTAGCACAGATCTTTCGAAGCTGCAAACTTGGATATACGCTGCTGGTAGTGGTCCTAACAACATATTAAAAAATCAGAACTAGCCGTTAGTTTGCGATTTTAGCGATTTGTAGTGTTAGATATGACTGGCCTAATATAATAACAGAAATCAATTATATTGATTTCGAAGACATTAATTGTGAAATTATAGATTTTAATGACAAAAGGAGGAATCCAAGAATGATTAGCCAGCTTAGCTACGTAACCGGTTGTGTATTAAAAACGGCAAAACAAAAAGTATTTAACAATTGCAAGAAATGTAAAGAAATTTTATTTAATAACGATGAAACAGAACTGAATGAATATAAATTAAAGTTTTCTTCATTCAAATCACTCACCTACCCTTCCGAAAGACGTTAAAGCTGTTTTCTGCCATACAAGACGTACTTACTTTTATTTTAAAAAGAGTAAGATTGATTTGCCTCGGATTAAGGGCTCCCACACAAAACCGCGAATTCGCATCGCATCGCAAATATCTGCGAATTCGCATCGCATCGCAAATATCTGCGAATTCGCACGAACGCACCGCAAGATTTTCCGATCTGCTTCGCACTGCACATTCCTGCGATATTACGTCATCCTTGGTGACGCCATTTTAGTCCGCTCTGAGACAGCTTTAGAGCAAGATGCACGGCGCCTGCGCCGCCTTCTTTGTTTATAAAAAAACGGCGGAATATGATATAGATTTTTTAATATCTTTAATTGAGGAGCGTCCCGTCCTTTGGGACACAAGTGATGAACACTTCGATCAACAATAAAATTACGTCTCGGTAAATAACAGCGCACTTGAGACGTGAGCTCTTATTTTGTTTAGTTCGCTTGAAACACAGCCAATGTAAACACGTGTCACAATGCCGCAATGTGTATTCAAAAGTTGCAAAAATAATGCCCGAAAAAGCAATTTATCGGCCGGAGTGTCTTACTTTCGGTAAGTACATGTAAAATAAGTTATATTATAAGCTTTAAACTAGCAAATAATATCAAATTTTGAACAAAATTACCGATTTTAAACCACCGCTACAAATGTTTGGCCAAGGTTGGCCAATACATGCCCAAACTTTTGTGTAACAGAACAGTAGATGCATGGAGTAGATTTGTATTGTAATAATTTTTAGGGTGCGAGATAGATAATGCAGAAAATATCAAAACAAATTTTAGACATCCTTGTGCAGATTACGATATTGTTGTGTTTTTAGATGCTTGCCATATGGTAAAGTTAATGAGAAATACTTTTGAATCAAAAAAAATATTACACACAAGTGATCAAAAACAGATTAAATGGCAATTCATTATTAAATTACACAATTTGCAAGAGGAAAACAGTTTACATTTAGCAAATAAATTATCTCATAGACACATATATTTAAAAAATCAAATAATGAACGTCAGATTGGCCACACTTGGTTACTGAGCAGGAGTGTTTCTAAAGCATTAGAATTTTGTGACAAAACTTTGAAAATTGCTGATTTCCAAGAGAAAATAATAGAAATAATAATAGACCTAAGAGACATGGGTGGGTTATTCTATGCCTCTAACTATATTTGCATGAAAACTGAAAGCGTGATCCGAAATTGTATTCGCGTGAGTGGAGGTAAATCTTTGCAAAAAAAGTATGATAGCAACTTTATATGTACAACAGTTTTAACATCATATATTCACAAGAATGTGTTTCCTGGAGGAGCTGAACACAATCACGAAATTACTTTACTCAAATCAGTAGTTGAAAAATTTATTGACGTAAGGTTACATTATATATGTAAAAAAGAAACGGGAGATATCAAAAACAAATCAAAACGACAATTGTACAACAAACTCAACTTATTTAAAGGAAATTAATTCAGTTACGCAGAATGGAAAAAAATCTCCAATGTTGAATTGTTAATAAACATTTTGATTTTTGATTTATTAATTGCATTGAACTGTACTTGTATTATGAAGATTGTAAAGATGATTATAAATATGTGGAATCTAGTGATATTTTTATTTGTGTTATCCAGCCATAGACACCTTTGCCAGCCGCCGACATTACATACACTTGAAAAACAACAAGCGTACTTACATTTTTGTGTACGACACATAAAAACACTAATAAAGTAAATAAACATATTATACATAAAAACATAACCCTATTAAAATAATAAGTATGTATACTAACAAACGTGATACCCAAAACATAAATATATTTAACTAAACTTTTACGTTCATATTATAAATTATTTTAGTGTTCAACGCGACTCCATACCTCCTGTAGTAATATTCGACAAAGCAAACCGAAACGAAACAAAACGATGTAGCTCGCAAGGCCATAACAGGAAAAAGTACTTTATTTGTTGCTGCCTAAGGTTGATTTTACACTAAATGTTATTTAACTTATGTCTTTTCATTTCTAAGCGACAGAATCAATTTATTGCTTTTCTCGTCTTTTGTGACGAATGATCGTAAGTATAAGATAATATTTTGAAGATTTGTGACTTTATTACTAGGTGCCATGGTTGTAATTAGGTTAACTTAAAATTGTTGTAAAACTTAATCTCAGTTCGTTAGTAAACGAATGTAGCTGTATAGGTATAAATTCACGCGGACAGCATTTAGCTTTGATTTTGTACGTGACCCGTTATCTAGTTGGTATTGTTGATCGAAGGATGAACATTATAAAAATAAATTTATTTAGCAAGATGCGTGGAAGAGCGTCTGTGAAAGTTTGTTTCCAAATTTCCAAGACAAAGAAAACAGTGAAAAAACAAAACTTGGTAAGTACTTTTATTTCTACAACAATACAATCAATGCATATAAGTATGAATTAAATAGCGTGCGCGCGTGTAAGAGGACTTCCAGGGGGTCTACTCCCTAACTCCGTCCGTCCGTCGGCCCGTCCGACAGTAGCCCGACACGACGGTGTGAACCCTACTCCTTAACGATTTCGGACTCATCAGTTTCAAACGGAATCATAGACAATATTCGTGAACGAACGACGCATGGCGATACAGTTGCACTATTTTACCGGTCGATTACCGGTTTACTTATTTTGTAGTTTTCTAGCTTATTAAACAAAAATTAATACTTTTGTCGTTAGAAAATGACCACATTTAAAAAATATACCTTTTGTTATGTCTATAAATATAGAATTGAATTATTTTTGCCATTTTTGTCTGGAAACTGGGATCATCCTGTTATACCTTTGCCTGTTTACTTTTTTGAAGGAAATTTTATAATGAAATGTCAAAGGCCGCATTCCGAATTTAGTTTGTCTCATCGTCTCACATGCGTTCCGATTTAGTTATTACGATTATGACAGCTAAGAACTGTCAACAGTTCGAAACGCTCGTGAACGCGCTCACAGTGATACTCAATGTCAAAACGATATTATTACAGTATTTCTTTGTATAAACACCACATTTCTTCTTCAGTTCTTCTTCTTTAGTTAGGTGGCGACTGTCAGCCAGAAGAAAAAAAAATACCTCTACATTTAAAAATAATTTTGACACAACTAAATCGAATTTGACAATCGCGACACCACGTGCAAAATATTTTATTTTGTTTTTAGAAGATATTTAATTTTTATATGGAATTTTTCTCTTTTTGTATGGAAAATATGAAAAATTATTACCTACGTGTTGAGTTTTAGGGGTTTACGGGTATTATAAAGGGGGTCGAAATTTTCATTATTTTTACGATAGGACACACCGTTTTCGAGATATAAGCAAAAGAAAAGAAAAAAGATACAGTAAGTACTGTTTTTGTTGGTGTGCCAACTAATTTTATTCCACACCTTTTTAGTCGCGATTAAAAATAGTCAGATTTAATTAGAAAATCTAATAGTTATCGCGCACGCTAATTCTGTACGGGTTTAGGCACGCTCAAATTCCTGTAAAGCTTCTTTAATATTTAAAAAAGCAGTCATACTTAGTTTGAATTCTTTTAAATTGGTAACTTTCGTCGACAGCACGAGAACTATTTTGATGTCGTATCAACTGACATAAATATCCGTCAAAACCAGTGTCAACTTTAATTGTTCGGACGGGCTAAAACACATCGGGAGTAGGGACAACTATCAAATCGCGTTGTCATTCATTCTTCGCTCGGGCCCCGAACGAATCATCCGTCCGTAGGGCATAGGGAGTAGGAAACGCCCGTAACGAAGGCCGAAACGACGGACTTCGTGCTTAGGGAGTAGACCCCCAGAATCTGGCGCGCTATTCGTACTTCTATGAATAAATGTAATTCAGTGCAATAAAGTGTACAGTACGACAAGGTAAATAATGAGCATCGACTAATGTCGTGTTTCTGACCTATTTTGATTTTCTTATAAATGACATTGACAATTATTTTGTTTGCTTACAAAGTTGAATTATGTTTTTTTTTTTTTTTATAAATTACGTTTTAAAATTGTTATTAGTTATTTCTGATGTTTTCCTATGCCCATTTTTTATCTTGAAGTACCTACTGTATATCTATTTAGAACTAAGCAAGTACTTCTATAATTTCAATTTTTTTTTTTATTGCCACTTCAAGGCTCCAAAGACACTAGAAAAATAATTCGAAAACTTGTCTCTTATTAAATTTGCACTCATTATTCTTGCAGTCAACGTCTGTAGGCTTTGTAGTTCAGAATCATCTATGATCATTTCTACGGGGGATTGTAATCCATCGCGGTTCAGTACAATGTTGTGTAATATACAACAAGCTTTGATAATATCGACTGCAAAATCAATTGAGACGTTAAGGGGTCGATGAAATACTCGCCATTTGTTGGCTAGTATGCCGAAAGCACACTCGACATATCGCCTCGCCCTACTCAAACGGTGGTTAAATATTCTTTGTTTAACGGTTAAATGCTTGCCAGAATAAGGGCGCATAACGTTATTTGAAATGGAAAAAGCTTCGTCTTCTATGAAAACAAACGGGACCGGTTCTTGAAAGCCTGGCAACGGCTTCGATATTGGTATGGGCAAGCTACCTTTCATCAGTGAGTCATAAAGTTTCGAGTTGTGGAAAATCGTGGAGTCGCTTTCCTTTCCATATGCTCCTATATCCACGTAGATGAATCTGTATTTCGAGTCAGTAATAGCCAACAAAACAATTGAATTATAACCTTTGTAATTGTAAAACAGTGATCCACTATTTGCGGGACTACGGATACGAATATGTTTGCCGTCAATGGCTCCTAAACAGTTAGGCAAATTGGCTTTCTTGTCAAAATCTGCACTAATTTCTTCAAACAGCTGTTGTGTTATTTCAGGCATGTTTTGACGTAAACAGCGACCCCATATTGCGTTACACACCAATCGTATTGTTTTCGCTATTGTACTTGCACCTCTATAATAGTTTAAATGCATATCGTTGAATTCTTCTCCGGTTGCTAAAAATCTGAAAATAAAATAGAAAAAAAAAAAATTGTGGCGACAATTAAAAATTTACCCTAATATGACATTAAATACATACATAAAATATTTTTAAATATATGAATGGTTTCTTTATATTTAATTTCATAGGGATACCCCTACATTAATGTATTTTTATTGATTAATTTTGTATAATTTACAGGTAATGAAGTATAAAAAAAAAGGAGAGGGATCAACGATACCTTTAAAAAGTACGTAAAGAAACTTAAAGACGAAAAGCGATCTGGAACAGGAGCAAAATCTACCAAAGAATACCATCTGTACAAGCAGTTATTATTTCTTAAAAAAAAATTACAAAATGAGACAACAGATAGCATTAATGAAACGGAAATACAAGCACCACCTGGGCAAGAGAATCAAGCAAGATCTGAAAAATCTCCAAGACGGTACCAACAGAAGCCGCGAAAAAGAAAGGCAAACGAGTTTGAAGATGAAATTATTAACATTATAAAGGAACCGGAAAACAGGCACTTGGTCTTTTTTTAAGGGAATTCTACCGTCTCTGGAAAAGTTGGATGAGAACAAAACATTTATTTTTCAAAGTCGTGTTCTCCAAACTTTAACAGACTTACTTCAACCGGCATATCAAGGCTACCCACCTTATAGTTCCTCCTATCAGCCTAGCAACTACCAGAGCTACACAGGCTATCAAACTCAACATTTTGCAAACCAAACACAACTGACACGCCCACATTTATCACACGAACAATCATCAAATGCAGACCAAACACCAATTCTACATTTATCACACGAACAATCATCAAACGCAGGGGACCATCAAATTAATTCTCCTAGTGATAATTATTCTACCTATAGCGCTTTGTCGACGGAAGAAGAGTTTGATTTTACTTTTTGATTAGACATAACCCACAATACTTCCTTACAGCAAGCAAACATGGTCTTGAACTTGGGACAATTTACATGGAAATTAAAATGGACAGTGACCATACAACATTTGAAATGTACGAAGAAGATTTTGTGCACTTTGAAAGTAGTGCCGTGAATTTGACCAGTTGGCCGAAACACAGCACATACACAACAATACAGCTGGGACGGCGTCACAAGTTGGTTTACCTAACGGCACCGGCTTTAAGTTGATACCGCTGGAGCTTTCGCCACCAAAGCGAACGCGAAAGACGTTCGACGGATACATGCCTGCTTTCGCCGAATATATGATGCAGAGGAAAACATCACAGAAGCAAACATTCAACTTTCTCCCCACTCTGAGCAACTGTTTACTCATGATACCAATATTGAAATAGATTGTATGGATGTTGAAATAAATAACTTATTAGTAGGGTACCAAGATGTTTTCACTGATAATAACCAACCATCCTTGCTTGAGGAACACTGTATTGTTACCAAGAGCGACGTTCCCATAGCAGTGCTTGTGACTTTATTATGTTTAACCCACCAACTAATGTACATTTTGGAATGCAATAAAGATATTGAGTATTGAGTGCCTCCTTATCGACTATCACCGAGTAAGAAAGAAATTAAAAAAAACGAACTAGGAGATATGCTCAAGAAAGAAATAATTGAACCTTGCTCTTCCCCTTGGGCATCACCAGTTGTAATGGTACCGAAGCCGAATGGATGTTATGGTATCGACTATCGACGCCTAAATGCTATAACAGTACCCGATACTTACCCTATTCCTAGAATAGATGACTTACTCCACGCTGCGAAGCCCACTACCTTTATGATGTCATTAGACCTCAAGGATATTGGCAAATTAAAATAAGGAAAGAAGATGACGAAAAAACTGCGTTTATAACACCTTTTGGGCTATATAAATTCAAAAGGATGCCGTTCGGACTATAAAAAATAATAAAATATATTAGAGGAAGACATATTGAGGGCCACTGGGTGTTGGGAATGATTGAAGACGGTAGTGATGATTTACTGCTGGAAGAGTGTCCCAAAAATGAAATGTCTGCTGAAAAATTGGTGCGACTGATACAGAAACATGTTCAGGAAGGCACTGAAATTTATACTGATTTTTGGAGAGCGCGTATGACTGCCTTCCTGAACACGGCTACATACATAAAAAAGTAAATCATAGTGACCGCGTGAATTTTGTGGCACCAGACGGGACACACACCCAGCGCATTGAAAGTCACTGGCGAAAAATACAAAGGAAACTTTGCGGATTGGGTTTTTGAGTATTCGTGGAGGAGAAAAATAAGGATACTTCACAAAGACCCATTTCATGAACTGTTAAAAGCAATCGAACATGTTTACAAAATAGATTAAATGAATTTTAAATTAAATTTTGTTAAATTCAATTATAGTAATGCTTTAAAAATTATGTAAAGTAGATAAAATATATGTATATTTTTTTTATTAATTTGTTCTACTTTAAATAAACGATCCTGTTAAATCCCTCTGGGGCGGATCCGACACAGTTAGATTAGAAGGCTAGGCGGGAGAGAAGCGAAGTGAAGCTCCCGCCTTAGCCTTCGTGGTAATTTTTTTTAAACCTTGGAATTCCTTCTGGAGCGAATCCGGATAATATTTTCTAAGTCTAGAAGTTTCTTTGACGGATTCAAGGGGGGGAGGGAGGTGAGCTGCTACTTCCCTCTTCATTTTATTCGTCAGCTACCACCTCACTCCCACCCCTTAAATCGACGGCAGATATTCCTAAATCCTACCCAATACCCAGAGGGAACAGCTATTGCACAACAACTCTGTACCGTCCTAGACTCTACAAACGTCATAAATGCGGAGATTGAAGGTCTCTACTTCCTATTTCCTTTGCTTGACTTGAAAGTTATAAACGGCCTACATCCCTCCGTGTTAGCAATGTTCAAACTGTTTTTAAATTTCCATGCCCACACCATGCTGCGCAGAATGGTAAATTCCGAAGCCCTGCAGGTCACTACTGGATTTATGAAGGAGCAGTACAAAATCAACATTCAAACCTTAGTATCCTCTAACTTGTCTGCCTAGTATGCCCCTCCATCAAAGAAGTGTGTGGGGAAATTAGGATCACTCCAAGAATGATAACATTGTATGCCCAGTCTTAGCCAAGATAGTGGATACTCGTATATGGAAAATTATAAAAGTGCAGTTTAAAATTTATTCATTTACTATTATTTTAATAAAATTTATATTTCAGTGGTTTTATGCCTCTTTTATTTTTACTAAAAATAAAATTATTATTCCGTCAGTCTCTTTCACAATATTTCTTTCTAGGCTGCTATTGAAAACCCATTTAAACTATCCAACCAATCAAAATTCCAGTAGCAGTTTCAACTAGTACAACTTTAAAAAGATTTATATGATTATGACTTTCAAAATGGAGGAACACTGACTCCCAAGTCACAGGTATAAACCTAGTTGGAGCCACGGGACCTGTTTGAGATACTACTGTATGTTGTAAATGCAATTTTTATAACTATGTTGTCACATTTTTTAAATAAAGAAATTATTTATTATTTTTTTAGGTTTGTTTCGAGTCACAACATGAATGGTCAGCCTACAAGCAAACACCCTACAGACATGTTCAAGTTTACTTGTCCTGCTCCAATCAACCAAAAAAAAGTAAAAGTGCACATAAATGGTTATTCATTTTGTATCATTTCAGTGAATTATATTCCAGTAGTTTTTATAACACTTTTATTTTCACTAGAAACTGGCTTTCAATGCACCCAGCTATAAGGATACTAAACTTGCTGCATGCTTTGAGGTCTTGAAGATACTTTTCAACGCTAGCACTATTCGCTAGAACTGTTTTATGTATGTTAATAGGTGCCATTCAAGTAAGCAGTCCCACCAGATGGTGTGTTGACAATGGCTTGTAGGCAATAACGTGGCATTGCAGGTGCATTGCCATTCCAGAGACAAATAAGAACACAAAGACTACAAGGAAAAATTTCAAATACCACCAACAATATTAATATGCAATGCCACGAGTTATGTGCTGAACAGACTAATCAGTTATATGTAAGTATTGCATTTTATCAAATATTATAGCCCAACATGTATTGAATTCAAAAAAGTTAAATGATTTCGATTGATGACATAACCAAATTTCGTTTGGACCCCTGCAAGGTCTGCGTGTAGGGTACCAAATCAATATAGGAATGGGACAAGATGTACACCACCACTGCTACCCATAAGACAGGTCAACATAGTATTAGAAAACAAACAACACAAGGCTAATAACATGTAGCTTTTGAGATGACCACTAAAGCCCACTGTTAATATGGTCAACATGTGCAAGACAAAACCTCAATACAACAAGATTACAACACAGTCAACATCAGTCTAAGCTTTAGCTAGATTATGGAACAGGTCATTCTGACAGAACAGATATTTTGCAACAAGATAGTCATAACTTTGACAATATTCCACATAGTTAAACAATTTTCAATCTGTAACCTTTTGTCAATGTCATCATTAAGGTACAGGATAAACTCTTCCTAACGAAGATGGATCGGCTTCTAACCACTATTACAACGACACAACGAGAAAGCAAAACTGATTTCGGTCAAAAGATACTTTTTTTTTGTATGTATCCCCTGATCACCTAAAGATTTTGCTTTACAGTTTTTCACTGCTTACGTTTAACTACGAAAGTGCGCAAGTCTCGCCACTAAAGAAATATCAACGAATTAGCAACATAAAATATTTCAACAATAGTTTTTCTTGCTAGGCTCCTTCCCTGTTGGTTAAATATCAACGTTATCAGAGCAAGACTAGAATGAAAAATCACAGAATCTAACGAAGAGAAACTGACAATAGGTTAATCCAATAAACGCCAAATAATAATTAACATGTCCATTATACCAAATTCACTTTTTAGATAATGTTTCATGAACAAAATTACTCTTTTACAAAGCCAACTCCATGTGAAATGTGGAAAATGTAAAATTAATGGATTATGCACAGAGCACAGAGCATAGCATGTAATACTAAATTTTTTTCCTCTATGCATGTAATGCACAGATGTAATGTAATCACAGATAACTAAACTAAGGGCGCGTTCCGAATTGGTAAAATAATCAATGTAATCGATTTGAGCGTGTTTAAACCCGCGTACCGAATTGGCGTGAGCGCGATAACGATGTCCCGTGAATCTTCATAGATGACGTCATGACATGCGCCATCTTGCGATAACGCCGACCATGCCTCGTACTAATATCACCGTGAGCGCTGTCAAAAATGACAGTGTGTGTTTGTGTGAGGATGAGGATGTGTCAGTGTGTGTTTTATTTTGAGCTGCATCATATCTTTTTAATAACGTGGCATTTTCGAAATTGTGCTTCTAGCTGACAATCGCCACCTAAACAAAGAAAAGGAAGAAACATGTGGTGTTTATACGAAGAAATACTGCTGTAATATCTTTTTGACACCATTAATATTGTGGTAAATACAGTAAACGAACTTCGTTCACTGTATTTACCACAGAACACTATACTCCTAAGCGGAGTATTTACGTATTTAAGTCAGTGTAGTAAAAGCATAAAATAGTAATAGTATAGTCTAGAGTCATCATCTGCCTAGCCTTTTCCCAACTATGTTGGGGTCGGCTTCCTGTCTAACCGGATGCAGCTGAATACCAGTATTTTACATGAAGCGACTGCCTATCTGACCTCCACAACCCAGTTACTGGGTAATACGATACCCCTTGGTAAGACTGGTTGTCAGACTTTCGGGCTTCTGACTACCCGTAACGACTGTCAAAGATCCACGAATGACAGGCGGGACCAACGGCTTACGTGCTTTCCGAGGCACGGAGGGGTCTCGATATGTAAAGATGGTCACCCATCCACAGACCAACCGCGGCAAGCGTAGCTTAACCTGATCGATCGACCTGTGCGGCTGTTATTATAGTCTAGAGTAGTATAATTAATAAATTGGCTTAAAAAAACTCTGTGGCGAACCAAACTAATTGTCTATGGTTCCCACTGGTAAATATCATCTTAAGGGGAAGCGCTAAGGTAGCCCGCGAAATTCAATTTTTCTTACGTTTTTTGCAATTTGCTGGTCAGTATTAAGTTATACGTTAATAAAAATATGATTCGCGGCCGTAACAAATATTTATTTATAGAATTATAATCATTACAATTAGTAATACAACTTGATATATTAGTGTAATCCTAAAATGTCAAGATTTCATGATATAGTCATTCGGTAGGATTACTGGGTCATATAGAGTTGTGTTGATGACTCTAATGATTATGATTCTGTAAATACATATTTGTTACGGCCGCGAATCATATTTCAATCAACGTAAAATTTAGTACTGGCCAGCAAATTGCAAAAAACGTAAAAAAAATTGAATTTCCCGGGCTACCCTGGCGTTTTCACCTTAATATATATAAATTACGTGTCACGATGTTTGTCCGCGATGGACTCCTAAACTACTTAACCGATTTTAATCAAAGTACACCGTGTGGCGTGGCCGGGTCAGCTAGTGTAAATATAAAAGACAATACTACGGTGGGAAGAGTTGGATGTCTATGGTACACAGGAGTTAACTACAGCCGGAATTTGAATCTGAATGAATACCATTATTATTCCACTCCATGTGATATTAATTATAATAACACGATTGTTAACTTGTGTTTGAGTAAACGTGTATTCCTCCGCTGCCGCTTGTATACTATGTTGTGATACAAATACATATCTGTTACAAAACTGGATCGAAACAGCGCCATATCGCGGCTAAAACTCTTTACTGATCAATAACGTCAAATTCTGCTAATCGCATTTTTATATAATTCGATTGATTTTGATTTTTAAATAAAATCGGCTAAGATTTTATAAACCGTGTGAACATCTCTAAAAACGTGAAAATTACGAATGCGTTCTGAATTAAGACAAATATCCTATGTTCTTTAGAGCAAAAGTTGTATTACTTGAAGAGGCTATTTATTTTAAAAGCAGGAGAAATAATATTATTTCTCCTGCTTTTAAAATAAATTTATTATAGATAACTAGCTTCCGCCCGCGGCTTCGCCCGCAAGGTATGTCGATAAAAACTATCCTATGTCCTTCCCCGGGATGCAATCTACCTCTCTGCTAAATTTTATCGAAATCCGTTCAATAGTTTAGGCGTGAAAAGGTAACATACAGACAGACATACAGACAGAGTTACTTTCGAATTTATAAAATTAATATGGACGATTACATTCACAATATACTAATTAAGGTAATAGTCTCTCTAAACTGGTCTCAAAAATGTAAAATGTGTTAAAAATTAAAACCCCATAAGCGTAAGGTCCAATGTTGATTGGGAAGACAGTTTCGGGTGGCTTGATGTGCTGGCGTCACGTTCAAACAATTATAAAATAATAATTATAAATAATTATTATTATTACTCTATAAATCATCAATACAATAAAATTGTCTAAGTTCGAAGTTCGTGACCAGCGGTTTCTCCTTAATGTATATTCTATTGGTTTATTGATACTTTTGTCACATCTTCCTTGAATAAGAAGACAAAAGTAGAATATTAACCGAATCTAATCCTTCCTTTGGATTTAAATTCGATCTATATTTATCCGTACTATTGAGTTGTTTTGACAGCTGCTGTGAGGTGACGTCACTGGCCCACGTGCCCGGTTTCACGTGCACCCCTGTGACGTAAACAGGCAGCCTTTAGGTCATAAGCACACAAATATTCAACTCGGACCTTTTAGGTACCGCCAGCAACAGAATTTTATTTACACCGTCGGATGACGCTTAGTTTGTGGCTTACCGAATTTGCCTAAGGCCGAATTTCACCAAACTTTTATAAGCCTAGAATAAGTCTTACCTGAGAATAAATTTTGAATTATTGATAGCTTTTACATAGGTATCTACTAGAACTTTCGATACGATAAAAGATATTTGACTTTGGTAAAATCGTACCTGAATAATTGTACTGTTGCTCTTTGATTAATAAACTAAATTACTTATTTATACTAACATTTTACAGAGTTTGTTTATAAGTTTGTAAGTAGGGGGTAATCTTTGAAACTACCAGCCGGATTTGAAAAATTATTTTTGCCTTTGATAGCCCATTTCGAGGTTTTTATTTTTATTGTTGGTCGGCTCCTATGGGCTCCTATGGGCTGATCATCACTTAGCTGCCTCAGCTTATTTTTAATACGTCTTTTTTTTTTTACATCGTCCTCACATATAATTATAAATTCAACATTGATGTAACTAATATTTTTGTAAAATATAATTTAAAAGAGTGTCCATGGAGTTTCTTGCCCGTTCTTCTCCATAGGTACAGACGCCAGCACATCCAGTTACCACAATCTGTCAAATTTCTTTGATAGATTTTCAACTTTATTGCTAATGTACTTATAAGGTTCAAAGTTGATTGGGAAAATTTGACAGTTTCGGGTAGGTTGATGTGCTGGCGTCTGTACCTACGCTTTGGAATGGGCAACTAGCTTCATATTTTCTGACTGACCGACTTCTTGACAATTCAAAAGTTCCTGTAAATGGTTTAATTGAAATAAATGCTTTGAGTTTGAGTTTCTAGTCTACTAATAGCTTTAAGAAGCCGATTAAAAAAAAAAGTCCGAAAGAACGTTAGAGTAAATCGAAGTAATAGCGCGGGCAGGCGAGGCGGTGCGAACAATTTTTATATAGTTGCTTCCGTTTCTGTACAGGGTGGCAAGGTGAAACTTTTCTCCCACAATCAATTTATAAGTCATTTAATAAATAAATAAATGTTTTTTATCTCATTCATGTCATTTAAGCCCTAAGCTCTATCTGGGCATTAATATTGTACCTACTGAATTTCATTATGACTCGCTGGCACTGACCCTGTATTATACAAGTACGCTGGACTTCATACTATATCGATGACAAAGTGAAGACATTTAATTTTCGCCATTTTGGCGCTGATAGCAACGTGAGGGTCCGGAACTAATATTAGAGAGCATAGACCTCTCTTTTCTTGTGCCAATCGAAATCCCCACGCTCCTGTGCCAGCCCCATCCAGGTTTTGCCCGCGATGGCAACAGTGTCGTCTGCCCATGTAGGTATGTTTTAAAATGTAGGTATTACCAAATATTTGGAACTAATATACCTACTGAATCTGTTGCCAAATATCTATAGAGTTGGATTATGCCAAACAACTTGGCATGGTACCCTATTGCCAGTTTTAACGACACTTCCATGAAAATGTAGACTACATAAATTAAATGTATGGTTTGTAGCGTGCATTTTTAAATCGGACAGCAACGAAAGACGGTGCTATCGTTAAATCTAAGGTAAGTACGCACAGCTACACATCAACCTACACATAACCAGTAAAAGCTGACTTCTGATTGTACGAAGAACCTACACAATGCGAGGTCAGCTAAAACTGGAAATTTATAGCTTGATGGGTCGCCATGTGTATCTAGTTACGAGTTGTAGGTCGTGGTTTCAAACCCAGACAGGCGCTTTACTTTGTGTAAATTATTTCATCACCACTGCTCTCAAAACGGTTAAGGAAAACATTGAGAAGAAACCAGCTTGTCCTAGAACCAAAAATTCGAAGAATGTGACATCCACCAACCCGCATTGGGCCCGCTAGGTGGATTACGGCCTACTCCTTCTCACTGAGGCTTGTGTCCCAGCAGTGGGAACATTATAGGCTGATTATGCTATGCTAATAACTAGTGCCTGCCGCATTGATCACAGGTGCGACGGCTTAGCGTGATAAATTGCCATTAGGAAATACTCAGTGGAAGTCCGGAGTCTGGATTTGTACCAACCCTGTTAATGGCAATGGGCTAGCCACCTATCCTACTAACTGCAGAATAGTAGATTAGACTAGAATCCTGAGTGCAGTGAGGGATTCAAGCGCGCCCCAGACGAAGACACCTCTATCTACTTTTATAAACTTGTTAGCTTTTATTAACCGACTTCAAAAAAAGGAGGAGGTTCTCAATTCGTCGGATTTTTTTTTTTTTTATGTATTTTCCCCGATTTCTCGAAGACGCCTGGACCGATTTGGAAATTTTTTCTTTTGTTTGAAAGGGTCCAAGTGGTCCCATGATCAGGTCAGGATCTGATGATAGGATCCCAGGTAAATCGGGGGGAAAACCTCAAATTTTATTGGCAAACCTATAGCGATTTGGATATTTTTTTAGAGTAACTTGAGCATTTGCTCTCGGAAATCATCATTTGGTAAAGTGGAGCTGATGATGAAGACCACAGACGGCCATCGGAACTACTCAATGATAAATATTTTACAGATTGCGATTCGATTACTTTAATATGGTTGCTAAGCAATTTATGCTCGTCACAATGCTTATAGTGAATGGTTGTTGAGGAGAACTCCTTAACAATTAACGTCCCAGCATTGGGAAAAGCAATATTTTGTAAAAGGTGATGAGCAGTTGACGTTAGGCTATTGTAACTTAGATAAATCACAAACTCTCTCAATAAAAGTGAAAAATATTTTTTTTTTTTACAAAAAAAACAACCGACTTTTTGTAAAAAAAAAAATTACGTAAATATTATAGCTGGTAACCACATGCCAAAAAAAAAAGATCTTGTTCACCACCAAACAATGGCGTAAGTACCTACTTAGTGAAATTAAGAAAAAATCTCTTGGTACATCCTCCCATGCATTTAAGTGAGAGACGAAAAATTTATTCAATGCTCAATTGGATCCCAAATTGCAGCTCATTTTGTCTTGCATCCTTTTAGTCTCGGTCAAATAAAAAATATTGATTCTTTTTTATCTAATCCACTTAATATTAATATTATACAGAGAGAGAGCGAATTTCGTAAGTTTGGGTATATGTGGGGGGTAATCTCCGGACCCACGGCCCTATTAGAAAAAATTATTCACCATCTGAAAAGCACATTATTCAAGAATTCAAGATGGACATAGGCAATAAAAAAGGATACTATCATGAATTCATGCAAGCCTAGTACTTTTTTACTTGTTACTCGTGGAAGCTACTTTAATCAATCATCGTCAGATAGTAAAAACCCATTTAAGGGGGGTTAACTGAAGAAGGCTAAACGCTATTGACATGTAATTAAGTCCTCTTGGGGACGAAATAGGACGCCAAGCGCCTCCCTTTCGCCTTGGATATCTTCTATAGCATCTGTCTACTAGATTCATACAGAGTATAGTAGGTTGTACCTACCTCTACATAACATGTTACAATTTCTATAATCTCAAGCAAAAATTCACTTTGGATGTCATTGATGTATGAACTGTTTTTCTCTACTAACCGTTGCCCGCGGTTGCACTCGTATCCTAAGGAAATCTTCATCATGTAGATGATGTAAGTAGATAATGTACTGTTCCCCATCCGGGTACAAAAATGTATCATTTCATAAAATCTAGGTGCTCCTATGTAGATAATGTGTGCCCAAATGTCATCCAAATCAGCACCTCCCAATTACGTAATGCACTCACTATCAATCATAATCTGAATCATTTTGAAGGAACCCCTCGCTGTTCAGCTAATAGAACGTGATTGACTAACAATCATCTAAACTGACCAACATACAACCTTTCACATACAATTATGGATTAGTTGGATAAAAAGGCTCTTTGTGTTTATGTCATTCCACTAGACAGTGAGTTGTGCAAGGTCGCCTGCCCTTAGCCTTATAGGCTCGCGTCGTGTTTTCTCAAGGTGGGAACTCTCACAAAGTGTTTAAACTCACAAAATTTTAAACTGGTTAAATAATTATCCCTGTGACGTCTTTCGTTTATTTCTCCTGATATTTTTAAAGAACTTATAGGAGTAGAGGCCTAACATTTAAGAAGGTTGAGGTTTTGAAAACATCGTCATGAAACCTATCACTGGACGATGAAATTGTAGTAGGTAGGTAAGTAGTAAGTAGAATCAGAGAAATTTTTCGTACCTAAGAAGCAATGGATTAGCAATAGATATCCTTCAAATGATTCAAGTTGTGGTTGATAGTGAGTTATGTAATTAGGGTGCTTGTTGGCGTTGGAATTGGTGTTTTTTTTTTGCAATCATCATCATCTTCGTCATTTCCGTAAGACCCCATTAAATGCTGGACTTAAGCATTATTTAATCCTTATAAAGAAAAAAAAATTTTTTAAAGAAATTGAGGCGTCCCATCTTTGTATGAATATTTGAACCACCGCGGTGTTACCTGGGTGAAGGGTGGTCAAAAAACAATCGCAGTAAAGAGCAAGAGCAAGACCTCTCTTCTCTCTCTCTTTGTAAAATTACGAAGTAAATTAAATCTTTTTTTTTTTGTGAGTGCTTTTTTATGTAAAATTGGGCATGATACGTATACAGTACTACAGTAGTACTTATTAGCTTCTACCCGCGAATTCGTCCGCGTACCTAAACCCACCTCGTCGCATCGCATCACATGGTCGCGCTATTACTTCGTTTTCGATTATTTATTTTCTGTTTGCTCAGGATACCTACCACGAGCTCTTAACGCGATCCACTTTAGGACCTAAACTGAACTGTTCTTCTAATTCGTACCATGAGGTCAGTTTAACGATTCAATTTAGGCCGTGCCATCTGGTTACCTACCACGAGCTCTTAACGCTCATTCACTTTCAACGATCCAAATGCCGCTGAGGGTATTGGACGTCATGGTAAGACTGTGAGCGATGCAGTTTAAGAACCTAAACTGAAATGTCTTGCTTTTTAATCGTTTTTAAATAGATCATGGTAGGCCTCCAGGACCTTCCTAAAGGATTGCCGCTTTCAAAGCGCCCCAGTCTTCTTTCTAATCGCTTACAGCAGAAGTTTGCAACATTCCGCTAGTGTTTTAGTTTTGTCGTGTTTACTAACTACCCACTCAAAGGTGATTAGTGTGTATCGACAAAACTAAAACATTAGCGGAATGTTGCATTTATAATGTAAGCGTTTAGGAAGAAGAGTGGGGCGCGTCTTCGTGGATGGCGCTATCTAATGAAGATGAAAACCATTTATTATGGTACCAACCCTGAAATTGCGAAGAGAAGTCAGCTGCTCCATACAACTATGGTCGCATAACTTGACATTTTGGGAGGCATTTTTTTTTTCTTCATAGTGTAGTCAGGTCCCGTAGTAAAAGTTGTTCATTTATTTTTATGACTAGTAACCATTCTTAAAGTGTCCCTCGTATTTAACCCTGTATTTTGAGGCAAAAGCTAATAAGGCTTATAACTTGTGAAGAGCTCATTCTCACAGCTCGTCATTTGAAGTTTGAACTTAGCAAACAAGCGTTCTACACGGGCAGTTTGTGGGTCAACTGCACGCGGAGGGCACTAGACTAGATGCCCTGCGTGTGCAATATAATAATGGTTTCAGGTTGCTGTTGCGGTTGCCCCGGTTCTGCAGCGCGTCTGGCATGTTTGCTGTAGCGCGAACCGACGACTGCTATGCCATTCTGAGAAAAAAGGCCGACCAACAGCATTTTGAAAACCCTAGCCGAAAAGCACGATGCACCACTTAGACACCCTGTCCAGCCTGTCCTGTTGCTCGTGCGGCAGGGATGAATAAGGTTTTTTTTAAATTAATTAATTATTGAATATTACTAACCCCTATTTGATAAGTTATTTTTGTACTAACCATTGGACCTATGCTGTCAAGATAAATAAATAAATAATTACTAAATCAATGATCACAATTAAACATTCGAGACTGGAATTTCATTATGACTACCTACAAGGCACACAGTTCAGAAAAATACTTGCGCCTCCGTTATATAAATAACAATAAGAGTGCGGAATGAATTAAAACGTACTTATCCATAGAACAATGCACTCATAAAGGTTCACGTTCACGTCTCGTCCAAGACCGATAACATTCGACCTCTCCTACAACCTGACCATACGAAAAATATCTGTCGAAATAGGACCTCATTTGGACCAGACAACCTGCCAAGTTTAGTCGGTTTATAACTGTCTGTCGAGCCTCCACTGCCTCCAAAGTGAATGCAAAGTAACGATCACCACCGAAATCACCCGAGCTACTTCGGGCCCTAGAGGTTATAAATAGACCCCGCTTGGAAAATGACTTCAGTATTATTGTGTGTGCGGTAAGGGAGGTCGCTTTCCGCGCGTACTGTTCGCCCGCCAATAATAACACTGCACATATTGCATATTGTTATGTGAATAACGTATTGCTATCTAAACAGTAAAATGCCTGCGGACATAATGTCGAGCACATGTCGTGGTGAAAATTTTGGCAAAAGTTTCAGTAAAAAAAGTATTGAAAGTGAAGTAAAATCTGGTTTCTTGGTACTTTTGGGACCAGGCGGGATGCGGCAGGACGTGAGAGTCGTTGTGTACAAGACCTCTTTGGAGCATTTCGCGGTGATCTATCCCAGGAAGAGGGTCACGAAGCCCATCGGCGTGGTGAACTTGAGGAATACAGCTGTCGAACAAGCCGAGTCAAACAGCGGCTTCATTGTGCGACAGAAAGGTTACGACAACACAATCTCCGCGAAGTTTGTGTGCTCCGAGCGCGAAGTTGAATCTTGGATGTCTGCGTTCACGTCGAGATCTTCACCGCACTGCGTGCACACCAGTCTCCCGGTTCTGGAGGAGACTGAGGAGAGCTAAGCAAATATAAGATTATCTAGCCGCTAAATGGTCTGGGTTATCATCCTAATTTTGACGCGCCACGTCAAAACGAGGTTATGTTTGTTTTGCAATGGGATGCGAAAGTGAAAGCCGCGTTTTTTGCAAACGCTCGAAAGTGTTTCGGCTGCAAGTGCTACCTACAGTGTTCGACGTGACTCATCTTAGGCTACAGTATTGTATTATCTGTGACCATGTTATTTTCTGGGTCTTAGAAGCCGCGGTATTTTGCTTTGCAAATGAGAAACGCGATTGTGTTGGAACAGTTACGTTGGATGAGGAATATTCATAATATTTTTGCAAGGTTGTTCACCTTGCACGGTGCATCTGATGAATAAAGACAGAAAATCTACAAAATAATTGTGCTTACATAGTTTCAGGGTTTTGGAAAACGTTCTAACTTTTTGCATTGACCTAGTCGTGTTTGTAACTGACGAAAATTACGGAAGTTTAACGAATCTTATGCAGATCAGATACAATTAATTATAAGCATTTTAATACTTAATTACTCAAGTAGTAGATAATAAAAAAAGGGAAAAATACAAGATGGATTTGAAATCTGTATCAGGTTCCTTAAACCGCAATCCAATGCTGTTTGTGGTTATGTTTATACCTAATAGGTACTTTCTAAACAGAAGCTTAGCGGTTCCTTTTAGAAATACTGGGGTTGCTGATGTAGACGTCGTCGAGGTAATTGTCGATCTTATTGTGTATTAGTACCTAGCCTATAGCCTACAGTGTAAAACTAGTACAGTCTGCAATTTTTACTTTGTACGCCATTTTATCTATGGCAAAACATGTAATCACCGTTCGCGATTTATTTGCCAAACATGTAAACAAATATGAATATTTGTAAAAATAACTTTAATTTCTACACAATAAAGTTCAGTGTACGCTACAACTTCAAACATTTTTATATTTTTTTAAATAGTGCTAGTCACTCTGTAAAATAAAGTTGATATTTGTTTAACTTGAAATAACAACAATAATTGGAAACATGCATTTGAATAAACCTTAGTAGGCCATTCATCATCATTATCATCATTCCAGCCGAAATACGTCCACCGACGGACATCGAGCACCACCTCTTCTACCGGTTCTGTGCTAGAAAGAAAGACATTACCTACGTAAAACTTAACATCTTGCCTCACGAACTGCAATTTGTACCGTATACTCATATTCTTACAAATAAATCATATTTTATCTTTTTTATCAAACACTACACTTCAGTGGGGCAATGCTCAACGTTCACAGTTACAATCTGTCAAAAATACTTCTAATTTGCCTAAATTTTTGACTAGTTTTTAACATTGATTGTCGGAGATGAGATTGCGACTAGATTTTAAACGTTTTTGTTTATGGGAATTGGCCTTCAGGTCTTTGTCTCCAATAAAGACTGGTGCTGGACTAACAATGGCGCTTTGTACATATTTTCCAATTTGCTTAGAATTATGCTCTTCCTAGAAGCCCAGTCTAGGGACTACATCACCTACTTCATCACCAAGCTTAGCTAGCAACTTGAGCATGCTCAAAAGCAGAACACTGAATGTAGTCGGCATTAATGTTTATGCCATCGGTACTATATTGTGCATTGTTTCGCCTGCTATTTATGTTGACAGGCTGGTCGGTATTACTAAGCCTTCGCTGTCCGTCCGTCTGTCTCTCAGCGGGCTGTATCTCATGAACCGTAATAGGTAGACGGTTGACATTTTCACTTAGTGTGGATTTCTATTGCTGCTCTAATAAATAATACAAGAAAATTGTTATATTCGGCAGTCTTTGCAGTGTGGTACGGAACCCTTCGTGCGCATCCCACTCGCATATGGCCGGCTTTTTCTTGTTTCCTAATGCTCTGCGCTTGATTTTTTTGGAGATCTTCACATTTTTTCACGCTATTTCAGTAACTAATTAGGTAATATTATTTTTACCGTAAACTTCTTTGCAATTGAAGTTCGTATACTTAAGTTTAATATTTTCCGTGGTCGGGACGGAAGTTGGGCCGTTATTCCCACACTTATCTTTATATACCTACTCAGTGCAAAGCAATTTAACTTTCTCAAGACCTATCTGACCGAAGTGTCATTACCATTTTTTTTGTTCTGCCACGTTACCTACTTGCGTAGATTTTTATTCACTTACTAGCTGACCCCGCGACTAGCTTCGTACCACCTCAGAATAAGAACGAATGTAAAAGAAAATTAATTAAGTAACATAGACTTATAAAAAAAGATGGACTCCGCGCCACGCATATCGAAAGTGAAGCACAGTAAGTATGCCGGCCGGACCGCTTGTACAAACACGCCTCACGCTCACATTTACACCATAGTATACCGACCGACCGCCATTACGTGACACGACAGCCTCAATCATCAATCACACATAAATCGGTGCGGTGCTTCACTTTCGATATGCGTGGTGCGGAGTCCATCTTTTTTTATAAGTCTATGTTAAGTACCTAACTATTTTTTCGGTAATTTTTCCGATGTTTTAATAGTTATTCTGGCTTTCGGGGCGGCGACAAATCCAACAAAGCAAAGATCAAAAAAAGCGGTCCAGACGTTCTTGAGTTTTAAATGGTGTAACCCAACTTTGTTGTATTTAAAAATAAGAATAAAGATGTAAGTCGCTGTTCTGAATAAGACATTTCCTACTTCTTTATGTAAAGTAGAACAATTCTCAACTTTGAACTACAATTTTTCATTTAAAAAATGAGCAGTGGTGGCCTAATAGTAAAGGCCGCGGCTCACGAGTTGTAGGTCGTGGGTTCGAACCCAAGCAGGCATTAAATCTTTGTGTAAATTGTTTCATCACCACCGCTCTCAAAACGGTGAATGAAAACATCGTGAGGAAACCGGCATGTCCTAGAACCAAAAAATTCGAAAACTTGTGACATCTAAAAACCCGCACTGGGCCCGCGTGGTGGATTACGGCCCACTCCCTCTCACAGAGAGGATGCCTGTGTCCCAGCAGTGGGAACATTATAGGCTGATTATATGTAGCACAATTCTCTGCTTCAGTTTTCCAGTGCAATTTTTCATACAAGGTATATCTACTCACACAATCTCAACTCAAATCTAGTTTTACCTCATCATGACTACAGTCTGTCCACCTACATATAATTCTCGAGGACTTAGCATGTTCGGCGTTCGCAATTTAGTTGCCAAAAATGTAAACATATATGAATTTATGAAATATAACTATAATTCCTTCACAATAAAGTTCAATTTACGCTACAAAACGCCTACAACTTCAAACAGTTTTATAACTTTTTCAATAGTGCTAGTGACTCTGAAATCAACTTAATTACCATTAAAATAAAGATGATATTTTTTTTACTAGAAATAATATCAATTGGAAACAAATTTGAATAGACCCTAGTTATTTTTTTAACATTAATTAACAATAAAACCAGTACCTACCTTAGCAACCATGGATATACAGTATGACTGTTTGGGATATCATTGGCTCGTCTTATGGCTGAATTGCAATGGATTTGTTCAACTTATTAATGTTCAAATAGTGTCAATCACATTGTTTCTTAATTATTTTAGCGAGATATTAGCCACCACATCAAAGAGAATGTAAACACTAGAGCGTTACCTAAATATCTCTCGCTCGTGGAGGCGGGCCCCAGTCTACGGTTGACTTTCGCACTCAAAGTGCTAAGTGTTAATTCATCTTCCTTTGGATTTGAAGACAGTCAGTCATGAATTGAATGTAGAAACGGAAACCACGTACCTAGGTATGATGAGTTCAGGGGGCCTAAAAAGGCCACTTTGTCAGAATCATAAAACAATTCTTAGCACGCAATTCATCTGTTTGACAGTTTCACATCTGTATGTTCCTGAAGGGTTAGGCAGAGGTGTACCTATAGCATTTTACGAATCTCCATACAAAACTGTCAAACAGATTAAATTGCGTGATATGAATTGTTTTATGATTCTGCCAAAATGGCCTTTTTAGGTCCCTAGTTTACCGTGTATCGGTAGTAATATATATAGATGAACAACAACTAAGCTGATGGTCTTAGGGCGAGTTTTAATATCTATTCGACCGTCAAATACTAAAACGGCATCCTAATTACAATTATTCCATACAAATTCACGTAAGTAACGAATAAGTATCAAAACTCGGCCCTCTGAAGCATCTTGACATGATATTAAATGAGCTTATGTGTAGGTAACCAATATTGGAGGTTGTTGAACTGATTTTCTGTATTTGTAAATTATATAAAATTATTATGTAGATAATGGTATTATAATACAGCTGTTAAAGGTCCCATTAATAAATTATGCTAGATCATGTGTAGCATGTGCTAATACGACAATATGTGAGCAACTTGTTCTGTTTTCATTTACCAGAACAAAATAAATGACATAATTTAGATTTTAGGAACCAAAATTAGAATGTTCAAATACTTGTTGTGTGCCTACGTTATCTTTATAATAGAGTAAACGACACCAACATGTCTACAAAAAAAAAAGACCATAGTGTAAATTAGCAAAAACGGATCGTTCTAAACCGTTTTGTGAGTACCTAAGTAAATGAAACATTTTTTTATGTGTATTCAGGATGAAATGTTTTTTAATGTAGGTACACATGGCTACACATCAAGCTATGCATAACCAGTATAAACTGACTTCTGATTGTATGAAAAACCTGTACAATGCGAGGTCAACTCAAACTGGAAATGTATAGCTTGATGTGTAGCCGTGTGTACCTTACCTAAAGTATATTCCTATAGTCACAGATAATAATTTTATTGCTTATGAAAGTGACTATCAATAAAGAAAGACACCAGCACATCAAGCTACCCGAAACTGTAAAATTTTCCTAATCAACTTTGAACCTTATGCTCTAGCGATAAAGTTGAAATTATTAAAGAAATTTGACAGATTGTAGTAGCTTGATGTGCTAGCGTCTGTACCTAATCATTTTATTTCTCCTAGTGTCTACTTACCGAAGTCGTGATTCTTCCTTGGCAATCGTACAAAAGCTATAAAGTAGGCGTAGTTTTTCTTGACTGTTCAAAAATGTATTATTGTTTTTTTTGTAAGTACTTACTTACCTATTTGGTCGTTTATTATACACGGCAAACCTACCAGTATTGTATTGCCAAATTAAATATTTAGCGGTGTATTTAATGACTGATATGAAAATAACCTTGTTGGTTAAGAAAGTAAGTAATTACGTAAGACACTAACCGTGACACTAACAGTAACAATGGATTTTATTTTGACAGTACAACAACATTCATTGTGTTATTTCCGTTGCTGACAATTTTTTCGAACTTATAAAGCAATGGATTAGCAATATACTTCAATATGATTTAGATTGTGATTGACAGTGTGTTACGTATGGCGCCGGTTTGTGGAATGAAAATCGACGTCCTGTCAAAATTAAACGCATGTCAAATTCGGCCAACCAATCTCAGCAGTAAACCAAAACCACTTGACAATGTTTGTGTTGATTTTCGTTCTAGAAACCATACAGTATTTGTTGTATAATCAATGAAAGTACGTTACAAATCATGGAAACATGGAGTTTCAGCAGTGCTATTCTGTAAAAATCTCATAGAAGAAAACTTAGGTGAAGTGAGCTTCAAGTGGGCTGTCAATGTGTCAATCCCTAATATCAGTGATGAGAGCTCACTTTACCTAAATTTTCTCGATGAGATTTTAACAGAATAGACATGCATAAACACAGATAATCAAATAAATACAGGTTGAAATTGAATACATCATGCGACAAATCGAAATGGGAGATTGTACTCTTCATTATGAACAACTTTTACTATGGGACCAAACCTGAAATCGCGAAAAAAAAAAACAGCTGTTTCCTACATTTTGACTAGTTATGCGAACATAAATGTAGGAAACAGCAGATTTTTTTTTGCGATTTCAGTTTTGGTCCCATGGTAAAAGTTGTTCATAATGATGAGTACAATCTCCCATTTCGATTTGTCGCATGTTTTCAATTTCACCCTGTATAATTTGCCAAACACTAACGCCATTTTTAAGAAGGCGGTTAAATTCTTATCTACTAGGAAAAGAATTATCTGTAATAGTTTATTATCTGGAACTATAATGTTAAGGCGGATCATGCGATCTGCTCTTGGCCATTTTCCCGCTAGATGGCGCTGAAGTCCATATTTTTAGTTTATTTGATTTTATGTGTAATTGCCACATTAATAAGTCGTAGAAGTAGTAGACGCGGTTATCGGACATTACACTTTATTGAATTTGGTCATAACATTGCCTCAAAACCCACCCAATTCGACACATAATCCGAAAATAAAATCTGCCATTGAATACAGGTCGTTTACACACACAGACGTAAGCTAGTACGTTACAATAATTGACCACTAGGTGGCGTGTATTTAAAAAAATGCGCCACCTGCTACGGTTTATGATTATAAAAGGAAAAAAATTAAAAATGAAATGCGTTCCTTTCAAGCGTGTGTGGTGTGAATACTCTGCGTGCGTAGTACTCGCAACCGGCGTGCGTGTATGACCAGATTTATTAACGTAAACGAGACAATAGGAGTATGTAAGGATCGTAGCAGGTGACGTTCTATAGTTTCTGCCTACCCCCATGGGAAGAAGGCGTGAGTATGATGATAGGGTAATAAAAGATATATTTATATAAAATCATGTAATTTATTCAAACTAGGCTGAGAATCAGCACTTTTCGACTGTCAAATTACAATAAGACAGTCAAATTACAATAAGGCAGTCCTCCCAAAACGCCCGCCCTTCACCACTTCCTGGCTCTAGCTGGAGAAAAGAAGTGGCGCAACAAACTCCCCAGCAGCACAGCTGTCTGTTCAGTTACAAAAACTTGAGCATACAGTTTATAAAGATAGTTTTATTTTATTACCTTACACTAATTAATTATCAAATGAAAGTATTTGAAGTGACACAAATGATGCTTGATAAATGATTAAATTTATAGCCCAATTATTACAATAATTACAGACATTACACATAACATACAAGAAAAAAACAAAAAATAACAACAAATAAAGAAAATACAATTTAGTATGCGATCATAACCAGGAAAAAATATTTTATAATGTCAAAGTAATCAACCAAGGTTTTTAGAAAAATAAAAATCTAAAGACCAGCTTATTGACTTCACCAGGTGGTTATACTTACATAATTAAGTATTATTTCACCTTTTCATTTTATAGTAAATACTTACAAATAAAAGTAATAATGTACAATGATAATGTTGATTCTAAACAAACTACTACAAAAATACGCCTTTTGATTTTATAGTAAATACAAATAAAAAGTAATAAAAGAGAAAACAAGATACTGAAATAAATTATAAAGTGGACATGCAAGAAAATAGAAATAGCATAGAAATTATCAATTTACTTGATAGTAATAATCATACTTTATTCATAACCAAAACCTTATTTTGTAATTTTAGAGCAAAGTTTTTCTTTTCTAGTGCAGCTGCCTCTAGGCTTTGATTTTCCCTCGCCAATGATGGAAAGCACTTGATCTCAATAACAGCTTTCTCATTTTCAATTATACCTGTAACAAATTGAAAGAAAATATAAAACAATGGAGCTCTTTTTATGATTTGATACAAGAAATTCAATCGCCTATCGTGCTCGTAATTCTTGGTCTCTTGCGATTATAGCTAGCATTATAATTTTACACAATTGCTAAATAAATAGATAAAATTAAATGTTGATAAAGAAAAACTTACCATCTGGACTACCAGCTAAACATCCAAATTCTTCATCAATAAAAAGACCGGAAGGCCTCACAATTTTATTATATTGTTGCATGAACATACTTTTTGCCACATTCTCATTTTGTTGCCCATATAACATTATTTTTCTAAAGAATATCCTTTACATGATTGTGACATAGAGTGGTAATACGGCGTTTGCAAATCTGTAAACATAAAAGTCCAGATAAAATAGAAATAAATTATGGGTAATTTTTAAATACAGCATTGTCTATGTAGGTATTCAATAAAATACCGCAATGTTACCAGCAAATGTATATATGTGTATAAGTACATTTCTGCTAACAAAATTATACCACACAACTAACCATTTCAATTTGACTAGCAGTCAAACGGTCACTCCTATGAGTAATATATAAACCATTTTCATGCTGTCCTTCAGTAGACATTTCAATCAAAGCTATGTTTTCTGGTGACTTTTGGAATTCTGCTAACCGTTCTTCACACTGTATATCAATTGGGTCACAAGCTTCATTTCCATAGTGCTTGTCCAGCTGGGTTTTCTCTCTTGGAGCAAACCATCGTTTGCGTGTCGACAACTTCTGTTGTATTCTGCTTTGTTCCTTTCGAAGTATGTAATGTTTAAAATGTGTCCCTGGGCTCTGTGTGGTCTGCTTTTTCCATGCAACTTCATGCCATTTGTGTCCAGTAGAAAGCGATAATCCTGAAAATAAAATAATGTTTACTAGAAAATATCAATAAAATATAAACAGATGATTATGTAACATACAAAGAAACAATACTGTACCATGATAATCAAAGCATTTTTTACTGGTACAAACACAACGCTTGTATAAACCCCCCTCTTCCTAAACTAATTCGTTTTCCACAGTTGAATTTATTTATTATGCTCATAGTTTTCTGCCGCATTTGTTGTCTCATTTGACAAACAACAATTTGAAAAGCAATTTTTTCAATTGGCTGCATAAATTAGAGCCCACACCTCTGGAGCAGTATTTTTCAGACTTTCTACGAGATTTTCTTCCTTGTTTTTACTTCCATTTGCAGCTGTTTTATTGACAATGCAGTAATAATCCTTACAGTTTCATGTACTCCAATATTTTTATATATTTTTATCTTTATTTACCTTGTATAATGCACTGCTATAGTTTTTGATTACATGATTCTTGCATTCTATATTTTTTATTATGTTCCCATATTATGACACTTTCTCTTTCAAGTTTACAAACACAGGGGATTCTCCGTCTCCAATAAAACGCAAATAGTGAAGTTGATGCATTTCTTCACTCTTTTGAAAGCCTTTCCATAATAATGTGTGATTCCATTGCTATAGACGGTCCAGTAAATTTTTTGCAGCAATTATGTGCTTTCATGTCCATGTTTCTTTTTTCATAATATTGTCAATATTGTTGTAAAACAATATTTGTTTCGAACACTAAGAAATAGACATTTCTTAGTTTCATTACCAATAATGCAGGTCTGGAAGTGAAAAGCAACACTTGTAAATATTGCACATAATAAAAGTTCATACAGAACCAAATGTGTTTAGTAACGGAGTATATAAGGTATCGTAGCAGGTGGCGTTCTGTATTTTGGTTTTACACGTGATGTTTTTGGCTGTGTAGGTACTCTGTGTACTGAAAGAAACAAATCAAAATGTAATGACCATACTTACGAGCACATGTAGTGTCACTTTTACGCGCAATATTCAGCAAGTACAATCATGCTTATTTGATACATACACTAAATCACAGAGCATGTAACCAATTATGAGGATTTCTTCATTCACTGACATCGTGGTTTCTTCAGAACGCCAAACTTTCAAACGGCTGTAAGCCTGTAAGTGTAATTCGATTTACGAATGTACCTTAACTTTTGTCAACACACAACGTATTTTATGAAATCCTAAAAAATATAGAAAAACAAATGAATGTTACTTTTATACACTCGGTATTTGAATAAAATTGAATAGTATCGAATTTCACAACCGTATGTAATGAGGTTATTATTACAGATCTATGAAAGGGTTACGTTCTGAACTCGTTACAGAAATTAGAACAATAAAAATAAATGTAAAATTTTACTTATCTTTACATTCCTGTTAGAATTTTGCTCGACGAATAAGAAAAAAAAAACAGATTAGATAAACTTTTACTTACAAACAATAAATCACGTTTATTAATTTGATGTAAGTAACTCAATCATTTGTTTGTTTCTGAATCAATGATTTCAAAACAAAAGTCAAGGTTCTGAACGCACCCACAAGGTAGGTCCATGCATCGCTGCCGCTGAGGGAGGTCTAGCTAGCTAGCTAGGCACTGGGATGTACCTACGCCGCACAGTGGACGGAAAAACAAGCTGCCCAATAGGATTTACAATTTTTTTTAAATTTATACCAATTATTGATTTATTCATAGGTACGTTATAAATAAGTACGCTTTTCGTCAAGATCGTCATATAGGTTTGTTGTCTTTCAGGTACCTATCATTCTGGGTAAAATAATAATAACAAATTGATTATTTGAGGTACTATTACCGCCTATCGCCTATTACAACATCGTCCAAATAAGCATTTTTAATTCATGCATATCTTTTGAACGGGGAAGTTGGGGGTCAAGGTCAAATGTTAGGTGGCGTTGGTATAGGGCTCGGCAACAATACCTAAGTTTCAGCTTTAGAATCCAAGACAAAAAAAGTTATGAGGAAAACAAATTCCATTTTTCATACATTTCAAATATAGGAAGTAATTTTGTTAGGGTCATTGACAATCATTGGTTAGGGTAGGTGTCGATTCTAAAAAAACCGTAACTACTATGTTATTCAATGTTTAAGGCATTGACTGCCAACGCGGTCACCGGTGACCGCGAACAATAGATTTTCTATTGTGTCTGTTGCCTGGCAGCCAACGTGTTAATGTACCTACTCGACAAAACTTTATACTTGAAAACATTTTATTTTTCATAAATCCTATGATAGGGAAGTTTGTTTTTCAGTCCACTGTGCGGGACCTTGCGCCGCGCCGATGCGACTTATCTATCAAACTAAAATAATGTTTGTTTGTCTGAAACTGTTTACAATAATGCGTAAAAGGTATTCTATTTTGTAGGTACCTACTTCGATTTTGCAAATGTTTGCAAACTCTTTAGGTTACCGAATTATAATATGTACTTACTTAATTAATTTATTGTTGACCAAAAAATACAGGTACAAACACAATTAAGTTTTAATAACCATTGACTTTGTACTTATATAATTGAGACATAGGTAAGTAATTAGTATTGTGACGGGATTTCAGCGTCTAAAACCTAACTCACGGGCCAACTTGCTGTTTCTAAAACCGCCGAAAGAGAGGTATTTACCTACTTACCTACTTTTAAAATAAAATTGCGAATCTTGAATCATTATTCCTATAGGTACCTACAATAAATTGCAATAACATACTAGAAATATTGCAATTTGAATCAATGAGAATACAACGCATACAAAATAAAAATAACACGCGAGAAATTCCGCGTGCCAATACTATTGCATACAAGCGAGCTTCAAAATTGTATTTTATCAAATGTCGATCAAGCGAAAGAAGATTGGCAACGTTTTCTTCGTAATTCTTTCAATGACGGTAGGTCAAGCAAGGTTGCGAACACAGCACAGAAGTACGGCAACGTCGCATAAATCCTATCTACGAATAATGATATTTATGTTGCCACACAACAATATTATGTATGTAAGTTATTTACGTTGGTAAGGTCGTCAGTTATATTATTAATTAGAAAGTTTTTTTTGGTGAACCTATTCATGAAAGGTAGGAAAGGAAATAAATCAATTATTTTACGTATTATATTGATTTAACAGAATTATAATAACGCATGCACGCCATCTAGCGTTCTTATTTCTAAGCTATCGCAATCATGGCGCGTTAGTTTGCCTGTCAAAACTCACGCACACTAGTACGCAAATGTCAAATTTGGTCTGGATTTCACGTTCGTTTTCCTCAGTAAATAATGTAAGATATTTCCTAAAAAGGTCGATCGCGGTGACATTTCATTATAGAAAAGTGATAAAATGATACGTTTTCAACAAAGAGCGTCTATGTTCAGCGTATAATCCGGAAGAAAAATGTATGGACGGCCCATCGAAACATCCACCTTAATGAGTAGAACGATTAAAGACATTACCACGAAGTTTTTCTTTTATTTTTGTTTTCCACCGTCAATTTGTTTGGACACATTTCATTCAAAAGTCATGGTTTGTTCAACGAAATCTCTAAACGGCTGGTTGACACTTCTCGTGATCCAAGGGCAGGGCCCTTATTCACTATGACCAAATGATTCCTTACTTCGAAACCACGTCAATTCCTTAGCTAATCACGACATCTGCTAATAACGTAGGTATTCTCTAATGACACAATGAACGAAACCGCTCGAAATGAACGCGAAGTTTTCGTGGTTTGAACTGTCAAAATACCACGCTTGACAACAGAAGGCCAATTCTCGTAATTTAAAACGTTCAAAATCTAGTCGCTGTCTCATCTCAGCGACAAACAAATGTCAAAAACTTGTCAAAGTAGAGAAATTAGAGGTATTTTTGACAGATTGAGACTAAGATCAGACTGTGAACGTTCTTAAAATTACGAGAATTGCCCCTCAGACTGTACGTGGTTTGCAGGTGGTAAGATTACGCTAGGAATAATAATTACCATACAAAATTGGGGGCTGGGGCACAGATTACTAAATAGTGCCCTGGCCTGTACCTTGGCCAGAGGCTAAGTATTGCAATAAAACGTGGCAATGCCGCCAGTCTCTTGGGACGAGTCAACAGCGATGTGGAGGAATTTTCCTACGCCATATTTTAGTTTGTTTATATGTATGTAGTTTCTGTTAAGTTAGGTTAGGAAAATAAAAGAAAAATATTGGATTTCATATCTAAAATTTATAACGGGACGCTGTAGATTTTAGGCAAGTATGAAATCAAACATTTTTCAAAAGTTCTAAGAACTTTTGAAGAATTACGAAAATGGTAATTTTTACCCGACTCGGCGACTGTGCGACAACAAAGCAAGACGGTTAAGGTAAGAAAAGAAAGAGAAAGAAAAAACGTTTATTCGCGGTGAACATGACGCAAAAAAAGAACAAATACAAAAAATAATAAAAGGTAGGGGGGAAACATGCGTCACATTCACGCAAAACGGCTATCGCTCAGCATTAGGGTAGCAGCAGCAGGTAGGTACCTACTTGATGATGAGTTCTTTAAACTCGTAAGTATGTACCTGAGGCAGTCGTATTTAATTTATGTATGTAAGTAAGTATGTAAGTAAGTCTGTACCAAGGTCTAAAGTCTAAAGCAACACATTAATTTGCCAATAAAAACTAAATAGGTACAGAGGCCAGCACATCAATTTACCCCAATCTGTCAAATTTCTTTGATAGATTTTCAACTTTATTACAAAGGAATAAGGTTCATATTCAATTGGGAAAATTTGACAGATTGGAGTAGCTTGATGTGCTGGCCTCTGTACCATGACCGGCAAGTCGAGGGACAAAACAAGTAAATTTTTTAACGTTGCTTGAATTCTCAGGAAGTCATACTACCTCCCTAGATATTATCTGCTTTGAACAAAAAACAGTAAAGTCATGGTTTAATAACCCTACTAACTATAGTCGGGTAAACTTGCAGGTAGGGATACTTATAGGTAAGTATCTACCAGAAAGACTTATTTACAGATGAACATGTTGGTTTCGAAAAGTCCACAAGACATTGAAACGTCCTGTATGAATCCTAAAATTTTACTAAAGTAGTCCTTTCTGAACCAAAATTTCCAAGACATTGTGTTACCACTGGGCCACCAGTGCTCTCAATCAATCGATTATTTCAGGCAAAATCCGCTAGTTCGTAAACTGAAACACATAATTGTAATTTTATTTTAAAATTTCAAAGCGCACGCGGGCGTCATGCGGAACGGCCTGGTTTTTATGAAACACGCTAGTATACACTTCATTATATTCGGCCTGCTTGCAAGAGATATAGAGTTTTATGATTAACTGCAGTTTACCCGTCTTATCCAATTACTGACGATTGAAGTCTGAAAGAGTCAGTCGTCAGTAATTTGACTTTCGTAAGAAGACAAAGTGCTGTGTAACTATACAGAGACGCTATACAACGTTTATTACAAAGGGTATAAATCTTCACAAAAGATCTAGTTTTCCAGACTAAAGTCCTATTACATGAATGTACCGACGGCCTTGCCGTCGCGTCGTATTCAACATTTTTTTTATTTGCCAACACGCTTGAAACCGTAGTTCCTACAAGCCGCTTTTTGTGTTGTGCTTATGTGAGCGGCTGCAGAGCGCAGACAGTTACGTGTATTGGCTCAAGTTATTGTAAACTAGCTGTGCCCGCGACTTGGTTCGCGTACATGTTGGTACTTACATGGGTATTATTTTTTATTGCGCGGAACCCAAAGTTTTTTTTCTTCTAAAATATAACCCCTTATGCTTAAGTTACTCCTTATAACATCAGCTATCTGATCTGCCTGTGAAAGTCCCGTCGAAATTGGTCTAGCCGTTACGGAGATTAGCTGGAATAAACAGACAAAACTTTCAAAGTTGTTTTGTTATAATTAAGTACCGGATACACGGTCAAATTAAATTAGCTAGCGATACTCCACAGATGTGCTGGGATCTACAAGGTGTAAGTAACAGAATAAACGCAAGTCCTGGAAGTAATTGGTTCATAATTGCCTAATGAATCGATTTCAGTAACTTTAAATTTTTTTTTTTTTTTCAAAAACTATGTATTTTGCCATACTGTCCGCTGTTTGAGTCAAAGCAAATTAAATCTTAAGTCAAGGCAATAAGACTCAATTTTAAATGCATAAATTAATGCTAAGGTCAACACGATTTTCTTAATAATAATAGTTAGCTTTAAATACTTAATTTAAGTTTTTGTCATTGTATTATGTTTTTAACTCAATACTCTAATTGGGATGTTTATGGTCTTGCGTTAATATGTTACATAAATTGTTTAACTAAACAAAAAGTGTTAAAACAAAAAGTAATTAATTTGATCATGTTTTTTTGTTCCATCTGATCTACTGCAGGTAAATACTCACTTGATAATATCAGTTAACAGTAACACATAGGATACTATTTACCTATTAATTTATCCCGATATTAAGTACTACGGGATCGAAATTAACGCGGGTGAAACCGCGGGGCGCTGCTAGTAGATGTATTCAGTGTGTCAGGTTAAACGAGGGACATACTTTATGGGAGTTTATTACCTACTCAAGAAAATTAACAACTTTTAATATGGGGCGGACTCAAAAATATGAAAAAAAAAACAGCTGTTCCCTACATTTTGTCCAGTGCGAACATAAATGTATAGAGCGGGTGGTTTTATTTCTCGATTTCAGTGTTGGTCTCTTAAGTTGTTCATTTTCATGGGTACCTACTACACTCTCCTAAAGTATGTCCCTCGTTTAACCAGACACACTGTATAATAGATGTGATTCAGAAGTCTGTCGTCGTAACGTTATACCTACATCAACAGTGATAGACTTGTCAGTGTCACGCTATAGGTATGTACCAGTGCCCATACAAATATTGGCAAGACCGATTACTTTTGGCGTGGAGTCATGTTACTGAAAGAATAGCGTATAGAATGTACACTACTTAACTATTCGTCATTCTTTCATAAGATTTTGATACTTTCACCTACCAATTTTATAATTGCGAGTAGGTAGGTACCTAGGTATAGATAAAGTATCAATACACTTCACTCTCGCCTTTTAGTCAGTCATTAGGGTACACACACCACATAGAGATACTACCGTTAGGGTTAAACCATGGAAAAGTTTATTGTAACGTGTACGTACCTAAATGTCTAGGCCAAAATGGTAAAAAAAGGATTTTTTTCTAACTAAACCAATAATTAATTACCTACTTACATACAATACGTTTTCACATAGTTTCCATGAACAGCGCCCTATAATTGCGTAACACACACACTATCAATCTCAATGAATCATTTTAAAAGATCTTGCTAATCCATTGCTTCATATGTTCGGAAAACATGTCTGCTCAACAACGTAAATAACACATTGAATGTTGTTGAACTGTCAAAATGAAATCCGATAGTGCGTTTATACCCAATTCCCGCTCTGGTTTTCAGCATAGTCATTTTACAGCCCAAAATACGTAAGAAGGAATAACTTATATATTACTAGCTTCCGCCCGCGGCTTCGCCCGCGAGGTATGTCGATAAAAACTATCCTATGTCCTTCCCCGGGATGCAATCTATCTCTCTGCTAAATTTTATCGAAATCGGTTCAGTGGTTTAGGCGTGAAAAGGTAACATACAGACAGACAGACATACAGACAGACAGACAGAGTTATTTTCGAATTTATAACATTAGTATGGATGTGAAAATATAACTTTATACCTACAGTTTTTAATTGTTGTTGAAGATAAAGAAAAAGTTTGATAAGTTTCGCGTTTAAGAGATTATTTTATTTAAATACCTACATAATAACATATATTTACTGAAATAGATAGTGAGAGCTATGTATGTAGTGGTAACAACTAACAAATTTGATTTTATGATCTGGAAAATAAATGATTAGGTAAGTATCTATTTTTTTCAAACTAGGCTGAGAATCAGTAGGTACTTTTAACCGACTTCAAAAAAAGGAGGAGGTTCTCAATTCGTCGGAATCATTTTTTTTTATGTATGTTCCCCGATTTCTCTAAAACGCCTGGACCGATTTGGAAAATTTTTCTTTTGTTTGAATGGGAATACTTCCCAAGTGGTCCCATGATCATCAGGTCAGGATCTGATGATAGGATCCCAGGGAAATCGAGAGAAACCCTCGAATTTTATTGGCAAACCTATAGCGATTTGGATAGTTTTTAGAGTAAATTGAGCATTTGCTCACGGAAATCATCATTTGGTAAAGTGGAGCTGATGATGAAGACCACAGACGGCCATCGGAACTACTCAATGATAAATATTTTACGGATTGCGATTCGATTACTTTAATATGGTTGCTAAGCAATTTATGCTCGTCACAATGCTTATGGTGAATGGTTTTTGAGAAGTTCTCCTGGTTCTTACCAGGAGAACTCCTCAAGAATTAACGTCCCAGCATTGGGAAAAGCAATATTTTGTAAAAGGTGATGAGCAGTTGACGTTAGGCTATTGTAACTTAGATAAATCACAAACTCTCTCACTAAAAAGTGAAAAATAAAAACTTTTTTACAAAAAAAACAACTGACTTCCAAAAAAAACTACCAAGTGATAAATAACTTTAATTTCGGAAGTCGGTGTCAATAAACGAAAATGCAGAACCAACGACACAAACGTCAAAATTACATAAGACAGTCCCCCAAAACGCCCGCCCTTCACCACTTCATAGTGCTTTAGCTGGGAAGAAATGGCGCAACAAACTTCCCAATTTCAGTAAGAAAAAACCGGCCAAGTGCGAGTTGGACAGTTGGACTCGCACACGAAGAGTTCCATACCACCACACAATATTTACCACTACATATAAAATAACGGCAAAAAAATCACGTTTGTTTTATGGGAAAAACAAAAATTAACAATAAAAAAAAAATACTCTGTTTTTAGTATAGGTACGTTGTTATAGCGGCAACAGAAATATACATTCTGTGAAAATTTCAACTGTCTAGCTATCACGGTTCATGAGATACAGCCTGGTGACAGAGGGACAGTGGAGTCTTAGTAATAGGGTCCCGTTTTTACCCTTTGGGTACGGAACCCTAAAAACACTAAACTTAGGTACAGAGGCCAGCACATCAAACTACCCCAATCTGTCAAATTTCTTTGATAGAATTTCAACTTTACTACAAAGGAATAAGGTTCATATTCAATTGGGAAAATTTGACAGATTGGGGTAGGTTGATGTGCTGGCCTCTACTACGGCACTACAGATAGTGCCATCCACGAAGACGCGCCCCACTCTTCTTCCTAATCGCTTACAGTACAAGTGTGCAACATTCCCCTAGTGTTATAATTTTGTTGATAACCGTAATTACTTATTAGTGGGTAATTAGTGTGTATCAGAAAACTGAAACACTAGCGGAAGAACAGTGGGGTGCGTCTTCGTGGATGGCACTATCTAGGTATACCTGTCATGATAACAGCAATAAGTAGGTATCTAGTTAGGTAAGTCATAGGTAAGTCGTACATAATTTTTAATTTTATGAAATCAGACTTTATTGCTCAAAACGGCAAAAATATAGGCACTTAAGTACCTATTACTCGGTTTTCGCAATTTGGCAGAACGACTACAAATAACCGATTTGTATGGAACCCATCTAAATGCTAATGGGATTGGCATCTGCCACAAATTCCGTAAAGCTCTTGTGATCCAGACGTATTTGACTCGGGTAAGCTAGGTACCTATTTCGAATTTAAGATACATTTCAATGGTAACTTCGCCTAAACGATTAATCATTACATATGTTAGGTAAGTACTTGTTTTTCTGTTTGTAATATTGCATAATGTACCTAGCTGTTTTTTTTTGATCCATTTGTTTACATTTTCATCAGAACAGATAGGTACTTAGCTCCGTAGGATAGTATTACATTATCTAAGGCTGCAAGTCCATTTGAGCTAGAGCTGTGCAAGCAAGCACAGAGATAGAACCTACGTCTACTGTGGCGAAGTGTCCTTGTGAATTGAAGCGTGAATGGTGTAGATTTTGTGGAACTATATTGGTTAACTTCTTCCTAGGTAGGTATACAAGTCTGCCCATCTCTACTTCTCTCCAGTCAGCGTAAAGTAACTAAACAGCTAAAACAGCTTGCGATATGTCGTGAGTTCGAATCTCATTCGTTCGCAAGCAAATCTATAGGTAGCTTTGTTGGAGACGTTTGAATTTGGTAGGTAAAGCCGAGCCTTATTCCACAAAACAGTTTATTCAGTCAGAAAATCAAGTAACTAACAATTAAGAAATAATTGCTGGTTTACACTAGGTACACTATTATTGTTAACTACCAGCTATACCTTCCTAAGTTATCGCGAATAGGTAGGTACGAGTGAATACCAAACGATATCAGGATTACTAACTGCTTTAATTATGAAATACAGCTCTGAACACGTCATTCTTATTTGTAAGCTAGTTTCGCCACGCGGTTTTAGGTACCTACTTAAAAAAATATGTAGTAAGTACCTAAATAGGTAAGAAACGTAGAGATATTATATACTTAGGAATGAATAAATAGAGGTTCGTGACGAAATCGACCCATTTACGGGGAGGTGAAGCTGCGCTTGCCGCGGTACAATTGGAGGCCAGCACATCAAAGTACCTACTAAAATCTGTCAAATTTCTTTAGTAGATTTTGCAACTTTTTCGCTAAAGGATTAGGTTCAAGGTTGATTGGGAAAATTTGTCAGTTTCTTGTAGCTTGATGTGCTGGCGTCTGTACAATCCGAACCTTAGGAAAGCACGTTCAACGTGGGGCCTATCAGTCATGCTAATTTATAATTATCTGTCAGTTTTATCAGAAGCCCTTAACTGGTCTAACCACTGACTGACTGGTCTGGTGTTCGTAGGCAGCTTGTAGGTTTAGGAATTATCTTTAAATGGTTTGTCGAGGTGAGATGGTAATCACCCCCCGTTAAAACTTTATATTCAGCTGCATCTCGACATCCAGGCTGTGATGATGTGGATGAAGAGAAGGTAAGTCAGGCTAAGAGGTCGGCGTTTCCTATTTGACTACTCTGAGAAGAAAGGCCGAAACAAACACATAATGGTCAGATCTTATGAAGACCATGTAGATTAGTGTCTGAAATGATCTTTTGCGGAAAGAACCACACAGATTGTGTGGGCCTGTCCAGTCAGTGCACGCATTTGACAGTAATCGTGCAGCTCAACTCAGGACGTAAGGAGCTCAAGCTTAGAGATTGTGTAAGTAAATATCATCATTTATCTTTTGTTTATTTATAACATGCTGAGTATATTAATTTGTTTGCCTGATAATTATGACAAAATTAACAAATGAAAATCGCCTTAGTTAGAGGTACCTATATATCGTATTGTCCAGTACCTACCTACCTATTGATATTTAGCTGTGTTGCATATTATTTTATTCAACATACAAATAGTCAGTAGATATCGTTAGGTCCTTAAAACACAATTACCTGACTGGCGCTAACGACCAATTAAAACCAGCCAGTTACTTTAAAATGAACACTAAAACAAAACGCACGCGAGAGCAGGCGCCCGCAAAAATGCAAAATCTAATTACAAGCGTCCTTTTTGTATTATTCGCCTTCGCGTTCTACCTTACCATCTCCTTCGAGCCACTGTCAAAAGAAGAACAGATGAAGAGATACAACAAAATGACGGAGGACGTGGAACCATTTAGAAAGAACTTAACGGAATGCGCGCGCCAAGTAAAAGCCTCAATGGTGGACGTCGAAAACTTTTTAAAACGTATCCCGCAGGAGAATATGCAAGGAAAATGTTTCGTTGCCTGCATACTAAAACGTAACGCAATAATAAAGGATAATAAGATTAGTAAAGATCAATTGTTGGATGCTAACAGAGCTGTCTACGGAGAGGACAGTGAGGTGATGGCTCGTTTGAAGACCGCCATAAGGGAATGTACGAAGGCAGTTGACGGTATCTTTGAAGTTTGTGAGTACGCGTCAGTGTTCAACGACTGTATGCATATTAAGATGGAGCATATTTTAGATCAGGTGATGATGGAGCGGCGTATGGATGCGATAGGGCAGATCACGTCGAACACTGACCAATGGGGCGAAGCAGAAGATGAGATCATGAAGTTGGTGAAGGATGAACTTTAGTTGTAAGATTTTTGTTTTAAACCGGACTGTTTTTTTTATTTTAATAGGAATAAGGGTGAAATCACACTTAACCACGCGCGGCAGCATCTTTGGGTCTCTATCTCCTTTAGAGGCGGTGTGCGTATAAAATATGATTTCACTTCACCCTTAGACAGTCTTACAGCCCATGTCCGTCTTTTGTTATAACTAAAGCAAAGCGCACATTACAGCCGCAACGGGCCGCAGCGCAACTCATTTTCATACAAAAAAGTACGGCACCTGTAGTGTGTGTTGGTTCATAAAAATGATCCAAAAACCTTGTCCAGAACGGGCGAATACGCTGTGAATAGTTTCGCGCGTATCCATACGCGCGTTGGTGAGGTCCTAGACACCAATACATTGCGTCCACAAGCATAGCGCGTATTTAAAATACGCGCATAAATCGCGTGGCGAAGACTCCCGACACGCGCGTGTTGTTGGGTTTTTGCGTCCAGTTTAGGCGCGAACTGAGCGAGTGCACGTATTAAGGGAAATGGAGCGGCAAAATTCGTCCCCAAATGTTCGCACGTTGGTACGCTCCTTCTGGACGCAATGTACGTGCGCAAAAGATTCGTGGCGAATTCGCCCTCTCTGGACAAGGTCAAAGTAATAGAAGGGTTTCTGCAATATGTTGTGTTGCGGCATGGCCCGCCCCAATCTGCGTTAGCCTTAATAAATAAGTTAATCGAATCTGCATTTATTCCTGTGCATGTATGTCTCAATATTATTTAAACATTGCGTATGTTTGTGTGAATAAATAAAACAAAACTTGTTACGAAGAAATTTTAATTCTTTTCGAAATCACCTAATTATAACTTCGATATGATTCACTTAAAATTTACAATAGAAGCGCACATTACAAAACAAATTGGACACAAACTTGCTCCGCTTTTATCAAATAGTCACTTGGTGGGTACATCGCATATTTCTAGGGGCATGTCGGCTTAAAACTCTACAGTTATGTTAACATATTCAACTGTTCTAGCAAATGATATTCGATACAAGGGACCTGTAGCTCGCTATGACAGAAATATCAAGGAAAAACGTCGGCATTATACAAATCAATTGTCACGTTACAAAAATTTTGCATTAAATCAATAGATTGAAAATTTAACTGACATTTTCTTAAAACATTTGAATTTTGTCTAGAGAAACAACATTTGTGTCCCAGTTTCAGAGAACATCGAACAAACTTCGTTGATACAAAGATACTTATCAATATATCATCTAAAAGTACACGTTATCAAATAAAATAAATACGTTAAAAAATCAGTTCACAACAAAGTTTCGTGAACAATTAATGTTCACTATGTTTAAGGAAGAGTGTGTTTACACAGTCCCTCTAATGTAGGATTTATACGACGACACTAGAAATCGGTGTTTCTTGTAAACGGAAATGAGTATCACACTTAAAATCGGGAGATAATTCTATTTCACGCAAACCACAGATTAAAAGGTTAGTTTATCACATTTATCAAGTATCAAGATTGGTAATCATAGATTCCACGATAGGTGTTTACAAAAACATTGTTACATGAATAAGGCCAAAAAAGTTCCAAATCTCGTCGCAATTTCATCTTAGCGACAATCAAATGTCAAAAATTTACAAAAATGTAGGGAAATTGAGAGGTTTTTTGACAGGTTGAGACTAACATTAGACAGTGAACGTTCTTAAAATTACGAGATTTGCCCCTCATGAATAGTTATTGATAGTGTCGTCATCGAAATCCACGAAGAAACTCGCTACTTAAACGAAGAGCGCTTTTCTTAAGTCACATTCAAATATCAAACAAACTGGTTTGTCTAAAGGGCTAAATACCTGTTTCATGCACTTCTCTTTATACAAATAGATAGAAGACATCGAATGTACAATTGTTCCTATAATAACTAGTACTAGAACTAAACCCACTGGGCTCTTGAGCTCTTGTTCCAAAGATACAAATAAGACCATTTTTATACACCATTTCTGACGTGGACTGATGTTCAAAATTTACAATTTAATATTAAAAAAAAACACTACAATGTATAGGATATATTAATCTGGAAAGAATGCTACTAGAATTAATAAAACACTATTTTGTTTGTTATTTTTTTTTTGTAATTTTGATTATTTTGGTCAACATACAAGTCAGATAGACTAAAAACATAGTTTATTGGCTCAAATATTTCTCTAGCTACGAGTAAATTGAAGTAAAACTTGTAGTGAAGGTAAATATATCGTTTTCTTTGATAACACCAAATATCGCAAAAATCGCAAACAAATATAAATTCAGTGAAAAATTCATATTACTTAATAAGTTAACACACATCAGACCACAAAAATGGGTACAACAACGAACACTTTCAAATATTTATCTTTTATCTTACTACGAAAAACAAGTAATGCATACGAAAATGGTTAAATACGCTTACGTTATTACCAGATGATACCTATTAACATTACATTCTAAAAACTAAGGTATCATACAGTCTTAATTTCATCAAAATTTATTAAAAACCCAAATTTTATGTTAAAACTTTTTATATAAATTACTATTCACTATATAAACAGTTTAATCAACCATTTGTCTTAGCTAAAATATATAACTACCCTATTCCTTGAAGTCATGTATAGTACTTACAACTAATATCATTAGAAGAAAATCAAAATTATAGAAAACGATAATATGGCAGTGTCCTAAAACAAAAATAATATAATGTTGTTAAAAAATAGTAAGCGTATATTGAATCCTAACTTTTAATTGTAAAATTATAGTTAAAATAATGTAAAACAATATTATTTAATTCATTTAGGGGTAAGTTAGGTTTTAAGCTAAAAATATTAAAAATATCGTCTATTTGTTTGCAATTATACTGGTATCTAATATTAAAACATTTCGTTCAAAATTATTATGGCTAATTGAAGTATTTTAGTAAAACTATTCGATGCAGTTTACATGCACGCGAGTATATTTAAAGCTAACAATGTTTTACAATTAGAGACAGTAGAAAACAAATGTCACTGACAAAGCTGACCATAAACTTTCTGCGAAATAAAATGGACACAACTTTGGGCTTGTAGCTTCTCGTCGGTCAGGTCGTAGCTTCGTTATGTGGCCAGTTTCAGTTTCCATGTAAATAAATTAGAGACAGATTTAAAATTTGGGATGAAAATAAAGGTTTTCAGGATTCACTCAACATAGACATCAGGCTCAGGCCAAAAATAAAAATAATTTAAGAATCTTTTTTTTCTGTTTTCATCTGATTAAGATAATTACTTGGGAGACAGCCCGCATTAGGCCGAAATGACATTTCACAATTACTTTGCCAAGTCGTCGTAAAATTAAGAATAAGAGGTATTAACTTTATTAATATTACCACAATAAAAAAATATTTTGTGTTCTCAAAAATGTGATGTAATATATTTGATTGAACATGTCTCTAACTGTCAAACACCTATTTACTAATAACAGCTATACAACTAAATTAAGATCAAAATATACATGCCACACGGAGCGGCCATTATCATCGATTTAATTTTAATACTACAAAAATACTTCATTTTTTATGGACTCTTCTTTTTGGCCCACATTGTTTTATTCAAAAAATAACTTTTTCTAAATAAAAAAGGAAGAATATTTACAGAAGTGTCGGCAGTAAGGTTCAGTCACGATACAATTTTAAGAAAACTAGAGTCTAGAAAAAAGAAACATTGTAAACTGAAAAAGGAATCCAAATATTGTAAAAACAGTTCGAATCGAGTATTGAAACGTATAACCGTTAATTTAAAAATTATAAATATTTCATCTAACAATAATTTAGAAAAAGGTATAATAAATACATCATTCAACATTTTAAAAAATGGCGTAACATTTAAAAACTGCCGTATTGTAAGCATTCACACTTATACATATTAAATTGTGACATCTAAAGCGCCAATCAGTTCACTGCTACGTTTCTGTGTACTTAATTCTTAACTATATTCCCTATTATAATGTTGTTTAGGGTTGTTATTTGCTGATCAAATAAAAAATTTCAAATAAGAAAGAGATCTTGTGTTTATTTTCATATTTTGGATAGCGTAACAACCAAAATTTGTAAAGAATTGTTATTACTGACGCACAAGTATTATTAAAAATATAATTTGTGACCTAAGATTGAGTAAACGACCAGGCATAGAAACGACGACCAATACTTGAGCATAGCTTGAAAGAAAACACAGTACCCTTCCTTACTGTAACTTTGTCTAATTTCAAACATCAACCATAAAAGTACGGTCGAAATTTTTGCAAAAAAAAAAAACTTTTTCAGGAGAATTACTTGTTAACTGTCAAGCTAATTCAAGTTTATAAATCACAGCTTTAACATCAGTTGCCTGTATAGAGATACACAATACACAACATAGATTTGCTAAGTTATTTGCAAACAGATTTTTTTATTCTTCGGAATAAAAAGAAGAGTTATAAATATTGGGCCATATATTTTAACACCTGTTCCCATCACAATTTATATACTAGAATAAAGTCCCAAACCTCGAGGGGGTAGGCCTCTGTCATTCTGGCGGGCAGCTTTGAACGAAAGAGGCCGGAAATAGGCCGGTCCGTCCTGTTCGCTGTAGGGTACCTTTGTACCAGCCGTCGCCTCTCTTTTTGGACACTATCACTATGTCATCCACTTTTAGTTCTAACTCGTATTCCGAGTTAGGCGGATACGGGACTATGCAGCGGAATCTGGAAACAATAATTAGTACTGTAGAGGTTGCTTATAGCAGCGTTCACAATCTCAGATAATTTACCTTCCATCGCCACTAAATCAGTTTAAATCTACTTTAATGAAATGTATTCCAAGTTGATTTTTGAGTAACCATTTGTAACAAAAGGGTCCTAATAAGTTTTTGGTTGCAATTGAATTTGAACTTTGTTTAGTATGACATTCAGTTTGTTGTTCCATAACTTAAAAATTATGTCAAATTGTTAATTCAAATATAGTCAAGCTGGACCGACATTCGCGATAGTTGAAAGTCGATGTTTTTTTTTCGTATGCAAAATACGCGCATTAACGTGGAGTTGCGGAAACAGCTCGTATTACCTATGTTTTTTTAAAACTCTTGATTCAAAACAGGAGTCATATTATGTGGCAACTTAGCGAAATGTAGTAATTATTTTATCATTAATTTTTTTTTGAGCTAAAAATCTATGTAAATAAAAATGAATCGCCGAAATGTATGTACGCGCATAACTTCCGAACGACTGCACCAAATTGGGTAATTCTTTTTTTGTTGTGTTCGGTATTGCCAGGACAAGGTTTGTATGAAGAAAATTTCGGAAATTCGAAAAAAAAATTGCACCCGTAGCGAGGCTGGATATAAATAAAACATAGTCGTGTTAATTACACTATTATAACTTAAGAACGGCTGGACCGATTTTATGATCTATATTAATAATCTGGGGCGGTACGATGTTCGCCGGGTCAGCTAGTTAAGTATCAAAGTTTATCAAGCTAAAACATTTTATTTAATTTCGAACCTAGTTGGAACCATATAGCTACAGTACGTTCTGAGTTTATCTTGACTACTGCAATCGGTGATGGGAAACCTCGTGAGGCCTGGAATTATGGCTAATAGAAGTCTGAAATCGCCAACCCATCTTGAGCAAGCGTGGTGATCAGTGCTCGTGCCATCTTGGTATTTGTATGCCTTTGCCCTGCAGGGGTATATTTTCGTAAACGTAAAATTATTACATTTACCTATAGTCATGAATACGGGATGTGAATTGACAACGAAACGCAAGTGTGAAGTTGGTGCGCTTCATCAGTCTAGCCTGACGTCAGTGGCGTGCATTGGTTTTCAGGAAAGGTAGGCACTAGGCAGACACTAGGCCGGATCTAGTCTAGGCAGACGCGGTCACTAATCAGAAACATAAAAAAAAGTATCTATTACCTAACAAAAAGAAAGTTTTACCTCACTATCGGCGATCTCAATATCCATCCCTTTCTTCGCACGGTCAAATTACGAACGAATTACAAATTACGATTATAACATTCATAGTTTCATACTCGGTTGGTTAGAGTAGGCATGCCTACTTTAGGGTGATAAATTGCAAAGGTCGAACGTCACGGTATTACGCGTGAGACGTATGTATTTTTAATTTCGTCGTATTAACTTGAACGAGTAAAGACCAATGACAACGCGCGAATAGTATACGGGAGCCGAGTAGGCCGTCTGGCGAATGCCTACAGCCGCGCGTGTTTATATGAAGATTTTGTTTTTTCTTATGTATGATAATTTACTGTGGGGAAAAAATACAATTATTTTTAATTAATTAAACTATAATTACACTAAAATGTAATTGACAGGCTTATGGTGATTTAACGAGGTAGGCACTGCTTTTATGCCTATATGCAATGCACGCCACTGCCTGACGTTCGTACGAGTCGACAAGGGTGCTACGATTAGCGTAGCACAGCTCACTTTACCATCGGACATCGTGCGGTCAACAACTGCCTAGAAACTGTCTAACATTCGTTTTGTTAATTTTATCAAGTTCAAATATAACCAAAATCACTAATAAAATTAAGACTTTTCTTCTCGCTCGCAACTACGCCCGGTAAAATGTTCAAAGGTTCATGGATTCCAGAGGGGCAATTCTCGTAATTTTAAGAACGTTCACAGTCTGATCTCAGTCTCAATCTGTCAAAAATACCTCTAATTTCCATACATTTTGACAAGTGTTTGACATTTGTTTGTCGCTGAGATGAGACTGCGACTAGATTTTGAACGTTTTAAATTACGAGAATTGGCCTGCTGTTCTAACCGGTCTCCTGTTCCGACATACCTTTCTTTATTTGGTTGCAAGTGGTGTCTGTCTCGCCTCGAAGCGGTCACGTCTAGCGACTGCGATTTTCGATGTTGGGACTGCCACGGGTTTTCAGTGCCCGATCTGTAAATTGAGCAACACGTTATTCTAAATAGTTTTTATTGGTTAACAGGTTAAGAGATACTGTTTATAATTTGATTATATTTGAGAGAGGAACTGGCGAAATGTGGGTGCACTACAAGGTGTTTCAAAATTAACCCAACAAACTTGAGGTACAGACGCCAGCACATCAAGTTACTACAATCTCTCAAATTTCTTTAATATATTTTCAACTTTATCGCAAAAGAATAAGGTTCAAAGTTGATTGGGAAAATTTTACAGTTTCGGGTAGCTTGATGTTCTGGCGTCTGTACTTTAGACCATCGAACTGAACAACTTCCACTATGGGACCAACTCCGAAATCACGAAAAGAAAATCTGCTGTTTAATACAAAAGTTCAAAAACTACTTGACCAAAATGTAAGAAACAGCTGATTTTTTTTCGTGATTTCAAAGTTGGTCCCATAGTGCAAGTTGTTCAGTTCGATGGTCTTTTTTATTATAATACCATATTAGAGATTAACAACTCTATGCAATTCCAAAAACTCTTAAGTTACAGATGACGTCCTGCGACCGGAGTAGGTAAACCAACAGAGAGAAAGCTTTGTAAGAACAAGCGCGCAATGATATGTGCAATACCACAAAGCGCGGTAGTACAAAGATTAGAAGTTTTACCTCTGCGGGAGGGTTACTCTGTAGCGCGACATTCATGCTAATTCAGAAACACGAAGATTACCGAAGCGCAAACATTTTCTGGTATACCTGTATTTGGAATTGAGTATAACCTGGGGATTGAACCCAGGAAATCGCTTATCGGTCGCTGAAAACCAGCCAGTCTCGCATAAGGTCGTAGCATTATGCTGAGCGATGGCCGTTTTGCGTGGATGTACCGCATATTTTCCCCCAACTTGTTCTTTTTGTGTTTCTGTTTTTTATCTGCGTCATGTTTACCGCAAACTTATTTTCTTTCTTTCTTACATCGACTAGGTAGTTTGGTGTAATTAATTATTTTTGGAACAACTGCAAAGTCGCGAATCAGACAATTAATATATTCTTTCATTAGCTTAGCTTTTCAACGATGGTAATGAGTGTGAATGTGAAATAAAGCGACACGGCAAACGTAAAACACCATGCTCTAATGATCGTGAACGACACTAAGTGAACCATACATCAAGCTTATTCATTTGTCACATTTATGAGTGCTGGGTGTAGTATTGTTTAGAAGTGTGTGTGTGTGTGTGTGTGTGATAGACAAAGATAGGAATAGGTAGAGTATATTTACCTAAACTTCGAGAGAGTAACATAGAGTGGATAATACCTCCTCTAAAATCCCAGCGTCATAAACATGACGATTAAGTCCCGGGATTTAAGAAATTTGCAAATTATTGATTGCACTTTGAATACATTCGTAACAAATTATTATTTCGAAGAATCTTATTACTTTATTTAGGGTTCCGTACTAAAACTGTGGTTTGGAATCTTTCCAAACATCGATATTTTTTTTTAAAACGTGCAATATTGGATTTCCGCTATACCTTACCACTTTTTTTCTTCAGATTTTGAACTTAACTGTTGCACATAATATGATGTGTAAAGAGTTAAAACCGATATCCAAGCTTCAGTGTGTGCGGACTGCTTCTGGTGCTAAAGACTGTTTGTGTGTCTGAGCATACAACCTCTATAGATAACAGTTTTCGTGCAGCTATTTCCTTGTGCGTGTTTGTGCGGGTGTATGAATGTGTGTGTATGTGCATACAACCTGTGCAGATGATGGTGTTCGTGCAGGGCCACCGGTGCGGGTCTCTCCTTGTGCGTGTTCGTGCGTGTCGCCGGCGGCAGTGCTCGCAGCAGTTGCGAGGGACATGAGCCCGACCTGTACCCACACCGTTAGTATGCCACGAGCCAACATCAAAATATAATATCCACATTCATAGTTTTATACAGTTATGGGGTGAATTAACTTTATTATCGTAACTAATTTACACATAATTTTATTAAATTAGAATCAAGGAACTTGAATAAAAGTGTAGGTTTTATACGGCTTTATTACAAAACAAGTCTTCTTAGCCATTTTTTAAATTTTTAACTCTATTTCGACAAAGGTTTAATTACAAAAACTGACGTCAAACCCGAGTTTCTGGTATCAATTTGGTGTTAAGAACTTTAGCGTGCTATGCATAAAGCTCAAAATACCTAGCTCGGAGGTTTAGGCTTTAACTAAATTTAGAACTCGTGGTAATATCACAGATAGTGTTGTTATTAGACTTAATTTAAGTTTTACTGTGCGTGCATTTTTCGACAAATGACAATGGCAAATTAAGAATTTGCAAATGACATGCGGGGGGGGGGGGGGGCATTAATATTAAACTGTATATACAAAATAAAAATAAAGAAGTAGAAATAATAAAATACTCGATATTGGCTTGTGGCAAGATACACACGTGAAACACAAATGCAGGGACAATGAGTGCTGTTAGAACAAATAACATTCAAGCACACACAATATACAGGAGCTGGCAGATAATATGACACATCGACAAGAAAAGCTGTAGTCTTTGTGAATATAATTGACGAAACGCTTCGACGCTGGTGGGTCTAGAACACAGATATAGATACACTTAGATAACGCAAGAGCAACTACTTCGCGTGCCCAGCTTACGTACAAAAATCGTACTTTCGCGCTCAGTCCAGTGTACTGCTGGCTGGGTGAGCGTGAGCGCTGGCGCTGGGACCCGGGGCACAGATTGGTGGGAGACGGGTGCCGCACGCGGCGGCGTCTTTGAATCGATTTGATTTACTCATCTCTAGTGCTCATGACGTCATAGTAGGTAGTCAAAAAAATGGCACGCTTGGTTTTCATACAGATTGTGATACTTGCGTTATCTAGGTCTGTCTATATCTGTGGTCTAGAATCATGGGCTGTCTTAATGATTACAGTTTGCGCATCGAAGTCCCTGCCAGCCTGTATATTATTTATTTTAGTAATCATTCTGAAAGTTGATGTGCCATATTGAGGACCAAGTACTGTAGGTTGGTAGACAATGGACCACACAATGCAAAACAATACACACTCATAAAGCTACTGACGTTCAGATTTCAGACTTATCAGCCAATACCCAGATACATAGACTTACGAGTACACACATAACCTTCTGTTCCAAACAAAAGTGCAATACAAACACGATCAAAAAGTTTTTCTTTTTTTATTTCAATGTTGGTTGTATAGTAAAAGTTATTAATTTTCACGAGACCTACAAAGGAAGGCTTTCGTTTACCTGCGGTACTGTACTTGAGTATTTTTTGTAGAAAGCTGAAAAACTGTTCATGATCAGCGGCATTTACTTCTTTAATTTTCACGTGACGAAAGTAAACGTCTAAATAATTCGACCTTTGGAGTCCGAATTCAGAACGCATGTAGGCCTAACATTACTTTGCATAGATGAACTTGAAATAAAACAAATGTCAATGTGATGCACCTATCCTACGTACGCAATTTAGTTTCCAAACAAATTATTTTTTTTTTTGAAAAATAGCTTTAATTCCCACACATAAAGTTCAGTTTGCGCTAAAACATTCAAAGTATTTATGACTATTTCAATAGTACTAGTCATTCTATAATCAACTTTACACAAATATAAAGTTGATATTTGTATAATTGGAAAGAAGTATTTGAATATGTTGTGTGGGAACATTGTGTTTTTTTTTTTCAATATCAATCACATAAGTAATCTTAATTTGTAACTTCAGTTGTATTTTATTTATGTAATTTTTTTGCAATTTGCTTAACCCTTCGTATGGCGGAACGGAGATCTACGCGAGACACAATGGCCTTTTAATTGTGGCTGTAATTACGACATTCAACCGTTTAAGTAATTTGTTGTAAAGTTTCTGTAACTGACCTGACATGTACAGGATGATGTTGTTGCGTGTTGAAGGTGAGCATCAAGGAGGTGCCGGGCCCGTCTTCGAACACCGGGTTGTCCATACTGTAACCGGCCGGCGGCGGAGACTTGCACTTTTTCATAGCCGCTAGCCGCTTCATCAAACTCACGCCGGTTGAAATCGAGGATTTTTCCGCTTTCGCTTTTTCTTTTGGCTGTTGAGTACAAATTAAAAATGAATGGAGAGGTGGAATTAAGTATTTTTTAACATTAAAATCACTATGGTCCAATGATGAAAAAAATCTTCAGAATCTCTTCGAAAAAAAATGTATTTTGTTTTCTTTTTGTCTAACTAAGAATCCATACAAATATTATAAATGCGAAAGTGTGTCTGCGTGTATGTCTGTCTGTTACTTCTTCACGCTTAAACAAACCGCTGAACCGATTTAGATGAAATTTTGTATAGAGATAGTTTGAGTCCAGGGAAAGGACATAGGATATTTTTTATCCCGATATTCATACGGGAAACTTATGCGGGTGAAACCTCAGGGCGCTGCTAGTTTCAAATATCCTGGGATAGGTTGGTCTTTTTAACATACCTTTTCAGATCTAGGCGTGTTTTGCTGAGTTTGCGCCGGTGAACACCACGGATACGTTAGTGGTTGGGCTGTAAACAATTACAAAATTTAAACTTTCATTTCATTAGAAAATCAACGTTTAAACAAGCAGAGTTTTTTTTATTGTTGCTCAGTGACCCATGATTCGTTGCCAAATAAAATATAACATTAATTTCTTTCTTCTACAAGTTACGTCGCCGCTATGGGATTTTCCATCGGCAAAAATTACGAACTTCTATCCCCCTTTTTTCCTAAAATCCTTCCTACTTTCGGTAAACAAAGAACTTTTGTGCATGGTTTCATGTTTCTAGACCCCGTGGTTTAGGCTGTGCGTTGTCTTGTTATAGAATGTATTTCAAACAACATTAAGTAGATTATGTGGCTAAAAAAGAGTGATGAATATAAATGTTAATGAGTAGAGAGGGAGAGGAAGGTCATAGAAAAGATGAATGGGTTGTGAGGAATAATGATATGAAAGTAAGCGAGTGAATAATATTCACAGCTGATAGGAGAGAATTACAGGAGAAAAGTGTTGCGCTTTTGTTCCATGTCACTTGGGACGAGAGCAGGAAGATATAATGATTCTGTAGATATAACTTTAGTATGATGAGCAGATAATGACCCATGATCTGCGCAGCATCCCGCGCGCGCGGCGGCGCGTCGGGCGCGGCCACTGCGCATGCGCCGGCCGCGCCCGCGCCGGCTGCCGGGGACGTCTGCAACATTATGTCGTTTTTAAGCATCTTTATATTACATCATTCTTCTGTACGTGCTTAAAAAGTCAACTTGCTTTGAACTTTTTCTTTTTCTATAAATGAGCAAAGTGTACCTTGTCGTGCTTGGGCCGGGTGTTGGCTGCGGGCGCGACGTAGTTCCCGGGGAACACACCGCAGCGCTGCGAGCGCTCTGAGCAGCCCTTGTACCAGCCGTCGCGACAGCGCTCCGACACCGTGTAGATACCTGCATACACAACACAAAACTTACATTTAATTGATAATTTATGATATAGTCATTAAATATGATTCTATAAACCTATTCGACATCCCCGCGGGTAAAAGCTAGTATTTAATAAATAAGGCGGCAGTAATCACTTGCCATGAAGTGGGCTGTCCGCTTATTTAAAAAAATCAATTAAAATAAATCAAATCTGACCTCCTTTCTTAAGCTCGAGCTCGTCAGGTTTCTGTGGCTTGTAGGGATAGATGGCGACGTAGGCAGCCGGCAGCGGGCGCTCGTTGCTGCGCGAGCGACGTCGCCGCCGCTCCGAGCGCTCAGTTCGCTCCGAACGGTCTGAGCGCTCCGAGCGAACTTCTGTGCCCGCGTCTAGTAGACTCGTTGCCAGGATCTCTGCTGAATGTCTGAGGGGCAAAAGAAAAAAAAAATCTATTTAAGTCTACAAGTGCACAAAACAAGTAAAAGTGCTCACAGCTGGACTTGGGTTGAGGTCTTGCCTATATTCAGACATATCAAGCGACTTATAACTCGCTAGCTCGTTTTCACCAACACTAAGCGAAACCTAAATTAAAACCTAAATAAACACGCACTATTGATATTTCACGCCAAGCTCAGCACCGCATGTTGAAAATCGAACAAATAAAACATTATACCAACTAACCTGTTTTGCGTATTATGATTCCCTTGTAAATGCGACGAAGGAGTCAAGCTATGTCTCTTCTCTCTTTCTCTATGGTGATGGTCTCTATGCGCTCTGGTCACCATATAGTTCCCATCTTTGCCGTGAGAGGGCGACAGCGCCGCTTGAAGGCCCAACCCAAAGTTCAACAAAGAATCAGGCCCACTCGAACGCACCACGTTTTTACTAGAGGAAGGCGCGTCAAGCCGCGAAGATTCATTATTGATTGCACCTTCCGGATTTTCTTCTTGATTTTGAAACGTATTACTGGCACCAGATGCATTCAATTTTGGACTCTCTGACGGCGGCAAACTGACATTCAGAGAGGTGTTCGTTGCCGTCGAACTTTCGTTCAAACTCAGCACTCCCATTGAAGTGTTAAGAGACTCGTCGTTGTTCGTTTCTTCTTCTGGCGGATTCTGATTTATCAGGTTTTGATTTTGAGTCGTATTACAAGCGATTACGGTCGCGTTTCGTTCGGTATTGTTATCGGGTGAGCTTGGAAGGCTCGGCTCAGCGCTTTCGCAAGTACTGGTGTTCGAACTGGTATTAGGAGTTGTCGTAGAACTAACACCGACCGACGGAGTGTTCATACTCGAACTAGAATCAGAACTGACGTTGCTAGTGTTAAAATTAGCAATGGACACGGGAAAATGTTCGTGTGTCCGTACATTTTGGTACGTAGTTTCGACCTTGTGAACTGGGGTAGAGTTATAGCTGTCATATTTCACTGTTCGTAGTCTGTCGTAATTTTCTCCGATTCTTGATACGCTTTGTATGCCCATAGTGCCTTGGTGGGACTTGTTATGCATGTTGGTGAATTGTATGAGGTCTAAAGAGTGTTTCGTTTGTGTTGGCTCCATTATATTCCTCGGTACAGCTGTGGTAGTGACAAGGCCGCCGTGCGAGACCGCGGTGACGTGTTGGTTGATGGGCTGTGGCACCAATATTTGCGCTTGTTGGGCCAACATAGTTTGCGCGGCGTGGTAGTTGGGGTGGGACTGGCTCATGGGCGCTATGTTTTGGTAGTTGCTCTGCACTGTGGACGGGGTGGACATCGACATCTGTTGGTAACGGTGAGTGTGCTGCTGTAATAACAAAAAATATTTGTTTCTAACGAGTAATACTTAAAGAAAAATCGTTTCATTTGCTTGATTACATTTACTACAATTTTACAGACGTAACATTTTTATTGGTACGTTATTCGGCGTATTAGTTCAAATGTTCGCGTTCTTTATACAATCCAAAATAAAAAAGATTCTAGTTGAATTAAAATACTTAAATATTTGTTTTTCTAATAGTTGTAACTGTCATACATGAACAGTTTATCTCTTAGCGACTCTTAATGGTAATAATATGAACAGCGCTGTGGGCTACATTATTACTTAAGTCATTTATGTTTTTCTGTTTGTAAATTTTGAATAACGTAGCTGTTTGTTATCCCTATTTAATAAAATAAAATGGAAATGCGCCTTGACATTGGAGTTTATTGATGATCAATCTGCCTAGCCTTTTCCCAATTATGTTGGGGTCGGCAACCATAACTTAATCTTCGATAGACCCGTGAGGTTGGTATGACTTAGCCACGAGCCCTTCATGTTTTTATCATAATACATTTTCGTCATAGGAAAAGAGGTCTGTAGCTAAATAATAACAGCAGCACAGGCCGATCGATCAGGTTAAGCTACGCTTGCCGCGGTTGGTCTGTGAATGGGTGACAATCTTTACTTACCAAGATCCCTCCGTGCCTCGGAAAGCACGTTAAGCTGTTGGCCCTGGCTGTCATTCGTGGATCTTTGACAGTCGTTACGGGTCGTCAGAAGCCCGAAAGTCTGACAGTCTTACCAAGGGGTATCGTATTCGGTCAGATAGGCAGTCACTCCATGTAAAATACTGGTATTCAGCTGCATCCGGTTAGACTGGAAGCCGACTCCAACATAGTTGGGAAAAGGCGAGGCAGATGATGACATTTTCGTCATAGTGTTACCTGCGCATGGTGTCTGTGGTCAGAGTGCGATGGTCTCGAGTGTTCCGGTACGGGCGGCACGGGGCGGTTCAGCGGCACACTGTAAAAGACAATTAACTCCTATTTTTATTGGTTGATTACGGCCCACGCCCTCTCACCGTGAGGAGGCCTGTGTCCCAGCAGTGGGAACATTATAGGCTGATGATTATAATTATGTGGTCACATTTAGTACTAGAAGTACTCTATAACTATGAATTTTAGTATGAGTTTTAGTGAGCATGAATGAAGATATTCGGTGCATCAAGTAATAAAATTGCTAGTTTTTAATGAAATTGGGGTAATTTTGGTACGGAAACACGTGAATCTTCAATAGCAACAACTTTTTTCATTTTTAATAATTATAAGTTGTTATTACTTTTTGGTAATGCGATTGCAATACCTACAGTATGCCACTTACAGATCGGCCAAGGTTTAAAAAATGCTGTATTGGGTTTATTAAATGTTTCATTATTCTCCTGTCCCTTATCTCAATTTATTTGGGGTCGGAGTAACATATCAACATATCTTTATTTCCATACTTTTCTTTTAGTCGTCATCTCGGTAGTCACTCCCTTTTTTTTTTATTGATTGTTTATAGACTTAAAAATAATCTCCAACCTGTTCATAAGCTGCCGCGCGGCCTGGTTGAGTTCCACGAAGGCGATGGGGAAGATGCCCACACGCTGGTCCAACCGACCCTCCGCCCAGTTGTCGTCCACGCGACGATGGACCGTTATTATAGCACCTGGGACCACAGATACAGCATCACACAATGACGCCGTGTAGTGAAAACCTCATATTTTTTTTTTCTTTATATTGTCTTTTTTGTTGTGTAGAAAACCTCGTAATGTATATTTACAACAAACGTGCACAGCTCTAAGAGCCTCGGAGAACGCCAATGGCGGCCATTTTTCTGACGGTTTTTATCTTCCCGTGTAAAATTACGTTTATTGCAATCTCGAGGTTTTCATTGCAAGGCAACGATATGGGCAAAATGGGCATGTGATGAGGAGGGTTGAAATTACGCGGATGTCACACTATAACGCGCCACGCGACGGGGCGCGTGCAATGGAGCCACGCGCGGAAACGTTTTTTTATAGAATTTTTATGCAGACGTCACGCGCGGTGGCGCGTTATCTGCGCCCCGTCGCGTGGCGCGTTACACTACAATGTGTGATCCGCCTTAGTGATTCCTCTGATTAGGTTACTGCGATACGCCATTGCCAAGCATATTCCAATGAGTGCTACATGATAGCTCTATAGAGAATTTAGACTCAAGGGCCACAATAGCAAAATCTTAAGTTTACCTTTGTCGAACGCCAGACAGCCTTCTTCGTCAGGTGCGGACATCCGGAAGTCGTACAATGCTTTGCACAGCGCAGTGGCGACCGGAAGAGGTACCACCACCTGCAAATAACAACATGATCGATTAATTTAATAAATATAAAGGAGATCATTCAGCACGTAATCGCGTAACACACTATCAGTAGGAATAGCTTTCATTTTGACAGTTCAACAACATTCATTGCGTTATACAACATTATTTTTAGTATATGCGAAACCTGAATATAGTTTGTTCAGAATAAGTAACTGAATCGATTTCAATAATTTTTACACCCTGTTATATTTTGTCCCAAAAATATTTAATCACTAGTTAATTACAATAAAATCGCCGTACACCTACAGTCAAACTATTATCAATGAGCGTACGATGCTGGAGGAGCATAAAACATGGTCACCCCGCGCCGCGCCGCGTGGTGAGCATGTTTTTGAACGGACAACCAGGTAACATAACAAGCTTATAACTTTGTGATTTCTCATGATACAGTTTTGAAATTTTGTACATAGATTCTTTACATAAAAATACTAGACACGTGTTTCGGGTTTCGCATATACTAAAAATAATGTTGTATATGTTGTTAAGCAGACAAATTTTTCGAACATATGAAGCAATGGATTACCGATATCCTTCAAAATAATTCAGATTCTGATTGATAGTGTGGTTACGCAATTAGGGTGCCGGCGTCTGACATTTTGTAACCAAATCTAAATACCGGTTTAAAGGAAAATTTATGATAAAATATTACATTCTTACGGAAAAACTTCTTGATAATTTTTTTCAACGATTTTAATTCAAGTCTGTAATTTGGATTGGAATTTTGATATTTACATAGTTATGAGATAAAATAACATAAGCTCTTTAGATCATTATGAAAATAAACCATATTGTTTACGTAGTTAAAGAGTTAAGACAGACGGCACCCATTCACATGCAGCAAGAATCATCATAATCTTAACTAAGAGTAAGAGTTTGGATGTCTGAACATGCGAATCTATAGAACTACTACTTGGATTGCTTTTGCATTTGATAGCCCAATTCTTAAAGAAAGCTATAGGGTATTTAACATCACGCTAGAACCCATGAGCCGAGCACACACAGATAAAATGTCAGAATGAACGCTAAGCGAAAACCAACTAATAGAGGACGCAGGCGATGCGATGCGACGGGGTGGGTCTAGGGAACAAGAAATTTCACGCGGACTAAGTCGCGAGCAGAAATGAACAAAAAAAAATTAAGAACAACATGAGTAATGAGTATTTTTGTTTTTTTATTTTTTTTATTTGCAAACATGTGGTCTTGCACTTTTATAAAATAAAAGACATTCATGTGCACTTGGGCAGTCGCTCCATGTAAAATACTAGTATTCAGCTGCATCCGGTTAGACTGGAAGCCGACCCCAACATAGTTGGGAAAAGGCTAGGCTAGATGATGATGTGCACTTGGGCCATTGGTGTTTTATTGTAGTTTACATTTTAATAAATTCATTGCCATTGCTTTGCAATGCAGGCTAAAATAAAAAAAGATGACTAGATATAACTTAATGGGAAAACCTACTTTATTGTTGTAGTTGGATCAAGAGCTGAAAAACCCAACATGGCATCATATTTCAGCTGTGGTCACTTATGCTTTAAATTGAATTTACAGCCTAACGAGGCAAAGTAATCTTTGAACTTTTTGTGTCTGTCTGTGCGTGCGTTTACGTAATCAGCCTATAATGTTCCCACTGCTGGGACACAGGCCTCCTCTCTTCGAGAGGGAGTGGGCTGTAACTACCACGCGGGCCCAGTGCGCGTTGGTAGTTGTCACATGACTTTCGAATTTTTGGTTCTAGGACATGCCGGTTTCCTCACGATGGTTGACAATTTTCCTTCACCGTTTTGAGAGCAGTGATGATGAAATTACTTACACAAAATAAAGCACCTGCGTGGATTCGAACCCACGACCTACAACTCGTAAGTCTGGGCCGATACCACTGCTCTGCGTGCGTGCCTTTAGTTCTTCTAAATTGCACAATCGATTTTGATGCGGTTTACACCGTCATTTAGATCTCTAAATGGTGCAGTTATTCCGGCATTTATATGTGTATACTGACTGTTTCGTTCGCCTAGTTACTGCTGAGCATGAGGTACGTGGTTCGATCCCCGGGTCCAGCAAAGTGTAATTGGGTATTTCCATCTGAAATTTATTAGCAGCAACCCGGAGTCTGAGAGTTGTGCTCAGTAAGAGAGTCCGTTCAGCTGTTGGTCCTGCGCCTGATCTCTCTCCGGTCGTGTCGGATTACATGCCGTCCCATCGGACTATGAGAGTGCGGGAAGAGTGAGTGCACCTGTGTCTACGCGCACACTTGTGCACAGTAATATCTCCCGCGCCGGAGGCTAGTCTCCGTTGAGATTGGACGCCATGCCCGCAATGCAGTCTGGAGGACTATTTGGTGCCCGGTTGATTGCAAACGGCTCGCATTAATATTTCATTTTGGTATAGAACAGAAATCAACATGTTTTAAGAAGTCGCCATATCAGTAAAACACACCCGTGCGAAGCAGAAGCGGGTCGTAGTATTTAATAATAATGAACAAACCTGAACATATGTGATAGGGAACATGCCAGTTCTTCCAGAACATTCTCCTTGATACCAGAACGGGTCCAATTTCTTTTGTATTAATATCGTTTCACCTTTCTTGAACGGCAGGTCCCTGTAAACAATTGAAATATAGGATGAGCAATTTATAGTAAGTAGTAAAGTGAGTATGAATACAGAAATTCGAAAGTTTCGGATCTGAGCGCCCATTCCCGTAATTTAAAAACGTTCAAAATCTAGTCGCCATCTCGTAAACAGTCGCTAATCGTTACTTAACTTTAAGCAACGTTTATAATCCCCTGTATGTGTAAATACTAGCATTGACCGATAAATTGTACGAGTATGTATGGATGGTGCATACTGTAAATATAAGTTGGTTATTAATAAATAATATCGCATTTAAACATTTTAAAGTTATACAATACTTTACTTTAGCCGATTCTAACAAACAGTTTCTGAATTGAGAATTTGAAGTTGAGAACATCTTAATCTATACTTAAGTATGACTTAAGTATGAAGTATGACTGTATTTGAGAATAATTAGTTGAGATTTGCTACTTTCTTCAAATCAGAAACCGGGCGTACGTCTCATCAATTCCCTGAAACATACTCGATATCAAACACTGTATATGTAAACAACATGTAGGTATACCTATTTCAAAACACAGTGCACATGTTCGCATGCTGCTTAGCACATTGACATTACTAAGCGCATACTGAACGGATAGCCCGTGACTCACTCCTACAATAACGCATCAAGCTCAATGATTACTAATTGAAAATAAGTGGTTCACAGCCCGCCGATCCCATCAACTTTAAGGTTTATATTGTTATCAAAGTAATTTTTCCCACTGACTCATACAATTCGGGTAGTTGGCAAGTAGGTACTTATTATTCTAGTAGAGCAGCTACTCGATTTCGACTAAGTATTGTTTACTTGTTTGTCTTCTCGAAAGTCCTTCAATAGTCCACTGATGTCCGTCGAGAAGTTAGATTAGTACTTCTACTTTTGCCTTTTGCTTATAAATAAACAATATCGTTTATTAAATTGAAAATATACCTATAATAGACGAAAAGTAACCGATATATCGCAGCGCCTTATTACGTCATACGTGATCTATGAACACCGGTAAATGTCGTGAACTCTACATTATCTGAACAAATAAATCAATATTTATTTACTGCTACAATGAACAAAATGACTCATACTCATTAGTGCTCATGAATAAATAAGCTGGAATACTTATTTACGAGTCTCGTTGTATTACTTTAATTACTCGCATTTTGGGGTAGGTAGGTCGATGGCATAATTTCAAAATTGTCGACAATGCCTGAATAGATAGCTTCGAAAACCAGCACGCGTAACATGACCACCATAGAAACGGGTGTTGTCTACGGAAGAATAGACAAAATGACAGATTGATTGTAGAAAGATTTCTACTCTCTTATATGCATGGCGATTTATAGAAGAAATGTCTCTATTCTTCAGTCGACAAAAGATTTTTTCTCTTGTTTTGACACTTGGGGGTGGAAATATTTCTTTTCAACAGGTGTCAAATAGTCTACTTCTCATTGGACTTACTCCTCGTTGCTACGGAAAGAATAAATGTCTTTGTCTTCATAGAAACGCGAGTGTACGTGTCGCCCAATGCTTGAAGAGATGTCAAGTTGGATAGAAAGAACTTTGTCTATTCTTGGTAGAATAGAGATATAATTATTATTGTTCATGCTACGCGAGCTGGGTGTCGTAAGAGATGTCTATAGTTTTTATTAGAAAAAGCCTTTTTTCGCGCACAACTTTTTTGTATATGTAAACTGTACTTGATCTGTCAATCGCTCATTGAACAGTTTTATATTTAGAACATGACATTATTAATAACAATAATATAATTAACTAGCTTCTGTCCGTGACTTCGTCCGTGTGAAATTTCACCCTCCCCCATTCACCCTCTTAGGCGTGGAATTTCAAAAACCCTTTCTTAGTGGTTACCTCTAAAACCTCTCCACAAAGAACACGCCCTCCAAATTTCACGTCTCTAGGACCAGAGGTTTCGGCTGTGCGTTGATATATCAGTCAGTCAGTCAGGACTTTGAATTTAATATTTATAATAGTCGCTTACTTAAGTTCTCACTTCATATTTTCCCACTGTTCTATGTAATAAGAGTTATCGTCATCAAATTACAAGTATGGGAAATTCTCGTAGAAGGATCGGCGCACTAAGTACTAAAACTCATTAATTTTCTACAGTAACAATAAATAACGCAAGCTAAACGAAATGGAAAACGGTTGTTATTTATTAGCATAATTGTATTTTCACACGCATACTGTCACGCTTATTAAGATTCACGTGATTTGTTCAGCAATTTTGTAAAAGTAAAGATAAATTGAAATATTCGTCTAAGTATGGGTATCTCCGTAAATAAGAAATAATGGTATGTCAAAGTAAGGAATCGCCGAGCCCACTTCTGTAAATTTGTGGCGCCGAAAATGCGTTGGCGCACTTCTGTTCTGTTACAGACCGCCATTCAAACCCATCAGATTCATACATACATACACAATATACATACATTTATATCTGTGTCTTTTCTTTAGTTATGCACAAGTAAAAAATACTGTACAAAGGCGGGCGTAATGCCCGGGAGCAGCGGGCAGCATTATACATATAATATTATTGTATAATGCTGCCCGCTGCTCCCGGGTTTGTTTAATTCAAAGGAACTGGATCAGTAGTTCCTTTGCAAAAGGTAAAGGAACTACTGATCCAAAAATTCTCAGTAGTTCCTTCAAAGGAACTGCTTAAGGAACTAGTGAACACAAAGGGCCGCCAAAGCATCTACGTGCTCTGTGGGTATGTCTATGTATCTTCTCTGTACGAGAAGAGACACTTCGTTGCACTTCAGAGCGACAATAATAATAATAATAATTTTATTTCGAGCAACAAGACTCATTGTGTTAGTAACAATGTACTTACAAACTACGTTAAAAATACACTTACAAAACAAAACCAAAAACAGAAAAACAGAATGTGACATCACTGCTGCATGGTGACAGGCCCAGCCGAAACCTTGCAGCAGTGGTTCACAAACGCACAATCAAGCCTGCTTGCTATCCTAGACAGGATGCTGTTGACGTTGCCCTGCACCTAGGAAACTGTTACTAAAGCGTGGTTTTCGTAGTTCAAATGTTAGCACTGACTTGCCGTTGACTATAGGTAGAACTAGATTGGAGAACTTGTGGGCTTGATGACAATAGGCTCACCCCCCATTACATGGGTCTTTAAAATAACTGGCGAAATGTAGGTATACTATAGGTACTTAAAAATTTATTCGCCTAAATCCTGCGACGGCGCCAAGCCACACCCCCTTAAAGTTTTCGCCTATTAGGAAAGAGACACGCAATTAATTGCAACCTGCACTGCGCAGCTTAGTGACGCATCACGTGTACTCCTTTTGCGAATTTTACGGATGAACTATTTGACTTTGGCGCGCTTACTAGAGAGCGCTTCTATTTTTAGACAGCAAGCAAAAATGAACTTAGTGGTGGTCAGGCGGAAGTGTCCGCCATAGTACACCTCTGCCAAACCCTTCGGGGATTGAAGGCGTTATGTTATGTAAAAAAGTATAATAAACAAAATGAGGTCAACTCACCCCGGTTCCTTGGATATAAAGTCGTGCAGGGCCCTCGCGTGCGGAGGTAACTGCTTACCGCCTGCCTGAACACCTTGTAACGCCTTGAACAATTTACGAAAACATTATTAGTTCAATTATTTGTGCCACTCAAAACGAACTTATGTTTTTAAACGCACGAAATTCTTGACTCACTATTTTTTTCTTCATGATGATTAAACTGATAAACTTGTAGGAGTACTATAAAGGCAAAGGGGTATAAGTATATACCGTACATCTAACATACAGTCTTTCCTCAATTTTATCATCTTCAATCTTTCTTTTTCGTTTAAAATAATAGATTTGTTATACGATTCCTTCTTCGGAGAAGGTGGAAGGTTAAGACTTCTCAAGGTTAATACATTGAAATACGTATTTTAGAGACATCCATTTGAATACGTATTTTAGAGATAACCATAAAAAATGTTTTAAAATTGATAAGCCATTCGTTTGGCCAGACAGCTAAAGCCTAGCATAATCAGCCTATAATTTCCCCACTGCTGGGACACAGGCCTCCTCTCGGTGAGAGGGAGTGGGCTGCAATCCACCACGTGGGTCCAGTGCTGGTTGGTGCAGCTGGAGCCTTAACTTTGGTAACTTGAACTTTGAAGGTTGTTGTGGATTTGAAGATTGACCACCGAAAGACAAATCTCAAATTGTTGTAGACCTCAAACTCTTTTAGCAAGATTAATCTACAAGCCATGCGCCCAATGGGGTTTCCAATGAAGAACTTTAAGAGGTGAATTAAAAAAAAATCCTTCATTAGAGTCACCTTATATGTATAAGAAGAAACTCTTCTGCAAAATTCGATGCTGCTAGACCCAGCCGCTCAGGCTGTGCGCTGTCGTTCTTATTAAGTAGAAGATGCTGTCAATCAGTCTTAGTCATTCTTACCTGGGAATGTCCGCTCCTTGAAGTCCGCTGTCCAGTGACTAGCTTCCTCGGAGCAGAGTTCTTCATGCCTTCGAGGATCCTCATGAGAAGGACGTTCGGAGGCAACTCCTCCACCTTCACTTCCACTAAAACCCTGCATTCTGGACATCGTAGCTCCTTGTGGGATTCTATTATCACCTGAAATGAAGAAAATGGTTTTATTTAAATAAGGTAGTGCGGGGTAACACACTAACACACTAGGAACGGTTAACAGTAGGAACGGCTTTAATTTTCACAATTTAACAACATTCACTGCGTTATATACGTTCTTCAGCAGACGAAAATATGTATACAAATATCATCCCGCCACATAACATAAAATTTTCCCACTGCTGGGACTCAGTCCTGCTCTCTGTGAGAGGGAGTGGGCTGTAATCGACTACGTGTGCCCAGTGCGGGTTGTTGGACATGGCAGTTTTCAGTTTATGGTTTTTATGTAAGATGAAGTTCAAAGGGACCGAAAAGAAAGAGTTTAACAGAATTACGTAAACAAAATAATTATGATTTTATCTGTATCCTAAGTGACATCTTGTATGATAATGTCTGAGTACTGGCAACCCCGTGAACTTTGATAAGAGCAAATAAATTATTTATAATCAGACCTCCGAGGACGCAAAAGGCTAAGTGATGTAGAACAGACTTTCAAAATGGTCCCTGGCAACAGGCCCATTATCATTTTTTTATAAGATATTGGCTGGCAAAGTTGCCAACAAGCTGGCGGCCCACCGAATGGTAAGAAGTCGGTGGTCACCGCCGCTTGACGGACATCTGCCACACTAGAGGCATCGTAAGTTCGTTGTCAAACCCGAAACAAAGATGAAATGTCTCATGAGCCTGTAGTAAGTAAAGCACTCACACCAAACAAGGTGTCCTGTGGGATTGCACAGTCCCTGAACCGCCTCCGAATCCAAATGGGAAGATGTAAGTAACTACAACCTCGGTAAAGCAGGGCTATGCAGGCAGGGTAGGGTAAACTATGTCTTCTCATAACCTTTTTTTTTCATGGTGCGCGGTAGAAATCCTCGTGGACTTACTCCATCTTGGGGGGTGACAGAGGAGCATGCCGGACTCTTACCGGCTAAAACCACCGCGGTGTTCCACCTCTGCCTATGCCTATGGCCGGGGGTGCGGGATTCGCGTAAGCATTCAACGCTCCACCGACAGGCCTCGACCCGCTGTTCCGCAGCGGGTCCCACCTCCCCGTACCCACTTTCGAGTGGCCCTGCCTTCTGTTTCTCCAGAAAATGCAGCCATAGTGACCTTTGCACTGCCACCGACGACGCCGTGGAACTGACGAAGTTTTGGGCCAACAAAATCTAATTTACTTTCGTGCCATCGACACGACAAAGCAGAAGGTACTTACACGCTGGTACGATTACATTTCAAACCAGAACACAGCGTCGCTTCTTGGTGGCAGAAATAGACAAGGTAAACTTTTAACTGGACCACAACGACGTTTTCAACTTGGAACCTAGTTGGTTCCATTGTTCAAGAAGACATTTTAAAGGATTCGTAAGATTGAATTGGATTGTTTAGAAACCATATAAAACAAGTGGTAGCGACCGGAATTTGCTCGACCGAAATGAAGGGCGTTTATCATCCCACGCTAGTTGGAGTAATAAATTGAGGGAAACGAATTGTCCTAATGCTCGTAGGCGATGGGCTGATTCTAGTGTACTTGTAGGTAAGTACCTATAAAGTTTGAGCCAATCCAAATCTCTTCTAATTTTTTACAGACTTCCAAAAAGGAGGAGGTTATATGTTCGACTTTATGTAGGTATGTTTTTTTTTATGTATGTTCACCGATTTTTCCGTAAATTGTGGACCGATTTGAAAAATATTTTTTTGTTTGAAAGGGTTGAAAACTCTCGAGGTAGTCCCATTGTCATCAAGTTGGAATCTGATGAGAGGATCCCATGGAAATCGAGGGAAACCCTCAAATCTTGTAGGAAAACCTATAGTGATTTAGGTATTTCTTAAAGTAACTGGAGCTTTCGGAAATCATCATTTGGTAAAGTGGAGCTGATGATGAAGACCACAGATGGCCATCGGAACCTCTCAATGATAAATATTTCACGGGTTGCGTTTCATAATATGGTTGCTAAGCAATTTAATTAATTAATTATTAATTTTGTCCAATTAACGTCCCAGCATCGGGAAAAGAAATATTTTGTAAAAGGTGATGAGCAGTTGACATTAGGCTATTGAAATTATAAACACTCCCACTAAAAAAGTGAAAAATAATTTGGAGTATTGAAACCTTCAGGACAGACATGTACTCTAAAACTTTAGATCTAGTAAACGATGAAAGTGTTGAGAAAAAAAAAACAAAATCATAAGGAACTCTAAGGCTGCGTTTCCACCAGAAACGAGAGAGGATGCGTAGCGAGGGATGTGTGTGAAACTAAGCTGCAATAGAGTAGGCAGAGTAAATTAAATAAAATTTATAGAGCACAAGAACTAATCTGTATCTCTACTAAGGTAGTTTCATTTGACTCATTATTAACATAAAAACTGGCCAGAGAGCCACATTGACATCATTTATAACTGAGGAGAACCCACTCCCCTAAAAAAAAAAAACATTTAATAAAAGTCATAAAACTCTTCACAGAAGCCTGTGAGTCACCAAAACAATTAGCTAATGTGCTCGTGTTTGCGACCGCATCGCATGCCCATCAAATTACGTAGGTGTTGCTGCCAAAACGGTCAAGATCAATGTAGCTTTAATAGGAATGCAGCAATGTAATTGTACAAATCGTTTCAACCGAAAGACAGAGACACTTACAATCCTACGCAAACGGTTGGAATGGACGGACTGAATTAGTCCTTGTATAGTGCATAAAACTTTATGCTCATGTCTATTTTTTTAAATGTCTGTTTATATCAGTTTTTTTCATCCGTCTACAGAAGACAGGAAAAGTTATTTTTGTGGCAATTGCTAATACTATAAACAGTTTTTGTTCGTTAAGCGTTAAAGCATGTATTATCGTAAAAAGTGACAAGTAAAAAAATGTATTCATAAATAATTAGAATGATTCAATACAATTTCAGGATAATGTTCAGATGACATCGAGAAAATCGACAAATTTTTAGGTCGTATAAATTTTTTTAGACCCGCCTACAAAGCTACTTCGATGGATTTCGTTTGCTAGCCAGGAGGCATACCCAAACGACTGTGTTTGAAAGCGATAAAATCTTATCATTATCGACTTCATTTTCTCACAGTAAACCTATTATTATTTAGATTAGCATTTCAATAATAATAAAAGTTATATTTTATAGTTATAGGAAAACATCGTGAGGAGACCGGTCGATGTTTTAGAATCAAAAATTCGAAGATAATTGTGACATCCACCAACCCGCACTGGCAATAGGCTGATTATACTATGTTTTATAACAACTACGACATCATAAACATTTACGAATTTATCTAATCAATCATTTATCAGGAAGTTTAGTAAGTCAAGGTGGAACAAATTGACGAATGTATGTATATTAGGCATGATAAGTTAAAAGAAACGTCGTCGTTTAGTTCCGCTTCGGTCCTGGGTGCTAACTCTCGAATATAAATTCGATAGATCGACATTGGGCAAACGTCAGTTGGTTGAGTCAAATGTCAGGGATTGGCTGGACTCAGTGAGTCCAGCCAATCCCTGACGTTTGACTAACAATTCCAATGTCGATCTATCGGAATTATATTCGAGAGTAAGTACCCTGAATGGAACTTCTCAATTTCGCGTAATTACAACTTATTGAGAGGCAATAAAACCTATATTATAAGTAGCTAAGTTAGTGGTGGTTATTGTATTATTAGGCTACAACGTTCCCACTGCTGTGACTCAATCCTCCTCTCTGTGAGGAATATGCCGTAATCCACCACGCGGGCCCATTGCGGGTTGGTAGATGTCACATGTCTTCGAATTTTTGGTTCTAGGACATGCCGGTTTCCTCACGATGTTTTCCTTTACCGTTTGTGAGAGCAATGGTGATGAAGTAAATTATACCAAGTAAAGCGCCTGCCAGGGTTCGAAGTTCGAACTTATGACCTTCAACCCGTAAGACGGGACCGTTACCACTGGGCCACCACTGTTCTTGGTGATTATAGGTCAGTAAGCATTACAAAGAGGTAATAAAAAATACTTTGGTCAGCGCGAAAAAAAATCGCCAATTGCTTCCATCCTATACATACTTTATTCATCGGGTTTTCTTCGGCGAATTCAAGGGATTATCTTGATAATTCACCGTGCGATGCACCCACACTATCTAGCTAGGCAGTATATCCTTACAATTCGAACTAAATGCCTCTAGTCTGCCTGTCATTAAACTGCTCACTAGATGAAGATCTTGGAACCTAAACCCACAATTACAGTGTAATACATTCCCCAACTGCAGTAGCAAGTCCCATGTGCCAGATAATATGACCTCTTTGGCACAGTGCACATGTCGTTATATTCTTAATGGCAAAAAAAGATAAGATTGGCTATATCTCCGCGATCTTCATCGAGTTCCAGCAAAACAAATGGGTTTGATACACCATAAAGTTAATTAGCGATTAAGTTTCTCCGGTTCTTGATCAAAAAACTTTTGTTAGTTACAAATAATAGTTTTATACTCAAATTAAACCTTTTTATAAAAAGCGACCGGCAAGGTTTTGCAAGCAACGAGTAAATGGTTTTCCTAAAAGAAGTTAATGATTTGAAACATCGGCGTGGTTCAGAAATTAACCGTGAAAACTGTACTGTGCTCTTTTATTACTTCATCAGAAACTGAACCCAAATTCCCTACTTCAAAACAAATCTCCTTTCACGAAAATAATCCCCAAACAGTTAATGAAGACATTGGTTGGTCCCCTACTGACAGTTCATCTCGTCGCCTCTCCATCACCCTCAAACTTAGGGATCCACAAATAAATACGGTGCTTTTGGTTTGACAGCAAATATAAATAAACAATTACGTCCCTAGACGTTAATACAGCGCCGCCATCTATTTTTACAGCGGCCCCGTCAAATGTACAGACGCCAGCACATCAAGCTACCCCAAACTGTCAAATTTTCCCAATCAACCTTGAACCTTACGGTGTAGCGATAAAGTTGAAAATCTATCAAAGAAATTTGACAGATTGTAGTAGGTTGATGTACTGGCGTCTGTACGCGGATGGACAACCCAGTAGCGCACATCCGTAACTGGGACAATTAGTGATCAATAACATTTCTAGACTAGCGTCCGTCCAACAAACCTATTTAAATTATGGTTCTATTATCTTTAGACTTCTTTGTAAGCGGCTTTGTGAATGAAGGATGATAGGATAATTCATGTTTCAATATCTAGACAACTAAATAACTACAGAAGTTAGCGTTTCCTGATGATCAAGTGCATTTTGCAAAATTGCTTTATCCATCCTAAGAGAACGATTAATAAACAGTAAAATAATGGACAAAGGAGACTCGAATATTAAGCAGCAAGATGACACCAAACAATTATTATGTCGCAAAAAAAAATCTCTTTATTGGCGAGATAATAACGGACATAAATACCAACACAAACTGGAGGACGATTGAAAAAAAATGGGCCAAATAAATTGATAACATTCAGTATTGTATTCATGATTTAACGTTTATCGTACACTTAGCCACAATGACATAACAAGCAGTGAGATTACAGAATCAGCCAGTGAAAGTGAAATATACAGACACGCAACAAGCGATCGATAAAGTTTATAAAAGCGACCAAGGCGCGAGTGTTAAATATGCAGAGGATTTCTGTAAATAGGTTTTACTACGCGGGCCCGGAATCTGAAAAATGGCTTTGAATAGAACGGCATTTTTAGCTGTAACTGTCAAATTTTAGTCGTTCGATAAATTAGTGGCTTGAAATCAAACTATTTTAGTCCACAGAACAAGAGAAATAGATGAGTTAACTCGCTTTGGAATGCAACATTTCATACAAACTTTACTACCCAAAGCAGAATGGACAAACTCCGGAAATACAGTAGTAATAGATAACTGTTTACTACTGAAGATCAGCCTTCCTTTGGTCGCCATGCCAAACATTTCTGGGACACCTGCCATGGGCGTCACATATTTTGGCAAATTTAGCGAACGCACCGGTGCGTTTATTAGTGCATCACCTTGATATCATTGTAATGTAACTAATAACTATTCTTACATTTTAGTATAGAAATAGTAATCACGAGAACCTATACGTTATACGTATACGGTTTGGTAAAAGCTAAAAGATGTAAAATGGATTACTAATGTTACGACACTTTCAACCTTATGTAACTACGCTTCAGCTACTCGAAGTAACGAGCCAAAGTTTCTTTGATGTTTCTTGACAACTATGTCAACAAAATAATCATAGCTGACTAGCTTCTGCCCGCGACTTCGTCCGCGTGTTTTGTTGTTCCCCGACCACCCCGTCGCATCGCATCGTCTGCCCGCGCTATTATTCGTTTTCGCTTAGTGATCCTTCTGTTGTTTTTTTCTTTTTGCTCGTCTCTTAAGGCTCCTAGCGTGATGTTAAGCCTATAAAGCCTTCCTCAAGAATCGGGCTAACAAAGCAAAAAGATTTTTTTTAATCCGACTCAGATGCGGGTTGATTTCAGTATGTAATTAATGTAGACTGCTGAGGGTGTTTAGTGTATAGAATACACTCAGTCAGGTTTCAAGCTTCCTACGACCATGTCATAGATATATATGCCATCAATCAAGCCAGGAGTAACCTAGCCAATACAATATAATCATGTAGTAAAATAGAAGAAGACATACAAAATCCACTCCCAAGCGCCACACTCAATTACAGCAGGGTCGTTTTATTTAATCTTGAAACAGAGTCTCGTTTAATAAGACTCAACTGTTATTGGATGCTTTTTGATCAAATTATTCATGCTTTGATCGCTTTCCTTGAATTTTGTGACTAATATTTACAAATGGGTGAGGCTTCTACGAAGTAACGGGATTTTAACGTTGTCAGAACGACTGGTTATAAGGACGAGATATATCGATGTCATGTCGACATACATAGTCATATTTCGCATAAATTAAATGCTTAATAGTTACATAAGTTCAAGTGCACTTTAAATTCCGTAACACACTCGGAATGACAATTCCTTTCTATAAGATAATAAACCATAACTTAAGTCCAATTAAAGTAAGCTTTTTAAAATAGTGATCATGAATGATTTGTAATTGGGCTGCGTGTGTGATGTCAAAAACTGGTAGCAACTTTCTATGTATAAATACTATGTAGGTATTATATAAAGAAGGTTTAATGACGTAAGGGGCTGGCTGCATTAAAGGTCAGGTGAAAAGGCATAATAAATAGGACAATGTCCCCTTCTTTGGCCATTGTGTAACAGAGTGTAAACTGTACTATCTACTTCTGTTGAGTTTGTTTTGAAAGCGTGATTTGCAATTGATTAGCTACTGTTTTTTTTAACCGACTTCAAAAAAAGGAGGAGGTTCTCAATTCGTCGGAATCTTTTTTTTATGTATGTTCCCCGATTTCTCGAAGACGCCTATACCGATTTGGAAAATTTTTCTTTTGTTTGAAAGGGTATACTTCCCAAGTGGCCCCTTGATCATCAGGTCAGGATCTGATGATAGGATCCCAGGGAAATCGAGGGAAACCCTCAAATTTTATTGGCAAACCTATAGCGATTTGGATATTTTTTAGAGTAACTTGAGCATTTGCTCTCGGAAATCATCATTTGGTAAAGTGGAGCTGATGATGAAGACCACAGACGACCATCGGAACTAATTAATGATAAATATTTCACGGGATGCGATTCGATTACTTTAATATGGTTGCTAAGCAATTTATGCTCGTTACAATGCGGGTGGTGGTGGAGTGGAGTTCTCCAGGTTCTTACCAGGAGAACTCCTCAAAAATTAACGTCCCAGCATTGGGAAAAGCATTATTTTGTAAAAGGTGATGAGCAGTTGACGTTAGGCTATTGTAACTTAAGTAGATAAATTAAAAACTCTCTCACTAAAAAGTGAAAAATGTAAAAAAGTTTTTAAGATAAGCTAGAAATAGCTGACTTAGGGCAAATTTTTCAATAGTCAGGTAACTTTTAGCTGATAAATAAATATGTATGACAGTTTGATATATTTTCTACTAGCTTCCGCCCGCGGCTTCGCCCGCGAGGTATGTCGATAAAAACTATCCTATGTCCTTCCCCGGGATGCTGAATCCGTTCAGTGGTTTAGGCGTGAAAAGGTAACATACAGACAGAAAGACGGACAGACAGGTTTACTTTCGAATTTATAATTATTAGTATGGATAAGAAAGAATTTTTGACAGTTCTTTTATACAAAATCTGTCAGACGTCAATTTTATTCTACGAATAATATTAATCTGAAAAAAAAGTGCACGTACTTTTAAATGAAAGACTATCAATCAATCAGATAATGATTATCATATCAATCTACCAACTAATGAATATGATAATAGGTTTGATAATAAGCTTCCGATCCGGTATAATATTCTTACGTATTTTCAGCAAGGATTCTTAATCATTACTAGGGGCACAGTGACTGTGGCCAATATTAGGGGAAAAATATGTCTCGGAAGGTATTTAAATATATTTTTTGCAGTTTGGAAACGCGGTCAATATGGAATTGGCAATGATTCATCTGTTTCTTTACCAAGACGAACATATTTTTAATAGACCAGCATAGCTATTCACAACCATCCGACAGGCTATCGTATCGAAAGTGACACATCATAACCTGCGAGGTAATTGTGTAACGCACTATCAGTAGCAATCGCTTTCATTTTGACAGTTCAACAACATTCATTGCGTTATTTACGTTGATGAGCTGACAAATGTTTCGAACATATAAGCAATGGATTAGTAATGATCTTCAAAGTGATTGAGATTGATAGTTTGTTATGCAATTAGGGTGCTGATTTGCCTTGCCCCCGATAGCAAACAGCTGTCGGAAGATGTCTATTTCTTTTTTTTTCGGGTTTTTGTTTTTGTTTATGGCGGAGATTTCTTGAAAATGGTCAAAAAGTTGGTTTTTAAAGCAGTGTATCTCTTAAACCGTAAATAGTTTTGACCAAAAAAAAAAGTCATATTTTCAAGTCTTATTTTAAAACAGTGATGGAACTCAAATCATAATTAAACATATATTAAAAAAAATCTTCAAATACACCTCTTACATGTCTTCAAAAGCAGTTTATTCCCTTCATTAAAATTTTAATTATAATTACAAATATACCATTCAATTTCTAATGCCAAACTGCATTCAGTGATGGATTATTTATTATTAAGTAGTTTGTTTCATATTTTGCTATAAATTACCAGCGTTGTGTCATCGCGCTTCTCTTTATTTTCTATGCAGTCCGATAGTGACCGCGCTTTAGGTCATGTAGTCCCCTAGGACCCTTTTTTTTTTTTGACGAATGACCCCTCCCGCTCTGGAGTGTCAGACTCTTACTGACTAAAACCCATCCGTGTTCCTTCCTTAGCCCTTTATATTCCGGGGCAGCGGTAACCCTTTCGGACAATCCCGCTGCCCCCCTACGACTCCTACGATAACATTGATTGACGTTCAATTAGGTACGAAACGTATCGAATGGTTGTGAAAAGCTTTGCAGGTGTGAAAATAGCAAAGGACTCTTTCCTTTGCTATTTTCATACCTAAATACCATATTACGAGGAAAAGTATAAACGAAAAGAAAAGCCGAATGACGCAGAAAATTTTTAAGTGACAAATTGTACATGGTCAAAACCGCACAATAACGTAAGTGCATCAAACATATTTGTGACTACCAACTAAATAGACACGGGAACGTCATATAAATTGAATGGCTGCATGATTCAGGCGTGAGTCAAAGCGGTGTTTAGATAGGGCGAGCTACATAACTACTGCTCATTTATGATGCCACGGGTAAGTCAGGATACAGCGAGGGGGGCACGTGTGATAGATGAATGGTAATATGACGATTTGACGGGTAACGAAATGTTGTGTCTGTTTGTTTAAAGCCGGCACTAGACACAGCATCGAATACAAAATACCAAACAATGAAGCAAACAAGCGACAGTCAGTAATAACAACACTTGTAGCTGTCAACAAGTCTTCTGACTCTTCTGTAGTCAACTTGTATGCCTAAGCATCCAGTTTCTTGTGATATTATTCTCTTGTCTCATACATTGCCTCATCAGTGAGCACTACATAAATACGTACTTCTTTCATTGATTTGAATGTTCGGCTGAGAGTATGGTCATGCTCACATTGCTCACTCAAATGTCTCGCTGATGCTGGCGCATGTGTTCGATCATTTAGCTCCCTTCAAAATGGCCGAGCTGAATGTTGCCACGGCTTATTTTAATTTAATACTTATTTAAATTACTTTCTGCATCGTACTCACATGGATTATCCATGCGAGAACGATTGCTGTAACCAATATTTCGTAACCATATTAGAGTAAAAAATAGTGCCCGTGGAGTTTCTTGTTCGTTCTTTGGAATGGGCAACTAGCTTCGGCTTTCTGACTGACAGACCCCTTGACATTTCAAAAGCGTTTATTTGAAATGAATGTTTTGAGTTTTAGCGCCGGATACCGAATGTGATAATCGTGTCTTCTCCTTAGTAGGATGCAACTTGGACAGCGACCTGCGCTACCATTCGCATTCTCCTGACTAGCAAACATTTTTCTACGTTGTGATGTTATATTCTCGTCTTGTAGAGCAGCTCATGCCGAGACGGGAGGAGAATGAAATCCTTCGTACGGAAGCAGAAACATTAGTTTCTTTCATAAATCTTAAAAGTCGTTTCTGCAAGGTCTTCAGAAAAAAGTTCTAGGCCATATACTTTTAGAAAAAAAAAACGCTTGTACTGTTCTCATCCGCTTGCATACCGGTAGTGCTTGTTTATATTACGCTGCCCCAATTCCAGAGCCCGAACATATAACTTTGTTACAAAAACGTTACTATACATTGACTATGATGTTTTAATGGCGCAATGTTTATTGGAAAATAAGCTACTGGTATGTTTGGCAAAGAGATGTGTCGATTGACAGATCACTATCTTTTTTCCAGTGCGTGGTGAGTGAGGTGACAGGAGGAAGGGTAGGTTCTCTTTTGTTAGCATTCTGTGCTATACCTATGTCAGTTCTCCGGGCAAACCGAGGTTTCCCAAACACTCTCGCGGTGTACAGTAGCACGTGACTTCTACGTCCTACCGTACCCAGTAATGCTCTCAGACACCTGCGGGATTGCGACCGTAAAGATGTAAAGGATTGTGATTCAGTGTTATGAACTTATGGCGGTTGCCGTCTTCGTCTCCAATCACGATCTGCCTTTTTCCAATCAGACTCTGCGCTTTCTTTCTGGAGTATAACACACTCGCAAACGGTGAAAAGGTCACAAGAGGATTTATGGCAACGTTCTTTTTTGACAGCATCCGTAGCGAATTATTGTTGAGGTGAGGTCTACGTATGTGTTTGTGTAGTCTTATTAGTGCCGGCCGATTGCGCACTTCTATGACGTGTGTTATTTACTTTGAATTTATTTGACTTGTTACTCTAACCACAATTAAAAAAATTATGGATAAATAGGTATCTACAATTCACACTGAAAATCATCCAGTTATTTTTCCGAGCAATCGCCTACGTGCCACCATAAACGTTATACATTTTGCAGAACAGGTGTCTAGAATATACTAATGAAATATGAATTACTGATAGACTGCAAGCAGTTTATGAATTTATTTCATACTTTTATCCTTTGAGGATACATGACGCTGGAATCATAAATGAGCAATTATTTTAACTATTAATACCTTTACAATTTCCTTGTCTGAAATCTGATGATTTGATTTCTTACGATTGTGGTGCTTAACCAATCAGAAGTTTCACATAATCACCAAGCTTGGCATACGGATTGGTGATTAGTTTATTTTCGAAACGTTACACGACGCAACCAATCATAAACTAGTTATTATAGACAATAGAAACTGTGACATTCTCTTTTTTTCCTTGCAGAATTCGTCATGGACACCCTCCATCTGGGGAGAACCAAGGGTTATATCGATTATCGGACTCCTACCGACTAAAACCACACTGTTCCTACTACCATAACTCGGGGCCCCGGGAAGAACGTGTACATTCGCCGCACCCCCGACTAGTATCAGCCCGTCATGCCTAGCAGGCCCCATCACCAAGTGCGGCTGATCTCACGACTGCTGTGACATTCTGGCTACTCATTGGTAATTTGAGTTTTGTCGTCGACGATAGCCCGTAGAAACAGGACGGTATGCCCATCCCCATGAAGTGTTTCTTACTTTACCTACTCATCTTTATGACACCCAGGGGCGCCTTATTCTTATTCCAGGCCGATTTATTTTTTGTCTATCCATACTAATATTATAAATTCGAAAGTACCTCTGTCTGTCTGTATGTTACCTTTTCACGCCTAAACCACTGATCGGATTTCGATAAAATCATCCCGGGGAAGAAAATAGGATAGTTTTTATCGACATACCTCGCGGGCGAAGCCGCGGGCGGAAGCTAGTTCTAAATAAGCCATAGTCCTCCGATCCAGAACGGTTGGATCAGACAATTGTACTAAGAAATCGGAAATGTAGACGAAGCCTAAAGGTCTTGCCACGAACGCTGTCAAAAGGTTATCAATGATGAACAACAATGGACTCTTAAGTATTCCTAGGAAGGATGTTGGAGACCGGAGACTAGAAGTTAATGATATATAATTATTTATTATACTTATTAAGACTTATTACTTGTTTTGATTCTAGTAAGTAACGTTTTGTTTTCTTGTGAACATTTCCTCGTTATAGAGCTGGTTCGCAGCTCGAACGAGCTGGTGTTATAGAAAATCTTTAAACAACGCTTATGCATAGATTAAAACACGTTTACATATATCCTGAAACCAGGTAAAAAAATTAGGTGCAAGTTTCCTTTTCTGAGTGCGTTATCTACGTTTTTTTAACCGACTTCAAAAAAGGAGGTCCTGTATTCTTACTTGATCTGAGCATCTAATTGAGTTTTCTATCATCGACAAGACCTCATAAAAGTCTATACACAACCGCTTCAAACCTGATAACTTCTAGAGGGGAAATTCAGGACCCCATCCAGGGCGATTGATTAAAATGGCCTTAAAATCGTTTCGGATAATAGCTTACAAGGTCGTTCTAAGATTATTTTTAAACTTGTCAAATCATTTTTGATGAAGATTATAGAAAATAAGGAAGATAATATTTATTGATAAACTATCAGAAGGCCAATTCTCGTAATTTAAAACGTTCAAAATCTAGTCGCAGTCTCATCTCAGCGACAAACAAATGTCAAAAACTTGTCAAAATGTAGGGAAATTAGAGGCATTTTTTGACAGATTGAGACTGAGATCAGACTGTGAACGTTCTTAAAATTACGAGAATTGCCCCTCTGTTATCCCATGCAGAGACAAAAAATATAGCAGTAGTGGCCCAGTGGCAACGTTAACGGCTGTTGTTGTTTGCGGGTTCGAATTCGAACACAGGCAAGCAGGCACTTTACTTCGTGCGATTTATTTCATCATTACAGCTCTCAAAATGGTGAAAGTCCTTGAACCAAAAATTCGAAGACGTGCTTGTGCGACCCACTTTGGGCCCACAGACTGCACTTTGTGCCCTGGGGCCGTAGATAAATGGCGGAGTCATTATTGTTATTGTTGAAAAGGAATAGCGCTAAACGTCTTGTATAGCTCCATCTCTTTTTCGCACTGGAACAATGGATGGCTTTTACACTACCCTGGGCGTACTTAGATTATTAGATACTCTTTGCTTCATCTGCCTTAATATTACAACTCACCTTCAAGCATTTGAGGCAGAAGGTATGCTGGCATGGTAGGACACGCGACGAGGTGTCGAGTCGCTCCAGACAAACGGAGCACTCGAGAAGGTCGTTGAGTAAACCCTCATCCATGCCGGTTGGGGCACTGTAAACAAAACACGACACTGTCATTCAAAATCATCACCATAGTTTTTATTTTTTTACACTAAGGGTATTGTACATACGCCAGCACATCAAGCTACTACAATCTTTCAAATTTCTTTAATAGATTTTCAACTTTATCGCTAAAGCATAAGGTTCAAGGTTGATTGGGAAAATTCGACAGTTTCGGGTAGCTTGATGTGCTGGCGTCTGTACATTAACATTATAGGGACACAACATACGTCAGAATTAGGGTTACCATTTAAAAAATTTAATCGTCCTGACAAAAAGTCGGACATTTACAAAAAAAAAGTCCGGACATTTTACAATGAGCGTAGGGTTCGATAAAAAAACAAAAGAACCCCATGTCGAATAGTCCGGACGAATGACAAGTCCATCCCTCCTCCCTTTACGCCATACTTTCCAGTTTCGCGCCAAAAAGCATAACATAAAAAAATATCACGCCTTATTCCCTGAAGGGCTAGACAGAAATGTACCTAATAGTACACCCACATTTAGCCAGTTATGTTTAAGTCCCATGTAACTGGGGGTGAGCATATTGTCATCAACCGGGCTGCTACTGAGAAATTCCAGATGGAAAACCCAATAATAATTTGCCCGACCCGGGAATCGAACCCAAGACATCATGCTCAGCAGGCTCAATTTCGAAATTTTATGTATGATATTAGTTGTACATTGATATCAATAGGGGAGGCCTTTATACTGAGAGGACTCTCTTTAGCTGTTGCCTGTCCCTTCTAGTCATTGATAAGGACATCAAACTACTAGAAAACAATAGACTATAGGCTGACCGCTTACCTGAGACGTTGCCTGAGGTAGCTGCGCCGTGCGGGAGGGGTGATAGATGTCACAAGTTGACGAATCACTCAGCTATCGCATCACGTCACCACACCCCTCCCGCACCGCGCTGCTACCTCAAGCAATGTCTCAGTGCCCGTGGTTAAGCAGTTGGTTTGTAATAAAAGTGATGCAATCTTATCGGGTTGATGAAAAGTAAAATTTATTCTGGAAGCAGATTTGTCTTTTCATTAAGAACATTCACTATTGCTTTATTCAATTACATCTCTATCTTGTTATCAACAGCATTCATACATAATCAAATAAATTCAGAGCTTATCTTAAAATACACAATGTACCTACACATTGCATAAGTCTTTTATGTCAGACAAAAAAGGCCAAAAAAAAACGAAGGCAGTCAGTCATACTTATTCTTAGCCAAACACAATTCTAAATACAAAGGCAAACATTGAGACTCAGGCCAGACAGCAAATTGCATTTAGGAACTTTGCCAAGTATCTGCTAACTAGTCTGTTGATAAGAGCTAATTAGGTACGCAATCATTTTCATTGGCTTCTTAAGACATCGTTAATTAAGACCAGTGTGAATACAGAGTGCAGATTGATTACTTCTTTTGTAATTTTCATAACAATGGCGTGTTTCCTTGCAAATCTACACCTGTTGATTTTTTCGCAACACTGAATGGATTTGAGAGAAGACACTGTTACTTTTGTTGCTTTACGCTTTTAATGGACTGACCTTTTCATTCACAATTTGTTGTCTGATTTAACATATTTTATGTTCTAATCAAATTCCTATCCTTGGGTGTATCCCAACAACAAATTCACAAACTTACCAAAACACCACTTCTTATTCTTATTTCTTAATTTTATTTTTATATTGTACGGTGGGCTGCAACAATTGGGTACCCTACCCCAGTTGCTAGATGCTTTAAAGGGTGGTACCCAATTGATGCAACCCACTGTACATTCGCTGTAAGCGCTCCCTGCTACTGTCATTTATGTCCTTAGCAGAGCTCTCAATAATGTATTCGAGATAAGGAGACCCGTAGCACAGGTTTTACTTAGTATGGGCTCCTATACCCATCTTTAAACTTTTTGAAATATAAACTGTGTATATTTTAATACTTGTGGGAGAAAATAAATAAATTTTATTTATTTATGGATACACAATTTTCATCAGAAAAGGCATTAAAGGTGACTGGTAATAACACCATTATTTAAACAATAACTACACAATACAATAAAAATAAATATAGATAATTTGTGACAGCTGAATTCTGTAAAAGACCAGACTTCAAATAATATTACAGCTGAATGATTTATCCTCTTATTTACTGAGAAAAAATCATTACAGGAAAACATACCAAAAGCAGAGCAGTAAATAGCCTTTCTGCTAATTACTTATCATGTCATGTTAAGATTTGTTATTAAAACTCCACCGGTGTACAGTACATATAACTGTCTACAATGTAGATAGTTATATGTCGATTCTACATGGTGGAGCGGTCATAATGGCTATTGCCAACACCAATATGCTCAACAGTATGCAATGACTGACTGTAAGTATATAAGCAGCAGCAAAGAGGTCAGTAGTATAGCAGCCTGTCTTCTAGACATAATACACAAAATGATGTATTACTAACAACCAACTTGAGAGCAGTGGTTGCCCAGTGGTATCGGCCCTGACTTACAAGTTCTAGGTTGTGAGTTTGAACCCAGGCATAGTTAACTCTCAAAACTAGGAAGGTAAATATTGTGAGGAAATGGGCATGTCCTAGAACCAAAAATTCAAAGACATGTGACATTCCACCAACCACATAGCATTATGCTGAGCGATGGCCGTTTTGCGTGGATGTGACGCATGTTTTCTCTCCCATATTAATTATTTTTAATTTTTTTATATACATGTTTTTCTTTTGATGCGTCATGTTTGCCGCAAATAAACGTATTTTCTTTCTTTCTTTCTTCTTTCAACCCGCACTGGGCCCATGTGGTGGAGGATCACGGCCCACTCCCTCTCACAGAAAATGCGTGTGTCCCAGCAGTGGGAATGTTAAAGGATGATTATGCTTATGCTAAAAACCAAGTGAAATAGTGCAAATGATTAAGCATTCATAAAATTAAACAATTTTTGCACAGTACTGGGTGTGATTTATGCTGGTATGCTAAAACAAACATACTTCTTTATATTACCACAGGAAGTGATATTTAATCTTTGTATCAACATTAAGTTTGACAACAGGTTATAAAAGAACAAACGAGAATAGAATACTCTTTATTGTATACACCATATAAATTACACAATAAAATAATAGAATGGTAGTAGTGATTTATAATTTTGTACAATTAAGCTTTTGCTGACAATGAATTAGGTAGTTAAAATCTGTGCCTTTGTGCCAAAAACTTTTAAAGGTAACCTTGTATGGAAACCTAGCAAAAGTAACTTTTATTTGATAAATTAAGTTATCTTATATCATGCACAAACACTTTTTCTAGAAACTACTGAGCATTGAGTAATAAATTACTCACTCAGCTGATAGATGAAGTAAACCTATTTTATTTAATACAACATTTGTTTACTTAATTTCTCAGCTGTTAGAAAACTTTTTGGTCATCAATTTGCTTAGAATTGACACTAAAAGGCATTATTTTGTGAATACTGTTGCCAAAAAAATGATGAAGTTACAAAATAATTTTCTCTAGACTTGCAATTTAGTAAATATTGAAATATTATCTTGAGTGTGATAAAATGATAAGAGTGTGATAAGAACTTTGAAGGTTTTATTAAGTATATTGAATATGTTTGTTTATAAAAACATGGCTCAGGTTGTTTGCATGCTCTAAGTTCATGTTTTGCTTGCATGGCTATTTCTAAGGAAGTGCATAACTTATTACAGTTACTTTATTTATTGTCAACATAATCAGCTTTTAATCACTATGTTACTGCATTGCTATCAGATTTACAAATTAACCACTTATTGAAGAACTGAGAAATGTACTTAAAGGCATTTTAAGTCTTGCTAGGACTTTTGTGGGTCGAAATTCACGATGAAAGCATGTTGCTAGGTGGTAAGAATTTTAAATATAAAAAGTAAGAATTACAATTTCAAGTTTGCATTCCTCAAAATACATGGAAGTGTGAGGAAAACCAATCTAATTGAGTATATATAGCCCGACTAACACGATAACGAATAGAACATCGCTACAATGCAAGTTTTCTTGGTATTTTTAGATCGGCATGCACGTTCTTGAGAGATTTACATCTACTAACGTTAAAACTCAAAATGTTGATGACTCACCGAATGTTTTAAATTCCAACGATGTGAGCGGGAAGTCTGACCATTATTGCTAAAGCACAATGAAACAAAATCCACGGGATACCACCCCGAACCAGTCACACAAAAATTCTTCCGACACAAAACTATATAAAAGGGTACATAGTTCAACACTGTGAAGGGATAATTACACCGGGGAACTATAGGTCGGAGGGTGAAGTTGTTACTGTGAGAAATATGCAGTTGTTCACATAAAAACTGATACAATTTCACGCACAAATGCCATTCTCGCCGTTTCTTCGTTCGACCGGACGGTGAAGCGGGGGCGGGAGCAAGCGACTATCACCTCTTGGGGTGCACATCCTATTATTACGAATTATACCAATCAATGCATGGAACTATTACCATTTTAAATAGCTAACAATATTCGAGGATATTACGTCTAAATAATTACTTTTGATGACATGAAAGTATGACATTAAATAGTTTGTGACTATGAAAATTAGAAGTCTGTGAAAAACAACTATAGAAATACAGTATTAATCAAAGGTTTTACATGGCAAGTTTCTTAAAAAAAAAACCGAGGACGATTTTAATCCTCCGTTAGGAGTTTATATGTTCCTGTTTCATAATATTTTCGTAAATTAATAAAATGAAAGCTTTTCGGTCTTATTTACCTAATGATTCAATTGGTAAGATAACTGTGATTATATTTAATGCATTAAATTGATTGATATCTCATTAATTGGTATTTTACTAAGTTAATGCGACGCATCTCATTTTGTACCTACGCTACGTACCCTGAAACAATAACATTGAAAATTAAAAGATGAAAATTAACAAAGCTGTAACAAACAAATCATCAGAATAACTAAACTGCTTACTTTAGTAAGCACAGCAGCAGCAGCAGCTTTAGTTGTAATTTTAATTACAACTAATTTATAATTTGAGCTTGAGCCATGCCTTGAGTTTTGGCCGCTGAAACCTAAAAATCGAGTTGCCTGCTTTAATGGACTTTGTATGTGTATGTATGTACGTAAAAAAAATAACTATTTCTATAGCCAATGTGCCAATATGTAAACGTCATCTTCGAGAAATATGAATTTATTCGTAATATTTCGCTGAGATCCTGACTAAGGTATAAAATGGGAAGTTATGGGAAAAGAACGACCCGTTATTGGACGGGTTTCCGATTTTTTTTTCATTTCTAAACGTCTGCATAAACGTCGGCTCACTACTGTCAGACTGTCAGTGTCAAATTAAATGCTGGGCTGTCAAAATATGTCAGACCTTTTTGCGTAGATTTTTATTTTCTTGAATTTCTCAAAAATGTCACGCGATAAAAGCGTGTGGTTTGCAGAAGAAATATTGCTGGATGCCAAATTAATTAATTTTCAATTGGAAACGGGAGAATGGGACGCTGTGGAGGAAATGTTACGAGCCGAGGCTCAACTTTCCAGAGATGCTGAGACCGGACGATTGCGCCCGTAAGTAATACAAACATGTGGAATATTAAAGTTCAATCGTCTGTTTCCATGCATACATTTTTTTAAGTTATAAATTTTCGTTATTCTACATAATGAAAATTACCTAGTCTTTCTCTTACTGAAGAATCTTGGTAAGTAACCATTTTATCAAAAGGTGCTTGATTCTGCTCTCCACTCATCTCTTACGGATATTTATTTTGAAATCATTGGTACAATAAAATGTAGATTCTGCCTCTTAATATTACAAAGTTACTGTTATTATAAATCCTATAATGAATAAAATGCTATAACACACAATTTTTTGTTTATTTACCTTGTTTTTAACATTTTACCTAATCTATAATAACATGTTTGTCATCATATCCTCTTTTTTACAACAACAACAGTTGAATTTGGGTTGCTACAGACAGCAAAAAAATAAAATTTCATATTTAACATTTATATTTCAGGAAAAAGGCATCAGAATATACATTACGACTTATAGCAGAAGTTCTACATATAATGCGCCTTGACGTTGAACAAGCCTCATATAACAGAAGTACTCTAGCAGTTGCAGAACAATGTCTGCGCTTGGTCCGTTCCTGCGCCGCAGCTGGCACAAAGATGCAGACATACATCTCTAAAGAACTCTCTATACTAGACTCTATGCTCATCTTAGCAACAGAATACCAACATCCAAGCGTTGACTTTGTAAATGAAGAGCTGCAGAAAAAGTTTGAATCATGCATGACTGTTCTCATGCAAACTCTAGGAAACTTGGTAGTAAACAATCCGTTCAACCAAATTATGATTTGGAACAAATTCGACGCCAACATCCTCAACAGCTTTGTTGGATCAAATGATAAGATTGCTACCGCAGCCGCTATGATTGTTTACAATATATTACTAGGCCAGCCAAATGTGTTGCCAGATGATGTCATGTTATTGAACTCATTAGCATACATGTACAGTAATGGCAACACTGAATATCCGCATTTAATTATAGAATATTTAATTGGTGTTGAGAATACTTACATCGAGAAGTTATATTCAAAGTTGGAACCTGAGTGTCGGATGCTTGTGTTGAACTTGGCATACAATATTTTGATGTCAACGGAATCTCAAGATATTAACGTGTCAGTAAATTTTGTTAAGTTTATGGCTCATGAGTTCAAAAGTAAATCTGATTGTATATTGAAGACGGTTGATAAGTATGTGAATTCTATTGAGCCTCAGGAGGTGGTGTTTCTATTGGAGATCATAGCCACTGCGTCTAGCATGGATGCATATATGGATTGCTTGCAGTCAGATAGCTCATTATTTATTAATTGTGCATGTAAGTATAATACTATTTCATCGTCTTTGAGCCCTTGCCTCATGTTACTTGGGGTTGGGGTAACACATTTTTATTATCCATTCTCCCCTGTGAACTGTCACACTATAGCTCGTGACAGTTGACAGGGACTCCATTATCTTCCCCGTAACTCCCTTCTCTTTCATATCAGTCCTTAGGGGCTGTTCATTTATTACGTAAGACGATTTCAGAAGGGAGGGGATTCAAACAAGTCTTATTTTTTCTTACGTGGGGGTCGTATCTAGACCCTCCCAGGGGTCTAGATTGTTCTTACGTAAGATCACAAAAGTAAGCAAAATTTATTACTTACTTTTTAATTTTTTTGATTCTTTTTCTTTGCATTTTTGGCAGATACATCAGTATCTGCCAAAAATGCAAAGAAAAAGTATTTTCTTACGTAAGATTAAAAGGGGCGGAGGGGGTTCTTCCAAGTCTTATTTTTTCTTACGTAGCGGGAGGGGGGGCTAGAATGTGTCCAAAATTATCTTACGTAATAATGAACAGCATCTTTTATTTGGCCTTCCTCTCCCTCCTCCATCCATATACATTTATAGTATAATACTAAAATATGTGCCCCATGTAATAAGTTCGAGCCTATTGCCACTAACTGGAAACAAATCCAGACTATGGGTTGCTACTTAGAGATTCCAGATGCAAAAACCCAATAACATTTTGCTGGACCCTGCATATTGATAGAGGCCGTAAAATTACTGATATAGAGGTATGAGGAACAGGGTGTAAAGTTCATTCATACTCTGTAGAAAAGGGAGGACCCTCCGACCCCCAGGGTGTTGTGTCTATATTATCTGTAATTATACTTAACCTATCTATAGTAATATTTGAATGAATTACCAATAACCATAATGCATAATTTCATTTCAGTTCTTCTCAAAGCGATTCACAAGTTAGGCAAAGAGAGCAGCAACTTCTTTTCCTCACTAAACAAGCTGTATGAGGCTACAGGCAGGACGTTTATCGATGATGAGAATGAGAATATACCTGAAGTACCAGTCAGCAGTCCGTGTGAGAGTGAGTTACCTATCCTGTTATAATTCTATCTTCCATGTTAGAGGGTTTGGTTTCTGCACTTAGTCCTTCAGTTGGACCATTGTGCGTGGGTGATGACAGCCGTCGGTGGTATTCCAACCAGCCCACTTTTCCCCAGAAGTTGATTACATCTCCTGGTCTATTAAGAACATCTGTGTATGATCAGGTTTCTGTTATAGTTCTGTGTTTTTTCGTAATATACATTGAAGCCTATTATCACATTGAAGGACGCTGAACGAGACACAATAGAAGTTTTATTGTCATTACGTCGAGGGGCGTTAAGTGTCCCGCAAAGTGTTAATTAATTTTCAAGAGGGGAGGCTTGTGCCGCATGTCGATCAGGTTAAGCTACGTTTGCTGCGGTTGATTCGTAGATGGGTGATCGTCGATTCGTGCCTCGGAAAATTGGTTCCAGCTATAATTTGTGGCTCTTTGACAGTCTGGTCTACAACGTAAACAAGGCAATGAACGTGGCTGACTTTTCGAACTAAAAGGCATTGTGTTTAATTGTAATTTTAAGTGTGATACGCCGCGGGTACTGTATTTTCTTGTTCCGCATTCGCTATGTGAACTAAAAAAATAAAGATATCGTAAGTTTCATCGTATTATCACTGAAATGTGTGAAATAAGCACTTAAATCGTATAGTTTCACGGTGTTAATGATAAAACGGGTAACCGACTGACCGTGTAATCGAAAATCATGGTTCTACAAACACCGCCTTTAACAAACCATTGAAACTAATTGATGAGTGTTACAGAGGTGGAGTAGTAAGGAAATGGAATGCTCATCTTTGTATATTTTTTAATCAATTTCCATTCATCGAATTCCAGAATAAAAGGGCAAAAGAAATGCTTCTCATTGAATGCCTAATATCATGTTTCTTATTTTTTAGGAACATTCGTGTTACCTTTAGGAGTAGGTACTTATGTTAAACGTTGAGATCCCCATAAAGCATAAAGTATTGCATTAAGTCCGCCTCTGTATATTTGTGTGCGTAAAGTATTGAATAAATATAAATAATCCCTCTAAACATCCCCTTAAACCTCCACTTTTAATTTAATTTACTTATTTATTGATATGTTTATCGCAGACCAAGTGTCAATCGCGATTGAATTATAGGAATACATAATTAAATTATTTATCATCCTACAATTTGGAAGCCCACGTCCATCGACATCTACAAGCTTTTAACACTCCATCTACTAACTAATCTGTTACCACTTACAGATCCACTAACTAAAAACGATTCAGCCGACAACATGCTATCGTGTAACGAAACCACGTCGGAATGCACGGAATCCGAAAGCAGCGAACAATACTTCGAGTGCAACGAGAACCCTTCATACATGGACAAATTCGACGCCGTGGACAACATGCCACCGCTCAAATTCGCCGATACATATCCAGATGTGAAAAACGGTAGAAGCAACTCGAACTCCAACGTTAAAATCGACGCAGATATGTCGAAAGTCGCGTATAAAAGAAGCAGTTCGGTCCCGAAAAATGATGACCGAGTGCCTTTGCCTACGAGGCGGATAAGTTTAGAACATAAAATTGATATAGGGGATGACAATGAACCTCCATTGATCATTGATTCCGCGTCACCCAACGGCAGTATGAACACAATAGCTGAAATGATCCCTGTAGCGTTACAACCAAGATTGGATCTTCAGCCAACAAGCAGAACTGAATCCCAAGACAGTTCTCCAAACGATCCACCAACAGAAATACACATTTCGAAAGAAGAGTTAAAATGCGAAGTGAAAGCTTCCCCAAGCGAAATTTCACCACCATTAGCTGAGAACGTACCAGAAACGGAGTCGCAAAAACATTCGCCCGATACTTCCAAGGAAGTAAAGAAAAGTCAGAATTTGTCGACAGATTTCGATCTTAGTGAGCAGTTGCAGAAAATTCTTGGTATATCGTCGGAAAAAACGCGCGGTGATACAGTTAATGCGGAGAAGAAAAGTGAACCCGTTAAAGAAGTGAAGATTGCTGATGAAGCCACTAACAAGGTGCCATCAGTGAAGATTGACTCACCTGAGGGGCCGAAGTCCAGGTAAGATCCATTAAAAAAATATATTTTACAATATGTTTGGTGCTAGGACTTGCCGGTTTCTTGACTATGTTTTCCTTAACTGTACAAAGCGCCTGTCTGAGTTCGAACCAGTGAAGGAAAACATCGTGAGGAAACCGGCATGTCCCAGAACTAATTGGTGGATTAGAGCCCACTCCCTCTCGAAGAGTAGTGGGCTGTGTTCCAGCAGTTATTATAGGCTGATTAGTGATTATGCTATTCTTATCCGTTTGTAGAAAACAGGTGTTATTATTATGTTTATGTCATTGCAGGCTAGGCGCGATCGACATGACCACTCCAAAGAAAGCCATCACGAGTGTTGAGACAGTGGAGCGACACGTTGCGTTCGGCTTCAAAGCGGCGCTTGTACGGACGCTCGCAAACCTCTGCTGGAAGAACCAGGAGAATAAGAAGATGGTGACCTTTCTTATTTTACGTCATATTTATACGTGGGGACAAGCGTATCCTACAGTAAGCGCGAGATCATTATATATCATCTACTGATGATGATGGTCTTAATCGTCGCATTAAAATTCGCAGCTCTGCTCGTACAGTCAACACATTATTGGTAACAATTTGACATTGGCAGCACCTTTATATCGTAGCAATAAGAGCAATTTTCGTGGTGCGAGTGTTACCACTGCTGCAGCTAACTGTCCTAAAGATATGTCTTACCTTTTACGATCAATCTGGCATCAGTTAAATCCGTGGATTTGATTAGATTGATGTCAAAACAAATCGGAAATAAACTACACACTTCCAGTTTTGAACTGTCTGTAACAATAAGGCCTTATCTACACAAACGTTTTTCTTGCCGAGAAAAACTAGTGTCGGTCGTCAGTGTTGTAAGGATCACAAGCTTCCTGACATACTCGTTTTTTTTAAGACGCGGTGTATACGCCATACCGTAATGAAACCGTGCCGTGTGCAAAGGCCCTAAAACAATTTCTAAACCCATGTTTTTTGACAGGTCCGTGAACTAGAAGTGATCCCAGTACTTCTAGATTGCTGCAACATCGATGCTCGCAATCCTTGTATCCTTTTACAAATATAATTTCTTGCAGCTCCGTTTGCGCGATATCAGTCAAACTTGACTCCCTCTCACAGAAAGGAGGCCTCTGTCCCAGCAGTGGGAACATTATAGGCTGATTATTTTGATGAGTGAAACTTCAGCTCATTTAATTAAAACAGTCTGACTGCTGACTGACCGGCGAGCTGACCTTATAGTTGTTACAGCCCGATTTAAACTATAGCGGCTCGCAACATGAGGCGATTCACTGGCGGAGTAATAAACACACCTGTCAGCTGGGATGAATAAGATGAGTTATGTACTACGCAGCGAGTAGCGCAGTTCAGAGCCGCCATAAAGTTTGAATCGGGCTGTAAATAGGGTAACTGCAAAAAAACGTAAAAAAAATTGAATTTCGCGGGCTACCCGTGTTTCCTAAGAAAGCGGTGACCGGTCGCACAGTAACGGTTGTACACATTGGTATTCCTTATGTAGTAAACAGTAATAATGCAGTGGGTCATCTTCGCTATTCGGAACTTGTGCGAGAACTGCCCGGAAAATCAGGTACAAACTTTTATACAAGAGTTTAATGATGTAGTGGATAGTTTCGGCATTTTTAATAGCGCAAACCTGAAAGTAATCAGTAAAACTTGAGTTTTCTTAGAAACCTGTGCAGCGCCGTCATATATAACGACTGCAAAATGACACAAAATAATAGTACAATACAGTGTTTTTATTTCACGAATCGACGAGCGCTTTACTTGTGGGTTAGCAAGTGTACAAACTTAATGTGTGTGTAAGCACAGGAGCTCTTGGTACCTGTCGAGACAATGGCGATGTCGGAAGTGTGTGTTAGCGTGTGTGAGGGTGTGTGTGTGTGTGTGTGTGTGTGTGTGTGTGTGTGTGTGTGTGTGTGTGTGTGTGTGTGTGTGTGTGTGTGTGTGTATGTGTGTGTGTGTGTGTGTGTGTGTGTGTGTGTGTGTGTGTGTGTGTGTGTGAGGGTGTCTGTGTGTGTGAGGGTGTCTGTGTGTGTGAGGGTGTCTGTGTGTGTGAGGGTGTCTGTGTGTGTGAGGGTGTCTGTGTGTGTGAGGGTGTCTGTGTGTGTGAGGGTGTCTGTGTGTGTGAGGGTGTGTGTGTGTGTGAGGGTGTCTGTGTGTGTGAGGGTGTGTGTGTGTGTGTGTGTGTGTGAGTGAGAGGGTGTGTGTGTGTGTGTATGAGTGAGGGTGTGTGTGTATGAGTGAGGGTGTGTGTGTGTGTGTGTGTGTGTGTGTGTGTGTGTGCGTGTGAGGGGGTGTGTGTGTGTGTGTTCGACGTTCATGTTTGTGTGTTCGTCCTGACACTACTCTTCATCAGTTCATCACGCTCACATTCGGTGTTTGTACACTTGTTTACCAAAAGTAAAGCGCGCGTCGCTTCGACTAAACAAAACCCAAGCAATATACATTTCAATAGTTACAAAGTCTCAATTTTTTTCTACAGGAGGTAATATCAAAGATGTCGCTCCAAGCGCCAGTGGACAACGAGCTTCTTCAAGAGATGGGGCTGACCCTCCACACCGACAATCAAGGCAACGGCATTAAAATCGTACCGATGTCCTGCGCATAGACTGAATAATATGTTCATCAATATACTTACGTTCGCAGCGGAATAATGGCACATCGGGGTTTAGCAAAAAAAAAACGGCTTTGTAGTGTCGTCCTTGTCACTCATCTCTTTCTAAAGTTCAATGTGCCAATATTGGTAATTGCGCGTTGGTTGGAAGCATAAATTCATGAAATTACATTTGGGGGGTTGGATCAAATGTTTGATTTGGCTGCTATCGAGGTAGGATAGAAACCGTATTTTATTGGCCCTACCTTGATCCAGTTTCTTATCAAGTGGCAGTAATGCTCCGGAGTGTGATTGTTATAGATTTTGTATAGGATGATTGAGGATGGTTCAGCTAATCTTTTAGCTTGGCATGTAAAGCCATTCGTGCTGTATTACGCAATATTGAACTATAATAGTTTCCTTTGCTTGTTGCAAGTTCTACAACATTATTATAGTATCCAAGATTCTATTCTAAAGTGAGAAATAAATTATGTATACATACAATTTGTTATTTTATTTTTACCTAAGCCTTTAAGGTTCTTAAGCTTCACAGAAGTTTTCACAGTGCCGCAATCATGAGATCAGAATATGAAAAAAGTTTAGAAATAAGGCTCGGCAACCATCACACACCCGAACTGCAACAATGTTCAGTCCTCTTTTGTTACGTACTTTTACTTTTATTATAGGCTTTCTAAAGTGTAAAATTATTCTTTGATAAAATAAAAAACTGTTTATTTATAGACATAGGACTTTATCTATACATTGTTATTATATTATTGATTCTAGGTGCAATATTTTCTTTTTAATAATTCACGCAAAAAGACTCGTAACTATTTCAGATTTCAGCATACCAATGGTGAATGACATTTTAACTTTAGCAAGTTGACAATTGACATTGACGTTGACGTAGATTTTACGGTGTTCCGTTGTTGTTATTCCTAATTCTTTAAACAAAAAAAATACGAATAATAACATTGCAAGATGGTTAAAATCGCTCTCCAGATCAAAGCAACCTTAGAATGCATCGAAAAATTATATACAAACCATCCATACTATCAATGGTTCTTAAAACTAAAGTGTGGAAGTTGTGGCGAAGTGACTGAGAAGTTCCACGACCTTACAGAGGCAGAGAAAATACCGCAGAAACACAATAGGTCGGAAACTAACTTGCTGATAAAATGCAAACTGTGTTCCAGAGAGAACAGCATGGATATTATTGAAGGCAGCAATGGTACGTTCAAACAATTTTCCATTCAGCATAACCTTTTCTGGAGGCACTGTCCTGTTTGCATTCACAATAACCAGTAACTTTACTCAGAACTTCTTCTCAATAATCTCGTAACAACACGAGACTAGATAGATAGTTCTACACAACTCTCTGATCCTGTTTTAAAATTCGCTTTCTTTGCCCAATTACAAAGTTTGAATTAAGTTCCAAAATAAATTGGAGCATAATTATTACAGTTAGAGCTTGGATACGATGGTAAATAATTACATAAAGGGTTTCTATAGTAGTTCATTTATAATAAAAGATTAGACATATTGGATTTCATGGGTTTTAATTTTTTTACTTGGAACCCTAATTCATTTTATAAAATAAAAGAGAGCTGATATTTCCATCTAACTTGGCTAAGTTACTCTTTATTACATCAGCTATCTACCAGTAAAAGTCCCATCAAAATAGGTCCAGCCGTTTTGGAGATTAGCCAGAATAAACAGTCAGACAGAAAAAAAGTTAAATATTGTTTTTTTTTTGTTTTAAACTGTACTTGTATATTTTTTTATGCATTTTGTAAAAAGCTGTTATTTTCACATTACAAACAAACTTCAATTTTGTTTATTTGTATAGATTATGTCTATTTTCCCACCCATACAACAATAAAGTTTATGGAAAATAAGTATATACTCCATTTTATTTTACTCAATATTCCAGGTCAGTTGACCAGCAATGATGAGGGCAAGTTCAAAACATTAGTAATATTTGATTGTCGGGGAGTGGAGCCAGTTGATTTTGAACCTAAATCTGGATGGATAGCAGTGGCTGAAGATGATGGTAAGCTATTAATAAATATCATTAATCATTCTTATTCAAAAACACATTCACCTAAGTTATGACTAGATATGGGAAACTGAGAAAGTCAAGAATTTAAACATCAATTTAAAAAGACAATTCTGCTTTCACTATACAAGGTGGGTTTTTGAGACAGCAGTCAAAGTAGGTGTCTCAAAAATTTATGAGTCTCCTAAGACCGTTTTCCAGTAGCTTCAATGGTTAAGGTACCTGTCCTTACTGCCCCATACCAAAACTGGTTTTATCGTACGTTTGGACATTTCTAAATGAGTTAAATAACTTATCTGGTAGATAATCTCATACAAGTTCTGTTCCATGGTTGAATTTATCTGGGATAAATTATAAATTTTTGTTAAGGAATTTCTCTTCTTTCTCCAATGAATATAAACAAATGAATGATTTAATAAACCTATTATGTTTCAGGAAAAACCTTTGAAGATGTAGACTTGACTGAAAAAGAATGGGTGGATTATGATGAGAAAAATCAAACCTCAGTTGGAGTTTACGAATTGGAATGGCAATTTGTTAAAGTCAAATAATATTCTAATAGTTATGCAAAAAGAATGGAATCGGAATGGACCCTAGAACTCATTTAATAGTCAACTAAATTGCAAAATGAATTTATTGAAGTTCTATCTACATAATATGTTTATATAATATATGTTTATATAATAGGAATATTTAACGTGTTTTTAAATAAAATGTTAAATAAATAATTTCAAGTCTTAATTTACTGTGGAAGCTATCAGACATCAACATTTTTAATTTGCTGGACTAAAATGACAGCTGCATAGTCTATAACACTGTCAAAAAGTACTCTGCGGTCTATAAAACACCGTCAACATGACAAGAACAACTAAATTGCAAAATTAATTTATTGAAGTCCTATCTACATAATATGTTTATGTAATATACACACATCAAAAGTGTCTAGGGATCAACATATATTTTTGCAATAACTTTTCTCCTGATTGATATTAATTAAAATTTTCTTTAAGGATTCATCAAATAAAGTGTTTTCGTTTGTCACAGTAACGATAAACCAAGTCACCTTTGCATTAATAAAGAAATTTGCCATTTTCCTAATAAAGGGATTTTTGACATTTGAACCACTAACACAAAAGTTCGAAAAAAAGACTGAAATAACAGTTTTCTTTAAAATTTTATTGGGTAACTTAAACAATTAATAATCCGTGTTTCTACCGCGAACACTAACAACACAAGAACATCGGTTTGGCATACTCAAAATGAGTTCATCCAAATCACGCTGTGGAATGGCCGCCCATGTTCGTTGCAACAACAAAAAAAGGTCTTCTTGCGACTGGATACCCTCCATATTCGGCAGAGCTCTTCTCTGTAGCATATCCCATGCATGCTCAATCGGGTTCAAGTCTGGCGACTGAGCAGGCCAGGGCAGGACATTGATGTTAGCTGCGGCGAGAGTCTGTCTTACAACTCTTGCGGTGTGCGGTCGTGCATTATCATGCATTAACTGAAATAAGGGACCGATTTGCACTTGTGGAGGAACGATGACGTCTGATACAATCGTCTCAGCATAAATTTGAGCGTTGAGGTTGCCTCTGATCCAAATCAACTCAGTTCTTCCGCCGATCCAAATACCCGCCCATACCATGATGGTTCCACCACTATAAGGATGGACTTCCTGGCAGGATTTTAATCGCTGTTGGCGTCCAGGGGTTCTCCAGTGTCGTATACGTCTTGTATCCGGTCTCATACCAAAACGAGACTCATCAGAAAAGCACACGAAACGCCATTGTTCTTCTGCCCAATTTCTGTGTTCAAGAGCCCATTGATATCGAATCCTACGATTGTGCATTGCTATAGGTGGTACCCGTAGCGGTCTTCGGGAATGAAGGTTCACTTCATGCAAGCGGTTTCTGACTGTTTGGTCGCTAATTAAGTTCCCTGAAGAGTGATGAAGCCTCACGGCTAACATCATGGCGGTTATTGTTGGAGCTCTTCGAGTTAAGATTTGAATGTATCGGTCTTGTCTCCGTGTGGTGCAGCGATACCGTCCTCCATGGCGCTCAGCCACGGTACCAGTGCTTCGGTAACGTGTCCAAAGTCGACTGATAACACTCTGACTTGTATTCAGAGCTAAAGCCACAGTACGTTGCCGGGAACCAGCTTCTATCATTCCCACGGCTCTGAGCATTTCTTCCCTGCTTAAATGACGTCGCCGCTCCATAATAACGTTGGTTTTAATCAGTAGTAGGGAAACAGTAGCACTAATAATGTCTTCAATGCGTTGTATGTTTTTATAGGGAAAATATTGACAGCTGATTTTCATCTTTTACTCGAATTTGATTCACAGTTCCTGATTCAAATTATGAAATGCACCAAAAAGGATCCATATAAATTTATAAAATCATAAATTTATTACAAAGCCACATCTCAATCTCAAGAAATCCGCATAAAAATGCTTGATCCCTAGACACTTTTGATGTGTGTATGTTTATATAATAGGAATATTTAACGTGTTTTTAAATAAAATGTTAAATAAATAATTTCAAGTCTTAATTTACTGTGGAAGCTATCAGACATCAACATTTTTATTCTATTCTATTTTTCTTTATGGCAATGGTGCCGATGTCGACAATTCTGCCAATGTCAGATGTGATATGAGAAAAATCAACATTTTTAATTTGCTGGACTAAAATGACAGCTGCATAGTCTATAACACTGTCAAAAGGTACTCTGCGGTCTATAAAACACTGTCAACATGACAAGAAAAGGTTGATCGCAGTCGCAGCTGTCATTATGGTCAAGCAATTAAAAAAGAGTAGGCATGGGTAATATCGCTTTTACACGATATCAAATCGTATCTATATATCGGTTTAGAATATCGGCTATCGCATCTATATATTTCAATATCTATATATTGGCTGAATCAGTGTGGAATTCGGAATCGAAAGTGGTACTGTGATTTTTAGGTTTCGGTGTTGTCCGATTCATGTAACATCATTGTATTTTATTTGTAACTGTATACTCGAAATCAGATTATGTATTTTTTGGTAGTGTTGATGTTGATGATATGGCACTGTAATGAAATTAGTACAGTCGTTTCGGTTTTTTAGGTTTAGGTATATTTTCATCAATTAGTACACATGGACCAACGTACCACTCTACCCGAAATACCCGAATCAGTTTGAACCGAATATCATAGATCATGGCATACGATATCGGTATTATTCGGTATAGAGTGTTGTTCTGTGCCTGATCGCGCTATATTCGCTATAGCTACGCGGATACCTGATATATAGATTCAGTGCCGTCCGATATATAGATATTGGATATTGTGCCGATACATAGATATTGTATCTATATACGATTTGTATCGCCCACTCCTAAAAAAGAGTTTAGTCCCAAATGAACTCCTAAGCAGTAGCATAGTTTACTTAAGTAATTTTGCTGTTATTTATTTATTTAATCATTTATGTACATTGTACAGACGTTAGCACATCAATATACCCGAAACTGTAAAATTTTCCCAATCAACTTTGAACCTTATGCTTTAGCGATAAAGTCGAAAATCTCTTAAAGAAATTTGACAGATTGTAGTAGCTTGATGTGCTGGCGTCTGTACTCACGTATAAACAGACAAGAAAAAAAAAGAACGGAAAAATAGGTACAAAGGTGGATGCTTAATATTTGTAAAGAAATAGCATCGCGTCCATCGCAAGTGCATCGTCGTTTCCGTTTGGTGCTATCTTCGTGAAGCAAGCAAGCAAGCAAGTTTTTTATAATTCTCTGATCAGTAGGGCTCAGTTTCTGCCAATCTAGCAGTTACTGCGCTCTTGATAATTTGCCACATTAATTTTGCTATTATTTTCGAAACTGAACTGAACTTTAGAAACTGGCCCTAGCTAAGCTAACGACGCATACCTCACTATGAAATTCAAGCATGCGTTTACAAAAACAAATCCTACAATACACAAACAGCTAGACGGAACATTTATCTGTAGGCCACGCGAATATATGTGTTATGTTCCGGGTGGGAGTCAACCCGCGATAAAAGAACCAATCGCTCATCCAAACACGAACCTTATGTAAACACGTCATTTCATTTGCATGTTCTAACTAGAAATGATTAATTCTTACGCGAATGTAATTGGTACTTCTGTTGTTCCATTTTACTTAGTTCGATACTTCCGAAAGACACTTACCTACACGCGATGTATGCCGTGGCATACATTAGAGATACAATAGGTAGGTACTTACCCATCAGGAAGCGACAAAGTCACGGCGTTTCCATTGGGTTCACTTTGTAATTGGTGCGAAGTTATTTATTTTGCAATTGGTACGTGATTATGGTAATGGAATTTGCTGTCCGTAACTGCCTTATCCATCAACGAGTAGCGTTCCTAATCCATAATCACTAAACCAAAATATGTTGGGGGCACTTTCAATCCCAATGCTACGAAGCTCTAATATGAGATATAATTAAACATGCCCATAGATAAAACACACAAAATAATCTTATACAATAATAAACTAATACATATTAAAAACCTTAAAACTATGACCTAGCTGACTCTGCTGAGCTGAGCTGCTGGCTATTTCCTAGCTGCATATCAGTAGGTACCAGTTTGGTACACTTAATTGTCCACCTGGCTATGTGAAAACGACTAGGAGTTCCGAAATTAAAGTTCGGCAGTCCCGCTACTTATTTCCTTGCTGATCTATAAGTTCCGTGTACCTACTTGTAGTGCCCATCCCATCCCTTGCCAAAACAAGTGAAGATGAGCTTTTTCCACTGACCTCTATTAAACAAGTAAGTAGGTACTGTAGGGGGTGAGGCTCAGAGGATTCGCGCTACTAAACCAAAGAGGGATAAGATTTACTGAATATATTTTAGAGTAAGTATTTTACAGGACCGAGTTAAAACTAGCAATGCTTCTGTCTGTCTAAAAATATTTTATTATTTAAAATATTTTTTATTTTATTAAAGTACGTTTGCTTGGACGTTCGAAAGGAATAAATTGATAATTAAGACCGGCCTGTGTTATATAACACAAGGCTACATATATAACCTCTACAGTAGGTACGCAGGTCAGTGGCTTTTTCACATATTCACTTATTACTTCATTCAACTTCATAACAAATGTTTAGATATGTCTATGTTTGACGCTGATTTTTATCTTTTTTTTCTTCAACTAACGTATTGCTTCGAAATGAATGAACCATATGAGTGTGACGTTTATGTTTTCGCGCGCCAGCTCAACTGTGACTTCACTTTCGATAGACACTTCCTATTCCGCACTTAATCTTCGTTCATTAGCGTTTTAACTGTTTGATTTGTATGGCTTTTCTAATGAACTTGCTGTTTTAGTATGCGAGTTACCGTTTGCTGGGAGACTGCCGTATTGTGGACCTAGCCAGCTACCTAGGTTAGATGGTGCTTTTGTAATGGCCATTTTATACCTACGACCTACATAACATAATCAGCCTATACTGTTCCCACTGCTAGGAGACAGGCCTCCTCTCTGTAAGAGGGCCCTACGACCTATCTTTTATTAACTCTACGAGATAATTTCCAGTTTGGAGTAACCTTCAGGAGACTTTGGAAAGACAAATGTGGTCGAAATCCGTTAGTTGAGACTGGTTTACTTTTCAAAAAATGGATCGTTTGATTTGATATTAGTTAACATGTTTTCAAAATGTCATGATCATTTTGTCTGACCACAACTGCTTGGGTGAAACACACAAGTACCTAAATCAGTCAGTAAATCCGATGATTTTCTACGAAATTCTTGCACATCTTTCGATCTGTCGTGAAATCGCGATCACATTCACGTGCGTGTATTAATGAAGTCATAAATGGTTCGTTGCGAAGGTGAGTGACATATCGCAGCATGTAATTTTGCGCTAGCTCTGCACCGCCCAGCAGCGTTACCATTGAACTTGATCGATCTACTGTTAATAGCCTGTCAGGTTTGTCTTTAGTAAAAATCAAAGAACGCTACTGAAAATAAATGTCGTTTTCTTCTGCACTGATGTTAGCATCCCCAGAGGTCATTTAGCCGAAAGTTGGCTTTAATTGTAACACTCATCCTTGAAGGAAATTTGAGTTTACTTTAGTCTACTGCCCAGTAAATGAAAATAAAAGTGTCCTAAAAAATGACAACACGGTAAATATCACAGCACCATTCATTTACTCATATCCAACTTATATTATGATTCCACACACACACCACAATGACTTATCAATAACAAGGTAGGTACACTATATTCTAGTGGGTCGAGTACTTTCCACTGTGCTTTAACAACTTTGAATATTCTACAAAAGTTCGTTATTTAACTAGCTGGTGTGGTCGATGTCGTTGTTTCCTCTTTGTCAGATCGAGACTGGAAACCATTGAAGCCCGTGTTCCCGTGCACTGTAACCGTGTGTTGCGGGGTACTAGAAATTACAGGCGTGCCCTGAGTCACAGAATTTCCCCCGTATTGAGAGCTGAACTGATCATCAGTATATACTTGAAACGGGTGATGAAGGTACACCGGCACTTCTACAGGCACTTTTACCGGCACTCTAACAGGCACCTTGACTTTAACAGGGTACGGAACTTTGACCGGATAGGGAACCTTCTTTTCAACCGGGTAAGGTTTTGGCACGTAAACGGGCACTCGTTTTTCCACTTCTACTCTCTGTGGAACAAGCACTTCGACTGGCACCGGCACTTTTTTCTCCACTTCGACTGGATAAGGCACTCTTTTCTCGTAGGGTACCGGAACCGGATGCGGTACCTTAACGGCATACGGTTGGGGATACGGCACCTTTATCGGAACGTGTTTTATTACTTCGACTGGCTCTTTCACTTTCACTTGGACTGGATAAGGCACTTTCGTTTCGACTGGGTACGGCTGTGGAACGAGCACTTTTACAGGCACCGGGTAAGGTACCCTCTTCTCCACTTGGACGGGCACTGGGACGGGTCTGTCCACTGGATACGGCACTTTCACTTCCACTGGATACGGCACCTTCTTCTCCACTGGATACGGCACTTTCACTTGCACATGTTTCACTACTGGCACCTGGTGAATTACAGGATACGGTTTTGATACGTACTCCTTTTCGACCACTTTTACAGGCACAGGGTGTGGTATTTTGATCCCTATTGGATAAGGAACCTTTTTCTCAACGGTAACCGGGTACGGCACCCGTTTCTCCACCAATTTGATCTTCTCCACTGGTACTGGAACTCTCTTCTCCACTTGCACCGGGTATGGCTTAGGAACCTCGACTTTGTATGGTACCTTGACAGGTTTCTCAACAGTTTTAATGTATCTGTGGTGGTGGTGGTGATGGTGGTGTTTGATTTTGGTGACGACTCGTGGGTGACTGTGGCTGCCATCGCTCTCTAGGTCCCCGTACATGTAGTGCATCGGTGAGCGTCCCCGCTTCCCACTGTAACCAGAATAATACGGGTTCAATTGTCGTTTTCGTTTAAAGATAACCATTTTTTTTCTGCCCATAATATGTAATGGATTTTGAGAACTCGGCACTGGGACAAGCCCAAAAGATTGTAAGTACATCATTTGCTTACTTTGAGGCGCGGCGGGATGGGCAGTGAACAAGTCCGATCGTTTAGTGATTGGTGTCGGCGGGGGCTTCTTGAATTTAGGATAATGTGAGGGCAATATCGGCACCCACTCGTTAGATTCGATTTGAGTGAAATTGATCGGTGGTAGATGCGTGGTTGTTTTGACTTTAAGCTTTCTGGTGACCGGGCGGTAGACGCGCGGTGTTGATGGCGTGATTGGCGTAGTAGTCGTCACAGTCGTAGTGTTCCTGTACGCGTATCTAGTTCGGTGGGTGATGCTCTCTGAGGTGTCACGATCAGGTTCGTCAGTGGTGTTAGTTTTTGTTAGAGTCGTGTTGTCTTTAGTCAATGTCGTGTTGCCTTTAGTCAATGTCGTGTTGTGAATAAATAAAGTCGGGTTCACTTTGTCTAGTTCACGTTTGGGCCATATTCTTTTCGTCCGCAGAACTTTTTGGGTAGTCGTGGTGGTAGCTTCGGTGGTAGTACTGGACGTAGTCGTTGTTGACGTCGTATTATTATTCGTCGTATTAATTTTCGGCGGCCTGACAAAGTCGGATCGGATGCCATTGATCACTTGGACGGGCAAGCTGAACTTAGGGCTCTTTGCAACTATGGGTCTGCCAGTTGACGCGGCATACACTAACGGTCGGCTAGTCTTGTAGTAATATTTCCTATGGTGCGGAGGTAGCGGGATCACTCTAGGAAACTTGTAAATAGAGTTTGGTGAATGATGCAGCTTCACAGGTTGTTTAGGATAGAGGCGTGGCGGCGATAGTTTTTGTATCTGCCCGTGGTGAGGTCGAGGAACATCGAATTTGTGATTTTGTTTCACTAGTTTATCAGGAATGTTGGGCGGTTTACTTGGCGGTCTTTGTTCAGGTTTGGGAGTAGGCAAGTCGGGTCTCGTCAGTGATTGATTGTTAGGTTTTGATTGCGCTACGTACTTTGGGTTATGTATTATAGTAACAGCTCTGTTCTTCGACTCTATAGCGAGCGGCTCGTCTACGTTGCCATCTTGTGCCGTCACGCCACTTCCTTGATTGACGACGATCACTAACGAAATGATCAGGAATGCCGTCTGAAAAGAAAAAATATTTATCAGTCAAAATGGCGTAAGCCGGGTTTTGTTTTTTTATTCGGGCTCCTGTAGTTATGGTAAACTAAGGTTGGAAAATTGGCACCGTATCGAAAAAGTTATGTTCCGTCCGCATGCCATTTATTTGTTTACCAACATCAGTTTGGCACGCATGTGACGTATGTTTCTCCCTACCTATTTTTTTACTTAATTTTTTGTGTGTTCTTTTTTTTTGCGTCATTTTCACCGCAAATAAACGATTTTTCTTTCTTTTTCTTTACTTACTTATTCCTTGCATGTTTACAGTACAAGAATGGTAGAGTCAAGAATCAACGTCTTTTCAATTCAGCTGATGTCAATGATAAGAAATTGATAAGTGCAAAAAGACAATTAAATAAGGCGCGTTTACTGCAAATATCTCGTTGCTTTATATATTTTTTTATCAGTTTTTACTATCGACATTGACATCGTGCGTGCGCGTAGTTGGCACGCGATCCATCTTTCCGTATTCTTCCATTTTAGGTGACGAACCACGTTTTGTTTGTACCTACCTATAAAACAGCAATCGCTGGGAAATTCTACATAATAGGTACCATAATACATAGGTAGTTATGTTTACAAACAAATAAGCAAACACCTTTAAATCATTACGTATTTTCTTTTATTTTTGTTCTATTGAACGCAGCCGTCAGTAGATAATAAATAACGGCCTAGATCCTCTTTCTGATGCGTAATGGAAAACTGCTTTTTGTTTGAAGTTATGGGAATGCGCTTAGATTATCATACTCATCACACATAAACGTTGATTTCTTACAAAATTCTATAAAGCGAGGACAAAAATATTGTTGAATGACATTGACCATCTGTACCTGTCTTCTAATTTCTTTCGGTTAGAAATGTTACCTATTTATAAAGTACCTATGCCACTGACCTCTGTATAATACGGGTCAGTGACCTATGCCCAAGCCTAGTTATCCATAAAATGGTGAACTTAAATTGGGTTTTAAATTGTATCAATACTGAAATTAGCCACATCTTAAAATAAAATACTTCTTGTTTCGTTTTAAATACTTACACATTTAATTCATGATTCTAACCAATAAATTATTTCCCAAAAAAATCAGACATCCTTATTGATTACCACAAACCATTCAGTGGACATTGGAGCAAAACTACTTTTTTAATTTACAAAAACAAAATGAATGATCAGAGAAAATAAACATATCTCACACTTAGCGAATATTTTTATATACAATTTTACTAAAGTCAGTACTTTACCGCACTCCAAGACACAATATACACAATTCACACTGATCACAAATAACACTTCACTTGCACTTTTGAAATAGGAAACTGGAATTTTTCTTCACAAGACATCACGGTTTTCCCGCCAAAATGCGTCGCGCCAAATTAGAAACGTTTTGTTACTGCAGCCGAATTTATGTAAAAACCCCGCGTTTATTTTCTAGAAAACGTTTAGCTAATTTTGTACGTTTAAAATTCTTGCGTTACTATGAACGTTTATTTTTAATTGATTTACCTACCGATAAGTGTTGCATATTGTGGTGCCTGCGGCCGATGCAGACATGAACGTAATGATAGGTCTGAGGAAGCGCCACTCACTTATATAGCATTCGCGTAATGGGTGGCTGAGTTCCAGGACGATTACTTTCTCTGCCAATGCCAATATCATTGGTGTCCCATAGGGGTGGAAGCGCAGAACCATAAACATAATAGGTTAAATATTCTAGAATGTGCCAGTGCGTACTGATTTGTAGCAGCATTTGTGCTTTTTTAAACATGCGAAACAACTAGGTACTATTATGATCTCCGCAGATAATGGCACACCTTCCATCTTTTGCCATTGACACGCTTTTATTGTAATCCTTGATAGATCGAATGACAGTTATAGAACAGGCGTTTTAAAAGTATCGTTTTAGCAGTAATGGTGATGAATGATGTTTGTTAAATGTTTAACATCTAGTTGAACGTATCTCAGATGCACGAGTTCAAAGATTATAAGACCTTTATAAAATGTATATATATTATTTTGATAAATAATGCTATCATTATAGACAAGCGCAAACTATTTCTCTCCTATCCTACCCTCTGTGCACCAGAAAATGCAGCCATAGTGACCTCTGCGCTGCTACCGTCGATGCCGCATAAGTGGCGAAATTTTGGGCCCACAAAATCTAATACACTGTCACGCCATCGACATGACGAAGAAGAAGATTACAGACAAGCATTAATTTGTTTAAGTATATCTGTTCCTTCTGGAAAACAATTTTATTATAACACTCCTGTGTTTTAATAAAATTATTTTCAATTTTAAAGTGCCTGAGTTGTCGCTTCGTCCACTTTTATCGAAGTATCCTATCCGGAGATGGGAAGTTAGGACTTCTCGTAGTTTGTAAGTGGGGACTGGGGACATCTTGATTCTTTTTTATACAATTTGTCAACAATCATTAAAAATCAATTATTATCTATAGGTACGTTGTCAATTTGTCAATAACACAATCAAATTTTCACGTTATTGTACAATAAATAAAATCTTACATAGCAGAATTATCTAATTTCTGTCATATTTGCGTTTTATTAATTGCGCATGCGTCTGAGTTCCTACACCACTATAAAATTACAGTGATCTAAGTTGTAGCGTGTGAAAGATTTAAAAATTACGATGTTTTCCCGCCAAATCCGTTATCCAACAGTGGATAGTTGCGCGCTGAAATATCTGTTATATATGCACTTTCCTGTTTCCGTTCTGTTCTGCCTCACGCATCAAAAGTAAAATTGTGTTCAGACTTTATGCAACCATGTAAATAAAACACGCAATTACTCGTATTGGTTCAGGTGGTGTTTCTATTGTTTCTCGTATTTTCCACGTAGGTTATTAATTTATTTCAGACACGCATTTTGTACATACCTTTATTAGAATAGGCTACTCCATCCCTTCCGTTTAAAAGGTTTCTAGGAAAGCGTTTTCAACCTCTTTTTGGTCAAGTTTTGGCTTCCTTGAGCGATACAAGATGTGCATCAAGGACACCTGAAAAAAAAAACAGTAAGTAGGCCTATAGGGCCACAGGCCGAAAGACCGCTTAATTACCGAGACGTTGGCTGAGGTAGCTGCGCGGTGCGGGAGGGGTGATAGTTGTCACAAGTTGACGAATCACTGAGCTCTCGCATCACGTCATCGTCACCTCACTGCTCACGCACCGCGCTGCTACCTCAAGCCACGTCTGAGTTAAGCGGTCGGCCTATAGATGCGTTATTTTTTGAGAGAATGATAGCGTGACGGTTGACAGGGGAGTATGGAAGAAAAAAACGTGTTGCGCGCCCAAGTAACATGGGTCGGGGCAGGAAGATGATGATGGCAAGTAAGCAGCTTAGGTAAACATAATGATAATAAAGTAACAAAAAACAGGCCAGTATACCTCGAAGAGAGAGCTCATAGAGGCTGGGTAGAGGTGTATTATATTCGCCCGAATTTCACCAACAAGTTCTCATGTTATAGGGTCGGGCGCGAGTCTTTTGCCGTCAATCTGGTAAAAATTCAGGCTCCTGGAATCATCAACCACAGCCCGACTTAACAGACTGCTGGGCCTCTATTTCCTCGTGCCAATCCCTACGCTGCAGTGCCACCCTCATTCAGGTGATTCCCGCAGTGGCAACAGTGTCGTCTGCACATCTCGTCATCCAGTCCTTGGACGCCACTCTGTCCAGAGAAATATATACGTACATGTCGAGATACAAAGACTTACGAAGGTCTTCCTTATCGGAAAGCCTATCATGGTCTTATGAAACGTAAATGGAGTTGGGCAGAACACCTGACAAGGCGCAGTGATGGCAGGTGGGGAAATTCCTAATAGAAAAACACTGCGCGACCTGGGGATAGGGACAGGAAGATCGTGTTCTTCCTGTTATTATATATCCTGCGATCACCAATCCGTCTGTCGAACATGGTGATTAATGGTTATTTAGGGACCGCTGCGGTCATTTGTCCTAATATTCAGCAGTGGTTTACGAGCAGAATTAATGACGCAGTTCGTAAACAAAGTCCAGTTAATCACTAGAACATAAGCGGTATTAATCACGCTGTATGATGTACGTCCACACGTCGTTTAATAAATACAAGTACGTAATAGTGTTAACACAGTTCCTACGTTTTTATTACGTACAATATAACTGTTATGTAATTGCTAAATTAATAAATAAAAATATACGAAATTATAATCTAAAGTTAATCGCGTTGATATAAAAGGTAGGTGTAGCGTGCCCAGTGTATCTTAGTATGTGGTAACGTAGAGAAATTAAAACACTTAATTTCTGGCGTTAAAACCATTACTTGACTTGGCTACATGTTTATCAGCAACGCGACTGTTATACGACCATTAAGAACTCAAGATAAACCAGGCAGGCTTACCTATCACAGGTTAAAAAAAAAATTAAAAAATTAACATACCTACCAATATATACTGTCGCCATTGCTGTGTTCCGGTTTTAGTCGGATTGCAGATATACGAGACATTTCAGCTATGTCTCTGGGATGTCAATGCACCTGATGGCACTGGTACTGCACATGTTAGTAAACTGTGAGAAGGACTTATAAAGGTATGAGGAACAGGGTGTAAAGTTCACTCATCCTCTATAGAAAAGGGAGGATCCTCCGACCAGACTGGTGTTGTGTCTGGCGGGCAACTGCCCAATGATTCATTTCGGGCCGTTGTATATTATGCTAGTTGCGCGGTAAACTCTGCTTGCGAGATGCAGGATTTTGCGTGACGTCAGTATGACTCGTTGTTCGCATGTGGCGTTGTAGATACCGCTACAGACTAATTACCATTAGGTGGTGGGCGGTCTGTTCAACCCGTCGGGTTAGAAAAAGTAGTTCCAGCTTCGACCAAAAAAGAGCGCAGAGCAGAAAATTCCTTAGTGGCATTCAATAAAAGACTTCATTATCGGTGCCATAAAGTGTCGCCCATGGAGCTATCAGATATCTTTGTCGAAGTTTGCACAACTTTGCATTTAATGTCTCCTACAATAAAGTGTATTATTCAATGTCAGCATAAAGTTATTTAGCTCTGCGCGGAGCTTTACTAGATTTTGTTAAAAATGAAAAACATTGTTGATAAATATATCACTGTATTTCCTTTAATATCTTAAGCCTATATTTATCATCAGGGAACCTCATTTTCACAATCTGCCTGACTTCTTCGCAGCTGTAGTTCTTAAACTGATCTCTGTCTCTCTTCCATAAGTCCGACATCACTAGCAGTTGAGCTTTTAGTAACTGCGGCAGTTTCGTGAACTTCGACCAAATGTTGATCTTTGTTTCAAATTGTATGGGCTCCTGAAAGGAATGATAGATTTAGGAGTAAGGGCCGGCTCCTGCATATTATACTGGCCGTCATAAAAATCGGTCATTTTCATCAGTATTTGACATGGTTACATGGAGTCAAAAAACGTTCTGTATTTGGGCAGCCGTTATTGTGTGACCATTGACCGTTTTCTTAGGAATCCAAAGCTTTACAGTCTGATTGAAATAACTTCAGGTTACTATTGAGAAGTCTTTTTTTGCGAAATGGGTCAGCTTCTTGACTTCGATCTTATCATAGTAAACCCAATACTACTTTGGCTGAACTGGGAATTTAAAACAAACTAACGGGACACGCAAATTAATTAAATTTAACAATAATAACCATAACATTTACAAGTGCTTACAAACTTGAATGAAATAAACGAATAAAATTCCGTTTCGCCTCAGTCCCCTCGAAGTTTATTATTACCTACTATAATGAATTTATTATAACACGTAATAACAATAAAGATGTAATTTCGTGTGTTGGTGTAAGCATATTTCAATAGATTTTAAATGAAAGTATCTATTTTAAATTAAATTATCTATTTTAAATGACAATAATTTCTTATTTAATTCTGAATAACATCCCACAGTAAATTATCGATAGTTAGTAGGTAACTAAAAGGTACAACTAGCTCTCGATCGTTCGACGTAGACCAGTTGATATTAATCACCTCAAAACTCAAAACATAATCCGTAGGTACCATGTAAGGAATGACCGCAATCTAATCAAACTTAAGGCAGTTGTCCCACCGCCCCGGCGAGGAAGCGACTAACTATCGGCTATTTTCTCGCTAAAGAAACGTACAATAGATATACATTCCGTGTAAACATAAAGAGATGCAAATATTAATAGTTGATCGCTGACTGTTCACACTGCCGGCGAGGACTCGCTCCACTGGTTTGTCGCTGAGCGACAAAGCTATCAAAAATAATACTCGCTCAGCGTTACTCGCTCAGCGATGCTCGCTTGGCGGTCAGAGCTCACGCCGACAGACCACCCAGACAAACCCCTGTGGGACTAACCGCCCCGAGCGAGTGGTGCGAGTAATCGCCCGTCGCACTTGGACACTCGCTGATAGCCAAGCGACAAAACTATCGAAACTACACACTCGCTGCTCGCTGATCGCCAACTCGTTTTCAGTTGCTAGTTCTACTCGCTACTCGTTCATCGCCAGCGGTGGGTCCACTGCCTATAGCTGTGTCCAAACGAAGACGCATCCCCTGCGGGATTCGGGACGAAATTCGCTCGCACTGATTGTGTTGTGTTCAATCTGGCGCGAATAGTAGTTGGACATTCTAATCACTAAAAGGATTGACGCGCGCAGCCGCGTCCCGCAGTCCGCGTGGGTTTCATCTCAGTGTGCCAAGAACTTTAGTCGATAACGATAAAGTAACCCACAAAATTACTCGAAAAAAACTCACCTCAAAAAGTGTAAAAACATCAGCCACAGTACTTTCCACTCTCATCGCCAACATATACACCAGTTCTTCACTGACAGGCTTACTGTCCGCCAGTACTCGCTCCAGCACTGACTGGCACAACGTCTGCACTAGCGTACATACTGACATGTCATACATGCGCGAGGGCAGTACATTGAGCCAGCAAGATCTTAGGTCCTTCATTAGGGCCACAGCGTTGTTGATCGCGCAGTCAAATTGCTCGTAAGAATCGTGGGTCCATGCAGTTCCTGTAATTTGAAATTGTTCTTGTTAAGTTTGATTTGTTGTTTTTATTGATAGCAGACCACACGGGAGACTATCCCGTAGGTGTCTAAAGGTGATCGACCAGCGCAAATAACAGGAACAAAGAATTCGAAAAATATTATAATGATTTTGAAACTTATTTTAATGCAATCAGCGCTCATATTTAGTTGAAATCGTCACAAGACTAGACACAGAGAGTGCTGTAAGGGGCTTGGGTGTGTAAAAGATCATGTGGATTATCAATCAACCACTAATTTCGAATAGTTAGCAATCAAATGAAATTCTAAATGTATTCTCCAATGGGAATTAGCCCTACCTATACTAGGGCCATTACTAACGCAAAGTTAGAGTCAGAAATCATAAAAATAAAAATAACACAGTTAACCATTAAGAAGTTGTGCGCACTACTCCTTAAGGGTCGAAAATGTGAGCAAGAGGTCCAATAAAAGTGATTTATGACTAACTTTGCGTTTGTAAAGGCCCAAGTATAATTCCAATTTTGTAGGCACACCGAAAAAAAAACAAATATTACAGATAATGTCGAAAATACAGTATAATATTTACCATCAGCCTCAATACTCTGCGTGATGCTACTTTTCTGGTTCTGTAAATACAGGGATATCTTTTCAAGTCCCAACACCCTCAGGTCTTGGATGCACTCCAGCAGCACTACGGTGAGCTGATCAGCCAGGGTCCTGGGTAAACTGTTGCACCATGGAGGTCCGAGTAGACCATGGGCTAAGTAAAAGCAGTTGTTGAAGAATAGAGCTGGAAAATTTAAAGATGATGAAAGTTTTCTTCTGTTTCTGCCAAAATTTGACACTTACGGAATTTAGTTTATTAGCAGTATTTGCCAGGGGTCAAATGGGATAGGGCGGGTCACATCAGCCGTATGCACGATGACCGGTGGGCAACAATCTCCACAAAATGGGTGCCTGAAGATGGACGGCGCTGCCGAGGCCGGCCCCGAAAGATATGGCGAGATGACCTGGACGCGTCCCACGAGGGCTGGTTCGAGATGGCGAGGGAAAAGAGTTCCTGGAAGGATTTGGGGGAGGCCTTTGCCCAGCAGTGGGACAGTACAGGCTAACAAAAAAAAAGCAGTATTTCAACTTGCAGGATGTACTATCGCGGACACTCCCGCCTGACCACCACTAAGTTAATTTTTGCATGCACTCAAAAAATAGAAGCGTTCTCTAAGTGCGCCAAGGTCAAATAGTTCGTTCATAAAATTCAGAAAAGGAGTACACGTGATGCGTCACTAAGCTGCGCTGTGCAGGTTGAACCTCTACTTTACTCTTTGGTTGCAACTAATTGCGTTATAGATTTCCTAATAGGCGAAAACAAAGGGGCGTGGCTTGACGCCGCCGCAGGATATAGGCGAAAAAAAAAAAGTGATCAGGCGGAAAAGGCCGCGATGGTACAACAAGCATTAATAAGTGACTATCAATATTAGTGATTGTCATTTGTTTTCATTACCAGAGAGAGATACCTGTCAGAAAACTAATGGTTGTTGTCAACCACAGAATATTCAGTACAATATTGAAAACTTGATATCACACCTGTATTGTCAAAAAGGGCAGGCAGAACTGTATGATGGATTAGGTCTGATGTAATGTGGGTGAGACTATTTCAAGACACTTAACCAACCAAACTCCAGGATGCTACTAAGAAATGAGAATAAATTATAGAAAATTGTGTTCTTACCAATTTCAGCAGGACAGCACTCCAAATTAACCTTAAACTTCTTTGGAACCAAACTCTGATACATAACAGCTATGTCCTTTATATAACCAACCAGCTGTCTACTGTACTTCACCGGCAACTTTGCACTCTCCTCCAAATGTTCCACAATCAACGACATGATAGCTTTCACATTTTGTGATATCACACATTTTGGAAGAAACAGAGGCTTAGTTATATCCCAAATAACATTGTTGTCCGTTACATCTAACATGGAATCATTTTCGTTATTTGGTTCAGAGCCAACAGTAATAATACCATGAGATAAACTTTCTTTAAGCAGAATTCGGACATCAGAAAGTAATTTATCACATTTCTTGTTGTACAAAACACATTCAGTGTCATCTATGTATTTATTTAAAGGTGATTCATCAGCTTTTACAAATTTCAAGTCAATTAGAAACTTGTTGAATGAATCCAATTCAATTACTATGCTTTTATAATTTTGGTAACTGCTGTCACAAGACGGTAAGTTCATCCGAATGCAGTCTTCAATAATCTTGTTGAAGAATTTCTGGCGGATTGTCTCGGCAAAGATTTCTGTGAAAGTGTTCTCGCAATCAAATTGCGAGCCCAACGTTGAGTGAAGAAATTCAAAGATAGCGGTCAAATTATTAAAAATTGTTTGGTAATTAGGTTTCTTGGGGTCGTTCAGATTAATTTTGATGTTGAAAACAACAGCTCCGGTGTGATCTTCTGTGAATATATCACAGTTATGCCTAATTACATTGTGAAGAAGTCTATTTATAAAGAAATGTGAGAACAGACCAAGTTCTGCATGCATTCTCTCAGTAGCATATAAAGTTTTCAATATTTTCTGAAGCAGGAAAGGGTCACTTTGTTGAACAGACAGTGAGTAGGTTAAGAATTTAAGGCCTTTTTTCTCAGACCATGTGAAGATGTCCTCCCATTCAACACTCAACTGGGCAATGTACAAGGCCAGTTGGTTCTCTGCCTGTGCATTGATGGTCGTTAAAGCCTTCGCCATGTTTCCTTCGAATTTCAAATTCTTCAGTTCCTTTTTTAATTTTTTAACTGCTAGCATAGCATCGCTATAGTTATATCTACCGAATTCATGATTTGCTTTCTCTAAAATACGTTTACCATCAACAACAATGCATAAATTCTTGAGAATATCCAACGATTGGTTTAATTTTGCACAATGGCTTCTAAATTCTTCATCACTCACTTCGTATCTTTCATGTAAAGCTTTTATGTCTTCAACGCATTTTGAATGATCAGAGATTATATTCGCCTTTCGATTGTTATAGTTTAGTTGTTCTAAGCTCTTTGTTAGAGTAAAATTAACGTAAGTATCGATAACTGTTTGTTGTAAAGCCCAAGATAGTAGTTGCACTCGTTCAGTTAGGTCTTTTATAATGGGCAATACTTGATCACGACTTTTCTTCAAGTCCTGGGTACTCACTTTGTCGGCCTCTTCCAGAACAGCACTTAATAAACTCATTTTAGTTAATTTAATTACTGCGATAATTAAAAATAACTTTTGTTTTTCGGTTATCTAAGTGCGATTCAAATTCAAAAACTGAACTTTGTTTTGACATTAATGACATTAAATAAACGTCTTGTCAAGTTGACATTTACGTCACATGCGTTTAGTATCTCTAAATAATGGTCGGTGGTGGTAACAACTTTTCGTTTCGTTGTCACTTTAAGGTTGAAGTAAGAAATGATGATGCTGATTATAATATTGTGTTGATGATGGAGCATTTTATTAAAAATAACGCATGGCCATTTATAATCATAAGATTGAATTATTTCACTTGGGAGTACTTTCTCTCAAAATTTTAAAAGATTCAACTCATACGAGTGTCTAAAAGAGAAATCATTATTTTAGCAAATTGGCGCCCATTTAGATAGATTAGCTTTATTTTTTGCTATTGCAGATTATGGAAATTAGATGTAAATAAACTGTTTGGAGGACTGTATCCTTAACTGGTTGGTTGCCATCGTTTATTTAATCAATTGAAGGCTCAAGGGCATTACTGTGTTCACCACAGCAGGTAGTCGACAATAAGTGATCCATAAAAGTAGCCAAAAAAATTGCCACAATGAACGAATGTGAAATTGAATGTTTGAAAAATGAATTGGAACATGAGAAAACTTGTAGGTCAGTAAATTGTAGACCCATAGAAGTAGTGGCATACTTTAGTTAAAAAATTGCTTGCTCAGATTTCACACATGTAGAAGTTTTTTGTATTTTTTTTGTGATTCCGTTGAATATATTGTTAGAATAAATTATTTATCTCGAGTAGTTACCCTATATTATAGGCAATGCTGCAGAATATAATATATGTAGTTATACCTACCTCTTACTTACTTGATTATGCGACCCATACTCAACCTACTTAATTTTGGCCTTATTCTAATAGGTCAAGGCTATGAACACCCAGTTCACCAACCTACTTGCTGCATGTGATCCAAAAATTATTAACTTCTCTCTCAGCCTCGAGTAACTGATTCCTAAACTGATATGATGGGATCTAAAACGTGTTTGACTAGATTTTTTTTTGTTAATTTTGACAAAATATTAAGGCGCTTTACAACTCCGACCCCCTTTCGTTTACTTCAATGATTCAATGTCGTCAAGTACCTAATACTCTTATACGAGTAAGTATTCTTAAATTATACTCGTTCACCTCTTTAACTGTAATCTCTTCTGTAGGACCATATTATTTATAGTTTTGCTTAGACTTGATAGAATAGATGTCGCTTGTGGACGGCATTGTCCCAAGCAGTATGTTATAGCAACCAAGATTAGTTCAACGGGGTGGACTGCCTTAACCCAGTGGGACGATTATGGACTGATTATGTACCTAATATTCTACAGTCCAGATTAGTATAGTTCCGTTGTGTAAGATCTCGGCCGGGGAAGTATTAGGTACTGTACAGTACTATTCTAGCTACTCCACTCCCATTCTTGTCATCAGATGAATTAACTCCTAACTCATAAAATACGTTCAAACCTTTATCCACGCAGAGAAACAGCAGCCTGGCAGAACGGGGAACTGGAGAAACAGATCGTACTAGTCCAGGATGAACTGCGTAACACTGACTACACCTGGGACCATGACGACGATCTGATGAAGGAGAGCGCAAGACACAAGGTGTACCAGGACACCATAGAAACGTTGAGGGAACAACTGCCAGCCTTGAAGAACAAGATTAAAAACGCTAAGATTTGCGGGTTGGGTAAGTAAAGATGTTACCTGCCTACTTTTCAGCCATCTTTCTGCTTGTCTCTGCAACTAGTTTCGGGGTCGACTTGCGACTACGCAGCGTGAGCAGAGCAGGTGATGACTTGAGTTCGAAACTAGCTGGGCGGGCAGACCGAATATAAATAAATAAGTAGGTGCTTAAACTTGTAAAATCGTAATATTTCATGAATGACTTTGGTACGTAAGTTATAATGTGACTGAATACCTAATGATGAAACCAGGCGACAGGCGAAGTCCAAGCCAGTAGGGCGTTTGTTTTAAATTGTTTAATCACAATATTGTTTTTCATTTCCAGATTGTAAATTGAAACACGATGACCTCAATATAAATCTGGATATTCTTACACCGGTAAGTCGCCTCACACAGTGGCACAGTGCCCACTCCTAGCAATGTCTGAATTGTCTGATCCTTTTCTCATTTTAGACTTTTTACACGACTGCCCAAAACAAAAGGAGTGTTATTTAGCGTTTATGTCTTGCGACAGTTAAGTTACATTGTAGGTACTTAGTTGCCCAGTCGATTCTTGAAAGAATAGAATCATATTTATTTGTGGGAAATCAAATTCCGGCATTGATAAGGACTGTTTTTGAGGTGATAACGTCTTATAAATCGATGAACGCCTGCTGCACGCACGAAAAAGCATGACTCATTGTCACGTTACGTCTGAGCTGAGCGTGCAAGCGAGAGCGCGGAACAAGCGATAGAGAGGCACGATCGGCCTAAGCGTTCGGCTTGTGAAGTTGTGACGAATCTATCTCTCATGTTATGACGTTAACACGTAAAATTATCGTCCGTAAACCGACTTTACAGACAACCAATTTTTTTATTTAATTTTTAAATGACTTTAACTGCTCTTAATCCTAAGCAGGGCTTGGAACCGGTACCAGAAGTACTGGTTCTGTGTACTTAGCGGCCCATGCCATTTCAGTAGGTACCAGGGTACCGGTTCCGGACGGGTACCAGTACTCCTCCTAACAAGTAGGTACCGGTACAGAACCTGTACTTTCGGTACCAGCAGGTTCCAAGCTTTGCTAGTAGCAAGTTATCGGTCAATACGTTACAAGTACATACAGTGCCCTCTAAAAGTAGTTGAAATTTTTCCGATTCAGCTGTGATGCCAAATTATGAATTAAAACAAAAAAAAAAACAGGTACCTACGCCTAAGGGATTAAGTAGGTTCTTGATTATTTTTATGGACCTACGCCTAAGGGATTAAGTAGGTTCTTGATTATAAATATGGCGAGGGGGGTAATGGCTGATCTTTGCGTTATGCTCGTGAACGGGTGCTGCTTGTGGTGACTGGTCGTCTTGCTGACCATGGTTTTATTGTTGTTATTAGTAATACCTAACTTGTTTGTTGCTTGTTTTTCTTGTTTCTTGTTTGTTTGTTTCTTGTTTATTAATTTTTACTTTGATGGTCCTAGTCTATCATTTGTGCCTTCAAGTGACAGCTATGTGAACAGAACCCAGCATTGCATAAATATGTAAGTTGTCACGCCCTTTATACCTGGAGGCTTTTATTTAGGTAGTTTTTATTTTTATTTTATTACTTTTGATTTAGTATTTTTATTTTAGCTTGAGTACGTATAGATTTTTATGGTATTTGTTGGTATATTGGCGTGGCTAGCTAACATATGGCAAATAATTTTATTGAATGTTCTGTGTCCTGTAATGTTAATTAGATACTTTGCAGATCTAGTTTTGTATACAGTCGAGTATTTTATAACTGAACAGACAGCTGTGCTGCTGGGGAGTTTGTTGCGCCACTTCTTCTCCCCAGCGAAAGCACTAGGAAGTGGTGAAGGGCGGGCGTTTTTGGGGGACTGTCTTATGTAATTTTGACGTTCGAAAAGTGCTGATTCTCAGCCTAGTTTGAATAAATGACTTTTGATTTTTTCGAGGCCGCTGTACATAACAAATTGATCTCGGTTAATTTTACTTTGATCCATTCACAGGCAGAACTGATGCGGACGGTGAAAAGGTTTGAGCGTCTCAAAACCGACTTGATAAGCACTCTGCGTAGCAAAGAGTGGCGATTGGACTCGGAATCTAAGGTACTTATGAACTACTTGATCATTGATTGATGTGTAGCTTAACGTTAGTGTGCATACACACGAGACACGCGTCGACGACACAGGCAACTTCAACCGCCGACGCGACGCGTCGGCGGCTGCCGTCGACAACGTGGCGCGTCACTAAGCGTCAACTCGACTGGCTGCTAAAACGGTTCCTCCAGCAGTAGTTTGGGCATGTATGTTGGGAGGTGTCGATTTTCTTTTGTCTTAATTCCTGCCGTTTAAAAAAACGGCAGGAATTAAGACAAAAGAAAATGCTTTGTAAATAAAAATAAAAGCTGATTAAGTATACTTCTCGTATTTCAGTTGTTCGTGAGGGTAAACGACCAAAGAACCTACTTGCAAAACGAGCTGATGATTTGCCAGAACAATATCATGAGACTACAGAAGAATAGCACCTACTGGCAGTAAGTATTATTAAGGCAAATAATAACCAAACCAAAGTAGGGAATTTTATTCTAGGGAAGCTTGTAAACCCCTATGATATCTTTGGTACGGTAGAGTATTATAATAATATTATCTGTGGTACGGTTGTACCCTGCCTGCCTATTGCTACCGCCAAGCAACTTGTATTCTGATTTGGGTACACCATCTCTCTCTAGAGGATGATTATGGCAGATTTCTATTCGTGCCAATAACTTTGTAGTTTGACAAGCAACGGTGCCAAACATTACAAAATGTTGCCCCCTTTTACAGGCACTTTGTTGCTTTAATGAACACCACAGATTATTACTAACATGGAGTGACAAATCAGCCACTCGCCCAATTTTAAAATAATGTCGATTTTTCATCTTTCCATTTGACGAAATGCACGAATTTGTTGCATAAGACAACAGGACTCCTTGGCAAATCCCTTATATTTTTTTTTTGATAAAATGGTACTACAGTTCAGGTTTGATTCGTTCTTATTCCTACTGGTATTACGTTCCAGGAATGTTGCCAGAAAGCAGGACGAGCGAGTGCTGGACCCAAAGCGAGGACATATAAAGAAGATTGTAGGGAACGAGCGGCTCGCACCTATTGCTACATAAACAAACATTACTTCATACACATGTAGTTTATTTTCTTACACAGAAGGAAACAAGAAACATGTGATCCTTCATAAAATATTGGTATCGACGGATAAAGAAACCTAGGTACACCATTTACTAGGCCACGCTTTCTATTCCACGGTCATCAATTTATTTTAAAATATTTACCTGTTGCCATATATAAACGTAATAAAAAGAGAGCCATATAGGAGTCAAACGCATCAGTTATTTTGTAGATTTTCCAAATTTACGTAGCAATATAGGTCGCAATTGCCAGCTCCTTTAACGCTCCAAAAAATTATAACGTATAAGTATAGTACTCGGGTACACAAGTATGAGTGACAGAGATGACGCTACGCGTTGCAAATGACTACAAATCCGAACTTTTCTTAAACTTGATGTGCCATGATTTACGCGGGTACCATAATGTTATTATATTATGAATACTCCATTTAGTCACTACTCAGTGGCTTTGTATGCATGAAAGAAAATGAATGTAGATACTTATTATACAATCATAGGAATTCTAATAAATCGTGTGACTTAGATTAATGTACGTAGTAAAATGTATAGTATTGACTGCAAACTAATGAATTATATCCCTATTTGTCAAATGTCTATAATATATGAAGAGAATAATATTCACATATTAATTGTAAGGAACACGTAGAATAAAAATAAATAGTACAAAATTACAATAGTCTTTTATTTCCATTAAAAATTTTTCACAAAATAATTTAATTTATTAGATACTAAATTCTAAATAATATTTGGAACACAATGGCACTGAACACATATGTTGAGGTAAGCATAGCCATAGAATAAAAAAAAAATACTTGGCAAAATTACATTGAACTAATGATACAAATTGTTTAAGTATTCCTGATGGGTTTCTTGTACTTGGTAGGAAAGTCTATGGTGGTACTCAGATATTCATCTTCCAGCTCTCCGAGCGGTCTCCGGTATAACGCGGCTGAAAAAAGAGCAAGAAGGTAGGTAACAAAAATTAAATACTTTTTGTAGTTCTGTTTATGAGACACTAAGGCCACATTAGGTTTGACTGCGCGCGCGCACGTCGGTCACTATTTAAAAAACTCGCTATAATGTATTACAGATTTCCCAAGAAAAGTATGCGCTTCGGGAATCAGCGTCAATCTACGGAAATACGGATGCGCGGTGATGAACAATAAAGCTGTTACAACTACTTACATCCATGAAAGTACATACTTGCGTTTTTGTCCATGATCAAAAAGTTATGGATTAACAATTGTATACCATTCCAAAAAGTTTTCGAGTGACGAGTAGGACCTACCCCGACAGAGAGAAAATTTCAAACCTTACTCAAAACCTTAGAAGTTTTGTCCCTGTCTGGTTATTCTGTGGCGCGACGTTCGTACTAATTCCGAAACATTAAGATTACCGAAGTGCAAACCTTTTCTGGTATAACTGTATCTAATGATTTGTGGTGCAAGCGGGATAGCATATGAAATTGACCCTGGTTGGAATCAAATCCGATTGCGAGGTCCAGCTCGTTTAGTACTCACGTGTAACACAGTGGTGTTTGTCAACGTGTAGTCTCAGATGTCGCGGACATGCGCACACGTACCCGCCGGCCGTGTTGACGCACGAGTGCGAACACCCGTCCGTCTCCAACTCGCACTCATTTACATCTGTAAATAATCATTTATGTAAGTAATTTGCGTTTAAACGTTGGGAAGATGACATAGGGAAGATCAGCTAGTAAAACTTGTACTAGACCGAAGGATAAGGGAAAATTGGAAAACATTGGGAGTAAGTTTTTAACAAAAGGCACACGGAGAATTAACACTGAAAAGTTATGTTTTGAAATTGTTCAAAATCCATACTAATATTATAAATTCGAAAGTATCTCTGTCTGTCTGTAAGCATGTTACCTTTTCAGGCGTAAACCACTGAACGGATTTCGATAAAATTTGGCAGAGAGAAAGATTTTATCCCGGGGAAGGACATAGGATAGTTTTTATCGACATACCTCGTGAGCGAAGCCGCGGGCGGAAGCTAGTAAGACTATAATTAAATAAATATTACAGCATTTACGAGACGACATTAAATGATTATAAGAAAAAATACTTCTATTCTACATGAGTGCCACTGCCTCGTCTCTACTACTCACCCAGACACCTCTGTCCGGCCGCCAGCGCCAGGTACCCGGGCGGGCACTGGCAGCGGTACGCGCCCTGAGTGTTCACACACAGCTGCGTCGAGTGACACCGATTCGTCTCTATTAAGCACTCGTCCACATCTGTAAAGAAACCGGCCAAGTGCGAGTTAGACCCGCACACGAAGGGTACCACCATACAATATTTAACACTACATACACACATCAAAAGTGTCTAGGGATCAAGCATTTTTATGCGGATTTCTTGAGATTGAGATGTGGCTTTGTAATAAATTTATGATTTTATAAATTTATATGGATCCTTTTTGGTGCATTTCATAATTTGAATCAGGAACTGTGAATCAAATTCGAGTAAAAGATGAAAATCAGCTGTCAATATTTTCCCTATAAAAACATACAACGCATTGAAGACATTATTAGTGCTACTGTTTCCCTACTACTGATTAAAACCAACGTTATTATGGAGCGGCGACGTCATTTAAGCAGGGAAGAAATGCTCAGAGCCGTGGGAATGATAGAAGCTGGTTCCCGGCAACGTACTGTGGCTTTAGCTCTGAATACAAGTCAGAGTGTTATCAGTCGACTTTGGACACGTTACCGAAGCACTGGTACCGTGGCTGAGCGCCATGGAGGACGGTATCGCTGCACCACACGGAGACAAGACCGATACATTCAAATCTTAAATCGAAGAGCTCCAACAATAACCGCCATGATGTTAGCCGTGAGGCTTCATCACTCTTCAGGGAACTTAATTAGCGACCAAACAGTCAGAAACCGCTTGCATGAAGTGAACCTTCATTCCCGAAGACCGCTACGGGTACCACCTATAGCAATGCACAATCGTAGGATTCGATATCAATGGGCTCTTGAACACAGAAATTGGGCAGAAGAACAATGGCGTTTCGTGTGCTTTTCTGATGAGTCTCGTTTTGGTATGAGACCGGATACAAGACGTATACGACACTGGAGAACCCCTGGACGCCAACAGCGATTAAAATCCTGCCAGGAAGTCCATCCTTATAGTGGTGGAACCAACATGGTATAGGCGGGTATTTGGATCGGCGGAAGAACTGAGTTGATTTGGATCAGAGGCAACCTCAACGCTCAAATTTATGCTGAGACGATTGTATCAGACGTCATCGTTCCTCTACAAGTGCAAATCGGTCCCTTATTTCAGTTAATGCATGATAATGCACGACCGCACACCGCAAGAGTTGTAAGACAGACTCTCGCCGCAGCTAACATCAATGTCCTGCCCTGGCCTGCTCAGTCGCCAGACTTGAACCCGATTGAGCATGCATGGGATATGCTACAGAGAAGAGCTCTGCCGAATATGGAGGGTATCCAGTCGCAAGAAGACCTTTTTTTGTTGTTGCAACGAACATGGGCGGCCATTCCACAGCGTGATTTGGATGAACTCATTTTGAGTATGCCAAACCGATGTTCTTGTGTTGTTAGTGTTCGCGGTAGAAACACGGATTATTAATTGTTTAAGTTACCCAATAAAATTTTAAAGAAAACTGTTATTTCAGTCTTTTTTTCGAACTTTTGTGTTAGTGGTTCAAATGTCAAAAATCCCTTTATTAGGAAAATGGCAAATTTCTTTATTAATGCAAAGGTGACTTGGTTTATCGTTACTGTGACAAACGAAAACACTTTATTTGATGAATCCTTAAAGAAAATTTTAATTAATATCAATCAGGAGAAAAGTTGTTGCAAAAATATATGTTGATCCCTAGACACTTTTGATGTGTGTATAAAATAACGGCAAAAAAATCACGTTTGTTGTATGGGAGCCCCCTTAAATATTTATTTTATTCTGTTTTTAGTATTTTTTGTTATAGCACAACAGAAATACACATTCTGTGAAAATTTCACCTGTCTAGCTATCACGGTTCATGAGATACAATCTGGTGACAGACGGACGGACGGAATGACAGCGGAGTCTTAGTAATAGGGTCCCGTTTTACCCTTTGGGTACGGAACCCTAAAAAGAAAACTCACATGAAAAATTGTGCTCTCAAAATTATGATATCGAAAACCGTGGCTTTCTTTTTTAAACATGACGAAAATCTTAGACTTTTATCAATGCATAGTAAAATAAAGTAAGATTCTCGAAACACGTCCATTGCTGGACATGAGCCTCCCCGAGGATTACAACGCTCAGGACATATTGAGGAGATTCCACAGAGTTCCATCAGGTCATAAGCTCACATTGTATCACGCGGTATCAAAGTCCTTTGCACTGTGTGTCGGTTAGACATAAAGACGAAGCAAGCGATTTTTGGACATAGCAAACGAACATTTGTGAGTGTATTTATATGTTTTTTACTTCTTCACGTTCAAACGGCTGGACCAATTTTGATAAAATTTTGTATGGAGGTAGCTGGCACCCTGGATTAACATATGGGCTACTTTTTATCCCGATATTCCCACGGGATCGAAACTTATGCGGGTGAAACCGCGGGGCGCAGCCAGCTATACTTAAATTTTCCTAGAACTTACCATCGCATGACTTATCAGTCTTGTTGTGCCTATATCCGGGGTCACACGGCCCTCTGTCACTGTGGTCGAGGTTCTCCGTCACACTCACGTCGTAAAACACCGTTGTAGATTGTGATCCTGAAAATATTACCTTATATCAATGGCATAAGAGTCATAGGACGTAACATTGCTCCCATTTATAACCTATCCAATATAGAGCAGAAAAAAACTCTGTACGTGTTCGAACTAATAACATAGCTGTTAGATGATTGGTGTATTTATATTACAGAAAAAATTGAGTTATTCACAAAAGGTTACATTTCAATTAGTCGCGCTATGCTACGCGTCGAGCTACGGCGTAGCTTGCTACGTGCTACGGTTGCGCGTGTCCACGACTACGAGACGTTTACGGGAGCTCTCACATAGAGTAAGACCCGGACTCCAGTGAAGCGGAGCTAGGCGGAGCGGAGCGGAGACGTGCAGGAATCGACCAATCACAATGGTTGAAATCCTCATCGCGTCACTCGTCTCGTCTGTGATTGGACGACACCTGCACGTCTCTGCTCCGCTTCAGTGGTGTCCGGGCCTAAAGCTGATCCGAACTTTGCGCATACGGTATAGCGTTATAACATTTTTGGGACCAAGAGCGAGAGAACATGCGCTAAAGTTCGGAGAGCCTGTGTTCAGACTGGCCATGATTCATCGGTCGTATTTTAAGATAAATTGAAGACCGTGTTTTGTATCGAAAGCATTTAGGACCCAACACGATGCAAGTTTCTTGTCTGTGGTCCACAAGAAAATTTAAGTAACAAATGACGGTGCAACTGTTACTGTTGCTGCAACTTATGGTACGCCACAGGAAATTCAATTGCATCGTGTAAATCAGGCTTATACGAGGAACATACATAGGTAGTTTACCTGATGAATCGTAAAATTCTTCAACGTCCGGTGAGAAGTGTGAGTTGATCGTCTCTGGCTGCATCTCGAATGTTGCGTCTGGTGAGTAAGAGTCCTGCAAAAATCATTCGGTGTTTTTGAATCTTTTGTACGCTGTTTGGACTAAAATGATTTCATGAACTCGCAAGATCGTTTTTTATATCTAAAACGTTCCAAGATGAGTTATACGGCCTTTACTACAAAAAATATATATGTGCGTAATTTATTGAAAACTTATCAGTCTATCTATACAAATAAATAGATACAATTGAAGTATCTGTTTGTAATGTCAAAATAATAGTTTTTTACTAAATGCATAATTATCATCACACGTTACTTAGAACAATAACACAATTTTTAAATTTTTTTGTCTGTCTGTTTGTTCCGGCTAATCTGTGAAACAGCTGGATCAATTTTGATGATATTCGGTATGGGGATACTTTGAACCATGCGGAACGACATAGATGTTTTTATCGACATACCATGCGGGCGCAGCCGCGTTCGAAAGCTAGTTATAAATAAAAATTAAATGCCGTTTGTTGGTAAGTGCATCATTTGAGAACGGCTGAACCGATTTGACAATTTTTTCTTTTAAAATGTTCGTAATACTCTGAATTAGGTTTTTATGGAAAGAAAAATTGGAAAAGTTTCCCGGACTAAACGTCTTGTTTTTCCATGGGATTTTGAACTATTTGTTTGGACAGAACAACATCAGTCGGGTCAGCTATTTGTACAAAAATAAATATACTCACATCATCGCCGTTATCTTCTTTGCTGTCAAACACATCGTTGTCTGCTGTACTTGAGGTGGGATTACATAGAGGAAGATCAGCACATTTCTTGATCTAAAAAGAAAATGGATTTATCGGATGCTATGAGCCCAAAGGTCAAACAGGTTCGTATGCAGGGAACTAACTTACAACTACTTTTAAATAATGCTGTGGTTGTGCTGAGTATTCAAGTCTTTTATATCATTCTTGTTTGACTGTGCGATCGCAGCATTTTATGCCAGATCACTTAAAAAATTTTTCGCCTAAGTCCTGCGGCGGCGCCAATTCACACCCCCTTAAAGTTTTCGTCTATTAGGAAAGCGATAACGCAATTAGTTGCAACCTGCACAGCGCAGCTTAGTGACGCATCACGTGTACTCCTTTTGTGAAATTTACGGACGAACTATTTGACCTTGGCGCGCTTACTAGAGAGTGCTTCTATTTTTTGAGTGCAAGCAAAAATTAACTTAGTCGTGGTCATGTGGGAGTGTTTGCGATAGTACCTAGCTTACTACAAATAATGTTCACAAAAAGAAACAGCCTGAAGCCTGCATTTATGCTCTGTTGATGGCAATATGCTCGCCGCCTATTACATGGGACTTAAACATAACTGGCGAAATGTGGGTGTACTATACGTACACCTCTACCTAACCCTTCGGGGATTACAGGCGTGATGATATGTTAAAAGAAACATAACCTAACGCAAGTTAGTCTAGACCCATTGGACCAAATTAATTGTTTTTTTGAAGTGAAAACTTCTTTAGGCGCGTTGGGCGTTTTTTGAGATGGGAAAAACCATTGAACTCGCGACACTGTTACCAGCGACACCGCTTCGGATGTGTTCGGCTGTCCTCGGGATGTGCTCGGTTTTAATGTATAATTATCCGTTAGGTCAGTAAGTGAAGGCAAAGTATTATGCTTGTGTTTTGTTTATAAGACGATTAAAAAAATACACACGTAATTGTTTTCTGGTTTTTTTTTGCGTTTAAATTGTACCAACGCGACGATTCGTTGCTTTAGCTTACCTGTACGTTATCCCCATCACACTTGGCCCTAGTCTTGCAGCGCCTGGTCCGCGCCTGTGTGCCGACGCCGCACGTCGCCGAACACTCCGACCAGTGCGACCACATCGACCAACGGGGCTTGGACTCGTCCACCTTAAACGTTATGTATAGAAAACCGCATATTATATTAGGTAATCAATTATAACTTACAAGCGATCCGCCCCTGCCCCTGTATTGGGTGCAATCTACTTATGTAGCGACATGTCAAAAACATCCGTACTATTTTTAACATTTTATACACATAAACCTTCCAGAATAAATTCTCTTTTTTTATTGCAAACGGGCCAGCTCTTAGCTCAATTTCGCCTGATGGAAAGCGATGGATGAGGTCTATGATGGAACGAGCAAGCCCAGAAGATGCCTATACACTTTAGCTTTGAAGGCTGACGGGTTATATGTGAAAAGGAACACAGAAGCTGGCAGAGAGTCCCACAATTTGGCAGTGCGCATAATAAATGAGGAGGAGAAACGCTGAGTACGACTGGTCGGTATATCGACTCGAATATCGAATTTTTTAAAATAACGACTCGAATATCGAATTTTTTAAATAAAGGTTGAAACCTAATCGACATCTATTGTATAGTTTTTATGAACCGAGCGCACACAAACTGACACGAATTGAGACTTACGTTTTATTCTTATATTTATAGATATAAAGGTCAATATGTGGTGACATCACTCGTAGAATCAATGGGGGATCTATTGTGTATACTGGCAATATGAAATAAAAATACTGAACTATGGACCTATTTGGCGCAAGCGTGCGGTGCGTAGGACACAATAGTATTTTTGAATAAGACATCATAATTTTATTGTGCTTCTTCTTCGCATCGATGATTCCATTTGTTTGTTTTAAATTTAAGCTTCGACCAGAATTCGGCCACTTCGACAGCGTTATCGTTGGCATCGCAAAGGTCTTGCATATTGTGAATGTTAGTGCACTGAGGTGAGACATAGTTTGCGATGTGGATCCACAGTTGCACTGCGGTTCATCGGAGTACCCTCAGATGACCAAGTTGTGCCGGCAGCGGCCCATCTGCCTTTTTACTCGGTTAAGATTTATCCAGGTGTGTCATGGTAGTTGGTGGCCCGCTGGAAGTCAGCTGGAGAGGGATGTTGTGTACCTTTGTTTGTGCTAAAGAAACAGTATTTATTTTCTTTAAAAAGAAGTATGTACTTACATCACAGGGAGGCATGTGACATTTCCTTTTATCGACTGTAGGGCCTTTACACGCAGACTCGTCTAGAATAATCTTCTCCGACTTTGAAGAACTGTCTGAAAATACTTCTACAGTAAACATTTTTTAAATGTGAGTTTAAATTTTTTAGGACAGCACAATGGGTCGGAAGTTACCCTTGTGGTACGTACACCCCAGAAAAGCCAAACTATGAAACTTTTCATACATTTTATATCAGACATATGTACCTACCTTATCAAAAGGGTATAAAATATCATTGGCATGTTGGTTACTAAAGGACCAAACCATAAATCGAGAAAAAAAAATCAGCAGTTTCCTACATTTTGACGAGTTATACGAACATAAATGTATGGAACAGCAGATTTTTTTTCGCGATTTCATGTTTGGTTTCGTAGTAAAAGTTGTTCATAATGATAAGTACAATGACCCCTTAAGAGGTTATCCATTCATTACCGGACCCCCTGTGTATGCTTACCAATAATATTGTTTTTATCGTCGATATAATGGCAGGACCTGGATCTTTGCTGGTACCCCAACCCGCAGGTTACGTTACATAACGACCATTGCGTGAACGGAGTCCATTTAGCGGGCACTAAAACAATAAATGAAATCAAAATATTTAGATGAAATGACCAAAGAGAAGATGGAGGGATGTGTTTGACGCCTACAGACAGGATTGGTGGGAGTGCAGTGGGACAACATAGGCTAAAAATAAATAAAAATAAAATGACCTAACGATAAACATCGTTACTTCAGACATTATTTCTAAATTGATCAGTCTGTTCGTTGGACTATGTCCAGCAGTGGGCATAAACTAACTAATACTCGCGAAATTTCTTCGACGAAGCTGTGGTCGAAATTGACCAAAGTCCGAAGTACGTGACTACACAATCTTGCTGAGAACTACGGGACGCTTCGATTCCTTTGACTCAGGCGCAAAAACCCGAGGCGAACCGAGGTTGGACGAAGCGAACGGAAGTGCCCTTCTACACTTCTTCTCGTATTCGCTTAACTTCGATCAACATTGTAGTGCAGGCTTTATGGCTATCAATCCATTGCCTGGCAACTGATATCTCACCTTGTATGGCGACGTTGTACCTGCGATGCGCAGTGCCAGCTTCGTTCTCTACTACACAGATGTACTGCCCCGCGTCTTTGACGTCAGCGCTCCATATTGCTAGTAAACTATTGCCGAGCACTCTCTGTATGTTAGATAAACTCTCACTGAGTGCTTGTGTGTCCTGAAAATGTGGAAGATTTTGAGCAAGATCGATTTTAACGAATCCTTGCATATTTTAAAATTACTTATTACTTATTATACCTATACCCAGACTTGGTATTTGACAAACATTTAAAAGTCTAAACTCAAAGGTTTGCCAACGTGCAATGGAGATAGTATTCTAGGCATCAAATTGACAGAACATTTTCGCAACACCTGTGCTCCAAAACACAGATTACTGACGTTGCTCAAAAAGCCGCTAAGCTGAAGTGGGACTGGGCTGGCCACGTCTGCCGTATGCCCAATGAGCTGTGGGCCAAAATAACCACCACGTGGAGCCCTGACACAGCTAGAAGGTGTCGCGGCAGACACCGTAGAGGATGGCGGAAGAACTGGACAAAACAAACGACCAGTGGTCAACTTTAGCTCTAGATCGAAAGAGCTGGAAGTCATGGGGGCCCTTTGCCCAGCAGTGGGATGATGCAGGCTAACAGTAACTTATTTACAGACTTATTCAGCTGTACACATTTCTAAGGTATAAGACTGGCACTGGTTCTGAAGGTCAGAGAAATTATTACAAAAACCATAACCCCCATTGCAGTTGGGTAAAAAAACTACCTTCAACCATGAAATCTTAGGCATCGGATGACCATCAGCCTCACATTTCAATACAATGCTTCTTTTCAACGCGACAACGTGTCCTTCCACAGTGTTAGTGCCAACATTAGCAGCAATGGACGGCGGCTTTTGTATAGTGACGTCGAATATAACCTCCGTGGTGCCCACTTTATTCGTCATTATGCAGGAGTATTTGCCGCCGTCGGTTACCTCTGTTTTGTTGATGATCTGAAAGATATGAAGAGATGAAGATATCAAGACAAAAACAATTAGTCACAACACCAATTTATCTCGTCTGCTCGACGTCAGTATGTCACTGCAGGGATCCAGCACACCGCTGCCTATAGCAGTTTTTTTTTGATGTTTCAGACTTAAATAGCAACAGTTGTTCATTCATAAGTAGGTACTATTATTACCATCATCTGCCTAGCCTTTTCCCAACTATGTTGGGGTCGGCTTCCAGTCTAACCGGATGCAGCTGAATACCAGTATTTTACATGGAGCGACTGCCTATCTGACCTCCACAACCCAGTTACTGGGTAATACGATACCCCTTGGTAAGACTGGTTGTCAAGCTTTCGGGCTTCGGACTACCCGTAACGACTGTCAAAGATCCACAAATGACAGCCGGGACCAACGGCTTAACGTGCTTTCCGAGGCACGAAGGAGTCTCGATATGTAAAGATGGTCACCCATCTACAGACCAACCGCGGCAAGCGTAGCTTAACCTGATCGATCGACCTGTGCGGCTGTTATTATTTAGCCACGGGCCCCTTAGGTACTATTTAAATTTACCATAAAAATATTTAACATATTTTACACTTCTTTAATATTGTGAGATGTTAATAATATTATTAGTAAGAATTAAAGAGGTAATCTCACCAACGTAAAGTTATCATCAGTAAGTAGCAGTCTCTTATCCCCACTTATTTCAGTGTAGGGGTGCTTGATCCACATGACGCTGGGCAACGGACTGCCCACCACTGGGCAAGTCAACTCTAATGTCTTTCCGAAATCTGCTGTCACCTTTTTAGAAGATTCTTTGGGTGTTGGTGGAGGTACTGAAATAAAGTGGTGCGTAGGTAAATAAAGAATTAATTAATGATGACTTATGTTTTGTACTATCGCGGATACTCCCGCCTGACCACCACTATGTTTATTTTTGCTTGTACAAAAAAAAATAGAAACGCTTTCTAGTAAGCGCGCCAAGGTCAAATAGTTCGTCCGTAAAATTCACAAAAGGAGTAGACGTGATGCATCACTTTAAGCTGCGCAGTGCAGGTTGCAACTAATTGCGTTATCGCTTTCCTAATAGGCGAAAACTTTAAGGGGGCGTGGCTTGGCGCCGCCGCAGGATTTAGGCGGGAAACTGATGAATGTTTTCGAATACAATTGGTAAATGAACCAATGGTTGGTTGATGAATGAATGATTGGTAATTGGTAAACGAATGTTTCTATTATTAATTTTATTTTATTCGAACACATCCATCGGTTTCTTACTAAACTTCAACTATATCCGAAGACCCTGGTTACTTATCTCCTTTGGAGACCGTACCTGCAATTCTGCACGTTATCGTCTAATCTGAACCGTAAGTTAAAACGGTCTTCAAAAATAATATTAAAATAATGTTGTGTGTGAATAAGTTTTGCAACCCAGAGCGCCCGCGCCATCATATTTTTTACCAGGAACTTTTCGCACTTAGTATTATTACGTTACTTTAACTTCAAGAAAAGGGGTTCTGCATTCGATCCCTGTGTATGCTTTTGAAGGAGATATTATTTTAGAAGAAAAATAAATTGGCAACGACCAATTGGAACCGAGCTCTTTATATTCTCATGTGTCACAAGTGCCCAAAGGTTTATAAAATAAAATAAAATGTATAAAAAAATAACTTTAATTAAAGGATATCTACGTCTATGTACCGACGCCAGCACGTCAAGCTACTTGAAACTATCAAATTTTCCCAATCAACTTGGAACCTTAAGCTTTAGCAATAAAGTTGAAAATCTATTAAAGAAATTTGACAGATTGTAATAGCTTGATGTGCTGGCGTCTGTACCACTATTATAAATGAAGTTTAAAAAATGAATGATATACCCAAAAAGTACTCACCCAGCACATCAACCAAATAAACAACGCTAGTATTGCCTACTTTATTCCTCGCTACACAAGTATAGTTGCCGGCCTGTTCCTCCACCGCTTTCTTCACCACAATGACTTCGCCGAAGTTCGTAGAAACCATTGACTCATCAAAGAGTTTTAAAGGCACGTCGTCTTTGAACCAGTAGACTGAGGGCAGCGGGTTCCCGTATGGATGGCAGTGCAGGTAGAACGCTTGACCTGATAGTACTTCTATGTGAGCCTCGTTTGTACTTGTGTTTGAATTTTGGAATAGCGTTTGGAAGATTTTTGGCGGTTCTGCAAAAAAGTAAGTAAGTAGTGGTACAGGTTTGATATTGGTGAGGTAGACAATGTCTTCACACAGTATAGTATTCGAAAATCTGTGGTGAAGGTAATCAGATTATCAGCAAGCCTATTTCTAATTTTCGGGCACATGCAGATCTGGTTATACTCCTAAAGTGTTATTGAGATTTTATAAACAGGAAAAAATCGGAGAGTCTGACCGAACTGAGAATTTAATGTAGAAACTTATGGCCATAGATATATTTCACATCATGCTGTCTATTTTCAACACATGTGACATATCTACCAACTCGCACTGAGCCTGCGTGATGGATTATGGCCCACTCCCCCTCACTGAGAGGAGACTTGTGTGGCAGCAGTGGGAACAATATAGGCTAATTATGCATGCAGATGAAAACTGGACAAGTCTCCACACAATGGGTGTTCGAAGGTCGACGGCGCCGCCAATGCCGGCCCTGAATGACATGGCGAGATAACCAGACGCATACCGCGAGGGCTGGTTCAGGGTGGCGGGAAAAGAGTTCCTGGAAGGATTTAGGGGCGGGCTTTGCCCAGCAGTGGGACAGTATATGCAACGAACTCACCAAGTACATCGATCTTCACGTTCCTCTCATTCGTCCCCCCTTCATTAGCGGCCACGCAGGTATACACGCCTCCTTGTCCCACCTGAACATTGTTCAACACCAGGTCTGCATAGTCAATGTCGTAAGAATTCTCGCTGACGACCCGCCCTTGCTTTATCCACTGAATGTCGGGTATGGGACTCCCTATTGCTTTGCAAGCTATGCGGGTGCGGGATCCTTGCTAGAAGATTGGTAATATGTTGTAACATAATTGCTGAAAATGCTTGAGCATTTTGCTGCTCTGTCTGCAATGACCCTTAAGAGCGTTTACGACGTTCGGCATTTCATACAAACTTTTAAGCCCTTTTATTTCGAAATGAATGAACCGATTTTAATAAAACTTCGTACGCATAAGCAGGATACAAACGTCTAAAAAGTTAGTAAAGAACTTTTTTGAAATGTCTTATTTAATAAAAGATAACTGGAAATCTCTATTTCTATGGAAAATAAAAAAATCGGTCTAATTTGGCTGCGAAGTTTCATTAAAATCCGTTCATTCATTTTGAAAAACAAGGGTTTGAAAGTTTTTATGAAATGCCGTACGTCGTAAACGCTCTTAAGTAGAATTTAACAGTACACCTACTTTTCGCTAATGATGTTATCAGTAAGTCCCATGTTATAGAGGGCGACCCCAGGACAGTGACCCCCTTGACAATGTCCTTGACCTTGGGACCTGCGACTATGTTAACTCTAAACACTAGTAACTATCTAACAGAAAGTTTCACTCACTACAATTTCCACGGTCCTATCGACAGTGACGCCCTCTCCATTGCTAAAGGCCACAATGTCCTTGACCTTGGGACCAGCGACTATATTCACTCGATACACTATATGCGATGCCCCCGCCTTGTTGACAGCGTCACAGCGATATAAGCCTTCTGATTGGCTAGTTATGTTGCTACTTGATAGACTGGAGTTCTGTTGATGCCAGTTTGTGTTACTGGAAAGAAGGAAGGTTTTTTATCCATGTTAATTACACAGGGTCAAATTAAATTAGTTAGCGAAACCAAAAAGACATGATGGTTGGGGTCATCGACCGCCTGGTTGACTGGTGGTTACTTGAAGTATGAGTTGAGAAAATCAATTTTTAACTATAGGTACTCCGACTTATAATTAGCTGCAGTAAAATGACATTTCTTAATAACTCATTTCGGACTGCGTTTAAAGATATGCATGTCAAATAAGTTTCGTTTGTTACACTATTCTGTACAAGAAAAATTAAGATTTGGTTGATGGCTGCGAAAAAACAAAATGACGCTAATTTCAGTCATTTAAGTAACACATAAGCTGCCATTTTACTGCAGCTAATTAAAAGTCCGACTATAGACCGACGAAGCAGGCTTTGACATAAAGATAGGTGTTTGTTTAAACGCGCTATTACATTTCTGACTTTTGACTTGGCTTCGTAAGGGAGACTTCTCTTCACGCTGCGACCCTTAGGAGTCGAACAAAAAGAATGCTAAGCGAAAGCGAAGTAACAGCGCGCGCATGCGATGCGATGCGATGCGTCGGTAGGTCGGGGAAACAAGTTTACGCGGACGAAGTCGCAGGCAGAAGCTTGTTTGAGATATTGAGATTGACCGTGTACAGTCAATCAAAATAGGTAAGTACCAACCCGCACTGGGCCCGCGTGGTGGCTTACGGCTCACTCCCTCTTACTGAGAGGAGGCCTGTGTCCCAGCAGTGGGAATGTTATAGGCTGATTATGTATGTTTGTATGTATGTAAGTAAAAGTATCCATACTTGTAAGTCCACGTTAGATTCGGTGCAGGTGTTCCTTTAACATTGCATTCTAATGTTGCGTTCACACCATCCTTTAATTGAACGTCTAGCATATCGAACTCAGAGATGAATGGTGGCACTGAAAAAATAAAACAAAAGATGATAAAAAAAAAAAAAAACAACATACAAGTATAATTTCCTAGTCAGCGTTCGCGATTTATTTGCCAAAAATGTAAAAAAATATGAATTAATGGAAAAATAACTTTAATTCCTACACAATAAAGTTCAGTTTACGCTACAACTTCAAACATTTTTATATTTTTTTCAATAGTGCTAGTCACTCTGAGATCAACTTAATTGTCATTGAAATAAAATTGATATTTGTTTAACTTGAAATAGGGTGGGGGTGTGGAGCACTGCGCACTTTTACAATAGAAGTCTGGCCTTTATCTATGTTCTATTGGCCGAACTAAGAGTACCTAACATCCAGTTTCTGAGACAGTTGCATGTTTTCAGGAGAGTATTTTTGTAATTCGTATGGATTTGTAACAAGGACTTTTTCAAGCAAATCTGTGATTGGTTCCCGCAGTTAAATAATGACAACATATTTTGTTAAAATACATGATATTTCGCTGCTTAAATTCAAAAGGGCCACAAGTCGAAACGTCATTTTTTTACAGGAGAGCCCGTCAAAGTTTTGATATCGGTTTTTGTTTGTTATATCTGTGTTATAATATAACACATAGATATAAAACGTAGATTAATAAAAATAATAAACAAACGTAGATTAATAAAAATTATAAACAAAAACCGATATCAAAACTTTGACGGGCTCTCCTGTAAAAAATTACGTTTCGACTTGTGGCCCTTTTGAATTTAAGCAGCGATTTGTCTGCAAGTTTATTGATCGTGATCTAGTTTCCAGATACCTGTATATTTGTACCGTCTCGAAATTTTTACAGTGTGTTCTACCCATGAATATGAACAACTTTCATTATGGGGCCAAATCTGAAATCACAAAAAAAAAATCTGCTGTTTCATACATTTTAGTCTAGTACCTAGGTATTGAACTTTTGTATTAAAAAACTGTGTTTTTTTCTTGATTTCATAGTTGTTCCCATAATGAAAATTGTTCATATTCATGGGTAGGACACCCTGTAAAAATTTCGAGACGGTAAAAATAATCATCCGGTATGGTGTTTTACCTAGATACTAGATCACCCGTAATCCATAATCCGTAATGTAATGTAATCCGTATATCCGTAATGTGTCCGTAATCCGTAATGTAATCCATCTTTGTTTTATACTCTAATCAAATAGCTAACAACTTTTATGTTTACTATCGGCATCGGGCTGTTTTACCATAAAGCTATACACATGACCATGACCATCATTTAGCTCGTGGTGATATTTAAAGAAGAACTTACCTAGGACATTTAAAGTGAACTGCTTGACGACAGTTCCGTGAATGTTGCTGACGATACATTTGTACAAGCCCGCGTTGTGCGGCTGAATGTTAATGAGCTTCAAACGGTCAGAGTCTTCAAATACCAAGGGTTTGGAGTTGAACACCCATTTCGTCTGAAAGAGTACATTTTGATTCGATAAAAATACCTACAGAATCATATTTGGATTAGAGGGACCCGTGGCTAAATAATAACAGCCGCACAGATCGATCGATCTGGTTAAGCTACGCTTGCCGCGGTTAGTCTGTGGGTGGGTGACCATCATTACATACCGAGACCCCTCCGTGCCTCGGAAAGCACGTTAAGCCATTGGTCCCGGCTGCAGTCATTCGTGGATCTTTGACAGTCGTTACGGGTCGTCAGAAGCTCGAAAGTCTGACAACCAGTCTTACCAAGGGGTATCGTATTACCCAGTAACTGGGTTGTGGAGGTCAGATAGGCAGTCGCTCCATGTAAAATACTGGAATTCAGCTGCATCCGATTACACTGGAAGCCGGTACCACAACATAGTTGATGAGCTCGGCAGATGATGAGTTAGAGTATACTAACCTTTCCTCTTGGTTTTGCGTCCACAGCGCAGTCGAAGTACCAGTCATTTCCTCTCACGACCTCCAACAGTGTAGACTCATTCTTAACAAAAGATGGCGGCCATTCTACTATGACTTGTACTTTAGAGTACGCCGAGCCGACAGCATTGGTCACTACGCAAGCGTATGTCGATGCGTTAGCTCGAGATACGTTTGATAGGTGAAGGGGTCCTGATGATATTAGTTTTGCGTTCTGGAAAAGGTAAATAAGACTTTATGAAAAGATCTGTTAGGTGTATTTTGGTTTGCGTTATAGTGATCTTCTTTTGTCTTAATTTTATGAGGTAACATTACGATTGCAATATATGATTTAAGGCAAAATGAGACTTATGTTTCACTAGTTTCTGCCCGCGACTTCGTCCGCGTGAAATTTCACCCTCCCCCATTCACCCTCTTAGGGGTGGAATTTCGAAAAACTCTTTCTTAGAGTAGAAGAGAGAAGAGAAGAGTATTCTATCTTTCTATCTATCTTAGTGGATACATACTCTTCACAAAGAACGCAGCCTCCAAATTTCTTGTCTCAAGGACCAGGTTTAGACTGTGCGTTGATATATCAGTCAGTCAGGACTTTAATGAAAAAGGGAGCCTATTCCCATTCGTTTAAATTCATGCAACCACCGGCTGCAGAATTTTTTTAATGCCACCAATTTTCGTACACTTTGCCTGTTTGGGCTTAGAGAACCAGGACGCCATCGCGGCAGGCCGAGATGAAGATAGCCGGACGAGCTGGACTCCTACTGAAAGGACTGGCTGGTCACTGGTGGCACTAGCAAAAGACAGAATTGTGTGGAAAAGGCAGACGCCTTTGCTCTGCAGTGGGACAATATAGGCTAGTTAGTTAGTTGCCCGTCTCGGGGGTCGAACTCAGACCCCACACTTAAAAGCCACGCTTATGTCTACTAGATCAACGAGGCAGTTATGCTCGTTGCTATGTTAAAATTACTTTATTATGCAGTAATAAGTATTTGACTAAATAAAACTTGTTATTTAGTTTAAATGCTTTGTAATTTCATAGTGTAACATCGAACCTTATACCATTTGAGTGTTTGCGCGCCGCGTACGGGACACTCGACGGACGCGTTCGTTCCTTCAAGCAGCGTCACTGAGGTCAAACTCTCTTCCGACTGCGTAGGAGTCGGGATGGCTGGGAAACGAAATAAGATAACATTTATAAATAACTAGCTGACCCGGCCACGCGTTGCTGTGGCCAACGTTTTTGTATTTTTTTTTTTCTATCCTATCTTTCAAGTTGGATCAAACTGCACACGGTGTACAAATTTGATTAAAATCGGTTAAGTAGTTTAGGAGTCCATCGCGGACAAACATCGTGACACGTAATTTATATATATTAAGATTAAAACGAGTTGGAGGTCTTCTCTGTACCATCATCCTCCTGCCACATTTATCACAGGTCGTCATGTCATCTTCATCCATACTTCTCTATTAACTGTCATCTCAGTAGTCAATGCCTTTCTAGGCCATATCGTCGCTCGCATGACTTAAAGTCCTATTTCATTTTTCTATTTTTTTTAGCTGATTTGAGTTAGGACGACGACATTTTTCTATTCGTGATTCTTTAAATTTTTCACCAACCGTCGTACCTCTATGTTATTTGGATCTCTAAATATAAAAATTTTGAAAGACAACAAATTTCATCTTTTTAGGGTTCCGTACCTCGAAAGGAAAAAGCGGAACCCTTATAGGATCACTTTGTTGTCCGTCCGTCCGTCTGTCTGTCTGTCAAGACCCTTTTTCTCAGAAACGCGTGGAGGTATCAAGCTGGAATTTATATCAAATACTCAGGTCTACTGTCCCTTGGAGCTGTGAAAAAATCAAACTTCTAATCCAATGCAATCAAAAGATACCGCCGTTTATGCCGCATATTTCCGCAAATTTTCGACACTCGCGAGGGAATCAAAACCTACAAGGTACATCCTGTGAACTCAGAATCTTGAAATTTGGTACGAAGCAACGTCTTATAGCACAGATAAAGGAAAAATTGCGATAACCATAAATTTCTCAGGTTTGTACGGAACCCTCGGTGCGCGAGTCCGACTCGCAATTGGCCGGTTTTTTATTTATTTGAGTCGCATGACTAAAAAGTCATGCGAGCGACGATATCATCTTTCACACAGTCCATCCATCTTTTCTTTGGTCTTTCCCTGCTCTTATAATTTTAAGGGTTATGAGCAAGGCTTATACGTACGTACGCACTGACAGTGACAGGTGGCTTGCTTAGCGCCTAAAGACTAGCGAGTCACCTTGCTAGTAAAATAAAATAAAAAAGCCTTTTCTTTCTTGCCCATGAATTAACATAATAAATAGAAAAAAGTAAACATTGAAAGTAAAATTTAAATCGTTTTTTTTTTGTGCAAGAACCCCTCTTAGCTGAAGGCCTCCTCCAGAGATTGCCATGCGTCCCTGTTGCTTGCTACTCTTGTCCAGTCACCTTGCTAGTAGCGAAGTGAAACGAACGCTCTAGACATTTGGCAACAGGTCGCATTGCCCACTTGGCGCCTAGCTTATATAGACAGGTTCTAGGCGCTAAGGAAGCCACATATCAGTGCATACGTAGCCTAAAGAATAATTTGCAAGATGAAGGGACGAAATAACTTAGTCCATCTAATAAACCTATTATTATAAATGAGAAAGTTTGTGAAGATGTTTCGATGTTTGTTACTCAATCACGCAAAAACTACTGAACGGATTTGAATGAAATTTGGTACACAGATAGTTTATAACCAGGATTAACACATAGGATACTTTTTATCCCGATATTCCCACGGGATCGAAACTAACACGGGTGAAACCGCGGGGCGGTGCTGGTTACTTAATACCTACTCACAGTATATTTCGACAGGCACCGTTTTATTGACTGCCCCCACTGAGTTCTTTACGTTACAAGTATAGTTGCCGCTCATGTCCTCAGAAGGAGACTTTATACTCAACGTACCGTCCATGTCTATGGCGTAGCGAGGATCTGAAATTTTATTCAATATATTATATAAGTAACATAATTAACGCAAGACCTCATACACCCCAATTAGAGTATTGAGTTAAAAGCATGATACAATGACCAAAACTTAAATTATTTAAAGCTAACTATTATTATTAAGAAAATCGTGTTGATCCTAGCATTATTTTATGCATTCGAAATTCAGTCTTATTGCCTTAAAATAAGATTTCATTTTGTTTGGCTCAGTCGGCGGTTGCCATAATGGCAAAATACATAATAAAAAAAAACCTATATTAAAATTTACTGCAATCGATTCAGTAGTCAATTATGAACAAACTATTTTGTGTTTGTTCTGTTACACCTTGTATTTATAATACCTTCCCCGACTTCGTTCGCGTGGATGTTTTAAGACACCACAATGTGCTAAAATAACATCCACTCTCGGTGAGGGGGAGTGGGCTGTGTTTTCGAATTTTTGTTTCTAGGACATGCTGGTTTCCTCACGATGTTATCCTTCACCGTTTTGAGAACAGTGGTGATGAAATAATTTACACAAAGTAAAGCGCCTGTCTGGGTTCGAACCTACGACCTACACTCGTAAGTCGCAGCCCTTACCACTTGGCTACTACTGCTCCATAATTTCAGTAAAATTATTGGTTTACTATTTCATAATTTAGATACAGTATTAAAAAGTTAGTGTTCATACCGTTATTCAGATAAAACTCGTCCTTTGACCATACTATATAAGGTTTAGGTTTGCCTGTAGCTCGGCAGGCTATTGTTAGTACTGTATCCATGTTAGTGGCCAAGTAAGGCCCAGTGTAGTTGTCTACCAAGATTTGTGGAGGCTCTGAAAAAGAGAATTATTGCAACAATGCAGTATTAAATGAGAAACATACTGTGAATTTTTGATTGTCATTAAAAAAAGGTTTTTAATGAAACAAAAACAATCGCCCATTGTGTCACCCTATGTAGCATAATCAGTCTATAATGTTCCCACTGCTGGGACACAGCCCTTTTCACTCCGAAATGGAGACACTATGTAAATTTTGAAAATATATGGTGTACATAATAAACAGTATTCTGTTCTGTCCTCAAGGCAGTGAGGAAAATTCAACTTACTTTACCTTATTATGTCATTTTTAGGGTTCCGCTCTTAAAATGTAAAGTGCCTCAGACCAAATAAAAAACCAAGACACAGGGCTGTCAACAGTAAAGTGAAGCCTGTTACGTAAACATGTGTGCACTCAGTGAGGTGTAGTTGTATTGTAAATGTGTGCGTGCCAGCGTGTATGCACAGAACGGAGGTGCAGTTTTGGCATACTTCACTGTATCGTTCTCAGCGATCTGTCTTGGTTTTTTATTTGGTCTGAGGTAAAGTGTAAACTTTATAAAATTGAATGTGTAAGCTACTATTGCAAGTTTCTCTCCATAACGAATTATTATTACTTTTTCAATGTCAGTTAATATTGGAATTCGCCGGTTATTGGTAGATAAGTAATACATTCAATCGACCAATCAACTCAGCCAATAGCAGTCCAGTGCTGGACATGCCTCTCCCAGGCTCCGCCTTCCGCCTGCAGGGTAGGGGCCGCGCCCCAGCTGGATGTACAGACAACCTAAAGGTGTCTGGGACAGACTGGAGTAATACATTACCTACCATAAATTTTGATGTAAGTCGCTTGTTCGGCTATTCCTCCATTGTTCTCAGCGATACAGATATACAATCCTTCGTGCTTTAAGCTCGCGTTCGATATGTAGATATTACCGATATCGTTGAAACTAGAAAAATCAGAGGGAGCTTATTCAGGAAAAAATACAATGGATTTATTAGAATATTCAGGAAAAAGTTTAATTCAGAGAAGAATGAATTAATAATTTTTTTTGTGTCAAAATGCACAGTTTAAAAAATAACCACTCTATTACCGCATCAAGCGCAAAGGAACAAACTGTGGTAAATCCTCCAAAACATGATGTGCACTTTATATAGAACTTGTAAAGTCGGCCACGCATTTGGCATCGTTGGAATACAGACTTTGGAAATTCTGTCTGGGTTGTCAGGGAAACTCATTGTTAAGCAAATTCACATCAACGTCAAGTTGCCGTGTTGTCCATTACATTCAACTGTCAAGGAAAGACAGTTGTGATTTGAATGAAAGGACCATTTAAGTTGGTAAGTAGTTAATTTGCTCAAAAAATAAACCTTGATTTTATGGTTATTTTTCCTTACCTCAAATCCGTAGTATTTTCCGTCAGTAGATCGTCTTCGAACTGCCACTGTATGCTCGGTATCGGGAACCCGATGACGTCACATTGCAGTGAAACATTGGAACCGAGGAGAACCTCCTTCAAGTTTTGTACCGGTGGTGCTATGTATGGTGGTACTGAAAATAATACGGGTAAGTACTCAGTATCTGTGCTAAGTCGTATCGTATTACCCAGTAACTGGTTTGTAGATGTCAGATAGGCAGTCGCTCCATGGAAAATACTGGTATGCAGCTGCATCCGGTTAGACTGGAAGACGACCCCACATTGTTGGGAAACGGCTAGGCAGATACTTACTTTTACTACGGGACCAAACATGAAATCGCGAAAAAAGTTCAGCTGTTCCCTACATTTATGTTCGCATATATCTCGTTAAAATGTATGAAACAGCTGATTCTTTTTTTGCGATTTGAGGTTTGGTCCCGGTCATAATGATAAGTACAATGACCCCTTTTTTTTTTTTAAGGATGGGAAATCATCAAATGACCCCTCCCGCTCTGGGTGGAGCGGAAGGGAGTGTCAGACTCTTACTGACTAAAACCCATCCGTGTTCCTTCCTTAGCCCTTTATGTTCCGGGGCAGCGGTAACCCTTTCGGACAATCCCGCTGCCCCGGCAGTACAATGACCCCTTAAGAGGTTATCCATTAATTACAACACACCCTGTATAATTATTTCCTAGTTGTTTCACACATGAATTCATCTATCTTATATGTGTCAATAAAATAAACAGAGTATAACAAAATTATTTACCCCAAACATGCAGCATGTAGGTAATAGATGTGTTTCCATATATGTTTTTGGCTGTGCACACGTATTCTCCAAAGTCAGTCAGGTTTGCAACAAATCTGAAAATGTTTGTTTATTTGACATATTATGCATCATTAATTAGGTACAAAACACACGGAATTATTATTACTTTTTAAAATTTTTGAAAGATTATCTGCTTTTAAAATATTTGTAAATATGCGAGCACCTATCTATAACAAAGTTAATTTACCTACCTGTCATTGCTTTATTTTTCATTATTTTTACCTATTGTCTTCACAAATAATGATATCATTTTTGTATACACATTTATAAAATTTACATTATTAAAAGAGTAACGGTGGAGTATCATGCGCAATATGCGCATGCTTCTCCATACGAACCTACCTTTTGGAAGGGATGACTAGAGTCAATTCTATTTTTTGTAAATTTTGACGTTCATAAGGGGCCTATTTGAAATAAATGATTTGACTTTGAATTTGAAGGAATAAAAATAAAACAAAATAACATATAAGAATAAGGTTAGGCCCACACTGCACCGCATCACGCAGCGGGGCGCAGATAACGCGTATTTTTTACATACAAATTCAATAAAAACGCGCGTGGAATTTGCCGTATCCCGCACACCGCTGCGAGAAACGCAACAGTATGCGAATCGCCTAGAAGAACAGAACAGAACATGGCTATCTTCAAAGTAAATTGAACCTTTCCATCACTGATTTAAAGTCGATTTCCGTTTGTAAGTCTATAAATGTAAAGCTGTCTGTAAGTTGCACGTAATCACAGAGTTACATAAGATTACCATGGCCATGCAGGTGATATCTCGGGGTGCAGTTTTGCATTTATTTTTAGTCTTACCTCAAACCATCCTCGTCAACATACTTCCTATGGCCGGTGATAGGTTCTCCATTCTGTGTCCACTCCACTATAGGTAAAGGTACTCCTTGGGCAGAACACGGCAGTTCTACCCTCTGTCCTTCCAACACTTCCATAGCGTCAGATGTGATGGGTTTTATTGTGGGCGGGTCTGAAAGTTATTGGTGAATTTCTATAATCTTACAGGCAGGTACCTATAATACGCGCCACGAAAGATGAGACTTGACGAGCTCAGTAATGGGAGCTGCGCAGGGAAGTCGTGTACGAAATAGTTACCCATATTCAGGGGTTTATCGAAGACATTTACATTAAAATTGTTAACAATATTATAATATTTATTACGAAATAATAAAGTTTAAGATAAAAGTAGTAGAGCAGCGGTGGCCCAGTATAATAGGCCGCGACTTACTAGTTATAACCGTAGGTCATAGGTTCGAACCCAGATAAGCATTTTGTGTAAATTATTTCGTCACCACTGGCTCTCAAAGCGGTGAAGGAAAAAATCGTGAGGAAACAGGCATGTCCTAGAACCAAAAATTCGAAGAAATGTGACATCTACCAACCCGCACTGGGCCTGCGTGGTGGATTACGGTCCACTCCCTCTCACAGAGAGGAGGCCTGTGTCCCAACAGTGGGAACATTATAGGCTGATTATGATGATGATGAAGATAAAAGTCAAGTCTCATCTTTCGCACGGTAATGTAATCTACTCAAACTCAAACTCAAAGCATTTATTTCAATTAAACCATTTACAGGCACTTTTGAATTGTCAAGAAGTCGGTCAGTCAGAAAATATGAAGCTAGTTGCCCATTCCAAAGCGTAGGTACCTATGGAGAAGAACGGGCAAGAAACTCCATGGACACTCTTTTAAATTATATTTTAAAAAAATATGAGTTACATCATTAATGTTGAATTTTTAATTATATTTGAGAACGATGTAATAAAATAAAAAAGACGTACGTGTTAAGAGCGTCCAGAGTACAGCAAATAGTACTTAACAAAACAACAATCCAAAAAAAATAATATTTAAATAAGCCGAGGCAGCCAATTGATGACCAGCCCCAACTGACGGCGCCCGTTCACGAACATGACGCATAGATCAGCACCATTCAGCTCAACCATTTTGAAGGGAGCTAAATGATCCAACACACACGCCACCGTCAGCGAGACATTTTAGTGAGCATGACATACTATCAGCCGCCAGGGCACATTCAAGTCAATGAAAGACATATTATTACCCGGTAAATGGTAGCTCACATAGAACTCACATCTGTGCTATGAAATTATACAATACAAAGGAAATTGAGTTTATACAAAACTACGTCAAAACTAGGTAAGTAGGTAAATACAGCTTTATAGCCCGCTTTACAGCGCTGGCAGCGCGACCGCGGTCACGCCACAAAGCTGTTCCAGTATAATAATAGCTGGTTTATTTACCGTATACGATCAGTGTAAAGTTTTTGTGTGTGGAACCCATCGTGCTTGTTGCGTTGCATGTGTAAGTCCCGGAGTCGTATGCCGATACCTTCTTTATCACTAATTCGCTGGTATTCGTCAGAATTCTGTAAAAAATAAATATGTACCTATTAACTAGTTACAAGTACGCAATTTTCTCAAAAAATATTTTAAATCGAACGTAGAGTAAGAAAGAGTACAATAGGTCATAAAACTCGATATCAAAAAGGTACCACCGATCTGCCATATATCACGTACCAAAAATCACGAAATATCACAAGGGGGAGGGGGGAGGGGTAGTGAGATATCACGTGTATTAATTTTTTAATAATAATTTATTATGTTTTTCACAAGATTACACAAGTGTTATTGAGACAAAAATAGGCACGCTCGTTCCATCATAGACCTCATCCATCGCTTTCCATCAGGCGTGATCGACGTCAAGAGCAGGCCCATTTAGCAATTTTTTTTAACCTTTTGACCGCCACTGTCATGTATGTGTCGCAGCCAACTGGTTAAATTAGCCATTTAGTTAACCGCCTGGCCTTTAGAAGTAGTGCTCGTATCGCTTCGCTCTCTCGGCTCGCACGCGGTTGATCACACTTCTAACCTAACCTAACCCATTTGGTCGGGGTGCCCTGGCTTAGTTACTGCGACCAATTCAGCTCGCGCGTGATTGGTTACAGACTTCCAACCTAAACTGTCCCTGTTAGTGTTAGTTTTTTAGTATAATGTTGTATGTATTTATAGTATTTTTTTAAGTTACTTATATTAATATTGTATTGTATGTGTTTATATGGGCCTTGATGCCTGAAATAAATGGATAAATAAATAATAATAAACTGTAATTGAATATCATTCAGGCCGTTAGTTGAACGGCCGCCGTTTAGATAAAAGGCTAGGCGGTTAACTGAACGGCTAATTTAACCAGTTGGCTGCGACATATAGATGACAAACCAAAATGTGGCCAGCACACCATGGTTCGACTACATGACAGACTTCGACGCCGAGGGCACGTTTTTGATTTTTCGACGTGTGGCGGTCAAAAGGTTAAAGAATGCCTATCGAAACATCAAAAGCCTATTACAAATAGGTTAGTGGGAATAGCCGTTAAAGAAGAGTCATAAGCTTACAAGTTATCAGTGAATACGAGTGGGTGCGCATCCTTAGTCCACACTGTTATGGGCGGCGGCAAACCAATCGCGTCGCAGGAGAACGTTACTGTCTCTCCTAGCTTCATTTGTCGAGGTTTCTCATCCCCTTCTACAGGTTTGTGGAAACGTGGTGGATCTAAAAATAAAATAGGTTTTTTTTTAATTTTCAAGCGATCATAACGGCCGCGTCCTCTAACCAAAACGATGGTCGCGCGAAGGCGCGTCACGGTCAATTTAATCGGCAGACCCGAACGCTTGGTCGTGTCGACCCAGGGCGCCTTTCGGTTTTCCGAACAAAATAATATTTTTTTATAATAATTTTTTGTAAAAAAAAAAATTAACATTTGTTATCTTTACAAGAAAGAATGAAACAACAGTTGACCTACCTACGACAAGTCGTGCACGATTTGCTTTTAAATTTTGCAAGAGTACTACATTAAAACATTTTCACTTACATTGAACCACCAAACTGGCATCATATTGGTCTTCCCCTATCACATTCACGGCTACACAGCGGTAAACACCGACATGGTCTTCTGTGGTATCTGATATACTCAGCTCCTTATCATTCGTTATCACGTCTTTAGGGAGAGAATTGAAGTCTTTAGCAGAGCCGTGTTTATACTGCCATGATATTGTCGGCTCTGGGTTGCCATGGAGGACCCTGGAAACAAAAAAAAAAAAAACTTAAAAATAAAGAATGTAATTTGCGTTCGCGATTTATTTGGCAAAAATGTAAACAAATATGAATTAATGGAAAACAACTTTAATTCCTACGCAATAAAGTTCAGTTTACGCTACAACTTCAAACATTTTTATAACTTTTTCAGTGGCGCTAGTCACTCTGAAATCAACTTAATTGCCATTGAAATAAAGTTGATATTTGTTTAATATTAAATAGGATGGGGGTGTGCAGCAATGCGCACTTTTACTACAAGTGCTTTGTTCCATTATAAGGGTCAGCTAAATCTGAGCAGCAAAATGCTAGAGCAATTTTCATTGAGAACTAAATTACAACTGGAATAGAGTCGGAAATCGCATACGTAAAGATGCCATTTTCTTCAACTCTAGTTTAGTAGTAACTTTAAACAGCAGATCACAGGAAAATAATAACAAAATTGTTTGAAAATATTCTGCTGTTTTTTTCTTTTTATCCCTTTTCTTTTTCTTTTACGAACGATAATTTTCTCAGTTTAGATAGGGTTATATTAAAATTTAATCTATGGTATGCCCAGCAAGATGGCTGGCAGTAGCTGGATGAGAGATTTTTGTGCTTCACGAACTGTGTCCAAATAAACTTTATTCTTTTTCTTTAGAGTTGCCGAAAATCGAGTTAAATAGGAGAGTCCTATGTCCAGCAGTGGACTGCTATAGGCTGATGATGATGCCCAGCAGTGGCGGCGGCGATGACAATGTTAAACACAATGCATGGAAGAAGTAAGTTACAACGATACATTGTCTCACCTACATGTGATTATGGTAGGGCGTCCTGCGCACGCTGTTAATGTTGCTGGCTCCTTAGATAACACTGGAGATGCTGCAAGAAATAATCCTTATCTATTATATATACAATTATAAATGGTATAAAAGTATAAAACAACATTGCTTTTTGTATGTGTCTGTGACCGCTTAGTTCATCTAAACTACACAATTGATTTTGATGCGGTTTTCATCATCGTGTAGAGAATTTATTCCGAAAGGTGCATTAAAAAATATAAATATTTGATGTAGATATATCATAGACATCTAGATTATTTGAGATGAGCATTTGTTTACCTAAAAATTTTAGAAATTAATCAATAATATCTTACCCAGTCCAGTAACGCTAACAATCCCTTCTACAGTCAAATTCTCGTACACATTATCAGCTTCACACACATAAGGTCCTAAGTCAGCAAAGTCGATTCTCTTCAAGTACACCGTAGAGTTGTCTTCAGATATGTGCACGTTGGCACCAGTGGCTAGTTGAGTACCGTTGTGGTACCAAATAGTGCGCGGCGGGGGGAGGGAGTCGACGACACAACGTAGTTCCACTTGGTAGTATAATTGGACGGATATGTCTGGAAAATGATTGGTATATTTAGTGTTAGTGCTAAGCGTAGGGGCCTATGTTCGACCCGCGGGTTGGCTTTATTGGTTTTTTCTATTAGAAAATTCCCAGTCAGCCCAGCCTGGATTTAATAGCCCAATAACTGGCGGAAAGTAACTTTACTATACATCCTAAAGTCTATTCAAATTGATGTTATTTCAAGTTAAACAAATTTCAACTTTATTGTAATGGTTATTAAGTTGATTTCAGAGTGACTAGCACTATTGGAAAAGTTTTAAAAATGTTTAAAGTTGTAGCGTAAACTGAACTTTATTGTGTAGTTATTAAAGTTATTTTTTTCATAAACTCATATTTGTTCATATTTTATGCAAATAAAATAAAATTGCTACAAAATGTTGGTTGCGTCATTCATGTTGAAATTACATGTGAGGACATAAGTCATAATCATTTATTTCGGAACAATATACATTGTGTAGAAATTTTGTAAAATAAAACAGTACCATTCAATTACATATAACAAACGAGAGATTGAAAAAATAAAAATTTAAAAAGTCAAAGTTAATATAAATAACACATTCAAAACGATAATAATCCACATTCATTTTAAATTAATTAATAATACCACAAAACAAGTAGTCAAATAAAAAGGAAAAGGAAAATCAAGTCAGTATAAAAAGATCTTCCACTACCACGTACCATCAAGGGAACAGCCAAGGGTACAAAAAATAATAATAAAAATAAGTATATGTAGAAAGACGTGCACGTTAAAAGCGTCCGTACTAAAAAAGATAAAAACAAAAAAAAAAACAATCCAGAAATTTAAATAAGCAGTGGCGGCTAAGAGATGACCAGTCCATACTGACGGCGCCCGTTCACGAACATGACGTATGGACCAGCACCATTAGCGCTCAACACAACATAATTCTGTCTCTGTCATCTTGAAACGATTAACAGGAACAGTGCGATGTTCAAAATAAGTTTACCGGTAAACGTAAGCGATTACCGTGCAATCGGAACTAACGGCATGTAATATTGACCCGTAAGATGTTACCTGTAAACCCTTGCCGCAGCGTCATTTTCCTCCGAACGTTGACAACGAGACTGTCCTGATGAATTCCTTCCGAGTTCTCCCCGAAACAGAAGTACGTAGCGTTGACAGCTTCCGCGCTAGAGTTCAGTCTTAAAACACTTCGGTACACGTTCGGTTTCACTTCACTTATCTGGAATTGGCAAACAATCATTAACCATGCTGCCTAGCCTTTTCCTTTATTTTGGGGTCGGCTTCCAGTCTAACCGGATGTAGGTGAATACCAGTATTTTACATGGAGCGACAGCATAGCTGACCTCCACAACCCAGTAGCTAGGTAATACGATACCCCTTGGTAAGACTCGTTGTCAGACTTTCGGGCTTCTGACGACCCGTAACGACTGTCAAAAATCCAAGCATGACAGCCAGAACCAACGGTTTAACGTGCTTTCCGAGGCACGGAGGGTTCTCGGTATGTAAAGACGGTCACCCATCCACGGACCGACCGTGGCACACTTAGCTTAACCTGATCGATCGAACCGAACGGCTGTTATTACTTAGGCACGAGCCCAAAGAAAGTGGCAAAATCATTTGGAAATTGGTCACGAACTAAGAATTTAAATTATTTTTACCCGTCTGTAATGAAGGGTTGTTTTCGCACGTGTTTTAACTTTGAGAATGTAGGATGATGTTGGGTACTTGGCAAGTTACAGCCGCACGCGACGATTGGTAAGGTTACCTAAACTTCGCCTGCAGTGGTCAGTTTTTCTCAGAGCGAAAATAACAGCAATAGACAAAATTAAGTTTTTATTGGTTATTGACGAAGCTGGTCTTATAAAAAAACATATAAAACTACTAAACCATAGTTAATATTTATGTAATTTAAAAATCACGGAGAAATCGGTGTAAAACAAACGTATCGAATTCTCCCTCCTCCTTCATTGAAGTCGTTTAAGAATACGTCTAACTTTCGAGCTCAAAACAAGTTTCTGGTTCGACAATGTTGTCTACTCACAGAATTATTCAAGAAGGCGTCAGTCTCTCGATGCCACAGTATCCTGGGCGGCGGCTTGGCGCGAACCTGACACGTCACCTCGATCACAGAGCCCTGCACAATGCTGATGTTCCTAGACCCGATTATACTCACTACGGGTTTTATTAGTACTGATACTGTAACGGCATCTGAAGCTGAAATAAATTGGTCGGTTGTAATCATCAGCATTCAGTCGAACGACGTCCTCTACTGGATGCCTTTGTTGGAGGCCCCAACAAAACCGTTTCATTGTGAGTGAAATAATCTTATATATAAAAATGAATCGCTAAATGTGTTGCTAAGCGCAAATCTCGAGAACGGCTGGACCGATTTCCCTAATTCTTTTTTTATAATATTCCTTGAAGTACGAGAATGGTTCTTACGGAGAGTAAAAAAAATTGCACCCGTGCGAATCTGGGGCGGGCCGCTAGTTGTTAATATAAGTCTAAAGATGTGAGATCCATCCAGAGGTTAGGTAGGGAACAGACCTTATGTCCTGAATACAGAAGTTCGGGATATAATTTTATGGTCTTTGGTTATCTAATCGAAATTAGTTATGTGTTAGAAAGTCTAAACGACAGAAATCGGTTCCTTGATCCAAAATGGCGACTGTGTGGAACAGCAAGTTATTCTTAATGAGAAATTAAGCCTTAGGCGCTTTGCAGATGGAGCAACTTTAGTTGAGGAAACTATCAACTCTTTTTGAAATTTTCCTGTTGCTAAAACCACATAGCCCAAGATGTATGTAAATAGCTAGTTGCCAGTTGCTGCAATAGTTGCTCCATCTGCAAAGCGCCTTAGAGTTGATGGCGGCCATGACAAAAGTGTTGGATTGCCTAAAAAGAGATGAGATTTTCGTCAGATCAACGCCATTGAGCTGTTGTCGCATCAAATTATTTGGTACCCGGCCATTGATATAGCATAATCAACCTATAACGTTCCCACTGCTGGGACACAGGCCTTTTCTTTCTTTGAGAGGGAGACTGGGCCATAATCGATCACGAGGGCCTTCTGTGCGGGTTGGTGGATGTCACATTTCATCGAATTTTTGATTCTTGGATATGCCGGTTTCCACACGGTGTTTTCGTTCACCGTTTTGAGAGCAGTAGTGATGAAAATAATTTACAAAAAAATAAAGTGGCTGCTTGGGTTCCAACTCGCGGCCGTTACCACTGGGCCACCACTGCTCTGCACTGTTGATATAGCTTACTTTTGAAATTTAGAAAAAAATAACTATTTTGTAGAGTGCCATCCCTTTCCTTTATACCAGTGTCTCAGTTTCTTTCTCACTCGATGTGTCATATTTACTGTACCAACCTTTACGTTCCCCCCTAATCGCCGAACACGTCCAATCACCGTCTTCAGTAACGTTCTTCACATCCAACACATAGTTTGAGGTCTCGATGACATCATGTGACGTCACCACGGTCCCGTTAGGCGCGGTCCACACGACTGACGCCGCGTTCTCCACGGTACACACCAGTTGGAAGTCTGAGTTTATCTGCTTTGACAGTGTGTGAGGGCCTAATATTTGGGCCGTTGGGTTTAATTTTGCTTGGATGAGTGTGGATTGGTTTGCTTTTCCTCCTAGAAAGAAGTATAATTATTTTAAAGTTTTTTTTTTAATGAAATGTTAAGTTGTATGACGTGGAGAAGAGGAGTGAAAATAAGGGTTTTTGCCTTTATAAAAACATAGACTAAAATCAGAAAATAATAATTTTTTTGATGCAGTGGTACAGAGTAGTTTCATTTTTATATTAGTTCCATCAGGCGCATACAAAATCCTCAACACGCTTCAAAATGTAAATCATGTCTCCATTGGACATTTTAACACTCTACTTTTCAGTCACAGTACTAAACCTCACCTTGATAGTACAGATATCGTACGTACCTCTATTAGCAGCGACACAGGAGTAAACTCCGACATCTTTTTCACCGACCTGTATAGTTTTTTTGAACGTGTATACTCCTTCAATGTTCGGCTCCTTGTTTATATCAATCGCTGTAAACAGAGGAAATAAAGAGTATAATCAAATAGTAAAACGAAATTAAATACTTATATTCTTATTATCTTTGTTTAATTGAACTGAACTTTATTGTGGGTTTAAAGTTAGTTTTCTTTAAACTCATGTTTGTTTACATTTTTGGCAAATAAAACTCGAATGTAGATTACATAGTATAAGATTAAACCATAAACATAATATAATCAAAAAATATATATTAAAATATATATATATATATATTTATTAATATATATATTTCTGGTAGAAAATGCCCAAGGCATTAAGTCCGCCTTTGTACAGTTTTTTTACTTGTGCATAAAGTTTTAATAAAAATAAATAAATCATAAGTAGTAGGTAACGTGGTGCATTGTTATGTAAAAGAGCGCCTCTCGCCATCAAACGTGAAAGTTTGGCGAGTTTAGAATTAAGTAACACCTCTTTATTATAAATCATTAAATATATAAAAAATAAAAAATTAAACGTTTTCGAAATGGACTTGGGCAGGACACCTGCAAAGCTACTCACAACCACTAGATACGATTCCGTACCGTATTGAAAATCAATCAATGTTATCGTAGGAGTCCTCTAAACGCTGTTCACGAATCCATAACCAGAAAATCAAATAGACGACCGCTATTCATCCGAAAGCTGTTTGCTGTCGGATGCAAGGCATATCAGGTTATCGAAATGTATCATTTTCAATACGATAGCCTGTCGAATATTTATTTATATGTATAAACATACTTTATTGTACAGAGGCCAGCACATCAAGCTACCCCAATCTGTCGAATTTCTAGAAAAAAGATAGAAAAATAGATTTTCAACTTTACCACAAAGGAATAAGGTTCATATTCAATTGGGAAAAGACAGATCGGGGTAGGTCGATGTACAACACAAAAATAGATTTAAAAAAAATTGATGATCGAACACTAAAAATACACAATAGGCGGCCTTATCGCTTTCGGCGATCTAAATAAAACCGCGATCTGAATAATTGTGAATACATATCTATCGACGGAAATGACAATAAATTAAATGTTCAGGAGAGCCGTTCAAAGTTTAAAATTTTAGAAAAACTGACAAAATGTCGCTTATGTCCAACTTCATTTTTTCCGTGGATATGCTGGCAAGGCGCAGTGATGGCAGTTGGAGTAAGGCAGTGCCCGAAAGGCTTCTAAGGATGGGGTCACGAGGAGTCGGTCGTGCGGCGGCGAGGTGGGCGGACGACAACGTTACCATCAGGGGTAGTACCCGGATGAGGCTGGCACAGGAGCGTGGGAATTGGCACATGTAAAAACTTTTTTACAAAAAAAACAACCGACTTCCAAAAAAAAACACTACAAAGTGCTAAATAACTTTAATTTCGGAAGTCGGTGTCGTTGGTTCTGCATTTTCGTTTATTGACACCGACTTCCGAAATTAAAGTTATTTAGCACTTTGTAGTGTTTTTTTTTGGAAGTCGGTTGTTTTTTTTGTAAAAAGGTTTTTATTTTGTACTTTTTAGTGGGAGAGTTTGTAATTTATCTAAGTTACAATAGCCTAATGTCAAGTGCTGATCACCTTTTACAAAATATTGCTTTTGAATTTTTTGATTATTGTTGATTTTTCAAAAACCGCTTGTCAGATTTCGAAAAAAACCATTTGGGAAGTACACCCTTTCCAACAAAAAAAGAATTTTTCAAATCGGTTGGCAAGCGACGGAGTTATGCGCGAACAAACATAAAAAAAAATACAAACATCCGAATTGAGAACCTCCTCCTTTTTTAGAAGTCGGTTAAAAAAGAGGCTTATGCCCAGCTGTGGGTGAAGTCAGGCTGTGGATGATGTATGATGATGAATTGTACATACGATACAAGAAATAGCAATATTAAACGATATAAGCAATATTATGGCGAGTTAGATCCACCAATGTTCCAAAGCAAGAGATGGATGAAGCTACATAAATACGGTTTATTCAAATTTATGTTTCAAATTGATGTTATTTCCGGTTAAACAAATATCAACTTTATTTTAATGGGAATTAAGTTGATTTCCGAATGACTAGCACTATTAAAAAAGTTATAAAAATGTTTAAGTTGTAGCGTAAACTGAACTTTACTGTGTAAGAATTAATGTTATTTTTCCATAAACTCACATTTGTTTACATTATTGGCAAATAAATCGCGAATGTAGATTATGACAAATAGCTGCATCTCTTTTTGATCAGATTTTGATTTAATGATTACTTCAAAACTGGAAATATAGCCCAAGGTCGGTTAAGCAGGCCTTTTTGTATCGACACAAACCAAATCGGTAGTTCACTCCAAGGTAAAGAGACATAAGCCAGCCAGCAGGTTGATAGTTGACTTCACATAGCGGTTATTTTTTGTTGTAATCTTGCAAGAAAATATTATAAAACATATTTATAAATACCATAACGTGTCTGTGAACCGTTGTAGAGTAGTCGATTCTCTAACAGCAGCGCCTCACTAGACACAGTACAGGATATTGTGACCTTGTCGCCTATCTCTACCGTAGTGTTGCCAGGCTCTATTGTGACTTGTGGAGGTTCCACTGAAACATAACAAATTAATACATACGTCATACATAAACCAGATGCCTTCTTCTCATGGGGGTGTACTGCCGTGCCAATCCAAAAGACTGTAACTCAACTTACTGTTTTTCAAAAGTTACAGTGTATTGGATTGGCAGGGCAGTGTAGCGGTATCTACAACGCCACATGCGAACAACGCGTCATACTGACGTTACGCAAAATCCTGCATCTCGCAAGCAGATTTTACCGCGCAACTAGCATAGATACAACGGCCCGACATGAATCATCGGGCAGTTCCCCGCCAGACACAACACCCGTCTGGTCTGAGGATCTTTCCTTTTCTATAGAGTATGAGTGAACTTTACACCCTGTTCCTCATACCTTTGTCGGGGTAAGCAGAAACGCCACCTGCTACGATCATCATCATTTCAGCCGAAAGACGTCCACTGCTGGACATAGGCCTTCCCCAAGCACCTCCAGTTCGACCGGTTCTGTGTCCTTCCCGTGAGTGTCGTAAAAGGCGACTAAGGATCGTACTGGAGAATGGGCAGCTATGCATTATACCACAATACTGCTATCGCCACCACCGTCTGCCAAGTGTGGCGATTATGGCAACGCGCTGTGAATGTATGCGTGAAGACGAGTAGCGTCAGCACATAACACACACGCACACTTCCGACTCCCACATTTTCTCGGACGCTACCGAGAGCTCCTGCGCTTACAGAAACATTCACAGCGTTTTTGTACACTTGGTAATCACAAGTAAAGCGTGCGTCGCTTAGTGAGATAAAATTATTATAGATGTTAAAAGCTAAAAAAACAAAACAAATACAAAAAATGCTGTAAATGTGTCTGTAAGCGCAGGAGCTCTCGAGACAATGGGGGAGTCGGAAGTGTGCGTGTATGTTATGTGCTGACGCTACTCGCCTTCACGCATACATTTAAATACACTCAGTGTAAAACAGGAGAGTTACACTTAATTTTATGAGAACCAACATAATTGAAACTTGATTAGTGTTAAAAAAAACATACTAACATACTATTTAATAAACGCAAAATTAACCCTTTCTGTCTGGTAAATTTAACGCCTTTCACACCTTAACGGTTGAACGGATTTCGATGATATTTGACACACAGATAGATAAAGATCTGGGTTAGGATATAGGATACTTTTTATCCCGGTAGTATGGTCCCGTGGGATAATTTCGGCCTCAACGCGGACGAAGCGGCGCGACGGGTAATAGCTATTACCTATAAGCGTAAGTTCGGTGGCAGTCTTGCTAACTCCCGCCACATTATGTGCAGCGCATCTGTAAGTCCCAACGTGTTCCTCATTCATGTTCTCAATTAAATAGTCTATGGTCGTGGTTTGTCTGAAAAGAAAACAAGAATTTCAATAAATACATTTATCTAAAAAAAAAAAATATATACACGTCGACTTGAGAACCTCCTCCGTTTTTTCGTCGATTAAAAAAAGATGGACTCCGTCTGTTTGTAATGTGAAAATAACAGCTTTTTACTATATGCAATATGAAAGTATATACGGTACTTATAACAAAAAAATATTAATAAAGGGCATCGAAGATTTTTAAATGGAGCCTGGCATACTTATTGTGGCGCCATTTTGTTTTTTTTTCCAAATGGCGGCCACGCTTTAAACCTATATAAATCGATAGCTGACATCAATACAAACGGAAAATATGATTGAACCAAATCCCGTAAAGTGTCACGTTTCCGAGATAATAACGTTCAAAGTTGATCACGTGACGTCCACATTATTTTACTTTCTTACATCTTGTTAAATGTTAGAAATAATCACTCTGAAAGTATAAAGTAATCAAACATCTATGCTGTCTTGGGGGTTTTAAATAAATAAATCACACAAATATTATAAAGGCGAAAGTTTGTGAGTGTGTGTGTGGTTTTATATGTTTGTTACTTCTTCACGCTCAAACGGCTGGACCAATTTTGATAAAAAATTGTATAGAGGTAGCTGACACCCTGGATTAACATATTTTTTATCCCGATATTCCCACGGGATCGAAACCGGATCGAAATCGGTGGTGAAACCGCGGGGCGCAGCTAGTATGACTATAAAACTCACAAGCTAGATATCTGCTGCCGTATCCTCGACGCGTCCTTGCTCCACATTGCAGTGACCGGCACCAAACTTTCCACATTACACGACAGTACTACGCGCGAATGAGAATGGGCTTCCACCTGAAAATATACTCAAATAAGTGAGTTTTTTTTTTATGAAGCTTCGAGTTGACTATGACTGGGTTTTTCTTTTTTTTTATAAACTTAATTTTATTTGTCTCAAAATAATAATATGTACAAGTATATAAAAGGGGGAGAGGAAATAATCAAAGGGCATCAAAAAATTCGTTCCCATCCCATCGCTGTCAACAGGACACGTGCCCAAAAGGCTGATTCTTTGGCAAAAAAATAGGCCAGCCCTCAGGTCACGTGAAGAGTCGACCAACCGCTTGGCGATGTCTCGAAATACTAAGTGGGCACTCGGGCCCCATGGCCCTAGTGTTTCAACCTCAAACATACTCGTATAAGTTCCAAAGAGATTGGAGTATTTGCGCCGTTTGAGGTTTTCCGCACTTGCACCACCTGATTGAAGAGTTCATCTCCTTAATGAGAATAAAAGCCTAAAAAACCGGCCTGCGAGTAGGACTCGTACACGAAGGGTTCTGTACCACCGTACAATATTTAACACTACATTTAAAAATAAACACGTTTCTTGTATGGTACTTTACTTTTAAATTAAATTAAATTTTTAGAACAGTGTTTCTTTGTTCGCTTTTCGCCATTATCGTAGTGGTCATTGGAACTATAGATCTATTTATATAGTTACAATGAAAAACTACAATAATGAAGGGATCAAAATTGAACCTAAACTGAACGAAGTAATACAAAAGTAAATTCTAACCTTTCGGGGCGCTGTTAGAAAAGGAACGTCTGCAAAAAAAAAATTTGTTAGAAACTTAAACATGAAATGACAGTCCTACAGTTACACCCCCAAAAATAGAACATAATCAGTATGAAAGAATTAAATCAAATCTGTTTATTTGTGTATTTGTGCACACAGGTCAGTTTTTATTTTATTTTTATAAATGGCATCTCGCAGGTTATCGGCTCTCGAGGTTATCGGCTGCTTAACCGGACTTTCCTGTGGGTGCCTCAATAAATTAAGGCCTCCAGCCAGGGCATAAAACTCATAAATTAAGCGACTACACGCTAAGGGCACACTGGCTTCGCTAGCAGGAAACCTAGCTGCTGGGAGGGCAGCAAGGGACAGGCTGGCTCGGTTTAAACACAGGTGTTACAACAATATACCTAAAGTAAGTAACAAAAATCGTGCAAAAAAAATGGCCTCTTTACCTGGCAGCTGTGCCTGAATAGCAGTTGCTCCGATCCTCTTTAGATCTTGTTTATGCTGATCTTGACCATTAATCTGGAAGGTGTCGAAAAAATTGTGTAAGTTAATATTGCACTAGGTTCTGGCCGCAACTTCGTCCGCGTAATATTTCACCCTCATAGGGGTGGAATTTCGATAAATCCTTTTTTAGTGGATAAGTACTCTTCACAAAGAACACACCCTCCAAATTTTATGTCTCTAGGACCAGCGGTTTAGGCTGTGCGTTGATATATCAGTCAGTCAGGACTTTGACTTTTTTATATATAGATAATCAGCCTATAATGTTCCCACTGCTGGGACAGAGGCCTCTTCTCTGTGAGAGTGAGTGGGCAGTAATTCTCCATGCAGGCCCAGTGCGGGTTAGTGGATATTATAATACGAGTTGGTTATTACGCGGTAACCCAGAGAACCCATATTTAATTAGGCGACCGCTTTTTGCTGGCGATTAATTCTCACGTAAGAGGTAAATCGGGCTGTGGATGATGATGCAGTGATGAAGGGCTAATTTCACCAATAAAACTGAACGCGATCAGCATATCTTAATGGGGTTTAAGCTGTCGGTGACCGGTGTGAATATTCCACAACAATGTTGACAGCTCTTAATTGCGGTTTAGATGTTATGATCGCGTTCAGTATCACTGGTGAAATTCGCCTTTAAGGTTCCGAGTTTATCGGTTGATCGAGCTACCAGACGGGCGGTGCAGATGATATTGATAAATATCGATGGCCGGTCGTTCCTATGTCGATAGGTATTGTTTCAGACGAACAATCGACTGCTCGACGTCAATGGACCGTAATTCAATTGAAAATTAACCTTACAGACGGGCGTCAGAAGCCCGCGAAAGTCTGACAACCAGTCTTATCAAGGGGTATCGTATTACCCAGTAACAGCTGTGGAGGTCAGATAGGAAGTTGCTCCATGTTAAATATTGGTATTCAGCTGCATCCGGTGAGACTGGGAGCCGACCCCTACATAGTTGGAAAAATGCTAAGCAGATGATGACAAACAGACATAAGGATGAATATTGAATTAACTCACAGCAATATAAAAGAACTCGTCTGGCGGTACGAACGGGTCAGCGACATACACGTTGCTATCTGTCTGTTTGAGGGGCAGCTCGAACAGCGTGCGACCCGACAGAGTGAGTACCTCTGCGTACTGTATGTTAGCGGTCACGTTCGGAGGGGATAAAGATATCATCATGTGGTTATATGTGCCTTGAAACAAAACATAATCATCATAACTTTTGCTTTAAAAAATACGAATTAGAAAGCACTAGATCGTTGGTCTAGTAATCGCATTAGATTCGAAGAAAAAATTAGGGGACGAACGGAATTTTCAATATTTTGATCATTTTCGATTTAAAAATTTAGCTCTTTTTTTCGCACCTTCGGCAACTGCACGCGTGTACGTGATATTATGTTATGTAAGGAAAAGGATTTTTTGCTTTGACGTGCACTTTGTATGTAAATCAAGCAGTGAGGTTTTAGCCTAGAAGTTATTTAATCTTATTTATCCTAGTTCCCCGTCAAAAAAGCGGGTAAGTGCGAGTTGGACTCACGAGTCCGACTCGCAGTTGACCGGTTTTTTACCTACAAAACAGTTTTCGGATTTTTGCTTTACTTGTGCTACATGATATTCCTTCTTGGCAAATTTAATGATTCTAAGTAAACGGGAAGTAGGGACCCTATAGGATTTGATTCCCTTGCAACTGTCAAAATGTGCGGCATGAACGGAACATAAACGCCTGTCTGATTGCGTTGACTTAGAAGTTTGATTTTTCACTGCTTCAAGGGATTGCAGCCCTGAATATTTAATATAAATTTCAACTTGACAACTACACGCGTTCCTGAGAAAAAATGTCTTGACCGACAAACAGACAGACTGAAAACGAACTGATCTTATAAGGGTTCCGTTTTTCCTTTTGAGGTACGGAACCGTATAAAGGGGGTTATGCATTGTGCGAGTTTTTTTTATTCTGCTTTACTAGCAATGTAGCTATTAGGATTCCTGATGATCCTTGCTAAATATGCTTACCTTTGAGAGGCCTATAGCTGGTCTCCTTCATAGTGCGGGGCTTTTCAACTGAGAAGCCATGATTAAACGTCACGTTTGACAGACCGACTACCTTCACTGAGTGTTCCTCTTCGCTGCCCACTGTGATCGTCCAGTTGCCTGGCTCCGGTTGCATTACCTTCACTATCTGGTTTTAGAAAAGAGATATGGGTTAGCTGGGAATATCTAGTACTTACGTTTAATAAATTGTGTGCTCGACCGACGGTCAGCACTGAGATCGGCTGAACGTGCTATATCAATAAAAAATTATGAACAACTACAGTGCAGCGCTGATGAATTGCTACGCGCTGATGAGGACCGTCGCGGTCGGTCGGGCGTACGTCTGTCGACTGACGCGCTATGTCGTTATATGCGGGCATTTACTCATTTAGCGCGACGCTGACTGAGCGACCGACCGTAACCGCTTACGCTTTATCTCTTGTGAATACTCAGTTTGCTGTCAGATAAGCACTAAGCGCTCGCCGCGCCGTCACGGCCGGTAACCAGCGCGCAGAGTCAGCGTACGGACCCGTCCGTCAAGCACTAAATCCGGACTGGATTTAGGATTTTCGGGAAATCCAGGCTGGATCACTTTGGAATCGTGACTATACTGCTACAAAGATCTTTTGGCGCTCTAGTGACGTTGATGGAAGGCGCTGTTGGTAAACATTTGGGCACTTGTTTTGGAAAATGTATTAAAAAAAAACAAGATGACGGCGTTAGTTCCAATTTTGGCCGCGCGCCAAAAAACCTTGTAGGTAGTGTCATATGTTAGCCTTGTGCTGTAGCGATACGAGTATGTAAAGTAAGTTATATGTAAAGTTTATCCAAAACACATATCTGTTTACCTGTTTGGCATCTAAATCGCGAACGGAATTCTAATAAAGGTACCTTCTTGTTCTAACGTGGTTGACTCACCATAATCTCGGACAGGTCAAGCGTGGTGATCAATTTGGGGGGTCCAGTGAGCTGCTCGCCCTTGGGGTCTACCACGGTGATCTTCGGCTTGGCCCCAGACACAGACACTGTCACCTCCCCCAGAGTACTGTCCACTGGGATCTGAGGAACAGAGATACCTCTTTGGTAGGTCATTTACAACATATTATTATTAATTAGGTGACCGGACCGACAGACGTTGTCCTGTCCAACAAAAACCCCATAGAAAAACGGACGTTCAGTTTTTCCAGTGTAAATTTTCCGTGATACTTTTCCAAGTTTTCTTTCCATAAAAACCAATTAATAACAAAACATAGCCAAATCGGTCCAGCAGTTCTCAAGTGATACACTTACCAAAGAACAGAGTTTGACTTTTGCTTTTAATAGATTATATTTGCAATGATTGCTATCAACTTAAATTGTATGACAGCTGAAATGGCTTTAGCACGGCAAATAGACATAGGGTTTCAATTTGCTTAACAATTAATTTCCCGGACTGTACTTTATTGTACTTGCACCCTCAAGTACGTACAACCAGCACACCCTGGGCAATAAACCTCACTATCAACTTATTGACTGGCTCTAACCTCTACTCCATAGCATTGTCCTGTTACAAAATAACTCATGGTACCTACAAGGAGAAGATTGTCATTGGCAGAAAACTACAGTTAAAAGAAAGAAAGGTGCTTTCAGAAATTGGAAAGTAATGACTATGATTTTTAATATTGTTTATCTATTTAATCATTTCATCACCTGCCTAGTTTTTTGATAGAGTCGCGCCTCCGGTCTTACTGGATGCAGATTGCAGCAGTTTTTTTTTTATGGTGCTATTGCCTTACGAACTTTAACAATCCGTTACCAACTGGGTAATTCGATACCCCTTGGTAAGAGACTGGTCCTACCTAGGGGTATCTATATAATAACTTAATTAAAATATAATCAATTTTATAAGTAGGTACCTCTTGCGTGTAGTTGTATCCCGCCGGATTTGAAACAGAAACGAGGTTCACCATCCGACCTTTTATGGAACTCTTTACGAAATCCAGCATCTGAAAAATAAGTACACTATTGCTGAATTGTGGGTAGCAAATATATTTAAAGGTCATTATTTAGGTACCCACGTTCGCACGGACGTAATCGCGCACTGGATTTACAACTCTCGGTGTTGAGCCGAGGATTTAGAATCCAACAAAGCGCATCGCAGCGCGTCAAAAAAACACACTGTTGGTTTTTCAACTCTCGGCGCTGGGCAGAGCGTTAAAAATCCTGTGCGCAAAAAAAAGTGCGGAAAATCGCGCCCTGGGCTAAGACTCGTTATGAAAAGTAACGTTCATGGCCGATAGAGAAATTTATTGCCTAACACTTGGTTTTTAGCCAAGTTCATGATTTTGAACTGTCACGGACAACTCTTTGGTTGGGCTCACCCAAGCTCTAACTGTTGTTTGTGGTCCTGGTTTCAAACCCCGTTTTAAGAGTTACTGGATTTTTTCATAGAAGAATTCTCAGTAGCAATCCGGAGTATTTGTACCGTTACATCTCTACTTTTCCTTCGAGGAATACTAGTTAGATGTTACGTTATCATAATTACGCGTTACTCACCATATGCACATTGGTTTTATTCAAGTTGAATATTTGTCCGGAGCTAGCGGCTGCGACTTCCTGGTACACTTTGTATGAAGGCCGGTTCAAATCGTTGCAGTGACCCGTCAATATGAACACCACCTGAAGACCGTTTTACTGTTATGCTTTATTTTATTCTGACTGTTTGCATTACCTATGTAGCCTTTAATTAGGCGTAATCTAGTGGTCCCATGCGCGACTTATGCCCAAGGGGTCGTCCCATGAAGTAGGTATAATTGGGATTTCCATAATTAATTTTATAGTATCATTCTGGATTTGTGCAATAGGGTCGAATCCTATTACATTGGACCTTAACATAACTGGCGAAATGAGAGTGTATACTGATAATATGTATACACCCCATATGTGTACCCCGGGCAAAGTCATGCCTTTATTCCCTAGAGGGTTAACTCTACTAACTAGATTGATAATATTCGACATATCCTCAGACTAAGGAAAAAAGAAGACATATCTGACTGTTTCCTCTGAAGCCGTGTCACGCGTCAGCGGACACGTACAGGGGGGCTAAAAAGGCCACTTTGGCAGATTCATAAAACAATTCATATCACGCAATTCATCTGTTTGACAGTTTCACACCTATATATCCTTGAAGGGTTAGGCAGAGGTGTACCTGTAGCATTTTACGAATCTCCATACAAAACTGTCATACAGATGAAATTGCGTGATATGAATTATTTTATGATTCTGCCAAAGTGGCCTTTTTAGGCCACCAGAAAAGAGCGAGGTCTTCTGACGTTCAGCGCTAGATATATGTATGCTAGAAAGATACTTGCATTAAGAACCACGTATCTAAAACGTTTTATTAGTCTCAACATGACGCTGTTAGAATCGCCAACATCGGTTCAAAGAAGCGCTGTATTATTAGGTACTGTCAAAAAATAATACTCAACCATCTAACCTGACTCTGTTTCCTCTGTATCGCGTCAAGAACTTTCCCAACGATGCGATGGTCGGCGGCCGTGGCGTCGGTAAACACGTACAAAAAGGAGCGAGGTCTGCTGACGTTCAGCGCTAGATGTATGCCTGTGAGTGATTTTTCCGGACAGTCGCCTCCGCCCTGCACTTGCACCCTGCTTAGCGCTCTCTTGAATATTTCTTTTCTGCGAGTCACTGTCACTGGGCCTACGGCTGTGAATGTATTTCTTGGTATTAATGACTATCAGAGCCATACCGCACCGGGACGCCATGGCGAAGTCGCCAGGTCACGCTGTCAACTAAATGTTAACCACTATACAGGATGTCTCTTGAAGTATGGATCAAATCGAATAGGGGCGTGGCCAAGGTTATTTCCATTCTATTTAACCCTGAGAATGTCTGAGATATTTTTTCGGTTCAAAAGTTATGACCAATTCTTGTTTTTTTTTAAATCATACAAAAAAATAAACTTTCTGAGCTATCTAAAAATTACATTGATAGCCCTGATGGCGGTACTAGTTTTTTTATTAATGATTTTTTTCTTTGAGCACTGCAAAGTGATTGAACAAAAATTGGTCATTGGTCATACTGTGTCAAAGCTATATCCATACTCATATTATAAATGCGAAAGTGTGTCTGTCTATCTGTCTGTTACCTCTTCACGCTTAAACCGCTAAACCGATTTAGATGAAATTTGGTATAGAGATAGTTTGAGTCCCGGGAAAGGACATAGGATAGTTTTTATCCCGATATTCCCACGGGACCGAAACTTATGCGGGTGAAACCGCGGGGCACTGCTAGTTATTATTTAAATACCACAACTTTGACCTAATTCGCTTTCGAACCAAGGAACATTTTAGAGGTAGCAAAGAAGTACTTACTGGGATCATGGAATGGCACAAACACAAAGTCAGCAATCACATCACTTTCCTTCAACGCAGTATTGAGGATCATTTCAGCTCCTTCGCGCAACTGTCTCAAATCATTATACATCGAACCCGTAGTATCAAAAACAAATGCCAAACTGCTCTTCCCATCATCCTTATCTTGCGTCGCTCTCCTGTTTAATATCTTACAGTCTATCCCAGATAAAAGTATACAAATTAACAAGATAAAACACTTCACTACCCCAAACATGTTTAGAACTAACACATGGTGCAATTTTAGTAAATGTTTTTTTACTTGAAGTGTAGCGGTCTGTTTTAATGGGCTTATCTGTAACCTCTGACCGAGTAATCAATGTGGGTTGGAGCAAGGAAATAATGTACTTGAGTGTATTTATGTTAAGAATGGTTGCACATGAATTTCGGGATGTCCGGGTCCCGGAAATAGTAATTGGGTATACAAATATAGGTAGTTGTGGAAAAGATAATAATCAGCCTATAACGTTCCCACTGCAGTGCAATGGCTTTCATTTTGATAGTTCTACAATATTCATTGCGTTATTTACGTTGTTGAGCAGATAATTTTTTCAAACATATGAAGCAATGGATTAGCAATGTCGTTCAAAATTATTCAGATTGTGATTGATAATGTGTTAAGCAATTAGCGTGCTGGTTGTAAGATGTCACATGTCTTCGAGTGTCCATGGAGTTTCTTGCCCGTTCTTCTCCATAGGTACCTACGCTTTGGAATGGGCAAATAGCTTCATATTTTCTGACTGACCGACTTCTTGACAATTCAAAAGTGCCTGTAAATGGTTTCATTGAAATAAATGCTTTGAGTTTGAGTTTCGGATTTTTTGTTTCTGGGACATGTTTTCTCACGATGTTTTCCTTCACCGTTTTGAGAGCAGTGGTGATGAAATCAATTAGGTACACAAAATAAAGCGCCTGCCTGGGTTTGAACCTACGACCTACAACTCGTAAGTCGAGGCTGCTACCACTGGGCAAACACTGCTCCTCCCTGTAGAAAAGATAATTGTAGGTACTTATTTCATTATATACAGCGAGTGTGTATAGTGCCCGGTTTCAGATCGAACACCCAGCCAATATAATCGAATGATATGCAATCTCGCTCATATCTTTCGCTGTCTCGCCTAAATGCTCAAGACATTACCTACCAGCTATGGCAGCTATAGAAAGTATTAGGTTTACTTACCGAATAAACGTTACATGAATAACTACCCCAATATTTTGGAGGACGTCCTTGCCAAAACTACGTGTGTCAGGCAAGTCTTAGTTGGAGTCAATAGTATCATACTAAGGATCTGGTCCTGGACCAAAACTCTCATGAATGAGAGGATTCGAAGGACCTCATAGATTTCTACCGAGGATGCAGTTTACAAGCAAGACCAAGATAGTTACATAATATGGAGTGTCTGCATGTTATTAAATGCATTTCTTATCTACCTTATGTAAACGGTTCGCAAGTGTACACTAACTCTAAACAGGGAAATAGCTCAATCATATAAACTTAAGTCCGAGTTGGAAGCTTCTTATCAGTAAGCCATATCATATCTAATGTGGAAATTACGAACAATTACAAATATACTAGGTCAAACAATTTTTATTTTTTAGATATAAATAAAAACTGCTGGTGCATCGTTTTGGAGTCAAAATGGAACCGACATCGTCTTAGACAAAAAAAAAACTGTTTTGTGTGCTTTTTGAACGACGAAAGACATACAAAAGATCACCTTACATCTTTATATCGGATTCAAACTGTTTTCACAATAAAAATAAAACCGATAAATTAAAAATAAAATCTTTATTTAAAATTCACACTCGACATCTGTATAGAAGACATTCTGGTCGACTTAAATACGAAAAACAACCTATTCACCTAGACTACTGCTCAAAAAATTTGTTTCTTACACATACATACACAAATAGTGCTTTGTGTGGAAGCATTTTTGGATTATTGAAATTTATAATATTTTGGCACTTCATTTTTATCGCTTCTTTGATATTACTCAACTGTGTAACGAGACACAATTGAATTTCTATTTTTATAAATCAAATTTTGATTTTTCAGCGGTTGAAATGTTTTTATTAACAACAGTTATCTGATATTATGAATTATAGTTCCCGACCCGCAAATGGCGGCAGAGAATTGGATTTGCAGGCCGACATAGTTGGGACAAGCCTGGGCAGATTGATAGCACTAAATACTCATCAGCTAACTACAGCCCAGTTTCTGAAAGGCCAATCAAGTCTGTGAATAGTTTGTTAACATTATGTCACTTGACATAAGGTTTGGCGACACATTAAATTGAGGGTAAAACAAAGGTGAATGTTCTATATATTTTTACTGCTAGTTTAGTGCACCTGCTTCCACACAAGGCAGTAATTAACATGATGAGTTAAACAAGACATGTTATCAGTATTCAATTCAGTAAGACTATAGCACTTTACACTAAGATTGTTTTTACATAATATTTGAAATGCGTTGCGTTTCGGTACTTATGGCGTTGTTTTATAGTTAGCTCCTTCGCGAGGTGACTTTTTTTTATACATATTTGTTCGTCCAATTGTTAGTTTCTGTAACTAAATATCGATTCAATTGTAGCGGTGTGCAGGTCGTACTTGTAACAAATGTGATGATTGCACTTCTTCTTCCTTGCGTGTCGACAGAAATCTAAATGGACTGGGTCCAGAATTCGGCTACGTGTATGGCGCCATCACTAGCGTTCACCAGTTTCCGCTTCTAGCATAATGTTTTAACATAGCGACATTTCAATCTGTAGCCAAACATTGCTTTAACTGCACCGTAACCAAGAATATTATTGTTATTAAGTCACATTATTTTTGTAGAACCAAATCGCGAAGTTGCTAATATAGTACAGACGCCAGCCCATCAATCTACTATAATTTTATAAAATTTCTTTTTTACAAATTTCTTTAATAGATTTTCAACTTTATCGCTAAAGCGTAAGGTTCAAAGTTGATTGGGAAAATTTTTGTTTCGGGTTGCTTGATGTGCTGACGTCTGTATATTACGATACGTGTATAAATAAACGCCGTGGATTAATATATTACCTAAGTCACTCGTATCGTATACTATGTTATAGCTTAAGCGCACTTGAGTCACGCTTTTCTGTGTAAAAATGGACTATTTAAGTCATAGAAAAGCGTGACGTAAGTGCGGGTTTAGGTCAAACGTTGCTATTAAATAAATAAAACAACACTAAAAGTAGCGACAATTATTACAGAGTTAAATTAACGAAGACAAAGAGATCTTAAAATACTTGTCTGTCTTTACATTTTGAGCGTCCCTAAAATACATATAAATCTAATTTTATAATTACGTTATAAAATAAATCTTTATAATGTATTGCAATTAAAATTCATAGACATTAAATAATAATTTATTTTTAAAAGTCCAATTATTAAAATAAAATAGTTTTTTCTTAGTCAGCTTCAAGCAAAAATTAATACATAAGGTTAATGCTAGTTCATTATTTATTTTATAATGAGATTTTTACTGCTTAATTTAGGAAAGAATAGACATTAAACCATAGGATTATGGAACATTAATTTTAAAAAAATCTTCATAATATTAAAGCCGAAATTAAAGACACAGTTTAAAAAAAATTTAACCTTTACTTGAAGATGACACACAGCTCTTAAAACTATTATGATGTTTTCTCGGTGGATGTAGTGAATTCCTCAAAAATGCCAGATGAAAAAATAAACCAGTCTAACAAAATAAACATGGGCCCGACTAAAAATATAAAATGACTGAATAGTTTATGAGCGGTACATACAATGTTAGATGCGACGTGAAATAAGAAGAAACTATTAGCCTTAAATTAATGAGGTAAATAAAATAGGCACGTATCGGCGATGCACGAACGAATATATTAATTAATTTAGGGACAGGACAGTGACATTTAATAAATGCTTGTAAAAAAATTATTAAAGTTAAAATAAAAAATCTGGCGAAACTCCACAGATGTCAGAAAACAATGAAAAATGATTTTATAAACACATATTTTGCAGTTGACCCCGTAATCAGCTGTATATACTTGAACCAGAGTGTAAAAAAATAAACTATTTTTCTACTAACAACCCGAAAGTCTGACAGCCAGTCCTGCCAAGGGGTATTGTGTTACCCAGTAACTAGGTTGGTCCTGGCTGTCATTTGTGGATCTTTCTAAGGTTCACTAGTATTACCAAGGGGTATCGTATTACCCAGTAACTGGGTTGTGGAAGTCAGATAAGCAGTCACATGTAAAATACTGGTATTCAGCTGCATCTGGTAAGACTGGAAGCCGACCCCAACACAGTTGGGAAAAGCCTAGGCAGATGATAAACCGTCACGTCTATGAAGTTTCGCTAGTCGATTTAATTTGACCTTTTATACTAGATAATGGACACCATTAAATTTAAAAGCCTGTATATTTCTAGCCGGGCATAGCACAAAATATGTTAGTATCATTACACTTTATGAATAACTTTGGCAAGCATATAAACTACATAATTATGAATATGTTTAAGGTTTGTACTTGCGTCCTGCAAATATCAGTCATGGATATATTGGATAGCGGCGGACTGATGATGATTATGTTTACTCACACACATTATCGTATTAAATTAAATATACTATTATAATTGAACATTATTCCGATATGACCACAAAATACTTGTATTAAAATTCGATGAAATAATAAGTGAGTAACGTACACATACGTTCTTTGATGGACAATATTATAACATTAAATGGGAAACACTAGTATTTAATTCACAAAAGTGTTTGGAAGGCATTACTGCTGTTAATGGCATTTTATATTCTTAAAACCTAGTAACGTATTAACGTACATATATATTAACATATATACGAACGAAACCGCGCGAAATTAACGCGAAGTTGGCGTAATTAGCTAAGAAATTGACGTGGTTTAGAAGTAGGGAATCATTGAGTGGTCATTGTGAATTAGGGCCTTGACTGGAGACCACTTTTCTATGTTATCTTCGATCTACTGATATCATTGGATGTTTTTATGTCGGACAACCAATTACAAAACATCACATCACCCAGTCACAGGCTTGATCAGGTTCCCATACATTGCACGAACGCGTGCATGAAAAATTGTACCTTTATTTTTTAAGTTATTTATTATGGAGACATATCGTACGTCAAATTGGACACAGTACTTGAAAGTTTCCTTATTTTATTCTTATGTATTTCACTAGAAAATGCGTTCGACGGTAAAAAGGAAGTTGGGCATAAGCGACATTTTGGTCAAAAATGAGTTATATATGCCATCCAACGTAAAATTTTCCGCTCTTTCGAATGCGCTTACTCCCATGGCTCTACGATGACTTTTTTGGCGTTTATGCCCTAGCAAAAAAAAACCCAAATGACAAAATACGTCAGTTTTTCTAAAATTTAAAACTTTGAACGGCTCTCCTGAACATTTCATTTTTTGTCACTTATACCCTATTTCTTCTTAACCGTCGCGTTGTATTTAACTTAGAAAAAGGATTTACATACTTATTGCAGTATTTAAGAATCATTATGTGGTCTTATGAGTTATTGTATAAACTATCCATGTATAACATAATATTATATCAATATTATAAGTGTACAATTACATATAAAATACATAATAAAGTGTAAATTTTCTATTCCGAACACATTTTTTATGGGAAAACATTCCCAAAGAGTCAATAATTAATTAATTAAAATTTAATTTAATACCAAAAGCCAATTAATTGTAGCCGAATAATAATTCGAGTCATTAAAATAAGAATGAAAATCGTGAATGTCGTCATAGGGTCGAATTTTATGTTTTGCGATAGCATCATTTAAAATGGTTCAAAATAGCAACTAATGTTTATAAGCATAGACTTATTCATTAAGCTGGAAGAACTTTGTTACACTGTACCCGGATTTTTATTATTTTTAATGTTAGGGGGATGATACACGATTTGGGATCAGAAAAACTCGTGTTAAACAACACCAGTTACCTTGTTGTGACGTGTGTATTATCGCCCAAAGAGGTTAACAACGGGCACAAACTCCAAGTCATCAAAAAACTAATACACAAGGTATTTTGGCACAATATTTTGTTTATACAAATAAGAAATTGACTTGTTTATCAAATAAATCAAGAACAGTCTATGCATATAATCGAACTCGCACTATTATGGTTATTATTATTTCAGCTATAAGATCCACAATTGCGTGCAGTTGTCAGTAACTATGTCGCTATAGAATTGGGTTCACTAACATGAACACGCGGTGGTGATACTCGCTGGAGGTTAAATGACGTCATCAGCCACAGGCTTGGGTTGACTCTGCGCCTTTTGGTATACCAACACCTTTTCGCTCACCTCGCCTTCCGGGAACTGAGAAGAAAAGATAAGTTATGTCGAATTAATATTGAATGTGTGGTTCTTTCCTACATAGTCTTCACGTGATCTAACCAAGATTATGTCTGGACTTTAAAAGAGACTGTGACCTCTGAGTTTGCTTTCGGCCTTTCTTTACAGACTAGTCAGATAGGTAACGCCGACGTCATCTAGTTTTTAAAATATGATTGACGTGTATAAATGTTTATATAAACCTACTTACAAAAATAAAATCATTTATCATTGAATGCAAGCTAAAAACCTTTTTACGCCTAAACCTGAACGGATTTCGATAAAATAGAGATAGATGGCATTATAGGGAAAGACATGCTACTTTATGTCCCGGTAGCACGTTCCCTTTTTTTTTTTTTTTTTGGAAGGATGGGAAATCATCAAATGACCCCTCCCGCTCTGGGTGGAGCGGAAGGGAGTGTCTTACTGACTAAAACCCATCCGTGTTCCTTCCTTAGCCCTTTATATTCCGGGGCAGCGGTAACCCTTTCGGACAATCCCGCTGCCGTAGCACGTTCCCTTAGGATAATTTCTGACATCCACACGAGCGAGACCGCGGACAGAAGCTAGTATATCATAATTTTTCTATACAATATTAGTCGTCGTCTGAGAGATAAATTCCTTTCTACCCACATCATCTTTCAGACCATCCATTTATCTTTTATTTGGTCTGCTCTTTTCTTATAGCTATCGCTATTCATAATGAACGCTTTCTCGTCGTCATGATTCATACCGATCATCATATTAGGAGTATAGTCAGTGGACTTGTGGCTAAGTAATAACACCCGCACGGGTCGATCGATCAGGTTAAGCTACGCTTGCCGCGGTCGGTCCGTGGATGAGTGACCATCTTTATATACCAAGACCCCACGAGAAAGCACGTTAACGGGTCGTCAGAAGCCCGAAAGTTTAACATCCAGTCTTACGAAGGGGTAGCTTATTACCCAGTAACTGAGTTGTGGAGGTCAGATAGGTAATAGCTCCATGTAAAATACTGGTATTCAATTGCATCCGGTTTGCCTGGAAGCCGACCCCGACATAGTTGGGAAAAGGCTAGACAGATGACGAGTATAATCAGTGGACAGTGCATAGGATGATTTACCTGTGTGTGTGGTATCTCATGGATCAGCTTGTATCCTGTCAGCAGAGTCTCGACTCTTCCTTTAAGCCGGTCGAACAGTACCACAAGGTCGGGCGTCTGCCTGTTGGCATGTTCGGTGCGCCACCAACGCTGAGGGTTGTTGAAAAACGCTTCCGCTTCGGTGGTCACGCCGGTCGTGTTGATTGGCGGGTCGCAGTGCAGGTAGCGTGTCGTTATGTTTAGGTGGAGGTGGCTGCAACATGTACGGGTTTAAAATCACGCTTTTATTCCCGAAGGTGTGAACAGATGTGTATTGTATTGTAAACCTTAATCCTACTTTTTCCAGTTATATTTCAAAGTTCATTTAAAAGAGGTTTCGTGCCTATTGCAGTGACCCAGGGAAAAATAAGTCCATGCGGCCACTGAGAAATTTATATTGTAAAAGCTCAATAACACTTTGCCCAACTTGGGGTTTGAACCTGTTCAACAGTCGCGCTTGCGACCACTAGCTAGATCATCGAGGTAGAAAAAAAATTAATTGTTGTAATTTTTCGTGTCACCCGGGTTAAGTATAAGTAAACAAAAATCATCTGGGTTATATCCTGTAATGGTACATTTAAGTAGATAAATAAATAAATCTTGTGTGTTACAAAAATTACAATTAAGAGATATGTTATAAGTTTAATTAATTATTTATGTTTGTTTAACAATTTATTGTACCCCACAGAAAACAATGGGACAAACATATTTAAAACTGATGTGTTTTATTGTTGCACATTTTAAATTCTGATACACAGCTCCTTACAGTCCTTACCTATACAGCGGCGTGGAGTGGCACGGCATAAGGAACGTGATGGCGCTGCTGTTGCTGGCGGCGAGCCGGAGCAGCGGCATGAGCTGCAGCGTGCCGGCCTGGTGCAGCGCGCACAGGTACGCGCCCGGCACCGCGTTGCCCACGAGGATCGCGCTGGCTAGCAAGTACAGGTGCATTCTGGAGGAACAAATAACAGTTAATGAAAAAAAAAACAAAAAAATTTAATTTTTGAACGTCAAAATTTACAATTAAATAGAATTAATTCTAGTCGCCTTTCCAAAAGGTAGTTTTCGTATGGAGAAGAATGGGCAAGAAACTCCACCGTTACACTTATAAAATGTATTACAATATTCTGTATAATAACATCAATCATATGTGAAGACAATGCACATAGAATAAAATTACTATACCACAGTAGATAAAAGAATAAAAAATGAAGGCATAACAGATAAATTGTATAAAAAAACTTACTTCTTAGCCTTCCTGCTCCACGGCACTATGACGTCTTGTGCCAAATACATGAAGATTGGTAACAGAGGCAACACGAAACGGAACTCCTTGTGTGGAATGAAGCTGCAACAATCAAAATTATTTTAATTTTATTTCAACATATGACATTTACACCACAATTAATTACGGAATGCGTTTCTGGCACTTGTCAGTTGGATACGACTAAGAAATAATAAAGTTTAAATTCTTAAAACACATATTCAGCGCTTTCAGTCTTTTCAATTATTTTACCTCTGATTTTGCATCAGTGATCTTTATCGTCGTTGCTATACGGTTGCAATCAGAGGGACAATTCTCGTAATTTTAAGAACGTTCACAGTCTGATCTCAGTCTTGATGTGTTAAAAATACCTATACTTTCCCTACATTTTGACAAGTTTTTGACATTTGTTTGTCGCCGAGATGAGACTGCGACTAGATTTTGAACGTTTTAAATTAGGAGAATTGGCCTTCAGATATAAAATATCTGTGAAATGTAAGTATGTAACTGACAGGTGTCAGGAACGCATTCTTTAATTCATTGTGGTGACGGGACATTTTTCAATCGTCCAATCACTTTTTACTCCACACTACAATCTGAAGAATAAAATAATGTGGCGGTTCGACATATTGATACATAAATTGTCAATTATTCCTCACTAAAAAGTTATTTAACGATTGAAAAATCTGGTTTGACAACTCTCAGATTGATGATCGATTAAACATCGAGATGGCGTCGATTATTCTGTGTCTATACCATTGAATCCATAGAGACTGTTTTTCTACCCACTGCTTTGGATTCGTAACTGTCGATTCTGAATCTTATTTGCTTACAACTAAGTCACATACCTGTATAAAGCGACGTGTAAAGTAACGGCAGTAAGGAGCAGGCCTCCTATTCTGTTCTCTTTCGGTCGTCGCACTATGTTGTAGATTGCCCATAGTACGGGCAACAGGTTAATTCCTAATACCGCTGGGATTCCTTGCGTCAGGTACCAATGCCTGTAAGAAAATAGATTTTAGTTGCATCTTGAAATCATCAACCATCGCTTTCCACCAGGCAACATCGAGGTCACGAGCAGACCCAAGTAGCAGTTAATATAAGTTAGTCCCAATATAAGTTATCAATAGCCAATAAACTCACTTGACAACAGATAAAATTAAATGAGATGCCACTGCATGGGCAATGGAGAAGTATCAATTCAATACATACCAGGGGTGTTGTCCATAGAAGGAGGCAATGTCATACAGGACATTGAACCTAAAGAACTCCCAGGGCGTGACGACGAGGCTGCCGTGGTAGTACGAGTCTAACGCGACGAGGGCGCCACCGGCGATAAGACTGAAACAACACGCATTGGTTTTACATAATTATAGACACGTTTCTTTGAATGTATCTGAAATCAGCCTTCTTGCCTATAAGCAAATGTGCTGTTTACATCATGGTGTGGTTTATGCAGGACTCCAGCGAGCACCGCACACATGGTAATCATTTATTCAGCTTGAGGATGTGGTGCCTTTTGATGAGCTTGGTGATATTTTGTTGAAGCAGGTCTACGGCCAACTGATTTGGATGGTTTTTATCTTTGCTTGTGTGCATTTTCTACCATCAGTATATTGTCCTTTACTGTTTACTTTTAATTGTTTATGAATTTCTGCATTGTTGATGAACCATGGGACATTGGAAACTGATTTCAGAGTTGAGTTTTATGTTCATTGGGTGGCAAATAAGTCGGCTATATGCCTACCAATGGTAAAGACGTGGTCACACTAGTGGTCAGGTTAGGCCACCTTTCATTAATTTAGCAGCAGTGACAAGTGGCAGCTACTTGCTAAATAGTATGGCTTCTACTGACCTCTAATGTGCCAGTGTGTCTATGTTAGCGCAGCGCCTATATGTCCATCCCAATGAAAACAGACGTGTCTTGTGCCTTTTTTTTTAGGATGGGAAGTCGTCAAATGACCCCTCCCACTCTGGGTGGAGCGGAAGGGAGTGTCAGACTCTTACTGACTAAAACCCATCCGTGTTCCTTCCTTAGCCCTTTGTGTTCCGGGGTAGCGGTAACCCTTTCGGACAATCCCGCTGCCCCGGCAGGCTTCGGCCCTGACGGGCCCTCCTCTGATGCTAACATCTCTTTGAGGCGCGCGTGGAACACATACGTTTGTCCGATACGGGCCTGGTCCTGATCGGACGGTGAGCTACCCATTACTCGCCGTCCGCAGGCCCGCGCCTACGGTGTCCGGGAGTCGTCACGCGGCTCCCATACCAGTACCTAGAAATGAAGAAACTTACCCAATAGGCACGTATGTGCGTACAACAAGCTTCAGGCGTCCTTGGTTGGTGGTGAGCAAGTTGTAAGCCCCGAGCACGACCCACAGCGGCGCGGACGTGGGTCGCAAGAACACGCAGAGAACTGCCAGCCATATCCACTGAGGACTTTCTGTAACAAGGAGAAAGTTTACTTGATACCAAGCAAGCAACGCAGCACACCGCAATTTATATTTTTTTAAGTATTTGATGTTTGCAGAGAGGTTGATGAAGATGTGTGCCCAGAAAAGGTATGCTTATACAAGGTTTCTGTAACGAAAATCAATACCGCATCCAAATTCATGTCAAGCGATCTGATTAGATGACAAAATAAATCATTGGGGTTTATTCATAAACATCGCTTCAAGTTAAGTAATGATTAGCGACTGTTTAACTATAATTTTTTGACATTTAAACGTCTCTTAACTTTAAGCAATGTTTATGAATAAACCCCAACATTTGGACAACCAATACGGTAGTTAATTTGTTTTTTAGGGTAAACAAACAGTAGTACTTATATTAAAAATAATTGGGAATAATGTAACCCTTAACAACAATACTACTTATTACATTTTCCACAGAATACAACTTAGATATTTACTAACTGAAGGCAAACAACTTTAGAAAAAAAAATGAAAATGTGCGTGTGTGTTGTGTGTGTGTGTGTGTGTGTGTGTGTGTGTGTGTGTGTGTGTGTGTGTGTGTGTAAATGTATTTTCTTTCTTATAGCTGCTTCTCGCTCACACTGTAATCATTATGGCATTAAACAGTCATAATAAGGCATCTGGGCAAAATTAATTATATAGGTACTGTTGTCCGTTGACGTGTTTTTGTTCTGAAACCGGGTGTTAGTATGCCTTCTCAGTACAAGCATCTTCATGTACCTCTCTGCCTACCTCAAATTCTTTTGTAAATAATTCGTAATACCTTTAAAAAAAAAGTCAATCATTATCTGACGTCAGTTTGATATAAAAAATCTAAAAACCGAAAAATCTCTGCGAATTCTTTGTAATGGTCATGGGCGTTACATAGTGAAGAATAAATTATGATTTACCTATTAGTGATCTGTGAAGTTGTGTATGAGACTTTACATAGCTCATTGAAGGATACTCCATAAATATTATTGTGTTCACAGCATGAACAGGATAAGAACTAATCTGAGGCCAATTATTGATGTTAAAAGCTGGGCACCACAAGATTCTTTTCCTGTTATTTGAATTACGGAACAATTGCCATTTTATTGTTTACTAGCTTCTGCCCGTGACTTTGTCCGCGTGGCTCTTGTTCCCCCGACCCACCCCGTCGCATTGCATCGCCTGCCTGCGCTACTACTTCGTTTTCGCTCTGCGTTATTTCCGTTGTTTTTGCTCGCCTCCTAAAGGTCCTAGCGTGTTGGTAAGTAGCCTATAGCCCTCCTCAAGAATTGGGCTATCAAATGCAATTAGATTTTTTTTTAAATCAGGCTGCTAGTTCCGGATATTACCCCCTAAACTACAAACTTAAAAACAAACAAATGTTACCTTTTATAATATTAAGTACTCGTTGCGCACCGCGGTTTCACCCGCATAAGTTTCGATCCCATGGAAATACAGATATTAAAAGTATCCTATGTGTCAATCCTGTTTATAAAGTATCAGTGTGCCAAATTTCTTATAAATCCGTTCAGTAGTATTTCCGTGAAAGAGTAACAAACATACAAATCACAAACTTTCGCCTTTATAATATTATTATTGTGATTGTTTATTAATTCTCTGATAAATAAATAACGTGTAAGAGGCTAGAAATTCCATAAATATATTTTTCGAACAAAAACAATAATTTACTTTTTCTGTTTTTATTAGGTTGCTTTAAATAATAAAACAGAGGAACAATCTGATTTTTCTGTCCTTAAATTACCTTTTTCATAATATCCCAGCTTTCCACCCTTGAATGGGAACAGGGACAAGGCAATAGCAACCAGCGCAGTCTCCAAGGTCTGCAGCAAAGTTCTACCGGATGTGTAGAACCAGAACCATGATGTGAGGATCAGGAATAAGGCCCATTTACGATTGCCTGTCCATTTGTAGAAACTGTAGTCTGCTGCAGTACTGATAATAGCTTGCAGGATGCGAGGCAGGAGAATCTGTAAATAAATTTTGGGTTACATTATTTAAGTTCATGTTTTGTTGGAAATTCATTAAATCTATTAAGACGGCGTCGACCAAACGCCATCCGCGCAGTGGCGCCCTAATCGTTTGTTTGGTTGATTATATGTTAATATTAATATAGACGGTAGTTTTACATCGTTTAAATAAATTATCATAAAAACGGAAAATAGTGGTCACTATTTTCCGTTTTAAGGATAATAATAAAACTAAACAATTAAAAACTACCATTTATAATAATATTAACGTATAATCTTGAGGAGCACAACTTAACATGCTTATTTTCTGCATTTTCATACTAAAATAAAAGAAATAACCAAACTAATGATTAGGGCGCCACTAGTGGGTTGGCGCCCCCTTTAGATAATGCCATGTTTTGTCTCTGTATCACCCTAAGGTTGATCGGTACAAAATGCCTCAGGCATTAAGTCCGCATTTATACAGTATTTTTTTAATTGGGCATAAAAATTTAATAAATAAAAAGATTTTATTTATTAATTTAAATTTTTTATTTGAAGATTTAAAAACTTTATTTTTATTACTACTTTCGTAAAATGTATGTTACTATATAGCGTAATTTATGGACTTATTATAGCTCTGGCCCAACTATTATAATTTTAATAGCATAAACAGTAAGAAAGCTTTTCTCTCATTTTATTAGTCCATATTAGGTATCCATGACAAAACTACAAGGTATACATATACAAGCCATTCTGCAACTTTGATTTTTAAACATAACTTTGTAGCTAGACAGGACTTACTAAGTATTACAAAGAACTACTCCATTACAGATATTAAATAACATCTACTCATGTTACAAACTAGTATGGTAACACAATATACAATTAGAATGTTCTGTAAAACAACTGCTTATCATAAAGTCTGAACTATGCTTTGAGATAAAAAGCTATGACTTATCATTACTTCGTATATAATTATGGAACATTTAAATCATTGTGTATCCAACACTACAAAAATATCATCATCGCCACGATGCAGCTGAATTCCAGTATTTTACATGGAGCAACTGCCTATCTGGCTTCCACAAGTTACTGCGTAAAATGATACCCCTTGGTAAGACTGGTTGCCAGATTTTAGGGCTCCTGATGACCCGTAATGACTGTCAAAGATACACAAATGACAGCCGGAACCAACGGCTTAAAATGCTTTCCAAGGCACAGAGGGGTCTTGGTATATAAAGATGGTTACCCATCCACAGACTAACCGCGGCAAGCGTAGCTTAGCCTGATCGATCGAACCATGCAGCTGATATTAGTTAGCCACAAGCCCCTCACTACAAAAAAGATAATGAGTTTCATTTTTTAGTTTTTGTGGGACACTTAGTCACTACTACATAGCTTTTGCTAAATTAAATGATCAACACGGTTGAAATAAGTAACAAGATATAGATTGGCTATATGTTGTTGTTACTTGATTCAACTGTGTTTAGATTGTCTTTAATTGACAATCTAAATAGGTATTTTGCTTGGTCATGGTGAGCCATTATTTTCAGTCTGGCGGAGAACATTACAGTTAATTTAGAACTACATGCTTACCAGAGCTTCAGGGTAGTCCAGACCAGTGACCTTCAGCACAGTGTACAGTGCAGCCACTACACTTGGGTACAAATAGCTCCTGATGCCTCTCTGCCATTCCCAAGTCACGGCTCCATACCCAAACACTTGCTTGTGAGCCACTTCCAAGGTCTGCCAGTACTCATCAGGCACATACCACGTCTGCACCAGGAATACAGACAGAATCCTCACAAACAATATCACGGAAGCCACCTGAAGAGGCCTCAGGCCCTTTGCCAAAACCATTCTCCCGCCTAAAACGAAAGAGGTTACATGTGAATTGTCTATAAATAGAAAGCTTTAATGTGCTCAATAAACATCGAAATTCTAAAAAGATTGACCAAGATTAATACTTCATACAATTATCGTTATAAAAACTTGGTTCTAATTAGAAATATTGGTGTTGATAACTTTATCAAACGAAACAAACTTTACTCACAAAAGTGTCAACTAACGCGTCCCTATAATTAACACTGGAATTGAATGAACAACAAGCTTTTAACACAATATAATTATGTAACACTTTTTCATGGTTGTATTCTAAGCATTCTAATCGATTGATGTAACTAAAAATAAACACAAAAACACTTTTATCGTAATTATTTCACTAACCTCAACAAAACCCGCCGCCACCGCGAAGTAGTGCTGTGATAAACACAGAACAACTTACTAACTAATTATTATTATTTTTTTTTTGTAAATTAACGGTATTATAATAATTTGTTGTTAGATACTTTTTTACATTTAGATCAAATTAAACATCAATATTACGACAATAGAGGGCAAAACAAATAAAATTTTGAATGAGCCACTGAATGGTTGAGACCTAGTAGTGTTGACAGACCAAAAGCCAGATGGATGGATGGTTGACATTCAGAAGTTCGCGGGTTTACTCGAGAGACCCGCACAGACTAGGCAATTATGGAACAGCAGTGGGTGGAACAAGCCTGCTGATGATTATGATGGTGAATGCCAGATTCATAAGCTTGGCACCTGCTGCAAACTGCTAACCTCCACAAAACCAAAAATGTGAGGAAGCATATCAGGCATAGAATCTCACATCAGCAGAGCAACTGTTTGCAAGCCCACACAAGCCAAGCAAACGGCCCTAATCGCCCTTTGAATTTGTTTATAACATTTAATTTTTTCCAAGTTTAGATCAATCATTAACTCAAACAATTTATAATCGTCTAAATAAATCGATTTAACCAAACGTTTTACTCACTCACTACACAATTACGTCAACTATGCGCAACTATGCCCGTCCGCCATGTTCGGTTTGTCTACTTGTCTTTGATCAGTCGTGTTCGAAAACTAATAATTTCGAATAATTTTTTTTATTTCATATTATAATGCAGATTATTTAAGACGTAGTGACTAGCGTGTATTGTTTATGGATAGCTAAAAGTTAATTGATAATATTTTTTTTGAACAAGCAAATAAGAAAGATTATCAGTAATCAAATGAAAAAAGATCCGGCGTCATAGAATTTTTGATTACAATAGGTTTTGAACGTCATTCCAGTACTTTATTTTATGATGCTCTGTGAGTCTGTGACGTCAATTTAGCATGCTACTTATTAGTAATCTGTGCGTCAATTTATGAATGTTGATTTTGTTGGAAAAATTACTCGTGTTTTCTTTGTAAATTATTAAGATGTGGTGTTAATTCAAGAATGGGTAAGTAAGATTTTTAGATGAAAAAGAACCCACGTGGATCAAAATTATGATATCGTGGTGTTTGTTTACAGATGAGGCGAAAAAAGAGACGGTGGACCTTTCGAGGCGTGGGTTGAAGAAAATAGAGAAAGCGCCCGCGGAGGAATCCAAAACGATTATTAATTTAATCCTAGACCAAAATGAACTGCAACGGCTCGATAACATCGACACATACAACCGCGTCGAAAATGTAAGATACCACGAAGTTTATTAAATTTACTTCGTAAAGTGTACTTTGTTGGACTAACAACTCGAACATTTTAATATTTTTGTTGTTCATTGCATATAATATTCTCAGATAACGTAACTGTTATTTTTGCCCTAATATAATTTGTACGTCTCATTTCACTACAAGCAGTAACCTACTCATGTATAAAAAACAAAACATACAATTTTCAAATGTCACTTCAAATTTATTATGTGTATGGCTGTATTTGTTCGTAAAATAATGGTAACATCATACAAATTCTGTTTGTGAATAGTTATCAATATGCAACAACTTCCTGCTACGCATGCATGGTGTGTCCAGATTGACGAACCTCCGAATATTGGCTCTGAGCAACAATGGCATACTACAAATAGAAGGACTAAAAGACCTGATATATCTTAAAGTTTTAAAACTAGCAGGTAAGTCTGTACAGTAGAAGTAGTTGTCTGTGCAAATTCCTTTTTGATTTAATACTAGGAATATAGTTTTAAGCAGCATTTATTGTGTTCTAGTTTGGAGATCTATTTTTTAAACAGATCTTATAACCGCCCGACTTCATATCAGTAGTTGTGCCCAGAGTGCAAGAAAAAATAAAATAAAAAATAAATACCTGATACAATACAGCATAATTAAATAAAAAAGCAGATTAAATGAGCTGTGGTGTTTGGTCATAAATATATGACCCTGGTGAAATGGACACGAAAATATTTAATTTTGTTGGATTAATCCGGCGTAAGAGGTTAAAAGTAGGGATTCCTTGATACGCCTTTTTGCCAATACGATACCGATGCTGTTATAAAAATATCGCCGTTACCGATACGCTTATTGAATTAAAAAATGAAGGTAAAATAAATAAAACAAGTCAGGTTATTTTTTTTATTAATATTAAAAGAACAAATAACACGAAAAACTAAATAAAACCGTTTAAAACTATAGACAGGTTGAAATTAGTCAATAGTTTTAGTAATTAAAATGAACATTGAAAAGATTTTTGTTTAAAAAACAAAGTATTCTTAAGTTTTGCGGAGAAAGGCGATTTCGCAAATCTGTTAATAAGACCTGCGTTGGAAAATAGTCTCTCAGATGCGACAGAGCTCATTTGGGAAACTAAAGTACTTCTGCGCCATTTTTTTCAAGTTTGGGTAAGACATCATTGCACCAGAAAACGAACGGATCTGCGCCTCTCGATATATTAGGAGACCTTAGGTATCTCTCGACTGCTTCTTAGAGAAAGTAACAGCTCAGACAGTTACAGTACTACATGTAAGTGTGACCGTGTCTGAAATAGTTTCTGAATGCAGTAATATAATAGTATATATATACGAGGGTGAATCAAAAAATTCTTGGAATCTATATAAAAAAATGCAAAGATTTAAACAAAAATATTGAATTTTTCTACATAATGTTCCTCCAATGCAATGCATTTAAAATAACGCGTTTCTAACTTCCTTATTCCTTGTGAAAAAAAAATGTTTTTCTTGACTCGAAAAACTCCTCTACGGCAGCCATAACCGCGTCATTATCGTGAAATTTTGTTCCACGAATGTCCTCTTTTAATTTTGGGAATAAGTGAAAATCACTTGGGGCTAAGTCTGGAGAATATGGTGGGTGGTCAAGGAGATTGAAGCCAGCATAGCGGATTGCGTTGAGCGCAACTTCCGATCGATGAGCAGGAGCGTTATCTTGAAGAAACAACACGCCCAACGATAGTTTTCCACGACGTTTTTCTTTAATCGCTTCACGCACTTTCGGGATTAAACTTGCATAATAGCGTGCAGTAATCGTCTGGCCTTTTAGCATGTAATCAATGACACTGAAGCCATAACTTTGCCAGCGGTAGGAGCAACTCGAAATTTCTTAATGGATGGAGAGGATGGTCGTTTCCAAGACATGCTTTGTCTCTTAGTTTCTGGATCGAAATGGTGGACCCAATTTTCATCCATGGTGACAAGGCGACGCACAGTATACGATTTGACCAAACTAGAGGGACAAAAGTCTATAAGACAAGGGGTTTGTAATGGGTCAACGTTATAACTTATAAGTTATGTGATGATGTGGTAGCACATTAAACACATTTTTTCAATTATGTAAATTTTAATCTGACTTTAAAAGCGATTTTAAATCAATACAATGTTTTAAGTTGCTTTTTTTTGGTAATTTTCTCAACAATGATATATAAGGGTCAGATGACACGAGTAAATACTTAATTAAATCAAAATTTGTGCGGACACGAGAAGTTTTCAAAGTGTGGCCCAGTCTGACTTTACGAATTTCTTTGTTTTTGGCCTCTGAAGCCTCTTCGGACATTTGTCCTATTGGTATGATTGAATGTCTTATTATCTCTGCTCCATGAACTAGTAATTTATGTAATGTAGCTGGCATGTTATACCATGGGTATAAGGAGAGGTACAAGCCTCTTGTTTCTGAGCAGTTTGAATCAAACTTTATCGGGTCAATTTCATCCGCAACAGTAATTATTGTTACATATTAAATTTAAAAATAAAACAAAATATCTTTATAAACATAAAAAAGCCTTTGTTTAATAATGTAAAAAATATTAACATATTGATAGGCAATCAAACAATATGGTAATCGAAGTCATATATTATCGACTTATGTTGTAGATACATATTTTTAAATTCCTTCAAACAAACTTAATTTATTTCTTTTTTCCTCTTATAATTTGATTTAGAGCTTTAGTCGAAATGTAGGCGAACATTAATAAATTTCTCAATGACCGCGCGAATAAGCTGCACTCTGTGATCAAATGTGGGATGTTGTGAAAGAATGTTGATGTAAAGAACCAAATACGTCATTGCAGCTGATAAAAGACTTTAAAATACGGTTTTTTAAAAATTTGGATATCTTTGTGATCGGGAAGGATAATGTGACCCATTTCTTTAATGTGGTTTTTAATTATAGATTCTGACTTCAGACAGATTCGGAACACATCCTCACTCGGGAAACATAGTCCACCCATATTTTTTAAAATAATCAGTTTGTGAAACCACAATTTGTTATTGCAATACACTATCGGTGCATGTCGAACATTTCAATACTGAAGCCAGTTTTCTGGATACCCATCCTGAAATATAACCGACAATCTGCTTAGTGGTTTTTTTAACGCCTTCTTGATTTAACATTGTCGAAAACACTTCGACATTTGTGTTAATATCATTTTCTACAGCAGTTGCATTTATTAACTGAGAGTCATTCTCGATCGAGTCAATCTCCTCATCCATATTTCTTCTACTTACTGTAGAATTAATGTTGTGAACTGCAGACGAACACGTTAATACAGTTATGTCTTCTAACGGTAGGCAGTTTCCTAAAAACGAAGATTTCATTTCAAGGTGTTGAAGGATTTTTTTGTTTGGAGATTTATTTTAAGTTTGGATTATTGTTATAACCTCCATGTCGCCGGATAGCACCCAACAACATTTCAATGTGATTTTGGGACAACCTGTAAGTTGCGATATATTGCAAACGTTGTCCTTCGACCAACGTTGTGTATAGATGCTTTAAACATTCTATACAAATAAGGAAGCCCAAAAAGCCTGTTTTATTTTTAGATTCCACAATTTTTTTCTTAATTATTTTTATTGTGATTCGTTTACGAACCTTGCGTCTATACTTAATAAAAATATGAAGATTTAATATATATTGTTTCGCGTTTTCTAGAAAAGCTATGATGTCATTGGCGTTTTTTAGAGAAAGCGGTTTTTTCATGCCGTACAAATCGGATGATTTGGAGTTAAAAACATCAAATAAATGATTAAAAATTTCTATAAAATCTACTGTTCCTTTAGTGTCCACGAAAAGAGAAGACGTTAAAATCTCATCACACAATTTGAGAGCATTTGCAACACTCATGCTCATGAGTTGTGTTGCCAATTTGACTTTCATCACTTCATTTCTAAAATAAATGTGACGAGGGGTGATTTTGTTAGCAAAATTAAGTCCAAAATCTTTTTGAAACTTAACTAAATTTTCTAATAACTGCCAGCGAATCTTCCTTCTACTCCCGTCAAAAAATTGTCTTAGATTCAAATGAATTTCTTACTAATTTAATCATGTGACAAGGGTCAAACATAATTGCAACATCTAAATCACATTCAGGATGTTTGAATATTGTTTTTAGGTGTGATGGTTGTTTATGATCACAACCTAATAAATTAGCTGCATTTATATTAGATGCACAGCCATCAAATGTTATGGCTACAATGTCAACTCCCACACGGTAGCATTCACCAAGACATGTTTTCAGTAAATTTGCCCGAGTTTCAGCCGACAGTCCGTTAACAAGAAAATATGCTACCGGGATTTTCCAACTTTCGTTCATACAGACTAATATAAAAACATTATGCCTGAGTCGCTATTTCCCACGATTTTGCTGATCCAGCACGAAAGTCTACGACACCTACAGTCTTTTTTCCTGTCCACGTAGTTTGGTGACGAAGAGCCATCTCGTCTGCAATTAAGGTGCACAATATTCGCTGGCCACTATGTTTATACTTCTTTTCTAAAACATCTAACGCTTGTTTATTAAACCCAGGATCACCTGAGCTGTTTTCGTACCATTTCCCTATGACACGAGGATGTGGTAAAGATCCATTAAATATCTGTCTTACATATTTGTAGGCAGCTACGGAATAATAGTGCAAGGTGCTCTTGCTATGCTCTTTTGAGCCAGTCTATTTATAAATTCTACTGCTTCGGCTTTAAGATTCAGTTCATTGATCTGGTCAAAGTAAAAAAAAAAATTATTTTGGAGCTCAGAAACGAATTGTTTTAAGTTATTGCATTTTTCTTTTAGCCTTTTACTTTTTCTTACTAAATTATAATTTTTAAACTGTAACTTGCGTTTTTCTAAGGAAAGTTTACTAATCTTTTTCTTCAAAATAGCTTTCCTTGGTGTTTCAAAAATTGAACCTTTTTCCGACACTTGAACATGCTCCAAACTCGTCGGTGATGAGATAATATTTTGTGCTTCTTGCTAAAAAAAATATATATATATATATATATATATATATATATATATATATATATATATATATATCCGGTTATTTCACAAAAACCAATACTTTTAAATAATGTGTTTAAAAATGACGTATAATTTTACCATAATTATAGGAACTGCAGTCTTTTTTATTCTTCGATAATTTTTTTTCGTCACATAAATGTCTTTAGCTGAGAAATGCTTTGAGCAAACTTTAGTATAGGGAGTTGGTAGCCAATCGTTTTCACGTCTTTAAACCCTTATTATGTTAAGCCACTTTTCTTTTATCAGCCCATCTGTAGGCAATCTAAAATGAAACGGAAAACAATAATGTATATTCATAACATAACAAGTGCAATAGTGCATATTATATTCAAACAATATTATAAATTCTAACAACAAAAAAAAACTTGTGTATTAGTGTCCCAACCTCCCCTAACGTCACGTGACTACTAACTTCATGCGCCGGCCGTCATTAGACGCAGCATCGTACAAAATAAAAAATGAAGTTTTGTAAACTTACGCGTGAAATGACACATTTTTGTCTTTAACTTTTGGTGTATAATTTGTACATCCTCTGAAAACACACGACGGCATGTTTTCTTTATGTTTTGCACAGGTTTTCACACACGATATAAATTAAAAACAAACATAGCGTCGCGCGACAGTTTGGTGCGTGACTGAGCGCAATGTGGCCAATTGGCTTCATTTCATGTTGTTAGAGTGCGGACAACGTATCTATAGTTTTATACATCATTGGTTCAGCAGCGATATTTCAATATTTTGAAGCTGTGTCAGATCTTCCTCTGTTATTTCAAAAGCATCATCAAAGTCACACATTTTGAGTAATAAAAATATATGAATCACAGGCAGAAGCTAGCCTAGTCTGTTGTCGAAGCGTGTTCATACGGCTTACGCAACTGGCGTCCTCGATATTGTCCTGCGGGGCACTAAGAATTGCGCGCGAACACAGATAGCTACAACGCGGCGCTAGAGTGGGGGCGCGCGGACGGGATACTCGGAAGTGGGCGACACTTTGACCCGCGTGGCTTCAACGGAATAAAGTTCATATAATTATACGTAGCGGGCCATGGGGGACAATGTTGGGCGACATGAGTTATCTTCACATTTATAAAGATTTTCGCGGTTATATCAATGTTTTCTAAGTTAGAAATGCATATTTAATAATATTATTAATAAAACAAAAATTAGATTTTTTGACAATTACATTTTTTTTTTGTGTGTCGTAAAGGGAAAGTTAAGTGTCGCCCAGCAATGTCCGACATGGCGTTGAACGTGTTAACATTCGTGGCACCCATCTTGCCAACACTTTTTTGAACCCCAGTGAATCAATTAAAATGGATTGAACGCTACCAAATGATATCTTTAGGATCTCAGCTATATGTTTTATAGTTATTCTTCTGTCTTCCAAAACAAAAAAAAACTTTTGACATTTTCTTCCGTAACAGAGGTTGAAGGCCGCCCAGAACGCGGGTCATCTTTACAGCTTGATCTACTTCTTTTAAATTCAGCCACCCAGTACGCAACCGTGGAATAGGGTACAGCATCATCCCCTAATGTCTGCTGAATGTCCGAAAAAAATTCCTTCGTAGACATTTTTTTCAAACAGATATTTTATCACCGCACGTAAGTTCACTTTTATCCATAATTTTGGATTATGAGCAACTCGTTGCACAAAACAATTTATTACGTGCGAACGAATTGACAAAAACAAGTGACGGTTGCATAAATATTGTGTGATTGTCTCTTTAATTGGAATATCGAACTTCTCCCAAAAACGTTTTATATATCGCTCACCTAGTAATATACTGGTACATCTACGTTTTTCACATTTTACAGAAACTAGGTGAGCGATATATGCAATTCTAAGAACTTTTTGATGCACCCTCGTATAGTAATAGTAGACTGTGATTGAAATATTAGTGCTTTTTAACGAGGATCAAGCATTGTGGCTAAACAATAATTATGTTTCTTCATTTTTCAAACCATCAATTTTTTTATTATGAGCCAATACCAAGTCAGCCGCAATTTTGTTTTTGGTAACTACTGCTCGAACTCGGTCTTGTATACTTCAATCTTGAAAAGCTTTGTTACGATTACTTGCTATGTTGATACCCACAGAACAGATAAAAGAAGTTAGAAAGGAAATAGTTCCCGATTTGTATTAGAACGCGTGTCGCCGCATGTCTCCCACTCTTTCACTCCACTACAAGCAAGAGGTCAATACGTACGCGCATTACGCACACAAATAAACCACATGCACTTAGATCAGTTGTCACACTAACGCAAACACTGCGTTTGACGTACACTCACACAACAATATATTTCTCATAATATATTATGTTACGGCGAGAAAAAGGTCGATCTATTATATCGATAAAATTTTAAAGTGATTAAAGATTCGCATTTTTCGCTTTAATTTTAAAGCCAAAAGTTGCGGGTACGGTACGAATAATGTGGACTTCCTTAATAAAAATGTGTGAATCTTCCTTCCAAAATGTAAATGTGCCCTGCCCACTGCCCGTTAAGTTTGGTGATTCTTCTGATTGTGTGGATAACGTTGGTTCTCCTACGGATATCTCGGATTCTTGATTCGATCGTGCTAGGAGACTCCTAGCTTATAGCCCTTTGCATTGCCCTTTGCGTGACTTTTGGGACCCTTTGGGCCTTCTAAGGAGGTTTATTGTGGGCGATTACGTTTCAGAGCCATAATTATGACACCACTGGCAACACGCACTGGTCGTAAACTTTCGTCTTAAGATAACGTGGTATGTCGGTCGAGAAAACATCGCACAGCTTCCCGAATGCTGCTTAGCCGAGTTAGATAGAATAGAATAATTAGAGAAACATAATTCTTTGACTATTTTATATTGCCTTAGTCACAAAACAGATGATGGAAAGTCTGTCTTTCTTCGGTGGAAAGCACTACACATTCTTCTGCATCATAACTTCCAACCTCATTAGTGCTGGTAAGCTCTTCCAACGAGTCTGGGTGAGGCACAGTTTTTAACAATGCGATCGCGGTTGCGGGCAAAGGTATCTTACTTTTTTTTTTCTTTGAAGCATGTGCACACTTGAGATTACCGGATCAGATGACTCTAAAGCCCTATGGAATAAATCGGTCATTGTTTTCCTATCCATTTTTCGACAGTGATGTTCGCGATCGCTTCTCCAAAATTTATTTCTAGATTCTGATGCCTGCTCAGATAGCATTCCTATAGGAAGCGATGTTGATTCCCTCCGTCCACTAGGCTTATTATAAATTTCAGCAGGTGGTGATGGCAACTTTGGACCGGAGTAGATGGAGGCAGATTGTCCGCTTAAAAGGGTCCAGTGACCACGATCCTCAGTAATGAGGGACCGATTTGAAGAAGAACTAGGCTTATAAGACTTATTATTTATAAATGATAAGAGCTCTTCCCATTAAATACCTACTAGCCAATATTATACATACTGAGATCCTTTTTAAAACTAAGTATTTGGGCTGTTCTAGCAGTAGAAGCAGATTTTGATGGTGATAATATACATACCACATCTGCTAAATAAACAGTCCCTTCATCCTTGTTAACGGGAAAGACAAATTTCCAAGTTTGAGGTTTCGTCCTTAAAAATGATACTCTATATTCGATAGGACTATATTTTTTTATGAAGCACTTGCCCAACCTAATATAAAATGGTTTTCTTTTTTTCGAACTTAACCAGTACGAAGCTCTGTTCTTTGATGTTCTCTGTCAGAACTGGTGTTTGATTTTCAATATCTGATTCTTCAGAAGTCTCTTCGATTGGAGAACAAGAACTTTCCCTCAAACTCATGTCAGCCTCATCCTCACAATCAGTCTCGTCGTTATAATCGGTTTCACCTTCATAATCAGTTTCATTCTCATCTTCATCCTTACCAGTTTTCTTTTGTCTCTTTGGTTTATCTTTCCCTAAAGTTTTCTTCGGTCTTGTTGTTTTTGTTATTAAATTTTCATCTGAAAGTAACTAGCGCTCGTTTCATTTTTCTAGCTTTCTCTCCTTTCTTGCTCTTGCTTCTTAAACTTTTTTCTATTCTCAATTTCTTGCAGTCTCCTTTTTTCAGGAGTGTCTGTATACATTCTCGACTTTCCTGGCAGTTTTCCTTTCTTTGATTTTTTTAATAAATTTCTGTCCACCCTGGGATAGGGCCGGATTATTTCAGGAGTTATGATTGGCACAGTTGCTGAATATGCAGTACTAGGTGTTAGCAAGGAAGGTGATGTAGGCGTAGAGCTTCGCGGCAAATCTTGTTGAGTAAGTTCTATTCCTGCAAGATGGGTTTCTGAAACACCGGCTTCTTCATCTGCTGTAGAACTAGACGGTCCACTTTGTGGGTACTCTAACGGCTGTGGCGCTAAAGAAGCATGCCCTAACATCAGTGGCAAATTTTCAGGAATAAGCGGTTCCCTGTCAACGTCTGGGGTTGGTGTAGAATCAGAATGGTAAACACTCACGGGTGCAAAATCGTCGTCACTGAAAACTAGCTTGTTAAATGGCCAAATTCCTGTCTTTTCAAAAGCACTTGTTATATTTTTACCGTTGAATGACTCAAAATATGCTACTTTAGCCAGTTTCGGTATGTTGTATATGTTGAGAGTTTTGCCTGGATTATTAACATCCCAATCATTAAACGCAACCTTCAATTTGGCTTTAAAAGGTCCAAATACGCCAACGTCTAAGGGTTAGAGCCGATGTGTTGTGTGGGGTGGGAACGACAGATAAACAATGCCGTTATTGCGCGCATAGTCCACGCTTTCTATTGTAACGTTGCTTTCATGGTTATCGACCAGGAGCAAAATAGGGTTATCTTTAGAGCACGACGATTTCTTTTGTATATGTTTCAACACCTCCAAAAATATACCTGAATTTATCCAACCACTTTTTGAGGCAGTTCCGCGGCTGCCTACGGGAGCGCCAACCATGAAGTGGTCCTTAAAATGGACCCTAGGAAAGATTAATAGTGGCGGAATTGTGTTACCACTAGCTGAAATTATTACTCCAAAAGTAATTAATTCGCCCCTCTCTGCAGAAACAAGTTGACCTATTTGTTTTTGTTTTTTCTCAGCCAAAATTTTAGGAGTGCTCATCACTGGATATCCCTGACTCATCAAAATTGTAAATTCGATCAGAAGTAAAATTATATTTTGTCAATACTTTTTCAAGGTTTTCGAAGAACTCGCTTACGACAGTTTTATTGAATGCAAAAGATCTCGCTGCACTGGTATTTTCAGGTTTCCTAAGACTTAAATTTGAGTTACGCCTCCGGAAACTGTCTAACCATTCCTTTCCTGCCATAATTATTATTATGATCCCAACTAGAAGGGTAACGTAGTTTATTCACTTTTGAAAACTCATCCAATCTCAATCCATAGTGCATTTTCGAGCATTACGTTATATACTTGTTCAGTAGAATTTCTTCGTCAATAGTAAACACTTGATTTGACGTAAATTTGCAAACTAAAAACACGCACCTGTGTATTATTTTCTCTACTGACAGCTTCTTGCTTATCAAATTTTGACAGACGACTTTCTAAAGTTGATGGCTTGACACCATATTTTTGTGCAGATTTCCTTATTGATGAAGTTTTATCCAAAACTTCTTTCATCGCAGACTTCATTGCATCTTCATCTACTTCTCCTGTCCTTGTCCCCTTTTTTATGTATATTCGCGGCATGGTTCTGTAACAACACTTTAGTGATTAATATTTTTGCTGGCACAAAGTAAAGAATGGGGAGCATTCGTACAGTACGAATCTACCCCATTCATAGCTGCACGAAGGTACCCCAACCAGAGAAATCCACAATAAAATTAAAAATAACTGTAATAGTTAGCCTAAAATGACTATTGACGTAATAAACTACGTAATCACTACATAAAATAAATTTAACAGTTCGACCAAAACTTATCTTCTATAGTATCTATACTTATAATAAATCTGTAGAGAGGTCAAATCAAAAATGTACATGATATATATTTTCAAAATAACTATCAGGGGGTAATTGGTGATCGATACTGATGCCAAAAATGCAATCAGTAAAATTTTTGTCTGTCTGTCTGTCTGTCTGTCTGTCTGTCTGTCTGTCTGTCTGTCTCTATGTTCCTTATAGAAACAAAAACTACTCGACGGATTTTAACGAAACTTGGTACAATTATTCTTCATACTCCTGGGGAGGTTATAGTATACTTTTCATCACGCTACAATGAATAGGAGCAGAGCAGTGAAAGGAAATGTTGGGAAAACGGGAGAATTTGCTCCATTTTTTAAGCTTGCGTCGCGTGTGCAGTCTTAATGGTTAAAGCTACATAGAAATCATTTATGACGGAAATGTTCTACATAAAATTATCTAAAAAATATCCCGCAACAGCATATGTCTATCTTTTATGGTTGACTCACAATAACACTTGTAACTCCCGATAGCTTAGCAGTTCGGAGCTTTCTGTTAATATTTGTTTACTCTTACGTTTATCATACTCTCATTCATCCCTAATTAAAAGAAGTTAATATTATTACCTATTGAATAAAAAAAGAATCATAGTAATCGGTATAGAAACACCAAACTTATACATGAAATACGCTAATAAGCCATCGCGCCGTCGCGCGTGAATACTGAATCATAACAAATAAACGTGTTCAAAAGTGAATATGAAAAATACTTACCGAGAGCGACAACACGCATCGACTCGTCGCGTTGTTGCCGGCGGCCGCACTGACCCGCCACCTCGCGGTTCACACATGCATGTGAGTTAGCGTCACGCACACAAACATCAACGCGGCAACGTATTGGATAGTATAGATCACTATAGATATTATAGTAATCTATACTATCCAATACGACTACTGTACGAACGCTCCCGCTGTACGAAGCCTACCTGCTCTCCCCTACGGATCAAACTTTAAAATGTTGTGGTTTCTAGATTCCACGCAATTAGCACGTGTTATTTTTGTGGTATGTAGGGAAGAGGAAGGGAATAATTTCAGTTTAAATAACTTTTCCAAATACAACGGAATTACCGAGAAAAAAAAATAAAAACTAAAAACCTCGTATAAGTCTGAATCTAACGAAGTTCGGAGGTTTATTTGTACTCTAAAATATGCAGCATATAAAACGCCGTCGATGTTTCTCAGGTATCAATTGCGTATCATATTTAGTTTCAGAGAAATATTTTTTTTTCTAAATACCCGGTTGAAAAAAATACGATTTTCAAAAAAATTTATCTCAAAAACTAAACATGCTAGTGAAATGGGGATACGAAATATTGTGTTTAAATAAACTAGCAGTTTTTTTTACATAAAAAAGCAATGTCCGGAAAATGGTCTTCACAAAACACTGTGCGTCGGCAGTGCGGGTTGATGGCAAGGGGGATTATAAAGGATCATGCGTCTCATTATTGTCCGAAACAATCACACTATATATTATATATTACTATTGTCCTCGTTGTCATCCATTATTATCCTTTACACTTGACACAGGTCTCACACAATTCGTACAATGTGGTTTGTTTCAGTTTTCGTAGTGTAGCGAACTAGTTTTACTTAGAATAGCGAGCGACATAGACACGGCTACTTTGTGTTTCACGATGCAGGCGACTGATTTTTGCAAATGGTGATTGGCTCCTTCACGGGCGGGGCGCCCCGCGGCGCCAGCGACGACGTGACGCGAGGGAGATAGAGACGGTAGAGACAGAAGTTACGTACGTGGCCTTAAGTTTGAGCGAAAACTAAGCGGTGCTTTTACGGGTTCTCAATTTGAACGGTTTGCAAAGTAAGCTATGCTTCTAAAACTCCAACACGCGCACACATTTTGACGCACACAGTCACATTTTTGCTATGTACTACACGAGATGCGTTGTATGAAGAATAAGCAAGGCGTAGTATTGCTTTTGCTCACGGGAGCGCTGCCTGCGCGGGTGGCGGGTGTTCGCAGCTCCAACGAGTTAGTTCCAAAAAAGTTATAGATGGCGCGAAGCTAAATTACCATGTTTTTTTTTCATTATAGTTATTTATCATTTAAATGGGCATGTATGTATGGGACTACAGGGTATGCAGAGCTTATTTGCATGTATGGAGTGCACACCACTGCTAAATAGCACACTTTTTAGAAATCATCAACAAAAGTTACATAAGTTCCACTATCGGTCAAGTGATGGCACTGACCTAAAACTGCAATATTCTACACCGCAATGTGCAGTGTTAAATTTCTCTGACGTATATAGGCCTCGCCGATGAAAATTTAAAAACATGATGACCCTCGGTGCGCGAGTCCGACTCGCTCTTGCCCGGTATTTTTTTACAAGTGTCGTGTGACGTCGTCGTGTATAATATTTTACGAATCTATCTTCGCCCCAAACCCTATTGTTTTAATACTTTTATCATTGTGTGTATGTTAAAGTTGCAATTAATTTTTCAATCTATTACTACGATGTTTAAATTATTAATTGATTAATGCCCAACACTGGGCGCGGGTTGGTTCATGTCAGATGTCTTCGAATTTTTGGTTCTAGGACATGCCGGTTTCCTCATGATGTTTTCCTTCACCGTATTGAGAGCAGTGGTGATGAAATAATTTACACAAAGTAAAGTGCCTGCTCGGGTTCGAACCCACAACCTATAGTTCTGTTTGTTAGTGGCTACCATCCATCAAGTTAATGGCTTAAAACAACTCATCACAGATATCTATGCTACATTAAGTATGACTAGTTTCACTAACATGGAAAGTGAATATAGAATGCTCTACACTTACAGCAATTTGCTTTTAGAAATGACTGTAATTCAATTCTTAGTTATCAATAGTCATTTGCCGAATTTGACTTAGGATAGGCCGTCAATATGTTTGGGACAATGTGATATATTTATAGATACAAGGGAATGTTATGGTATTTTCCTTCAGAAAATTATAGGGTTTTATTACATAAAACTTTGGGCTAACAGTCTAACAAAACTGGTAAAATGTAAATAGGTGTACTTAATACCCCTTTTTACCCGACTGGGCCAGAAGGCGGGTTATGTTTTTTTGAAATACAAACAAGACCAAGAGTTTCATTATAACAGTTTGGCATTTTATTATAAGGTGAAGACTATGAGATTGACCATCAATGAGATTTAATAGTCGGCCTTATAATGAAGTCATCCGAAGGTGTTTAATCTATACATACGTACATACGTAATAACTTATGCTTTGACGACGTAATGCACAGATGTCAGTGTTTCATCTCTAGTCATGAAGCTGAAGGGTTTGTTTGTTTGTTTGAACGCGCTAATCTCTGGAACTGCCAGTCGGATTTGAAAAATTATTTTTGCATTTCATAACCCAATTCTTCAGGAAGGCTGTAGGTTACTTAACATTACGCTAGGCCCCTTAGGAGCCAGGAAAAAACAAAAAAAGTTAGAAATAACGCTGAGCGAAAACCAGTAACAGCGCGGGCAGGCAATGTGATGCGGCGGGGTGGGTCGGGGCCCGAAATTTTGCGTGGACAAAGTCTCGGGCAGAATCAGTTTTAGCAGAATAAGTGACGAGTAGGTACATATGTGCCAATGTCTAAGAGTGTTCAACGTTTACTTTGTCCCTCTCCTCTGGTCTAATATTTTTAGAGTATAAGTGAACTGTTCTCGAACATTCTATAAGCCTGTGATCTCTTTTACAGGTAACAACATAAAATCAATAGAACATTTGAATCACAACATGCACTTGGAGCACCTAGACTTGTCTAACAACCAGATATCCTTCATAGCTGATATATCTTATTTGAAGACTTTGAAGGTTTGTATTTTTTAGTAACATACTCGTTGATATGAAACATGCTCAGGAAGGAACAGTCAACTCCTGCTAGCTTGTTAAAAAACTGATGCATGAAAGTGATTTGATCGTACAAGTTGTGTTCAATTAAATTCATAATAAGGAACTGTTTGACACAAAATATATAATAAAACTTTTTTTTTAAATACATACATACATAAAAATCACGCCTTCTTCAAATGAGGGTAAGGAGAAAAAACAGAATGCCATCTGTTACGATCCTCAAATACTTTATCATAATCGTTTATTTGCTATGAAAGTTGGTTAATAAAATAAAGGTATTTACAAAATTGTGATCCCTGTACAGTCTTCCTTAAATTAGGCATGCAAACATTGAAAATATTTTTTTTATAAAAAAATAAACTTCTATAATTCTACAATTATTGACTTTTCAACCATTGTCATCATGCTGCAATGGAAAACCATTTAAAAATCTGTCTTTTTCAGCACTTAAATCTAGAAAGGAACAGGATATCAGATCTGAGGCAGTGTGACCGCTACCTTCCAACACACTTGGAACACTTAGGCTTAGCTCACAACAGTATCCAGGATCTGAATGAGATCTGCCACCTGGTGCACCTGAACAAACTGGAGAGCTTCTCTATACAGGGTAACCCGTGCGTCGCGATGGCTGGCAAGGACAAATTGTATCCTTTTTAATCGCACATTGTAGTCTTTGTAAGGTCGCATTCAGGTAGAAAGCAAGCAGTGCAGGTTGTCAGCGCTGTTCATCATATCTTTTGCCGACCCTGTACACCGGTAACGACAAATTCTGACCCGAATGGTCTTACTTACCGGTTAGCGCCGTTTAGTACAATATTCACAGTCAAAGAATAAAGTAAAACCATTAGAAAGTCTTTGCAATATAACTCTTATCTCATTGTTATAAATTATAAATTAGACTGAATGTCATGTTTGATAAACGGCAATACTTTTATCTTGTTAAGGTAAGGTAGAACATAATCTAACAAAGATAGAGAAGAGTTACATTGCAATGACTTACTAATTTTACATCGATCGTGCATGTCCTACCTTAGATCGGCTGCAGTTGCTTTCTACCTGAATGCGGCCGGTTTTGACGTATTTTTTGGTTTGGCGATAGTTAGCGCCATTTTTGACGAATACGCGTGTGTCATGTGGACGTGAAACAACCCGCCCTGATTGTTGTTTTTTTTCAACCCACTTCAAGCACGTGTTTTTGTTCAATCCTTTGCGCTAGTTAAACTAAGTTTTACGTTACACAACTTACGTTATCAATGATAACATTTTACATTCCGCATACGTATTATGTTTATAGTGCTATAAAATTAACAAAAATGAAAATTACTCCTTGACCCATCACACCACAGAGGATTTGATTACCGTCCGTTTGTACTCAACTGGATAATGAGCGTCAAGTCTATTGACGGATTCGTCGTCAGTGCTATCGAAAGGTAAGATTTAAATATTATAAGGGCCGATTCTTCATTCATCTAAACTTATATGTTTTAAAAGATAAGATTTGATTTTTTGCATGTTTGTTTCTTACACTTGCACGCTAAAACGGCTGAATGGATTTGGACGAAATTTGGCACATGGATAGACCATCACCGGGATTAGGATATATATTTTATTTCAAGAATAAATACGGCGGTTTGACAAATATTTTCTATACAAAAGCTGTCAAATCAGCAGCTTATTAATTTTTCAGATATTTATCCTGAAACTAGCGGCCCGCCCCAGCTTCGCACGGGTGCAATTTTATTTTCGAACATTTTTTTTTGTTTCTTACAATCCTTGTCCTGGCAATACCGAAAACAACAAAAAAAGAATTAGCGAAATCGATTCAGCTGCTCTCGAGATTTGCGCTTAGCAACACATATAGCGATTCATTTTTATAGATAGATAGATAGAATACTCTTTATTATGCACACCATATAAATTACAGACCTAAATATAGAAACTGTACAAAGGGTGACACAATGGGCGGTGGGTATATGGGTTTTTATATTATAGATTATTGAGAAATCTGCCTTTTAGAAAATCAATTCATGTGTTAATTGGTTATGAATTAATGCGTTTATAATCAAATCCTTACTATCCATACGAATATTATACATTCGAAAGTAACTCTGTATGTTACCTTTTTACGTCTAAACCACTGAACGGATCAAATTTGGCAAGGTGATGTAAAAGTTTATTTATTGGTTTTGAACTCCAGATAAATTTTAGATGACGCAGACATAAACACACCTTACCTTGTACCTACCTTGGTACCTTGTCTATAAACGTTAATCAAGTCTTGCCCCAATTTAATTTCTGTAGTGTCTATAGGTACGTCCAATTACTATTATTAAACCTTTTTTCTCTTTTTATTTTTTTACTGGTGAACAATAAACAATACGCCATCTATTATAAACCTCTATAAACATTACGTTCCCTTTCAGTTTGAAAGCAGAATGGCTGTACAGTCAAGGGAAAGGGCGGCATTACCACGCCGGGCAGCATCAAGAGTTGTGCGAATACTTGTCGTCTACCTGCCCCCTAACAGCTGATGCGCTGGAGACCGAGGATCAGAGGAAACTGCGCCTTATACTTAGTAAGGTAAGGTTGAGTTTAAAATAGTGATTTAGTCAATAGTTAGGCTGCATTTATATTTAAATTATATTAATTATTCGTTACTTTGTTACGATATTTATGAAGATTACGATTAAAGAAGTCAATTATTAACTATCCAACTTCAAAAAATGAGGTTCTATGTTCGTCTATATGTATTGTATTTTTTATGTATGTTCATCAATATTTTCATAAATTGTGGATCGATTTTGAAAATTATTTTTTCATTTGGTACAGTAAGCTGGTTCCATATACCTCTTATTAACTTTGCCTGGGCAGTTTGTGAGTTAGCTTCAATAAAGACGTATTTAATCCACCGTGCATGTTGATGATGTTATAAAACTTTCTGTCACTGTTGTTTACAGAGCCAGTAGTTGTAAACAAATAGATGTTTGGTAGGTACCACTACTAGAAGTGTAAAATAAAAAAACTTAGCAAAAAAGAAAAATGGTCTTCAAAAAAAAAAAAATTCAAAGTGAAAAGTAATTTTGGAAGTTGGTGGCAAAAAACGAAAATACAGAACCAAAGGCGTCCTAAATATTTCCATACAACCCTGACGATTAAAGGCTCTTTGTAAACACACAGTTTTTTTGGCGTAGAAAATTACATTTTATTCGTCGTGTACAGACAGGGTTGTCAGTATTGTATGGATCGCTATACCGTATGTCATAGACTATTAATCAAAGTAGTTTGACTTATCGTGGCATCATACACATTATTAGTACTGAATCAACCTGTTACTAGGCAAAGGCGTCTCATACAAAATTATTACAATGCAGGCTCAACATCATCAACAGCAACTGAAAGATCAAAACCACAGTCCATTGAAGCCCAAGTTACAGTCACCGAGAATGCAATGTAAGTACTTCGTAACTAATAACGAAGCATATTATTTTATACAAGGTCAAAAGCAGGCCCATTCAACAATTAAGAAAATGTACTATTTCCAAAATGTAGGTACTTTTATTTTTCAATATATTTTATACTAGCTTCCGCCCGCGACTTCGTCCGCGAGGTATGTCGATAAAAACTATCCCATGTCCTTTCCCGGGATGCAATCTATCTCTCTGCCAAATTTTATCGTAATCCGTTCAGTGGTTTAGGCGTGAAAAGGTAACATACATAAATACACAAATATTAGTATGTATTGGAGGTTTGGAAGTAAAAAAAGGGGAGGCCTTTGCACATTGTGAGGAAGTCGTGAGGAAACCGGCATGTCCTAGAACAAAAAAATCTAAGACATGTGACATGCAACCCGCACTGGGCCCGCGTGGTGGATTACAGTCCACTCCCTCTCACCGAGAGAAGGCCTGTGTCCCAGCAGTGACATCATTTTAGGCTATGTTATGCTTTGCCCAGCAGTGGGACATAATAAAGGCAAAAAGAAATGTTATTATTTTACCTTATAAATGGTAACTCATCATCATCATCTGCCTACCCTTATCCCAACTATGTTAAGGTCGGCTAAACAGCGGGTCGTATAAATGGTAACTGCAAGTTATAAAAAGGATTTAGTACAAGTTGCTCGTCGTGGTTTAATCTTATGTGCATAAACATGAGCGACATGCGTCGACGACAGGCAACGGCAAACGTCGACGCGTGTAGGTGAAAGTTGTCAACGCGTTTCGGCGGCAGCAGCCGTCGACAACATGCCGCTTGTGTATTTGAATACGCACTCAAATGCACGCGTTGACGGCTGTCGCCTACATGCGTCGACGGTTGCAAATGCCTGTCGTCAACCCGTGTCGCTAGTGTGTGCACACTTAAACATAAGCGAAATGTTCAAGTCTTCCTAGCCGTTTTTGGAATACAGGCTTGGTGTTATGTTACGCACTTACGCTATTCTACAATCGTCGTATTTCGATTATTTTTGTGTGTAAAGTTAGAGTCTCTTTTTAATACGGTTTTATTAGCTTCACTTATTTTCTCTAGGCATGAATAGTCTGTAAATCAATACTCACATCTCGTATATTGTGTGATTGATGCAAAAACTCGAGATTTTCGTATCGTGTTTGTTTACCTAACAGGGAATGATTTCCTTAAGTACTTCTTTGGTAAACTAACACTAAACTCGTTCACTCATAACAAAAGCGGAGTCTAGTATTAATTAGCAGATATTATATGCTAACTAAACTCCAAGCTAACCCTACCAATAAGGTTTTGATGGCCATTAATACTTAGCAATGGCCACTTATCTGCAGATACTTTATCGTCATAATAACTTGCAGCGCGTATCTCCACGCCCCGGCACATGGGCCGGTCTCCCGACCGCCTCACTTCGAGCTACCACGCAGCACTAACCAAGTCTTCGTCGCCATCCCATCAAATGACGTCATCACTGTGTGGTGACCTCCCCGGCATACCCACTGCTATGAGCCAGAGCTTCGACTCGCCCGGACTCATGTATGCTACGGAGAAACGAGACAGCGCTAGAGAAAAGGAGAGGGAAAGAGTACAAGGTATGTTAAAGACATACATTTTTAGATATACTCCGGCTTTGTATGTCGTCGTGTCTGTTTGTCATACCTGTGTGACAGTCTTTTTCTAAATTTCGATGTGTCATATTAATTGCCGGGTTCTCTACGTATTAAGATTTTGGTCGTTTAATTATTTAATGTTATTAACCTATGAAGACTTACAACTCTTTAACTTTCACAGAGATACCGCAACCAAAGCCAGTAAACCATTCACTAGAAGCTGCATCAAAAATGGTTCCCGTACCCGAATCGTTAATGAGTCCCGACTACCAAGACCCTATATACGACATCCAAAGATCAATACCAAAGCCGACCAATAACTCGATACACAGCGTCTCGAACACGTCATCGCAGTCGAGTAACAGTAGCATTCATGAAGACAAGCCACGACACGCCAAAAATATGAAAGGTTCACCAAAACTACCAAAGAGCGCTACGTCTTCACCCAAACTAAAAACGAGAATGGAACAACGGAAAGGCAGCTTATCAAAAATAGAAGTGAAAAATGACGAGAAAAAACTAAACGGCATCACGATTGATTCGGAGAATCTCGGTGCCGATATCATGAAGTTAGCGTCGAATCAGAGACGGCAGAAGAAAATGAGCGTGGAATCTATGGCTGCCGTGACCATACAGAAGATGTGGAGGGGCTACAGAAGTAGGAACCTCAATAAGGATACGCTGCGGATACTGCACGCCATACAAGCGGCGAGGGCCAGACAACATATACAGTGAGTTTTTTTTTAATATATTTACGACCCACTCCCTCTCACTGAGTGGAGGCCTGTGTCCCAGCAGTGGGAACATTATAGGTTGATTTGAAAATTATAGGTAAATGTGTTTTATCGTAAGTGAGATAGAGCATACAATTGAATGCAAGTAACGGAATGAATATTTTTTTATTATTAGTTTGAGGTTGCCAATTTTGCGCCGTAGAAGTTGATATGATATTTTTATTCGATAATGTTAATTTTGTTTATTGAATATCATAGTTAATTTTAAATATTAGATAAAAATGGTTGATGGTTTAGAGACATAGATGGAAGGTGTTCTATCTGTCTCCTCTTACGTGTGTTGGAGGTGAAGCAGTAAACAGTCCAAGAGACGCGCCGTCGACCGGATATTCCAGAAGAGTGGCATTAGCTAGACTCTCCTTGCAGGATTGAAATTGATCCAAAAGTAAAGGTGACCATATAAATGGTTTGGCACCCTTGCCTTTGGTTTCACCCACAGATTTTATAAGTGGAGCCTGGAACAGTGCAGCGCGAGGTACGAATCGGCGATAATAATTCAACATGCCGAGAAAACGACGCACACCTTGGACTGTCTCAGGAGGGATAAAGTCTAGAATGATTTGGACACGATCTTGAGGAGGACGGGTTCCCTCGGCACTGATATGGTAGCTTAAAAATATCACTTCTCGTGCACCAAGGACGCACTTGGAGGGGTTAATTACTACTCCATAGTCTCGCAGGCAACATTTCAAGGCCATGTGCAATGGAGACGTCCAGGCGCTTTGGGAAGGTCGTGCTGTGCCAAAATTAACCATGTCCTCGAACTCCTTTTTGACAGCTGACAATTTTTGGAGTGCCAGATGGCGAGGACTTCAAGAAATTGGCGGCCCATCGGTTGTTTTGATGAAATGCACTGTCATGTTTGTTTATTCTGGGTAAGCCAGGAGGACGAGTGATTTCTGGGAACTCTGCGAGCACTTGTGCAGAAGCAGAATTCGCCGGCGCGATGGCCAACGTGTAGCGGTGGAGCCAACGGTTGATAGGCTCGTAATGCCGTCGATCAAACGCTTGGTACGGCAGTCTGATAACAATGGTAGTACGCCAGAAAATCCGCACCAACGATGGCGCTGTTGACATCCGCAACGATGAAATTCCAAACGGATTGGCGACGGAGTTGGAAGTTGAGTGTCAAGGTTACCGTGCCGTATGTTTTAATTCTGCTACCATTAGCGGCGCAGAGTTCATAGTCGGAGGACTTCCTTCGATCTGTAAGCCAGCGATGAGGATAGCAGCATAAGTCCGATCTGGTGTCAATCAAAAATTGACGTTTGGTTTCCTGATCGGTTATGAAAAGACGGTGGCTGAGAGGTTGTGAGCTGTCGCAATCAGTTGCCGCCACTACTGATTGCTTGCTGGGTTTTTCGACTTCCAGATACACGGAGAAATGCACATTTTTGGCTTGGGGCCGTACTTTTAATGGTACCAGCAGTATTTAGCAGCCACGCCATCATTGGTTCTGCGTGTACTCGTGCTTCGTGATCTGGAGTTGTTACGAGAAAGGGATCGCCCAAATGTTAATGCTTCAATTTTTCGGCTCAGCTCTTCAATTCGTTCCACAATTCGGACGGACGAATGTGTGGCTGCTGTTGCGTACATGTTTGCAGGACCAGGCTGAGCTTCAACAATTTTGTCGGCGATGTCCGCTACCCTGTCAGATCAGCTTGGGCCGCAAGTATGCCTTGCACATGCTGAGGCAAGCGGCGAAGCCATAACTGACGCAGGATGTTGTCGTAAGTCAGTGTATTACCTGCGAGTCACCGTAGGTGATGGAGAAATAGTGACGGTTTCCTGTCTCCAAGTTCTTCGCCGCTAAGCAGTCGTTTAATGCGCTGCTCTTCACAAATTGAAAAGCGATTTAGTAGTGTTTCTTTCAATTTCTGGTACTTGCCTTCAGAAGGTGGGTTGGTGATAATGTCCTCGATTTCACCGGCTGTTTTGTGGTCGATTTGGCTGAGAATATGACAAAAATTTGTGGAATCCGCTGAAATGCCTGCCAGAAGAAATTCAGCTTCAGCTTGAGCAAACCATACCGCTATCCTATCAGTCCACAAGGGTGGCAGCTTGACAGAAACTGCCGCAGCAGTGGCGAAATGAGATTTAGGTTCTTCTTGCAGAGCGCGTAGAGCTACGTTTTCAGCTTCAAGTGCTGCTAAATGTGTCTGAAGTTCGTCAGCTATGTCAGTCACCTTTTGTGAAATAGGTTAGTTAAATGTGAAAGAAGGTGCGCGATTGTAAGGAATGAGGAATTAACCAATACGCAATAACACCAAACCAAACTGTGCAGCGGTTATAATAAGCCTTAACCGTGGGTGGGCAGCGGAAACAATAACATTAAAAAATAAAAATCACATACAAATCTTAATGTAAGCATATAAAACACAAAAAACTATTAAAAAAAAACAAAAAAAAAATTAATGTGTAAAAAAAGGACTTTTATTAAAACATCAATGTAGAAAGTATCTAATGAATAAGCAATCGTAAAAAAATATATTTTATTTTATAATATTAGGAGATTAAAAAAAGTTTAAATAAAATAGAAAAATATATAGAAGTATAGACTATTATAGGTTAACAAAAGTGTAAACGCTACTTAAACTAACACGACAAATAAGCACTGGTAAACCCCTGAAAAGCGGGAACTGGGCGTTGACCAAGATGAGCCGAAGTTTCGCAGTCCGCAGGTTCCGATGAGTTGTCGGCAGCAGTGTCCAGGGCGTGGTCGGTTTCCTCTTCTTTGTTTATGTCCAGCTCAGACGCGGTACAAGTTCCACTCGTAGCTCGCTGCTGTTTACCTCAGGTTGACGCAATGGCAGATCACGTCAGGGTCACCACTTTGGAGACAGGTGGAAGGTGTTCTACCTGTCTCCTCTTACGTGTGTTGGAGGTGAAGCTGTGATCGCAGTGCGGAAGTGAAACTCCAACTTGCAGTTAATAATATTGTAATTGCCACACGTATATAGTTCACAGTTAATATACACTATTTAGCACATAGTATAACTAATTAAAACTAGTAGGGACAAAATAAACTGATCTAGTTCGTGTTAGAGATGGGTTGTAACAGGTAAAACATGATATCTGTTATCACTGTTACTGTTACACAAAAATAACAGATCCAAATATCTGTTATTAAATAACAGCCTGTTATTTTTGTACCGACGATAAATACGTATTAAAATATCAATTGAGTATCTTCTTTATTTCATTTCGTTTAAGTTGAAAATCGTTTCCGAAGTATTGAATAGTAAGGAATGACGGGCTTATTTGAAATTATAGAATTACGTTTACTCATAATTTTTTTCGTACGTCCGGTTAGTCTGGAAGCCGATCCCAACATAGTTGTAAAAGGCTAAGCAGATTGATTGACTATTTTGTTTAGTAAATTCCAAATTGGACACTTTCCTTCATACTTTATCGCAGGCTTAGGACTGTCAGTCAGTGTGTGTGTCTGTGTCAGTTTGCTATAAATGTTTCTCAAGCTGGTGCATTTAAAAGTGTTCAATTCATTTTATATACATGACTTTTTACATTATCACCTATTCTCTATCTACATTTACTTAATCTAAATTTACATAATTATTTTGATTTAGAAAAATTAGTTGCTGCAATTTCCTAACTCCTAACCGGGTCCGTCTTTCATTAAGGATATTCCCTGCAGCAGAGAATACCCTTTCGCAAGGAACTGACGAAGCCATTGCGTTGAGGAGCTTTGTGGCTGCTATCTTATATAAAGTGGGGTACACCGATTTGTGCTCTCTCAACCATTTCAAGGGGCAGTCGGTTCTAGAAATAATTTTGTCATCCTGATACCGTTGCACCTCTACGATGGCACGGGATTGAGCTGTGCCCTCCGGTTGAATGCCTTGCATTCTTCTCTCAAAATCTTACCAAATTGATTTGGTTTGGTTGGTGGAAGAAGACGTTGTGGGATCAACTGCTTGGACATGTACGTCGTTTTGAGTCACCGCATCTCGCGAATTTTGAGCTACAACTAATGAAACTATTAGTTGATCGTCGAAATAAAATTTAAATCGAGGATCGAGAAACATGCAATTTCCGAACGTCTTGCTTTGGTTTAAATTTAAAAACCTCCGTTTTATATTGCCTATAAGGCCCTGACGTAACCCATCTACGACTGGCATGAAAACATTCTGATCCCCCAATTGTTCCAATGCTTTTACAAGCCCTACTTTTATCGGAATCACTATGCTGCCGGTCATATACTTTTGCCCACTTAATTCGCGTGTGACTTCTTCGCAAGGATGGAGTATCTGACATAACTCGTGACAGATTTGCCACTCGTAATTGGAAACGGGGCCCATCCCCATGTTTACCATCGCACTATTTAGGGGTTCCCTGAGTTCCACACACCTTGGAGCATATAATAGGTAGAGTTCCACCTCGTTTGAACTTCTTGTAAGGGCCGTTTAGCCGTGGTGCCGGCTTGTTCTTGGTACCGTTTACAGTTTTTCCCATGCAACATTACTTTGCTTAAAGTGCCGGACAATTCCCTTAATTTTGGTCAGCATTTCAGCAATTTCTTGATTCTTCAAGACGTCATTAACTGCCAAAGAACAATGGCAGAATTTGTCTTTGGAATTGGATTTTTGTTATAAACCCGGAACAATCATAATTTCAGATTACGATAGAGGTCATCGTCACACGCGCATTTTATGTGTAAACTGCAATATATGCGTGAACACACTGCGCCGATATCAAGTATTAGCACTTGACCCGAGAGTTGCTGGCAAATGAAATGACTGAACTTCCTCAGCATACTTAAAGGCGTAATTTTCTGAAAAATCAACGTGAATAACGGCTTCTGATGCTGTTAAGTTTTCCTTTAAGTTCTTCATTGTAGTATATTGGACTTCAATATTATGAATATGTACGAAAAAGGGACTTATCTAATTATTTTATTGCTATTAGTGGTTTTGTATTTATTCGTTCCTTAACCGTTACTACTTGAATTTTTTTAAGCCCCTTTTTCGTCACTACCTCTTTGGTTGCTTTTTTCGACTTAAAATAAAATCAGATTGGAATCATTCGAAAACTCTTAGTAGTTAATATTCTTATCTTGACAAGAAATGCACTCTCTTAGTAAACATTTTGTGTTCCTGGGTTCACAACATAAATGGGATACTAATTCATGCGAGTTATTTTCGCTTGTGATAGATGCATTATACAAAGCTTTAATTAATAATTCTATATTGGTATGTTGAGAACACAAACATGTCTCTCTGCCTGAAGGTTTAGGATTATTTGTTATTTTTAAATATCTGTTATTTCTATCTGTTACGATAAATATGCCTCACGCCTAGTCCGTGTCCCGTGACGTTCGGCAAGCAAGGGAGCCTCGCACCATAAGGAACGCTATGTTTAGCGCCCCGGATCGTAGATTCGTGTTGCCACTTAAAAGGGGTGCGTTCCTGACTAGCTTATAAATACTTATCTAAAACAATACAGGCGACGCCACGTATCCTAAGGTGCATTCACAAATGCACTATACGTGACGCCACAATGGTTATATTCATCATCTTTAATATTTAACTTGTTGCGTTTTTTTTTATATGAGCTTTCCAGTGAGTTTAATGTACTGTTGTTTTTTTGTTCATTGTAGTAAATCATCTTACATCACTTTCGTATGTTTCGCACACTACAAGCGGGCCACACCACTTGTTTAGATTGAAATGCGATGCGCTGCGGCCGACGCGGCTTTAATGTGCGCTTAGCGTTGTAATACAGTGCACATTCTCTATACTAATACTAATAATAAAGCTGAAGAGTTTGTTTGAACCCGCAAATCTTTGGGTCTACCAGTCGGATTTGAATAATTCTTTTGCATTTCATAGCCCAATTCTTGAGGTAGGCTATAGATAGACTATTTAACATCACGCTAGGACCGTTAGGAGCCGAGCAAAAAGGTGAGAAATATCAGAAAGATCGCTAAGCCAAAAGCGAATTAATAGCGCGGATAGGCAATGCGATCCGACAAGGTAGGTCGGGGTACCAAGAAATTTCACGCTAACGAAGTTGCGGGCAGAAGCTGGTTCTTCAGACAAATGTGATATTTATCATGTTTTCTTGTTCTGATCCTCCGATACTTCGGTACTGTGTCGAGTACTGCGACATTTATGCATAAACTTAAATTACTTAAATAGATTTTTCTAATTCATAGGAGGTTGACGTGCGACATGGAGGCGACGAAGGCGGCTTTGGAGTCTGAACGAAAGATACAGCAACTACAGATGCAGGCTATCAACGCATTGTGGAAGAAAGTATCCACTTTACAGGCTGTTGGTGAGTTACACTTACCCTTGGTTTGAGAGTTCATTCTGATTTAAGTTGCATGTCCACTTTTCGTCCCTCGCAGCGTCAAGATTTCGTTTTACTTCACTCAAAATGCCGACGCCCGGCGTCAATTTGCCGATTTAGTGAATGCAGTTCTATAAGAATAATTTCGAAACATAATCCTAATCCGTAAAACCTAATATAGTCTATAATTGTGTTTGTCTTTAATTTTAGATAACCAGAAGCAAAGGCTATCGGAATCAGATGACAGCACAGACGCGCTGCGATCACTCTCGGAGACGTGTTTCAGTCTACAGGCACAGGTGTGTACCAACTGTAATGTAAAATTTCTAGAATCCTGCACAAATACTGAATTTTTATAATATTGACTCAAATTCATACGCGACAAAGTTCAAATTACATTGTAAACAAAAACATTAGTACCTTCTCATTAAAATTGGTTACTGAAAAATCAACTTAAATTACATAACTCTACAGTAGATAGTTGAATAAGTAGCAGTGAGTGTAAATTGTCTTCGATTCTGAATTTAAATAGTACTTGAGCTCTTTGTGAAGATGTTCGTTCGAGGAACTATTTCTACCATACTGGTTTCTGCCGCCATTTTCTGATACATATTCCGTTTGTTCCTAGGTAGCGGAACTGCAAGGCTGTATGCAAGAAGTTTTGAAGGCCGTATCTACTAAAAACCACGCGGAGCCGGTCGCGACACAGACAGACATTACGGCTATCATCACACCTCAGGTAAGCGAAATTACATTGTCATACAGACGACAAACAGCCATTAATTTGTTTAGTTTTTAATAATTTTTTTTTTACTATTAAGGAGTCTGTGTTAAACAAAAGTTCCTCAACCTTGTTGTTGCAGCATGTTTTTGTGTTGCTGTGTCGCGAATGTTTAAGGTTCTGTGGGATGAGGGATGAAAGATAGATATTATTATGTAAATTATTGTACTAATTTCTTGATTGATTTATATCTTTACTTTGTTGTTCATATTTGTTTTTTTTTTTTAATTTATTTTCGCGTGTTTATTTTTGTGTTATAATTTTACTGTACAACGCCTTAGATGTATTTCAATCTTTTATGTTGTACGGGTATATCTTAAAAAAGGAAATGGTGCTGAATTAAGTATATGTGATTGTATGCAAAATGTTTCCAGTAACTAATGCGTTACTTTTGTACACCACAAAATTATTTTTGAGATTTTTGTAGTTAGGGTCTAAACAGACGGACTGCATTTCAGCTGCAACATTGCAGTTCAAATGCAGTCCGTCTGTTTAGTTGAATATATCGACTGCGCGCGTGTTGCTACGATGCAGTCCGTCTGATGGCATCCTTAGTCAATCGCTTAACGTGTATGTTTGGTTCAGGAGGAGCGCTGCACGTGGCTGCGGCGGCCACAGACGTTACCGCTGGGCGGCGCGCGCGCAGAGCCGCCGCCCGCGCCGCTGTCGCTGCGGGAACACAAGTGAGTCACACACACATAACGACGAACATGGTGGTGTTACTATAAACACATGTGACGTTTTGACAGTTCACATGACATGCACTTGTTGCAACAAAGTTCGGTACTCACCGCGAGCATTCGCTACATTTGATTTGATGAGAATTTGTGTTGCAAACATACGTTGGGCGAGCTTTTGTTACGTGAAGAACATTCATTTGCGAAACGAACGCTTTGGTAAGTACGTGAATCCAAACACGAAAAACAAAGTAATCGCTATTCTCTCGAACGATACCAAATAAATATGGTATATTTATTCAAATCAATCATGCATTTCAAGCAGTTCTAACGTTCGTATTATAGTAACATCACGTATTATCGTCAAAGATCACCAGTAGCATGAATACATGTAAACTCTATCTGTAACTTATATTTTCCACGCCCATTGTGCAGTGCAAAATCGAACGAAACGGCCGCTCTGGGTATAGAGCGGACCGAGTCCGTTATAGAAGAGAGATCAGCGGAAACGACCGAAGTGGATGTCGACTCAAGGGCATGTGACGTCATCGTCGACTGATAACAAGCAAGTACGTATGATCGGAAACTTCGGGTTGATGTTGACATCCAATACCGTTGTTATACTTGGTTAAAGAGATAGTATACTTCTTAATAATAATGATATGTTTACGCTTAGCCTTATGGGTCGATATGAAAGCTAATTGAATCTGTTGCCGAAACTCAAGTCGACTAATATAAGTGGTTATAGCCCTTGCAAAGCACGCTCGAATTATGCGACATGAACATTCTTTTTATGAACGTAAGGTTCAAATTCGAATGGCAGACACGCGCTTGGAAAATACAAAATTAAATAGTCCGGCCAACCAATTTTATCAGCTACGTGAGTTTTGATACTAGATTTACTATTACTATTAAATGGCTTTCGAAAAACTGGGTTTAAAATTGACAACATTTAAAATATCTGATTATAAAATTATTTTAGTGTATAAAATAATGACGTAGGTTGCGTAGAAATATGGTGTGCAGTTAAATTACTGAAGATATAAAATCTGTGAAGACTCCAAGCAGCTACATATCTTGCAAAAACAAAACCTGGACAATGATGGTTTTTCACTATAAATTATCGTAAAAAACATAACACGCAGTATACTGTCTCTTTAATACCAACTTATTATTTTGTGACATTAAATTGTTTTTCTTTACATAGTAACCTCTAAGTGTAAGAGAATTCGTAGGTCTCGGGATAAAGCAAATTGAAACTATTCATAATAGTCGGTAAGGTTCATATTCGTGGTACGCTAAAGCAAAGCTTGGTTTGTAATGTGGGCTTGTTAAAGAACTAAGGTATGACATGATATTTGTGCAAGAAAGTTAAATCATGGTTAAGTTATTATAACGAAAGCATCTCAAAGGCCTTCAAAGGTCTCTTTCATATTTATATTTGCACTTTATTTCTTACCGCAGCTGCCTGTATACATGTTGCCACTATAAATATATAAACATTTGAAAATGCCCAACGCGCCTAAAGTTTCACTTCAATGAGCCGAGGCAGCTAAGTGATGACCAGCCCCAACTGACAACGCCCGTTTTAGATAACCGACGAAAAATGCTTGGGGGTCTAATGTCATGTGCTGAATTCATTATTGAAGTTTAAAAGTGTTTTTACAAACCTACTTCCAGAAAATAAATCATTTATCATGGTTACAGTATGCGCTTTGATGTCCCTGCCATCCTGTATATGTGAAAAATAAAATCTATTATAATTAAAACGATGGGGTTTGCTTGAAACTAATGCTGTAAAGATGATTCTCTGTTGCATACCAAAGAATGTGACGCATTATGAAAGACAAAGAAGCAGCACTATTTCTTTTTTATAAAAAAATGTTGTTTTTGAAACAAAGACACTAACATTATTCTATTCTAGAAAACTTTCTCAAGAAAATTAGACTGGTTGAAGTAAAAAATAAAAAAAAATTGTTTATCTTTAGATGTAATATGAGGTTCCATCATAATCTGAAATAGCAGATACAGAAGCAAAACGAATAAAAAAAAAACTTAGTTACAATTGTACAAGTTCTATAATCGCTTGCATAATAGAAGTTTTTTGTATCGCCAAAGCTTTGTCATTATTCTTGCTTTATACAAGACCAATTTGAAATAAGACTGGACAAGACGAATATTTTGTTGTTCGCTGATATCCTTGCCAATTTGAAATACCGCTTGCATATACAGGCTATTGATTTAGTCACCTGAATCAGTTAAGGACGGTTCTACATTTCTATTCGACACACATTCACGGTTTTGCCGTACGTGTTGTAGGTCGTAGGTTCGAACCCACAAAGACGCTTTGCTTTGAGTAAATTGTTTCATCACCATTGCTCTCGAAACGGTGAAGGAAAGCATCCGAGGAAACCGACATGTCCAAGAACCAAAAATTCGAAAACATGATTGTGACGTCTGCCAACCCGCACTGGGCCCGCGTGATGGATTACGGCCCACTCCCTCTCACAGAGAGAAGGCCCAGCAGTTTGAGCATTATAGTCTGATTATGTGTGTACACAATTACGTGGACAACATTGCCAACAAATTTTTTTTGACGAGTTTGTAATAGATTTCTAAACAGAAACTGTTCATTATGATGGGAACTGAGAAGTACCTTAACGATGGACAAGTGAGTAAATCAACAGCCTGTACATAAGTAAATTAAATTAAAATTCACGTTCTACGATACGAATATAGGTTACGTAATTACGTTTTTACCTAATTGCCCATAGTTTTAACAATGATAGGTACATTTCGTTAAATTAATTTTTTCTGTTGGTTGACTGGTGGCGGTCTGTAAATTACGCATAATATTATTATTATAATTTTAATTAACACTTTATTAAATTCTAGAATTATTAAAAACGTTCACAAAGACGTGGTTGTTGATTTTCAAACGAAATAATAACGAGTATTGTGCTATTATAATCAAACTTGCTCTAACAGTTTGGTTCTTATACACTGTGAACAAATGAAAAGTAAAGGCTAGCGCCTACTACAGCCGCATGGCGCAGCTACGTATCGGATTGCAATACAAATAAATCCAGTGTGGCCCGCCTGTTGTGTTGTGTGCGACGGTCCATACAAAAAGAAAGAAAGTGATAGAAAAGGATTTTAGCAATGCGTTGTGTTGCGGCGCGGCTCTCAGTGTGCGCTAGCCCTTATGAAACAATTTCGACAGATATTTCTCGTCGAATGAATGATCGTCTGAATGTAATGCTAATGCACAATTGTGTACTAAGAAATATAATGTAGAAAAATAGGGCAGCAAAATTTCCTTAATCTTGAGAGTCACAGTGTATGAGTCACTTAGTTAACGCACTGACTTCACTGCCATTTTGCAAATAAACCATTGGAATTTATAAATTTTTACGACATACCTGTTGTATATTCACAATAATTGTACACAAATCGGCTGATAAGGCAGTATTAATTGTTAAAAAAAAATATTTATTTCTAGTTGTGTGGTACATAAATGTTAATATTTATTTAGATTAAAATTTTACAAAGAATAGATGTGAAGTTCTGGAGGATTCTAGAACATTTCTAGAGCTTTAAAACGATCTGGTAAACAATGTCACTTAGAAAGTAAGGTATAAATTCGGATTTCAATGTTTAAACTAGCTACACAGTCTTTACGTTCATAAACAATTGCAAGTTTCTACACTCTCTGCATCTATTTTAACAAGTTTTTACACCATAGGATCCGTTTTATTGGTATGGAAGTTAAATTAGTCCCACTTTTAGTAGGAAGCAAGACGGAAAAGTAATTATGTGCCAAAATAAGTTCTCTATTTAGTGCAGAAACCATGAACATACAGTTATAGGTAACACAATGCATTGGGAAGTGAAACAATGGGTATTTTATGGTTTTCGACTTCATGTCCTGGAAAATCGTACTTGGTGACAAAATAAATAAACCAAAACATGTCAAAGGTATGTGTGAATATTGACATGTATTGACGTCACTAACCATTGTAAAGGCATATTTTATTAGCATAGAGCTTACGAATTACTCTGCAAAACTGGTGAAGCAATATCTTGCTTCAAAAAAGGCTAAAACTTGAACCAAAAATCAACAAAATCGGCCATAAATTAGCAGATCTACACAAAAAGTCGGAAATACTTGAAAAATTTAAGTGGTTCTAAGTAACGCGCCTGAGCTTGAAAGAAAAGTCCAATATCGATGAGGATTTTATATACCTATCGCGTCGCTGATATGCGTCAAAATTTGGCGGGAAGAAGTGATCTTGCCAAATTCGACTCGCCATTAGTTTTGAGTAGAGACGAGATAATTCGAATTAAGCATTTGACTAACAAGTTAAAATGATTAGAAGTACAGAGGCCAGCACATCAACCTACCCCAATCTGTCAAATTTTCCCAATTGAATATGAACCTTATTCGTTTGTGGTAAAGTTTAAAATCTATCAAAGAAATTTGACAGATTGGGGTAACTTGATGTGCTGGCCTCTGTACATAAATACGGGGATAGTAAGTGTTAGAGGCTGTCTGTTATTAAAAAGGTCTAATATACTTTGAAGTATATAGCTGTACGAGGATCTTATGGCGCTTGGCCAAAATCGGAACTAACGCTGCCATCTTGTATTTTCAATACATTTCACAAAATAATTGCACAAATGTTTACCAACAACGCCCCTGTCAACGTCTAGCAATGTACCTACATTGTTCAACTTATAATTTATGCTGTGACACATGCCAATAATTATTTTAAACCTGCCTGCACATTTGTGACACTTCAACGGACTGGATACCGTGACCGTGACAAATACGCGTGGCAAAATCCAATGTTGCAAAGCTATCCATTCCGCACCCTCATAATATTAATTTGTCTCGACACCGCGCCGTCTGCATTAATTCTGAATAGTTTTATCGCTTTCATTTGTAGATCTTTGATAGTCGTTACGGGTAGTCGACCCGAAAGTCTGACAAAGTCTTACCAAGGAGTATCATATTACCCAGTAACTGGGTTGTGGAGGTCAGATAGGTAGTCGCTCCATATAAAATACTAGTATTCAGTTGCGTCCGGTTAGACTGGAAGATGACCTATTTAATTAAATACTAATACGTCAGAAAACTGACACAATATTCCTCTACTAGATAGAAAACTTATTTTGGTACAAATATTCATTCGGAAAAAACATACTCTTCTTTGTTATCTAGTGCAACAGTGCCCGCTAGCAGAATTTGGAAGTAAGGTTCCATATTGACTAATAATCTCTCATGACATTTACGTTACAAGTAGAATGTCGCAACCAAAACAGCTATTAGAAAAACCACTGTATTATTAAGAAGTTATAATTAGTTTTATTGGTAATTATAATAAAAAGGTAAAAACGAGATGCCTTGTGTATTGAGCTTTATTTTTCGCGATATTTTTTAATTTTCTATTTTTATGGGGTGTGTCTAGTTAACGAATCTCTACGCTTGAATATTTTTTGGATTTGAGTTTATTTTTTTATCTGTAATAGAAATGTGACTATTTGAATTTTGAGTACTTGAAAAAACCTGTGAGTTTCAATAATAGGTTGAAAACCGGTATGTACTTGTGATTGCCCGAAATAAACTTGTCAAATTTTGACTGTCTCTTGATTCTGTGTCAGGGTTCTTGGCCAACCTGTAAGGTAAAAATAATTATGTTTGACATTGGAAATATGGTATCCTGTATGTTTTTAGCAAGTACAGCAGGTTTTCCGGTAGAGATTTCTGCAGGTTGATCTACGGAAAGACTACCTGTTTCTTTAAGTGTGTGCAGACAAGTTATTATCATAATATGGTACTGACTTGTCTTTGCCGGGAACTCGCGTCTTGATACAAGCACCCTGAGCCCTTTGATTACTTCCCTGCAAAGTTATTGGCAACTAGCAGAAACTCAGATTCAAATAGTCCCAACTTATAATGGAGTTCTTATA